>CM070746.1:12193281-13538990 GCA_036346245.1 Bonia amplexicaulis | reverse complement strand
GCTCCGCGTGAGAGCCTAAGAAAAAAAATCTAGGGTTTTGGGTTTGGGGAGGAGAAGGTGGAGGAAACGGGAAGGACGAGTTTTGAGAAGATTTCGGTTTCCCGCGCATGAGAGTGCCTTAACGTCAGGGTGTGGGCTTTTAATTTGCTACAAATTAGGCTTTCATTAGGCCGAGCTTAGATAGGGTAATGATGGGCTCAATTCAGGCCACTATTTGAACAAATTCTGAGGGACAAGGGCAGCGTGTGCACACGTGTAAGAGCCCGCTCATAAAACCATCCGATCCAAACTCCAAACTGGGCTTAGTATTCCTGCTCAACTCTCTCAACCGGCGTGTGTAGTGTAGTCTTGGCCGGGTCCTTTTATACTTAAAGTTAACTTATATTTATACTATCCACATTAATTAAATTTTAAATGATTTTTTAAGATAGGATTAATAGAAAAATTATAGTAAAAATACACTGAGTTCAGTTGTACTGACCAAAATAATATACGACTATTTTTCTATACGTACTATCTCTCACGAACAGCCATAATTTAAATATTTAAGTCATAATTCATAAATCATCAGTTCAAAAGAACCCACACACTTATTCCTCTTTTATTTTGTGACATGAATTTTTTAGATTGAAATAGTGGACACGTACATCCGTAGCACACACGTAAAAGCTAGCAAGTACCACGTCATGCTTCAAGTCAAGCATCAGCGCATACCCGGATAATTTTTTTGTCAGTTTACAGGCGGGTGTAACTAAAAGAAAATCCGTTAAATATAAATTACAGAGGTGCAAAATGCAGATTTGTTTGCCAAATCATACTAACAATGTGTCATGTTTGTATGGTACTTGAACAAATGAAACGTCCTCGTCTCGGTTGGCAAGGCTCTGAATGCACCGGACTGTCGAAAAACTAGCCTTACCGAGCGATTTATCCCGCTCATTTCAGCTTTAGCTTCTGGCTTATTTTTTACTATTTATAATTTCATTTTTTTTCTGAACTTTTGGCTTTTTTGAGCTTTTTTGCCTGTTCTATTTTTTGCCGTATTCGTTTGCATTGTTTGTGATGGGCTAACATATTTTTTATATTTTTTAATTTTTTAAATTTAATTATGTTAAATAAGCCTCTGTCAGCTACAGTGTTTTTTCAGCCAGATACAGTGCTTTTCAGCCATAAACCACCAAAAATAAGCTAAAATGATCACCACCTAACCAACACAACTAGAGGTCTAGAGCAAAATCAATCGTAATAATTAGCAAGAGCAAAAGCAGAGAACCCATTGACACGAGATGAGACAGAGCAATCGGTAGGCTTCTTCGGCCTACGGTCCCTACCAGATATTTGGCATGCACCAACCTATCATTGAAGGACAAAGATCGAGCGGGTATAGGGCCGACGGCACCTCCCTAAAGATTACCGATGGAAACAAATCTGAGTCTTTTTTGACAGCTTTAGCTGTTTTTGGAGTGCATTTAGACGGATTTAGCTGTTTTTGGAGGTGTATTTATATGAATAGTGTTCATCGTGCTGCAATGATAAAAATAATATTTTTATCGTTCAGCCACTGTGTGATAGGGCCTAAGGTGCCGACACGTCAAAGGAAAGTATAGTGGACGTGCGGCCAGAGCCTACCGCATGGACACCGGACGGCCGAGCTCCCTGTAGCACTGCCACTGTGCGGCAAAGCCCGGTGCCGCACGTGGCCGTGCGGTAGGTGATTAGCCTCTGTCATTAATTACTTTAATAGTTCAATTAGGACATTTATTTACCTCTACTACATGTAGAGAGTTTTAGGTATAATAAATGAGCTCAAAAACTTACAGATTTTTTTGTGGAACTTCCCGACGCAGTGTAATCCATTGTGTAATTTATTCATATTTTTATCTATTCTGAATTTTACTTGAAAAAACATATAATAAACTGTTTGTAGGCATTATTTAATTTAGCAAATGAGCATAAAAAATTATGAAATTTATTTGTAATTTTATCCGTACAACAAATACTTAGATTGATACAAACCACAGTCACATGGCAAATTTACCGTTCCTCCACCAGAGCGCCTAGAGCAGGTGACGCACAACGACGGCCTATAGTGCTTGTTCAATGGCCACAGAGCTTCGTGGCACCACAACACCCTAAGACACTTGCAGCCTCTTATTATTTCATTGATAAAATTTATACCACTTGTTACTAAATCTATCTTGTATGTCACTTCAATTAGAGTGGACGTAGCGCATCGCAAGCGCATTTGAAACCGCCATTAGCAGCCCAGACACACCACCGGCTCTGCAGAAAACTTTCAAGTGCATCATATCGCAAGCCAAGAAAATAATGAACAACCTGAGCTGCAGCCATTCGACAGACCACGCCGTGCGCATCGGGCACACAGTGGGGGCACCGTGCTCACCCGCTAGGTCATAGTACTACCCGTCGGTCATCCATGGGCCAGATCGATGAGGAGTAAAGTTTCGTATAAATCTACGTTTTTCTTTTCTTGTTGTGCCTTACATTCCACTAACACATGGTGTTCTCCCGCCATAGGTCCGTCATCAAGATGCATCACTTTTACCGTCCGCACCCCCCTACACATAATACCGCTACCCGTTGTTCATCTTTGCTGCATATTTGAGAGGTACAAGATTTGTAGTCCACATCTAGAATATTTATTTTGACTAACATCGTTCCGTCTTTTAGCCTTCCATTCAACATAGGGGTGATAGCCAGTCCACCGATGAGGATACGGCCCCCCGATTGCTTTCAGGGAGCAGTACATGGAGCCAGGCTTTGGACCGTAAGCAGGGCGGAGCTCAGCGTTTGAACCGTATACAAGTTACACAGGGTTTGGAGCGTATGGATGGTAGAGCGTACGGACGACAGACAATTTAAATTTCAAGTAGGTACGACCATCCCTGGCGATGGAAGGCACTCTAGTGGTGGCCCTCGAAATGCTGCAGTGTGAGCGAGCAGACCTCCGGGGGGCTATGCGAGAGATGCAAGAAGCTCGGAGCCAGCAAGTGTACCTGGCGTTGGTGGCGGAGGTCGAAGCTGACCGAGCGGACAGCCACGAAGCCCGCGTCTTCGGCCGCAGTACGCCTGGCGACGACGTTCCTATGGTGACGCAGGAGCAGAGCTATGGCCGAGCAGGCTGCTGACCCAGCGGCATGGGCGCAGGAGCACACCGACGACCGACGGTCACAAGGGGAGCGCAACGAGGAGAGCGGGCTACCGAGGCTGGAGACGGGAGGTAGGGCAACGAAGGAGCCGGCCTAGGTTCGATCGGGCCAGGCCGAAAGGCCAGAAAAACTTTTGGTTTGGGCCCAATATACATTTTCAAATTTTGTTTTAAACTCTTATTCAACCTTCTTCATTTGCTCTAATTTTTTATAGGGTATTGATAAACATCATCCGGATGTTTTCTTCCTAACTATCATCTAAATTTGTGACCATTAGATTAGATATTCAATGGTTATGAATTGTCCCCACCCCCTCCAAAAAAAATCTCTCCCTCCTCCAAAAAAAAATCTCCTCCCTCTAAAAAAAGGATGTTGGATCTCTAATCCAACGGTCTCAGATTTGGTTGATTGTTAGCAAGAAAACATCCGGATGATACCTAGACACACCCTTTTTCATTTCACCTTTACAAAGCCTAACTAACTCCAGGCCTGGAGTTGGTTAATCATTTACATCTTTTCATCCTATTGCCATATGTGGATAAACGGGACGATGATAACCTGCCAGTTTACTGTACATGCTTAATCCTTGTTTTCGTGGTTCAGCTCACGACCTCACCCTGCTGCTGATTCTATGGGAGTTCTCCTACCCTAATTTGCTGGATCATCTTTTTAGATTCGCCTTTCAATTAAAAATTTACTCCTAGTAATTATACCTTTCTTTCGGTATTAAGTTTTTATTATACCTATACATCGAGCTTTGTGAAAGTACATCTTGCATCAATATCTATTATGATAGTCCGAGTGTTATTCGTCTTACAAAAGATGAAACATTCCATTAGAGAACAAAGTACATTGATAACAGATATCACTTCATCTAAGGAGTTATTTATTAAGGTGATGTTAAAGCTTATAAGATCATTACTCATGATAATCTGGTTGATATGATGATAAAGCCAATTTCTACCCCTAAATTTGAGTTCTGCTCAGATTTGAACGGTATTGCTTATTAGTTCTTTCGGACGTTTGACACACAAGAAGTGTTGTATAAGTTACTTGAGAAATTCTTTGGGTTTTTTGCTACTAGAGGAATTCGACTCAACGTAGAGATTGTTATATTTTGTAATCCAAATCTGGTCAAGTCCAAACACTTGAAGAATTCGATTAGGTTCCACTCAAAAGATATATTTTGACCAATATGACTAGTTGGTAATGCGAACTGGTCTGAGGTTATGATTGGGATTATCTTCATGTTCATGATAGACTCTACATGGACTTGTGTCAGACATGGTATCAAAAGATGTTTGCGCCGACTGGAGTTAGACATGGCTGCTTGAGACGCTTTCGACTACAACTCATCACCATCATCTTCTGAGACTCTGTTCTGTCTCTAAGTGGGGTGTTGTTGCCGTTTCTAGGCTGGTTACTGTTTCAGTTTTCGAATAGGTTTCTATTTCCATTACCGATTAGGACTGTATTCTTTTCTCGTCTGGGACTCTTATTCCTAATGCTATTTATACCCCCTGTAAGCCTCATGAAAGCACACTACGATATAAGTTATCTATACACCAAGAGCATTATATAACTTCTTTTGTATACAGTGATTTCGTTAATTGTGCATCCTTAGTTTTTTCCATAATAATTTTTACGTTAAATCTTTGACTCATTCACCTAATTATTCTTCATTATTTTATATTTTGTCGTGCGTTATATAACAAATATGGACAACCATATCTAAAATCAAACGAAAGTCGTCATTCAAAATATGTGGATTTCAAACCTATTAGACTCCGTCCAATCAATGTGTGCTTCCCAAAATCCAAACTACATAGAACGCGATTACACACGACGGCAAAGCCGGCTTTTGGATTCTACTACGAGCCAGACATGAGAGAAACGAAAATTTTAAGCTAGCCATCGCTGTCCAAATCAAGGCGACAACAACAAAGACAGAAAAATTGTCACCCCAACTCGTCGTATCAGCTCGAAACTTCGAAAAACTTGGCAGCACAAGTCCAATGAAGCGATCCCAGTACGATTTGGGACTTAATTAAACAGCCAGTCCGTGTCTGACAGGGATACGAACGTTTTGTTTGATCTAGTCCGTGTTCAACAACGCGGTAAGCTTCGCCTATGGAAGACTATATTCATATGGATACAAGGTGAAAACTACAGACACACGAAAGTGAAAATCACTATATCTAAGCTATATATATCTAGCTTCATCTATGGAAGACTATATCCATATTGATATTTTTTTATGGATTTTTGTTTTCTAGTCTATATATGTACATATGTACTCACACGATTGAGATACATCGAAGTTCCTCGTACCTATAATCTCTCCTCATATAGTGATTTTCACCTTCGTACGTCTGTGATTTTTCCGTAATGGTTTTTCACGTTAAACCTGTCTCCTATTTTTTGATATTCTATTTCTGTCGTGTGTTTTATAACAAAAGAAAATGATTTAGTTACCTCTTATAATTATTTTGGAAAGACGAGAGATAATGCTTTGTGTGGGTGATAATGATTAGATGCAGATGATAGGAAAAATAATTATAGGTATAGAAGGAAAAGTCTCACCAAACTACACGCGTGACTTATATTTCTTAACAAAAATTTTCAAATTGTAGGTTTTATATTTCTCAACGGAAAGAGTACTACATTTTGTTTTGAGAATTTACTGGATAGTACTATTTTATGCTGCTGTAGAAAGGCCTGATTTCTCGAAGCTGCTTTCCTATACCTCTCGCTCTGGGAATAAGGTAGTGGTTACGAACGTATTACGTACTCTACTCATATTGCTACCATCTTATATATGTATCTCTCTTATTTTTTTTACCGCTCATCCTTTCTATTTAAAAGTATTTTTAATTACTATTATTTATTCTCAATCAAAACCATTCGACGTAGCTATAGGAACCGGCCCCAAGACACGTCAATGCAGTCGACGTTTACTAGCACTCAAGGCGAGTCGTGCAGGTTAATCTCATCGACATGTGAAAGCAACTTTAAAGATGTGCATGACAAATTAACAATGGACTTCGAGCACGCTGGTATGTAGTCGATGAAAGCCTGCTGCTGTCTGCGCACAAAGGCAGAAAGGGAGAGCGCCAAATGCCAAATGGATCGAACAAAAGTTTTTTTTTTGTCCCAATTTTTAAAGCTACATGTCGCCGTCGGGTTTGGCCGATGCCCTGTCCGGCTGGCCCTCGTGAAGTCCGGCGCTTTTGGTTCGGCTCGAAACAACCGTCGCCGGAACGGTGGACGCTTAAGAGTTTTTTAGCCCAGCCTGCCTTTGCAGTCTGCATCCCGTTGCCTCGTGACAAGAGACCTTTTAATATACTCCGACCAATGCACAGTATCTCACGAAGAAGCTACGTGTCTATTCTTTTTTACTATGTCTTGTACCTTTTAATTGCGATTTATGGTTTTTAGGCTATTTGTGTGAGAGATTACAGAGTAATAAAAACTCACGTGTGATTTTTGCAGAAATAAATAAAGTCGGTACAGTATGTACTATAATTAACTAGTATACTCTATCTTAAAAAGATATTCCATTTAAAAACTAGTTACCGTAGAAAAGCAGAAAAATAGTTTTTAGAAGCCAAAAAGAACAGCACCGCAAGCGCAGAGATGGTTCCCGCTTTTCGCCGCGATCATCTTGAAAAACCCCTGCGAGATGGTAGGATCATTTTTTCCACAAAAATTTCATATCAGTCCTTTTTCACACGGGTTTTTATTTATATTATCTATAAAAATATAACGGTGTTTTTTATTTTTTCTTTAATTAAATATATCAGAAGAACTAACAACTACTTATAGTATCATTACAGACAAAAGCTAAACCATTTTTAAACCAGGCCTTAAGCTCATCTACCATAAGATGACTCGAACACTACAATGCAACGTGACAACACCAATGCCGTACCAATTTGAGCAGCCACTAATCGGCAACAAGCAATTCGATGCGTAACAGGTTCGATGGCATGACGCTGTCTCAGAATTTCGAAGGGCGAACGACGAGGAGATCAATAGCTTTCGAGGGTTCCTTGGAACACATGTTACACGTCGCTTCGGTAGAAAGATGCCCTTGGAGAAATTCTGGCCTTAGTTTTGGGAATTCGATGCTCCAAATAGGTGCGAGTCGTGTATACAATGGTTCAGCCCGGCTGGTGGAGATGGACCAGGAAAGGGATAAGAACTTTTTGTTTGCATGATATGCTCTGTTGCATAAACAATCCATTTGTTTGGGGAACCAGCAAATAGACGACGGAATCCATTGTATTGTGGAGAGCATCTCGCCTGGATGCCTTCTCATAATGTTGGAGCTTCTCCTAACTTATCCTCAATAGGACTTGGTCGCCAGACACATTGAAGTAAGATGCAAGTATGTCCTAACTCTTTGAGCAAGATTCTTTCTTATAGAAAAGGATTTCCCTCCACTAAGAATACCAAGCGCCCTATGAACTACAAACTGACTGACGAAAAGAAAGTAAAAATAGAAACCACAAGAGAGCACTAACTTTTCCTCCGAAACTGACGGTTTTTAACTTTTGCTACAGTACCTAACTTTCAAATAGAGTATTTTCTTAAGACGGGGTCTACAACTTAAACGATGTATACGTTAAAAGCCCAACATCTGTACCATCTAAAATCACAAGTAAGTATCTATCTCTCCGTAATCTATACCGTGAACAGCCAAAATTCAAAAATTTCAGCCAAAAACCATAAACCACAGCGATTGCCAAACAGGCCCTATGATTCGTGTGCTGTCATGTGTTACTATGAAAAAGTGTGAACCATTTTGCGTTTAAGTATGCTCCAACATTTCCACGACTTTTATTTCACCGTCCATAGATCACAAAACTCTACTTTAATCGAAAATAGACAAAAAGTATATATAAAAGGCATAATGCCCTAGCATATAAAGACCATATAGTTGGATGTCTCGTCTAGCCTAAGATCCTATTGACTTGTCTGTAAAAATTTTAAAAGTTAATACGAACAACTGATTTTTCGAATTACCTTCTTCACTCACGCATTCTACTTCGCACCTGTCATATGTACACATCTTTTCTTTAGTTTCTATATCACTCATATTATTCTTCTTAAAATAATATATTTTAACCACTACTGCTTATTTATAAATCATAGCTAAAAATCATGGAACCGTTCTATTCGTGCGACCCAAGGGAGAGGACAGAAACACCGAGCTCGTATGCACCGGGCGATGGATATGAGGAGCCGCAGGCTACTTACCCAAACGGCTATAATTAGGCGGTTCCAAACGCCCCACGCTATTGCGCTCGCACCCCGCGAATCCCCCTAATTACCACCCTCTCACTGGGCAAGAGCCGAAAAAAGGCAACCACCGGAGCCGCCGCGCGGCGATAGCCCCCCGGCGATCGCCGGGGGGATTCCGGGGCACGCGCCCGGTTCGATCAGCGCGCCATTGAAGGAGTCGCGCCCGCGCGGCTGGTTTTGGGGGGAAGTTTTTTCTCCCCCTTCTTCTTCTTGGATTCGTATGCTCTGGTGGGTTACTGGGGCGCTGCGATGCCGGAGTCCGGCCACTACAGCTACAAGAAGACCGACGGCATCTGCGACGGTTTGTGCGGCGAGGTGAGCCATTCCCTTCCCTGCCCCGTCCAGATCTGCTCCGTGTGTCGCGGGGGCTGATTCCTCGGTCCCCAACATGCATGCTTCGTTATCGGGGGTGTCTGGCGCATTCGGTCCGGGCTACACGCTCAGCTTCCTCGCCTCGATTTAGTCTTGCGGTGTGGGATGCGTGGAATGCTGCGTGCTGGATTTTCTTCCGAAGCTCCGAATTTTTTGATGGGATGTTGGTCGGATTTGGGGGCGGTTTGAGAGAGGAGGCCTTTGCTCTTCCATGCTGTATGTGTAGTCCTTGATCTGCCCTGGTGCGGGTGACGGGGGATTGGGTAGGTGGTGCTATGGAGTTCGAATTCTTCACGCCTTTTGGGTGGTAGAATCTCTCGATGTGGCCAAATTGCGTGGTTTGGGCTGGCATTTCGGACTGTGGAATATTTCTTTCGATGAGTCTGGGGCTTTTCTGCTCTCTTGCTTCCATCATGAGGACTTGTGCTGTGAAAGCTTCGGGCTTTTGCAAATTTGCAGACTTGTGGCGGAATATTTACTCCCTGTTTGGTTAGGAAAAGGTTCAGCTTTTGGTTAGTTATCATTGCGGGTAGCTGTCGTGAGTATTCTTGTTAATAATAAAGCTGGTTGCCTGGTTTAGTGCGGTTATAGCTTGGGCATTGTGATTTCCAAGCGCTTTAGGTTCGGCTGTTGCTATTTTGCATAATTTTGCTAACCTTGCGAGTGATTGAATATTTTCGTGAGTGACAATCTTTAGCTTTTTGCTTTTGTCTCAGTCTTATCTTTTTGCTTTTGTGCTTGTAGCTGTGGCATTAAAGTTTTCATTTGTTCTGTGCTAGTTTTGTGCGATAGTAGTCAGTTTCTGATGAGCTTTTGATGCCATCTTTTGTGGCTATAAGAAAACTTGCGTTGTGAAAAGCTAATGTTTGGCAATTGCTCCGGGTGGTTATATCTTTTTGGTAAGCAGGCTTTGGTTATTGCATTGTTGCCATGTTTGTCCCTGCTTTAGGGATAGAGAGTGCTAATACATGCATATACTGGAATTGTAAATAGTGTTGTGTGGAGGAGTAGTTGGTATGCAGATAGCTGGTGTTCTTATTTCTTTCTTGAATTTCTTTTTGTCCACTATTGCTTGTTTGATTTCTTATTTGATTTATGAATTCATTTGCAGCCTGCATCAAAGGCAGCTCTGACCATGTCGAGGCTGAAGTGTGCGCTTCGGGGATTTGATTTCAGGGCACTTTTGGCCCTCTTGATTGGTGTGCCAATTCTAATCTTAATGATATATGTGCATGGTCAGAAGGTCACATACTTCCTCCGGCCAATCTGGGAATCTCCTCCCAAGCCCTTCAAGATAATCCCTCACTACTATCATGAGAAT
Organism: Bonia amplexicaulis; assembly: GCA_036346245.1. Taxonomy (NCBI): domain Eukaryota; kingdom Viridiplantae; phylum Streptophyta; class Magnoliopsida; order Poales; family Poaceae; genus Bonia; species Bonia amplexicaulis. The sequence goes on along the minus strand of CM070746.1, from coordinate 13,528,820 downwards.
GTCACCATGGAGAACCTCTGCAAGTTACATGGGTGGAAAGTTCGGGAGACCCCACGCCGTGTTTTTGATGCTGTACTCTTCAGCAATGAGCTTGATATCCTTGAACTCCGCTGGAATGAACTTAGCCCCTATGTGTCGGAGTTTGTGCTGCTTGAGTCCAACTCAACCTTCACTGGCTTGAAAAAGCCTCTCCACTTCAAGGAAAATCGCCATCGATTTGGGTTTGCTCAATCACGGCTCACATATGGAATGATTGGGGGAAGGTTCGTGAAGGGGGAAAATCCATTTGTTGAGGAATCATATCAGAGGGTTGCCCTGGACCAGCTTATTAAGATTGCAAAAATTGAAGATGATGACCTATTGATCATGTCAGATGTTGATGAAATTCCAAGCGGCCACACAATCGACCTCTTGAGATGGTGTGACAACATTCCCGAGATACTTCATCTTCAGCTCAGGAATTATCTTTACTCATTTGAATTTTTCCTGGATGACAAGAGTTGGAGGGCATCAATACACAGGTACCAATCTGGGAAGACAAGGTATGCACATTTCCGGCGGACAGATGAGCTTCTTGCTGATTCAGGGTGGCACTGCAGTTTTTGCTTCCGCTACATAAGTGATTTTACCTTCAAAATGCAAGCTTACAGCCATGTCGACCGGATTAGATTTAAGTACTTTCTGAACCCTGAAAGGATTCAAGATGTCATATGCAGAGGGGCAGATCTTTTTGATATGCTTCCTGAAGAGTATACATTCCAAGAAATCATTGCCAAGTTGGGGCCGATTCCAAGTACATATTCTGCTGTTCATCTTCCTAGTTACCTGCTTCGTAATTTTGACCGGTACAGATATCTTCTCCCGGGGAACTGCAGGAGAGAAAGTGGCTAGATTTTATGATTACTCTGCAATCTGCTGTGCATGGGTGCCACTGCCAAGTTCTCCCCTGATATCGGCTGGCTGTGGCAGGTGCATCTGATATGATTGGCTAACTTAGTTGGATGGTTGCTTGGAGAGTGGTTATGGATGGGTTCATGGTTTTGTACCTTTTAATCGGACATTGGAGGACCTGACAGACAGCATAGCGCATGCTTGGTCGTGGCTTGGTTACCTTCCCAGATGAGCTCGACAGTGTGTGCTTACCACCAGAGGTCATTGTCATTCATATTAGTTCCCTGATTGATATATATTCTCAGAACTGCTGTAGATTGCAAATTAAGTGAGATTTCAGATTTATATGCTGTGTAGAACTGGCCTTACTCTGCATATAATTTACGTATGCATCTGTTCTTATTTTCGCCTTGGTATTCTGTTTCTTGTGTTGATGGCACCATTGAATTTCTGATTTCCATTGAATAAAACTCTTGGCTTCCAAGACTCTTGTCTAATTGATGCCTGACGTCTGACAAAGTCACACACCCATAGGCCATAGCAATCTGCTATGCCATGTATTGTCAGTAAGATCCTAATCACAGTCGTCAACCCTGCTCTTCAAATGGTGATTAAGGAGCCTGTGAACAACGACTCGTTTCGTCGCCAAGTAGGTGCAAAGTGCAAACAACAAATTGTTGTGCACTGTCTTGAGTCTGACCCGGCCGGACTGACGGATGGATACTTCCAGGGGCTGGTTGGTACCTTCTCCCCCATTATTGTAGTGCAATCAGTGTGCTTATTAAGTGCTGAGATGCACACAACTGAACAAAGCGGTGAATTCATTTATCCCCCACACGGGCTGCAAGACAAAAGGAGTTTGCCGTTCACCTTTATTTTGGTTAGAACGTGATCTTAATCGGCTTACGATTTAAATCATGATGTAGCGATTGTCGTTTGCCTTAGACCCCTATTTAAGGGTCTGTTTGTATTGTCTTTTGCTGATAGCTTTTGACTATGACGGATGAATAGTAATGACTGATAGAAACGGTTTATAGAAGTTGAGACGTTCGAAGTGGTTTTATGTTGAGTGTATTATGTAAAAAAGAGAGCAAACGACGGTGTAACAAAAAACACTATAACATTCGGGTCGCTATGCGATTTACGAAATTGTGACATAATAAAATACAAAGTGTGTTATAACATACAAAAGTGTAAAGTAATGGCCAATGAATAACATTGATTGATAGAAATGACTTATAGAAGTTAGGGTATTTATATTGACTTTAGCTTCTCTAAGTATAAGTCAAAACTAATACTAACAGAAAAGTATACTGAATTCAGCTGTACCAGCCAAAATCGCATACGGTTATTTTCCTCTACATACTGCCTCTCGCGAACAGCCAGAATTCAAATATTTAAGTCATGAGTCATAAGCAATCAGCTCAAAAGAACCCACCCATTAATGACTTCATTCCAACTCTAGAAGAGGCGAAAGGAATCTGCTATACACATCCAGAAAATCTCCCAGGTACAGGATTCTTGTTTTTGAGTTGTTAGGGCCTTTTGAACTAATTAGTTAGCACATGTTTTGTATTAATAGGTTTCTCCTTAATTAATTCATATCCCCTTCCGTTATTCTGTTAGGTGTCAAGATGAACGGGAGCAGCAGTCATTTCTTCCACAGAATAGCAAATGCGTATGGTTGTGGTTAGCGCAAGCGTGGCAGGATCAGCAAAAATGATCGTACTATATGTGATAAGCACATAAGATGGAATAAGACTGGAAGATCCAAAGGTATACTTGATAATGGTGTTAAGAAAGGCTGGAAGAAAATATTAGTTCTTTATACATGTTCTAAAAGAGAAGGTGACAAGACACAGAAAGATAATTGGGTGATGCATCAATATCACCTTGGGGTAGAGCCGTAGAGGAAGATAAAAATGACGGGGAGCTTGTTGTTTCTAAAGTCTTTTACCAGTTGACATCAAAGCAAATTCACAAGTCTGAAATTGATGCTGTTGATGGAGAATCTGATGTATTTGCTGTAAAAATTGATCATAGAACCCCAAAGAGTAACCCTTCACAGCCTCGTCGCCTAAATAACAGTCCATGTGAAACTGAGCAGAATGCTACTATCCTGCAGGATCAGGTAAATCCAATTAATATCATTGGCTTATGAAATTGCCAACAAAATGAAACTTTTGATCATGAAACATCAACGATGCGAAAGCTTTTTTTTTTTTACCTTTATGAATCATGTGTGAAGCTTCAGTCTTGCCTTTGCCTCTACAGGCCCCAACTAAATTCTGTTTTCAAGAATGCAGAGTATTGATCTCTGGAAATATGTCGTGTTATTTGCTAATCCTTCTCTCTCATGCTATTGCATTGCTGAAATTGTGACAGGAGGAGGGAGAATCTGGCACCATCCATCCTTCACCTAAAATATGAAACTGATTGCTCTACATGGTACGCATTGTCGCAATCTGTTCGGATCGCAGGATAGCTACGGCAGCCGACTGGACCGTATCTAAGAGAGAGGGAGTTGGAAGCAGCGAGAGGCACTGCAGGAAGACTGCCATTCTCGTAGTGTACGAATGCTCTCCAGAGAAATTTTGTATATGAATTTGCATTATGCAAAACTACAAATTAACACCAGCTATGTGCAGTAGCACCAGCAGCAACAAAATCATCGGTCGATCTCGAGCAGCGTCTCAACCTGGTCTTGAAATACTGTTCTTGAGAATCATGTTGATGTGTTGTAACGTCAGTAGAATCGTGTAGCAATCTTGAGCAGCGTCTCAGCTCGAAAGAGTGTTATTGAGAACAGTGTTGGTGTGTTGTAATCCATGTGTTTCTTTCTCTAGCAACGTCAGTAGAAAGGTTTTTGCCGGCCATGGTTTGCTTGGAGCATCCATGTGTTTCTTTCTCATTTCATGTGTCTGCCTGTGGGCCGCCCTTGTTTCCTAAGGATGGATGTGGCACATTCTCCGTAGAAACCTCACGGAAACCCTCTCCGTGCCTAGTGACCTCCATCCACATCCATGGCGCCGCCCACCTCCCCGCCGCCGTCGCGGCGGCCGCGCGCGCGGCGCCGACGCCGGCCGCGGCGCTCGCATTCTTCAAGTCGGCGCTGTCTGCCGACCCGGCGCTCTCCCCGCTCGCCGTGCTCCCGCACCTCGCCGCCGCCCCGTCGCTACCCCACCTCCTCCTCACCGCCTCCGCCGCCGCCCGCCCCCACGACACCTCCCTTCGCCTCTACTCACACCTCAAGTCCCTCTCCGTCCCCATCCCCACCGCCTCTCTCCACCCGCTCCTCTCCTCCCTCCCCTCCGCCACCGCCTTCGCCCTCTTCGCCGACATCTTCCGCCTCCGCCTCCCGCTCTCCACCACCACCTTCAATATCATGCTCCGCCATCTCTGCTCCGCGGGCAAGCCCGTCCGCGCGTTCGAGCTCCTCCGCCAGATGCCCCGCCCCAACGCCGTCACCTACAACACCGTCATCGCCGGGTTCTGCGGCCGCGGCCGCGTCCAGGCTGCTCTGGAGATCATGCGAGAGATGCGGGAGTGCGGCGGCATCGCCCCCGATAAGTACACCTACGCTACGGTCATATCCGGGTGGTGCAAGGTCGGCCGGGTTGAGGGAGCAGCCAAAGTGTTCGACGAAATGCTGACCAAAGGAGAAGTTTCACCAAACGCGGTGATGTACAATGCATTGATCGGCGGATACTGTGACCAGGGGAATCTAGAGGTCGCGCTGCGGTACCGGGATGAAATGGTGGAGAGGGGGGTTGCCATGACAGTGGTGACCTACAACTTGCTTGTGCACGCGTTGTTCATGGACGGGCGTGCGGCAGAGGCATATGCATTGGTTGAGGAGATGGGCGGAAAGGGGCTTGCGCCCGATGTGTTCACGTACAATATATTGATCAATGGGTACTGCAAAGAGGGCAAGGAGAAGAAAGCATTGAAGGTGTTTGAAGAGATGGCTGGGAAAGGGGTGCGTGCAACGGCGGCGACCTACACATCGTTGATATATGCTTTGTCCAAGAAGGGGCAAATTCAGGAGACAGATAGGCTGTTTGACGAGGCTACAAGGAAGGGCATCAAGCCTGACATTGTCATGTACAATGCTCTGATCAATAGCCACTGCACGGGCAGGGACATGGATCGGGCATTTCAGATCATGGGAGAGATGGAGAAGAAGAGGATCACACCAGATGATGTTACGTACAATACACTGATGAGGGGGTTGTGCTTGCTGGGCCGTCTCGATGAAGCGTGTGCGCTCATTGATGAGATGACAAAGAGGGGTATCCAGCCAGACCTCGTCAGTTACAACACGCTGATCAGCGGCTACAGCATGAAGGGTGACATTAAGGATGCTTTGAAGGTTCGGGATGAAATGATGGATAAGGGATTCAACCCAACGCTTTTGACATACAATGCGCTGATACAGGGGCTGTGCAAGAATGGCCAGGGAGATGATGCCGAGAACCTGATGAAAGAGATGGTGGGGAATGGCATCACCCCAGATGACGGCACATACATCTCGCTGATTGAGGGACTTACAACTGAACACGAGCGACTGGCTGCAGCAGATGCTGCAAAAGCATGAGCTTGTTAGGAAGCAGAGATGCATCATCTAGGCAGCAAGATCAGATCAATGCAAAAATGTGTAAAGCAATTGCTTGTTCAACCTATACCAGTGTGCAGCGCCATTCTAATTTCTACATTGCTCTACCATGTTCTGATTGTGATGGGAGTGCAAATTGATCATAGTGAAGATTAGTGGCGTTGGCAAAGTGGGTCAGCTAACTCGTGTCATTTCATCTCATCTGTTGCCCTTGCCCGAGTTATAGCCTTTGCCAATAGTTCATTTTTTCCTCAGCCGTAAACACAGGGGGTGGTGCAATCTGTGAAGATATACATGTGGTTATTAACAAAGAAGCCTAAGGGCGCGGTCGATGTTTTTTTGAAAACTACCAAACAGTAAGTGGAGGTTGGATCTTGCAACCTGGTTAGATCACAACTCACCTTATTTATTTGGGGGAACTAGGGATATGGATAAGTGTATTCACTAATACAGTAATATGTCATGCTTTGAAAATGGCACTTCAGATCTACTCCCTAAAGGAATTTCAGAGGAAATATTACCGAAATAATGTTTTGATTGTTCTTCACTCATGAGTATGAGCTCCACGTCGCAAGATAGTGGTGGGGTTAAGCAAGGTGCGGTCATGATTAAGCACTAACAGGGTTAGTGAAAAACTCTTATCTAGATAATTGTTTTCATGATCCAATGGTCCAAAATGAGTGAGTATGCTGTAGCTGCAACCAGTTCTCTTTCATTTTGGCAGAGTTCTTATTAGGGGTATTTTGGCAGAGTTGAGACCGTTGAGTTGTCACTTGCGGTTAATCACCGACCGGAAATAATTAGGGTATGTATAGGATCGTACGACACAATTAGAGGGGTGAATGGTTGCCTCTGTTTTTTGAAATCTTTACATTGTTGGCGATGAATACGACTGCTCGAACGAACACTCGTTGCAGCGTTTCGCTCGCAGTCGTATGCCTCACCTAAACAGCAATAACCAAAAATCACGAACCAGATTGATTCAAGATCTTCTTTATTGCTGAATTTTCATGGAGTTACAAAGTGCCCTCACAAGCACCTCTAAAAACCCTAGCACACAAAATGCCTCGCCAAAAGCTTCTCATCAAACCCATAGCCAACCTCTGCTTTTATCTGCTAGTGTTCTAAACCGTGTTCGACTCAAATATGAATACATAATCTTATCTCTTCCTCAATTCAAGGGATCCGAAACCCTTCCTAACACGGATTTTAATCAAGCTCTATCTCTTTCAAGTTATGGACTCCACCCACCACTCCTAACTCAACATGCGACGAAGCCACCAGGATCGCGCCTCCCGTAGTTCCGTCTTGTATCACCATCATTGATCTCCACGAACTCCAGCATTAGCTCGACCACCTCACGTGACATCCTAAACCGTCTGGACTTCAGATCTTCCTACCTTAGTTCCGATCCTCCTCGTCACCGACCGTGATTGTCTCCATGCTCATCTGCACATGCAAAGACCAAAGAAACGTTTTTTCGGAATAAGTTCTTCACAACTTGACCGTCATCAGCACACGCACACACACTCAAAACACGCCTTCAACCATTCAAAGTCATCAACCAGGTCAACCACGACCATGCACTCATCGCTATCCAGAAATCACTCTCAGACTATTGATTACGACCGCTAAAACCATCGTTTTCCAAAACTCAGCCTCAGACAATACATTACGACCACTAGCATAATGAGTACTTGAAAATCACAAGTACTCGAAAATTACCATCGCTCCACTCAAAACACTTAGGAATAACATCATCGCTACCGACCAGGGAACCAACGAGTGCTGACAACCGAGTACCGATCACATACCACAAGTTTCAGACAAACAATCGTAACACCTACGACTACCGATCACCGACCATCGAGTACCGAGCCCTTCCGACTACCGAGTACCACGACCACCTGATCACCATGCACCAACTAGTCCTCTCACGGGCCTAACACAAGTACTCGAGATACTCGAAGATCACAAGAAGTAAAGCACTCGTATTGACAATGAAGTCTCTGAGTATCAACCGTGAAGCCTATGGCAACCGATTGTAAAGCCTTCGACCCCGATTGTGTGGTCTACTACAATCGACCGGTCAACCAAAGACAACGATAGCAGACAATAAAGTCTACGAGTACCGTTCGCAAAGTATAAGACTACCGACCAGAAAGATAAACGACTTTCAACCATCAAAATGTATTGTAGCTACGACCATGAACAAATACCTATATCAGATGATCTTACGACCTTTGGCCGATTCCCTGTAGCTTATGACCGGTCCCACTCGTCATTAATTTAGTGGAGTGAGGATGATACTGTTAAGGACTATGTCCCAGTCGTCATGGCCAAAGTGGCCATGCCCCCTTCTCTATAAAATTTGCTAAAAAAAATACTTAGTTCTACTACTTAAATGTTAGACACTAAACTAGCAATTTTTAATAAGTTACTTAGGTATATGGTGTTAAATTGGTCCCACTATGTTTTTGAAACTAGTGTTCTAGTAAATAACCACAGCTAAGCAAATGGCTAATTGAATAAATTTCACAGTTCTACTATATATGTCAGGATGTGCATGCTGGTACTTGGTACAACTCTTCATTGATATAGGTGTGTTGGTGGCTCTCAATCAACCTGCATAGTATGTGTAGTCTGAAATTTCTTGTCATCACTTTTATTTTTTATGTATATTTTTCTTGGTCCCCTATTCGTTGTCTGCATTTTGCTCTAGCGTGGCATGGGTAGATCCGTCGATCCTGCTAATATTCCACGTGTCGTGTCGTGTCCCAGCAACAAGTGCAGAATGTAACTCCGCCCCTGGTTGACAGCATCACAGTCTACCCTTACTCCGTACCGTTTATTTCAGCTTAAATTTTTGGCTTCTGACTTATTATTTATTATTCATAAATTTTATTTTTTTCTGAATTTTTGGTTTTTTTAGCTTTTTTACCAGATATTTTTTTTCTGTATTTATTTGCGTTGTCAGTGATAACCTAACATATTTTTTTTCTATTTTTAATTTTTTTAAAATTATATTAAATAAGCTATCTTCAGTTATAATGTAATTTCAGTTAATTACAGTACAATTTTAACTATAAACCGCCATTTTTTAGCCTAACCAAATGGACCTGGTATCTACTTGGTTACTGTCTTGAGACTCTCGAGGAGCGTTTCAATCATTGTCGATTTGGACGTCTCATTGGCATAGCCGACGTTCGTGTGTGATATATGTATCTTGATGCGTGCCATCACTGTTTCGTAGTCACTATATACCCTGTCCCCAACGAACTGCGAAGCGACAGGCTGAAGCCTTTTGTTTTATCCTTTTTTTCTTTGTAGAACTGCAGAGTTGAGGCACTTAGGCCCTGCTCAATATAGCTTAAGTTTATTGGCTTAAGCTTATTTTTGCACTATTCATAATTTCGTCTTTTTCTGAATTTTTGATATTTTTTTGAGCTTTTTTGTCGGTTCTTTTTTTCTCGTATTCGTTTGCGTTGTCTGTGATGGGCTAGCATATTTTTTATATTTTTAATTTTTAAATTTAATTATGTCAAATAAGCTCTCTCACCATTCTGTGTTTTTTCACCAGAAGCCTTCACTTTCAAAGAACCGATCACCACCTTACTCATGTGCTTATTTGAACTGATCTGTTGAGGGTGTTCTGGTCCAAAATCATAACTAAGCAAATAGCTACACGTAAACAGCGAAAAAAATGGGCTGTCAAAAAAATTTTTGTCCTACGCATAAGCTGATAAGACGCCTCTTAGTTTCCTGTACGCAAAGTTTCTGATACATCATTATATTGAAAATCTAGGCAGCAAAGGTAAGATGCAAAGCGATCACATCATTCACTTTGCTGGCAGTTGTACAAACATTTTTTATGTCGTGTCATAGGCTAGCAGCTGCTCAACATTTTTGGGCTGTCATCGTTTCGGCTTCAGTTTCTGACTTCTGGCTTATTTTTTACTATTTATAAATTCATCTTTTTCTGAACTTTTGGTTTTTTTGAGCTTTTTTGCCCGTTCTTTTTTTCCCGTATTCGTTTGCGTTGTCTGTGATAGGCTAACATATTTTTTAACTTTTTTTAAATTTAATTATGTTAAATAAATCTCTGTCAGCTACAGTGTTTTTTCAGCTAGCTACAGTGCTTTTCAATCATAAGCCACCAAAAATAAGCCCAAATGATCACCACCTTGGTCTGAGAGAGATCACATCATTCTCTTTGCTCCTTTTCTCTGGTTAATCTATACCAATTATGATGCCATTCCAATACGTAGCTACTTAAGATACTCAGATGTATGCAGTACTCCGTTCTTGCAGTCTTGTAAAGCTCGCTCGTTAATCAAGCTTCGCCTTTTTTTAATGCGTCTTTCTTGGTTCTGCCGCGGTGGAGCTTTTTATCGGCTTATGCATTGTTGCAAGTTACTTAAGAATTATAGCAGGCGATGCCATCCATGTGTCCATTATATATAGGGAGCGACTATTGTATTGGTAATTGAAGTTTTTTTATCTCTCAGTCATATAAAATTGCACTCAATCATTTAAAATTGTATGTGATTTTTTTGAAAGGGGCTGCAACTTCAGTTGAGAATCACCTGAAGTTACAGGTGTTTTTTTAGAGGACGGCTATAATTTTAGTTGATTGAGAATGTAATTTTAGATAACTGAGAGATAAGAAAATTTCAGTCACCTGTGCAATAGCACAACCGTTATATATATTGCTTTGCTTGCACGGATTTGCCAATAAGACTCACGTACCATTGTGCGTACGCAAATGGATGCCAGATCAAAGATGGGTGCACCGGCTGCCGACGTGGAGAAGCAGCAGCCGCTTCTGCCCGCGGCGGCAGCTGACGAAAAGCCGTCCGGCGCCGGCTGTGGCGGCGACTGCAAGGAGTGCTCCTGCACCTCGCCCACGGCGACGCGGACGCTCGCCCTGGTCGTCCTCGCGGCCGGCGCCGCCTTCGCCGCGCAGCTGGTGGCGCGGGAGGAGTACGTCCTCCTCGCCGTCTTCGCGTCGCAGTTCCTCAGCTTCTGCGTCTTCACGTCGCTGCTCGCGCTGTGCGCGCGCCGCCCGCGGCTCGCGTGGGCGCGGGCGGCGGCTGGGCAGGTCCTGCTGTGGTCATTCGCCATGGCCCTCCTGATGAGCATGGCGTGCTGGGTGGTGGAGAGCGCACCGGCCGCCATCGGGGCGGCGCTGCTCGCGCTGGCCCTCGCCGTCGTCTTCGCCTGCTACGCCGAGCTCGTGCACTCCCTCTGGTTTGACCAGTGACCTCACCGAGGGCCCGTTTGGAATTCGTGCTAGCTATCCAGGGCTTCTCTAATAATAATCCATACAGGGCCAAACCCAACGGCTCGTAGGCTATCAAGCTGAAACTAGGTTAAACAGAAATATATAAGTCTTGATTGTTTGATGGAACAGTGTTTGATATAGTGCTTGCATGTGGTGAAATTAGGCCGAACATGTGCGCATTTGGAACTAGTTTTGGACTAGCCATCTAGAGGATCATCCTCTTCAATTTGGACTATCCGACATGAGTGTTGCCAAAATTGCAATGTTGCAAGGCGTTGGTTCATCATAGGCTCATAGCGTGTCCTCCATGGTAGAATGATTCATTCTGCATGATAACCAGTGATCTTGCATGGTGCGCAAGCAATGTTCAGGATCTGCCTTACAAAGATGATGGTCTGTTTGGTTCGGCTGCGGCTTATGGTTTTTAGCTGAAATTTTTGAATTTTAGCTGTTTACGACAGAGATCACGGAGAGATAGATACTCGTTTGCGATTTTGGTTAATACGGATATTAGGCTTTTAATATATACTACAATTAACTTATAGACTCTGTCTTGAGACAATATTCCGTTTAAAAGTTAGGTACTATAACAAAAGCTAAAAATCACTAACTTCGATCGAAAAGAACAGATCCTAAAAAACTAATCGCCCCCCTCCTGCCAACCTATGCGTGGTTGCCGGTGGTCCTAAGGCTGTGATCGTTTCGGCTTCAGCTTCTGGCTTCTGGCTTATTTTTCACTATTCATAAATTCGTCTTTTTCTGAACTTTTGGCTTTTTTTGAGTTTTTTTGTCCGTTCTTTTTTTCACGTATTCGTTTGCGTTGTCTGTGATAGGCTAACATATTTTTTAAATTTTTTAAATTTTTTAAATTTAATTATGTTAAATAAGCCTCTGTCAGCTACAGTGTTTTTTCAGCCAGCTACAGTTCTTTTCAGCTATAAACCACCAAAAATAAGCCCAAATGATCACCACCTAAATCTCACCACTGTTGCATGTGCAAACATGTCACCTCGATGAGTATGATAGCCATAAAATTCTGCCTCAGATGCTCCAAGGTTCCGTCCAAAAGTATTATAGTATTTGGCACACTATAGCAATCGTTAGTTTTTTTTAAAATATTCAATTAAATAAAAATAGAAAAAAAACAATTCTATATCTCCATGATAATACAAAGAAAAAATATATACAGGTCAATTGACCGTGTGTGAGAGATTTATTTAAGCTATGTACTTCTTGTTAAGCAATTTGAGAAATTATGAGTGAATAATAGAGAATAAAAAGGTGTGCGTTGTCACAAAAGAAATCTTTTTTATGTTTATTTGTCCTCTCAACTTGTATGCGTGTGTTGTTCTAAGGGAAAAGTATGTGTATTTTCTCCCAAGTGTAATAATTTGATGAATTCTCCAACGAGCTGATCAGTTGATGAGTTCAATTCCGACAGCGTCGACGCAGCGGGGCGTGACGCCGAGCTCCTCACAGGGCGTGCCGTAGCGGCGGGTGGACTAGAGCACGGCGAGCTCGTCCTTCCAGCGGCGGAGGAGGCAGGAGGCGATGAAGGCGTCGAGCCTTGCGGCGAGGTTGCCGCGGTCGGCGGCCTCTGTCATGCCGAGGCGCGCGACCGCGCAGTGGATGGGGACGAGTTGTGCGGGCCGATCGTGACGGTGATGCCGTAGCAGAACTTGGCGCAGGCCTCGAACTTCTCCGCACCGCCCGGAAAAGCCGGCAGTTCGACGGCGCTGCCGTCGCCGGAGCTGGACTCCACGCATAAAGCTTGCAGCAACAGGCATTTGGAGAGCAGGGGAAACTGTTTTGTTCCAGGACGCATGGCAAAAAACAAAAAAAAAAACCGAAGAAAAGAAACACGTTTAATACTTTTATCATCGAATTGAAGCAGCAAGAAGGAACCAATTGCATGGTTACCACTGCCATGAATTATGCTCATGAATTAACAAACCGCACCAATCAGACAACACGAACAACATCTAACGAGACGATGGAATTCACGACCGCTACTACCTCACGGACCCGGAGGTGAAGAAGGTGTCCGCCCGAGCGCCGAGTTTCGTAAGCTTCATCTCGGACAAGGCTTCAGAGGAGAAGGCTACAACTCTACTACAACCTTCACGTGGATAACCACCACTCTGCCTAACTTCACTGCGGTCCTGTTCTTTTCAGCTTTTAAAAGTTGCTTTTTGACTTTTCTATAGTAAATAGTTTTTAAGCGGAGCATTTTTTCAAGATATGATCTACTAGTTAATTGTAGTACATACTTTACTGACTTCATTTATACCGATAAAAACCACACATGAGTTTCTGTTAGTCTATAATCTCTCATACAAACAACCTAAAAATTACAATCCGCAATTAAAAATCACAAGCTGCAGATAAAAAGAACAGACCCTACGCGTGGAGCTGGAGGTGGTTCAGCTTACAGGTATCTAGTTGTCGACTCATCACCAGCAAGTACGCCTATACCGTCAGTCTAGCAGGGTATTCCTCTGCGTTTCGCCGCGGGCGCGCAGGACCGCGGCCTTCAGGCCTCGCTCTCGTAGCCCGCGCGGTTGCGCGGGACGGCAGGAGTGCAGGACCGAAACGTGCAGACGTGCGGTGCTGTGTAGGGACTGACGGGGCGGGAGCGCGAGGCGACTTCGGCGCGGCGGGATACGGCGTACGTGGGCCACATGCGCGAGTGACACGAACGCGCTACGCGTGGACGGCCGCGCGGCCCGGTGCGGCGTGGGGCTGATCCGAATCCGAGGTACCAGTTTTTGGCTTCTAAAGGCAACATTTAATTTTCACTATAGTATTTAATTTTTAAATAGAATATTTTCTCAAGACAGGATCTACAAGTTAATTCTAGTACACATTAAAAGCCTAACATTTGTATCAATCAAAATCACAAGCGAATATCTCTTTCTCCACAATCTCTGTGGCAAACAGCTAAAATTCAAAATTTTTAGCCAAAAGTCATAAACCGCAGCAAAAAAGAAGAGGCCCTAAATGCGGAGAGTGGGTTGTAGGGTCTATTCTTTTGTGGTTGTGGTTTGTGACTTTTAGTTACGGCTTGTGACTTTTGGCTGTTCGTCTGAGAGATTACAGAGTAACTGAAATTCACATGCGGCTTTTGCAGATATAAATGAAGCCGGTACAATATGTACGACAATTAACTATCAGACCCTATCTTGAAAAGACACTCCGTTTAAAAGTTTAAAAGCTAGTTACTGTAGAAAAGCCAAAAGCTGAAGCCAAAAGTCGCTTAAGAATAGAGCTGCAGTTGATCGGTGTCGATGTAGGGCTTGTTCTTTTTGGCTGAAGGTTATGACTTTTGGTGGTTACTTGTGACTTTTGGGTTGTTCGTACGAGAGATTACAGAGTAACAGAAACTCACGTGCGATTTTTGCTGATATAAATGAAGTCGGTACAATATGTACTATACTTAACTAGTAAACCCTATCTTGAAAGATACTCCGTTTAAAAGCCAGTTACTGTAGAAAAGTCGAAAAAAGCTTTTAGAAGTTAAAAAGAACATGCCCGTAGTAGATACCGGGTAGCGTACAATACCGTGGATGCTATATTTTAATATCAGAATATAAAACACTCATAATTTTAGTTAGCCATATATCATGATTTACCAGTACGATAATATTGTAAATGTATCGCGACAATCATGTTGGAGCTATGGTGGATAAGCACCGGCCGCCATCGAGTAAGAGGAAAATGGTGGTGACACTCAAAGCGACTGTATCTGATAGGCAAGGATAACAAATTTAGCTAGGGTTTCTCAGCCATTTACATGTTGGTCTAATGCCTTGTACATATTTTAAATTTAAGTAGCACTGGACAATTACATCGTTAACGGGCTGCAAATAGCGGCCGCAATAGTGCTCTGACAAGCACTATATATGTCGCAAAGTTCCAATATACTATTTTCAAACGCTACTTTGATTGGTAGCGTTTGTACCCGCTACTGCTATTGCGGGCTCTACCAATACTATTTAGTACATTGGCTGAACAAACCAATCTACGCATGCTACTATCGGTTTTTTAGACCACAGACCATATATGGTCCTACTTTATTATCATCAGAAGCAAAGATACATCTGAAGCAGAAGACTAAGAAGACGTGTCGCTACTGCAAGAAGGGTGGACACGATATCTCTGAGTGTTGAAAACTCCATAATAAGGAGAAGAGGAATAATAATTCCAAGAAAGATCAACAAGATGATAAAGCTAAGACTATCATTGTCACAAAAGAAGGTTCCAAAGGGAAAATTCTTTTGCTTTTGCTGGTGATTCCAAAACCAGCAATGAATGGATTCTTGATTTAGCCTGCACTTTTCGGCCCGAACCGTGACTGGTTTGTTACTTTAGGCTATTATGAGTGGATATGTGTTAATAGAAGATAATACTCTGTGCAAAAGTGCAGGTATCGGTTCTGTTCAGACCAAGATGTTTAATAGCACTATCGAAACCCTATCGGAGATCCGACACACTCCAAATTTGAAGAGGAACCTTATCTCGCTGAGTGTTCTTGATGCCAAAGGGTACAATTTTTAGGTAGATGTGGAGCTCTGAATATCTCCAAAGGCTCTCTTGTTGTGATGAAGGATAATATGAAAGCTGCCAACTTATATCATCTACGAGTCACTACCCTAGTCGGGAAGGCTATTGTTGACTCGACCAGGTTGTCCGATGGTAATCGGACAAGTCTATGGCATATGCGTCTCGGACATATGAGTGAAGCTAGCTTAAAGGAGTTATACAAAAGAAGTCTGCTCAAAGGTCAATGCGTCAATGAGTTAAAGTTTTGTGAACATTGTTTCTTTGGTAAATAGAAGATGGTAAATTTCAGCTCTGCAAATCACTTTTCAAAAGGCATATTGGATCATCACTACAAGGATTCACATATATTGCAACGACTTTACTGAAACAAAAAGGTAAATTGCTGCAATAGCTAAATTTATTACCACAATTTTGATTTTCGTGGTAATACTTGGTTTATATCTATAATTTATGACCGTTGTAAGAATTACATTTTTCTTGCAATAGAATCTTTGTATTACAACGAAAAATAAAGTCATGGTAATAGTTGGTTTATATTGCTATAATTTGTTACTATTGTATAAGTTAAGAATTTTGTCTCATTATATTCTACATATTGCAACGAAAAATAAAATCGTGGTAATAGTCTGTTTATAATGCCACAAATTTTTACCATTGTTTATTAGTGGTTTTATATGATCAACATTACATGTGAAACCATGTATTTAAAACATTTTTTCATAATATTTTAAAATCCTACTTTGTGCTCATGCCAAAAGGGAAATTTGTAGGATCAAATACCGCAATCTGAGAGGGTGAATGACTGTCGTAGCTTCTTGGAGTCTCCTGACAATCGATGAAGATTTGGACCACTTGATTGATCGCTCAATGCTCAGCTGCTTGCTGGATCGCTCAGCTTCAATTTTCAACCAGATTGAATGTATTCGAAATCATCAATCCAAAAGCAGAACTTCTCGATCAAGTTTTGCACATAGTCATATGCTTCAACCCAATCGTAATCACCAGAAATTTTCAATAAATCATAAACCAGATTGATTCAAAATAATATTTGTTGTTGGATTTTCATGGATTTCAAAGTGCCCTCACAAGCACCCCTAAAAACATTCTCGACGAAAGCCCTGAAAACTAGTCTCTCAAAACCTCATACTTTAACCCATAACCTCTCCCTGGTTTTATAGGCTAACATCCAAACCGTGTTCACCTCAAACACGGACTCAAAATTTTATTACTTCTGAAAACCAAGGGACCTGAAACCCTACTAAATATGGATTTTATTTAAACTCTAAATTTTCTCAGTTATGGACTCCATCCACAACTCCTAACTCACCATGTGACAAAGCCACCAGGACCGCACCTCCGTATCTTCATCACGCACCATCAACCTCCATATCGAAGTCTCTTGATCGCACCGTCCATGACTTCTCCACGAACTACCACCTTTGATCTCCATGTTCTCCAACGTGAGCCCGACCACCTCGCGTGACATTCTCAACTGCCTGGACCTCAGATTTCCCCATTCTAGTCTCAGTTCTCCTCGTCACCGACCATGATCGTCTCGACATCCACCGCACATGCAAAGACCAATGGGGCTTTTTTCAAGACAAGTTCTTCATAGCTTTACCGACATTAGTCCACACACAAAACACACATTTAATCATCCATCAAGATCGACCGTGCCATCCATGACCGTAATATCTAATGCTCTCCGAAAATCAACCTCAGATTACTCATTATGACCGCCATGCACAAAGCTAGTCGGTCACTATCCCAACGAGTACCGAAACCACAAGTACTTAGGAAATCAGAACACTCATAAATCACAAGCATCGTAGCACTCCTAGTCTATGACTACTACCATCAACTACCGAGTACCGACCAGGTACTGTAGCATAGACTATCATCAACGAATAATGTAGCACCGATCGCAACGTCTACGACATCAGATTGCTAAGTCACCGACTACCCACCATAGTCCATTGTATCTCGTTCACTATGTCATAAAACCGGTTCCCGTAGCATACGATAGGTTCACTGATCGTGGTCGAAGCCGACCAATTACCTACCTTGGTCGACTGCCTTGAGCGACTACCGTGGTCTATGGACCGTGATCATCTACCATGGTCGACTACCGCCCTGAAGACTTCCAACAACACAAGCACATCGACCAAAACTTTTATAACACAAATTCCAATGAAATCCAAATGTTAATTATTCATCATCACTAAATGCACGACCACCACATAGTCTAACAAAATTAAAAATTTATATTCTACGATGCCCTTCCAAATTTTAACTGAATGGAATGCCATAACTTTTTAGTGGCATGTGTAGTACGAAACTTTGTAAAACTTGGTGTAAATGTGGAAAAACAAAAAGAAAAGGAAAATGAGTTAGAGAAGTGGGATGGCCTAACTGGCCCAACTAACCATCCATAGAGGGCATAACTCTAAATTACATATGTACAGGATATACAGCTCCTACTAGAGCTGGCCAAATGAGTCGTACCCGTCAGGCTGGCCTAAAGCATGACACTATAGGTCTGGCCCATGACGGTAATGGGCCGGGCTACCACGACACGATACCGTGGGCTGTGCTTAGGCCGTCACCCTGGCCCGGCACGGCACGGGCAAGGCCCATTAAGCAAGTTAGCCCATTTAGCCTGTTAGGCATGATAGCGTCCTGTTAGCAGTGTTACTAGACCAGGACTGGCCCGACGGTTGGACCGAAAAAACCCGGACCCAGAAGCTATGCCAGGCCGCTCACGCTCACAGGACCGCCAATGCAGTTGAATAAAGAGTCATTAAGTGCATCTTCCTCGGTTATAAGCCTGGAGTTCAAGGCTATAAGTTGTGGAATCCTGGGACCCGAAAGATGGTCATGAGCAGAAGTGTTACTTTCGATGAGTCTGCTCTGTTGAAAGGAATTACGACCAGTGATGCTCCTATTGAGAAGCTGTAAACGACCAACGTGCAGGTGAAGCACGTTATTAATTTAGGATTCTTACTAGAGGTCGATAAGGAGAATACATAGGATATCCTTATTGAAGATTTGAACAATAATCTTCCAACAGAAACTGGTCGGAACCATCAATCTGTTGTAGTAGGTCGGGAAAGGAGGAAAATCCAGCCTCTAAGGAGATTAATTGAAGAAACCAACATTGTGACTTATTATTTAAATATGGTAGAAGACATTAAAGGTACCGCTGAACCTTCGGTTTATTCAGAGGCCATTTACTCTGAAGAATCAAAGAAGTAGATGACTGCCGTGTGTGAAGAAATGAAATCCCTAGAGAAGAATTCCACTTAAGAGTTGGTCGAGCTCAATATTGAAAAGAAACACATACATTACAAATAGATTTACAAGAAAGAAGACACATCTCCAACCGATCAGATCAGGCACAAAACAACCCACACTTACTCAGTGTTGTAGCTAAGCATTATCATGAGCTCGAGCAACATTATAACAGTGCTTGACAAATGAACATATACTTTACGACATCTCATCTCCAAAATACAACACAAATTCTCATGTCACAACACAAAATGTGGCTCACAGATCAGACACGGATGGCCGATCCCCTCCAGGAAGCAAGCTGCCACTCGTCTTGCGTTCTTGCTCCCAAAGAAGGTAGCAGAATAGCGCACACACTGCCAAAATAACGCGAAGTAATGTTATATATACTTCCTCGCAAAAAGAAGTAATATTCTATTCCCGTCCCTGTCCGCATCGCCACACTGACCACTGGGCCCCACAAGAGGATATGTACAAAATAAAACCGCAGCCTCAACCCCAACAAATTCGAAAATCATATACGTCAAACCCCATCCGAAGGATTTGTCCCACTCAAGCGCCTTTCCTCACCGACGCGTGGGCCCATCGGCCGACGAGGACCCAGGAGTAATAACCGGGAAAAATTGCTCCCTTGCCCCAAAGTTTAATGGCGTTAACGCTTGATGATGTCTCACCGACATGCGGTCCGGGACCTACATGTCGGTGAGACATCATCAAGATTCGAAGAAACGCCATTAAACTTTTAAGACATGAGCAAAATTTCTTCCCCACAGTAAGCGGCGAGGCCTCGGTCTCTTCTCATCATCACACCACACCACCACCGCCGCGGCAGCGACGCATTCCTTTCCTCCTTCCCCCCTACTCATCGTCCAGGGTTTGCTCCGTCTCCGGTCGCCTCGCAGAAGCTAGGGTTCTGGCGGCCGCAGCCGCGGACTCGTGTCGCGATGCCTCGCTGGGCCGCGCGGCCGTTCCACGGCCTCGTGCCGAGCGACGACGCGTGGGATCTCGTCATCAAGGTGGGGTTCCCGTGTGCTCGCGCTACGGTGTTTGTGTTGTGATGTTTGATCGGGGGCAGGAGAGGTGGGGAATGCTCCCCCCCTCGTGTAGGGTTTGGGGTTTCGTCGTCGAGAGGGGGAACGGGTTTTGCGCTTGCTAGATTGTGGAGCGATCTGGGCGGTGATTGTGGTGTTATTTATTTTTTCGTAACTTATTTTTGAGTTGCGAGATGGTTGTGGACACTGACATGGGGTTCTTTCCCCCCTCGTTGGAGATGAGGGCGTGGTCTGGTGCTGATGATCAGATGGGTTTTAGTGTTCCATCTGCTTGTCGAAAAGATGGGTTTTGCTTCTCGCTGGGTGTATCCAAGATCAGATTGCTTTGATCTTGGTCGCGATTGTAAAAGCGTGGAGAATATTTTGGGCGTCAAGGGACGATTTTGTGATGATTGTAGGGCGTTTTGTGTTTCTAGTAAGATACTTTGATTTGGGATTTGATGGTAGAGTACTCTAATCTACGTTTCTTAGCACTGTTGGACTCACATCTTTACTGTGGATTTCCAATGAGATATTGGTTTATGCCATCTCATATAAAGGATGAAGAAATCTTGCGTCTTTGGGTGCATCTGCTTAGTTTGTTATAGTTTGTTTTATTACATGTTCCAATTGTTCTGGCTATGGTCGTATACTTGTATCTGTTTGGTATGATTCTCAAGTCTCAACTAGTTGCAAGGATTAAGCTTGTAGTTTTAGTAGTCCTTAATTGATTAATGCCGTAACACTCTTGCCATCAATGTACCAACACATGATGATGGAAAGGGAGAGATTTGCTTCTTTAAGTAGCGTTTCAATGTTATTGTAAACTGAACACATGTTGATTAGCTGATATGAGAGGAACAGAAGCATGGTTGTCCCAGCGGACTTGGCGACAGCAGCGACTGCTGTGCGCCAGGACAACATGGTTGTCACAATGGACTCGGCGACTGCTGGGCGCCAGGATGCCATGGCGTCCTTGTGGGCGCCATGGCGTTCTGCAGGCGGGGTACGGCGAGCAGGAGGCAACATGTTGAGACAATGCAACATCTATCACAGATCCATACCCCCTTCAGTTTGGGGGAGGAAGGCTGAAGGCTCACCCAAGACGAGTGGATCAAGTCGCGGATGCAGGGGATCCACTTGTCGCCACGGTTGCCGATCTCCTCGCCTTCCCCTCGTCCCTGCGGTCGCCGCTCTCCTCGCCTTCCCATCGTCCCCGCGGTCACAAATGCAGGGGAAGTCGGCCAGGCGACAGTGGATCGCTAGCTCTCCGAGTGGAACTGGAGGAGGGAGGGAAGCTCGCTGCTCGCCGAAGATCTTGGAGACTTGGATGGCAGCAGCGCCGGCATATGAGTGGCGGCGGCAGCTAGGGATGTTGGCGGAAGTGCGGATTGACTCCTTCGATGGTGGCGGAGGAAGTGGAGGAGGGGGCGGAGATTGCTCGCCGGAGGGACCTTGGATGATGGCAGGTCGGCGGCGCTGGTGGAGGAAGTAGCGGCAGCGGCGGCTAGGGTTCCCTGGGTCGGCTACTATTCGATCGCTTGCTATCACTTCGCTTCACCGTGCCGTAGACAACACAAGCAACAGTCACTCACTCAACTTAATACCGCTCAGGCCCTCGGCTGCGTTCACGCTCTCCTCAGTACACTCACCTGGCAAGGCATCGCCACACACTTTGCCATAGACGCCATGGTGACGCCATGGACGACCAGCCCTCCTAGGCGCTCGCCTAGTAGGCCAAGGCGCGGCGAATCTCCATGGTGTCCTCCCTGCAACGCTGTGACACCTAGGTGACGCCTAGTCAATGCCATGGCAATGCCGTAACAACCATGAACAGAAGAGAGCTAACATTTTCTTTGTCACTTCTGTTTGGCTAATCAACAACTTGCTTGTGAAGCAAAAAGACTTCATGTTGTGCTAAGTAACAACTTGCTTGTGCAGCAAAAAAGTAAATAAATGTGCCACTTATTGTTGTCTTTGTGCTTAGTCTGTGTAATTTTAGTCAATTATTGTTCTTGTGAATTTCCATTTTACCTTTGGTTGATGTTTCAGGTCAAATACGGTGACACTCTCAAGCGGTTCAACGCTTGTGTGAATGGTCCGCACTTTGATCATAATCTGGCTGCCCTTCGGTCAAAGATTGCAAGTGCTTTTAAGTTCAGTCGTGATGTTGAATTCATTCTCACCTATACAGATGAGGATGGGGATGTTGTCATGCTGGAGGATGATAATGATTTACATGATGCTGCTATTAGTCAGAAACTGAACCCTCTTAGGATTAATGTTCTGTTGAAGAGCAGCAGTGCTGGGGCACCTCAGACCAAACATCAGCTTGCAAATTCTAGATCTCCAATGTCCACAGCTCTGGAAGATCAACTAGCTCAGGTGAAATCAGCTATTGATGAAGCTTTAAAGTTTGTACCAGAGCAAGTTCCCGTTGTCCTTGCAAAACTATCTCATGACCTGTGTTCTAAAGCTGCGTCATCGGCACCATCATTGGCTGAGTTGCTGGACCGATTCGCTAAATTGATGACACTAAAGAGCAACATGCAACCTTCCAGTGGGCCCGCTGATAGTTCATCTGGCTCTTGTGATACTCCACAAACATTGAGAAATTTAAAAATGACCCAAGAGTCTGAACTTACAACAGTTTCTGCTTCACAGCCCTCTGACATGAAAGATTCTAAATCATCTAAAACACTTGGTCTTAAGAGCGTGCTAGTTGAGGATGCCAAAGCTCAAGTTGAACAAGCATCAGGATATCCGTCAATTGAGGATCTATTGATTTCAGCTAGTTCAGTTGGGAAAAAGATTGGTCGTAAGGGAAATACTGATGCCCAAAGCAAGGGGAAATCTCATGCCCAGGGTAAGTGGAAATCTGTCATATCCTCTGCGATGCCACCTGTTGCTTCCATTGCTCATAGTGTTCCTACTCTCCATTCTGCGCCTGCTCCATCTATGGGCGAAAATGCACCAAGATATGAACTGAATCCTGCCTATATGCCCTTTACATCTAATGGGAATATCAATGGTGATTTACATTCAATATTCCCTCCTCCACCACCAGTTCCCCCTTACCGTTCCATTCCGCGCCTTGGAGCTAATGGAAAGGTCAACGGTGATTTGAACTCTTCATTCCCTCCTCCACCTACCTACAACTATCCTTCACCTATGTACAACCCATTTAAGTTGAATATGCCCTCGTTAGTTAGCCCTTATGGACCTTATCCAGAAGGTCTCCACTCTTTTGGAGGTTCATATAGAGATCTCAGCGACAAGTATGGTAACGTACCACAATGCACACTCCATAGATGGATACAATGTGATGGCTGTGGGGTGACACCGATTGCTGGGCCTCGCTACAAGTCCAATGTGTAAGTTTTTTAGTTCAATAATGGTTCCAGGTCTTCAATTGTATTTTAATTGGAAATTGAAAAAAAAATAATGTTGTCATTCTTCTAACATGCTTTCTTCTTTGCTGGCAGTAAAGACGACTATGATTTGTGCAGTCCTTGTTTTTCTCACATGGGCAATGAGGCTGAATATACCAGAATAGACAGGCCAAGTTTAGTAAGCGAAAGTTTGAGAGACGCTAATAAGGTGACTATATCAATTTGTTCATATTCATGATTAGATAGTTCCTATGAAATAGTAACATAATGTAACAGAATGATTCTCGTCTGACCATTTTCAGAATCGGAGGCTCCATTCACGGCTTCAACAGGACAAACTTGAATGCCGCTTCATTAAGAACGTTACTGTCCCTGATGGAACAGTAATGGCGCCATCAACTCCATTTACCAAGATTTGGCGCGTGCGTAACAATGGACCTACAATGTGGCCATTTGGGACACATCTTATCTGGGTTGGCGGAGATCAATTTGCATGCCAGAGCTCACTTAAATTAGGGGTACCTACAACCTATGTATCTTAGTCTGCCAATTGATAGTTGTGCATCACAGAAAGGGCTCACTTTGATTTGATGTGCTGTGCAGATTTCGGTGGATGGGTTTCCTGTGGATCAAGAGATCGATGTTGGTGTTGACTTCATTGCACCTGCGAAGCCTGGTAGGTACATATCGTACTGGAGATTGGCATTACCCTCTGGTCAGAAATTTGGTCAGCGAGTTTGGGTTCTTATTCAGGTTGTTACTCCCATTGCTTGCTTTTGTCCTTGTCAACCTTGATACTTTCTTTCTTATCTGATCATTTGCATGCTAAATTCGTGTGCAGGTGGAACAGCCTGTTCAAACCAGTGGCAACAAGCAGCCGGCTGCAATAAACTTGAACCTGCCCCCAGAAGGCAACAACACAAAATGGAAGCCTTTCATCGATATGAATGTTGAGCCCACAGATCGTGTATATGAATACCCTGAAAGCACCAGCACCGACCGGTTTGCACATTCATTATTTCATGAAGCCACCAAACCCAGGGCATCTGAGCCTGTTCTAAGTGCTGTGCCCTCTGCACCTACAGCAGTTGAACCAGTTCAAGTCCCCATCACTGATCACATTTCATCCACTGGGCCTGTATCAATTTCCATGCCTGCTGGTGTGCCTGCTGCACCTGAAGCCATACCACTGCCCAAACCAGTTAGTGTGCCTGCACCTACTTTTGTTGGCGTTCGTGCGCCTGCTCCGGTTACCGTGCGGTTTCCTGGTCCTGTTAGTGTGCCTGCACCTACTCTTGTTCGTGCACCTGTGCTGGCGCCTGCTCCTGTTAGCATGCCGGTGCCTGTGCATGCTCCTGCGCCTGTTAGTGTGCCTGTTGCACCTTCGCCAGATGAACTCGTGAATCACATGGAGGAGAAACTGCTGAGGGAGCTGGAGGAGATGGGCTTCAGGCAGGTCGTCATGAACAAGGAGATACTTAGGCAGAACAAGTACGACCTGGAGCAGTCCATCGATGATCTGTGCTGTGTCCATGAATGTGATCCACTCGTGGAGCTGCATGAACTGGTATGTAGCATGCCCCTCATCCTGTGTGCCATTACTGCGAAAATATTCTGAGTTTCTCTTATTGCCGCCAGGGTTTTGATGACAGAGAGATAAACGAGATGCCCTCCAAAGGACGATGGAGGAAGCGTTATCAAGCGAGTGCCGATGGGTCTTTTGGCCCGGAAGAAGCACTAGTGATGACCTCGCTGTCAAGTACTTAGTGAACCTAGATATAGATGAGTAGCATATGCATGAATAACTAGACAAAAGTGGCAGAGTGCATACTGCAGTGGCGGGCTACTGTAGTAGCCAGGAATCTTGCTATTGCAGTCTGGCGTTTCGGTGACCTTTGGTGTGTGATCGGCTGATCTCTGGTGAACTGTGGGTGACCCTTTTGTGAAAGCAGCTGCCTTGCAGGCGAACTGTGTATGCAATTACTATGGTCTAGTAGTATGTTCATATTTGTCGATGCTGTGCCCCTCAATTCGATGGCTGATGTGCTCTTCTCGTGGATGTGGTACTAGTATCTATGGCTGGCTTGTACCTCGGATAGTGTTGTCAAGCCAAAATGCGGTAGAGAGAAATTATACTCGGATCGTTAAAGAAAGTACTCGGAATGATTCCATGCTCAACCAAAGCCAAATGCGAGGATAAGTTAAAGAGGGCAGAAATCACTGTGCCCCAAGTAAAAAAATGTATTACATGCACAAGAACAAAGACTTCCAGGACAAAACTGAAAACCAAGCAACAAGCAGAGATCCGGTGCACAGTATGAGTCACCAAAAATAGGAGCCAATTTCATCACAATGATCGTCTTGAGAGCACTCTCAAGACCTACTTGTTTCCACATTATTAAACAAAGTAAGAGCGTACGGCTTGAGACTCACTACGAACACAAAATGAGCGTATCGTCTTCTGTTCTTCCTCGAGCAAGATGTCGAGCCACCTCTTTGACATGTATTCTTTCACCACGTCTACGCCTTTGTTCACAATCTCCATTGGTGGCACGGGCAGAGGATTCTGTTCCAGGTTGAGCTTCTCTAGCTTATCAAACTGGCCAAAACTGTCAGGAAGAGCATGGATCTGATTGTTGCTGAGGTCAAGCTCACGCAGATTCAGAAGGTCACCAAATGAAAAAGACATCGTACATGAGCTTTTGGTGCGTCAGCCAGAAAGCTCGGTCGCTCCAGCAGAGCGAGGACAACCTGTTAGGTGCGCGGCTCTGCAGTGTCGCAGGTGAGTACGATTCCCAGCGCACGTCGTCATCTGTGAGGCGGTCGAACTGCTCTATAAAGGGTAGCTCTGCAGTGCCCGCGTGACCTGGGTGTGCGCGAGCTATACCTGCAAGGAACAACAGCTGTTACGTACGACCATTGTTAATACGAAGGAAATAGCTGAATTTCATACTACTTACCCATCGACTACACCAGAGAGAACCCATCGTAGGCTCGGCCTCGTGGCCCTTTTATCTGCCCTTCCAGTCGCCGAAGGGTTGAGCGACTGGAAGCGCAGTCGCCTAACTGATGGGGCGACAACAATTGCAGTTGCCCGACCGCTCGGTGACTGCAATAGTTCACCCAACAGCCAGCGGATTGCTTACGTGTCGCTTGACCGTTGGACGATAGACTCCAGTCGCCCGACGGTTAGGCGACTGAAGCCTATTTTTATAAAAAAATTCGGCAGGGTATATTTCTATTATTTCGAATAAAAAATATATTATTTGTAAAAAAAATTCCAACGGTATTGTGGGTAATTATTTCTACATTTAAGGGTTACTTTTATGTGGGAGAACAGATAACGACCAGTAACTCGTATTTATAAGTGATAGAGATTATTGCTTTTAGTAGTAAATTAGTTGTTCATTATTATCATGATGACTACTTTCCTCATTGTTATTTTAATTGAGTTAAATTAATAGTTGTTCAAAGGTAATAGATTAGCTCACGTGTCCACAAAGGATCGATATAAACCTCGAAATACTCTAAGAGAAACTGCTACGAACGATATTGTGCACTTTCGGATCATCAATTACGATTCCGCCATATTTGTTTTAGCTTCAAAATTTATTGTTATTTCAAATGTACATTCTAAAAGTCCTATATATTGCAAATATTAAATATTAAAAAAAGTATAATATATCTAAGCTACTTTAATATTTAAAAATTACAATAAATCTAGCTACGCAGATGCATCGAACATCATGCTAGTGCACAGAAAACTGTGCTACACAAGAAATCCCACAGAGCGCATGCTGCACACGCCACATGCCGCCCACGTTCTACGGCATCCCTCGATCTATCCAACGTACGAGCGGTCATGCGTTGCCGACGAACCACCGCGCCGCCTCCGAGAACCCCCGCACTGCACCGCGATGTGCCGCGCCACAAGCAACCCGAAGCGGAAGTTGGCCAAAAAAAAAAAAAAGCGTCTACAGATGCCGATTTCGCTTCTTAGACGATTTGCTACAGTAGTCAAGGCGGCTAAAGTCCTTCGTAGGGTGCAAACGGATCGAATTCGAATAGATATTGTTGTTACCATATTCTAACCCATATATTTTCTTCGGATTCGGTACCAATCGAATTCGGTGCCAGATCGGTCGGGATTAACCCGAGCCGTTTGCACCCCTACTTGTTTGTAAGAAATACATGCAGTACAACAAATGGAGTAGGAGGACGTACTGTCAAGAACTCGATGTTACTACTTAATAGCTGATGTGGAAGATTTTATTTTACCATTGCAAAATAAAATGAAACGTCAAATAGTAGCACTAATCTGAAATCAAACTTGAAGACGTATCGGATTCGGACGGATATTGCTGTTACCATATCCTAACCCATATTTTTTCTTCGGATTCGGTATCAACCGGATTCGGTGCCGGATCGATCGGGATTAACCCGACTTGTTTGCACCCCTAATTCTTCGTGCGTATAACTTCCTTCCAAGATCTTAAGACAAGATGATGTGTCAATGCCATATCCTCTCTCTTATGCTCACGTAAAGATCGAAAAGAAAAATGTTGGTACTTGGTAAGTTGGTACAAGCGTGTCTCTTCTCGTGGAACTTTCCTGTCGGGTATGAAACGAAAAGCTGAAGGAAAAACTAACAGCAGGGCAGACAGGAGCTGCACGCTTGCTGGAAGACGGAGAACGAAAAAAGCCAACTCCTCCAGCTTCGGCTAGCTAGCCTGGATGCCTGACATGGCCAAGGCTATTTCCTTCCCGGCCACTTCAAGAACCTCCTTTGCCCTGTGAGCCAGCTTCTCGCATATGTTCCTCGCGATCCTCTTCTGAAACTTGCTGCTCTTGAGCCACTCGATGCCGGCGAATATCTCGCACCGGCTGCTCGGCGGGTTCGACGCAACGCTCTGTATATTGTACCTCAAATGGACCTGTAGATGTCGCACACATCACACACAAACATTGTCTAACCACTCTCGTCCACTGCCCAAACAAAGGACATGACGAAAACGTACCCGAAAGTAGTCGCCGAAGGGGACGTTGTGTAGCGTCATCACGTCGTAGATCGTCCACCCGTCGCCGTCCTCCGACGGGAATTTCAGCTGGCTGCTGACCACTTCGCCGCCGAATATCGACATGTACCGGTTGAACTTGTAGCTGGCATGCCTCTCCAGGACGCCTGGCTTGGTGTGCTCCCACTGGGTCGCGGTGTAATCGAGGCACCCGACTTTGCTCATCGTTTTCGTCTCCAGAGGGCCCCCGTCGAACACCCCCATGAGCAAATTAGCCTGCAATGCGAACAGTGAACAAGGATCGATCAAACTCGGGCCGCAGGCATAATACAAAAGCGTACTGACAACAAAAGCTAGAGAATATTTTTCTCTTGATTAACTGGCGCAATGTCGCTAGCCAAAACAATAGCTATCCTGTAACCTAAGTAGAGTAGACATTTCCTCAGATTAACATACAAAGGTGCAGGTGCAACAATGCTGAAGCGTGAATCGGGTTTCGCTTGCTGGGCACAAAAGACGAATTTAAGGCGCAACAATGCTGGGTAGTTGATATTTCTCGGTGTATTTTATCTTAGATTATTTTTTAACTATCTAACATACATTTTTCAAAATAAAGAATTGGTGGAATTCTGGATCTTAGATAAGTGAATACTTAAGTACTGTTCATATATTCGCTCTAGTCCCAATCCTCAAGAGTTCACTCTAGTTCCCTTTCTCAAAAGCAAAAGTAGACAAGATATAGTCTATTAGAATGGTTGCAGTTTATCTGGAATAGACTTCCTTTTCAATTTATCAGACATACTCGTGCTACTTTTGAATCGAGATAAAGAGAATGATGTAACAGCCTAACCAAACCTATTGGCAAAGAAACTTATATAACCCTATCAGCAAAAGAAATAACGAAGCATAGATATCTCACATCAATAGGATGTTCCAAAATATACTCCTTTGAGAGAGTCACATCTCCAATGCTCAATACAGATGGAACATCATCAAGATCAACGTAGCTCCCATCTTCTTCTTGATCTTCTTCCAGCTTGGCCCTCTGTTCAATAGCTGACGCTTTTGTTTTCCACAGGCCAATTATTGTCCTAACAATAAATAACAGAGCGCTTTTCATCAATGAGATCATCCTTATGCTAATACTGATGGTAAGTATTGGAAGATACCCACCTGCTAGCCTTGCTAAACGATGCAAATGAATGGAACTGAAATTTCAACCTCCCTTCCTTATCTTGGGACTTCGCACCATTCTTGGCATCAAGTCCCCGGCCGCTCTTCAAGATAAACAACATTGATGGGGTGCCTACTGTTGTGAAAGATGGAGGTAGCACTTCAATTTCTTCGACATCCTCCCACAGAAAGAAGAATTTCGTTTTATGTCCAAACAGATTAGCATAGAAACCAACTATTCTGGCTGACAGAAATAGCCTTCCCTGCAGCAGCAGCAGCAACTAGAAGTGAATATCCACACAAACATCTAACTCTAGGGAAGATAAACTAGTTGCACAACCTGTTGAGCTCATAATGTAGTGGTCCAAAAAACACATGGCAGTAGTTATAATACGATATTGCATTGTTAACTATGATAATGTGTTTCAAGTAAAATGCTATGTTTGATTTCATATCAGGCCTTCCAGTTAAATTCTTAATATATCATAAGATCTTTCACGATTATTGAAACCTTCTATTTGACCTAATATCAGAAAATATCAAAATAAAGTAAATCCAGGAAGCAAAATAAAGTAGAAACTCAAACGATTGTACCTGCAATGGCAACTTCCTCTTTAATGAGCATGCATAATCGGCTATAAGGAATTCTTCGTGAGGCAAACAAAAAAGCTTCTGGAATGTTGAATTTCTGTGAGGTGACCGAACGTGTAACTGCAATACAATTATATAAATACTTGTATTGTCAAAACAGTTATTACTGTTACAGGAATCCATGGATAGGTTAATCGAAGAATACCTTGTTACCAACTTCCTTCTCCATCTTACTGAGGTAATCTCTCATTGATGTCTCAGGTCCTTTCGTGTTCTCAAGAAATATTCTCAAATGTAACCGACTCTGGCATGTCTGAGCTAGTTTTCCCTCCAGTGGTACCCATATATCTGCTAATTCTGCTGATGTGTGTTTAAGAAAGCTAATTTCTGCATGTCCTAGTGAAATTGCCAAGTCGAATGGGCCATCAAAATTGAAAACCTCAACATCCAACATAGCAGGTGGTTCTTCCATGGCATCGAATTCCATTATCTCTGCATCGTTCTTTTAGTTTGTCACAAATCATAAATCAGACAAGCCTACAAGGTTAATCATAGTGGTGCAGTGTGCTAATATGTGAAGTCTACTAACCGTTCCATTGTGGTTCCTGAGTCTGAAGTTGAACAGAGCTTGTTCTCGTTATTCCGTTGCAGCTGAACACAACATAAGGGTCTACTGATCCACAAGAAACGGGTGGCAAGCTTGTAGCCTCTAGCAGAGCTACAGTTAACAGCCAACCATCACCATTTGCTTTAACCCCATGATCACCTCCTGTGACAAAAGAAGGTACAAAAGTCGCACAGTTATTACATGAATGAGTCCAATTGCTTGTTTAATGCATGAGAAATTCAGATGTTTCAATTGAACTGAAGAGCATACCTCGTTGTACCCTTGCCTCTACAAAATGAGAGATCATATTCAGTAAACGTTCTGTCTGAAGAACTAGTATGCCAGATGTGATCAGCTCTCCAAATGTGTCAGGTAAATCTAGACCATTGAACTCAAGACCCATAAGTGGGCCTGGTCTAGACAGAAGGATGTGCACAAGAACATACAGTGCCATTATCACCGTAGAGATGACAGTAAAATTGCAAAAATACTTGCAAGCAAGTCTGATATCTGACTGGTGATCTGTCTGCAGTGGTGCCAACAACTGCTCTTTATCCATCCCTGCAGAATCAACCAATTTCACATGCCGACACAAATTTTCTGCAAAACTTTCGAAATTTTCTTTGAGTCCATCCCGAACACTTCCCTCAATCATACTTTTCATCAAGGTACTCTGAAGGAACTCTACATTGTATGATACAGTCAGATGTGAGCTTTCTTCACCTGATGACAGCTCAGGGAAGTGAGTTATTTTGTAGAGTAAGACAACCTCAAAACAATTTCCAAATGGAACCTCCGGAGTACGAACACGAGTCATAATCACAAAATTCTTGCCATCCGCTTTAAGATATGTCTGCTCCTCAGTAGTTTTGACATCTTTCATAAGTTTTGTCGCGCCTTTGGTGTACCGACATGTCCTAGTTAAGCTACGAGGATCCTTGTTCTTCCATGACCATGGCTGTTCCTCGTAGTCTGTAGTTCCTTGAAGTTCGCGCAGGTCTTTGGAGAACTGAGAATCAGGTCCAAAGAGAAGAGAGTTCAAATCCTTTGACTCCACAAGGTAAGTATGCTCAAAGATGATGCCACCACCAAGATCTTCCGGCGTGTCTGGTGTACTACTTTTTGACTTCATGATTTCCATAGCTTCTTCAAAGCTTGAATCTGGAATCATCGGTACAGTATCACTTGCACCTTTTGCTGTTGCTGCACTAGGCTCTATGAGATCATCATCTTCGGAAACTGAATTGGAATTTGCTTGTGTTGAACGGTCAGAATTATCTAGAGAAGTTTGTTCTATTGCACAACTCCTGGGGGAATCAGGCATCCCACTGTTAAAACCTGAATGTTCCCTATAAGTTGATATCTCAGATTCAACATCGATGTCACTCCTGGAGCTCGAACAAGGAGACGAGTGGATAACGGTATTGTTGTTGTTTTCTCCGTACAGTGAAAAGGTGAGAAGAATTTTCCCTGGAAGGCAGCCATACAAATAAAATCATTATCTATAGACCATTCACCAACAATAATGAAAAATGCAATCATCAAGCATCCTACGGTGGTACAAGTGTAAAACCATGACTAACTAAGCCGTTCCCATATGCAAAAGGGAGGAAAACGCTGTAACACCATACAGCACAGTTCTCCAAATTGGATCAACTCTGAATTTCGCCCTGAATTCCAGCATCAACATATTCCTAATTGACCTTGTTTACAGATTTCTAGATCCACGGTGTTGGAAATAATCTTGACTTCGAGTCCAAGACGTAGTAGAATCCGTCTCCATATGTAACTTAAGTTAAAGTTATGTCCAACTTGAAGTCCGAATACGTATGCTAGTAGGAGAGTATTAGCCTATATATCGAGAAGTCTGGTAGCCAGTTTTGTAAGAACAGAAGTAAGAAAAAAGGAGAGCAAATAAGATAATAGAGAAATTCAAAAATTCTCATGTAATCTCTTAATTTATTTGCGATGTGCACGTTTTCTCCTGGAATAAAGATAACACACGGTTATTGAGTCTCAACTCTCAAGACCAATACGCATGTTCGTATAGTGTCTGTAAACTACTCCTACAGATTACTAGTATCTACTTTCCGAGACTAGTTTACGAAAAGCAGTGAAGGTGAGCCTAGCTACATGATTGTTCTGTCATCGGTGCCATGGGCGGACTATAGAGCTTATTGCTGCTGTTCGGCACGCGTCTTAGCCGGGAAAGAGATTAAATTGCGATGCCGGTATGCTAGACTAATACTTTCGAACGACTTACGAAAGATTACTGACTTTTTATTTCGCATATAAGAGCATGCTAATCTCTTAAGAGCTTGCGTGCGGCAATTGGCAAAGCTAACAATAATACGTGTAGCTTCCCCCAAAAGTCGGCTTCCGCTCGCCGGCCACATGGAGAACCCAAAGTAGAGCAAAAATAGAGAAGCAAATGCGTGTACGCACCGCAATCCGCGGCCGCGGCGCCGCCGCCCTTCCGGCGGTGGTTGGGCTGCAGCGTGAACCACGTCGGCGGCACCGACCGCCTCCCGCAGCCAGAGGCCTCCTCCGCGGGCGCCACGGCCGGCACCGGCAGCTTCACCCTGCCCACCCTCCCTCGCGCCGCCGCGCCACCCCACCTCCAACGCCACGTCCTCCGCCCCCACCGCGAACACGAACTCCTCGTTCCACGCCGCCGCGCCGCCGGCCCCCGGCCCCACCGCCCGCGTCCGTGCCCTCTGCTTCCCCACTTTCACCCTCGCGTAGAACCCTCCCCCGCCGCCGTGCTCCTTCGGCGGAGGCGGGAGGCCGCGCGCCTCGAGCACGTACACGTCCAGCCGCATGGCGAGGTGACTAGACCGTGCTGGTAAGATCAGGCGGTAATGGGAAAGTGGAAATTGGTGGGGGAGGTCGTGGTTTAATTTGAGGTGGTGGGCTTGGGTTTGTGAGGGGCGTGACGTGGCGGGGCGGGGCAACGTGGCGGGAGGAGAGGCGCGACACGCGGTAGTGGGTCGGTTTGGGCAGCGCGTGGGAGGAAAGTTTTGTGGGTTTTGCGTGGAGAGGGGACAGTTGTTGGCGGACGGGTCGCGGCTTCGAATTCTGGGTCCTTTCTGGATCTTCTTCCCGCTAGCCAGCTCGTGGTGTGGTGCTGATACGCCCCCGCTGGAGAATTATTTTCGGCTTTTGTTTTTTAACTACGATTTATAACTTTTAATTCTAATATACAAGTTCATATAAATAAATCGAAAGTTGATTAGCTGTTTCTAAAAAACTATATCGATAAATCACTTTAAAATAGTGAAATAGTGACGAAAAAATTGTTCCGTTTGTTTTTAAGGAGAAGCTAAGCCATATTGAGAAGAACAGGGCACGTTATGATGATGGTGATGATTTTGCTATGAAGCTCTCCGTGTTGGTCAAACCACTGTCTTTTGTTTCCGGTGACTAGTTAGATGCCTATGGTTTGTAACGAAAAACTAAACTTTATAATAAATATTTGGTTGCATAATTGCAACTATAAATTCTTGCTAAAAGGAATAGAGGTTTGTTGTTGCTTGACTATGTCCACTACAAACAAAATTGAGAGTCTTGATTGAAATGATGACCAATAAATTAATTAATTAATTGTTTGGATCTACACGTAAGTAAGGAGGCACATTTCACACACACACACACACACACACACACACACACACATATATATATATATATATATATATATATATATATATATATATATATATATATATATATATATATATATAATGTAAAATAACGAGTGCTCCTTGATG
Source organism: Bonia amplexicaulis (assembly GCA_036346245.1). Taxonomy (NCBI): domain Eukaryota; kingdom Viridiplantae; phylum Streptophyta; class Magnoliopsida; order Poales; family Poaceae; genus Bonia; species Bonia amplexicaulis. The sequence goes on along the minus strand of CM070746.1, from coordinate 13,494,597 downwards.
CCCGTACACCATACTCTAAAATAGGTATATATCATATACGAAAAATTTTAAAATTTCTTATATGTCAAATTTAACTAGTTTACTAACTAGTTCAAAAAAGTTTGAACTAAATCTCGAATTGTAGTTACCTTTTTTTATGATAGTTTGATTGTAGGTATATGCTGATTATACATATAAATCAACAAAGTATGTGATCTAAATTCATTCAAAACTTTGAATATGAGTATATTTGTTCAAACTTATATGTTTCATTTAAATTGTTATAGATGAGCATATACCCTAAAACTGATATTTTCAAAAAATATACTCGAATTTAGATGAAATTGATGCATTTGAAATCATGGTGCCCCATTTCGTTGTCTCTCTCTCTCTGTGTATATATATATATATATATATATATATATATATATATATATATATATATATATATATATATATATATAGTATAAATAACAGAGGCACCATGGTGTCCAAGCTCCATGATTGAAACTTTCCATCCATGAGTTATTCCTGTCCAATTATGAAAGATCCAAATAAATATCATATAAGCTTTTCTTTGTGAGGCGTATGAAATTCCTATCAAGGTGATAGCCTGATGCTGCTATAGTCGACAAAGTAGGACAATCTCTCAATGGAAGTTAGGAGTTGCCTCCCAGTTTATGCAATGTTTGTTGCTTCTCTATAGAAGGTATCGCCATCTATGCATCCATTGATGGTCTGCTCCTAGCTTAAACAAAAAGGGTAAGTATTTTGAATTACAATATTATTGTAGGACACAATGCGAATTTAAATGAAGATTGTAACTTGTTATTATGGTACAATAAAATGGCATTATATTAGAGTGATTTAATATTCCATAGAAAAGTTTGACAACAATATAAATTCTTTGTTCAGAGCCTTCACAACAGAAGGAAAGGAAGTCACACCCGATGTCCTTGACTGTATCTAGGACAATTTGGATCAATGCTGCAGCATAATACCCATATGAAACAGACATAACTCTCGGCAAAAAACAAGTTGGGCAATGAGTCTGCAATAGGAATTTCATAATGTGTAAGGCTAACATGAACATGCTTAAACCTGTACACATAGAAAAGTGTTCATTGCATGCTTCTCAGTAGAAAATAGAAGTGAACTCAAGAGGTGCTAAAGAATTGTATTCAGTGTTCCATGAACCACTCAAGTATGAACTCTGAAACCGAAATCAGGATACTTGACTTAACTCAGTGCTATGAATTAGCTTAGTCATCAAAATTTTTTGATAGTAGCAGAATATAAATCATCCATCATTGTACACGAGCAATGAATCATCCTAAGATGAACTTTACAAAAAGAATCACAAAAGAAAAGGACTTGATAGAGAGTGTAAAACTGTGGCATGGGGAAGTTAATTATTCGTTCTGATGGATGTAAGAGCAGTGTCCTAAGATGAACTTTACAAAAAATCACAAAAGAAAAGGACTTGATAGAGAGTGTGAAACTGTGGCATAGTGAATTTAATTGTTCGTTCTGATGGATGTAAGAGTAGTGTCTTCTAAGTTGGCATGAAAATTTCTTGTGCATGGAATTTATATTATTGTTCAACTATTATCACACATAAGCAAAGTTCTTGTGAATGCTACTTCTATAGGCACGAACAGAAGTTCGGTCAAAAAATACTCAACTATATTCGATAGTGGAACCATCGCAATCAAACATGCAATGACATGTTGCAGGATAAAAAACCTTTCATCAGCTAGGTTAAGGTGCTTTAACATCATCATACTTCACTTGCAGTTCATTTAGCTCTAGCTTTCACCATGTCTCATAGCGTATTTCACGTTGCACATGGTTCACCTCATCATCCAGACGATAGATACAAATTTGATGATAAATAAATGAGACTAAATGTCAAATGTATGTAGCATCTGATATCTAAACAAAACAAATCTTTACTCTAGGAAAATGCAAAAAAGAATCACAGAGACGAGCTTTATCCAATTCAACTCAGATAACATTGGACAATTTGCTCAACCAACACAACTATTTTAGTTTTTTTTTTAAAAAAAGCATAAGAATATTTATTACAAGGATCTAGAGAGCATACAGAATGCTTTTCGGTTGCTTCATTGTACCCCATGATGGAATCCTTGAACCAATCATCATCGAGAGGCCAAAAAAACCTGTATTCACCATCAAAATTCAAATCCTAACTTCCCTACATTCCCCAGCAAAGAAAGAACCAGATATACAAGTCAAAGTTGGCTTACATGCTAATCAGACAAATGCTTAAGGATATACACCCTCAATTTCCAATCAGCGAGAAAACCAAAATGAAGAATAACTCGATTTCCATAAAAAGTATTTTTATTTAAGTCATCAATAGAATGTCATTGCGCAGCCATACAATTCAATACCTGAATAAGTAATTACCCTTTGAATGTACGAGATGGTAGGCTCGTCAAGAACCTTGCTCACATCACAGTCAGTGACATTAAACACTGCAAACTAAAAAAAGTAGAAATTCGTGAAAATTTTATGGAAGGTGAGCATGGAATGAAAAGTAGTAAGTAGTGGTGTGGCTCAGTTATCACCATCCATGAACCAGCTGTCGTTGGAGAAGTAGGCCTTGCGGAGGATGAGGATGAGTTCGGCAATGAACTGGATGATGGTGAGGACCGTGCTGCTATTGCTCCCTACCACGCTCTCGATGTACCAGCCATAGTACATGAGGTCGTCGACGCTGTGACCACCTAAGGCCAACACCTACGCTCGTCTCCTCGCATGCTCTGTCCCCGTCCTCGCCCTTCTGGTCAAGTGCTTGGGGTGGCATGGACGGAAATTCACGTGGATGGAGGTTCCAATCGCATGGCAGTGGCGCCGACACCAGCGGGAGCCAGCGCCGCCTGATCTGCGCTCCACCACTGCCCCAAATGAACCATGTCATCACCTTCTTCTTCATCCTTCTCCTATCCTCATCACCATAGTTCAGTCACAACACTACACACCTTGACGAACCATCACTACTAGCCCACATCTCCTTGGCGTCGTCGACCCTGTTGAGTCACCATAGCCAACCCTATGCACAAGTGCTACATTTATCTTGAGTTCTTCATGAACTTATATTGCAAATTAGCGTACACCATTAGCAATTCGGTATCACAAAATAAGCATATTTGAATAAAGCGTCACAAACCACAATTATATTATGATAACGAATGATAGGAAGTACAAGTGACATATAACTTACTAGATATGTAAGTGCTATGCTGCCAAGTACAAAATGGCAAAGAAAGATGCTTTGTTTGCACTGACCATGACAAGGGCAGGAGAACCAAAAATAGTTTACTCTGATGCACTGGAATCAAGTGGAAGTAATCCGGTGTGTGGACAACTGGAGAAAGCCAGAACTACTGGCCCTGTAAAATCTACAGTATTGTGCCTTCTCAACCCAAATTTCAATGTTTCCTCAAATGTTTCATATTTCAAACAGAAGATATTACTTCCTCGCTACCCTTTGGGATAAGTAGTTGAGCATAGGTACCAATTGAAAAAAAGGCACCAAACAACTAATTGTTCACCAAATATTGAAGATTACATAAATTGGTGTTTCAACAAGCAACCCCTTCAACCTACTCATAACATAATTGCCAACTCTCCTATCTACTTGCATGCATAACCGCCAGGAGACAGGAGTGACTTAAATAGGAAGCAGTACTGAGATGAGATAGGCCATTTGACAATACATATTGCATGAATTTCATGCCAACTGGGTGAATCTCCTTGTTGAGTGTTACTGTTGCTGAAAACATCATCACTTACTATGGGGTGTCATGTCAAGTGAATCAACCATCTTATAACTACTTCAAGAAAATCCAATGGAAAGCATTATTAAGAAAATGACCTATGTGAATGAAAATATAACTAATTTATTCAAAGATGTCCCATGTTACTTCCAATCAACAAAAAGCCAACTAAAGCTAGATTAGATTTACTCGTTAACTACATAGGAGGCTAGCAAAACACTTGTTCACTATAGCTTTATAGGACGCAGTAGACAAGTTCTTGACCTCCCTATCGGCCCCTCGTAAGGTTGAGGCTAAGTAGTTGGATCATAACAGTGAAAGTCTTACATGTAAATGTGACAGGAGCCTACGAACCATGTTTGCCCTTTGTCCTGAAGAGATTTTAGTACCAACACACAATTGATCTAAAGTGATAAACGAACGCATCAAGCACCATCTAATGTACGTAAAACAAGAAATACCGGAGCATGCTATCAAACTAGAAAATGGAAAACTTCGCACACCATAGTTTCAAAATGTTTCTTCCATGTCCCCTTCCCCCTCTCAACCAGAGTGACTTGTCATTGCAACGCGATATCAAATTAATATTAATTCAAATTCTTGAATGCTAAACGATTAACCCTATTCATCCTTGCGCCGATCTAGAGATAGCATTGTACTTGCCTAGGTTGAGCCAACAAGGCCACTGAAATCATGGTGGCGCATGGGGCAGGTTGTCCCTTTGAAGAGCCACTGGTGATGCACAAGGAATGGAAAGCATGAGAGCACTACATGTTCACCAAAGAGGTCCTGTTCTTGCTCACCATGTCATCCATGCAGATCCCGCACATGTTGCCGGAGCCCAGCTCTGTGGTCTACATGACATTCTCACTGCAAGCAAGAACCAAGGCCTTAGGCTCACTGAACACAAGCATGACCCCCATATCCATGTCCAGGGCCAAGTGGTAGTGGCCTCCACCTCGCCTCTCATCGTCTTCCCTCTACGCTCAATTGTGGGTAGTGGTCACGATGGTCTGGGGCTTGAATCTGCCAGTTACTGGGTGAGAGGTCGAGGTCGCGCTGGTGTAGCATCTCCATTAGTGTTTGTTGTATCATCTAGGCACATGCACTCAGAGGTCAAGGAAGATGGACGAATCATAGCTGAAGTACTTGAACTCCAACGTCCATAGGTCCTCCTTGCACTCAATCACAAGGAGGCCCCCGCCACTAATCTTCCGCGATGCGTACTCCATGGTGACCTTGCAGTGGAAGCGCAAGTATGTGGATCCCTCCTCCAATGGCTCATAGTGGTCATCCAATCTAGTGCAGCCATGATGGCAACTGATCCTCATCTCCACCACCATGACTGATCCCTTCTCCTCCTCCTTTGGCTTCCGCTCCAACCAGTCTTGGCACGCGACGATGGCAGATGGTAGGTAGACAGATCCGCCACTGTAAATAGATTGCAATTATATCCGATCTCGGATCGGAATGATTGGAACCCCTTCTGAACGTGACGGCACCAGGTACACAAATCTGGCGCTGTAAATAGGTCGCAATTCCACCACACTTCCATATTTGAATGACTTCTTCGCTTATCCAACCCCCTCACCGCGGGATCCCACTGTCCTCGTGTTGGCCAACATCGAGTCCACCTCTGTCGAGGTCATCGTCCTTGGTACCGATGTCCTACACCTCAGGGCCACGTGGATCTGGCCGACCCTTCCTCCGGATCCAATGTGGCTTTAATCGAGGGAAGAGTGGAGCAACGTCAACGACTTTCCAAGGAGACAGAACAGCCGCACCGACAGCGAAAACTAGCAGGGAGGGAGGAAGAAGCAGTGGGCGATGCGGGGAGTGAGGAAGTAGCGGTGCTGGCATACTGTGTTGAGTCGGCAGCTCGACACAGATGGATACGGATGGCGGTCGATCCCGAGGTTCCGAGGCTCCGAGACTCCAAGGAGGTAGGGTAGCGGTGAACTTTCAAGCAACACGAGAAGCGCTGCCCTACAATAGCGACATTTGAATGAGACAAAGAGGTGCGGCACGACGAAGACTAGCTAGGAGGGAGGAAGCAGCGGTGGCAACGCAGAGAGGGGAGACGTGGGGAGGAGAGTGGGGTGGTTGCGTTGTGCGCAGGGAAGAGATAAAAGAGAGATAGGAGAGCGACATGCTAGGCCCACCTGTCGGCATTTTTTCTTCGTACGTGAGTTGGGATGATCATCCTGCTACCCATCAACTTCCAGGCCATTGGATCGAATCAGCGGTAGCGGCGCAGAGAGAGTAGGGCAGTTGCATTTTGCACAAGGAAGAGGTAAAAGAGAGATGTGAGAGCGACAAACTAGGCCCACCTATCAGCGATTTTTCTCCGTACATGTGTTGGGACAATCATCCAGTTGCCCATCAACTTCTGGGCCATTCAATGGTGAGAGAGAGGAGGGGAGAGGCGTGGATGACCTAAATCTTATCTCGTAGTCAGATCGAACGATTACGAAGAAGAGAAGGAAAACGAACTACCACTAACTCCTATTTTTAAGTAGTAGAGATGTACTGATGTACTTGTGTCTGTGTAGTCTGGTCTGGGCTTCACGGATGCTGGCCTTGTGTAACCCACAACGATCCCAGTACTATCTTAGGCTCACTTCGCATGCACCCAGGTAGAGGACGGTAAGAGGCAATGGCTTCACTCTAACTCTCTTTGGTTGCTTCCGCACAAACAGTCAACTGAATGATGCTTTGTGTGGATGACATGTAGTAATAGGAATTCACATAACGGAGCAAACACATCAGAATTGCCTGCAAGGGTAGTACTAGTACCAACCCGCTCTAAGTCATATAATACACAAGATCAGAAACAGAGACCACCATAAAGGAGCTGCCCTACATATTAAGATTACTTCCAACTAAAGGGCAATAATGTACAGTATTCAGTACAAAGCTGCACAAATTAACAAGCGTTTCCAGGCCAAGGGCAATAATGTACAGCATACATTCCGAAGGGAAGCTCATCCTGCAGCAGTAGATGATAAATCAGTAACACATACGCACTAGAGGGCATGATGCAGGGTGTAAGATCAAACTCTTTCTACTGATTTCACCGGACAGAACTAGTGTCAGGCAAGGAATAAAAAAGAGGGGGGAAAAGGAGAGAATGAGATTATGTAAACAAATCGACTATTGGACAGCATGGTAACGAAGAAAAATAGAAGCAGCCTACTGAAAGTAGCTTACTTCATCAGCATTAGAAGATCAATTGTTCCCCTTCCTTTTCTTTCTCTTCTTCGAGGAGTTGGAAGCCACGTCCCCCGCATTGGCTGCTGGTGCTGGAGGTGGTGCTGCAGATGGTACTCCAGGGGTGAAGGGTGGGAAAACCATAGGGTGTGGGTGCATCGGTACTAAAAACATTCCTGGGGGCACAGCTGCCGAAGTAGGCGCCATAGCCATCATTGTTGACGGTGCTGCCATTGTTGTAGATGACGCAAGTGCAACTGCAGCCACTGCTGTAGTCGCAGGTGTTGAAACTGATGTGCTGTTACCCACGTATTCAGTGGATGGCTTCGAAGACTTAGCACCTTTCTTACCAGCAGAAACTGTAGCACCTTTCTTACCAGCAGAAACTGGACTTTCTCCAGGCCTTTTGTCTTTTCGAGATTCCTCAAACTTGCGTACCTTCTCTTTAGCTTCTTTCATCACAGACAGAACATACTCCATTGCATCAGGGTCAGTTGCTCCCATTTCCACAATGTCAGCAAAATACTGGTGGCCATGCTTGTAGAGATTGTCCACTTTATCTTCACGGACATTTTCTGGTTTTGTGCTCTTTCCCGTAGCATTTGCCGCTTTTGGTGAGATGGGAGTTTCCTTAGATTCCTCAGGGCATTTATAATCCTTCCTCCACCGACCAAGAATATATTTGGAAGGTATTAGCATCACAAGCTCTTGCCTCAAGACAGCAAGAGCATGGCTACACAAAATACCTTTAAACTGGAATGACCTGCAGATACACCACACTTCTTTCTCAGCACTGTTATACATCACTCTGTAGTCAAACTTCCTCTCCTTCCCAATGACAGTCACAGTGTAAGTCACTATCAATCCATTCCTACTGGCTTCAGTGCAATTCACATTCATCAGTTGCTTCAACTGATCCTGGAACTTCTGAAACATATTTATCGTATAAACATTTGCAAATTGCTCCTCAAACAGCAGACCAGACAGGACTTGAGGCCTTTGCTGAAATGAACGGAAATCATCATAGGCTTCTCGATCAGACCTAAGCTTCATAGCAGTATCAAATTGTTCAATGAATGTCTTTATTGTGGTTTCCGGTGTAATATATCCATCGAAAAAGGCCTCCACCCGTTCACTGCGGCGAACGGTGGAGATACCAGCCCAGAAAGTATCCTTCACATATGCTGGCACCCATTTTGCCCTCTCTTCAAACAAGGTTGTGAGCCAACAATTATCATGAAGGTTGTACTGATTTACCATCTCAACCCACTCCCCCTCAAAATCAGCTGATGTAATGGTGTCATAGACTACCTTTTTCATTCTCAGGCTAATTGCCTCTTTATCCTCAACTCTTCCAGACATTTCAGGAAGCTCTTTCATTATATGCCAAAGGTTGTATCTGTGATGAGTATTTGGAAATACCTCAGTGACTGCTTTTACTACTGGTCTTGAATGTGTGGTAATAATTGCTTCAGGTGCTTTATCATTCATACATTTTAGCCATTTCTTGAATAACCATGAAAAAGTCTCTGGAGACTCATCTCCAAGTAAACCACATCCTAACAACACAAACTGCCCATGATGGTTGATTCCAAGAAAAGCAACCAGCGGAATGACAAACTGGTATGTCAAATAAACGGTATCAAAGCAAACAACATCACAGAAATGCTGATATGCAGCTCTAGATCTAGCATCAACCCAGCAAACATTCTTGAGCCGGCCTTCATCATCCATGTCCCAGTTATAGAAAAAGTTGGAATTTTGGGCTTGCATCTTATCAAAAAAGACTAAGAGTGCCTCAACATCTCCCTCTGCGAACCTCAGCTTTCCAGCCTTGCCAGCTGTTTCAATGGAATAATTTGACTGAGAGAAGGATCGCACCATGAAATCTTTGTTTTGGTTGGGTGGCCTGCCTCTACCAGAGTGAATCTTCGGGTTCAATCTAGTCTTCGCATTGAATGGGCGGTGCTCCCTCTGCCAGTCAGGGAGATCTTTAAAGCACATCATGAATCTGACCATTTCAGGATTACATGGGTGGTTATGCTCCAGCTCAACAAACACCACTTCCCAATGGTTCTCACTTGTGTTATACTTCACCACCATCATTGCTTTGCAACCAGTCTTTGCAACAAGCCTCCTTCGAGCTTTGAGTCCAGGCTTAATCCTAGCAATGCCACCTTTGTAACACACAAATGTTGCACGGTACTTGACCCCATCAACACTATGGGAAGTCCGCTTTGAGACCCCGAAACCTGCACGGTAGCCATACTCTAAGTAGAACTTGTATGCCAGATCAACCGTCTCAAAAGTCATGCCAACTCGAGGGTTGACAACCTCATGCTTATCCAAAACTGCATTGTTGTTATCGAAGGACGTGGAGGTGTCCCTGACGTGTGGCTGCAAGTTGCTCCTTGCATACGGATCGCCATGAAGGGCATCCATCACATCAGCACTTGGTAATCAGAATCCTAGGTCACATAAACATAAGACAGCAGTAAAGGTGTAAGAACCTCTGGAATAGACTAAATAAAACAAATTGAAATACTTGGTTGAATTGCATTTCATTTCTACATTATCAAGTAAATTTGTAATTTAGCCAATACAACTGTTTTTTTTTTACTAAAGATGGCTCGGGCAGTGCAAGGAATTGTATGTTTAACTGCAACTGCGATAAAGGAAAATTTCCTTTAACGTACATAGGGTTCTTGTAACAATAATGACTGAACGAATAAGCGTTTGGAAGGTTAAGCTCTTGCCATTTGGGGACTGGGCTATGCTGATTAATGCATGCCTGAATAGTATTATTTGTGTAACCATGATATCTTTTTTACCACCTAAACAACTGTTGAAGAACACTGATAGCTTTAGGGACAGTGTAGTACCAGAACTATAAAAAGAAGTACAATGAAAAACTGTGTCTCGTGCAACACAAAGGTGGAATGGGTTTCATGATCAAGATAATATGAGCATTAGACTACCAAACAAACACATCTATAACATAGGTTAGGAAAATAAGAGGACTATCATTGGGAGAAAGTGATTGGAAGAACAATATTTCTGGGAGGACGCCCAATTTGATAGAATCTAGGCTCATAAACCTAGCTGGGAAATGCCCTGGGTTATATCAGCTTGCACAGGTGTTAACTTCTCATTGGATAAAGTACTAAAGTGGAGACAAAGTGGCAACCGTTATTAAAACCATATGAGCTATGGGCCACTGATTGATCAAGAGATTGGAAATGGAATCGCGCGGATTGCTCAAGAATTTGGGGAAGCGAAACTAGCACTCACCAACAAAATCCAAATACCCAACAGTGGATGGGAATGAGGCGTTGAGCTAACTAAAGAGTAGAGCTCACAGAGATTAAGTGTTGAGCTCGGATGCTGTGGGAATTTTTTTACGTTCTCAAACTCCGCAACAGTTGCAGATCCAGAAATGGAGTACACACGGTGCTAACTTATGACTAACTAAAACTATCACTAAATTGTAATAAAACTAAATCATAGCAAAAGTAAATAGCAAGATTGGGCCGAAGCCCTCCTGCGGGGTGCCAAAAGCCCCCCTACAATCATCCAGTCCATCTTCATGCAACTGCTCCACAACTTTGATTCCCAAATTTGGAAGTGCCGAACAAAAAGACAAGTAGCATCCTATCATGAATATAAGTTCATTCCCAGATCCCAAATAACCACCTCATCACAGATAAAAACAGAACCAAGCAAAGGACTAATTATTGCGATTAGGGTATTTACATGCAATCCTAATCACTAGGTACTTCTTTTTGTTTCAGGTGAAACTCAAATGAGAACATACGGATTCCAAATACACTCCAGTACAGTCCTCAAAACCAGATGCCTGCATAATAACACATTCTCGCATGAGACCATGAGTTAGCCCCAATACGCTCCCACTGCCATCCACATCCAAGAAACCTCTACAATCCTACTAAAATGGAGCTAATCCGTTAGGAATTGGGCTCATGTGCAATTGGATACAATTTACAAACCTCGGAGGCATAGAGTGAGGAGCGGCCGAGCAGGGGAAGCACCGGAGACTGGAGTGACGAGCGGCGGCAACGGAGTGAGTAGTGGCGGCGGCCTGCAGGAGTGAGGAGGCACCGGAAGTGAGGAGCAGCGGCGGGCCTCTCCCGGCTGCGGTGGCAGGAGGGAACGGCCGGCGGTGGCGGAAGGCGGCGGCGGCCGGCGGAGAGGCTGTGCGCGCGTAGGTTTAGGGCAGGGGGGCCGGGGACGGAGAGGCTGCCAATGCGACTGGGAGGGGACCGGAGAACGAGGAGGGACGCGCTGGGCTGCTGCTCCGCCTCCATGGGTTGGGTGGACCGATGGGTGAGCTTCTTAGCACATTCAACTTGCAGACGTTTGGCCCAAATTGACGTATACACTTTATGGGCCAGGCTGGGCCGCTCAACTAGAGCGAACAGCTAGTCTTACTAACCTTGTTGAGGGAAGGAAAGTGCAGAACCGCACAAGATGAAAGGCAACAATAAGGTCCAGTTCTTTGCAGCTCGTGACCCTCCCCCAACAAAATCGAGACAGTTTTTTTAAAATACTTATACACAACTAGAACCAAAAAACATCAGTCACAATCATAAATCATTACTCACAGCAAAAAAAAAAAAAATCCACCCGACATGCAGCCTTCTCCACAGGTCCACATCAACGTCAGGGCGAAGATGATACGGATCGACTGATCTTTGAATATAACAGATTACAACCAGTTTAGAACCGCAGATGTTTAGTTCTCGCCTCTGCAGGCAGTACAAGGAAAATAATAAATAGGGTACAAATACATTCCAGTAGGACAGTAACGCTCATGGCCCAAATCATTAAATCTACACCTACAATACTAAATTGCTAATCTATCCAGGTTAGACTTGAGTCGTTCAGCTGCATGAAACATTCTGCAGCTTACACAGAGCCAATGAGGGCATCTCAGCAAATCCAGTTTGGAGATTACTTGGCAACCCCAAGAATTTCAGGTCCAGGTCATAAGGGATCATGTTCCTTTCCTTGTGACCCTTCGGAACATGTCTTTTATGTTCTTCGATTCTACCTCGGTCTTTTGTTTCTTCGCTGGCCTCCCTTTGCTTGACTTGGCGCTACCATTTCCTACTTTCCCCTGTATCGACACATTTAATGAGCTTAGAACATACGAAGTGAGCGCTAAAAACGCTAAAGCATTCTCGAGGAGTTTACCTCAGGGGGAGGAGCAGGTATGGGAGAGCTCTCTGCACAAAATGAAGCTTCGCTAATTTTGGTCATGGCATTGATCTCGTTGATATCCAACCTGCAGTGGAATGGATTGTTCGAGCGTGAGCATAGACAAACAGAAATCTGTATTGAACTGCTGATTCTTCGACATACAAAGAGATGAGTCTTACTGTAACTTCTTGCAGAGTAATGTCAACCATGGCTCATCCTTCAGGTATTCACGAATTATTTGGACAGCATCCTTCACTGCAATGTGAGCAATAGAAACAGCTCCATAAGGACATTTGTTCACATTATCAAGAAATACTTAAGTTATGTATCTATTGTGACTCAAGAATTTCATCTATATGCAATTTCTCATAATGAAGTAGTGCATACCACCTGTACAGTCTGTACTAGCACAAAGCCAGGCTAATATCAGCTGCACAGAAGCAATTGGTATAGTGAAGTCATATGATATAACTTGATCTCAATATAAATTCGACAAAAAATGTTATTTTTGTGAGTCTTTCTTTTCAAGACAAGATCGTCCTTACCAGCAGGCATATTTGAAATTCAAACTGCCAAGCTCATTTAAGTTTATTCAGTCCAATTTTTCAATTCAAAGTGGAAAGACAGTTTAAGTGTTTACGGCATGTCTTACTTAAGTGGTTCATTAGGATATACTCCCTCCATCCCAAAATATAAGACACCACGGGATCCATGAGGTCAAGGTTTTAAACTTTAACCATTAATATATGTTAAAGTATATAAATTGACTACATGAAAATAATGCCATTGGATTTGTCTTGGAATATACTTTCATAACATATACTTTCTATTATTTTTGCTAGTATATCATGATACAAAACCATAGCCAATGGTTATGTTGGAGACCACGAAAAGTCAAAAATGACTTATATTGCGGGACGGAGGAAGTAAATCGCATCAATGATTCAAACAGTTTGGTTATATAACTGTGAGAGTAACCCATGTTTGACTGTTTGGTTGGATATGATATTAAAAAAAACACCTGCATAAATAAACTGAACCATTAAATGATAAGAAGATATAAACTTATCATATTAGAGTATTATATTAGACTAAATAAAATGAAGTGTTGCAAACATACATAGTTCCTTTTCTCCTTGGGCAGCATAATTTTTACCTAGCTTGGGGAAAACCTCTTTTAGGTTGTGTACCTGTAAATGAGATTCATAACTCATAAGAGAAGATATTTGATTCTCAATGATGCATGAAAAGTGAGACAAATATAATCTAGAGGATTCACACACATGAATGTGGTAAACATGGCAAACAGATGTAATAAGCTGAGTTAAGACGCAAACCAAAGTAGACATTATTGCTGCACATGAACTCTGCTGTGCATTTAAAGCAGAGTTGTGTCTTACCATGACAAAGTGTTGTTTCATTTTTGTTCTCATTTATGAATAAAGTTTCTAGGTTAATCGTGAAATAAACACGATTGGTGAAAGTTTTAACTAATATAGAAGGCATGATGATCTCAAGAGATATATTCATTCCTCGTAGAAATAATTATAAGCTTTACTAGGTTAACCATGCAAAACAGAAAAAGTATTGCGCATTCTAACAGCTAGGACAGATTGTGTTACTTTGTTCTGAATGATATTCTTCCATAGAAGTACAAAAATGACCGTCTAGAAAAGGGAAGTATAGAAGATGACAAGTGGCACTGCATTGGCTTTAAAAGAAATGGTTCATCTATGTAATAACTGTTAGTTCCGGCAGCATTATTGCTCATATACCTAGCTGACAGGAAAATAGTCCAGTCAACACTCCAGCAATGACAGGAGGAGAAAAATTACATCCAATTATGACTGGTTGAGAACTAGATATACTTTCATGTTTACCATAAACAATAATTGCGTAAAAACAGGTTAAAGAATTGACCATACAGGAAACTTACTAGGATCACTTTTAGGGGAAACTTACTAGGATCAATTTTAGGATTCATTCTTTATTTTATTTATAATCTTTGTGACCAAAGAAAACTAAAAAATGGTGTGGAAGAATTAATATGGTTCAGGACATGAATAGTCTCAATGGTGTGTCCCATAGGAAGTTGGGACTTCCGACTTAGCTCCCTTGTTCAAAGCAAACAGGCAAAAAAGTTAAATTGTTTCAATGTTTTCTTAACCCGGTACAGCATACTGCATACATCCCATCCTAACTGCAGGTTACATCATCGCTTTTGTAAAACGCAAAGTACAAGTAAAGTTAAAGAGTGCTTAGCTTCGGATAAGGTTAAGCATTGACATAAGACTGTGTAGCAAATCAAGTACACAAAAGTAAGAAATGACATAGGTTACCTTACAGCACAACCAAGATAAGACCTTGGAATCGTCCAGCCTAAAGAACTTCACATTAGCAACTTCTACAGGAAAGGTGACATGCATGTGAAATCATTAGTTCTGTAAAAATATTGGTTAGTATGGAAATAAGTTATACCAGAAATTAAGCAACAAATGAATGTATCTGTGACAGTATAACACACAGAAAACCATATATCAAAAAATAAAATGCTCAAGATCCCATAAGTGGTCACTCTTGTGTTAAGTAGTACTTAATAATGTGACAGCAATTTGATATGGTGTTAATCTCGCAGCAAACATACATGTCAAACATCTACCTCTAACTTCACAAACCAATTCCATATGGTTTACAGCTACACTCATGAGATGTCGATACCCAGGATATCCCTCGATGTATAATATTTCATCCAGTTGTCTGAATTTTCCTGAATCTTTACCATTCTGCAGCACAAGGAAGGGGTGGGTTTTAAATTAACATAGATTAGATGAAATAAGATTCACACCCACATATCAGAAACTATATCTTCAGTTGCGCTTACCGACATACGTGCAGCTTCAAATATCGGTATGAAAATGAAGATGGGGTCAACAAGAGTGCAATAGTAGAGGCTGCCATCTATAGGAAGGGAAGCAAGATTCAACAAAATCAGGCATTGAAGTCCACTGCAGTAAGATAGCTTTTGCGAAAACTTTGTTTAGAACATATTATACTACTTGGCAGCTGCTATGTTGATGTGTTCTAAATGGTATGCAAAAATTGGAGAATAAGAACAACATCATCCCTTTATCTTATCATGTTCCTTACCACTAAGCTAGTATCTGAATTCCTTGTTTAACAAATTTGCTTTTGCACAGAAATGACGAACTGCTTAGCTACCATACCTTCACAAACATAATCTCCCAAGAACCAAGAGCCAAAACGCTCCTTAAACCAATTGAATTCATGAAGTTGACCATCAATGAACAGATACGATGTTTCTTCATCTGTTCGATGACAAGACAAAAGTCAATGCAAGCTGTTGATCATTTATTTCCAAGGGATAATGGATTGCCCTGTTCATATTGGCTTCTAAAAACTGCTTTTCTACATTAAATAGATTTTCTACAGTATCTAGCTTTCAAACGGGGTGTCTTTTCAACACGGAGTCTACTAGTCGATTGAAGTATACACTATAGCGACTTCATTTATATCGGTCAAAATCGCACGCGGGTTTCTCTCTCTACGTACGGCTCTCTACAAGCTATTACTATTCATAAGATAAAGCCAAAAGCCATCAACAAAAGCCAATATGAACAGGCCCAGATACAAGACTATTCCTAATTCGCCGACACACCTATCACAAGCCACAAGCATCACCACATATTTGTCTACATTACCGGTGATCAGAAACTCGTGCCGAAAAATAGTAGCTAGGGAGGCATCTAAGGGCACCTGACTTCGGATGGCGAAGTGACAAAACATTCCCTTGACCATTGGCATCGGAAGGGCCTGCAAGGAAACACGAAATAGGGTTTGATTAAAACTGTGAGCCTCCAACCACAATCCACAAATCAAACGCTGGAGGCAATCTCAGTCATCAGCTAGCAGTACAGCACTGTGAAAAAAAGGCTTATTACAGCCTGCTGGCCTTTCAACCAGGCCACACGAACTAACAGAGCTTCCTCAAAACAGCATACAAGCAATCCAAGCCTTTCTAAAGGCTTCCAATTGGTAACTTGAAAATCATTAAATTGCCCTACATTTCCCCAGACTCCTTAAAATATCGTCGTAGCTGGAATAGATTGTACAGCGAGGGCAGGATTAGAAATATTGAGGGGAGGAGGGTAGCTCACTAGGGGCAATGAGGACTCGTGGCGGCGCCGCCATGTTGTCGCAGCAGCACGCCATTGGTGGTCGCCTTGGCTCCTTCGCCGGTGGCCGGTGGTGGCGCTGGTTTCTGGGCTTGGTTTGGTGGTCGTGCGCCGGTAGGGTTTTGTAGGGTTTTGGCGCCTCGCCGGCCGAGCCTCCCGGGTGTCGAGTTTTTCAGGTTTTTCCCCTCTGTTTTGCTTTCCTGTAGACCTGTACCGTACGTGCCATCAGATGTCGGACTCGGTTGTTTGGCCCATCTGAAGACTGCAGACCTAAAATCACGTCCAATATGAAGCCCGTTTGTGCAGTCGTCCATTGGCTTTAAGGCCCAAAAATACGTTAGAGAGAGAGAGAGAGCCCATTTTGAGGTTCGTTTTTAGAGAAGAGGTTTTGAGCTTACTAGAATCATAGGCGCGGCGCCACACCGCGTCAGCTACCGTACGTACCAAAATAAAAGAGACGATAATTCGTGAGGAGTTTGTAAAAAAACCGGGGGCAAAAACATATTTTCGGAAAAGGCAAAGGGGTTATTTGCAAAAAACGAGGACCTGTTAAAAAAATCGAGGGCAAAAACGTATTTTCGAAAAAAGCAAAGGATCTTTTTGCAAAAAAAACGAGGACATGTACGTAAAAAAAGGGACCCGTGCGTAATTTCCGAAAACGCGGGGGGCCATCCTGCAAAACGGAGGGGCAAAAAAAAATACAGGGACCTTTTCGCGAGAACCAAGGACCTGAACGTAATTTCGAAAAAATACAGGGGTTTTTTTGCAAAATGGCTCGCCAGGGCACGTCTGAATTCTCCGGGCATGTGTCGGTCGGGCGTCATGGGCGGGCGACGTGACGCTGCCCTCCGCGCGAGCATTCCCCCTGGCGTAATAGGGGGAGTATTCTATCAGGAGTGCGGCTGAGAAAATCCAGTTTCTGGTTTAAAAGGTTCACAACCGAGGCTCGATTACGTCTAAAATATCTACCCACTCAAACTAGACTTACACGCCGGTGATTTGTTTTTTTTGAGAGAGAGAGAGAGAGAGAGATGATCCCTGTATCACAGCAACAACGAGACACGCGTGACTGGTGAGCATCGATCCCTGTATCACAGCTCGCAAGGACGACGGATGGTGTGTGGCTCCACTAGGGATGGCAACGGGGCGGTAATCTTGAGGGAAGCCTCCGTGACTCCGCTCCGCCTCCCGCTAGCCGGCCTTCCGCCCCGTTCCGACCTGTAAGCATTTTAGGGAGAGAGAGCCCTTTGTTCCTGGTCTCTGTGGGACCTAGAGATGGCAATGGGTACCCTAAACTCGATACCCGATGGGTTTTTACTCTATTAGGACATGGGTCTGAGTCAATTTCCTAACCCATGGGTCTCTTGATGGGCAAAAAGCCCAACCCATCGAGTCTGTCGGGTTCGGGTACGTTCCTATAGTACTCAAACCCGTAAACCCATGGGTAATATAAACCCGATCCATAGGAGTTATAAACCCAGGCTCCCAGCCTCCCAGGTAAACCAGCCTAGCCCATTAGTCAAGTACAAGGAGCAGTTGATGTCTCCCCTTTTGGTTTTAAATGAGTTGTGAACTGTGAACTTGTAATAATATGCTGTGCCAGTGAACTATGAACTGAGAATTGATGGAGTAAACTAGTGATGTGCATTGTGGATTTGTCGTTGCTTGTTTCATGCATAGAAGCATATAAATTGAACTTATTGTTGACTTACTAAACCGCACTGTCTCGCAATCTGATACTATTGTCGACACGGCGACCGTGGGTACAGTTGCCGAGTGGGCATGGGTGCAGGCAAAATCTACACCGTCACGGGCATGGGTTTTAGCGGACATATCCAACTTTCGTGGGCACGGGTTTGGGATAGCAAAACCCAGCGGGTTTGTACCCGTTGCCATCTCTAGTGGGACCTGACCTCTACGGATCCCCGCGAGAATTAAAAACTAAATTTATTTTAAAAAAATAATAGTTAGATTTTATTTATTAATTTATAATTACTTAAGTATTTAAAAATATAGCTTAAAAACATATATTCTAACATATAAATTTATGTTTTAGTCTAAATATACAATAAATAAACTCAATCTCTTATATTTAAAAATTTTAATCTATTATCAAAATATTTATTTTTATTTTTACCGGGTCCCTTAGCCCCGCTGGGGAGGGTGACTCTGTCCCCACCCCGCTAGCATAGTGGGCCCCTGCCCTGTCCCCCATGAGGGGAGATCATCCCAGTCCCCATGGGGATATTCCACGTGGAGTCCGCCCGCTGGGGTAATTGCCATCTCTAGGCTACACAACGCACAGAGTAGAGGGGATTTTTTGGGCTTTCGGGTTCAGCTTCCATCTTTCGACTCATTTAAATCAAAAGTTATTTAGAACACATTGGTTTTTAATTTCAACTTATTTTATTTTTTTTACTTTTTCAATTTTTATTTTTAAAAACACACCTTACTTTTATAATTTATATATGCATATAGATGGTTTTTAATTTCAACTTATTTATTTTTTTTACTTTTTCAATTTTTTCTTTTTTTCTCCTTATTTCTTTATATTGCCCAAACGTTATAATGATTTTTTTAATTTTTTAATTAAATAACTTAAAAAAATTAACTATAGCTATATTATAATTTTATCTAAAAGCCAACAGTTAACAGTTAAAACCATAAGTTGAACTCTTAGGAGCGAGCTCATAGCGCGCCCGCACGGCCGGACACGGGTGTGCGTCGGTGCGCGTACATGTTCATATGCGACGAGCCCAAGGACAGCTGCCACGCACGCATGCAAGGCTGCTGGTCATGGGCGAGCACAGTGCCAACAGCTAGCGGCAACCCAAGTACACCCGCGGCTGGGCTGGCGGCATGGCAGCTAGTGTACCGTATGCGCACCGATCGATCGGATCGGTTACCAATAATCATCTTGTACAAGAAGCCGGAAATTAACCCAATTGGCAGTACCTGTTGATCGGGACTGGCCTCACTCTAAACAGCTCTGAATTCTAACTTCCTGCTTTTTTTTAAATCAGAAGTCATTTAGAACATGTTGATCTCTAATTTTGGATTTTTAGTTGTTTTGAATTTTTTTTAGCTTTTTGCTTTTGCCTTTTCTTTTTTTTTTTACTTTGCATTTCCGTGGAGATACAACATGCTTTTTATTTTTTTTTCTTTATTTTTAAGCTATTGGATCAAAATCAAAATAAGACATATACACATCTCAAAGCTATTACAGAGGCTAACAAAATCGTCTTAGAGTTAATGAATATCTTTTAAGGATGTTAATAAATAATTAGGCAACTTAGGGCCTGTTTGGGACTGCTCCGCTCCAGCTTTTTCAACTCTGCTCCAAACTTGTCTAGCCAAACGGTCCAACTCAAAACTCGCTCCAAGAAAAGGTGGAGTTGAAGGCACGCTCCACGTTTTTGGAGCTCCTCAAGGGGTACTCCAGAAACTGAAGTTTTGTATCTTCTCATGGAGTTGGGGGAAAATTACCCACCACTGCCATTACACAATTCCTCTCTGCAGATTCATTTCTTTTCCTTCTTCCCACCCTTGCGCGACTCTCCTCCGCCCCCACCCGCGACGCCTCCTCCTCCCACCTCACCCGCCTCGTCGCTATCCCTCCCTCCGCCGCCACTACAAATCCTCTCCAAAACCCTCCGCCCGACCCGGCTCCTCTTCCCCGCCGCCGCCGCCCAAGAAGCGCTGAGCCGCGCCGACGCCACCTGGCGCTCACGGGCGGCGCCCGCCCCGCCCCGCCAACCTTACGGGCGGCTGCGCATGCCGCCTCCTCCACGAGTTCGACCTTAAGTACGTCGGCTCGCCTCATCGCCCCTCTTGCCACGGAGGTTCCTCGCCATGGAGGTTGATGTCCTCACCGGATGTTCGTGAATAAGGACAATAGTGGAAAGAAGACATTGAAGATTGTTCCTCCGAAAGACCGTGGAGAACCGGTTGTGATTTCGTTGCCACTTTCTCGGGTTCTTTACTTTTCCCATTTCACCGCTTAACCTTTTATCTTCTAGACATTTTATCACATTAAAAGCGTCCTTTTGCTTTGTCTAATTCGAATTGAACCGAATAAGCGGATCGATGGACTAAGCGAGATTCGGATGTACATACCTAAGGATCTTTTGCTGTAGAAGCCGAGAAAACACCTTGAGGAAAGTTGAGGAAGTGATTTCGGGTTTGCTAAAGATGGGGTTCCTCTATTGGATCCAGAAGAGGATATGAAAGTAGGAAAAGCTAATGCATGTCATTTATTACTAGGTTTCCTCTTTTTTATGTAGTTCTAACAACTTTGTTCTTTTTAGGTACAATCAAGCTCCTTTCGGAAAGCTAACAGAAGAATAGAAGCTCTTGAGAGCTTATTTGAAAAGCACGATATCCGTAATTCTCCACATATCCAACAAAAGCTGAAGGTCTTACATGCTAAGCAAGAAATTTCACCAAAATGAAGTCCATCAAGAAAACAATGCGGTCCTCCACGCTTTAGCCTTCAAGGATGAGCTCAAGGTCCGGCGGGTTCTTCGCAGTCGGGTAATGCATTCTTTGACACACAAAATGAAGTTTGTGTTTTGAGTGTGCACTTATTTGGAACTTATAAGATGAAGCGTCTAGTTACGTATCTAATGTTTGGCATGCATAACATGTATCATGTTTCTGACAACAACTTCAAATCTTGTGTGTGTTTCCACCGCCAATGAACAAATTTATCATCATGATACGGGCACCTAACACGAACCGACACGAACACAATCGAGATTATTTTACCAAATTAGAAACATCATTCACGGTAGCTCAAAAGACTACTTCATCATGTGTTCTTGTCCGATTGCGATGTCGAATCGGCGAATATTTAGGTGTATCTAGTAGATGTTGCTTCTACAAAATACCATACTACTAATTTCCATATGAACTTAGAAAGCTGTATTCATTTCTCCTTTTATTTTCAAAAAAAAAAAGAAAATCTTATCAGTGTCTTTCTTTCAGATATATTACAAGTGAGGATGTTGTGGAAGTGAAGGGCAAAGTAGCATGTGAGATTAGCTCAGCAATGTATGCACTGTGATATACGCACTGGTGGAGGCGGCGGCGGTCCTATTTTTCTTTGCCACCTGATAAAATGCCCCGTGATATCTCGTTGATATACGATCACATGCCATTTCAATGAAAGATGAGGCAAATCATCAATTCATCCCAAAGCAAATGGTTGTTGCAAGTAATGCTGTGAGAATGTTAATGTGTAACTTGATTTGTTATCTAGATATCAGGGGCAGGAGAAACTGGTTCATCCGGCTACTTGTTATCTAGATATCTAGATATCAGAGATGCATTCAACTACTTGTGAATTTTATCGGGTTACCGATGTATATAATTTTCGAATAATGTGAATATGTGATTGCTAGGGAACCGCTAATGTCCTGGCCGTTCTTTCGATTTCTCCATTGATTTAATGACACGGCAAATATATATAATAAATTAATTGGCAACAATTGCGATTATAATATTAATTTCGGTTTTCTCGAATAAATTATTTGCGATTATAATATTTTACATCATATTTCAATTGACAACAAAAATTGATTACATATGCTCGCACACATCAAAACATACACCAAACATCATTCGAGGGCACATTGGACCTTTCTCGGAAACCTCACATTCACGAGCTGGAGCTAGCTGCGTGCCAAACAGACCACCGCTCGGGAACTCCACAGTGGAGCTGCTCCATGGTGGAGTTGGTGGGCAGTTGGAAAAATTGGAGCAGAGCAGTCCCAAACAGGCCCTTAGAAGTAGCAAATCAGGTATTCATGTTCTTGCCGCGGCGGAGGAGGAGAGCGAGGTGCGACAACGATTCTCCAATAACAATTGCCTCCGATCGTGCCACTGACTCGTTGTGGACGGTGAGTTGACGCATCCAGCTGTGCAGCACAACTGATCTCAACTTGGAACCATATGGATTGGCAACGCCTCGAGACATGGTGCTCCCTTCTGATGTGTCATCCTAATGCGTCGTTTTGGATATTGCTCTGCTCCTCTTTGGTCACGATCATTGGCTCATTACCAAGGACTCGATTAGATTGATGGAGTGCGTATTCACTCATATCGATTTGCTGAGATATCCATTGGCTCTTTGGCAGCTATTTTTATCGTGCATGATGAGGCGCACTATGAGTTGAGCTGAGGTAAAAAGGCTAAAAGCTGCGACCACATATCAGGCTATCAGCTTATAAGGTGTTATTATATTTCGAATCTGCATATTCGTATGGCCAAATAAAATAAAAACACCAAAAAGTGGAAAAAGGAGTCACAGCTTTGCCAGTGGTGGAGACTTCACCTTGATCGAATCGAGAGCATTAAGCCTTTAAGTTAATGGGCCGGCCGGAGCATTGGATTCCTACGTGCAATCATGCCCTCAAGTGGACCGTACGTGTCGTTCTCATCCACGGACCACGGGGTAGCACGCAACACATTCCTCGGGATTTTTGCTTTTAGAAAAACGCAAGTAAGATGATATGCGATCACAGTTGCAAGCATCATGAAGAGGAATTGGTGGGGAATTTTTTTAGAGGGGGTCGCTTGGTCTCTCCGGATATGGAATACTATTTGACGTCTGGTCACATCAGCATCCACAAAGCTACAAGAGAACACTGAAAGCTTTACGAACACGCGTGGGAGGGGGAACAACAACACTGATATGCATGTGCAGCATGGACAGCATGCCTTCAAGCGCCGGAAGCCCGCAGGCAGATTTGATTACATGTAGCATCTTATATACTAATATAAGATAGTATTATAGAATCAGGGTAATATATCAGTGATTAGATATACATACATGAATGAATTATCTCGAAGCACCGTGTAAAACACTTTTTTTCTTTTATTCAGAAACTACAGCATGAGGTCTAATACCAACTATAACACCTCATATACAAATATGAGATACTATTATGTAACGTTATCGTCAAATTAAAGAATAAATAATAAAAGCAACAATAGAAAATAGCGTGAAAATTAAAACTTTAATAAGATGATATTAATGTCCAAAACACTTTTTTTCTTTTTTTTCAGAAACTACAGCATGAGGTCTGATACCAACTGTAACACATCACATACCAATATGAGATACTACTATGTAACGTTATCGCCAAAATAAAGGATAAATAATAAAAGCAATAATAGAAAATAGCATGAAAATTAAAACTTTAAAAGTACTTTAATAGAGAATCAGTAGAATCCAAAATAAATATTTGAAACATAGAACCAATCTATGTATAATTAAACAAAGAGTAAATAAGAAAACTTAAATAGTGCCAAGCTGCGGTGCTGAAAACTCGAGTGCTTCCACCCATGCATGTTGCTATCAATCTACTGCCCTTTCACCTGAGAATGGAAAAAGCAAGCGTGAGGTTGGAAATCTCAGCAAGTACCCAACAACAGCCGCAACAAGGTGTGTAAAGGATAAGTAATGCAAATAAGTAATTAACACATGTTAAGTGCAATAAAACTAGATTACCAGTAACACTGATACTGATTTGAGATAGAGATCATAGAAACGGTGGAATTTAAGACAATTGTTATTTAGCAAATTATGGCAAATGCACCGGCAATTGCCTCCCACATACCCGATTATACGAGAGTTGTCAAGCACGTCCTTGTCCTCAATTGTATAACCGCAAACGGGGTGTAATATCCTGAGTAACGAGAGTATACGACCCCCTGGTACGTTACTAGGTGGGTGAAAACCTCCCCTATATGCGGGTAACCCTGGGCTAGATAACCGTTATTTTTATTAGTGAGTTATCTGGGATGCATTTAAGGGAACTAAAGGTAAGCTAAGGTAAGATTATGAGAAGTGAAAGGATTTGCTAAGATTTAGAATGCAAAGGCGTAATTCCCGATACGAGGCGGTGCGGGATGATGATATGGTGATAGTGGACTAGAAATTTTTCTAAGGAGAATATTAAAGCATAGCACACACAAGGATTGTCAACCATCTAAATTTTATTACGTGACTAGTGATTATTAGTTAGATTAACATATGTTATAAATATAAATCCATCGTAGCTCACACACAACATCTTACATATAACGGATCATGTTATTAGGAACTAAAACATAGCAATCTTAATGCTACCAAAGTGCTTATGGACTAAACCTAAATTATCATATGATACCCCCCCATAAATGATCGAAGAATTAATTCTAAGTCACTATTTAAAGCATGAATACTAGAATATCATAACAAAGCATTTAATAAGCCTAAAGCATATAGCACCGGTTAACCTAGGTCATCATGAAGTAAATACTACATTAGTAGGATATGATCAGGCAAGTATTACGATGTGATAATTGTATTCAAAGATAGTGGTGACAGTTAATTATGAAACAGGTGATATGTGAAACGGTTACGGCCGCGAGGTATTTGCCTTGAGCATGCTCGACGGACCCGTTGCACGAAGCATCTGGAATGCGCAACTGCCCGAATACTCTCTCCGCCGCTCCGTGTGAACCTACACGATGGGATAGAAGTGAATCAGATACTTCCTAGTTGAAATTGACAAAAGATGACAAGAGATTTGGTTGATCAGAAGGAAACGGGTTCGTTAGTCCCTTTTGCCGTGCGAATCGCTGTTCGGCTGCGCGACTTGTCGTTTGGCCGTACGGAACACGCCCGCTGCACGACCCAGCAAGGCATCATGCGAACACGTGATTCGGGCGCACGCTCGATCGGCCGAACCACATGATTGTGAAAAACGTTTTCCGACCGCTCTGGCCACCTCCGTCGCCGCTAGCGGCCGCCGCGCCCGCGCCGCCACCCCGCCATGCATTCCCGAGCCTTACGACCATGCTTGCCCGACCGCCGCGCCGGTTGGCCGCTGGCCACACGCCCTTCGCTCTGTCGGCCCGCCGCCGCCATAGCCACCATGAAGCCTCGACCCGCGCTCCGTCGATCCACCATTGCCCGGCCTGTCGCCGCCACAGCCGTTGCACCGCCTTCGACCATGCGTGTCACTTCTAAGCCACCCCCAGCAGTCGCGCCACCGCCTGCCCGCACACCGCCCACAGCTGCCGCACTCGCATGTCGCCCGTCGGCCGCTGCCACGTCCATGCGTTCTCAGCCTCGCCCGACTTGCACCGCTACCAAGCCGCCGCCTCCGATGCCGCCCTGTTGTCGTTGGCTGCTGGCCCTAGAGGGAGAGAGAGGGGAGATAGAGAGAGATGGAGATGGAGAGAGAGATAAACCTAATAGATTGGTTTTGGGGCCTGTGTAGGGGAAGGGTTAGCCCCTTAATTTATCCCCTCTTAACCCCAGTAATGACGGTAATTAGTTGGCTTAACACTACTTAAAGAATTTGCGGGGTTTAAAATAATGCCAGGCCTTTCCTATTTCCGGGTGCTACGCTACGTTACCTATAATCTGACGAGATTGATGCGTACAGCCTACAAATTCACCTGAATTTTACACGATTGCCATGCATTACTGGCAGGAGTACCGAGTACGTAGTAGGACATCTATAGTGCAGTAGCATTTGTTTTGTTTAGCAATATGGTCCATGCGACCATGCATGGTGATCAAAAGGAACATCTTTTTTTTTTTGCGAGTGATCAAAAGGAATACCCAAAAGCATTTGATCGATAGGAACGTGCACTACCAGTGCTGGATGCCACCACGCAACCACCTCACTTCGTAGTGCATGAACGGCACACAGAAAATGCCTGTCGAAACGCACCTGAATCATGGCTGGGTTTGGGTTTGGTTGGACTTTCAGCCGATTTATATTTGTACGGGATATAATAATTAGTTTTTAGATGGTACATTTTTTCAAGACAGTGTCAACAGAAAGATTGTAGTAAAAATATATTGAGTTCAGCTACATCGATCAAAATCATATATGATTATTTCGCTCTGTATACTGTCTCTCACAAAAAGTTAGAATTTAAAATTTTAAACTATAAATCATAAGACATAACACAAAAAAAACCCACCCGATATCTCTACCACCGTTCCTCTCCCGGTAATGAATTTGCCATTCATCACTTAACAAATATCACACGAGAAAAAAAAAGGTGTTATAAGATGAACACTGGATCCTCCATGCAAAGCAAGCATGTTTGTAATTCTTTCTGAATTCCAATGAAAATCTCTATGGCTCCGCTTAGAACATACGAATTCTGCAAAAAAAATTCATAGAAATTTAAGAGAAAACAAACAGACCTACTTTCCAGACCGGGCCGTGGGTGCGTTGCACATCGGATCGGACCAGATCGACCCGGCCACGAATCCCACTGGCCACTACTACCATTCTACCAAGCCCACTACTGCTCACACTTTGATCAAAGCAGCCTACGCAAAACCACCTGCCAAGCACCACTGACAGATCTCCCCACCGTCGGTAGGCCCACCATGTCATTCACGTTGTACAAACCCAACAAGCCCCCAACGTTTTGCTGCTAAAAGCGTTCCTGCGCCCACGCTTTCTCCAGACCTGGACCCTGGTGACGTGGCCAGTGAGCGAAAAAGGACGGCCGAGGCCGACACGTGGGCCCGAGATGACGTGGAGCCGTCCATCCAGGGAATCCGACGGGGCCCGCGGGTATACAACCAATAAAATATGTGAGTGACTAGTGGGTGCTCCTATCAGACCCGCCCACTCCTATCACACCGCGCTCTTATCGTTGTCCAAACCGTGGTGGATTCCTCTCACCCCAGGTGGTCCTAATCCTACGGCGTCGAAGGCTCAACGCAATGCATTTGGTCTTTTTGCACTTGACAAATTCCATTTGGTCTTTTTTCACTTGACAATGGTCGTAGATAAGTTGTGGCCACATGTAGAAATGGTTTTCTTTGACAAGTCAGATATATGCAATAAAAAACAAAAGATCTGCGCATCACATGTTTGTTATAACTTATGCCTCGCTTGGAACAACAGAAACTCTTTTCTGGTTCTGTGAATTGATTCCTTTCCTGTAAAACCCATGCATTTCAAACATACTCTTGATCTGAAAGTTGCAAAGATAGTATGCATGGACCATTTGTCAATACTACCCTTCTTATTACCGGGGGGATTCGCGGCCTCCCGCGCTGTCCACGTCCACGATCCCCAGCGTGGCGTGGGGATTTTCGATCTGTGAGGAGGTAGTTTCTCCGATTTTTCGAAATTACGTCTGGTCCTGATTCTCGCAAAAGGTCCTGAAATTTTTACCCTCCATTTTGCAGGATGGCCCCTCGCGGTTTCGGAATTTGCGCACGGGTCCCTCTTTTTACGTACAGGTCCCCGGTTCTTACAAAAAAACCCTTTGCTTTTCCGAAAATTCGTTTTTGCCCCCCGTTTTTTCTAACGGGTCCTCTTTTTTTCAGATGACCCCTTTGCCTTCTCTGAAATTACGTTTTTCCCCCATTTTTTTACAAAAACTCCTAACGAATTATCGTCTCTTTTATTTTTTTACGTACGGTAGCTGACGCGGCGTTGCGCCGCGCCTATGCTTCTAGTTATTGTGATAGCCGGTCGGTCCAAATCAAATATTATAGAATCTTCTAGATTGTAATGGCAACTCGATATTCTTGCTCCAACTTATGTCATTTCTTTGGGTAAAAAGTACTAAAATAGCCATGTATACAAATTGTAGGTGTCGGCAACAAGACGGAGTATCACCTCTGGCTGAGTTCCAGATTATTCCGTTTTGCTCGTTTCCTGAGATGATAAGAACGCTGTCATCTCCCATCCGTGTCCTGGAGCTCGACGTGCATGCGTGCTCTCTCACTCTCACGGCTCACGTACTCACACGTACCGCCAATTAACTTTTTTAATCCTCGTTAACTTTTTTTAATCCTCATTAGCGCGTCAGGATTAGGACGCAGTGCCTGCGTTGCCATGCTGCGATATTCCTCCGGGGTTACAGGACAGGCAGGAGAGACAAATGGCTCCTGGTGCAATGAATATGACCAGTGCTAGCTGCCTTTTTTTATTTCAAAATGATAGCTAAAGTTTTAACCATTCGCCTGCTGGTAAATGGTAATACTAATTGCCTACTTACAAATCTTGTTCACTTCTGTCGCCGCCTACATACCTCAGTCGACATGTTGGATATGCAGGCATTCAGGTAACTAATCAATCAGCATGAAAAAGCATGCATCATGTGTGTTATAACGCACAACAGAAATAAAAGATTAAGAAAATAGAGGACACAGATTTAACGTAAAAAATCCTTTTGAGAAAAATTACGAACGCACAAAAACGAAATCCTCTATATAAGGAGAGATTACGAGCACAAGAAACTTCGGTGCTCCTCAACCATATGATTACAAAGGTACATATATAGACTAGTGAACAAGAGTCCTAAGAGACTAGAAAACTAAGACGGGGTCAACGTATATGTCTACTTGGACATAGAGAGGTGTTCGTATTGACTTCTGCTTGGAGAAGCCAGCCAATACGAACACCCCTATATAGAATTCATATCACACTTTAACAATATCCACCTTAAGACAAATTCAGATTACACATTCAATAATCTCTAACTTGAGATGAATTCGCTCTTGTAGCCAAAACAAATCAAATCTCCTCAAATCATAATCCACCGTCAATGATCCTTATGTGTTAAGTCTATATAACTAATCATGAGTAAGACTAGATCAGTCTTCTATACATACTTCTCCTGTGGTGTTAGATAGCTATAGTGAATAACTCATCTTATGGATGTTTTACATGCTCCGCCTAGAATATATAGCTCGATAAACAATGCCCAATAAAGAGCAATTTGCAAGTGTGATCATCAAGTGCATCAAATTACTGACTATAAAAAGTAACTGAATTCTATGACATGGCTGAAAACTGCTCATGTAGAAGAACATCTCGATGAAAGTAACCCATGTGCGTCAATGGAACGCAAATAATCTCTACAATAGACCGTTCATATTGAGCTATGACAAAGTAGAATGTCATACACATGCAATACCAAATGTTGTAGTATCAATGCAGATAATTAACTCCTTTTTACACTTTAAATCCTTCGTTTCAAATTCATATTTGAAGCATAACCTTTGCTAATAAATAAAAAACTCCAGAGAGTATTATCTAGTTGCTATCAGAGTGTAACCAAATTTCCGAGAATCAATATTGCCAAAACCTCATAAAGGTCGTGTAAGTGATCTAAATTGCAACATATCCAAACGATGAACAAAACACCAAAATTAGTTGTCCCAACAACCGACATTGATTTTTTTGAAGTCTCCTTGATCAAACGTAGCCTAAATTAACTCA
The DNA here is from genome assembly GCA_036346245.1 of Bonia amplexicaulis. Lineage (NCBI taxonomy): Eukaryota > Viridiplantae > Streptophyta > Magnoliopsida > Poales > Poaceae > Bonia > Bonia amplexicaulis. The sequence continues at coordinate 13,464,927 of CM070746.1, read as the reverse complement.
TTGTGTTGAAAAAACCTGTAACTCCACCTTAGACTCCTCATGTGCAGATTTTGCCACAATAACCCGTAGAAGATGATAAATTGTTAAAGAAATCACCAAATATTAATTCCGTATAGATGTCGCCAATAATAGACACAACGGCCTGAATTGCAATGAACTCCACCTTCAACAAAAAAATATGTAGAGTTGACGACACAGTCTTTTGATGGAAGATAGCGATCGACTGAGGTAGAAGATTGATCGAGGCAAAACATCGTCGACGGAGATGGCGCAGTATGACTCTAAGGCATGGCGCCGGATTGTAAGATCGAGGAGGCCGACTAGAGGGGGGTGAATAGGTGGTCTAAAAATTATCTTCTAATTATTATCAATTAAAGACCTTTTCTTTTTGTCTAAACCAAGTATACAATGCAGAAGTTTAATTTAAATTGGTTTAGCACAAATGAAGCCTAATTCATTTATGTTCACTTGTGATTTCTTTTTCTTCTTGACGTGGGGCCTCTACTCTGAGTGGCACTTGTTGATTCCTCTGGTTCACGATGTGGAAATCGATGCCTCCTCTCACATGGCTTCGCTTTTGACACAGACCGCTTCGGATTCAACCACTTCAGATGGGATGTCGTCAACTTGGATGCCGTACAATGGCTGTGAAAAACGCCGCACCTTGAGTGTCACACAATATCCACCCCTGGAAGTAAGCTCCTTCTAGGAGAATCATATTGGACATTGAACCCAGAGTTCTGATACCAATTATACAAAACGCACGACAGAAATAGGATATCAAAAGAACAGGAGACACGAATTTAATGTGAAAAACTCTTTTGAGAAAAATCACGGACGCACAAAGGCGGAAATCTCTATATGAGGGGAGATTATAAGCACGGGGAAGTTTAGCGCGGCTCAACCATGTGACTATAAAAGTACATATATATATAGGCTAGGAAACAAGAGTCCTAGGAGATTTTGAAACTAAGACGGAGTCAGTGTATGTGTCCACTTAGACACGTATATGAATTCATATCATACTTTAACAGTGTGAAATAAGCTAGCTACACTGGCTACAATGTCTTCATATATAGACCCCTAAAAAATAAATGTTCCTATATATGTTCAGCATTTGCTTGAAGATGTTCATGAATTCATTTCATAGTAATATATCGACTGGATTCAATTCAACTTGTGCTTTTTGGCTTTTGTACTTTGCAATAGTAACTCACTTGTAAATGGTGCATCTTTTCGAGACAAGGTCTATAAGTCGATTGTATTAGACATTGTACCAACTTCAGTTGTACTGGCCAAAATCGCGTGCGACTATCTCCCTCTTCATAATCTCTCTCATGAACAACCAGAGTTCAAATGTCATAAGCTAAAAGTCATAAGGCATAGCCCAAAATAACCCACCCATCGTCCTCACACACACAAAAGAAAATAAGATAATTAATTTTATGCCACTGAATAGTATCCGCTTATACAAAATGCCATTAAAAATACTTTCTCATTATATGCCATTGAATTGCACTAAAATTCAATTATATACCATTGCCATCTGTTAGCCTCCGTTTGGCACTGGAAAAAGATGATTTTGCCCTCAGTTCAAAATCTGTCTTTATGATAAAAATTAAATATATCGCAAATTGGCTTATCAAAAAATACTAAAATTTTTTGGTGGATCATGGGGCAGTGTACAACTCAAATATAAAATTTTTTGAACTGACCTTCCATTTGATCCATTTTTGAAATTCAAAATTTTGTAAATCAGGACAAATTCACTGTATAAAAATGCAAAATAATAATTTTCAGGAGCTATGTGACATATTAGAAGTTGTAAATAGTTGCCTTTATTAGCATTTAAATTAAAAATCTGAATATTTTCTTTGAACAATATCTTGAAATATTTTCCCTAGCTCACTGAAATGTTGAACAACACCCCTGTGAATATTCATAATTTTTGGAGGTCGTTTGCTATTTTAAATAAATTTGGTCTTTAATCTTTTAGAGGGGCACTTTGGTCTTTTTTCAGAAGATAACGGCCTCCCCTAATGGTCAACTAATGACAGTGGTATATAATTGAATTTTGGTATAATTCAGTGGCATATAATAGAGTATTTTTCAATGGTATTTTGTAGAAGTAGACGCTATTCAGTGGCATGAAGTCAATTATCTCAAAGAAAATTCTAGGTATATCAGAACAGTTCTTACCCAACTTATGATCCTATTTGCTTTGACTTCTATAAACCGCTTTTCTTCAATAACTTTTCTACAATATCTAGCTTTCAAATATAGTATCTTTTCAAGACGAGGTCTATTAGTCGATTGTAGTATACACTGCAGTGGTTTTATTTATATCTACTAAAGTCACACGCTAGTGTCTCTCTGCAAACTTCTCTACAAGCTGTTACTATTTATAAACCAAAGTCAAAACCTATCCACAAAAACCATACAAACGCCCTATATGCACTGTAAATTAATACGCCATATTGTTATAGGTCGATATATGTATAGAATAAGTGTGTTGAATTTCTAAAATCGTGATCTTCTGTAACTTCAATACTTCATGTTGTACGCGCAGGAAAAGCACTTTATTAGCACCTAATTATATGACACCGAGTCTCAAACATGACTAAAAAAAGCTTTATATGGACTTATGAGTGGACGACCTAGTGTGTCACGCATCAAAGTTTTCCTAGTGTGCAGGATACGGTTCATGATGGAATCATCTCTGTCAAATCGCTAGAGTTCTCAAATGCACAAGGCGTGAACCTTCGAGGGTGCTCAGTTGTTTTTTTTTTGTTTTTAGTTTTTTCACTAAAGTTGATATATTTTGCACTATAGCAATTAATAGTTTTTTAAATATAATTAAATTTAGAAAAAAACTAAAAATAGAAAAAACAGATTAACTTATTACGGATAATACAAAGGAATACGAAAAAAAACAAAAAAAAACCAAAGAAGCTAAAAATAAAAAACAAAATTAAGGAATAGTGAAGTAGAAGCTACAACCTAAAACCGAAACGAACATGCCAAAATCAATTCCATTTTACCATTGTTACCATTTGCATGACTCGATGAACTTGCCCCCAATAAGCAGTAGCAGGCCAGCGACAGCCAGAATTTTTTTTTAAAACAAAACCTCGATGGCCACCAGTGCAAACTACAGAGACACGTCCAAGCATCCCGGTGATATTCTAGACTACATAAGATAGAAAGAAAATTCCACTTAAAAGTTAAAATGGTAGACAAGGGCAATCAAAGTCTAACAGTAAGTGTTGCTTCTAAAAATAATTTTTGGCTTTTGTTACAGTACCTAATTTTTAAATAGAGTATTTTATTAAGATAGGATCTACAAGTTAATTGTAGTATATGTTAAAAGCCTAACATCTGTATCAACAAAAATCACAAGCGAGTATCTCTCTCCGCAATCTCTGTTGCATACAGCTAAAATTTAAAAATTTTAGCCAAAAACCATAAGTCACAGCCAAAAAAATCAGACCATGCTCTCAAGAGCTGAATTGCACAACACCATCAAGGCATCAACCTTGGTTCTTTTTAGATAAAATTGCCATATTACTCCGTGAGTATCAAATCAATACCATATTCTATCATTTTTGGTTCATGAGCTTAAAAAAGGAGCAAATTGTCGACTACTCTAGCATTTTGAACAACAAAAGTCAAAACTCAATTTGTTGGAAGCATCTAGTGTGGTACCATTAGCGTTACGACATGAGTGCGCTTACCACTTTCAGACTTGCAGTTTTCCTCCTCCTCTCATTGTCTTCTTCTTTTATCCGCTACTGTCTTCTTCTTGATCGTCACCCCGGTCCCGTTGGCATTGGCATGCCTCTCCCGCGGCTTCCAGCACGACCCACCGTGCCTCCCCTGCCACCGTGCACGACTGGCAATGCCTTGCCACCTCGCTGCACCGCCTCCACTCCTCGCTGCCCTCCACCCTCCTTGGAACCCGTAGTTGGCAGTCGTTTTGCCACACTGTCGCCCACCAACGAGCCGTTCCATCCCTCTACACGGAACCTTAACCTGCTACCGGTGGCCACTGTCCTTGCAGAAGAAACACGGGCGGATGCTGGTGGAAAGAGAAGGCACGGGAGGTGGGAGCTAGTTCGCTCAAAGGAGTTACCACAAGCGAGGAAGCAATATCCTAGTCTATTAGCAAATGCCTTCACTGTTACTTGTACAGAGAGCGAATAAATATTTTCATATCTTTTACAAATACATGCCAACATCTTCTTTTCTTTTAAGGTAGATTCCAGCATCTTCTTAACCTCCATCCAAAAGCGGTCGTCGGAGAGGTGTAACCGGTGTTAATTGGCGTATCTCCTCTCGATGTGTACTTTTGGGACGGGTGTTGCAACCGATTGGCCCTGTTCTTTTCGGCTTCTAAAAGTTATTTTTGGCTTTTCTACAGTAACTAGCTTTTAAACGGAATATCTTTTTTAAGATATGATCTACTAGTTAATTGTAGTACATACTGTAACGACTTCATTTATATCGGCAAAAACCACACGTGAGTTTCTATTACTCTGTAATCTCTCACACGAACAGCTCAAAAGCTATAAGGCACAGCCAAACTACAGTAAAAAAAGAACATGCCCTTTCCTCTATTCCTCTCTAGTACATGGACAGGGCTCCACCAGTTTGTTTTAAAATAAAGGCGATCGTCCGGGGTACATCTAGCATTTGGAAAAAGGGTAGCCCGAAAGAATCCAGCCCACCAACATCGCACGCCCGGTCACCTTTTATAAATCCAGGTGAACCCCCGTCGCCTCGCTCTCCAAAACACCCGCACCCAACAAACCCGTCCTCTCCTCTCCTCGCCTCTCCACCGCCAGTCCGCCACCACCTCCACTCCGGAGTCCTGAGTCCAGAAACCACCGGCTTCCTCTCCTCCTCGGCTTCTCGCGGAGAGAACACGCCTCCTCCCCTAGGGTTCTCGAAACCCTAACCCGAGCCGGAGCCCGTAGAACCCTAGACGCGGAGGTCCCGAGGAGGAGGAGGAGTGGGTGGAGAGGGAAGGAAGAAGGCGCGGGAGGCGGAGGCCTGTGCTGTATGTCAGATCGTGGGATCCGGCGAGGCGGAGGCGGAGACTACGGACACGGTCAGCTCGCGAACCCACTCCAATGGCCGCAGCTCAGGAAAAGGCGGCGGCCTGCTGCGGCGCCGCGCGCGGCGCCCCCGGGGCCGGCCGGGTGATTGCCGCGGCCTCCGCGGCCGGGAAGGTCTCCATGGCCGCGGGAGATGAGCGCGTCGTTGCGGCGGCCGGAGGTGGCGCCGTGATGGAGGAGATCGCCGCCGCGGTCCAGCCCACCACCGCGAAGGCCTCCTCCAAAGGTATATGGGATCGCCACCTCTCTATCTCTCTCTGTCTCTCGATCCAGTTGGATCATGGGTAAAATTGGTTGTTTGCGGTGGTATATGGCTGATTTATGTGAGCTGGCGTGGTTGATTGGGTCATGGGAAATGGGTGTCGTGCCGTGCGTGGATCGTAAAGCAGGGTAAGGCATGTGATAGTGGTGTCTCGATTGATCACGACTCCTCGTGAGCGTAGATACGAGTGCGGGAGACGTAATCAAGTGGCGGTGTTTGTACTAAGTGCATAGTTCTCGACTTCTCGTGTGCATGCAAGCAGAGGGTGCAGATTCATGCGTATGTTTCGACTGCTCTCTCGTGGGATCAGATAGGAATGTGGTAAACATAATCAAATCGTGATGTTTGCACAAATCACTCAGTTCTCATATGCATGCAAGCAGAGTATGCAGGTCGGCGAGTAGGCCTTATAGCAGGGCACTGTTCATAAGTACCTGCTTAGATCTTATAGCGACATTAATCCACCATAACGACAAAAATTTGTGGTTTGCACTACCTGATGTAGCTTATTGATGATTGGATCATGGGGGCATGACGTGATGGCGCGGCGCCCACTTGTGGGACTTACTGTCACAATTCTGGCAATAGTCCGTTTTTTGTTGTTTACTGTTCTGTTTTTTGTGCTTGATAGTATTTCTCGAACCTTTTCTTTGATCGCTAGTAGCAGTGACCATTTTCTTCTTTTTTCTTCTATATTTTTTTGATTGATGGTGAGGTTTGGTATACGAAAGCCAGGAAAGTGTCTGGATATGGATAATGATGTCAGTTTAGCAACGGACCAATAAGCTTCTTGATTATTTGTCATGGGGTCAGCAGAGTTTTTGGCATGCACACTTCCCTGGACGCCACACTAGGCATAAGCTAATCATGCAGGCTGGTCCACCCGGCCCGCACGGTGGGCAATGAACATAATTTTTGTGGGGATGCTGAAGTGGTACAGTGTACGCAAGTTTAACACTTGATTGTTGTCTACCGAGGCCCATGTTGGCTAGCCTTTAAAGTTCATTCGATGTTCCAAGAGTTGTAGATTTTTGTGGTCTCTAACTGGAATTGGGGCCTTCCGAAAAGGAATTGGAAAAGGACGTTACATCACCTTGAACGTTCTTGTCAACCAAAATTATCATTAAAGATTAGACAGATCCTTCTTCATAGTTTATCTTTGTGTTTGAAAAATGGACAAGCACCCAGTTTCAGTTTGGCTGAACATATACATTTTTGAAGGAACAGTGGAACACTGCCATAGTACTTTACCTGATGATGTTGGCAGGGTTTCCTGAGAAGAATTGTTTGGTATCTAACTCATCAGATACGACTTCAAATTAGAGAGATGATTAGCAATACATAGTTGGTACTGGTATGTGTTTTGTCTAATTAGATCGTACTGCTTTCTGATTTAGTCTTTGTAGTGAATAAATGAGGGGCATTAGTCTTTGTTGGTACAGAAATGCTATATTTCCTTGTGTCTATTTTATAACTTGCACTAACCAACAGCTAGATCCAATATGGGGAACATTAGTGGATAGAACAATATTTTATGACTTGCAATTATACTGTAAGGTTCATGTCAATACAGTTTTGTTTATCTGTTGCTTCAGAGAGAGGTCAACAACCATTTTTCTATTAAGTGTTGCCTCTTTTGCCCTCCCCATAAGCACATGGAGCATAGTGCTGTTGACCAGCCAATTATCTATTGTCAATGCTTGACTTATGTTATCGAAGAGGTGTGTATCTGTATATTCGTTTCTTAGTGTTTTGTGCTTGGTGATTGGTGTATACATCCATATTTTAGAAATTTCTTGGAAGCTGTTTGGGTGAGCTGTTCTATAGGCATCAGTTTGCCCGTATTCTAGCTATTTGAAACGTATAACTGTACTATCTTCGTTACTATACATTCCTAATGTTCTGCTGGGTGGGAAAAAAAATGCAGGGATACCTATAATGACAAGAGCCCAGAGAAGCCACCCCTTAGACCCATTATCTGCTGCTGAAATTGCAGTGGCTGTTGCAACTGTAAGAGCTGCTGGAAAATCTCCTGAGGTTTGTCAACAAAAATCTTCCAGATGCTTTTCCATACAACCGATAAAAATAAGAAGCTGACAAGCAAGATTCTAAAACTGTAGGAACGAGACAGCATGCGTTTTGTTGAAGTTGTGCTATTGGAGCCAGAAAAGAATGTTGTAGCATTAGCTGATGCCTACTTTTTCCCACCTTTCCAACCATCACTGCTCCCTAGAACCAAAGGATCTGCTGTTATTCCAAGCAGGTTGCCTCCTAGGAGGGCCAAGCTTGTTGTCTACAACAGACAGTCAAATGAGACTAGCATTTGGATAGTAGAACTCTCTCAGGTGCATGCAGCTACTAGGGGTGGGCATCACAGAGGGAAGGTGATTTCATCTGAAGTTGTTCCAGATGTTCAGCCTGCAATGGTAACCTACTTAATTTGTTTAGTATCTTGACTTCCTTTTGACTATTTTGTTCCAATCTGCGAACCATTTAGTCCATGTAATAGTATGTAATGACCATGTGATTATTATACCGTACAATTATTGCTGTCAGATAGCAGTTTCTTAGTTTTCCAATATTTATGTTTACACAGCTGGCTGAATTGTTGGCTCTTTTGAAGTTTTTTTGAACTTTATGGAGTGTTTTGTTTGAATTATTATATTTCACAGGATGCTATGGAGTATGCTGAATGCGAAGCTACTGTCAAAAGTTATCCTCCATTTATTGAAGCTATGAAGAGAAGAGGTGTGGATGACATGGAGCTCGTCATGGTAGATGCCTGGTAAGCTAGCTGCAAAAATCTTCTTTTGTTGCATTTTTCATAATGGGTTATCTTTTAGCTAAGATCATCCTATTGAAAATTGGAATGTGAACTTTGCTCATAAATCATCAGGTGTGCTGGCTACTACGGTGATACTGATGCTCCCAGTCGCAGACTTGCCAAGCCTCTAATCTTTTGCAGAACTGAGAGTGATAGTCCCATGGAGAATGGTTATGCACGTCCTGTGGAAGGGATCCATGTTGTTGTTGATATGCAGAATAATGCTGTCATAGAGTTTGAAGATAGGAAATTGGTTCCTCTGCCCCCATCAGATCATTTGAGAAACTACACTCCTGGAGAAACAAGAGGCGGTGTTGATCGAAGTGATGTGAAACCTCTTATTATCAACCAACCGGAGGGCCCAAGCTTTCGTATTAATGGCTATTTTGTGGAATGGCAGAAGGTACATGGTTGCTGTAATGTTTCACCTACTATGCTGGTATTAACAAAAGCAAAAAATTCTTGCCCCTTGGAATTAATAACACTCTTAATGATGTTGAGCAGTGGAACTTCCGTATTGGCTTCACCCCTAAAGAGGGTTTGGTTATCTATTCTGTCGCATATGTTGATGGTAGCCGTGGACGTCGACCTATTGCTCATAGGCTGAGTTTTGTTGAGATGGTTGTTCCTTATGGAGATCCAAATGAACCACATTATCGCAAGAATGCGTTTGATGCTGGAGAAGATGGACTTGGGAAAAATGCTCATTCTCTTAAGAAGGTCATTTGCTCAGTTCTTGGTGATCTTTCTCTTCAGATAGTTAATTTTGATCTGACATTCTTTACCCTTTTTTGTAGGGATGTGACTGCTTGGGTTACATTAAGTATTTTGATGCACATTTTACAAATTTTACGGGTGGTGTGGAGACAATTGAGAATTGCGTTTGTTTGCATGAGGAGGACCATGGAATCCTTTGGAAACACCAAGATTGGAGGACTGGTTTAGCAGAAGTTAGGCGGTCAAGAAGGCTCACTGTGTCATTTATCTGCACAGTTGCCAACTATGAATATGGTTTTTACTGGCACTTTTATCAGGTAACTATTTGAATGGTCTGTTTCTTATAATGTTTGGAGCAATTAGCATTTAACCTACAAGGGCTGTGATTCCTTCTGTACGTTTTGGTACTCAAGTTATGTGTGAAATAGTTCTAAATTAGCTAATGCAAACATCATGAGATTTACTGAATTCAGCTTCAAATCTGGTTCCTTTATTGAATCTTATGATCCTTTAATATTCTGATATAATTTTATTTTTGCAATATAATTTTGTGTTCATTTTCTTGTCTATAGGATGGTAAGATAGAAGCGGAAGTAAAACTTACTGGAATTCTTAGTATGGGAGCTCTGATGCCTGGGGAATCAAGGAAATATGGTACAACTATTGCCCCTGGTCTGTATGCACCTGTTCACCAGCATTTCTTTGTTGCCCGTATGGATATGGCAGTTGATTGCAAACCTAACGAGACTCATAATCAGGTGGGTCGCTTGTTATGCATTTTCATTTAGTTCCTGTTATCAAAATGGCCACAAGAATTTATTGCGATCAAAGTCTCGCAGTCTCACTGCATCTACTAGATGAAAGTTGCTTCATCCTAGTTTCACTGTAATGCATATCCTGAAGTTATTTTGACCGAAACCTGTTGTCTGCACAAGAAACTGTGTTCAACCTGTGTAGTTTAGTTCTAGCAGCACTTTTTAAATCTTACTTGAAGTCCCTGCCCTGCAAAATAACCTTGTATTACGTCTGTGCACTTGACACATGCTCCTTTCTATCACAGGTGGTTGAAGTAAATGTAAAAGTCGAGAGTGCAGGCACACATAATGTGCACAACAATGCTTTCTATGCTGACGAAAAACTATTGAAATCCGAGTTGCAAGCAATGCGAGATTGTGACCCTTCATCTGCACGACATTGGATCGTAAGAGCTCATGCTTAGTTGTTTGTCTTGCCTTTTTCCTGAACAGCTTTATGTTGTTTTATTGTTGATCATCCATGGTAACACGTCTATTTAACAGATTGTCCATAACTGCACACACTACTTGATCACTATTTTCTGTCCTCAAAACAGCACATGGACTGCACCTTTGTTGCAATGCATACTAGTTTGTCTTGCAGTTCTTAGTTACATTACTATTGATTTCATCAGAGCGCATGTCAGTATGACAAACGAGTTCCACAAGTAAACATGTAAAATATAGCCAACCAGTTCTCAGTAAATACCATTATTTGTGTTAGGGAAGCTGATAAAACATACCGATCTTTCTTTCTTGCATGCTGATCAGGTACGGAACACAAGGACTGTGAATCGTACCGGGCAACCAACCAGTTACAAGCTCGTGCCTGGTTCAAACTGTTTGCCGTTGGCTCTACCTGAGGCGAAATTTCGAAGAAGGGCCGGGTTCTTGAAGCACAATCTCTGGGTCACGCCATACAAGAGCGATGAGATGTTCCCCGGAGGGGAGTTTCCCAATCAGAATCCACGTATTCATGAGGGTTTAGCCACTTGGGTCAAGAAGGATAGACCCCTGGAGGAAACTGACATTGTTCTCTGGTACTTGTACCATTGTATACTAAAAACTGGCATTGTTTATTTCTTCGGTTTACGATCTGCAATTCTTACATCTGTATTCTGCATCTACAGGTATGTGTTTGGACTCACCCACATCCCAAGGCTGGAAGACTGGCCTGTAATGCCAGTGGAACGCATCGGCTTCATGCTCATGGTATCACTTCAGTCTTCCAATATTGTTGTTCGCTGCTAGTATTTGCCGTTCTGACTTTTTACAGTCAGCTCAAGGTACGCTTGTTTTTCTTTGCAGCCACATGGGTTCTTCAACTGCTCGCCTGCGGTCGATGTGCCTCCCGGCTCTTCTGATGCCGAAGTCAAGGAGGCCGAGTCGCCTAAAGCCATCCAGAACGCCCTTGTTTCCAAGCTCTGAGCTTGGCAGCTCGTCAATGGAACAGCTGGCATGCGGGGCTGCTACATTTACTATCGTACTATATTGTTCCAATAAAAGCAAAACCGGTCTCGGTTTTCTCGTGGAATGTTTGGTGTCTTGTAATATCTTTGTTTGCTGCACTGGTTGATTGTTGAATGGTGAACTACACTAGCATATAATAAAGTCTGGACCGGCATAATGCCTTTATAAATAAAAGCGTGTTATAAACACTGTGATGTTCGTGCAGGAGTTGTACTCCTTTCTCTTGGTAGGAGCATTGATCATTTACTTCTGTGTACTGCAAATTTGCTGCTGCTGGGACTTGAACGGCTAATGGAGTCAACAACCTCGACAAGGTTCAAAATGCAACCGACAAGTTGAATGTACAAAGCTAATTTTGGTGCAAAATCAAATATTACAAAAGCATCTATGAACGCAATTACACAGACATTGCATTACAAGGCGAGCCTCGATAAGCAACAACGAACGGCAACCGGAACAAGAGACGAGAAGATTTCAATCAGAACTACAACGCCATGGAGAGTCATAGACTCAATACTAGTATAGAACACAATAAAATAATCCAAACCTTTTTCATTGTGGCATTGTTATCGACATCTTACAAGCTTCTACACTCTACGGAGCCCTTATGCCTTATATATCTTTAACAATTAAACATTCCATTAACCATCAAAACAGAGATGCGATGCGATTTGAGTTGCATCGTTTCTTTTGACTGCAGTACAGTACTACAGCTTTCGCGCACATTGGCGAGTACAGGGTAACAGCATCCAAACATTTCTATTGATTACAAAGACGAAATGGTTCAGTCTTCAGACCACCTGAACCATAAACCGTTGAAACCAGCAACTGGCAATATGTTGCATTCCGCCACTGCATGTCCTTCATACTTTTATTGACACTAGGCCTCCAAGTTTTCCAATGCCGTTTGCGATGGTAGGTTTTGTACAAAAAGCAAAGGTGAAGGACATGCAAATGAAGTGAGGCATACATGCTCACTTGGCCCTTTGGGTGGTGCGTTCCAATTCTGACTTATAAATGTAAAGTACAACCAAAGTCTCCAAGACCTCAAAACGTGCAAGCGTGCGTGCATGCATTAATCTCCGTGGGGTAGCGTGAGTGAGAATGATTTCATTAATACTGGCCTTGATTAACCGAGGGTAGTATAGTATGGTCTATTTAGCATTTATCTTTACTCAATTTTACAATTCCATTTTGCGGAACGGAAGAAATACCATTTTGCCCGCAGCTACAAGTTTCTTTCAGTTTTGAAATATAAAAGGCAAGCAAGCACACCGTCAGCCTTAAGTGCCACGGAGAAGGTTAATCAGGGGCCTGCTGGTAATCTTGTATCCTGGTGATACTATCCTGATTACCTTGGTAGTGGAAACCCAACCAAGATCAAAGGATCCTTTCTCTTAGCAAAGTTCAACAGCCTCAAGAGAGTCCGGTCATCCCAGCCATCACCAGATCGCAAAGTACACAATGGAATGTTAAACCATTGGTCAAAAGCTAGAAAGCACAAGAACCCAGATCCAAAATGCCAATGGAGCTAAAGAACGCCTGGAGGTTGTCCAACTCAAATTTAGTCCATACGAGATGTGCTACAGGCATATCTTGTAGAAACCAGATATTACAACAATTACACAACTAGGTGGTTCAAGAACCCAATACATTTGGAGTAAACTAATTACTTTGCTGTTGGGGGAAAATTTGCAAAGCACGGGTGTGTAACACAGAGGCGGTATCTTACAGCTTCCCGTTGATTACGCTTGATTCCTTTTCCATTCTGCAAACAGAGGCCTAGGTTGTACTGCGCATGAGCATTGCCCGCGGACGCAGCTGGATAAAACCATCTAATAGCTTCCTCGGCCTTGGGTGGATCCCGCAGCGGCCACAGCGCGTCCCGCCACGCGAGGAGCGCGCGCCTGGCGGCCGCCGCAGACAGTGCCCGGTGGACAAGCTCCGGCGGGAGGGCGGCGAAGTCCGCGCTGGCGTCGTCGGGGGCGTTCTTCGGTGTGGGAGGCGGCGGCTCTGGCTTCTGCTTCTTGGAGTGGCGGCGAAGGGGATCCGACAGGGGATCCGACGACACGCGGAATGGGACACGTTGGGAAAACATGTGGTGGATGTCAGTAAATATTTTTTGAAATAGATTTGATCTATTATTTCTATATCATGATGTGGTTATAAAGTGTCCTCACGATACCTCTAAAAGCTCTCTTGATAAAAACCCTCTAAAAACCCACACTTTAGTTCTTAGCCGCTCTCTTCTTTTATAGACTAACGTTTAAGCCATGTTCACCTCAAACATGAATACACAACACTATCTCTTCCTCAAATCAAGAGATCCGAAATCCTTCCTAACACGTGTTTTACCATATCTCTAACCCTTATCGTTATGGATTCCTCCATAACGTCTCCAATCTCACCACATGACGAAACGTCCAAGACGCACCTCCTGTATCTCCATCACACATCACCAACTCCCATGTCGAAACCTCCAGGACTGCATATCATGTAGCTTCTCAACACATCATCATGTGCTCTAGCGTGTGCCCAATCACCTCGCATGACATCTCAATCGTCTAGACCTTATATTACCCTCTCCTAGTCCCGGTCCTCTTTATCAACGATCGTAACCATCTCCACGCCTCCACGTATCATCCACCTTCGATCTCCATGTGCTCCAGCACGAACCCGACTATCTCGCATGACATCATAACCACTTGGACCTCATATTACCCCTCTTAGTTTCGGTCCTCCTTGTCACCGTCCATAATCGTCTCCACACACTTGCACATGTAAAGACCAAAGAAACTTTCTCCCGGCATAAGTTCTTCATAACTTGACCGTCATCAGCACACACACTCACACCATCCTTGTCCATCCATAGACAAGAACAAAAACATTCACGACCATCAACCAGGTCATTCATGACCACATATTCCATCGCTTACCGTAAATCAGCTTCAGACAACTTCTTATGACTGCTAACTCAACGAATACTTAAAAACCACAAGTACTCAGAAAATACTAGCGCTCCACCAAAAACACTTGGGAATAACATCTGCATCGCTACCGACTACAGAGCCACCGAGTAACGACTACCGAGTATCAATCGCTATGACTACGACTACCGATCGCAACACCTCTGCTGACTATGATCGCGAAAATCATGACTATCGAGTACATGGTTCTTTTGACTACTGAGTACTTCCATCTTCCAAGTACCAAAACTTGCGAGTATTGTTCCTCCAAATACTGTTCACCAATCACCGAGTATCTACCTGGTACTGTCACAACGACCACCAATCATCGGCCACCACATACCGACCAACTAACCACTGGCCCAACACGAGTACTCGAGGAACTCGAAGATCACAAAAATGAAGTACTCAAACTGACAATGAAGTCCATGAGTACTAATCGCGAAGCCTACGACAACTGATCGCATGGAGGCGATCATGGTTGGTGACGAGGTGGACCGGGGCTAGAATGGGGAGATCCGAGGTTCAGACGGTCAAGGAGGTCACGAGATGGTCGAGCTCATGTTTTGGGGCATATGGAGATCAGAGATGGATGATACGTGTTGGAGCTACGGAGGTGCGGTCCGGAGGCTACGACATGTGGCGGATGATACGTGGAGAAGCTACAGGAGGTGCGGTCCTGGAGGTTTCGATACGTGACGCGTTAGAAAAGTTGGAATTTTAAAAAACCCGTGTTAGAAACGGTTTCGGGTCTCTTTACTGTTGTAATTGAATTAGAACTCGTAGGTTTAGATTCAGTCCATATTTTGGGTCCTAGACTATAAATAGATATAGGGTTAGAAGTTAACTCTACAGTTTTTGGAGGAAAAAATTGATCATATACCCTCCATTTAGATGGAAATTGAGGATTTACCCTCCTGGCCCACGAGTCAGTGACTTATGATGACCCTACATGTCATTGAGATGTGGAGGGTAAATCCTCAATTTCCCAACTAAAGGGAGGGTATATGATCCAATCTCCCTTTTTGGAGAAGTTAGTTTAGTGTTTAAGTTTTGATGTGCTAGAAAAGATACTTTGTAGCCTCCATAACTTAGAAATAAAAAAAAACAGATCGAGCCCGAGGAAAAATTATCGCGGCGCTTTTTGCGTTACGTTGTTCGTCGACGTCGACTTGATCCTCAATCTGCGCGCGAGAGACAGCAGCACCAGCACCTGAAGTCTTCCGCAAGCAATATCGCTGGTTTCCATCGCACATCGCTACTATCGCCACGTCTCCACGCCTCGGTTTGCGTGCAACAATTGGGATCGCAACTTCTGTTTTGATTTGTATTTGTTTCTCTTGCTTTTGTGTGGGTTGCCAGTATGAACAAAGTCAAAAGCAAGCTTTGCTTCGGTTGGACACAGCAATCCACCATCACATCGCGTCAGCACTTTATCGTGTGTAGAGAATTTTTGACTTGCTTTTAATTGTATATGTACAAATTACTTAGTATATGTCTCTATTTATATAGAACATGAGGTATTCACCATAGGCCTAGATTACTGACTAAGGCCCAGATTTCCCAACAAAAACAACATGCTATAGAAACTTGCTACGACCAAAATAAAATATCGAGGGTTTTTTAGAATGTGATCTATGATTTTTTATTATTTATTTAAATTTTAGTTATTTATAAGAGATATTATAGAAAAGAAGACAGTCGCATATGATTTTGATTGGTACAGTTAAATTTGGTATAATATATACTAGTAGACTCCACATAAAAACACACGATTTAAAAGGAGTGACTGTAGCACCACGTGTCGATCATGCTGTCTACATGATCTACCATGCAAGTGATAGCAAAGCAGCATTTGAAAGAAAACTTCCGTGTGTCGAGCGATTGTCTCACGAAACTGGCGATACGGGCAACTAGTTCGATGCCCGTCGCGTCCTGCCACAAGTTTCGGCGCCATTCCCCCGACAAGCCGCGACGCGACTCGTCGCGCTGCCCCCTGCGTCGCTTTCACGGCTCGCCTCTAAATACGAAAGACCACATCGAATCGAGACCAACCCCCGCAACGCAACGCAACGCAACCGAATCGGATCGGTGCATCGCGTCTCGTGAGCCCAAGAAAGCCGACACAAGATGGCGGAGATCCCGGTGATCGACCTGCAGCTCGCCGGCGCGCGGCCGGAGGAGTCGGCGCGGCTGCGGGGCGCGTGTGAGCGGCTGGGGTGCTTCCGCGTGGCCGGCCACGGCGTGCCCGCGCAGCTTCAGGCCGAGATGAAGGCCGCCGTGCGCGCGCTCTTCGACTTCCCCGACGACGCCAAGCGCCGCAACACCGACATCATCGCCGGCAGCGGCTACGTCGCGCCCAACCCCGCCAACCCGCTCTACGAGGCCTTCGGCCTCGTAGTCGTAGACGCCGCCGCCCCCGCGGACGTCAACGCCTTCTGCGCGCGCCTCGACGCGCCGCCCCACGTCGGGTGAGTGATGAAAAAACCACATCTTTCTTGCTCCCCTTGGGAGCTGGGATCCTTAAGATTTGACCTCAAGAAACACAATCTGGCGCAGGGAGACCGTCAAGATCTACGCCGAGAGGATGCACGAGCTGATCGTCGACGTCGCTGGCAAGGTGGCCTCGAGCCTGGGGCTGCAGGGCCACTCGTTCCAGGACTGGCCGTGCCAGTTCCGCATGAACAGGTACAACTACACGCAGGACACCGTGGGGTCCCCTGGCGTGCAGATCCACACGGACTCCGGCTTCCTCACCGTGCTCCAGGAGGACGAGTGCGTCGGCGGCCTCGAGGTGCTGGACCCCGCCGCCGGCGAGTTCGTCCCCGTGGACCCCCTCCCCGGCTCGTTCCTCGTCAACATCGGCGACGTCGGCACGGTACCATCATGTTCAGTGGAATTGATTCTTGGCAAATTCGCTCAGTTCACTAATCCGGTCCTCTCATCAATCCCGTTTCAGGCGTGGAGCAACGGCAGGCTGCACAACGTGAAGCACAGGGTGCAGTGCGTGGCGGCGGCGCCGCGCATCTCGATCGCTATGTTCCTGCTCGCGCCCAAGGACGACAGGGTGTGCGCGCCGGAGGCGTTCGTGGACGCGGAACACCCGCGCCGGTTCAAGGCGTTCAACTACGACGAGTACCGGAGGCTCCGGCTGTCCACTGGCGAGCGTGCCGGCGAGGCGCTCGCGCGGATAGCGGCGTGACGTGGCCGGATGGCTGGTGGTGGGGCTGGGAATTGGGTGCTGTCGATGGACAAGAATACTGTTGAGCCGTTCAGTTAGCTTCCATTGACAAGAATGTCTGTGGACTGTCATAGATTTCGATCAATAAAGGGCCTCGCTGTTTAGGCTTCATCTTCTAACTTTTTTAGTGTGATGATTTCTAAATATGAGGTTATGACCCAAAAAACTTGAACTTGTTAGAATAGTTCTTTCAGCTCTACTAGTTTTTTTGATACATCTGTAAAATATCAAATATGTTAGTTCTCCTACTAACATATTGGTGTTGTGTATAAAAATCGCGTTGGATCATTCTTTCGAACACGTGACTTTCATCCATCCTAATCGGTTGATCTTCTGAAACAATATATCTAGCAATTTCGTTACGGGCAGAAAGCGGGTTGTATACCTAAGTACTTACAGAGCCATCGGCCTCGAAGTTTAGTTGCATTGTACTCCTCCGTCTCAGCATTGTGCCACCATCCTGCGTAAGCATGCTTTGTAGTGTCGGTTCAAGTGCCATATCCCTACAGCTGTACGAGCAGTTAATTTAGTATTGCAATAATTACAAGTTACGATCTCTGCCGTTTTGCCGTCTCGAATTTCCTGGCTCCAGGTCATATACTTCCAGCAATTCGCCCTTCGTTTAGACCTACCAATGTTGGCGTCCGTAGACGGGGGAGAGAATTCTGGAAACTCCGTTGGCTCCAGACGGCTCTGGCACTCCTCGTAGCCCTCCGTACCGTCCATATGACAGTTATCCATGCTGTAATCTCCCATGTTTGGTGAGAGCCGACGAGCATCAACGGGAGTCGGAGCCAGAGGAGGACTAGGGGAGCGATGACGAGAGCTTACACTAAGGCCCTCTGCTGTTTTTTCGCGTTACGACTCCTCTGCATACCGTTCAGGAGCTCCTTGGTGCTCTGACTCCTTGGTAGCATATTGGATGGATGTTGAATAAATAGGGAGTGTATAGAGATGTTGAAGAAATAGGGACTTGGGAAGTGTAGAGGGGTGTTAAGAAATGAGAGATTGAATTCATGTGAAGTAATGAGAAAAGAAAAGTGAATTTATAGGCATCAGCTCTCGAACGTTGCTCTTCTGAACGTTGCTCTCCCGAACTTTATGCACGAACATTGCTTGTTTGACCGTTGCGTGCATCTTTCCACTCCACACTCTCTCAGAATCCCTCATCTCATCAGTCATAACTCTCATCTCTCTCCAACTTTATTCTCTCATCTCTCCTCCCTCTCTCACGCGCTCTCTCATGTCTCACCTCTCCACTCCACTCTCTCTCTCAAAATCTCTTCGCTCCCTCCTCCAATAGTCCAATCCTCCCCCCCGCCACCCTACCTCCCTCACGGTCCCACCTCGCGCCCCTCCCTCGGCCCCTCCTCCCTACCCCAACTCCCCCCCCTCGGCCGCCTCCCCTCCCACCCCGACGCACATAGCCTTCGCTACCAGCCTTGCCTTGTACTTGGCGATGGCACCGTGTTTGTCGTTTAACCTTGTATACCCACTTGAGCGCAATGGGTCGGTGGCCTGCAAGGAGAATGATGAGTTCCCAAGTGTCGTTGTCCTCGATCGACTTCATCTCCTTGAGCATTGCCTTGCGCCAGCACTTGTGCTACTCTGCTTCGTCGAATGATGTTGGTTCATCGACTGTGGTGAATAGCAGCTCAGCGGAGTTGAGGTCGTGTGATGCGAAACCATAGGATAAAACTGGCCCGATGACGTTGTCATGGTGCGGTACCGAAGTGATGCATCATCGTGGTCGGCGTTGAGTACCTCTCCTGGGTTGGTTGGCAGCGAGGTGAACTCCACTGTGCCCAGCATTGTGGGCATTGCCGCTTCCATCCCAAGCATCGCTGTGTTGCCAGAACTCGCACTAGCGGGTGTGCGCGGCGATCCCTGATCTCCATTCGCACCAGTGGTCCCTACCGTCCCTGGTTCATACTTGACAGTATACTCCACCGTGAAATGTTCATGTCCGCTCACCATACCTTCCTCACCATGATCGCTCCATTCCCACTATGCTATTTCATCGAAGATGATATCGTGGGTCACGTGCACGCGCTGGGTGACAAGATCGTACACGTGGTACGCCTTGGACTCAAACTTGTACTCGACGAAGATCATCGGCATGCTCCGGTCGTCCAGCTTCTTCAGGTGAGACTTCATGTTCTTAACATGAGCCACATAGCCGAAGGTGCGGAGGAAGTGCACTGGCAACCGCTTGCCATGCCAAGCCTCGTACGACATCATCCCGTCGATGCTTTGTGTCGGTGCACGGTTGAGGATGAGGAGCCCGTCGCTGTTTACCGGTGAGGCAGCCATCACAGACTTGATCCACTTGATCAATTCACGGTAGCCCTCATACCATGTTGCGCTACGCGAGCTTACGCGAAGTTTGGAAATTCAGATCACCATACTTTGCGTGCCATTGCTGTGCAACCTCCGAGCTCCTTGCCGACAAGCACATCGATTGCACGATCTTGAGTCGGAGTGGGTACAGTCGGCAGGGTGAGCGCCTAACTTTCGCTAGCAGACGTTGCTGCTCATCGCGTATCCTCAGGATCCCGCCATCAATCAGTACTCGATAACCCGTCTCATCATGCTACCCGACGGTGATGAGGTTGGTGGTAAGCCGAGGAATATAGTACACCCCCGTAAGGGTGCGATATTCCCCAGATTTGCACGCAAAGAGGATCGTTCCGCACCCCTCGATGTTGACGACAGAGCCATCGTCGAACCTCACGGTGCCGACCACTCGGAGCTCAGCTCGGAGAAAACCTCGCGTGACCCGATCATGTGGTTGGTTGCACCAGTGTCGAGATACCAAAGGCCGTCATCGCTCGCCTCCTCCTGATCTAGTTGTGTAAAGACCTTCGTCTCGACTAGTCGAAGGGGTCTGCATTGTGGCGATGAGGATGAGTGGTCGAAGCCACGGTCGAAGGAGCAGTCAAAGCCATAGTCGAAGGCGCAGTCAAAGTAGTGGTCGAAGCCACGGGCGAAGCTACCGTTAATGGTTGTAGAGACGGTGGCTTGCTGCGTCGAGGACTCGAGGATGGTGACGACACTGGCCATTAGGAGTGTAGCCTCATCGTCATCCCCTTGCGTCAGATGAGCCTCGACATGCTTCTGCCGTCAGCGGCAATCCTTAACTCAACGCCCCATTTTGTTGTAGTTGCAGAACTTGTCCTTCGAGAGGTTGCGGCTACTACCCATTCCTGGCCTTTCACTGCTCTCATCCTCGTTGCCGTTATCAGGCCGTCGTCATGGCGGCTTGCATCACCGGTTGCTGAACTTGGAGCCGCCAAAGGATTCCTCCCCACGCTGTCGCTCCCACATCCACCCAGACCACTTCTCAATGAGGAGCAGCTTCCCGCTAGCACCAGTGACAAGCGCCGGGGCTAGTCGATCTTCCGCTACCTTGTTGAGTCTCCTAGTCACCTCCTCCATTGAGAGCGTCGAGAGATCAAGCAGGGTTTCAATTGCACAGAGTAGTTTGGGAGAACCTGGAGGGGACGACACGCATGTACTTCTCGACGACCTTGTGCAGCGGCTCTGGTTCGCCAAGGGTGCTAAGCTAGTTCACCAGCCTGGTGAGCCGCAACGCGAAGTCGTCAACAAGCTCCCCATCGCAGAAAGCAATGCTCTCGAACTCCTTACAGAGCTTTTGAGCATTGACCTTGCACACTCGATTTATGCCGACGCACATGGTCTTTAGGGTATCTCACGCCTTCTTAGCGGTTGTCTTGACGGCAAGCGTGGAGATCATCTTCGATGAAACGACACGCAGGATGTCCTCCTAGAATTCAGCCTTGCTGGTATCGAAGGCGTCCAAGAGCCCGTGCACCTGGAGCATGACATTCATCATCAAGGCCCAATCACCATAGTTCGTCTTCGTGAGAGTCAGATACGCCATCGATCCCCTGACCTTCTTCAACACCATTTGTACCACTAGAGCACCACTGTTGCCGTTGGCGCGGTCTCTGGGACGTGGCGATGAAGACAGAGCGTCGTGGTGTCGCGGATTCACCTGGCTGCATCGTGGATCAGCGTTCCCTGGTTCTGATACAACATGTCAGGAACTTTGGCCGATCAACACGTCTGAGCTCACACATGACCACACACGAAGGTGGAAAACACAGAGCAAGAACACAAAAGTTTTGCGTTACTGGAAAACCAGGCAACCTTTTCATGTTGTATTAGACTGCTATTTAAAGGAAATCCTAGTCTAACTCTGATGGTTAAGTCATCCTTTTATGCGCTACCTCCTACACGATCCCATGGATCCAGACCATGTCGCACACGATGCTAACAAACCAGAAAAATGTTCTTGCGTGGACTGAGTACGCATCGAGTGATCTTTCGACCACGACAACTACGACTGCTACAATATATCTACGTTTACGACCATGATACTACAGTACGAGTTACGACATGATCACTTCAACTAGGGAGATTGGATCATATACCCTCCCTTTAGTTGGGAAATTGAGGATTTACCCTTCACATCTCAATGACATGTAGGGTCATCATAAGTCACTGACTCGTGGGCCAGGAGGGTAAATCCTCAATTTTCATCTAAATGGAGGGTATATGATGAATTTTTTCCTTCAACTATCTCTTGATCACAATGAGCGAGCTATGATTATTCAACGGCCCCTGCCGAAGTACGCCTTGTCAGTGTCGCCGTACCGCAGCCAACACCCGAGCCGGGCCGCGAAGAAGTAGCCCCACACCTCCCTGAGCTCCCTTCTGTGGCGGCGCTGGAAGGGGAGCGTGTCCGGGCTCACGGAGAAGACGTCCACGCCGTCCATGACGTCGCCGGGAGCTCGCCACGCAGCGCCTCGTGGGCGAGGTAGTACGCGATGACCGCGCGGCCTTTGGCTCTGAAGGTGTAGCCCACCGGCCGGTCCGGCACGGTCGGAGGCGCCATTACCACGAAAGTGTTTTGAATCGGAGGAGAGCCAACGAAGGATGCTTTTTGGGGTTTGAGCGGAGGAATCCGAATGGTGGAAGGGAGACCTGGGATTCGGGGGCTGTATTTATAGATCAGATGGCAGGAGAGGTTCCAGAAGCCGAGTCCAAATGGCAAATTGGACATTTCAAATTGACAGCAGCCACTGGGACGGTGCTTGTTCTAGGACTTTCGGTAACATTGGAACTACACAGGAAAGTAACGGTGAATTGCTAATTTGTACTAAACTTGAGCAAATTAGAACGGCCCATTGATCATGACGGTCCAATTTTAAATTTAAATTAAACTAGATTACATTTATAGTATTTGGTTTGATTGACCAATTGATCATGACGGTCCTTAATCATCAGATGCTTAGCCAAAGTGCTGTAATAATTTTGCTACAATACCTATAGCGTCATCTTTACTATAGTATTTGGATCTATCTCAGCATTAACGGGTGGGTTCTTTTGGGCTTAAAATTAGTTTATTTTTGTATGATACGTTTTAAACGATGCGTTTTTTTAAGGTGAAGTCAATAGAAAAATTATAGTAAAAAATGTACTGAATTTAGCTGTACCGGTCAAAATTATATGCAACTATTTCTCTCTACGTACTGTCTCTTATAAATAACTAAAATTCAAATATTTAAACCATAAACTATGAACCTAAAGAATCCATCCAGTTTGTTTATTCCACGAGGATCTATCTGGGAGGTGGGTTCGTAATGGCAGTTTGGGGATTTTGTGAGTTGATTGGGCTTTGGAGGTCCAAAGTTAACAAGTGGCCCTTTTTTTGAGAGAGAGATTCAAGTGGGCTTCTAATCGGCTAATCATATTATGTGTCAAAAAGGAGTGATGAATTATGGGCCGGAACAATGGGCCGGTCCATTCTGAAAGCTGAGACAAACAAAAACGACAAAAAGACGAGGGGGAAAAAATTGCGCATATGTGCTTACTGGCATGCTGAATGTTCTATTGTTCATCCTGCATGCACGGAGAATATACAACGAATCGTAATTGTGGACTTATTGACGATGGAGTGGGGTACCCCACTATAAATCAGGGAAAAATACATCTGTTTGAAAATTTTATCAAAGGGTAAAGATAGAAGCGACCAGATTTTTCGGATTTTTTGGGATAAAAGTTTGAATTAAACACTTGAAATTTATTTTTTTTTGAAATTTTTCGATGAAACAGCCATAGATTTTTCCCTGCTATAAATACAACTGAAGACGGTAGCTACATGCACACTGCAGATAACCCAGTGGAACTGGAACTAGTATCCATGACGACTGTCACAAGTCACAACTGGGACTAGTAGCCATCTGCAGAAACGCTGGCTCAGCAGCACCACACAAACGCTAATCTCAAGCAGAACGACAATGAGAAATGCCGGCACAGAACCCCGCCCATCATATCGAGGGCACCTGGCACTGGGAGCGGCAGGTGCCAGACAACTTCTCCTACTTGCCTGTTACCGCAGCCTTCTCCGGGTTGGTTTTCTTCGACTGCGCCTTCCGACTAGACAGTTCAGTTTCACGCCTTCTCCGGGTTGGTTTTCTTATACTCTGAAGCACTACTATAAGCAGTGACACTTTCGACACGGCAAGCAAGACTCGACATCAAACTGGACAATCTGTGTTGAATGAGGACAGTCCAGGTAAAGTTTATAAATTCAAGCAAACCAACGAAATTCCCACGAAACCTGGCAAAAGATGAGCAATATTATGCCTCAAATGTCCTGCTTGTCCGGTCTGATCACCAGACGCTGTGAATCAAACGGTGCAGGAGTCTGGGACACATTTTTTTTCTCCTGTCAAAATAGTCTGCATGTGCTAAATTTCCTCTGCTGCGAAATGCAGAGTAGAAAAAGGGCTTCTCTTGTCTGCTTGGCTAGCCAATCACAAGTTCATTCACACTCGTCAGGCCTGTCTAAATTGACAATAATTTGCATTACGACAACGAGTCATCCCTGTGGTGCAGCTAACGATCAAAATTGACCAGTTCTATCTGTCCTACTAGCAACGGGCCTGTTCTTTTTGGTATGCGCTTATAAACTTTTTATTGAAATTTTTGAATTTTACTTTTATGACAGAGATTACGGAGAGAGAGATACTCGCTTACAATTTTGGTTGATACAGATGTTAGGCTTTTAACGTGTACTACAATTAACATGTAAATCCCATATTGAGAAAATACTCTATTTAAAAATTAGATACTGTAGCAAAAGCTAAAAACCGCTTTTGGAAGCCAAAAAGAACACCCCCGTTACCTGCTGCTTTTGATGGGGCACAAATTTCCATGGATTTTTCTGGCATCATGGATGTCTTCCGTAGGATTGCACTGTGCCACATTGCCTGATTAATCTGGTACATAGAACTCCAATGAGGGACCACAATTTCCATGGACTTTAGACATGATGTGATGGCTTCTCTAGAATTGCACTGTGCACCGTACACGTGGCAACTTCAGGTAAGTGCCACTTTAAATATCGTGTGTAGAATTCCAAGGCGACGGAGACTGTCTAATGGCATCTGTAACACTGAGCATAACTGCATAAGTTTGTCATCACTTATCAGAGGTAGCAAGAACGAACCTGCAGATAAGAACAGTGGCACCTCTAATCCTCTTTCCCGTGCCGTTGCCGCTACTTTCCCCCATACCCGCCCAAGCTCAGAAAAATATTACTATAGGCTCCAGTTTGGCACCCCAGGGGCCGACCTCTTCATGGCTGTCGCCCTCCGACGACTTCGCATTTGGCTTCCGGCCCATCGAGGGCAACTCTTCCTTCTACCTCCTTGCCATCTGGTTCAACAAGATCAAGACTGACAGCCAAGGCCATGATCAAAGATCCAACAGCAGTGCAAGTGCCATCCGGCTCTGTCCTCTAGCTCACCTCTGATGGTTCATCAAAATCAACACCAGGCCTCTGCGTAAAACCACGAAGAACCCACCGTGCTCTGTATCGGTCAAAAGAGCCATCAGACTTGAACTTGTGACCAAAAATCCACTTGCCGGTAACAATGTTGCCATAGGACGGTCGTGGCACAAGGTCCCACGTATTGTTAGCCAGCAAAGCTACGTACTCTTCCTCCATGGCGTGGCGCCACTGCGGATCGACTAAGGCAGATCGATATGTCTTGGGAATTGGTGACAGGGCGCTCACGTTCAAGTTGAGGCGCTGAACCGGCTGGCGGAATCCGTGTTTGCCTCGGGTCACCGTTGAGTGCTCGTTGATGACGGGCGCAACTGGCACGGCACCGATCGGAAGCTGTGAGGCAGAGGCCGCGACAGGTGTTACCGCGGCAAGCACGGCAACCGTGGGAGAAGAGGGCGCCTCAACCAGAGGCACAGAGGTTGGAGTCCCTGGCTGTGAGACCGAGGCCACGGGCGATGCACCTGGAGGCACGCAAACCCAGGTGGAGAGCCGCAGGCGTGCACCGAGTCGGGGGGGTAGGCGATGCGCCCAGAGGCACGCCGAACCCAGGTGGAGGGCTGCGGACGGGCACCGAGCCGGGGGTGCAACTGGGGGGCGAGCAACGGAGTCGTGCTGACCGAGCCGTGCATGGGGCTGGGGTCAGCGCACGGCCAGGGGCGGCCGGACCGCCAGGGAGATCTGCAGTGAGAGAGGACCGTGACGGACCAACGGGCGTCGGCACGATCGTGTTAGGAGACAAAAAATCAAATACACCATGAGGTAGCTGACTGTTCAACTAGGCGAAAGGGAACGAGTTCTCATCAAATGTCACATGTCGGGATATGATAATCCGATTGGACGAGAGATTGAGACATCGATAACCTTTATGATCGGAGGAATAGCCAAGAAACACATACATGGTGGAACATGGAGATAACTTGTTAGGCGCAGTGGCAGACAAGTTGGGATAGCACTTCGAGCCAAAGACACGGAGATGGGAGTATGTGGGTGGCACGTTGTAAAGCGCAAAGTGCGGAGTGGAGAAGGAGAGGGTTTTTGTGGGGAGGCGATTGAGAAGATATGTGACGGTATAGAAGGGCCTCAACCCAGTAGGAAGGTGGAAGACTTACTTGAAAAAGGAGAGAACACACTATGTTGTTGGTGGAACGAATAATGCGTTCGGCATTGCTATTTTGTTGTGAAGTATAGGGGCAAGATATGGGAAGAGCTACACCATTGGTGAGAAAGAAGGTGCGGGCAGTGGAGTTGTTAAACTCACGGGCATTGTCGCATTGGACAGTCTTAATCTTGTGGCCAAACTGCGTAGCCACAAAGGAGAAAAAATTAGAGAGAGCGAAGAAAGCGTCGGATTTAAGACGTAAAGGAAACGTCCAAAGAAAATAAGAGCAATCATCAAGAATGACAAAGTAGTACTTGTAATCGGAGACACTGGCAACGGGAGAGGTCCAAAGGTCACAATGTACTAAGTCGAAATTATTAAGAGCTCTAGAGTTTGATGTGGCAAACGGAAGGCCTACATGATGGCCAAGTTGACAAGTATGACATAGAGTATCACTAGCACCCTTATTACATGAAATATAGAAGAACTAACAAGCCGTGAAAGAGCATCGCCACCGGGGTGACCAAGACGACGGTGCCAAAGCGAAGCGAGGGCGACGATGAGGAGGGCATAAGATGAAGAGGGTGGTGCCGACATATGAAGAGGGTAGAGTGGACCGGAGCTATTGCACTTGGTAATCACGTTCCTGGAACGAAGATCCTTCACAGAAAGGCCGACAAGGTCAAACTCGACAAGAACAATTTTTGTCAATGGTGAACTGACGAACAGATATGAGATTCTTAATAATGTTTGGAGCGACTAGAACATTATTAAGACGAAGACGACCATGAAGATTAGTGAAGCCAGTGGAGGTAACGGGCAGTAATGATCCATTACCGACAACATTGATGAAGGAGTAAAAGACTTAGACGGAAAGGAGGATTACAAGTTATCGGCGTCAGAAGTCATGTGTGTGGAAGCCCCAGAGTCCATGTACTAGTTCGTGTTTAGCGGTGGCGTTAGCGTCATAGTGTTGAACACGTTTTCTAGAGACGTCTGGTCCCAGGTCCCAGGCCCAGACATGGGAGTCCAGGCGGGAGGAGCGGGCGCCAATGGAGGAACTTGTGGTGGCAGTGAGTAGCAGGTAGGCGCTGTCATTGGCAGTGGTGGGTATGCCACCATGGCGTGGGGCATGGGTGCACCACCACGCGACTATGCGCGTCTTGGCTCCGGGCGCGGCACGGCGCCTGTTGTGGTCCGGGCCACATTTGGATGGTGCCTGTCCACGGGTTGTAGAAAGGAAGGCCACCTGGGCGAAGCACCAACAGTGCCGGATTTGCTGCCCCTGTTGCCATTGCCGTCCCTGTTGTTGCGGCGTCATCGACGGTTGGCGCTGCTTGACCCGTTGGAGGAGCTAGTGGCACCATGTGTCACGACAAGAGGAGACGTGCAGCAGCCGCCTGAGGCGGTAGCCTGGCCGCTAGCGTGCTGGGTGCCCCCTTTGCGCCAGATGGGGTAGTGGCAAGGAGGACAGTCGTCGTTTGCTGGGAAGGGCGCGATGCCATCTCGAGTTCCTCGAGAAGAAGGTCGGAACGAACCTCGAGGAACGTCGAAAACGGCCGCTGCCGCTTGAGGAGAGCCGACAAGTACGCGAACTTCTCGTTCAACCCGCGCAAGACGGCGAGGACAAGAGTGCGGTCAAGGACGTGCTCGCCAAGGGTTCCTAGAGCGTCGGCCATGCTCTTCAGGCGACGGCAGTAGTCCGAGATGGTGAGGTCACCCTGGATGAAGGCGCGGAACTCGACGTCGAGGTGTAGCACGCGTGTCTCCCGGTTGCCAATGAATTGCCCCTCGAGTGCTTGCCAGACAGCGCGTGTGTGAAGTCGTTCTCCATGACGATCCCACAGAGGTCGGGGGTGATTGTGCCGTATAACCACTCGAGGACGACACAATCCATGTGACTCTAGTCAGCGGAGTCGCGACGGACAACGTCGAAGAGGACGTGAAAAGTCAGCGAGTACTTGCCCAACGTGATGAGGAACCGGCCGCACCATTTGTTGTAGTTAGGCGAGCCGAGGTCAAGGAAGACGGGCACCGGCGCGCGAATATTCTGGACGGCAACCGCCTGGGCGTGAAGATTGGCAATGGCGGCGGCTTCGTGGAGAACCAGCGCCCGGGCGACTTCATCATCATGGGCGGCAGCTCTTCGTGGTCGCGGGCGTCAACCTCGTCACGGTCGCGAGTGGCGGCCTCGTCACGGTCGCGGGCTGCGGTGGCCTCGCGTTCACAGGCGGTGGCGGCCTCACGCTCTCGTTGGGCAACAACGGCCGCAGCCTCGGCACGTCGACGAGCAATGGCGTTGTCAACCATGATGGCGGCAGGTGGCGTGAGTTAAGGGTAAGCGGAAGTGTGTGGTCGCAGGGAACGAACACACCTCTGATACCATGTAAGCGAGGAAAGTTACGCTATCTTTGATAGAATGAAATCAGAGTTCATGAGTTACATACATACATACATACACACACACACACATACATACATACATACATACATACATACATACATATATATATATATATATATATATATATATATATATATATATATATATATATATATATATATATATCATGTGAACACATTAACATTGAAAAGATAAAGCGTCATGCATACAGGAAGTCGAGGAGTTTTCTGTCTAACAAATACTAATGGCGAAATCGCTCCATATAGCAGAAACTACTTTTAAACGTCACCTACTCTTACAAAACAAGATCAAAATTGACCATCTTGAACACAAATAATCGCTAGGCCCGTTCTACCTGAGGACAACCCAACGAAATAACCAGTAAAAAAGTCAGTATTTCACTTCAAGATCCATCAAATTACCCCCCTAACTCATCTCCAGAAAGAACAGACAAAGCAAAGAAAGCGTTTCACTTACCAGGAAGGAGATGGGAGCGACCAACAGGAGCAGCAGCACGCAGGAAGAAGAACGAGGGGAGGGTAAAGGGTTGGTGCGGCGCAGCACCACCTGCACTCCATACGGAGTGTAGTGGTGTGAATCGCGGCTCCCCTTAATACGTGACCTAAGGAGGAAGACGGTTTCCATGTTCTACACCAAACATGTGGAGAAAACAAGTCAGGAAGGCGTATTCTCGTCTTGCGTGTTCGCGGAAATAGCCTCAGCAGTCAGCAGCTTATCCTATCGCCGGGCAACCGCCACCGACCACTCCGGCTTCGCCTCCCACCTCGCTGGCCGACTCCATGGCGGAGCCCAAAGCCCGAGCGCAAGCCCGGACCACCACTCTCACTCTCACGTGGTCGCAGCGGGCCGAAGCCCTAACCCACATCCTGACCCACCCCTCCCACTCGCCGTCGCTGCACTCGCAGCTCTTCTTGGCCTCTCGCGTCCCGTGCCCGCCTCCGGGCTCCTCCTACCCGCCCTTCCTCTGCCCCGGCGCCGCGCTCCTCCGGTGGGCCATCACCGCCGTCTTCCTGCCGCGCGCCGCTCGCCTCTGCCTCCCGCCCTCGTCCTGGCGCTCCCGGTGCCCTTCCAGCTCCCGCCGCCGCTCGTGCCCTCGGTCGCGATCGAGCCGGCCCCGGAGCGGTGGGGCGAGGCCGAGCTCAGGGGGTACGCGCGGCGGCGTCGGGCGCGGAGGGGGCCCATGAGGGCGCGGCCGCCGGTGTCCGTGGCGGGGGTGGTGCTCACGACCGTGCCCAGCCTCGCGATCATCGCGGTGATCGTGCGTGAGCTCTTCTGGGTCCGGCCCAACCGCATCTGAGCCATCGAGGTACTCGGATGCTCATGGAGCTCTACGATTCGTGGACTGCGGTATACTGACATCGTTTAACTGAAGCAAATTTGTTGTAAAATCTGCGGCTGCAACATGCAAAATTGTGATGCTATTTGCACTTTTTTTAGAGCCTGCAAATGCAATGTCATTTACTATGCTTTTAGCTGCAGATGTCGTTGAGTTAGGCTTTGCAAGGCACTTAGTCCAAGGTACAGGGCCTCATTGCTACTTTAATAGACATGCCAATGCTACATTGCTACGTAGTTTCTTAAGCATATATACAACATAGCCCAAGGGGAATGAAGACAGATCTGAATTAACATTCAAGTAGTTGGAACTTAACAATGCGAGGCATATTATTGCTTAACATAGAGATACCAGATATGGGTGATTTGACATAACAGTATGTTACAACGGACTGAAGGCTTTACTTATTGGAGCAGGACAGTACATGAGAACTAAGGATTCTTGTTGAAGTACATACCATAGGTCTCCATATTTAGATTCTGCTACTTCTTTAGAGACTGCAGGTTATTTATGGTGAGATGCTTCGTTACTGAATTACTGAATCGAACTGATGTAGGATGCAGGATCAGGAGGCACAGGGATCTCAACAGCTCCATCAAGCATCTGGGTCACCTTATGCATGGTAGGGCGCATCGCTGGCTCCTCCTGGATGCACCAAAGCGCCACTGCCACAAACCGCCGTACCCTCTTCATGTCGAGGGAAGCCTCCTCGTCGCCCTCCACCAGAAGATCGATACATCCAGACCGGTAGCAGTCATTTGCCCAGTCAGTCAGTATTGTCCTGTCCTCATCAGGTATGTCTTGTTCAACATTCCGCCTGCAAGATATGAGCTCCAGTAGGATCACCCCAAAGCTGTAGACATCCACTTTGGTTGTGATGGCAATGTTCTTGAACCACTCAGGTGCAACATATCCCCGGGTTCCCCGGATTCCCGTGTTTGTTTGTGTTTGGTCCATCCGCAGCAACTTTGCCAGGCCAAAGTCAGATATTTTTGGTACAAGATTGTCATCGAGAAGAATGTTTTCCGGTTTTATGTCACAGTGGATGATCTGTATGCTGCACTCCTCATGCAAGTAGAGCATTCCCCTTGCTACACCTAGTGCAAACTGAACTCGGAGGTACCAAGATGGTCTGGTGCTACTGAAAAGGAATTTAGTAAGTGAGCCATTTGTCATAAATTCATATACCAGGAGCCTTTCGGTTCCTTCATTGCAAAACCCAAGCAACCTGACCAAGTTCTTGTGGAATGTGTATCCAATGGTTTGGACTTCCACGGCGAATTCCTTTTCAGTGTCTGAAAGAACTTTCTCGATCTTTTTAACTGCAATGCTTGTAGTGAGCTCATCTTGCAGCTCTCCCTTGTAGACCACCCCAGAACCACCTCTGCCGATTTCCTCAGAGAAACCACCAGTTGCCCTCTCGAGCTCTTTGTAAGTGAAAGATTTCAGAGGCAAGCCCCCTGTACTTGATAATTGCTTTGGCAAAATTGTCTTCTTTCTGCTAACAAAACAGTAGGTTCCGAAAAGGATAAATGAGATGAGGAGAAGGTTCACCAGGACAGAGCCTCCCAGTAGTAGAGAGCTC
Source organism: Bonia amplexicaulis (assembly GCA_036346245.1). NCBI lineage: Eukaryota > Viridiplantae > Streptophyta > Magnoliopsida > Poales > Poaceae > Bonia > Bonia amplexicaulis. The sequence goes on along the minus strand of CM070746.1, from coordinate 13,433,209 downwards.
CCAAGGACCCAATATTTCTTGTCTTTCTTCCACTTGTTGGTGTCACTGTTAAGCTGAGATTGGGAGCTATTGTTCTTTGGCACCTTTAGATACAGTGTTCTCTGCACGGTGCTGTCCGCCTTTCCATTGGACAATGGGAGCTTCTTCTTCCAGCAATGACCTTGGTGAAACACTGTGACAGCGCAGAAGCAATCCATCATGCACAGCTTCTTGCAATAATCCTCATCAATAGTGTAGTAGTGCTCATAGTCAGCAAGAGGCCAATCCACGTCGATCATTGCAAGCAGATCGAACTGGTCAGATGCTGCTCTCTCATCCAATTCACAGCTCTGTGGTTGGAAGTCTGCCTGGCACCCTTTGTACTTCCGCTCCGGGTCAATGAATGAGTATTGTGGTGGGCACTGGCAATCCACCGTCTGGTTCCGGCTCCAGTCAAATCTGCAGTAGCTGTTGAATCCGCATACACCGCTTCCTTCTCCGGTTACGACGATGTCGCAGATGTTCCTTGGGATGAAGTCAATTGCAGTCCACCCCACGTTCCACCGGCTGCTTGCTGCTGCCGTCTTTGGATAGATGTATTGCCGGAATACGCCATCTGGGTCAAGTGTGGCACGGTGGTAGTAGTCCGCCATGGAGCTCACCTCCACAGATGTGAAATTCATTTTTGTGCCGTTAGTCAAGGTGAAGTATATCTTGCCGGTTGTGTTGAACACCAGCTGTGAGCCGTTCCCAACTGTGTCACTGGACCAATACGCACTGTACTGATTTCCAGAGGGTGCAGCGACAGGATAGAACACAAGGTTTCCGTCATCTTGCAGGTCGAGGAGAAACCTGCCATCTGTGTAGTCTGTCGCCATGAGCCGGCTGCGGAGTTCCATCCCATGGCGAAGCACTTGATTGGGCAGGATGGTATCGGCTGGGTTGTTGAAGGTATCCCATGTGATAGAACCACCTCCACTGGTAAGCACAAAGTCTCCGTTGTCGCGCATGTTGGCGTAGGCTGCACCGATGACTTGGGGATTCCAAAGCTCACGGTCGGCTGGGTCACGGAGAGAGAGCGCCCCATCAGGGCTGAGCCGGAGGTGCGAGCCAGACGGGGCTTCCACCGGCCCTCCTTGTGTGACGTCCTTGGCGTACCAAACGACGGCCTTGTCGATGGTCTTTTCGAACCAGAGGGCGAGGAGGTAGGAGGAGGCGTTGGTGTCCATGGGCCGGAAGCCGAATGCAAAGTCGCCGGAGGGTGAAAGCCACGAGGTGTTCACGCCTTGAGTTGTCAAAGACGAGCCCAGGGTTATGTTCCTCTGAGCACTTGAGGATGAGGGGTTTAGCATCAACGCTAGGAGGAGGATTGAGACTTGGAGAGCTGCCATTGCTCCTTGCTCCTTGCAGCAGTTCTTGGTTGAGGCAGTAACTTTATAGACTGTAACCCCGTCTGCATTTTCAGGAGCATGGTTGACTTGGACTCTGCAGTGACGACCCAGAAATCATGATTCCTGGCTGTGGGTTCCATCGACGATGGAAAATCGAGCTCATCTACTGCCTAGTATTAGATCTTACATGTAATTAGTCTCTTGTGTAGGGTCTTCTTTGTTTATTTACCTACTCCTGTGCTTATGTACACATATGGCCTTTGGCCCATGGCGATGACTATCAAATGAGCTCAGTTCGTAACATGGCATCAGAGCCATGGTTAGAGCCCTCCCACCCGAAACACTAGACTCCACTACCTCACGTGGTCACCATGCCGCTGGTGTCACCGCTTCCCAATTGCTTCTCCTCATGGTTGGACCCTCCTGGCGCCGCCTTGGACCTCTTTCGCTGTCTCGCTCCTTTTTCGAGCCACCACCTCTCCCCCACTTTCGTCTCGGATCCAGCCTCTTCGGCCTTAGATTCCGTCGCCATCGCTCGGGAGGTGGTCGTCAGGTGCCCTGTGCCTTGGCCCTTGTACTCGCCACTAGTTCTTCCCTATCGACACCTCAAATCCGGCGCCTGAGGCCTCAGATTCTATCGTCGCTCCTTTTTCGAGCCGCTGCTACTCATTCTCCCACCAACGCCTCGAATCCAGCCTCTTCGGCCTTGGATTCCGTTGCCACCGCTCGGGAGGTGGTTACCGGGCCACCCTTTGCCTTGGCCCCTACCGTTGTCGTCGTTCCTTCCCCCTGCTGTTGCCTTCGATTCGACTCCTGAGGCCTCAAATCAAACCATCAGTGTTAGGAACTTTGCCTCCGCTTCGTCCTCGCCTCGAGAGACCATCCACGACATGAGCTTCGCCGCTTCCTTGCCGGACTTCGTTGCCTCAACTTTGTCCCCAGCTCTGGACGCCAACGCCGCCTTGAGCTCAATTCCTTCCTCATCGGATCTCATTGCCATCACCTCGTCCATGCCACTACCAACTGTTGTTCCACCCCCGATGGCACCTCCTAGTGGTTTAGGGGTCGTCTCAGTTCCGAAGCCACCGGTCATCTTCAATGGGTTGAACTACCGCGAGTGGGCTTAGGATATGCGGATTCACATGAGGAGCCAACACTTGTAGGGCTACCTCACCGGTGAGCGCCCTTGCCCGTCTTGCCTCACTCTGTCGCCTGAGTCCACTTTTCTGCGAATGTCGATGAGGCTACATGGAGAGCTTCAATTATCACCTTTGAGGAGGCGATGGAGATGTACCAGACGCAGCTCCACACCTATGAGGTGTGGTAGGATGGCAAGGCTCGTGTTTCTGTCATTCTGGTGGGTAGCATGAACGTCGACCTCTCTATGGACGTGCTTGAGTTGCTGACCTCTCAGCTGATGTGGGAGCGCCTCCATGACCACTACAAGCCAACGAGCGATACTATGTACCTCTCGATTGTGCACCAGGCTCACTCCCTTCAGCAGATGAATGCCACTGTGGACGAGTTCTACCGGCAGATATCTACGGTATGGCATCAACTTGACTATCTAGGATCGGACATCTGTCAGACCTATCCCTGTTGTTTGCGCCAGTTGGCTCACCTAGAGACTTGTTGTTCTATGAGTTCTTGACATGTCTTCAGCCTGAGTTCAAACCCGCCCATGCTCAACTACTGACACGCCAACCTCGTATGCCCCTAATGGAGGTCCTCACTTCTGTTCATGCTGAAGAGACTTGCCTTCGAGTGCTGGGGTAGGGGGTCAACTGTAGTCCACTTCTATCTTGGTTGTTCGTGCCCTTGCTCCACCAACTATTGCTCCTACTCCTACTCCACCAGCTCCGTCTCCTGCACCGATGCCTTAGCCTACCCCGTGGTGGCTGGCACCACTACGGGCCTCCACTGCGCCTATTGTGACCGTCTTGGGCACATGTCCCAGAAGTGCTACAAGAAGAGGAAGGACTGCAAGGGTGGTCGTACTCCAAAGGTTCCTAGTGGCTCTTCCCAGTCAGGCCCACACCAAAGCTTCTTCGCCGATGTTCACCGGAAGATACTCACTTTGCTTTAACGCCTTGCTGCCTTAGCACCTGGGTCTGCTGCTCGGTCCTTTGGCTTTGCTCCACCACCTCCTCCTTCATTAGGTACATCTCCTTGGATCATAGATTATGATGCTTCTTTTCACATGACATGTGACTTCACTCTCCTCGCTTCTGTGAGTCCCCTTGACCTACCCATCCCAATTCAGAATACAGATGATACCTCTCTTCTTATTACCGGATAAGGCACCCTCTCTACTTCTTCCTTTCGTATTCCCACAGTTTCTCATGTTCCTAACCTTACAATGCAACTTATGTTGCCAGTCAGATCACAAATCACGGTTGGCGTATCATTCTTGAGTCTGACTCTTGTTCAATTCAGGATTGTCACACATGGACTCTGGTTGGGACTGGTCATAAACGCCACGATTCTCAGCATCTTTGGGAGCTCGACTGGTTGCACTTCCCTTCCGCTACCTTCACAGGCCAGTCAGCTAGTACCACCACCTCCATTTCACCTGCTTTTTCTACTACTACTTTTGTCCATTGGCTTCACCAGTTAGGTCACATTGGTGGTTTTTGCCTTTCTTCACTAAAGTAGAGAGTGGTGTTGTAAGAGCATATCGGTACCTATCTTTTTATTTTGTCCACTTGATCTATGCTTTCTTTTTCTCCTCCAATACGATAGGGAGTCTTCTCTCTCTAGAACGGCACCTCCAATCGGTATTACATATAAGTCAAGCACGGTAGCGACTCGTGATGGGGATATGCTCCTTGTGCCACAAAGAAGAATCAATAATGTGTTGGGAAGATTGCAGCACTTGCACTGCTGCTATTGGCAGTCGCCGCCGTTGGGAGGATGGCAAGGGCAGCCGCCTGCCTGATTGACTGGAACTTGGAAAACAGGGTAAAATCTACGCCTAGGCGTAGGTGTAGCGACTTATGGAAGTGCTAGTAGTATTGTATGGGTCACGCTTTACGATTGACGTTAACGTCTTCTTTTTTAAGAAAAAATTAGATTGATACTGTAAAAAAAAACATACAGCATAGTAAAATACCATAATATTTTTTAGATTCAGTTTAATACCATTGTCCTTCCGCGCTGTTCCATGACATACCATTTCCATCACTTCTCTCGGCTTTGTTGTTAGCTCACACATGAAATGACTCAATTACCCCTAAGAAATTAGATGCCCTGAGCTCGAGTCCCTTCCCTATGAATCGCCAATCGCCCCTATTCGCAGACCGCCTCCCTGGATCCCTCTCCTGTCTCGCTCCTCTTGTTCGCCCTTCCATTCAGGCAGCAGTGCAGCGCGCATGATCTATGGCTTGCCGGTTGCAAATCTCCATCGAAGAGGAGTCCCTACATGCATCCTCTGAAGCAAAGGCGTCCTCCCCAACAATCAAAACGAGAAAGCTCATGGACCACGCACATTTGCACACATCTGCATCCATTTTTGCACAAGAATTTTTAGACCCACAATTGAGCTTTCATTCACCACATACGCCATCCAAACAAAAATACATCTGAGTTTACTTGCCTACATAATCCAAACAGAAACAACTGAATTCAGAATACATGAAATTGACCTCATTCAAGCTCTCGAAATACATCTGAGTTTAATTGCCTGCAATGGCTGCAATTAATCCTACACACACATAAAAACACACCAAGCTGGCATTGATGGCCCCAGGCCGCAGCTGCCGGTCTCCGTGCTGAAGCACAATAGTGACATCGCTCGCTTTTGCCGTGCTGGTAGGCCAATCCACGCTCGCCTGTCCCAAGTTCAGCAGCTGACGGCCAGCTCCATGGAGTATCTTCCTGGGCGCCCGGAGCAACGACCTCATCTCACCGAGTGCACCATCGTGCTGTCTCAGGCAATGATGATGAGGCGAATAAGCTCTACGAGCATGCTGTGGTGATCTCCATCACCCGGGCGCGTACCTTGGAGATCACCTCTAACACCTTCAATGCTGCCAAGGCTCTTGAGACCCGCCTTGGGATCCCTTGGGCCAATCTGCGTGTCACAAGACACCATCCAGACAACTTCTCTGCGTGGTTTGACTTCCCAGCAATAAGGATGTCAACTACTCGGTGAAGCCGTGGCTTGAAGCTGAGCACGGCCCACACCAACCTTTGTGGTACCGTGCTAGTATTGGCATTGAGGGCCTTCCACTGCATGCCTGGATGGCGGAGGTTGTGGAGGAAGCTTTCAATGGTCGCTACTTCTTTGAGAGGAATGACCATCGTTCACGCAAACGCAAGAACACAATGATCTTCTGGGTATGGGTGTAGGTCACCACCTCAGACAATATCTCCAATATCGCATCCTGCACCGTCTTTGACCTCAACGGATGTGTGCGGGCGCTCGTTCTTGGCAAGGCTCTTCGGGCTCTTCGCCGCCGCGCTAGGTGCGAAGCCCTCGCGACATGAAGGCTCGGCGCGAAGAACTTCGTGCCAAGGCGAGGTCTATCCGGACTCCGACGAAGCGGAGACGAATGCCAAGGACGTCGTCGCGGAGATGAGTCCTTCATCGCCATCCTGGATGTGGCGGTCTTTGCCACACACCGACTCCCAGACTGGGGTCTGTATTTTCTCGTAAAGAGACCGACTCCCTGGTGCCTACCGACGACGACGCAAAGGCTCAACATGGTCCAACACACCTTCCAGGTTACCGGTAAAGCCTTGAGCCGACAAGGTCGAGGTCACCAACACGGAGGCGTGCTGGCGGAACCTGAAATGGAGGTGAAGGCAAGTGCGGAGGCTTCCTAAGCACCAGGAGGACGCTCGGCTCCCCAGCGGCCGGCGGCCACATCCCTAAACCCGAGTCCTTCGGAAGCCGCCGATCGTGAAGGCCCGTGGAGTTTGGCCCCCCAGTGACGCGTCTAGTCAAAATCCAGCAGATCCCTCTCGTGATGGCAACTCCTTGCGCAGCTTTTTGCGCGATTCCTACGGACGACGCCAACTGGGTACAAGGTATTCTTCTCCATAGGAGACATAGGCAATAGAACTAGGGAGAGAGAGAGCTGGTGATAAAAATGAGTGGATCTCTCCCCTCATGTCTCTCTTGGAGGTTTATATACATGAGTGAGGTAAGACGGGAATTTCCCATCCCACCCTTTAATAATTACAAAATACAGGGTACATTGTTATATTTCTCTATATTATTGAGTCTATTACATATTAGGTCAGTTGCAAATCCCAGTCATAAATGGTTAGATCACCCCTACAACAATACTAAAGCACAGTGTCCGTACATTTGGAAGCATGCGTATTGCCAAAAAGAAAAAAGAAAGAAAAACATAAACATATTTCCACAAATCGATGTTGCTTTGCTATTTGTGTTCTAAGGTCCCATCGAAGACAATGTTTTCATAGAAATTTTGTAAGGAGTTTACGTAAAACAGTTCAATTTCTATGTGAACCTGAGAAAATTTCTGCATTTTGGCCAGATACTCAACGAGAACGAGCAGCATGAGCAGCATGCAAGTAGAGATAAAAAAAATAGAAATGAATAAAACTAAAGAAGATGTAATAACAGTGTTGAAAAAATAACTATATACTCTCGGCAGACGGACGTGGTATCGCTAACGCTAAGCGACTAGTGAGCTATTAATAATAATTTAGTGGTACAAGGTTTATACTTCTTAATAATATACCATATTTATATTATAAAATTGATTGAACTGTTTTGTTTACATTCTAAATTTTGTAGTTCATCTACATGGTACACGCACCATTACATATCATCACAAATTAATTAGTTGTAATTAATGAGTAAAAAACAAGACTGTTCTTACGTATTGTAACACGCCCACACGTACCAAGGGCGTTTGTGCTCAGTTCTCACAATCCACTTGGGCTTTAATGCAATACTACATGTTTTGCTGGACACAGCCCACGAGTGAGCCAGATATGTGTATGGGCCAGATCGGATCACACATTTTATTCGCAATCCAAATTGGGCAGCCCAGTTAAGATCCGCAAGGGAACACCTCAAACACAGGCGCGGGAGCGGTGGTCGGTTTGCAAGCTTCGCCGCCGGATCGGTTTTGATGCTTCTCACTGTAGGTACCTTGGATTTAGTCTGAAGAGCTATTATTCTGACTCTAGAACCTATCCACTTGACAAACACAGGACCATTCCATAGATGGACACATGCAACTGTGAACTCTCTTATAACATGCAATCAAACACTAATTATTGTTACAAGCTACTTATCGAGACGCAGCATCTTACAGAAGCGAACTTATGAAGGTTGGGGTGTCAAGAGGAGGCCGAGGAGCATCGATTGCTCCATCGAGCGTCTTGTTCACCTTAAGCGTAGTTGGACGCATGCTGGTTCATTATGGATGGACCAAAGTGCAACTATCATGAATCTTTCTGCCATCTTCATATTAATATGGCACGGCACGGCACGGCACGGCACGGCTAGCCATGTGCAGCGTCAATATGTGCACAGGCGCCGGACCGTGCAGCGTGCGTGCGCGCTCACCTCCTGAATGGAAGGCTGCAGGCCATATCTTTAAAAGCGGTTTTTGGTTTTTGTTATAATGCATAACTTTCATATAAGTATTTTTTTAAGACACGATTTATAATTTAATTATAGTATACGTTAAAAGTCCAACATCTGTATCAACCAAAATCGCAAGCAAGTATCTCTTTCCGTAATCTCTGTCGTAAACAGCTAAAAATCATAAGTCACAGCTACATCAAACAACCCATTGTCTATAGATAGCACCACGCGTTTAGCATGCATGCCTCCTGGCGGGGGCCGTCGATCTAGCATGCCGATCGAATTGCCGAGCCACCTCTAGTCTGCACGCGCGATAATATCGTGCCCGTGCATGAGAGGGCACCAACGAATGTGTGTGGCTCTATTCGCTGGCTCCGAACGGACGCGCGCGTGAGAGGAGCAGGGCAGGGTTGACGTCTTACTGACGTGCGTGCGGTTCTCCGTCTGCGGCGGTGGTCTTGCACACAACGTGCCACGGTCAACTAGAAATTTGTATCTCTATCAAAAAAAGGAAAAATAGAAATTTTACATGGCAGGGATCATATAGGGCATGTTCTTTTTGGCTGCAGCTTATAGCTTTTGACTGAAATTTTTGAATTTTGACTGTTTGCGACAGAGATTGCGTAGAGAGATACTCGCTTGCGATTTTAGTTGATACAGATGTTAGCCTTTTAACGTGTACTACAATTAACTTATAGATCCCGTCTTAAAAAAATAATCCATTTAAAAGTTAAGTACTGTAGCAAAAGTCAAAAAACGTTTTTAGAAGCCAGGCCTATTGTAAATGATAATTATGGAAGAACCTGAGTGAAAATTTCGGCACCTCGGTGGCCGTCGCCGACGGTGTCTACATGGACTCCTTGGGCGCACTGCTAAACCCGGAGATGGTGCACCTGGAGCGGGGCACGAGCGTGGGGCGGGGCGCACTGCTGTTCGGGCACGTGTACGAGGGCGAGGGCGGGAAGGTGAATTCCGGCAAGGTCTGCGTGGGGGAGGACGGGTTCGTCGGCAGTCGGGCCGTGGCGATGCCGGGCGTCAGGGTCGACGACGGCGGCTGCCTCGGCGCCCTGGGGCTTGGCCATGAAGGAGGAGAGGAGATCGTGAAGAGGTATAGTGGGTGTGCGAGATGCCTCGCCGGCAACGTTGACGAGGCACTGCTCGTTGGTTTTTTGGTTTCAGCTGCAGTGTTGCTGCTGTGTGCTGCACTCTATGTAGGGTTTTAGTAATGATGATACGGTAATTTGATCAACAAGTGGCTGCTGGGAGAAGAAATAATCGATTTGTAAACTATGGGTGCATTCTACGATGGCCTTGCTGCAATAATATGGAATCAATTAATCGACCATTGTTGTGGTCACTGCCGTCTTGAGAGCTACTACACTTCTGGTTCATCAAGAATTTCGTGCAATTTCAGTATTTCCCCCTTGTGATTTGCAAGATAGTTGATAACTGAATCAAAATACAGTTTTTATGCTTTGCTTTATTGTTTGTAGGTAAACTACTTTTCCGCTCTAGCAGCCTGTCTGAAAGCAAGGTGAGGTACTTCCTACAAAGTACTCGGTACTTTCTCCCAGATCTTTTTTGTGAACTCTACTCGCTTTTTTTTTTCTCTTTTCAGGATCTTGTATTTACGTGTTCATGGATTGATGAAAGATGCGTTCCAGTTTGTCTTTGTTTTCATCACTGTTCAAACTATCTGCCACATGCCTGCCAGAATGAAAAGCGCTTGAATTTAGATCTGGACGATGCGGGACGGCATTGGCATCCTGTTTGGCAACGTTTTGATTGCTGCTGATGAGAAGGTTGCCACCTCTATTACTGGAGAAGACATGGAAGCCCAGGTGTGAAAATGAGAACGATAAGGCTTTGTTTTGCGTTGCGGTTGCTTTCGAAAGGCATTTATGTACTTCTATTTCTGGATACATCAATTAGTTGAGGGTATTTTTTAGGTGCTATATAACTAACAAGATGCCACGGCATAATAAACTGCAAACTGGCCGATGAGAGACTGTTGGAAATATGGTCTAGACACAATTGTAGAGATAAATTGTATTCCATTATATTCATGATTTATTGGATAATATGTTATCTTATTCATTGAATAATATTGTCAATATTTATTAGCAAGTATGTGACTTGATTGCGAAACTCTATATGTTTACGATGTTTATTCTTAAACGAACTTTAGTCAGAAACATATAAGGACATATATAAATAGACTAGCATATGTATTGACTGATAACCAGGTTTCACGAGTCATAGATATGAAGATATCAAACCAATAATATGGACATATGTTAACGAACATATGGTTGGATCGACCCACCAAGAAACACTGTGAGAACGTTACATTCTTATATGTCATCAGTTGATCTTATTTACAATGTGCGTGTTATATCATTAGACTTGAGGTCGTCGCACGTACTCGAGATGCATAATGGCTGACTTAGGGGTTGTCAAATGCTACTCCGTATCTAGGTAGTTATAAATGTAGCTTATGGATTTTGTCATGATGTATGCATCGAGGCATGATCGATCAAGATATGATTTGCCCATCCATGTAATGAAAAAGATATCTCTAGACCTCTCAAATGATTGTATTCCATAAATGCATGATTATGCTACCCGCAGTTAAAAAGTTAACCGTAGTCGAGAAATTCGAGTCACGTGATCGAGAAAGAGTGGTCAAGCTAACCAACAAGGATAGCATATACTCACCTTGAGTTTGACCGATATCATGAGGCAAAAGAAAATGCATATAAGCTTTGCTGAGGTTCGTCTGATGTGATCTTTACGTATGCTTGGGAGTTGGTATGTCTTACTAGGGACCGTTATCGATTAGCAGACGAGTAGGAGTACTTGGACTATGTCTAAGTGTACGTGAACCTATAGAATCGTATGTTTAAAGGGTTAGGATATAATTCGGATGATGATTTGAATTCATGTGGCCCATGAGTTCCTAATGGGGCTCAAGTTCAAGGCTCATCATGGACGTCTATATGTAGAGAGACGGTGGCATAGGGTTTTGTAGAGATAACTTGGAATGTCCGAAACTCTAGTCGCCACACCTTCCTCGTCTAATATCACGTAGTCGGCGCTAGCACTCCAGCGCATGGTGTTCCTGTTCTGTACGTGTGGATATCTTGGAGATGTTGATGCGAAGTTTCAGCCCTAGAACGATCCATAACTTGTGACGAACAGAAGGAGCTGAAGGAGGAGACATGTGGCTAGTATGACTTCTATTGTACCAATACGCTACATCAACTCTATTTTGCTACGAGTCTACGCGTCTAGTGAAAATCTCGTGATCTATTACTAACGGAGTTCATTACTTATATGATAGATTTTTAAAATTATACTAGTGTAGCCTACCCGTGATTCATCTGAGACTGCATGATGGTGGTATTTCGAATTATAACATTGCATACTACTTAGGTACTATAACGTAAAAATATATCTTAGAAATCCGTGATAAGTACAGCTCTATTTAAGATATAAAAACTTATATCGCACTACCAGCCCATGCAATTGAATGGAATTTCCAGCTAGTTTCTAAAAAGTTAGATATTGTCTCATACTCCATCTAACAAATGATATAAATAGATTTGTAAAAAAAAATACTTTGCTAATAACATAATTTGTTTAGGTTTGTAAATATATTACACATCGCACAGCCGTACATGTCATGATCTTGTTAATTCTCATCTACATTTCTAATGAAAACTATGATTCCAGGTTAACGGTCATGTCATGATTTTGAAGTTTAATCCCATATTCCCATCTGCTCGCTACCATCTAAAGAAAGAAAAAGAGAAAGAAACCGGGCAGTGGCAAAAATCCGTAATATCATGCAACGGCTCTGATCGTCTGCGCAACAACAGCCGGCACCCAGTCTCCACCAGCTGTCCCTGACGTCAGCGACGGCACGCCGCCATGCCGGAATCCTCGGGCGCACCGAGCCACCCGGTCACTGCGACCGGGGCCCACCGCACCATCTCCCTCTCTGCGGCCGGGGGCCACGCAGCGGCAACTCGCCATCACGGCGCGGCAGAGTCGGGTGCCCCTCGCGTGATCGGAGCGGCCGGATGGTCGGCACGTGTCCGTACGGCGAAGCGCCTGCACCAGCGCTGCGCCTCCCCGTTTGAGCCCACGAAACCGAACGCAAAAGAGCTTCTCTGCTGCGGCCGGGTTGGAACTTGGAAGATTCGAACAGAAAAAAAAGGCACTATTTTTTTACTCCCTTCCGCGTCCGGGCGTGAGCGACGAGGTCAAGGACGGATTGGATGGCTTGTGCGGTCGTCAAGTCGTGCTGCATCGTCGCAGTGCTCGCCGTCGCTGTTTTCCTGGCCTGCTTGCCGCCCGTCGCCTCCTCGTCTTCCCGGGCGGGTACGTCGTGCGTTATCGCCCATCGCGAAGCGCGCTCTTGCTTCTTGCGCCGTCCGAAACCTCTTGCGTTCTTGACGCTCTGTTTCTTCTTGTTCGGTTCTCCCCATCCTCGCCGGTGCAAAAGCGGCATTCCAACGACTCGAGATGGCGGCCATGTACACCGCGCAGGACTTGCGGGAGAAGCCGGATGTGACCAAGGTAAAAAACAGCGTCCTCCTTGCCATGCTAGAGCCTGTAACCGAAAAAAGGCAGCTTTTTTTATGGTTTCTTGGTGAGTTCTCTGTGCGCAGGGCGTGGAGGAGGACGTGAGCACGACGGGGTTCGGCGCGGAGTCCGAGAGGGAGGTGCCCACCGGGCCGGATCCGATCCACCACCACGGCCGGTGGCCCAGGCGCCACTCACCGTGATCGTGCGCCCGGCAGGGGAGGATCCTTCCTTGGGTTTAATTGGGTGCGAGCCATGAAGAACCAGACGATTCTGTGGCCTATGTCTGGGTTGTTGTGTTCTTTTTGTTGAATCTCTGATGCACTTTGGATTCTGATTCTATTGTTGTTGTAGGGAACACAGTATCAGAGCTTGTTATCGTCCACTTTGTTTTGCATACTAATCAAAGGAAATGGAATACAGTTCATAATAAGTGTACAATAGATGGCACGAGTTGTTCTTCCCCTGAATATGTTTGCTTGTTTTTGTTAGTACTTTACCTTTTTGTGGTTTTGATTTTCGAATAGGCAACTTGTTCTTGTTTCAAGTATCGCTTATGTTGATGCATGATTGTTCAAGTTGAGATTGGGGGCAAGAAGCAAGAACTTTTAGTTCCTTTTCTGTTCCAAGAAGAAAGGAACTTTGTTCTGTTCTGTGTTAGGGCAGGGAAAGAGTTCATGCCCAGACGTCTGAGATGTGCTTGACCCTTTTTCAGGCCTGAGATGTATGTGCTATGTGCAGCTAGCTTGGCTCAAAGCGTATAAGGCTCAATTTTCTTCAGATTTTTCTACCTGGATGTGCTAGCATTTTGACTATTGTAACGTTTTCAGTTGCATTTTTTAGTGCAACAATTTTAATTATACATTGTTGTTTGTTGTAATCTAGTTCAATTACATTGCATCTATACTTAGAAATATTTGGCTGTGCTCAAGGGTAACTTTGTCTATTTGTAAATGTAGACAAGGATGCATTTTACATCATAAAGTGGAATATATATTATTGCTGTATCAGTGAGGGTATCTGATGTTGCTTGATCAATATTTTCTTTGGAATGGGGGTGCATGCTGGTAGCAAGGTTATCAGATTTCCTACAGCCTGAAGAAGTGATCAGTAGCCCTGGGACTCAGGAATGCTCAGGGGTCAAAGTAGAACACTTGAATCTGTTGGCAAAGCTTTGCGTTTTGTTCCACGACCATTTTGAAGGCTTCTTATTGTTCTGAAGTGCTGATAGCCTGGACTGGATTTAATAGCTCTTGTTCGGCGACTTTCGACTAAATTTTGGCAGAATGTGTTGTAGAAAGTAGAAACTGGTGCAATGAGTGCATGGATACTCGTTTGGCATATTGTGTTCATTGTTTGATGAAGAAGCACAACTTGCAATTGCACTAGGAAACAAACATGTCAAAAAAGGAAAAACAAAAGATGAAAAATTCATGAAGGAGCATATAGCTCTAAAGATTGAAAAATATCTAAAGAACAAGGAAAATACAAGTATGTTAGCAAAAAAAGAGAGAGAGGAAAATACAAATAAATGGGGCATATTCTTTTCAGTTTATGCCTTATGATTTCCCTCGAACAAACAAACAGGACGTTTTTTTCACCGCTGTTTCAAAGCGGCTTATTCAGATAATCTTTTAGAAATAACTTATCAACTTTTAATTTATTTATATGAACATTCATACTAAGATGAAAAATCATAAACTATGCTCATAAGTTGCTGACGAAAAGAGCAGACAAGTGCTCTACACTATTCACCCACTTACAAGTACAATGCATGGGTCGAACGGCCCAAATAGTCGGCCCATTTCGAACACATGCAAGCTAGCCATCTAGGGTAGTAGGGTTTACCACCTCCCAAGTCCCCCGCCGCCACGCGATATAAAGGCGAACCCTAACCCCCGCCCACCGCTCTCGCACCTTCCGCCTCCACTCCCCGCAGCCGCCGAAGTGCCTCCGCTGCCGCCGCGAGCCGATCCAATGGCGCCGACGTCGAAGCTGTCGCAGGGCATCAAGAAGGCGTCGCGGTCTCACGTGTACCACAGCCGCGGGCTGTGGGCCATCAAGGCCAAGCACGGCGGAGCCTTCCCCAAGGCCGAGAAGCCCGCCGCGCCCGGCGCCGCGCCCAAGTTCTACCCCGCCGACGACGTCAAGCCCCGCCAGCCAAGCACCCGCAAGCCCAAGCCCACCAAGCTCAGGCACTAGCCGCAGCAGCAGCTCTTAGTTCGATTTGTTTACTGAGAGGTTCGGGTCCTGACGCTTTCTGGTGCAGGTCGTCCATTACGCCGGGGACTGTGCTGATCCTGCTCGCTGGGAGGTTCATGGGGAAACGCGTCGTGTTCCTCAAGCAGCTCAAATCAGGCCTGCTTCTTGTCACTGGTAAGCCTATGTTGCTTGTCACTCAGTTCAGTTTCCTGGTTAGTTTCTGTTGGATAGTATAGAATTCCGTTTCCTATCTGTGATAACATTTCGTTAGTTGTATTGAAACTGAAGGTACTTGTCACATTGTCTAGTTTAGGTGTATGACCTTGACTTGTCTGTAATTTCCAGTGGACGATTCTAGATTGTGCATTTGATTAGTACATTGTTTTGGGGGATGAAAGGCTGGATCAATGGTTTGGCATCTTCTTCGTACAAGACCTGCAATTCTATATCAATCTTATTTCTTTGCACATTGCCATGTACTTCGAGGGAAACTGATTTCATTACTTGCTGGAAACTGAAGTATTTCATCATGTTTTAGCTGTTTGCTTGGTATTCATGTTTGACTGTGGAACTTCCCGGATCCTTCTGTGCACAATTCGGATATTTCCTGAAAGCTTTAGAGATATGGTATTTATATTAGTTCGATGGCCTTGCCTTGTTGTATTTGCAAACTGATGATTTCCTCAAGAGTAGTGAAATTTGGATTTATTGCAGTTGATGATGTTAGGTAAACTTCGGTTTTGCATGGTTGTAGTGGTTTGCCTATGTAAATTTTTAGCTTGAATTGTATTTAGTCTTTGCTCACAAGACATGACCTTTTTCTGTTATAGTGATTCCATTGTTTGGTCGAGATGGTCTTTATCTGTAATGGCTTATCAGAATTTTGCACAGATTGTTTGTTTTCAGATGTATTGGAATAATTTCTCCTATAGAGATATCAGAATCTTTTCCCTGCATTTTATATGAGTTAACTTGTAAATGCCTCCATATTTTTCACTATATCTTACGAACTACCCTGATGAAAGTTATACTTTGGCGCCGCTGATGCTTTTTTCTCAAGAATCTCCTATAAAATATTTCTATCGCATTCGAATTCCTGTCTAAATGGCTTCTCCTATCTCCAATCACTACCATGTGGAATTTTCATGCTCCTGTGTTAAAGATGGACAATGATGTTAAAATTTGCTTTTGAGATTTAGTAGTATTTATGAAAGGAGACAAATGAATGCACATTTTACAATTCTCCCTTTTTGATGTGTTCACTCCCAACCTGTTTGTTTTATTCAGCTGCTCTATAATTTTATGTATTCTGAAGTAATATCAGTATCGATGATATGGTTGTGCAATTTTCTTTGTTGGATGCTGCTATCAATGTACCATCAGATAAGCAATTTGCAAATACAGCTGGTTGTAATTTCTATAGTCAATGATACTACATTTTCTTGTTTATTTCCCTAAACTATCTTTTTCTCTTAACTGTATATTGCATCCAGGTTCTTATCATAGTATTGTCATGTGTACGGATTGTACCTCAAACTTATATTCCATTCCTCTCAGGACCCTTCAAGATCAATGGCGTTCCAATCCGCCGTGTGAATCAGGCCTATGTCATTGCAACATCCACAAAGGTTGATATATCCAGTGTTAATGTGGAGAAGTTTGATGACAAGTACTTCGCTAGGGACAAGAAGAAGAAGGCCAAGAAGACTGAGGGTGAACTTTTTGAGACCGAGAAGGAGGTACATCTTTATATAATCTGAACCTCATTTTCTTGTACATAATAACCTTGCATTCCAGTTCTTACTATGGTGGAATTCATCTGTATGTTTTAGGCGACCAAGGACCTGCCACAGTTCAAGAAAGAGGACCAGAAGGCCGTGGACACTGAGCTGATCAAAGCTATCGAGGCTGTCCCAGATCTGAAAAC
Organism: Bonia amplexicaulis; assembly: GCA_036346245.1. Lineage (NCBI taxonomy): Eukaryota > Viridiplantae > Streptophyta > Magnoliopsida > Poales > Poaceae > Bonia > Bonia amplexicaulis. Next base: position 13,416,549 of record CM070746.1, on the reverse strand, counting down.
CTACCTTGGTGCGCGGTTCTCTCTCAGGGACGGGGACAAGCCCCATGAGATGGCTTTCTAGATTAGTTGGCGCTAGGTACTATCTGAAGTCACATTGCCTGTTCTGTCTGAGTGCGCTCTTGAATTTTGTATCTGACTGGTGAACCTTTCGTTTCCATTAATATCTGTCTTGTCAAATCTTACATGAAGTCTCATACGCTTTGCTGGTTAATTTTAGTGATGTTTTGCACAATTCCAATATACATAAGCATTTTGCACCTGAAGTCCTGTGCTGGTGTTTTCCGCATTGGCTTATAATTTTCGAAGTGTCTCACGAAAAGTCTATATATTTGAATTGGAGTGTAGCATCCTTCCGCATTAAATGTATGAACTGGTGCAAAAAAATGAAGAAATTTTGTATGCGAAATTTTCAGCATGTTCTTTGCTTTGTCAATTAAGCGCATTCTGATTTCTAGTAATCAAATTACTCTCTTATGTCAAACCTGGGTTGTTCATGTTTGTCTTGTTGGAAATTGGAATGCATGTTTTGTATTTGTTGAACGCGATTTTGGCCTGTGGGTTTCTCATTTCTAATCATCGAAGTACCCACTTACGTCAAACCATGGATGTTCCCCCCAAGTTATACTTGTTGGAAATTGGAATGCATGTTTTGTATTTGTTGAACGCGATTTTGAGCCGTGGGTAGCTGTATCTTGATCATGCTGATGGGAGTATAACCAGGGTGGCACTATACACATGGCATTATCTGATTGCAGAATACAGCAGTAACAGTACCATGTATGATGTAGCTGTTATGGCTATAAACCAAACAGTATATGAGGGGACTAGGAGAGCATAGGAATGAATCGATCTTTTTTCATTACTCTTCCTAGGGGGATATTTATACATGATCATAAAGCCTTATTATAATCACACCATCATCCTAGGATACTACTACAAGAGTATTCACGTCTTTTTATGTCCTCCACTGAACATTTCAACTTAACAGGCCGAACGGATACGGTTGGGGACCATCCCCATTGTTGGGACTGAATCGCTCAATCCTCTTTTATCACTTTGATAAATACACAGAGAGACTAATAAAAGTTTTGGGATTGAATTACTCAATCTCTTCTCTTTTTCTCTTTTCACTCATCACTTAACAGCAATAACACGGCTTAAATAAGTCTCATGCATACACACACGACCACCCACGTACTCACTAACTTAGCCTATTCTCATGCCTCTGGAATCTCTCCACGATCGCACGAGTCTACTTCTCATGGTTACGACAGATTCTATCAGTGGACCGCTTCTCACGGGACCACTGTAGCTTCTATGACCACTGCAGCGTTCTTTCGACTTACGACCATGGCGTCTTACAGCTACGGCTGCCTTACGACCATGGCTTCTCGTGTTCTCGGAGTCTTCGGCTGTCTTTGTGCTCGATGCCTTCGACTTCGACTACTGCTTCGTCTGGGACTTTGACCACTCATCAAAATTAATTCCAACATTCCCCCTTTTAATCTTGATGTGTTGACACGCTGATACGGATCACCCACATCTTCTTGACGAGTGCAATGTCTTTCAGGGTGGCACCAAGACCACTGAACTTGCTCACAAGCCCACTGATCTTGCTAGCGAACTCGTCGATGGAGTCGCTTTGCTTCATGCGCAGGGCCTCGAATTCGCTTTTCAAGGTCTGTAGCCGTGCCTTCTTCACTCGATCGGCGCCGAGATACCTCGTCTTCAAGCTCTCCCACACCTCCTTGGCTGTCTTCTTCTTAGCAACCTGGTGGAGCACTTCCTTGGGAATAACCTGAAATATGCATGCAAGTGCCATCTTGTCCTTCCTCCTCTCCACAACCACTCCAGCCGCAGGTTCGATCGCCTCCCAGATGTCCTGTGCCTTCATACATGCCTCCATCTTGATCGCCCAGGTGGAGTAGTTGGAGGAGGTGGGCATAGGGTATTGGAGAGAGACGCCTCCCTCCCCCGTTGACCGCGTCGCCGTTTGCTTGGTGGTGAACATCTCGTTGAAGCGGAGATACTCGGGCATACACCGAATCAAGAACTCATGCTCTGATACTAATTGTTGGAACTGAATTGCTCAATCATCTCTCTTATCACTCCAATAAACACACAAAGGGAGACTAATAAAAGTTTTGAGATTGAATCACTCAATCTTTTCTCTTTTTCTCTTTTCACTCATCACTTAACAACAATAACATGGCTGAAATAAGCCTCATGCATACATACACGACCACTCACGGACCCACTAACTTGGCCTATTCTCATGCCTCTGGAATCTCTCCACTATCGCATGGGTCCACTTCTCACGGTTACAATCGATTCTCTCGGTGGACCGCTTCTCATGGGTCCGCTTCAGCCTCTAAGACCACTACAGCTTCTACGACCACTACAACTTCTACGTCCACTGCAGCGTTCTTCCGACTTACGACCATGGTGTCTTACGACCATGACTGCCTTACGACCATGTTGTCTTACGACCACTACTTATCGCGTACTCTGAGTCTTCGACTGCCTTCGTGCTCGATGCCTTTGACTTCGGATGCTGCTTCGACTGGGGCTTTGACCACTCATCAAGATTAATTCTAACACCCACAATAGGAGCCTCTCATGGTAAAGGGTTTAATCTCAAAGAGGCCGAAACCATGTCACGTAGGCCTTTTTGCCTCTCCGTCCCTTCGGCCTAGCAGAGGAGTGGCATCTAGTCCTATGGGCCGCATACTTTTGGTCTTGGGGAAACGCGGTTGGCATGACAAGGGACACACGCTGCCTTTTGATTAGCTTCTAGCGCACCGCTCCAAGCCCAGGCGCAAATTCCGAAAAGTCGCCCAAAAAGGCATGCACCATTAAAGCACGACGCGCTGGGCGAAAAGACACATCTATACTAATCTTCTTCTTGCCTCTCATAGTGTCGTTCTTGCTGCCTCCGCCAACCGCACTGCCTTTGCTTTCGCCCGCACCCCATTCCGCTGGATCTGCTGTCGCTGGTCCTCTACGTTGGACTAATGGCCTATGGAAATGACCCTCGCTGTCGCCGCGGCGGTTGAGGTGCATCATCAAGCCGTAGCGGCATGTCCGGTCATTGAGGCTCGTCGGCGATGGAGGTGGAGTACGAGCTAATCAATCGGGATTCATCGACAACCAACAAGTGCTAGAATGTAGCGAAGAAGGTGCACGGTGTGTGCACCAACGTACTAGGGTAGAGCCTGGTGACCGAAGATCTTATTCAATCTCTGGTTCGTGATGGCAAGATTACGAATCGCGAGTCAGTCCGCCTACCAGCCACCGGCGAGGTGGAGCTCCACCCCTCTGAGGTGGAGACGGTCGTGTTCATCGCGTACTTCGACGCCAGTCTCCGGTTTTCAACGGCGATGTTCGTTGGCGAGGTGCTGAGTCTCTATGGGCTGGAGCTGGCTCAGCTGACGCCTAACGCAATCGTCCGGTTGGTGGTACACTGCTGGGCCTCCTGGGCGAAGACGGTGTGGCCTAGCCCCTGCTATTCGTGTTCCTACACGACGCTCGTTGCCAGCCAAAGAAGCTCACGGAGGGCGAATATTCCAACTTTGGCATCATCAACTTATCCTTCGATCTGCGTGCACGAAGCTATTCCCAGTGAATTCAACGAGGACGAAGTGGGAGTCGAGCTGGATGCGGCAGTGGTTCTACCACCGAGTGGAGGGAGGCAATAGCCTAAGGTGGTCAGGGTGGCAAATGGACTTCAACATGTCCCCGTCAATGACCCTCGACCGCGATGATAAGTAGCGCGCCTGGAGGCTCGCCGGGGTCGCTCTTCGATTCAACATGCGAGACCTCGTAGAGGAGTATTGCATGTATGGTGTGGCTCCGCTGACGCGACTGTGTCATGTGCAGTCTAGCCCCGCCCGCGACGACGGCGTTCGGCCTAGCGTCGCTTCGCTGCTGAGGCCGGTCGATCCAAGTAGGAACGCCTTAAGCACCACGTCTACCTCCCTTGCCTATGAACGATGTTGGCATTGTTTTTATACCCTTGGCAGGACGCACCATAGAGGACGTGCAGCATGCGGCGGCCGTCTTGTTGGGGCCATGTTCTATGAAGGAGCACAACCTATGGGCCTCGGTAACAGCCAACCTCGGTCGCGTGAACCAGGTGTGCGAAGCCCTTGGTATTCCGTGCGAGTGCACCGAGTGGCGGCTGTTCGACTGATCGTGATGAAGATGGGCGAGGCCCCTCTTCTTGCAGTGGTACGCGATCCCCCCTCGCGGTATAGTCACTGCGCTCGGAGCGCCACCGCAGGGTTGAGGCGGGCGAGGTCGAGGAATCCACCGCAGCGACTCGGAGTCTGCCGACTATTGCAGATCTCGAGGCGGCGCAGGACCGTCCCGTGGGCGGCACGGAGGACCCTAGCATTGCGAGTCCCGAGGCTGGCAAAGTTGGTAGAAGCGATGCCCTCGACGCGGCCGAGGGTGTAGCCCCGTCGCGCCCCGCGCGTGAGGTCGATTCGGTGGCTGAAGTGACGACATATGGTACAGAATCTCCCACTGTTGTGACCATGGGCGTGGCCCCGCTTGTCAAGGCTTGTCCGGAAGGTCGGGCGGCGAAGTGTGCCCGAACGTGTCCCTCACCCGCGGTCGCTTGCGCGGGGTTTTGATTGGCGATGATGGCGTTCACGGAGAACCCCGAGTCCAATACCGATGCCGCGGCCCCCGGAGTACGCTCTGGGGCTGCCGATGTCGATGACGTCTCGGCGGGCCGAGCAATGGGATCCATGGATGCCGACAGCCTTCGATCGACCTCCCCAAAATGTGTTACAGGTATAAGTAACTCATTTTTCTCTTAGCGATTTCGTGAGACTTTCTCCTATCTGCTCCTTGACATTGTCCCCGGCGTCAGCTGGCCCTCATTCTCTAGGCCGTGCACAGGACTCTAGCAACGGAGCTGCTCGCGGCCCGGCTGGCGCTGCCATCGCGGACGTGTTTTCGGGTCTGGCCCCTCTTGATGCTACCGCTTCAGAGTCCCGACGGCTCGTTGTGGCGGACTTTGTGCCCCTCCGGAGGCACTGAGAGGTTTGCAAGGGGTCGCGGACTGCGCAGACACGGCCTTGGACCGACGCGCGCTATCTTCGTGCGGTTCAGAGCTGCTGGAGAGTGCCCTTAAGGCCACAGAGATGAAGGTATTGAAGTCCAATTGCCGCCCTGACCACCTCAGGCTGCTGTCGCCCTCTACTCGGTGGTAGAACCACCGTCGCATCCAGCTCGACTCCCACTTCGTCCTCGTCGAATTCGCTGGGAATAGCTTTGTGCACGCGGATCGAAGGACGAATTTGACGCTGCCAAAGTTGAAATATTCGCCCTCCATGGGCTTCTTCGGCTGGCAGCAAGCATCGTGCAGCAACGCAAATAGCAGGGGCTAGGCCACACCGTCTTTGCCCGGGAGGCCCAACAGTATACCGCCAACCGGACGATGGCGTTAGGCGTCAGCTGAGCCAGCTCTAGCCCATAGAGCATCAACACCTCGCCAACGAACATTATTGTCGGAAATCGGAGACCAGCGTTGAAGTACGCGGCGAACACGACCGTCTCCACCTCAGAGGGGTGGGGCTCCACCTCACCGACGGCTGGTAGGCGGACCGACTCGTGATCCGCGACCTTGCCATCATGAACTAGAGATTGAATCAGATCTTTGGTCGCCAGGCTTCATCCTAACACGTTGGTGCACACACCGTGTACCTTCTTCGCTGCATTCCAGCACTTGTTGGTTGTCGATGAATCCCGATCGATTAGCTCGTACTACACCTCCGTCGCCGATGAGCCTCGACGGTCGGACGTGTCGCTGCGGCTTGACGATGCACCTCAACCATTGCGACGACAGCGAGGGTCATTTCCATGAGCCATTAGTCCAACGCAGAGGACCAACGGCAGCAGATTCGGCGGAATGGGGTGTGGGCGAAAGCAAAAGCAGCGCGGATGGCTGAGACAGCAAGAACGGCACTGCGAGAGGCGAGACGAAGAAGATTAGCAGAGATGTGTCTTTTCGCCCAGTGCGCCGTGCTTTAAAGGTGCACACCTTTTTCGGGCGACTCTTCGGAACTCGCACCCGGGCATGGAGCGATGCGCTAGAAGCCAGTCGAAAGGCAACGTGTGTACCTTGTCATGCCAGCCGCGTTTAAACGCGGTCCCCAAGACCGGAAGTATGCAGCCCATAGGACTGGATGTTACTTCTTTGCCAGACCAAAGGGACGGAGGGGGCCAAAAGGCCTACATGACATGGTTTTGATCTGTTTGAGATGAAGCCATTTAACCATGAGACGCTCCTGTTGTGGGGATGGCCCCCTACTGTATCCGTTTGGCCTGTTGGGCTCTAAGGTTCACTAGGGAATATAAAAAGATTTGAATACCCTTGTAATAATACCCTAAGGTGAGGATGTGATTGTAATAAGGTTTTATGGTTATGTATATATATATCCCCTAGGAGGAGCAGGAAAAGGAGATCGATTCATTCCCATACTCTTATAGTCCTCTTATATGCTGTTTGGTATATAGCCACAACAGTATCTTTACCTCTGCACTAGAGATCACGACAACAATCTGAACAAAGCAGTATAGCGTGGATAGCCACCCAAACAGATAACTGTAGATAAACATCAGCACATCACACTAAATCGGTCAAGGGAACGCAGCATGTACAAATCGCGACGAACTACCGGCTATAGCATCGTATCGGCCCGGGACGGCAGCCTCTTGAAGAAGTTGCCCGCGGCCGATGGCATCCGGCTCCGGAACCGCGGGTGGCGGAGCACGTACAGCCCGGCGACGAGCGCCACAAGCCGGAACGGCGCGACGGAGAGCACGACGGCGGCAACGAGGCAGAGCACCGTGAACAGCGCCGTGGCCCTCGGGTCCCTCCACGCAAGCAGCGACCGCACCCGCTCGCCCTGGGTCGCCACGTCCCCGACCACCGTCTGGATCCGCCCGGCCACGCTCCGCAGCCGGTCGTACCGCACGCGCACCACGTCGTTCGGCCTTGACGTCGGGAACGTGTCCAGCTCCTCGTCGAGCACGTCAGGGTTGGTCACCTCCGCACAGGAGAGCCTCACGTCCATGTGCGGCGGGCGGCGCGGCCGGCGCCGGTAGTTCCAGACGCCGATCATGGACATGTACAGGAACATGGTCGGCAGGATGAGCTCCGGGAAGCACATGAGGGTGACAAAGAGCAGGTGCACGAGGATGGTCGTCGCCGGGTTCCTCCAGTGGCACACGTCGGCGAGCCACCGCACCGTGCTGGCCGCGCCGGACAGCAGCGCCGTGACCCGGAAGAAGTTGGCCTTGCTCCGCCGCATGCTCCACATGTGCGAGTCCGCGTCAAGCATGTACTCCACGACCTCCCGACGCAGCGGCGGCTCGGCCCGGCTCAGCCGTGCCGCCACGAGGCTCATCGCCTGCCGCCGGAGCCCATCGAGCTGCAGGATGGTAAATGGCTGGATGTAGTGCATCTTGGGGAGGAGGGGTTGGCCGTAGAGGTACAAGACGCTGGAGAGAGAGAGGCAGGTGAGGCGCACGGCGAGGCAGAGCTCGCCGTTCTTGCGCACGCCGGATGGGTGCAGCACGACGAGCGGGTGCGCGTTGGTGTACACCTTGTCCATTTCCAGCGTCGAGAGGCGTATCCTGACCTTGCCGATCCTCTGGTCCCTGACAGCGCCGTTGCCGCCATTGCTGCCGCCGCCGGCGTTGCCGAGGCGGCAATTGTCGAACATGGCGAGCGTGAGCACCGTGCACGGGTCGTGCACCTCCCATGTGTACTGCTCGTTCCACCGCGGGCTGCACGAGTTCACGATGGTGCGCGTGCGCACCCACTTCTGCCCGTACTTGGCGACGCAGTACGCGTCGGTTGTGCCCCGCCCGTCGATGGTCTTCATCGGAGCGAGGGCCTGTGCGCCGAGGACGCCGACCTCGAGCACGCCGATGGGCGGGCGCCATAGCTGCCGCGCCGTGGGGCGCGTGTCGCTGGCGTACATGGTCGGCTCGTCCATGACGTGGTACGCGCCATCGAGGCACGCCCGGAGGTGCACGCGGCCGGCGAAGGTGGCCTCAGGCCGGCGCAGCGGATGCCCAAAGGGTTCCAAGCTGAACCACTGCGACTGGATCGCGCGGCGGTCGAGGCGCTTCTCGAAGAGTGTGAGCGGCAGCACGGCGCGCCCGACGATCTCGTCCTTCCCCGGGTGCACCCGGGCCTCGACGATGAGCACAGCCGGATCGTCGAACGGCTCTGCCACGACGAAAACCAGCTCCTCGTTCCACAGCAGGCTCGTCGGATTCCTCATGGAGCACGGCTTGGTCCTGAGTACCATGCCGCCGATTTGCACCTTGGCGAAGACCTCGGCCTGCCGGCCCTTGTCGCCGACGCCGCCGACACCGGCCGTCACGACGTCCTGAGCCTCGAGCACGCTTATCCGGAGGTGCCACAGCTTCGGTGTCACGTACACCTTCGACCGCGTGCTCTGCACGGCCGCCACGCCATCACCTCTGCGCACCGACGCCGCGTCGGCATGCCATGCGTCCGCGAACGCCTCGTCGGCCTGCGTGCCGACCCACACGGCGAGCATGATCTCGCCGTGCACCATCTTGCCACCGCCACCACCGTCCCGGACGTTCTCGAGGCGGTACCACTGCGGCGCGAGCGGGCTGTCCGGCGGCACGCGCACGGGCACCTCGCCGACGTCGAACGCGACCTTGCCGACGTAGTCGTCGCGCGCGACGGCGTCATTGTCCCTGACGAACACCTCGAGCGCCGTGGCCTGGACGCTCTCCCTGGAGAAGGCGAACACCTGGTTCCACTCCGGGCTCGCCTTCCTCTCGTAGTGCCGCGTCGTGCCGCGGTAGTTGCCGAGGCGCACCTCGACGTAGGGGTTGCACCCGCCGGTGACCGCGCTCACGGGTAGCCCGCGCGCCTTGACGACGCGCACGTACAGGTAATGCATCCGCTCCACGAGATCATAAGCACTCGCCAGCCTCTCGCCGGAGCCAAGGCCCATCCACCCGGCTCCGCCGCCACGTGCACGCGTGCTGCTGCTACTGCCGCCGCCGCCGGCCGGACACTGCTCTCTGACCTGTGGCTGCTGTGGCATTGCGTCCTTGGCGTTGTATTCATCCGCTCTCACTGGTGGCGCCTGTGCATGGAACACATACGGGTACGCCATGACCGGCGACGCAGGCAAACACGGCCACTGACGCACCGTCTCCTCCGGCACACGGCCTTCGCTGTCAGCGCCCTCCGTGCTCGTGCCCTCCTTTCGGCTCGGCGGTCGGCTTTCCCGTCACCGGCAAGGGCAGGCATGCAATGGTGGCACCATCAACTAGTAGTAGTACTAACTACTAAGCAATGGACTGTACAAGCTTTCTTGCTGTTGCTACTCAGATTCATGCAGAAGCTTGAAGCATTTCTGAATACGGGACTACGAGTTGATGTAAGCATTTGGTGTAAGATAAAAAAAAAAAGTTGGTGTGTGTAACTGCGTCAGTTTCTATAGATACGGAGGTGGAGGGAATAAAGATGAGATCATGTGATGCGAGTTGGTGGGCCGATGCATTTGTTTGGATTTGAATCGGAACTGGAGTCTTGGTGAAGACTCCTGGGATTATTCTCAGGAAACTGCCTGTATCTTCTACTTTTCTGCTTCGGATGTCCTGCTTAATTAATTAATTTTATGGAAGGATCTGTATTTGGCTAATGTCTTATCTAATCTCGCTTGTTTCAGAAAAAAAAGGGTATATCAAGATTCTGAACTCATGGATTTGCTATTCTTCTCTTGTTACTCCCCTTTCTGAATTGATTGTAGTTATAAATTAATATCTAAGAGTGCCTTATGTTCTTTGAGCTCATTTTCTGTCAACAGTATAACGGTAACATTTTGGATGGAAGTTCAAAGAATTATTCAGAATAAATCCTTAGTAATCCTGAAAGATATAAAGCACCGTTGGGTTTTCAAACTGAAATATTTAGCTGTTGTCTAAGCTGGAATATTGTATTCTGAAGTTCCGACAATAAGCTTGAAAAACATATGTTAAACTTTTGTGTCTCGTAAAATTAGGTCTCTGTTCTTATCTTCTTCTTGTTTTGAAAAATGATATCACTGTTCTTATTTCCTACAGTATCCAACAATGTGGAATTGTCGGTAGCCAGTAGTCACAGATCAAAAGGTGATTCTTGTTCTCTAATATCGCAGACAAATGTAAACAAAAAACCTTGTTCTCCTAATCCAGAAACGTTTTCTCAGCGGTGTTCATATATGAGAAAGAAGAGGCAGATGCCGACCAAGACTGATGTGGAAAAAAGTAGTTAAAAGAGACTTGATGGATTATAATGTATCTAAAGAATTATTTTTGGATAGGAGTGTATGGAAGTTAGTGATCCATGTACCGGAACCACAAGAAAGTTAGGGGCAGTGTTTTAGACTTTTAACTCAGATAACAGAATGTATAGCTTAGGGTTTTAGCATTATAGGTTTTCAAGACTCTTATCTTTTTGACTTTGAGAAGATTTTATTTTTAGTCTACCCTAACTTATTTAGGACAAAGATTTCATATGAGAAAGCAAGACAAAGGAGCAAGGTGCGTACAGCGTACTTGTTTGAAAAAAGCAAAAGCAATTCAGAGGCTTTTGGCGCCTGTGTTTGCTTTAACCAAAGAAGCTCTTTTTTCCCTCTCCTTGGAGCTTTATTCTCCTCGTTGCCATTTAAGTATATTAACCAATGGCAATGGAATAGTATTGTGTGGGCTTATGGCATTTACCTTTGATCATCACCATTGGGCAAATCCAAGATCAATGTAGGGTCTACTAGCTCTTTGAGAATTGGAATTTACTTCTTATTTTGCATAGAGCTATTATAATCTCAAGTCTTTTTTGCCTTGTTGATCCCTTGCTTTCTTAATTCGTCCTCGATATTTCGCCCGATGCCTTCTTTGTTTTCTCCTTTTGCTCATTGCTCTGAGTTAATTATACTTGCTTTACCAAAGGTTGCAAATTTCCAGTAGTTAAGAAATAGCCAGTGCATCTCAGTACTTATGGAGCAAATCATAAGGCCCACACACTATTCTCACTGTGTTGCCAAATGGCGACCAGATAGGGTCTACCATGTGAATCAGAACCAGGTCCAATGAACTTCAGAAGTTCAGATTTTACAAAGATTGGCAACGAGCTGTGCTGCTTTCTATTCTGTTCTTTTCTTGTGATTTAAGCTATTTTTTTGCAATGACTACATGAGAAATTAAATGAGCTGATGTTTTTACTACTATTCTCTTTTAAATTGTTTTTTGAAGTTGGAAAATCAAATGGGTGTTTTGCAAGCAAGTGATAGCGTGTTGTCGAAAGATGGATGCAGGCAGGAAGGCAAGCAGGTTTTGCTCCTAAGCTACTACACAAGACTAGATGAGAGAGTGACCCGTGCTACTGTTCCTGAAATCCCGTGCACGACAGATGAACTGAACGCTCAGGTGAAACGCCATGCGAGACACACGGAACCCGGTCGGCTTTGCTCGCTGGTGTCATGGAAGTTCTGATGTCTCACGATCGGCATGCAGCAGGTACGCATACAGATTACACAAGACTACAGATTGCAGTCGGCAATGGATTAAGCTTTTTGCAGGCTTGCGCTGTTTCTGTTGTCAACAAATTTTCGGGGATGAACGTTTATCACTTCTTTCATTGTGGTTCATAAGTGTATTCTGTCCACTTCATGCCTACATATGATAATGTAAATATCTGAGAGCTACTGAATTAGCAAAAGAGCTTCGTGCTGCTAAGTGCTCACTTGAGGTCACAATCTCAGAAGTCACAGCAGAAACATTTCGGATACAGCAAAGAATATGTTCTACTGCACGCATTCAGACAATCTTTTTTGCACTCTATTATGGACCTTATGGCTAAACAACACAAATATAGAAAACACCCGACAATAGAAACTTAGGAATGATGCTCGAGCACCAGTCCTGCATAGGCCTCCTGCAATCTTTTTTGTAGCCCCAAAATAATCAGTGCTTGTACAAGTACCAATATAAAAACTGAGACAGGTACCAATGCAATATTCACTATTTCATTGATGTACTTTCCTCTTGCAATTGCAAGTTGCAAGCATAAAACTAGGTGAGTTCTTTTAAGCTGTAGCTTTAGCTTTTAGCTTGCGATTTTTAAATTCTAGCTTTCCGTTAGAGACAATACACAAAGCAAAATAGTCACATGTAATTTATACTACAATATACCTATAAATCCCAGCTTAAAAAATATATCGTTTAAAAACTAGTTATTGTAGCAAAAAATAATAAAGAGAAGGCGTCTTCTGTGCTCTATCATCTTACATAGCAACAAAAGAGCTTGATCCGTAAAAAAAGTCAAAACATGGATACAGCAGTGGTTTAATGTTACAGCACAAAACAAGGATTTCCAGAGTTCAGTTGTTCGGGCGCATGCTAGAATACACAGAAGTATGCATAGTTCTACCTACTGCAGTAGCATGAACCACTGCCAATGACAGCACACCTGACACTAGAAGCTGCTAATCCCAGGCCCTTAAGCAGAGAACCAAGCCCCAAAATCCCAGGTCCTCAAGCAGAGAACCACTAATCCCTATCGTAACATACAAGACAACACTGAGCACCATGCATATTAAGTCTTGGGTTGAAGGGAAGACGGAAGAAGAGCAGCAGCGAGACATTGGCTGGTTAGGCTAGCGGCTAAGAAAGCAGCAGACAAGAGGGAATGTGGACAAGTCTGAGATGGACTTTCTCGGTTTCTCCTCTCCCCATTGTGCAGTAGAGTACTCTACTCATCGCATGGACATGAGAGTGCGCCTCTGGATGGCCCTCTTGGAAGGCTGAGCAGCCTTTGGAGTTCGCTTCAGGTTTTTCCTCACCATCTTCTCTATCTGTTCTATTGAGCTGGACAGCTTCTTCTCCATGAGATCAGCAAGGGCTGGATCGATTGTGCTAGATGGAGTTTTCAATGAGTTATCAGATGGCGAGGAAAACACTTTAAAATTGTCCCCGGCCAAGCTAGGTGCAGGGCTTGCAGCAGTTTGAGTTGAGCCGGAACCAGAAGCAACAACCAGGGAGTCCTGAGCTTCAGTGCAATGAGGTATGTCCTGCTCTGCTTGTACTGGAGTCGCCAAGTTCACACATTGCGGTGATTGCTGAGACCTTTGGCTTCGCTGCTGAGCTGCAGCAATCCTTAAGCGGCTTCTCTCAACAGCCTGCAAGTCATAGTCAGAATAGCAGCAGCTAGCAAGAGAAACACACTGAATGCATAGTTACAGCTAATAGTAATGATATGGAAATAAACTTTTGAATGCCTTAACAGATAGAGTTAATATAAAAAATATGCAACCAAGGCAAGTACAGCTCAGGAATTACTAAGCATATAAGTTTTATAAAATCCAGATTCAGTGGTAACCATACTATTTATAAACTTTACAGTAGTAAGATGGTGGATATCCACTCAGAGCTTAACTACTAAAGACAACATTCCGCCAGCAAATGATCATTCAGAATATATTTGGAAATAAGTCCAGCTTGAAGATATATGGTTTGAGCAACACTAAAGAAACATTTTAATTTTGAGAAAGTACATTCTGCTGTAATAAGATAGTACATTCGGCCGTAATAAGATACAGCCCTTTAACTCAGAATGGTAGTATAAAGGTTTTTACTAAATTTACATCTAAGTGGGGCATGGCAACAGCATAGACTATAAAGCACAATTTACAGCATATTTAAACAATGTGAGCCTCAAGCTGTCAAGCATGACTACAATAGCATAATACAAAATATACAAAATGTTATAGCAGATGTCATGGAATTTATTTAAGAGCAAAAGGGGCCTACATTTGCAGAATTTTATAGAAGTATACAACAATTTTAGAGTGCTCCATTTTGACTTGGTCAGATCATACTGAAGGAAACCTCAGCAGTTTAGGAAAAATAAACCAAAGAGTGTGCGCTAAGAGGTATGCTTCAGCAAAAACAAAATCCTCTTGTACTTACATAACAAAATATCTGAATTAAGTCAATGATCTTGTGAACTGATGATTGAAAGAAAAATTGTTCTAAACAAGTATATTCGCAGGTACAGATAAAAGGAATCAAAAACAGGAAAACATAAAGTTAAACAAACCACAACCTCAAAAGGCAGATAGATATGCTTTTTTGTAATGGTGAAGTAGCTTGCACTCCACTTGAAAATAACTGCAGTTTAGCCAGGCCCAGGTGACTAGTCCAGTATTCACCTATTCTCAAGGGATTCATCTACCATGAACACTTCAAGGACACAAGGAAGCAGGAAATCTCATTCAGCTGCGTGCTACCTACAGTACTAGATGGCTAGATCTAAGTCCTTGAATCAAAACAAGGTAGTGTTTACGGAGGATCGATGTAGGCATGCAGCACTAAAAGAATCTTTGTACAATACTTCATCTCAATAATGAAAACCCCTAAATCTGACTGTGCCAATCATAAGAAATAATTTATATTGGACTCTTGGTCAAAATTTTAGCCATCAGCGTCCTTTGTTCTGGTGACCACTAACAAAAAATTTAGCCATATCATCCTTTCATACCTGACTAATTACCATTAGATTTAAGAGATGCCCACAACAAATGAGTGTCAGAAAATATACAAGTAGCATTGTTTAACTAAAACTTCTTGGTGCAATTAAGCTAATAAAAGCAAATTACTGAAGTTTTCTGACCATTGGTTAACAGTCTAGAAACACCACCTATAATCAAGTACTGGTAAAAGCTAATATCACACAAAATCGTATAACTGAATCCTACTCAGACTTTTGTCATGGAATTCCACAAGCCCACTTTGGTAACATTGTACTCCAATTACCAGCCAACAACAACTCCAGGATCAGTGTTGATGAAGAAAATAAACACTGTACCTTATGTCCTTATCTTAAAGTCTTAAACAGCACAGTGCAAATCCTAAACAACTTAGCTAGTGAACCAATCAACCAACTATATCCCCATACAGTTAAATTACTCACATCATAAATATTAAACTCCATCTCACAAGTTGAAAGAAGTTCTCCGTCTCCCTCACCTTTACAATTGCCGTGATGTCACGGAGCGGCGTCCTTGGATACCAATCAGGAAGTGGGCTCCTCCTCTTTGGCGGCGTAGCCTTCACAGCCCAAACCGGCGGCGCGTTCTCCTTGTTGTTCGAGGGCGTAACGAACCGCCGTGGCAGCGGCTTCCCAGCAGCCCTCACCGCCAGAGCTCCCGGCGAGGCCACCCTCCTGATGAAGAACCCACCACCAGAGAGGTCCGCGAGGGCCGTCCTCCTGCCATCCCTCAGTTCAGACATCTTGGAAATCTGCAAGAGGCATATAGCAGAAGAGACAGAGACGGGTAAGAACCCAATAAACGCATCAAAAGATCGGGAAATTGTTCAAACGGCAGCATGTTGTCCTCACATCTTGGTCTTCTCTCCGGTTCTTGCTTATATGATTCCAAGATATCCTTCTGCTCCTATCCCCAGAAATATGCAAGAGCAAAAATCCAAGAAACCCATCAAAAGACTAAGAAATGGATGCGGCAAAACCCGCAAAAACTACCAATAACCCCAAAATTTCTCATACTTCTCACTTCGCCAAACTCCTGCCACGACTCCCGCCGCTAATCCCAACACTTCAACAGATCTTCAACAACAGAGTCGAAGAAACGCATCAAAAGAGCAAGAAACGGTCCGGACCACGGAAACTAATCTAGAGCTAACTACGATGAATTTGGGGGTAAATCTCTAGGGTTTGGGGGGTTACGGCTATGCCGCTATGGGCTCTAATAGGGAATGGGGGGAGGGGGACTTGAGGAGGCGAGGGGCGGGATACTGAAAATTTGAGATTGAGAACTGTGAGCCAAAACGCCGGTCCACAGGATGTTTCGTGGACGACGAATCCATCCAGCCGTCCGTTTGTTTGAGGTGGATCGTTACGATGAACCTGGTTTGTGGACGCGGTCTAGTTCGCATGTAGAGCTTTTGGTTAACGCGGTAACGCCTGGTTTCGAATCGGAGGCTGCTCTTACTTGTGACTTATTTTCATCTGGATAAATAAATATATCATTACTATTATAAAAAAAAGAATTGGTGGTTAGAGGAGAAAAAACGAATTGGTGGTTGTAGGTTTATTCTCCTCTAACCGCTCTATTCATTTAACATCTCACTATTCTCTATTTTTCAACCGATCAAAACAACTCTCTTCTATAGCATGATTATCTATATATTTAATGAGTTTCGTTGCAATGCACGGGTACATAACTAGTGTAATATGATTTATGACTCTCTCTAAATAAATAAATGAGATATAATTTATGATTTTCTCTAACTAAACAAATATGACGGTTTTTCTGATTCTTTTTCGAAACAACTTATCGGAATAACCTTTTCGAAACGACTTATCGGAACAATTTTTTCGAAACGGCTTATCAACATTCGGTTCGTTAGCACAAACACTTGGGTTAAAAGCCATCATCTACAACCATAAGTTATACCGGAACAATCTTTTTGAAATAGCTTATCAACATTCAGTTCGTTCGCACAAACACTTATGGTAGGGTTAAAAGCCATCAGATACAACCATAAGTCATAAGTTAAAGTAAAAAAGAACGCACTTGAACTATTTAATCGCTTCTAAGTTTCTGTTTGGAGTTTTCCCGTCGTGGAGATTTTGATTCTATTTCTGAAGAGGAGGCAAGGTGAGCTAGTACAGCAGAGCCCAGTAGATTGAGGCCTCGTTCTTTTGAGTCATATTTGATAGGTTTGGTTTTTGATTGTTGCTGATAGGTCTGATAAAATAGTATTGACTGATAAAAGCTGAAGTCAAAAATTAGCTGAAAAACGGAAAAGAATGAAGCATGAGACGTAGCAACAAGTGGCTAATTCAGCCGGTGATGGCAGTGGCGAGGTGCATCCTCAAGGACCAGAAGGTGCCCGGCGAGTTCTGAGGGGAGGTCGTAACCACGGCTGTCTTTGTCCTAAACCGTTCTCTCATAAGCAGCGTGAGCGAGAAGACCCCCTATGAAGCCTGGCATGGTTTGAAACCAGTCGTGCACTTCCTCCGAACCTTTGGTTGCATGGGACATGTGAAAGCCACGCGCCTGCATGCTGGCAAACTAGATGACATGAGCATTCCCATGGTGCCCGCCATAGGGCAGCGGCGAGGTGGCGGCGCAGCTGATGTTCCTCCAGATTTGGTACAGGTTGCCGTCGCAGAGCAACAAGTTCTTGGCAGCCGTGAACTTGGAGATGGTGTCGTGATATATTTCCATATGTTTTCTCACGATCTTATCTTTTTGATTTGGAAGGAGAGTCAGCCAATTTTGATCTTCCACTTCATCATATTGGAAATGAGGGGTTAGCTCATGTCTGGCAAGGAGCACTTGTTTTTATGGAAATACACCTAACCAATATAAGATACATATCTTGCACTGGGATGAATGGACATACGTGGACAATATTCAGCTGGGTCCATATGTTGAGGCTAACAGATGAGTTTTTCGAGCTCTAAACATGGTGCTCCTAATAGGTCCATTGACACACCTGAGCAAGCTCTTGCAGGGGCTACTGTCGTTGCATATGCCGATCTTTGTTGGGTGCTAATCAAGCAAAGGGGCGGCTAGGTCATACTCACAGTCGGATCTATCGTTTGATAGGCCTTGGGGTGAATTAGAATCCTCATTCACATATACTAAAACAACTTTTACTAGTACACATATATTTTGAACCATTTAAGCTTATAGAATTTCAATTTCAAATGAATCAATAGTTTGTAACTTTTATTTATATTTAACCATTCAACACTGACCGCCATAGGGCAGCGACGAGGTGGCGGCGCAGCTGATGTTCCTCCAGATTTGGTACAGGTTGCCGTCGCATAGCAACAAGTTCTTGGCAGCCGTGAAACTTGGAGATGGTGTCGTGATATATTTCCATATGTTTTCTCACGATCTTATCTTTTTGATTTGGAAGGAGAGTCAGCCAATTTTGATCTTCCACTTCATCATATTGGAAATGAGGGGTTAGCTCATGTCTGGCAAGGAGCACTCGTTTTTATGGAAATACACCTAACCAATATACAGATACATATCTTGCACTGGGATGAATGGACATACGTGGACAATATTCAGCTGGGTCCATATGTTGAGGCTAACAGATGAGTTTTTCGAGCTCTAAACATGGTGCTCCTAATAGGTCCATTGACACACCTGAGCAAGCTCTTGCAGGGGCTACTGTCGTTGCATATGCCGATCTTTGTTGGGTGCTAATCAAGCAAAGGGGCGGCTAGGTCATACTCACAGTCGGATCTATCGTTTGATAGGCCTTGGGGTGAATTAGAATCCTCATTCACATATACTAAAACAACTTTTACTAGTACACATATATTTTGAACCATTTAAGCTTATAGAATTTCAATTTCAAATGAATTAATAGTTTGTAACTTTTATTTATATTTAACCATTCACATATTCTAAAGTATGAAGATTATATGGTTACACCCATAGATAGAATATTATCATAGTATTACAATTTTATGATTTTTAGTGATCTACTATGACATCGGTTACACCCATAGATAGGATATTATCATAGTATTACAAGTTTATAATTTTTAATAATATACTATGACATTAAAAGTATTATATGTAATGTTAAATAACAACAAATAAAAGTGGAAAGTTTCTTAATTTCCCCTCCCTACCCACTTCCTCCACTTTTATTTTTATAGGATGAGTAGTGTGAATAGAAAAAATTATAACTAAAGTGCATAAAATATAAATGAACGTTCCATAGATATTCTCTTTGCATTATAGGAAGTAGATATTTTCACCAATAATAATATCGATTCAACGAACACCGTAAATATCCTGAAGTGATCATAAAAAAGTTGAAAGTGATTGTAGATCAAAGAAATAACATGCATAGTTCTTGATTGCTTTATTGATAACCATTCCGTGCGTTAGGACGGAATAAATGAATAGATCGACGATGTTGCCTTGAGGCTAAGGCTAGAGAAAACAATTAAGGCTCTATTTTCTTAATTGCTCGTTGGTGGTAATGCTGCTTGTACAATTACAATCCAGTACTATTCCCTCCATCCTGTAATATAAGTACACGCCCAGACCAAGGAGGCACTAAATCTAATAAAATTTACTCCCTCGGTTCCTTTTTACTTGACGTTTTTTATTTTTCATTGTCTTCAAAATGTGATTTTGATTACTACTTTTTATAACTTTACATCAATATGTGTTAATAAAATTATCATATTATGAAAGTATTTTTAACGATAAATCTAATAATATAACTTTTATATAGCCAATCTACATAGTTTTAAACCTAGACACTTTAATAGTATTGATTCTAGGACGTCAGGTAAAAAAGAACGGAGAGAGTAATGTTATTGGACTATATATAACCGTATTAAAATAACTACACTTTTATTTCCTAAATTGACTTTTGTTACGAGACAAAATTTCCTAAAAGAATATATTTATATTATGGGTCAGGAAGGCTCGTGCAGAGCGGCGGATGGCAT
The DNA here is from genome assembly GCA_036346245.1 of Bonia amplexicaulis. NCBI lineage: Eukaryota > Viridiplantae > Streptophyta > Magnoliopsida > Poales > Poaceae > Bonia > Bonia amplexicaulis. The sequence continues at coordinate 13,396,985 of CM070746.1, read as the reverse complement.
GAACGGCTCCGGACATAACCCTGACCCCCGCGGGCAGCTCCAGCTGGGGGTGGCCAGTTCACCAACACACAGGCATCCCCACTGGTGTTGGTGGCCGACCGCTACACCCACGTGGTCGTTGTAGTCACTAACCCTGCCAGCGCGGACGTTGTTGCCGGGGCCGGATGCCACGCCGATACCGCCTCCAGAGTTAGGCTCTGCTACCAATGCGGTCGTCCACCCCTTGTGGCCCTAGCGCTCGTGACCACCACTGTCATGCTTCGTTTCCTCTTTGTTGCTGTCGATACCTTCTTGGGTGCCATTACTTCTCTCAAGCTCACGGCTTGCTCCCAGTCGTCCTTACGAACGACGCCAACTGTTATGGTTACTGACCAAACAGTAAACTAGAGGACTAGAAGAATGAGTGTAATGAAAAGTGTCCTCTTCCTTGGCTATCACCAGGGACCATATATATACATGGCCACAAAGCTCTATTACAATAACACCCTTGCTACAAGGCACTATTGCAAGGATATGTGTGTATTTTTACATGCCCGACTGGGCCGGTAGGCCCAACACGCTCAATGGATATAGGCGGGGGCCATCCCCACAGCAGGTATGTTCTTTACATTCCTAAATTATGTGTTGTTCCTTAGTTTTGTTCTTTACATTACTAAATTGTTGTGCCTAGTTTGGATAGTCGATTTGTTCTCTAAGTTTATATCATGTAAGCCTGAGTTATTCAGTATGCACTATTCTGTTCGTCAACAATTTCGGGGAATGAGGTTCAAATCTTAGCTGCAGAATGAAGTCAAGATCCCTAGATGGATTGATGCCTTGCATTATATCCTTTTGTTTTGTTTGGTTGCTTCAAGATTCATTGGTACAAAGGGTGGTTGGTGATGGGGAACATGCAACACGTTGGGAAGATTTTTTTTTGATAAGAAAACATACAATCCAACCTGCCGGATTTAGGCCCTGTTCTTTTCAGCTTCTAAAAGCTGCTTTTCGGCTTTTCTACAGTAACTACCTTCTAAATATAGTATTTTTTTCAAGATAGGGTCTACTAGTTAATTGTAGTACATATTTTACTGACTTCATTTATATCAACAAAAACCGCACGTAAATTTTTGTTACTCTGTAATCTCTCATGCAAACAGCCCAAAAGTCACAAACCGCAGCCAAAAGCCACAAGCCGCAGCCAAAAAGAACAGGCCCTTAAACCAGTGACCTAAGGATTCAATCTGCAAACACTATAGTCCTCCGCTCTACCAACTGAGCAAAGGTCAGTGTTTTTGGTAAATGATCCTTTGGCAAATAATTTGATGTTTTTTCGAGAATACACTAAAGACTTGCACGCATTTCATTAAGTAGAACATATATAATATGACATTCAGTCAACAAATCACAGTGTCCATTGATCGTAGCAAGCAAGCAGTAATATAGGTGGTGATCATTTGGGCTTATTTTTGGTGGCTTATGGCTGAAAAGCACTGTAGCTGGCTGAAAAAACACTATAGCTGACAAAGGCTTATTTAACATAATTAAATTTAAAAAAATTAAAAAATATGTTAGCCCACCATAGACAACGCAAACGAATACGGGAAAAAAAGAACGGGCAAAAAAGCTCAAAAAAAGCCAAAAGTTCAGAAAAAGACGAATTTATAAATAGTAAAAAATAAGCCAGAAGCCAGAACCTGAAGCCCGAAACGATCACAACCATAGCGTTAACGCATGTACCATGTACGGCACAACCTGCTCTACAACTACAAGGAAGGTATTGGAGGTCAGGTCAGATCCATCGCGGTGTGCAAGGAAGGTATTGGAGTAACGTATGCCAGTGAACCAAAGTTACTCCTACCAAAGTCATTAGGTCTCCATTGATACACAACCTGTTACAACTCATGCGGACAACTAACCTTACATGAATACAGCGAAAAACACCGTAACAACATCTCAAAACGCCGGGTGAAACCCCCCCCCAATCCCTCGCAAAACCCTCCAGTAAAATCTTCTGAATCCAGCACAGCATCTTCCATATGGCGGCGTCCCGGCCTTGGGCCGACCTTCGCCCGGAGCTCCTCTCGTGCATCGCCGACCGCCTCGCTCTGAGATGCTGCATCAACACCGCTGTGGTAAGATAAGTTTAGAACTTGGAAGGGAAGGCAAGGGAACTGAGCATGTTGGAGGCTATCTTGCAACTTGATGAGGCTACATGGTATATGAAGGGGCAGATATGGCAGCGGTGGATTCGGACGGAATTAATGGGATTAGCGTAAGCATGGTGTATTCTCATATGAGAGGATTCCATTTTTGTGGACAGAAGGGGCGAAGAAGATACCTAGGAGGCAAGTGTCGATAACGGCCATAGCGGCGAGGAGAATAATGGCGGTGGCATTTTACAGTTGATGGGGTGGCTGGATGTGTTCGGGGTTAGCATCAACGCATGAAGGCGCACCTTGTGACATGGTATGTTTGGCAAGAAGATGGCGGAGGTAGCAGATCGTCGGAGGCAGAGACAAGGGTGGCTGTGTGACTCAACTCCGACGACGCTCTGGTGTTCTTTGATGAAGAAGATGATGTTTCCCGTGGCAGTTGCAGGCAACAATGGTGGTCTTGCTGGGCTCAAAGAAGGCGGCATGCCATTGAGTGGTGCGTGTGAGCTGATGCCGTCGTTGGCTTGCTGCTCACTCGTCTCCTCCATGCCGGCTGAAACCTCGCTCAGCTGCGACTGTGGTGGCTTGGTCTAGGCTGGCCCGTGGCCCATGAGAGGTATAAAGTAGGAGAAGAAGCGAAGAAGGAGGCTTTAGGTGTAGTAGCATTATTTTTGAAAATTTCTCTCTTCAAATTGGATGTTAACAATGGCCACGGATGGAAAAGCTAATGGCAATAGCATTCTCCAAATTTTTTTGTCTTTTGAGATGGCATTTGTAAGCTCGGTCTCTTTACAATGGTATTTTACAACTCACAACCAATTGCAGTGGCATTGAACAAATTTAGCCTAAACTATTTTGCCTCTAGTTTGAATAGTCCATTTTTTCTTTAAGTTTACAGGCAACATATCATATGGATTCACCCTTCGGTTTTGCCATTGACTGATGATTTCTTACCAATTGTAGCACGTCAAAAATATCTAGTGATAAAGTCCCAAGTAATACCAATGAGATTCCAACAATCCTTACAAAATCTGCAATAAAAAAACAGATGTTGCCAATCGTCTTGAGCTTTTGGAGAACAATGTGCGCAAATTTCATTTTTCTACAACGAACTGCTTTCATCATGAATCTGGTTTTTAATTTGCCATTCAATAAAGTCCACAAAAGACCCAAAGCTTTACCCCGTTCCAATGAGCTTCTACTTCTGATTTCTAACTTCTTAAATTCATCTATTTTGGTTTTTTTGGGGATTTTTTGTCTTTTCTTTTTTCCCTTATTCCTTTGTATTCTCCGTGATGATATAACTTTTTTATTTTTTAAATTTAATTACGCGTAAAAGCTAACAGCAGGTACAATATATTTTCAACCGCTACAGTACCAAAAAACCCAAAAGCCAGGGCTTCTAAGCCCTTTTGAACACTAGCATGCACTCATTTTAGTCAAACCCACGAGAAGGGAGAGATCTCATTAGCTCCTGATAATAATATTAATATATAGGGATTGTCTATGCCACGATGGACTGTTTACTTGCCCCAGATCAGTCGATTTGATCCAAAGCCTGTCCTCCTCCCCCATCACAACACTATGAGCCTGTTTGGTAACGGCTACGGCTTATAGCTTTTGGCTAAAAATTTTGAATTTTGGTTGTTTACGGTACAGATTACGGAGAGAGAGATACTCACTTGCGATTTTTGATGGTACAGATGTTGGGTTTTTAACGTGTACATCGTTTAATTTATAGACTCTGTCTTGAGAAAATACTCCGTTTGAAAGTTATGTACTGTAGCAAAAGCCAAAAGCCGTCAGCTTCGAAGGAAAAGAACATGCCCTACTTTATCCCTACCACAGGCTGTCCACATGGGGTATTTCACCTTCTAGGGAGGGGAAAGGGAAGTTGTTTTTCAGATAAAGGAAGTGGGGACTAGGTTATCGGGTCTTGAGTTTTCAAAGAGAAGAAATGAAGTCCGACTGGATTTCACTCCACTCGAGTAGGGAGCAGGGGGAAAGAAGTGCGACATCACGAGGGAGGATGGCTGGCAGGCAGGTTGCCAATGCGGCACGGAGTCGAGATGGGACTGACCATGGTAGCGAGGTGGACAACGGCAGCGGAAGAAGGAGAGGGTGAAAGCAGACAGGAAAGGGGGAGAGGAGGGCATGGCTGCAATCCTGAAAGTTGGGCATGCTTTTCTGGGCCAGCCAAGGCACAACATGACATGATATGTAGCAGGCTAGGCCAACATAGCATGAACTACTGGGCCGGGCTAGAGAATCGGGTACGCACGACACGTTCCATGGGTCATGCTTGGGCCAGCATGGGGAGGGGGAGGAAGACCGTTGTCATGGCCTATCGTCGACTCGCCACCTCAAATCCATCCTCCCCTGCGCATGGCTTTGCTCAGATCTAGGAGAGGGGAAGGGGTAGCCGAACAGTCGCAGTCATCACGGTGGGCTTCATGGATGCCCCACCACTTAGACCTGGGAGAGAGGGAGAGGGGAAGGGCGCTCACGGTCACTGTCGTCGTGGTGGGCTTCGCGGCCATCGCCACTCAAATCTAGGAGAGAGGGAGAGGCCATGCAGGCCATGGCTACCGTCGACCGGCCGATAGGAGAGGGAGAGAGTGAGCTGAGAGAGAGAGAGAGCTGGGCGGTGCAGCCTACGAGTGTGTGGTAGTGCCACGAGGAAGGGGGAGAGAGAGATCGTGGGGGAGAGAGAACCGATGGCGAGCCGATGATCTAGGGGTGGTGGATGGCTTCCTCGCATGGTCCAGCTATACTCCTCCATATCCTCATCGATGGTCGGTGTCCGCTCCTCGTCCACGATGCCGTCCACGGTCAAGGGCTGACGGCGGTGGCGTCCACGGTCCACATGTCCAACAGGACCGGGCGTGGGCCAGCACGACACGACGGTGTCCTGTCATGCCCTAGGCCGTGCTTGGGCCTCATCAGAGGCGAGTCATGCCAAGACGACACAGTCAGATGTGGTTATAAGCCTACACGGGCCCGTGCCATGCAGGCATGGCACATCCCAACTCCTAGTACTCACGAGGGTGAGGCGGAGGAGGCGATGGTGCAGTGGTTTGAGGTGAAGTGGAGAAGATAGGAACAAAACCCAATCAACATGTGGGAATTAGGTTGGTTGGCCCGTGTGGAACATTGATGGGACTATGGAGCGGAGGAGTGGGTCTGCGTAGCCTGGGGGCTGCTATATGCCGCTCGAGCGGCAAGTGACACTATGCCGCCCACTTTTGGGTGTGGGCCACAAAACGTGGAAATGGAAAGCCCACCACACCCGTGTGTTTAGGAGCAGCCAACCAAAAGCGTCCACATCAGCCCACGTAGTTCGAGACACATTTCTTTTTCTGGAAATCTAAATGGTTATATCTTTTAAACCGAGTGTCCATTTCGTGATCCGTTTAAACAACCATCATGCTCCTTACGATGATATCATCAAAACTAGACCCCGCTTACATATATTTAGATTTAGTAAAATATTATCATTAGATGTATGCTCCATTAGACAAAAAAACTATTTCATGCATTACTTCGTAATGTTTTATTGATTCATGGGCGATGTTGTAGCACATAGCTTTTTGAATTGGATATGAGGGAATGAATTGGGTGGCTGTGAATGTTCCAATAGGTAAAATAAAATATTTTACGTATTTGGTTTCAAATTTTCAATATTCTAATAATTCATCAATGATTTTCCACGCATTGAGTTCTAGGTGAAATGAACCAATGTTTTGCATATTTGGTTTCAATGTTCCAACAGTTCATCGACGATGTTCCAATAGTTTATTGACGATGTTCTAGGCATTAAGTTCTAAGAGAGAATGAGCCAATGTTCCACGCGTTTGGTTTTAATGTTCCGATAATTTACCGATGGTGTTCAAACATTTCATCGATAATGTTCAGAGGAAATAAAAAATATTTGTAGAACAAATCAAATGTGTTCATAGAACAATTCAAAAAATCAATGAAATAATTAAAAAACTATTAGCGAAATGAATGAAAAAATATTAGTAGAACAAATCAAAGACAAATAGTTGAAAGATATAAAAAAATATTAAAGAAAACAATGGTGGGAAAATGACATAAGAAAAAACCCTACCGCAACATCTGAAAAATGGATACAACAAGATGAAAAAGAAAGAATAAGAAAGAAATGAGAAATGCAACTATACGACAAGATAAAAATAAATTAAGAAATAAATGAGAAATTCAACTAGATGAACACAAGAATAGCAAAGAAGAAAAAATAAGAAAGGGAAAAAGAAAAAGAAAAACAACGAGCCACTGTTGGCTCCTCTAGCGCATCTAGCGTTCGGCTGCTAGCCTCAAGCACGTGGGTCAAGCAACGAAAGCAGCAGCAGCAGCAGCGTGTGTTGCATTTGCGATTGGGCCGTTAGCCGGAGTGGGCGGCAGAGTGCTCGTGGCGCATATGATTTCCGTAGCCTGCGTGGGTACGGTGCTTGCCAGCAGGTGAAGTGTGTTTTTGGAACAGGCGTAAAGCCCACGCGCAAAACAGTAGATGAAAACCCACACGGACTGAGTGGGCTGCGAAACGCACCTCGTGGGATCAAGGACCCTCTCGGCTCCTGCTCCGGGCAACGCAGGCGCAGCGCGCGTGGTTGGTGAATCCTCGTCGTCAGCGCGTGGAAAAATCGCAAGTCAGGTGGGCTGGAGCCGGACACCGTTGTGGCCTGGCCGTTAAGGCGCTACTCGTCCTCGGCTTTTCACGCCGAAACGAACGACGGCGTCGGTTCCGGCAGGTCAGGTGCAAGGAGGCACAACCGCTTGCCGCCGTTGGTGTTGGACCATTCCGCAAATTTAGAGCGTCGGATGGGCTTGTTCGTAAGATGCCCGCTCGTCAATGGAGCATAAAATTCCCCAACCAGGCCATCGCCCCCAGTCCTCAAACCCTAGATGGCCTAGGCTGACACCGGATCCGTCCATCGCCATGCCGCCGTTCCGGCGCTGGGCGGACCTGCCGCCGGACCTGCTCTGCCGCATCGGCGACCGCCTCGACCTCAAGTGCTACGCCAGCGCGCGGGGCGCCTGCACGGCGTGGCGCTACGCGCTCGCGCCAGCGTCCCCGTCGCTCCTCGTCGTTGCCGACGACGCCAGGTGCTGCCCCTCCGCGGCCTCCCTCCCCACGCGCCGCTCCTTCGACCTCACGGCGATCCTCTCCGGCGGCCGATGCGTCGGCTCCAGCAACGGCTGGCTCGCCCTCTCCGTTGGCCTCTTCGGCGGGCATAGCGTCTTCGTCCTCTTCAACCCCATCACAGCCACCGAGATCGTCCTGCCGCCGCTGATCTACGAGAGCAGGTGGGTCTCCAAGGTCGTCTTCGCGCCCAACCCCGCCAAGGACGACTTCGCCGCCGCCGCCATCTGCGACATCGACAGGCTCGCCTACGTCACCGCCGGGGCCAGGAGGTGGGCCGTCCTCGATCCCGTCCGCCTCGTCAGTGGGGACCAGCTCGCCGACGTCGTTTACCATGACAAAGGTAAGGTCTACTGCCTCACGAGGTGCGGAGACGTGCACGTGCTCCGCCTGCCCGAGCGCCGCCGCCGGAAACCTGCCACCGTCGAGGATCCAGGCCCCTCAGAACCAGAGGTACCCGTGCTCCCATCTTCTGAATGTGCACTTGGTTTTCGAGCGAGGCGAACCCAACAACAGCGCAACTTGCGCATGATCTGCTATGAACATTTCCGATCGAGAGATCAGAATCCAATGGGGGCATTGAAGATTACTTTCTGTTCGGATACATTCATCCCTTTTAGGAGAGTTCCACCTGGATCTCTCGGACCGGACCTAAATGCACCGGCCACCGTCGAGCCCTTGTTGTCCGAGGGCAACCTCCCGTTCGACCCTGCCACCTGTTTTGCTCCAACGCACAACACTGTGTCAGTTTTTACTAGTGCCAAGAACCTGGTGCTCTGTGAGGGTAGCCTGTACCAAGTCTGGAGGAATGCGAGCTGTACTGTTACTTTGCAGCTGCCAGGAGGTGGTCATCGTCGTGTATCGGAGAATGAAATATTGGTTCTGAGGTATTATCCCCGTCGCCAACCATGCTGGGACGCTGTGACAAACCTGGGCGGCTACTCTGTGTTTGTCGGGAGGAACAATGCGGTGTCGATGTATGCAGAGGGTGTGTCGGGGCTGAAGGGCAACTGTGTGTACTGGATCGGTGGGCGGGGTAGGGATCAGGGCATGGTCTTTGACATGACAACTGGGAGGTCTACACCTTGCCTTTCCTCGGTTGGTGGCACACCGGGGCCTCCGCATAGCACAATCTGCTGGTACTTCTTGAGTGACATAGTGAACAACAGCAACAATAGTGGAGGAAGAAGAGTTTATCAGACCCGAGCAAGGGCCCGGGCTGAACGTGAACAATATATGGGAGAGTAATGCGTCGTCAAACTGTTTGGCGACATAGTGAGCACCACCAGGCACCAGACACAACGATGGTAGCTGAGTTTACTGTACCCGAGCCAGAGCCCGATATGAGCATGCACAATATCTGGCAGTGTGTTGCTAAACTGCGTGATGTGTAGCTGATAATTTGTTTTAATTTTTCTGTTTCCTAAAATAATGTGCTTGAGTCTGCTGTTCGTTTGTAGCCCACATCTTTGTATGTTTTATGTCATGTAGTGGAATAATCGATGCCATCTTTGTAAGCTTATATTCATCATATTATGATGGAATAAGAAAAAGGATTCTGAAATATTTGTGAGTTGGGGTTGTTCTGAATTGCAGTATCACTAGTTTCTCTTGAACTTCCTTTTGTACTCTCAAATCTGGTTGCAGGATAATGGAGATCAGACTGATGCTTTACTCTCATTATTCTGTTTAGTAGATTCACCCCCTAATGTCATCACAATACCCCCACTATGTACAAGAAGCAAGGATTACATAGGAACAGATAGTCTGAACTCTGAACATCTCAACCCGAGTCTGAGGTGCTGCTCCACTCAAGATTCCATAACAATTTCAGTGGGCGGCAGCATCTGTGGATGAACGCTGAAATACAGCGCCTGCAGCGACCGGACGACCTCATCCATGGCCGGTCTCTGGTCGGGCATCACCGACGTGCAGCGCACCGCGAGCTCCAGGGCTGTCTGCATCTCCTGCTGTGCCATGCGGGAGACGTTGGGGTCGAGTATCTGCGATGAACCGTTGGTCACGTTGATCTGCCTCCGCACCCACCTGACGGTGTTTAGCACCTGTGATCTTGATTGGGTAAAAGAGCACCAGCTTCCATGGTGAGGACTTGTTGCCGTGCAACCTCCTACAAACTGCAAATGCACCTATGGCTAGCAGCGTCATGCCGGTACTGAACGATGCCATGGTTGCAGCTAATGCTAGCCCCTGATGCTTTCTCAGTGGCGAATTGCAATTGTCCGGCAATCTGGGACCGCACAGCCCGGGCTCCCTTCGAGAACATGGCAGGATGGCTGGAGACCAGCTCCGGAGGCACACTGCCAGAGAACTGGTTGTATGAGACGTTGAGCAATGCAAGCTGCAGGTTCTGGAGTTCTGCCGGAATGCCGCCGGTGGGGCCGTTGCTGGACAGGTCGATGTATGTCAGCACCGGCAAGTCCCCGAGAGATGTCGGTATTGGCCCTTGAAGCCATCGCCGGACAAGTACAGCGACACCAGCCTCTTGCAGTTCTTGAACTCCGGGAACGAACCGGAGAGCGAATTGTGGGAGACGTTTATGATGCTCATTGCCGGTGAGTCACAAAAGTTGTCCGGCAAGCTGCCGTTGAGCTCGTTCAGGGAGGCGGAGAACCAGTACATGGAGCGAATCAGGCCGATGCTCTGAGATATCTTACCGGGGAAACTGTTGTTGTCAACATGGACCTGCTCGAGCCGAGACGCCCCGCTGGGGAACTCCGGTAACCGGCCGGGGAACAGATTGTTCTCGGCGCGGATCACCCACAGATCCCGCAGCGACCACAGGCCTGCGGGGAGCTCCCCGGTGAACGCGTTGCCCTGCACCTCAAACCTCTGCAGCATCACGCACTTCTCAATCTCCTTTGGAAACGGCCCAGAAAATCCATTCTGCGACAAATCCAGAGACAGCAGCTTCTGAAACTTGAGACCGAACCCCGCAGGCACGGCTTCTAGGACTGTGCATTCAATTAGTTTGGTAAAATCGATTCGGTATATACGATATATACGGTATTGTTAGTTTAGTAGTATACGATTTTTTTTAAAATACGGTTTGGTATCGGTACATTCCAATTTATTTCAGTGCGGTATCGGTAAATATCATATTTATCAAAGTTAGCGCAAATTACAAACGATATAGTAACTAACGAAATGAGTAGACGACACTATATATACTATGAGCCGTCACAACGCCGGCTACTACGAGTGCATTCACATACACTGCAGTCTGCGCCGGAGATTAGATGCAGGCTCCTTTCTTGAAAGGCGTTGTTCCTATCAAAACTTTATCATGAACTTTGGTACACAAATCGTGTATGTGTAGCAACGTCAAGCGAGTTTTGCTGGATGAAGTTACGTGGCAGACGTTGCTCCTCGTGAATCAATGTTGGCCCTTTTTTACGTGATTTTTTTCTTTGGGCTTGACAAGAACGACTGTTGGTGCTTCTGTCTGTTGCGGAAAATGAGGAAGGCAATTGCCGGAGACCACGCCAAAATGGCAAGGGCATAGACGCGAGCGCGGCACGGTCTGCTACGCCCCGATTTTCAATGTTCCGGTTTTTTCAATTTTTACGCTCAAAAAATCCGAACATCAAAAAAACCTAAAATATAAAAACCGAATCGAATACCGAAAATCGATCAAACCGAATTGATGGTTTAGTTCGATTTTTTCGGTACGGTTTTTTCGGTTTGTCAAGCTGTTCATGGACAAATCAAGAACCTCCAATTGCTCCAACCCAAAAAAAGTTTCAGGGATCGAGCCGCTAAACCCTGACCCTGCAAGAACAGGCACCTGAGGCTTTCCATCTCACCAAGCTCCGGCGGCAGCTCGGATTCCATGAACTGGTTCTTGGACAGGTCCAAAAAGTGCAACCTGGTCAGGTTCCCGAACAGCGCCGGGTGGAGCACGCCAGAGAGCCGGTTGCCGCCAAGGTTGCACACCTCGAGGCCCCGCAGCGCCGCGAGGCCGGGGGCATCTGCCCTTCGATGTCGTTGCCGCTGAGGTCGAGCGACGTGAGCGAGATTAGCATGGCGAGCTGGTCGGGGAGCGGGCCCCAGAAGGCGCCGGAACTGAGGTTGAGGGAGACGAGCGAGGTGCACTGCGAGAGCTGCAGACGAAGCCGTTGGACGCGAGGATGAGGGCGACGAGGCCGGGGACGCGGCAGAGGGAGACGGCGGCGATGTCGCCGGAGAGGTCTGTTGGACTAATTCATTTTCTAGGAGTAAGTGCCCACAGTAAAAAATCTTCTAGAAGTTCCATGTTTACTCGAGTAATAAAAGAAAACAGTACAAAGTGGCATCAGGTTTTGCTTTTACCGAGTCTTCATGGTAAAGTCTCTTACTCTCTTACCCCGTTGAAGAGATACATGACATGTTCTTTACGGTTTTTAGAAGTATATTTTGATTTTTATTATAATATCTAACTTTTAAATATAATATTTTTAAAGATAGATCTATAAGTTAATTGTAGTACACGTTAAAAGCCTAACATATGTATCAACTAAAATTGCAAGTAAGTATCTCTCTCCGCAATCTCTATCGTAAATAGCCAAAATTCAAAAATTTCAGCAGAAAACATAAACCACAGGCAAAAAGAATAGGTCCATACTTAGTCAGTATAAGATGTAAGATAAATACATGAGATGTAAAAATCAGTTTAACTACTAACTATGTTACTATAAGATATATGTAAGATAGTAATATCAAGTCGGTTCCTACTTTCTATAAATAGGACAACACTTGTACATATATTGAAGAAGTAGAATATGGGTCTGTTTGATATAGCTGCGACTTATGACTTTTGGCTGAAATATTTGAATTTTAGTTGTTTGTGACAGAGATTACGGAGAGAGAGATTCTCGCTTGCGATTTTGGTTGATACAGATGTTGGGCTTTTGACGTATATTACAATTAACTTGTAGACCTTGTCTTGAGAAAATACTCTGTTTGAAAATTAAGTACTATAGCAAAAACCAAAAGCCGTTTTTAGAAGCCGTTAAAGAACATGCCCTATAGGAAATAAAGTTAAATAGAAGATCATGAGTGAATAGCTATGCGTTGTGTACTACGTTGTGTTTTTAATTCCTTTCTTTGCTTTTTTTTAGTGTTCAAATCCCTAACAATTGATGTCAGAGTCCTAGGTTTTAGTCGGACGTAGCGAAGTAACACACCGTGTTCATGCTGTTTTTCAAAGCTTTGGTTATAGCTTCAAGTCCGGGCGTCGAAACGACACAATCGATGGTTTCTGTATTCTTCGGAGAGAATTACGATATATGGAAGATCAAGATGCGAACGTTTCTACTGTCAAGGGTTGTGGGATATTATCGAGAACAGCTACACAAAGTATACCACTGAAGATATTCTTACGCCAAAGCAGAATAAATCTCTGGTAGAGAAGCAGATGACGGACGCCAATGCGACAAGAGTGGAGCCATAGGGTAAGGCTCTCGCTCTTCCCCCGGTCACTCCACCCACTCCAGTACTCCACCACGTCGGGGAAAAGGGTCCGAGGGGGAGAGGGAGGCCGGGAGAGGAGGAGACGTCGGGGGGGAGGAGGCGGTAGGGAAGGGACCGGAGGAGGGAGGGCAGGGGGGGGGGGTGGTGGCGTGGAGGGACTAGAGGAGGAGAGGGTCACGGGGTGGCGGTGGCGGCGGAAAGTAAGGCGGCAGGAGAGGAGGAGGCGGGGTGTCGGGGTGGGGAGGCGACGAGGAGGGACTAGAGGGAGGAGAGGGCGCGGGGTGGGGAGGGTGGCGACGGGAGGGACCGGAGGGAGGAGGAGAGGCGTCGGGGTGGGGTGGCGGCGGGAGGGGAGCCGGGGCTAGGGGAGGAGGCGGGGAGAGGGGGTCGGGGTGGGAGGAGGCAGGGAGAGGAGGGCGTCGGAGTGGGGAGGAGGCCGGGAGGATGAGGGCACCGGGTAGGGAGGAGGGACCGAGGGAGGGGCACCGCGCAGTGGGACTAGTAGGGAGGGAGGGTAGCGGCGTGGAGAGCGGAGAGCTGGAGAGAATTTCTAAGAGAGAGAGAGAGGAGTGGACGGAGTCGCGGTCTCGCGGAGACGTTGTGTCTGCATGTGAGAGACAGAGAGAGGGAGCCGATGTAGAGACCAAGAGAGCGCTGAGCGCGTGAGAGAGGGAGCCGACGGAGAGAATAAAGTTGGAGAGATAGATGAGAGTTAGGACTGATGAGACGAGAGATTCTGAGAGAGAGCGTGGAGTGGAAAGATGCACCCAACAGTCAGAGAAGTAACATTTGAGCACAACGTTTGGGTCTTCGGGAGAGTAACATTCAGAAGAGCAATGCCTATAAATTCACTTCTCTTCTATCATTACTTCACAAGCATTCAATCTCTCATTTTTTCAACATCCCTCTACACTTTCCATTTCTTCAACATCCCTCTACACTCCCAAGACCCTATTTCTGCAACATCCCTCTATACTCTCTATTTATTCACCATCCTTCCAATATGCTATCAAGGAGTCGGAGCACCAAGGAGCTCCCGAGCGGTATGCAGAGGAGTCGTAGCACGAAAAGGGCACCAGGGTGTCTTAGTGTAAGCTCTCGTCGTCGCTCCCCTAGTCCTCCTCTGGCTCCGACTCCCGTTGATGCTCGTCGACTCTCACCAAGTATGGAAGACTATGATATGTATGACCATCATATGGACGATACGGAGGGCTACGAGTAGTACCAGGGCGGTCCGAAGCCAACGAGGACAAGAAAAGACAAGCTTGACATTACACTTACAGAAGAAGCTAAAGGGCATATCTACTTTTTCGTCCTCTCAGTCTCAGGTAGCCTCCAAATGGAATTCTATCTCAGAGCTGAACCACTACTTGGAGCATGTTTTTGCAAATATTGATCATGATCTTACTGGTGGAGGCAAGATAGATGTTGTGGGGGTGGCCCAACCCCCCGTGACTGGGCCTTTCAACTGACCCAAGATGTAATAGGCCCAATAGTATAGAGGAATATATCAATGTACCATCATCCTTTGTAAGTACTAAGGGGTGGGATGGGAAATTCTCATCCTACCCCACACATGTATATAAATACCTAAAAGGGGCAGGAGTAGGGGATCCTCTCTCATTCTTACTCCACATACGATTCTATGTTGGCTCTCCTGTTCTTCTGCTAGTCTCCTTCTTTACTGTTTGGCTAGTAGCCACAACAATAGACTTTCTCGAGTGGTAGAAGAACAACAAGCGGATATTTCCTACGCTGTCACATTCGCACGGGATGTTCTCCTGGTGCCGGTGTTTACCGTGTCTTCAGAAGTGACGTTCAACACGGTAGAAAGAATAATTGAAGAAAGAAGATCATCTCTCACGCCTAGGATGATGGAGGTAATCACATGCACCAAAGACTGGGAATTAGTCAAAGAGCGGCAACAGCATCAACTGGAGGATCCTGAAATCGTACAGGCGTACGCTGACCTCGAACGCATAAACGACCTAAACATTGATGAGTAGATACTATATGTATGTTGTTATAGTTAGTATGCACATATATTGTTGCTGTACTCTTTTCTTTACTCGGGGAACCCCACTCTGGGGCATAAGGTTTTTAACGAGGTAGTAACTTTGTATTTTTAAAATATCAAAGAAATTTCACTTTTTCCGAAATATTTACGTCATTGCGTGCCCATATTTTTATGCAACTAATTCAATTTCAACTAGTTTTCAATGAGACGGGTACGAGAGAAAGGAAGATGGCGACCGCCGCCATCATCGTGTATAGTTGCTTCGGATTGGGTTTAGACTGACACGGTACGAATACCGATACGACGGGCTTTGGGACATACTTGGGTCTGACCAGAGACGAGACAGATCGACACGACACGATGAGATGACTGAACCAAGCCGATATGGCATGAAGCACGATAAACCTAAACCGTACTGGTATAGCACAACCCCACTTCTAGCTCTAGTCATGATAGAGGTGATTGTCCTTATCTTCCAATCACCTGCCTTTCTTCGGTCAATCTGAACAATCCTCGAGTGTAACAGCCCGTGAGTTTTCCCTGATCCCAAGATAAATTGTGTTTTCTTGAATAAAATATGTACAATTCATAACATCCAGGTTCATTGTACAGGCGTTACAAGCAGGGTCTGTACATACAAAAATGCCCGATTCAAAATCCTGGGGAAGAAAGATGCAGATCTTGACACGATCACATTATTTAACAAGGTAACAGTGGAAGCTGAATAATCTATCGATAATAACAAATGTTGAAATGTTCCTATCACATACTACAGCATTTTCTGTTCTTTTCTTTTTTGATATTTTTCCACTCCACAAACGTTCACATAGCCGGCACAGCATGAATGCCTTGCCGATGGAAAAAAGCACACAAAATCGCTCACAGAATATGGCTCAAATTTTCAGCTCCACAAAGGCCAGCCTGGTACTAGCTAAGCTCAGCAGCTAACCAGTATTTACCAAAAGGGGCTGAACTATGAAATGGTCATCAATCTTGAGCTCCTTCTGCGAGTTCCATCAGGAGCAACAGCATGCCGCGGCTGAGCAATCACATGGTCGCCGTCGCACCAACATCCTGTTTTGGCTCAGTACGTGTGTAGGTGAAGCTTCGTGTGATTGGGGTTACCATCTGATTCCCAGGAATTACAGGTGTAGTTTGACTAGGTTGTCCGGCATCAACAGAATCAGCAGTGTCACGCTTCCATTGAAAACTCCGAGCACCACCTCTGAGTGGTAGACGCCCACGGATGGCATTGGCACCAGGAAATGTCGGCCTTGGGTATGCGGTTCTAATGAGCCTTGAAGCGAATGGTGATCCCCGAGAAGCACGGGACCAGCTAGGCAGTTGAGGCACTTCAAGAGAGCTTCTTCGAACAACCTGCAGCGCAACATAGTTAATTGCTGGGGCTCAGACATGCATGACAAATCATGAAAAGTACCTCTTGAGATCTTGCTGTCATGAATATTTCTACAGGAACACTAAAAAGTGCAACATCGACTGCAATTGCCAGAGTATACTTTTTATTGTCATAATGTACCAATAGGTATGATCTCATATACGTAAGATGGAAAACACTAATAAGGATACTGACAAAGGAATGGCACATTTTATGCCAATTTCTCATGGAAAATGAACAGCACAACTCAAACTTGCATTTTTGTGTGGCACTGAAGCAGCTCAACAAATGGAACCTCCTATACACGAAAATATCTTCTAATGTTGGAAGTTCAACAGCAAACCCGTACTAGAGCTGCTGGATCATGTATTGCAATGCACAAATTCAATAGAAAACCTTGTTGCCAATAAAAATTATAAGTTAGGTCAAGGCAGTGTTACCTTCAAAATGCGTGACATAAAAGATGTGCCATTCAGGGTTAGTGCCTGCTCTGCAGATTCTTTGTGCAAGAACTCAATGTATGCCGAACTGATCAAACAAAAAGAAAGAAAAATCAACTAAGGATATTATCTAAACAAATGCTGATGTTTCAGAATGCTCAGAGAAGACTTAGAATTCATACCCTGTTGGCTGACCAGTGACACCATCAGTCAGAATAAGAGTTTTTAGCACAGCTCCAAACTTACTGAAATGACGAGAAAGAGCATCTTTTGTTGCAGCAAAATGTACCTAAAAAGCCAACAGAACAACCCCTAGTACGAGGAACTCTTCAGCTTCATAAACAGAAGGGCAAAAGAAGAGAAACACTTACATTGCTAACAAAGACAGTTCTAGAATCAGTGCCACCTTCAGGTTGACCTGTAGAGTACGATCCAGCAGCTAAAACAAAAACACAAAACTTCCTTAACCAATGAAGGGGTTGAAAAGCCACAGAAGTACAGAACCCACATGTAAAACAAGCAAATTTAACGGGATAAAAAATTCATAGTACAACAGAGATGTTTTAAAGAAAAACTGATATAGTAAGTTTCAATCAAATGAAGGATGCGTCTCATAATCAAATACAGTACTCCGTACTCCAGTACTCGTATAAAAGCTTAATACATCAGGAAATTAAGTACATGACAGATCTCGCCAAACTCTACTGTCATGATTCATAATCTAGACTCGAAAACAAAAATTCACAAAAAAGCATCTAAATGTCAAAAAAAAATGCTCACAAATTTACAAAGATAAAAAAGCTAGCAGTTAGACAATAGTAGTTTCTGCAATATTGGGTGTTAGCCCTTCTTTGTTGCTACTAGCAAAGGCCTTTTTACTTGATATCAAGCGCTACAGGAACCACAAAACTTTCTAAGTTCTAAGTTCTAATAGGCTAAAAATAGCTTTTTCCACATAAACATTTCCTTTAACCAATAAAGTAGTCGCAATTCATAGCAAAGAGCAGTGCTACATACCAAGTGATGAAGTCTTCTGTGCCTCCACAATAGAAGTTGAATGCACCAAATCCTGGAATATATTTTCAAAAAGGTTATTATAACAGAATGACGCATTGCAGATAATCCAGAAAATATAAATGTTATATGAATCAGCACAAAAGAAATACACACAAAAGGAATAGAGAAAAGACATGAAAAAGGCATAAAAGCAGACACAAATAGAGAACCCAAGAATGCAGAAATGATGTATTCAATGCCAATAGGCAAATGTAAAAATGTCCATGTAGTATATGTTCCAACAAACTTATGAGATTTGCTGTCCTGTCAGTGTGGTGTGTTCCAACATACTTATGAAATTTGTTATCCTACACATAATTTAGAAAATCCTTACTTAATGAGCTCCAAGATTTGTGTATGGACTTTCTTCCTCCCCCTAAGGAGTTGGATGATTTATGTATCAATTAGCATGCCAAAGTTTATACGAGGATACACTGTAGCATGCTGGATGCTTTGACTTGAAACATTAAATTTAAGGAAGATGACATTTCTGAGCATACTGAACATGTGAGGAACTCAAATTCTTAGAGGCAATAAATTCAAGCTGTTAATTCCATGGGAAAAGCGCTTGTGGTATAATCTAGGTTTTCATGAGCTTAGCTGATATACGGTTTAAAAAGGAACTAAATGCTAGCCGTTGGAAACAACAGACAACAAACTTACTTTGGAATTATCAGTCATGGGTGTATCGTTAGCATATGCAATTGTCACATTTGATTTTCTTGAGCCAGTACCTGTCTTCTCAATGGGCACTTGAGGTTCAAATGTGATAGCATTCCTTGCTGTTTCATGGTTGGGAGGCTTCCGCGTATTACTGTTAGCAGAAATATTTGAGATCTTTTCAGATGGTCTTGGCCCTGAACTAGCATGTGGGTCCTGGGCTATCGACCTTCTTACAGCAGCAGCTCCTTGTACCATATTGTACCCCACTACTAATGACTCTTTACCTCCACTAGAAGGCAATGTACTTCGGTAAGAACCCAAACCATTATACCTAACAGCACTGGTGTCATCATACCCATCAATATCTGATGCAGAATCATCAACCTCATCTGCTTCCCGGTCATACATGTAAGCATCGCTGCCAACATACTGATTTCTTTCATGCAATTCTACTTGATTTTCTGCTCCCACATTATCTATATCCTCATATTCTCCTCCTTCTGGATCTTGTTCTCTAAAATCAAATGATTCTTCAGTAGCATTCAACACACGCCTTCTACCCAATCTGTTAAACACACTTTTGGAATATCTGTCCTTAAGAACATCTTCAACAGCCTCAGCTGCAGCTCTTAATGCTGCTGTGGCACCTGGTATTCTCACATCAGAATTTATTTTCTGCAACCTAACATCAAGTGCTGAATCTGAAGCCATGGTAGACACCACAGAACAAAGTCGCTTGGAAGCTGATTCTGATCTAGGGATCATTGGCTGCACAGTTCTGACAGCATCACGAACAGCAAACTGAAGAAGCCGGCGTGGTGCATCAATAACTTGGTGGGACATTCTCTGAAAAAAATATTAAAAATATTACCACAAAGAATAAGAATGAGAAAAAAGAACCTCCTACAAATTGAGAGGCCTTACAGTAGTTCAAAAATCATATACGGTAATGATATAAATGAACAAGGATAACACACATCATAAAAAGACTAGTTGATCCACATCCACCAACTTCATATCTCAGGTGTTCCAAACACTATCATGATTGAAAGTTTAAAATATCAGGTTTCACAGTTGAGGGTGAAATGAGACTTTTGTGAAAGTTTGGGGATTCCAAAATGCACTTCATAAAATGGAACGTGATGTCCAAATACAAGCAGCACACAAGCAGATTCTTCAAATTACAATTCCTATTAAAGAATAATGTCTTTATAAACTTCTATACTAAGCAACCAGAAAACATGAAAACAATCCAGTGCAAGATGTGATGGCACAGGAGGAGGGGGTAGGGATAATGGTAGCTGCAATAGACAGAATACAAATTAGATGTCAAGGTTTGCACCAACATAATAATGTTTTTCACTGACAAAGAATCTTATCGGAATCCAGGTGCTGTAAACAGAAAAGAGTACCATTCAATCATGTAGGAATTAATATAGAAATACATAGATAAAAGCTATTAGCAGGTCCGTTCAGTAGACTTTCAAGACTACAGAAAAGCATATGCCAACATATTAATTTATTGATATGAGACTGTCTGTTCATGATATGACTTGATAATTAACAATCTAACATATAACATAAAAACAATGCAAAAATCATGCCATGAATGTTGCCAAGTTTTGCAAAATAGACTATATGACTGAGAGAGCCTTAGAAACCTTTATTTGTCGTGTGTCTTCCTCTCTGCTTCTCTTTCTATGGTGATGCATGTCACGTGGGTGGGTTCGTCTTACGGCATGTGTATGAGAAGTTTTTTCTTCTGCATTTGAAACAGTAGCTACAACACTTCGAAGGGGAACTACCTCTGATTGTTCTCGAACAATTTCTCCCCACTCCCTCTTCTGTTGAATTCTCATTGTCTTCTGAGTTTCAGCTTCAGGTTCACTATTAGTCTGTATACTGCTAGTCAAATTATGTACAGGCAAGCCTCTAGCGGTACTGCGAGTGCTTTTAGCTTCGTCAATAGTAGAGACAGCTTTGGGTTGCACATAAAGGTGCAAATTTGAGGAGAGGTGATCCCATAACCTGCATGATCATAGATTCTCAGTGTTGTCAGAACAAATGGTATATAGGAAAAAGAAATTGAAGTTACAAAAGTTCAGATGATGAGATAATAACCAGGATACAAATGCATCATTTTCATCGCCCAAAAAAACCTGCAGCTCCTTTGCGGCCTCATCCTTCCGTCTTCCATTTCTGAGCAATACGACGACATACTCCTGACCCACAAGATGAAATAGTTAGATCAACGAACGATCTCAATGGTTTGTGGATCTGTACATCGAAAACATGCTTAATATCAATTCTTTTGTATTGTTCATCACATAGTGCTTAGCAACAAAATTTTGAGACCTCAACCAGCCAATGTAATCTCCAGACCTGCCACAAAAGGCAAAATAATCCAAAATACACTAAGTCTCAAAAGACAATTTGGCCAGTGGGAGCACACAGCATTGCCACTCCAATTAAACACCGCAAGTATCAAAATTCGACCAATACTTCAACTCAGCACTCATAATCAACAAGTAAACAGCCCCCACAAATCTATAATGTTGGTTAGCTAATTCCCACGCCCCCTTAGAAAATGCATAATCCGATCCAAGGGCGAATCCAGCTGGGGGATTCATTAGGCTTCAACCTACCCTCCCCCCCCCTACCGACCAGCCAGCCCCAGCCACCCGTCAGGACTCAAGAAGTCCGCGCCGCACCTGCCTCCTCCTCACATCGCCCCCTCCCACCTGTTGTCGGAGGTGGCGGCACGGTGGCTGCGGTAGGCCGAGGGGTGGCTGTGCGAGGCCATTAAGGAGCTGCACCGGCACCACGGTAGCGGCGAAGGGGGAGGAGGGGGAAGTGGGGGGTGTTGGCACAGAGTCGATCGTGGCGTGGAACCTGTGCTAAAGCTTCCTTCACGAGACGTTGCCCGACCATCGCCATGATGCCTGCTAGGTGACATTTTGTTCCTGCCTGCCTCCACAGTCTATTGGTAGGTTCACGCCTTCGCTGTTCCTCGCCCCACACCCCTGTGGAAAATCCCTTGGTTTCAGTTGATACCTTTTATTTGGTTAGTTGGATTCAGCAAGATGCTTAGGAATTAAGATGGATACTTCAGAGCTAATTTACTTTGTGCCAACTTGTCAAATGTTCTGAATTTGAGGTGACGAATAGTGCCATGCCAGTGCTCATTGCTGACATAATTTGCTTGATGCACCGACCTTGAGAATTTAACTTAAATTTCCTGAACATAAATGTTAGTATGTCCCCTAACAGTTTCAGTTTCAGACCAACTTTAGAGTATCCATCCGCTTCAACTGCCAGCTTAATCTACCTGCCATTTTAAGTCATCTATGACTATCAATATCTGCATGGAGTTCTTGTAGGTTTAGTGTGGTTGTTTGTTTTGTCAATAGAGCATGCACTCGATACCTTTTCACGAGTAAGGGGTGAAGCATGAATCCAGTGTTTCTTTTGACATATGCAAGTCTGAAACAGCTACTTTTGTGAAGAGAAAAATGGTAAATTGGGTGTTTGAAGTGGTGTATGGGGAACATCCTGAGGAGCAGGAAGTATATTAGAAAAAGGAAGTTACATGCATTTCTAGTTTTTCTTTCTGGACTTTTCGTACCCATGGTTCAATTTTGTTGGTCCTTTAAGAGCTTAATCATTCTCAGATGCAAATACAGTTTCTTCCCTTCAGCGGAATTTGTGCACTCGAGCTGTCACTTTAGTAGTTGCTCCTTTTTCTCCTGTTAGTTTGGTTCAATTCAGGTCCCCTCAAGAAAATATTTTACACATATGCAGGTTGGTGTTGTTCCTAACATCCAAGATTTTCGACACAACAAGATCAAAGTGTCAACATCGTCAAATGTTGCATCAGCATTTGAGTAAGAACAGTACACCCGATAATTTACAAAGTTTTCTTTTTAAATGGTTAGATCTAAGATCATAGTGGTGCTATAGGCGCCTTCGATAGCTAGTGAGTGGCTCAATGACTTGATGGTGCGCTACTTTGAGCGAGAGATATTTAGAATCGTTGATGATGATAGAGTCATAAGATGCTTACAAGGCATGAAATCTCGCAAAATACATTTGCCTCGTGGTTCATGCTAGCGCCTTTGTGTTCCATTTATTTTAAATGTTCTTCACTAATTTTGCTACTTTTGACAGATGGCTACTCACTGGAAGGGTGAAAGCATATTCATATGTTTTGGGATGCGCTTTTCATTGCTGAAGTATCTTTATTGTATTTCTCCCTTGTTTTGCTTTGCTTATCAATTTGGATTGTAATTGTGAGGATAAGACAATGTTTATCAATTTATCTTAGTTCATTCAACACACCCTCCATTTTAATTCTGGCTTCGCCACTTATCCGATCCTATATACTGCCGAACACCAGCTACTCAAGTTATCCAATCTAGGGCCTAAATTTGGGGCAAAAATCATTTGACTCCCAACCCTTAAAACACAGGAACCGCACTACACCCCAATGCAGATAGCACGGCACTGTTCCACCATCTCACACGATCCCGCGAAATCCAAACGATCGGTTATCCACCCCGACGCAACGGAATTATACCGATAGTATCGCTGGGGTTTTAGCAATGGATCGGAGATCACATCGCAGCGCGGGGTGGCAGGGGATAGGAGATGGATGGGGCGGGGGAATCGACGAATCGTGGGGGGCGCTCACCGCGAGGGTGTCGTCGGAGTAGTCGCCCATGAGCTCCCTGAGCTTCTCCTTCACATGCTCCCGCAGCAGTGCCACCCCCTCGCCGCTGAAGTTGGCTTTGAACGTCCTCTCGCCGCCGTCCATGGGGAACCCTAGATTCCCGCCCTCCCCGCTCCACCCGCCGCTCCGACAATTCAGGCAGCAGCGGCCGCGGCCGTCGCCGTGTTTACGGTCGCTCGCGAGGCGCGAGACTGAGGGCGGCAGGGAGGGGCGGCGCGCGAGCGGCGTTGGGTCTGGACTGTCAATCGCGGAGGGGCGCGTGCGTGTGAGCGGAGAGGGTGTAGTTTTGCAGGGCTTTTTTTTTTACGTTTTGGGGCCCTGGACGGCGTGGCGTTGTGGCTTGTAAGTACGATCGGTGCGGTTGCGTGATCGTGCCGCAGCGGCCGCACCGGTTCAGTGGTACATCGTTTGATTGGAGACTTGGAGCGATCGAGATTTTTGCCGGGCCGGGTTGGCGGTTTGGCGCTTCCCACGGGGAAAGCTTGGGTTTTTCCGCGCCGCGCCGTGGAAAGCCGTGTGTTTTGATGGAGAGGCGGGCAGCGTTTGGATATGGTTCTGCTAGTAGAACTGTAGAAACTGGTTTACGAATGGGATCTATCGAACCGGTTAGCTCTGCTCGTCGTGTTACGTTTGGATGACAATGGTACAATCATGTGATGATGTATCTTTCAAAAGTATATGTTCACATTCTACTCGTTGCTCTCTATAAAAACTTCATTTTATATCGATAGATTTCACACTATTGGCGTTTCTAGATAATGTTGCAAGGTTGTAGGACGTACACAGCTTACATAAAAATATCCATGTATGCATGGTCTACTTGTTCAGGAGGAGCAAAGCTCGACTTAACTAATCCATGCAATTCACTCCAATCCCCTCTATCATAAATCATGGTTATGCGATTGGACGTGTTGTTCTGTGGTCTCTGAATTAAGTTGTTTATTGAGTTTGTTATATCTCAATATCTGATACATGCATAATTTTAATTAAAAAAACACCACACTCTCATACGATGTACGGAAGAGTGGAAATCATGCTTGTCGATCGAGTCGCTGATCTTATGGTTGAAATCCTTAGGAGAAAACAGTGATACTCTTTATTACTATAAACTAGTTACAAGGTGTCTTTAAAAAGACGTAAAATTAGCCCTAATTACACTGAATTGAATGTGATGTGAATTCCTTGTTCTTCTATCTTCTCTCATCCAATCTTAAATACCAATAAAGAGACGCCAATTATTTGTCGGGGAAGATGCCTTATGGGACTAACGTGTCTGGTCAGAGAGGTAGTTATTATTAGAGAGAAGACGCCTGTTCATCGGTTGTTATCTGTGGGAGACGAACGTGGGAAACAACCGCATGGCAGTTGTTGTCAAAGACTCAGGGCTGAATGTCGTGTTATTTTTAGTGGATAAGGCACGTGTTTTATTCACCGCACGAAAGGGATATCCAAGAATCAGGTCCAGGTACCAGTTCACAGAATCTCCAAGCAATCATTCGGTCGGACAACATGCATAGTGTTTCTCCGACTAGAGTACTCGGGAGTAACCTCTAGAGTTTTACAACCACGGGATCCCATGAAGCGGATTTATAATATGAATTTCTTCCGATGAATTTTAATCAGGAAACTTCTTCTTTAACGGCAAGATTAAAGAAACGGTTCTCATTCACTTTAAAGTTGAGAAACTAACTGGGAAACTAAAAGTTTTTATGTACGTTGGGCTTCGGATCGGGTAACTCCTATTTGCAGTTGGAGAGAAACTTTTATAAAACCCTTAGCTCGTTGCCTCTTGGTTTCACGCTTTCGAAAAAACCTTTCATCTTCTTTTCCGCCCTAGCGCTCTTTACCTGTAGCCTCGAATCCTTCCGATCCTCTTTCAATTTTCCGCCACTTAGCCAAACTATCAGATCTAATCACCAATTGACCAGCATCTAAGCTCGGATCAAAGAAACTAAAGGCTATGGAAGAGGAAGGAATGCTGCCCGACAAGATTCTGGTCCCGTGGATGTCAGCAGTCGGAGAAAAATTTCTGAGTAGGAACGAAGGCAAAATCCTGATCTTTTGGGTGTACATTGAGTGTGGATTTCGATTGTTAGTACACCCATTCCTCTCGGAAGTCTTGGAGTACAATAGAATCAAATTGGTAAATCTAGCCCTCAATACAATTGCTAATTTGAACATCTTCGTCTACCTCTACGAAGTGTATTTAGGAATTTTACCAAGCTTGGAACTCCTCCGATACTTCTACAAGTTGACAGGAAAGTCCGGGAAGTCGATGGCGTTACCCAAAGGTTGCGCTTTGCGTCTCCATGATGGGAAGGCC
This sequence comes from Bonia amplexicaulis, assembly GCA_036346245.1. Taxonomy (NCBI): domain Eukaryota; kingdom Viridiplantae; phylum Streptophyta; class Magnoliopsida; order Poales; family Poaceae; genus Bonia; species Bonia amplexicaulis. The sequence continues at coordinate 13,371,593 of CM070746.1, read as the reverse complement.
GAAGAATACATTCCAATATATTCTAAGTCCTCGTGGTCGTCATAGAAGAAGCTATGGTTCTATATGACACTGAACGATGAAGACAACCTTCCTTTTACCGGTCGGATTGCCATCGAGAACCCAAGGTGGAGATCCTCCTAGAAGAAGAAGGGAAAGGTAGAGTGATGGGTCAATGCCATCACCCGTCCTAGGGAGAGAGGTCTTACTTCATGGCACATGGTCAAATCTTTCTCCATGTGTCGGATAAATCCTCTGAAGTTGCACGACCACATTATGCTTTGGTACACATGTGCGGTTGTCTCGACTAGGGATTCTTTGGAAGGTAAACCTAAAAAAATTCCGATCAATCGGGTTTTGTTTTCGTTTGGTCGAACCCTTTTGAACCTAAGGTTTCCTTTGATCTTATAGCCCTATCCCCTGCTGAGGTGAGAGAGATGATCAAAATGATCTGTGCAGGGGAGCCTAGCCAGAAGGCAGAGGTGCCCTCGATCCTAGCTGTTACCTCTCTAGAAGATAGGATCGAAAGACTTAAGGTAAAAATGATAACCCTTTTCATTGATTGTATATTTTCCAATCAATGTATGTAATTCTGTTATGATGTGTAGATGGTCAGGTCAGAGAGTGGCGAGTTGTCCGAGAGCTCGTGAGATGCTCCTCTGAGTCCCAAGATACGGCGAAGCGTGATGAAGTCGTATGGAACCTCGAGATCAAACATTGCTCCATCGACTACTACTCCGACCATCCTTCTGAGTGCCCCTCCAACCGTTCTGATGACCATGAAAGCTTTTAAGAACAAAGTCCCCTCAGAGGTAGGCTTCTACTACGACTCTAAAAATTTTACTTAGAAGCCTACCCCTTTTCTTATAAGGAGGACAGAGAAAAGGCATCGATGGAAATATATTTCTTGGGTGAAGGACTTCATCGTCGAGCTCACTTTAGTCATTGACAAGGCGAAAGAGAGGGAAGAGTGTAAGTTCAAGCTCCATTAAGTTGGTTGTGGTGATAATGATAAATACAATTGTGAGACTAATATGTTTACTGATTATGATATTGCTTAGTCTCATTTGGATGAAAAGGTGAAAAACATAAGAGGTATACATTCAATATCACATTCTTATCTTATTGTATTCCTCGGATTTGAAATATAGAATGAACTTCACCAAATAAGTCAAACTTGAATACGTGCATATACTTTCACAATACATTCTCGTATGCACACATTTAGGGAGAGTTTACTCTATATTTTGTGGTTTCATTAGTATTGACACATGTTCTATTTCTACATATTAAGAATTTTTACTTGAAATATATCCCTTGAGTATATATAGGTTGTGTAGTTCATATATACTCATAACCGGGTTATCATCTAGATCTTCCATTATGTGTTAATGGTGGCATGATTAATGACAACCAAATAAGTAAGTTTTGCTTTAAAAGTTTATCTTAGAGTATACACGTGTTGTGTACATGATGTATACTCGCAATTCAATTTCTATCTCACTATTTGTTCAGATTGTCATGAATTACCAAAAAGAGTAGATTGTAGAATTTAGTCCCTCTATTATGTGTTAATGATGAAGTTTGGTAATTGATGATAATTGTTTTGTGGACTAACATTTTTCATGAGTTGGATTAATAGGTTAGGTTTCACAAATGAGAATGACTTCATGTGTTAAAGATCATCAAGTCAAGTGGTAGATACATCATGAGTTGATGCATGTCTAAGAGGAGATGATCATGTGTTGATCATCAAGTCAAATGAAGACCCATCATGTCTTGATGGAGGTCAAGTGAAGGATGCATCATGTGTTGATGTATGTAAAGACGATGTCCCGGACTTGAAGTGTAGATGTGAGTTATCAAACTTCAATGGGATACGCAAGGCAAAGGTATGACTAGCTAGGGCTAAGGATTTGTTCCTAGTCTTTTATCGATCTTGGTGTTTGGTCGAAAGACCGGATTACTAGTATAGGTTGCCATAGTATTAAGAGAGGTCATGTCTAGTAGCTTGAGTCTCATCATGTGTTGATAGCTCAATCTAACTTGCTCTAGCTCTCCTTGGTATGAAACTTGTATTTGCGAATGTGTTTTATAAAAAGTTGAAGCTTATGTGTTGAATCCTTGTAATATGGGACTATACATTGCAAATGTGTTTTGCAAGTGTTTGAAGTCCATGTTTCCATTCTTTGTAGTATGAGACTTATATTTGCAAATATGTTTTGTAAATAGTTGAAACTCATATATATAATCCTTGTCTCATGATTCTAAAAGTGTGCAAATATGTTTTATAACTTGTTGGAAATAATGGATAATCTTTGTGTGCATGATGCTGAAGTTTGCAAATATATTTTGCAAAATATGTTGAAATTTATGTATTTTTTAGGACAATCGGAATTACCGTAGTGTGATCCGCGGTACTACTGCTAGTCGGAATTACCAACATTGTAATCACGGAACTACCGTGTCTGTTGATGGTCGAAAGACATGTGTGGTCGAGAACTATTGTGGTCGAACCACTGTGATCGAAGACATGTCTGTTGAAGATCAATGTGATCGAGGACAATTCTTGGGCTTCTTCTCCTTCTTATCTAGGTCGGGTAGAGAAAAATTTTCTATCTGATCGATGACCTTGTTCCATTCAACCACCTCACTAGCAGTTGTGTACTTGTCGGCCATGTCAAATAGCTCGATGATCGTTCTTGGAGGGTTCATTGCAATGTTCTCCATAAACCGTCAGTTCTTGAACCTAGTTTTGAAAGTCTGGATGATGGAAGAATCTACAACCTCTAGAATAAAATTATGAATCTGGCTGAACCTTTCGATATACTGTCGGAGAGTCTCATTGAGTTTTTGCCGGATTCGGTGGAGATCACCTTCTTTCTCGGGGCGATCGTACGTCCCTTGAAAATCTGTGATCAGTAGGTCACAAAGCCGCTCCTATGTGTAGATTAATCTGACCGGTTGGTTAGGCATCCAAGAGCGGGCAAATCCTTCGAGGATTGTGGGCAAATAATTTGCCATCACATTATCATCGCCTCCTGTAGCTTTGATGGAAGTGGTATAAATTTGGATAAATTCTAATGTGGTATGGGTTCCATCGAATTTTCTAGATTTGCTGATCAGAACCTGTTCGGCCAGTGTACTACTTCAAGGCCTACTGAGAAAGCCCGACAACCTGTGAGTGGATAAGCCGTTGTTGTCAGTGAGAGACGATAGTGAGAAACAACCGTATGGCAGTTGTTGTTAGAGACTCATGGCTGAAATGTCATGCTATTTGGAGTGGATAAGCCATGTGTTTTATCCACCGAATGGAAGGAATATCCTAGAAGCGGGTCTAAGTACCAGTTCATAGAATCTCTGAGTGGTCATCCGGTTGGGCAATACACATAGTCTTTCTCTAATCAGAATACTCGAGAAGTAACCTCTGGAGATTTACGACCCCGAGAATCCTTTGATCTTAATTAAATATTAAAATTATATTTAGAGATTTAGTTAATCCTCACCGATGCTCCGAGGTGGCTTGGATTCTGGCTCCATCAATATAGCCCACGTCGGTCGGTCCAGCCCAATTGGAGCTGTCTCCAAATAGCCCCGAGAGTCCGCACTTCATTTTTTTTTTGAAAAAAAAATCTTGGACGAGCATCATGCTATCCTTCATGCAATGTCAAACAGAACTGTGCGTGTTCACTCTCCATCTATCTGTGCCATAATTCGTAACACATATCCCTGTTTCTAACCTAGCCCGTGCCCTGAAAGTCATACATACCGGCAAGTGCAGCCTAGCTAGCTGGCTCGGTGGCACGTACACGGAGAATACAAGACGTGCAACTTATCAGCGTCCAAATCCAGCATCTACTTTCCAAGCAAGCACTTCATGCAGTCAATGTTGGAAATTGGCTCATGGATTGATGTATATTTCCTTCAAAAATTTTGAAGTATTTATAATTTAGTACCACATTGTCTAGCCAAATAGAGAGGAGTTAATTTATAAGATGGAGTTCTTGACACTCTTTAAAATATGTGACACATAGCATGAGGAGGATTTTGGAGTGCACGCATGTATATTTGTGTATTTTTGAGTGAAAATCGTGTGATTTGTGACTCATGCATTATCTCTCTCATCTATTCTGTTTAAATACGATTTAAACATCACTTACTAGTGAGTTAATCGGTTTAAATTGAGCTAACACCGTCAGTTACCAGTGAGTAATTGTCGTGCAAAGACCAGGAGACGTCCAGTCCTAAGGACATCTGAATTTCTTCTCTATTCTTCCTTATCCTCCGCGCCAGTCTTCCTCCTTGGCATACACTTGGAAGGAGGGAGAGAACATCTGCACGGGGCGGTAGGCTTGTAGGCAGCGCACATCGGCACCACCGCTCACTTCGCTGCTTCACCTACATTTTGTATTGTATCGAGCATATGTTGCTTGCTGTTCTTCATTAAGCCTAACTGTAAGTCGTTCGCATAATCGGCCGACTTTGTTATAATATTTTTCTTATGTATTTTCTAAAGTACAATGGATAATCTACTGTTAGATTTGTTTATTGCATCATTAGTTTTTAACTATATTTATCTCCTAATAAAATTTACAATTAAAGTATTACCCATATTTCCAACATTACACACACCAAACCTCTCTCTACGATCAAAACAGAATACGCCCCAAAAAGCAGGACTGCAGGAGCTCGCTATCGGCGATGGTTCGGTATACCGTCTTCATACGCCAGAAAACGCTACCTTTGTAGCCTCTACATCGCAACTTGCAAGCACTGCACCTATCCTGGGACTGTACACTGTTCAGTATAGCTAGCACTCCGGCAGCTTTGCCAAAGTGTGACAGGTACTCGTTCAATCATCTGAATTCTGAAACCAGTCTGCCTACCACCAGTGATGACCAGGCCTTCAGGCCGATACATGCATGCACGACTCCAGTATTCCAAAACATGTCAAACCCTTGGCTTTTCACGAGGCTGCACATGCAGGATCAGCTGCCTAGGCCGGCAAAACGATTGTACCAGATGGAGAAGAAAGCCTACAACCCCGGACTAATTCCTGACAAATGCATCAGCTGGGCTGGGAGAACAGATGTGCGCTAGCAGCGGATCGAGGTGCTGTTCTTTTCGGCTGTAACCATCGACGGTCGATCCCCCACTAACCTCGCAACCTTTTCAGCTTTTGTGAGTGCTCCTCCCTCCCCCCACCACCATCACCACCACCACCACCACCCCTCCAGCCCCGCCTTGTGTTTTTAACCTTTTAATAAGAGCTAAGACCCTGTCCAAGTTCTTGTACCCTTGTGTTTGTTTTGTTACGACTTACGAGTGAGATCAATCCCGTGTGTATATAATATGATGCTTGCGATCTAGCACTCCGAGATGTTGTCGACGCAGTGAACCTGACCACCAAAATCGAGAGAGAGAGAGAGAGAGAGAGAGAGAGAGAGATGCATATTTAAACTCGTGGCTGAATAGCCTAAGGTAGAGCAGGGGCAGAAGGCTTCTTGCGATGTGAGCGCGTGATCTTGGAGCAGAGAGGCCAAAAGGCAACCGGATTTCTTGGCACTCCCCCGTGCGCGCGTGTGTTAGCGATATCTCTCCTAGCGATGTGGGGTGTTCTGTCTCTTGTCCGGCAAGGCCTGCGGCGGCGGCGGCGGACCGCGCGGGTGGTGGACGAGAGCGCGCTCGGGCATGGCGCTGCGGGAGACGCCGGCGCGGACGAGACGACCGTTGGCAACGCGCGCGCCCCGGCGCCGAGCGGGCCCAGAGCGCTGGCCAGGGCGCTCCTGGCGATGGCATGCGCCGTCCGCCTCGACGGCGAGGACCTCCGCTTCGAGGAGGAGGCGTGGGCGGCGAGCGGGTGGCGGCCGCGCGCCGACGAGGTCAGCCACCTCATGGTGCGCGAGAGCATGCGCTATGCCATCTACGCCTAGGCGTACGTACGTACGCCTCGTGTACGTGTTGATGATACATGTAATCATGCATGTATCCATTGTTACGGTTATGATTGTATGTTGAATCTTGATCCAGATGGTATGGTATATAGAAGATTAATGTATAGAGTGGTAGTAATTTGTGCATACGTAGGATACTACTTGGGTGTTGATAAATATTATCTGGATGTTTTCTTTCTAACTATTATCTAGATTTATGATCATTGGATTAGAGATTCAACGACCATAAATTCTTCCCCACCCCCTCCAAAAAAAATCTCCCACTCCTCCGTAAATAAGGGGCCGTTGGATTTCTAATCCAACAGCCTCAAAATTAGATAATTATTAGAAAAAACATTTAAATAATATCTAGACACACTCTACTACTTTTACGGTTGCAAGGGATGTGTGTTCTTACTTTACTTGCACTCATGAGTCTTGACATAGGTCGGCTATATTAATTCTGCATTTTTGCGTGGTACTTTGGCCCCTTGTTTACCTTTTGTTTCTTAGAAAATTTGAGCATAGTGGAATTTTGGTGTGGTTAATTTTGTGCATACGTTTGCTGTCCGTGTCAGATACTCAGATCACTTGGTTTGTTTTTTGGAAAACTCGAATAGCCTGTATGCAAAAGTAGAAAGCAAAGGGTGAATTCTTTTGGTTTTATGGTTTGGTTTTCTACAGCGATTAGTTTTTATATGGAATGTCTTTTTAAAATAGTGTCTTCAAGTTGATTGTAATAGATAATATTTTGACTTTATATATATTAGCTAAAATTGCACACGAGTATTTCTCTCCATACTCTCTCTCGCGAACAGCCAGAATTAAAAATCTAAATTAAAAATAAACTATAGCCTAGAAGAATTAACCCATCCAAGTTTTGTTGCACTATCAGCTTGGTCGATGTGCTCCAGTTCTTTTGGAAGAAACAGGATAGGATCGACATGAATGTGAAACATGCACACTGAAGCATGTGTACTGATGATTCCTTTGTAAAATTCAGACAAGGACTAAATGATAACCGTTGCTTGGATATCATGCATGGTCACTGAATGGAAAGGGAGCTAGGTTTTCAACCATCAGATCAGAAATAAGAAAAATCAACAGCCTAAGGATCTAAAGGGGAAAAATCTCCTCCCTGTTTATTCAACATGATCAATCTAGATCAAGCATCTATCTTTCATTGAACAAGCCGTCCTCCCGGCCGGCGATCACCGTGTGTGCATGCAGCAACGAAGCACGGCAGACCGTATTCTTTTCAGCTTCTAAAAGCTATTTTTTGATTTTTCTCTAATAACTAGCTTTTAAACGGATTATTTTTCAAGATAAAGTCTACTAGTTAATTGTATTACATACTTTACTGACTTTATGTATATGGCAAAAACCGCACGTGAGTTTCTGTTACTCTGTAATCTCTAGCACGAACAGTCCAAAAGTCATAAGTCGCAGCTAAAAAGAACAGTTCCAGAACGCATGCTTCACCAAATCCACATGAACAGCGCATGACTACACGTCGAGTGTGTGGTCGGCATACAACTCGATCGAATCGTCCCTGTTCAACACAGTTGCTCTGCGATGACGATCATCTCGCAGTCCTGATCATGGCTCACTTTGGCGAGGATCACACATGATGGAGTTCACGGTCCTACGGATCTTGACCAAAAATTAATCTCGGTGCCTGGAAAGGAAGACAAGGGGGCTGGCATGGCGTGTACAAGATAAGCCATGGCCAAATGGCCAAGTTGCCGAGCTTTACAGAGGAAAAGAGGATGGTGTTCACTTCACATCACAGGTGAGATTGGATCAGGTTCAGTGTATAACCGGGATTGTTGAGGATGATGGCAGCAAGTACTGTGTTTGTGTGGGTCGATTAGGCCGTCAGACACACGACGAATTGGGTTGTCTTTGCTGACTGTTGTGATGTCAATTGAGCACTTGTGACAGTAGTGTCGCCTGATTTCACATGATATTATTAACGGGAACTTATATTACACTTGGCTGATCTTATTCCATTTTTGTAGGGACTGATCTTATTCCAATTGCAACATATATTTTTGCAATACTGGCATTTAACTCGATAAATTTTTTATGTGGCTACCGTTAGTAAGTCTTAATTGGCATTGAGCACTCTTTTTGACAGGTCTACACCTGCATGTGACCGGCGGGTCATTGCTGTGCTTATCGCGAACAGGGCTATCGATGAGACAAGAACCGCAATTTCAGGTTGTAATCGACGTCAGGCATCACAAAAAATAGTGCGTACGTACCATCCGTGATGCAATGGCATCCCTGGGCCTTGGCCATTCGATCGGGAACCAGGATTAGCATTCGATCAGTTCCTGTCGAGTTGGTGATAGCCCCTGACCGAGCGATCTGACGAGCCTCACTCTCCATGGACTCCCGGATATCTTAAGGACACCGAAAAACCATGTGAAAAGGTCTATAATACTGTTATAATAAACCATTACAATACTTGTGGAGTAGTCAATCAGTTTTTTAAATATTGTATTTGATTTGAACTGTTCGCTGAAAGTGTCAGGAAAATTAGAAGTACTGTAGATATTAACACAGAAGTACCGCATGTATAAGTGCGGTAGTACCGCTCAGCGGAAATACCGGCTTGAGTTACGGTACATTTTTTATAGAGAGAACCAAGTGAGGTTTTCAACGTGCGGAAGTACCGCTTTGGGGACCGATAGTACCACAGAGCGGAAGTATCAGCATAGTAAGTATGGTGCTTTCGATCTTCCTAGAAAAACAAATGTTATGATTACTGACCAAACAGTGAAATAAGAGTGTAGTAGTGAGGATGAGAGATGAACAATGCTTGGCCTTCCCCATGTCCAGGGGGCAGCCATATATATATATTCACATAGAGAGTATTTTACAATCATGTCCTTGCATTCAAGTACCTCTCACAAGGATATTTATATCATTATACATGTCCCATTTTAGGTTTTACAACATTTTAACAGGTCGGCTAGGCTTAGGTAGGGACTACCCCTACAACATGAGCCTATCATCGTGAAGGGCTTCATGGACCGAAACTATCTCACTGAGCCATTTGGCCCCCTCCGTCCCTGGTATTTGTATGCTCCAGCAAAATGTCGATGAGCCATTTGGTATGCATGCAGCAGCTCAATCTTCTCCCACACGGTAGAGATCAGGTCTTATTTTTTCGACCACACGCAAGAGAACCTCGTGCCATTTGATTAAGGTGGTGTTCAGTTCGGCTTATTTTTGGTGGCTTATGGCTGAAAACATCATGGTGGTGAAAAAACACTCTGTAGTTAATGAGGCTTATTTAACATAATTAAATTTAAAAAAATTGAAAAATATAAAAAATTTGTTAGCCAATCACAGACAACGCAAACGAATACGGGAAAAAAAGAACCGGCAAAAAAGCTCAAAAAAACCAAAAATTCAGAAAAAGACGAAATTATAAATAGTGTAAAAATAAGCCAGAAGCTCAAGCCATATTGAGCGGTGCCTAAGATAGAAATAACAACCAAGATGCAACTAGGTTCGTTCCCATCTAGAGCATTTACAGGCTCTGAACAGAGATACAACCGGCTTAATTAGTGTGCTGCCCACCTATACATAGCAGCACTTACGCGCAACTCAAGTGGCCTTCTCGAAGCTAACACACGCGTTGTACACTGCGTGGAGCGTACTCGATGGATATGGAGATGACCGCGCGACGACGACGTGTGCTCGCCGGTATGCTCTTGATCACCTTCCGTGGTTTTCTTCCACGGCAGGAGTTAGGAGCTTCGAATCGAAACCCTCTGAGAAAACCGATATTTAAAATTTCTGATTAGAATATTTAAAAGTACAATTTAGATATAACGATCTCTCCTTCAGCTACCTCCTCCTCCTCCCTTATCGGCGCCCTCACCTCACAGCCCACACCGCAACCGGTGTTGCTTGATTTTGGAGGACGGAAAATGGGAGAGATGGAGATTGAGTAGGTCGTTGAGGCTCAACAGTTGAGCAGGGAAAATGTGGTGTGTGGGTTGGATGGCCAAAATAAAAAATAAAAATGGCCCGATGTTTTTGGTTGAATTAGGCTTTTTTTTTGGTGAACCGAGAAAATCGCATTTCACTGAATTTTGAAAAATTTACAGCTGAAAATGTTTTCTCCGCTTCGGAGAGCGCAATGCAGCAGCCAGGAGATCAAGCCAGTGACGGAGGAGATCGAAGATGAACACCCCTTCATGGCGCGTGGAACAACTGCCCCTTCTCTCTCCATGACGTACGTCCCCTTGTGCTCTCCAGTAGCCTGAATACGATACTATTGTAGTGTCTCAGGTCTCTCACTGAGGTATTTTTCGTAATTCTTACGAAAGAATTGAATTGGTTTATATGAAATTGCTTTGTTCTAAACATGACCTAAGTCATACTCAAACAATTCCTAAAAATTTGAGTGGGAATTAAAATTGCATTACCACACAAATCTTCAGGTTGGCCCAGTGATGACAGCAGTGATGACAACATAATTTACATGAAAACTGAATTCTTTCCTATGAAATTCCTACATAATTTCTGTTAAATTTTCGTGTTCTAAATAGACCCTACTTTTTGTCCCAGCAAGCGTCGGAATTTCTCACATACGACCTGGCTGTTTGTTTAGAGACTGTCATCGCATCTTCACATGATTCAGACTTCAGAACAAAATAATCATGCCTCAGAGGCTCCGATTGTGGAGAACTGTACCATCTGAATCGCGGGCACTTAATCCAAATCGTAGACAAGCACCGAAGAATATATTCTCACACATATGTACTGAAATCACTAGGGGCAACCAACCCACAGAGAAGGGTCATAGGCAGTCCGGACAACCCCCGTAATGCAAAAATTACAGAAGAACAAATGAATCACTAAGGGAGGAAAATGAACAAAACATCAGATTAGTTGATTGACATGATGGCCGAGCTATAGCGTGCCATGCTGCATTGCAAGCTCAGACCAGGGCACGACAGATGCAAAGCATTGTCAGCGTGACCAGGATTGGGATATGCGTCTGCGTCCTGCTTGCAAGAGAAGGTGCTGGAGCTGTACCGTTGTTTCTGGCAGGAGGTAGGGGTGGCTCTGCCACATCTGAGTCTGTCAGAAGAGGCATCGGAGCCAATGCCGGTGGCTGGGCAGGTTTACTGATGATCTGAAGCAGATCACCGGGACGAGCAGGGGCCATAAAGCTTGGCGTGTTGTTCCCCATGTTCATACAAGTGTTCACTGCAAAACAGAATGCGCCATGTGAATAGACTGAAAACTGCAGATGTTTTGGGTGCTTAGTAAACTTAGGCATGCCTACATGAAAAGGCTAACCAGACATACATTTGTATCTCCGAACTGTCGCGGGGAAATCAGTAATTAGCCCATCCACTCCAGCACCCTGAACATATGCATTGATCTGTGCAGTCACATCTGAGAAGAAGTCATATGGTTGAGAAGCAAACTCATTCATAAGAGTATAAACATAGACTGAGAGACCAGCGGTCTGCAGGGACTGCACAAGATCGGTCTGGTAGGTCGTGAAATGGTGGTTTTCAGGGAAAACATAGCTGGTTCCAACAGAAACAGCACCGGCAAACTTTTTGATGTCAGCGAGGGAGGAAGGTGCAGCGTCCCTGACTTCTTCATTGATCATGTACACAAGGTCGTACTTTGTTTGCTGCTTGAACTTCACCAGAACTGAGCTGTTAGTAGACTGAATCATAACTTTCTTGGCAGTTTGCTTGCTGTAACCAGAATCGTCGAGGGCTTTGATAACTGCATCTACCATGTCAAATCCAAGTTCCTCTGCCACAAAAGCAGCATGCTGCAAAATATAAATAGCAAGTTAATTGAGAGTGTGAAGCTGTTACCGAAACTCGGTAAGAATATACATTTTTACATATTGGTAGTTGGTTGGAATACTTAGGCACTGAAATATGGAACAAATATTAAATGCTTGACAGAAAAAAACTAACGATTCTACAGAAGTAAATATCATCACAGAAAAGCAATGAAAGAAGTGGCAAAATGTAGTCCTGTTCATGCACTGAAAGAATCATCCGTGACATAAAATTCTCACCTCTACACTGATCATGATTCCTGATAAATTCTTATCTTTCGTGAAGTCCAGAAAGTCTGATAATCTCATGAAATTTCCTGCGTTCCTGTATCTTGGATTTCTGTCCAATTTGAAGGTGCTAAATGGGGCAGATATTTTAGCTGCAAGGATGGAGAGAAAAAATCAGTCCTACAGTAAATGCTCGATGGCAATGAAGCAAACAATAGTAGAGCAATAAACTGCCTGTCTGATTAACAAAATATACAAGTAGGCAATACAGATCATCAGATTGCTGACTTAAGATCTAACAAATTAGTTTTTCTATATTTGTTCAGGATACCAAATAAATTTTGTTGTGGTTCCTTTAATATGCAGAAACATTTCAATTCAACTCACGTTTCAGATTCTTTACAATGTCATCCCAAGTGAGGTTGAAAGTAAAGACTCCTAGCACACTCTGAATATCTTTCATTACTGCTGTTTGAGAGGCAAATTGTGATCTTGCAACAGTAGTATCATCCATTAAGTTAATGGAACTCATGCATATTGGTATGCCATCCTTGGTCACTTGAACAGGGCAATCAATGACATCTGCACCATCATCAACTGCTTTTTTATAAGCAAGATCAGTGCAGTCTGGGTAATCCCCACTAGCACCATTGTGGGAAATAATTAGAGGCTTTCCTGCATTCCAAGTGTGAAAAGTGTAGTCAGTAACGAAACTAAACATGAAGCATGAGAGAGGGTGAACAGAGGAACTACACATACCATGATCTGGGTTGCTTTTGTTTAAATTGGTGAAACAGCCTGCACAGACAAAATATAGAATAGTGAGGGATGAGAAGCTATGATCATATTGCATCCGTCAGATAAATTGTATGAGCACAGACTAAAGTAACACAAAATAAAGTTTGGAATATGCGATTCTCAAAAAAAAAGTTTGAAATATGAATGATAAAAGTGGAAAAGTGCACTAAATGTTTGTGGCAAATGCTCTTTTTTTCAACAAAAAAGACTACTCCAATAACAAAGGAGTTGCAACTCTTAAGTTTTTAAGAGTAGGTACTAGATAGGTTGATACTTTGCTATGCATACACAAAATATCTCACAGGTCAGATTTTTAGTCAAATACTAGTTCATATCCTATTAGGATTAGGAGTCCTAGCACTAAGTTGAGGAGTCCTCTTGATAATAATTTGATGCGTGGGTCATTACTGAAATTATGAGTTGGACGCTTTAACCATTCAGCCATGGATGCTTAACAGGGATCATCGTACATCGTAAATAACCAATTTTCATATAAAAAGACATATCATAGAAAAATGAAATCGAAAATATTCAGATATGGCAAATATTCGGAGATGACTATGAAAACACCTCTCTGGATCCTCGAATTGAAAGAGAGATTGAGAGGGATCAAGAATCCTAATTCTCGCTATTTGGAATGGATCCAATTCTATTGAGTATGACTCATAGTGATCATTTCTATTTAGCAAAGAATGGCCTTGCTTATCAAAGGGTTGAACAATCGGGTTCCATTTACTTATGATACCTAGTTGACATTGATAACAACGATCTAATGAATTATGAGTTTAATAGATCCTCTTTAGCAAAAAGACGTATATTCCTTGCTCATTATCAGACAATCACTTATTCCCAAACCTCGTGTGGGGCTAATCGTTTTCATTTACCATCTCATGGAAAACCCTTTTCGTTCCGCTTAGCCCTACTGGGTATTTTAGTGATAGGTTCTATATGAACTGGACGATCCTATTTAGTCAAATACCTAACAAAAAAAATCCTATTTTCCTTTCATTAAGGTACGAGGGCTTCTTATTCCACAAGAACTAAAGCACCTTTTCATTCTTTCATATACTAGGGGTTTTTACTTGGAAAAGACAATGTTCCATCCTAAAAGATTCGGGTCCACAACCACGAGTTCTAGTGCAATAGATCTTGTAGCACTTAGCAACGAGGCCCTATCCATTAGTATTCTGCATAAGAAATCCACTATAGAAACTAATACAATTAGATTAGCTCTTCATAAACAAACTTGGGGTTTGCGAGCCAAGGTAAGACTGGCTCGGGATCATGTAACCCTTTTCTATCAGATAGGAGGGGCACTTGTACAAAATAGACTTCTAAGTAATAACCACGTATAATCTATCTATATAAAGAGGCAATCGTGTCACGAAGCGGGTTTTTCTTTGGCCAAAGGGTACTTCGAACTTGGAACGAGCATGAAGAGATTAACGAGTCTTCTTTGTCTTTTGAGTTTTTTTGGCGGATTGGTCGCGCAAGATCTTTGGTCTTTCCCCAGGAACTGATGAAAAAAGTGGGTCGCTTCTTATGGACTTGCTCAGAATGATTCTTCTCTATCTATAGTTCATGGCCTATTAAAAGTAGAAGGTGCTCTGGTGCAATCCTTACCGACAAAAAAAGATTGCAGTCAGGTTGATAATAATTGGGTGCCAAGATTTCTGTTTTTCTGAATACCCTTCGAATTTGGGAATTTCAAGTTGTATTTCATGTAGCGTATAAGGGTTATTAAGGAAAATGGTAAAACCATGCACTTAGGGACTTTGGCAGTTTGGCTACAGCTAATGAGCTAGCAGGGACTTTGGCAACAACTAATGAGCTAGCAGGCTCTATTCCCAAGACAAACTTTGCTTTGTAAAGTGATGTTACTTTCTCCATTAACAAGAGGAACTATAACATCAGTAGATAAGATGCTTATTAGATAAAACCAGCAATATCCTCAATGCTTTTGTGGTTTAATCCAAATTCACTGCCTTCAGAAAAAGGAATATAGATGACACCAAATGATGAGCGCATGAAACATTGAAGAACATGTATTGTTGCAAGAATACTGTAGAAAGAATAAGGACTCACCAATGGCCTCTGAAGGTGTAACAGGGAAATCAGTCAATACGCCATCAACAGAGAAGGCACCATTATCAATGAACGAGAGATATTCTGCTAATGGATCATAGCTATGGTTGTAACTGAGTGTAAAGTCATTCGCAAAATCGGCAGCATAAATTTCCAACCCTGCTTTATGAGCATCATCAACAACTGAAGTGTATGGTTGCAAATAATTATCTGGTGAAACAGGCAAGATATAGTGCTTCGGAACAAGTATCCCAGATGCAAATGTCTTGACAAATGTAAGATTTTTCAACATGGAACCATATGTCTGCTTTGTAGATGGTTCGACAGTGGTCTCGTCAAGAAAGCGGAACACGAGCTTTGTTTTGTTGCTAATCCTTCCGAGTATGCTGGTGAGGAAGCTCACTTCGGGTGATGAGATATAGTTAGCAACAACACGTTTCGATACGGAAAGGATGTAGTTCCTCATGCTCAGATTGAACTGGCTGTAGAAACTATCATGCTGCAAATGGCACAAAGAAGAGGCTTTCAGTGACAGCAGAACTCCTACAACATAATATACCACATGCGACCAAGATTCTTAATTGTACCTGGACATGGAGCCAAATTCCAGGAGGCTTAAACTTGGACGCCACGTCTTCAACAGCAAGAATTGGAAAGAAGCTTGGATCAAACCTAGGCGTGCGAGAAAAGATTGACTGCTTCACTGCTCAGCATATATACCACAATGATCAAGGAGTTAGACAAGTAATTAAACCAACCACATTTTTCAAATCATACAAAGGTCAAAAAACTGACAAGACCACAGACAGTAAAAAACTGCAATGTTTGGTAACTTATTAGAACACTATGATAGCACTTACAAGACACTTGTCCAAGCTCGGTGCCGTTGTAGTCCACTGAGAACCATCCTGTCGTAGACACACCGTTAACAAGGTAGCTCTTCTTGCCCTTAGGATAGTAATCTGGAATATTGGTACAGTTGTCCATCTTTATGTCCGGTAGACAGATGCCAAGGCCATCATTGGTCAGCCGAACGTCACAATATAAGATCGTATCAGGCGAGCTAGCAATCAGCGCAAACCGATAGGCGAATTCGCTTGAATCAGGGAATAAGCCTGAAAATCCACCCTTGGCTATGATTGCTGGAGCATTGCCTGAAACATTAAGCTCATTGTTAGCCTTTTGGATGACTGAAATGACCAATTCCTAACTCCTAAATGCATCACACGAACAAGAACTCTATGAAAGAAAAAGGGAAAGGACGTGAAGCAAGAGTAAATTCGCAAAGCACACCATTCCCAACACTACGAAAGAGATAAGTGTAGAGCTATTAGGCTATTAGCACATAGCAGCCAAGTACTCCTTAATCTCCAGAAGCTGCTGCCATGTCCTAACAACATGTCTCTCAGCTGAAAAGGTCTATCAGCTACCCAAAAAAAAAAGGCATTTTGGTCGTTCCCAATCTTCTAATCAAAATCTAAAACACGTAGCTAAGTTGCTCAAACAATGCTAAAATCGGTTAGAAATGAACTAGGCCATCGTGCCAAGAACCGCACCAATGTGTCTCAACAGAGGAGGGGAAAAAATAAACTTGAGCAAAAATGGGCACACATCCTAAAGATCCACCCCAAAATGGTGGTAAAATTTCTAAAATGGAAAGCAAAACTTCCCTCTACGGACTAAGAACTACAATAAATGAACTCAGATCAGCACACACACAACCAACCAAGGAAACAAGGGGAGCCCGAAGAATGTACCGCTCAGTGTCTTCCAAGAAGAGGCCGTCTGCGCAGCGGCCATGCCCCCCCACAGCAACACGAGGGACGCAAGCACGGAGCAGGCATGGCTGCTCCTCATTACCGCCAGAGACCACCACCCTCACCAGCTCCGAAAAAGCACCCCAAGAACACACCACCCTGGTAACGCAGCAAGAACGAAGGGATCCTTGGAGGTTAGGCAGCAGGGGCAATGGCTGAGTTGGATTTAAGCTCCGAGAGAGAGACAAAGGAATTGAGATGGGGAGAGGTGGTGCTGAGCTGTGTAGGGACGGGGGAGGAGATGAAGATGGGAGGAGAGGATCAGAGGAGACCAGGCAGGAGGTAGCAGTAGGGGGGAAGGTGGTGGGAGTACAGTAGTGGTGGTCAAATAATGAGATTGCCTCCGGACACCGGGGTCCAGGCCCCATTGATGCTCCCAGGACTGTTTGTTCTTGACCATTTTTTTCCTTGACATTTACGGGAGCAAGAACGGTCCCAGTAAGGGCTAATTGTTGGAGGTGTCTAGGGGAGCAGTGTGTTTTTTTATTGGGAGCTCTTAGATTTGTTTTCATATATACAATACTTTTTATCTTAGATTTGTTTTCATATATACAATACTTTTTGTCTATATTTGTATTATTTTTTGTCTATGTATGTAATATTTTTTTCATGTATGTAACATTTTTCCTATATATGTAATATTTTATAGCCGAGAAATGTTACATATATGAAAAAATATTGCATACATGAGGGAAAATATGAGTGCTCCGAGTCAAAAAAAACACTCGAGTATTGTTTAGCAATTCCCCTAATTGTTGGGTAGTTATACACTGGGACTGACTATATCGCAAACGGTTGTTTAAACAAACACAATGGATTTTATGAACTGTTAGATTTTGATCCAACGATCTAGATTTCTCCCCTTCTCCCATGCAAACTCTTGTCTCCCTTGTAGCCCTAGATATCCAACGCCCTTAGCCTTTGCTGTCGCCCTCCCTCCCCAAGTACCACCTCCTACCGCCTCATCGGTGCTGCCACCGGCGCTGGCATGACCCTCCGGTTAGCTCCTCCCCCCGCCACCCTCCCTCCGCCCCAACTACGTCTAGCGCCACCATTCTTCCTTTCCGATGATCTGCCCCCTTGCCGCCTTCTTCCTCCTCTCTGTAAGCCTCCCCACCCTCCTTCCTTGTCTCTAGTGGCTCCCACCACTAGATCCATCACTGACTCCTACTGTCTCTTAACATTCTCCTTGTTCTTCTAGTTGACCTACCACTCAACCCCGCTTACCGCCCTCTGATGATCCTACGGCTGAGGCAGCACCGCCGTCACGATCATTGCCCACCGTCGTGCCTCCCGTTGGCCTGGCTTCCCTCTAAGCCAAGGACAGGGTGAACATGAACCCTAAGCAGTCAACCACCGCTACCTCCGTTGCCGAGAGCTGGAGAAGAGGAAGACCACCACGTTGGAGCACGAATCTCCATGCCGATCCGAAGTTGAGAAAATCAATTGTGATTTTGCAAATTTTTGAGCACGTGTGAGAATAGTAAATCTGTTATATATTTTAGTACCAGTGTCTCTATGCTTTGTTAACAGAACATGGCAACACCATGGTGAAAGTGGTACCATGAGCTAGCGCAAATCACCCTTATTTCCAGAGGAGGCTTCTCTGGGGTTAGACCTTATTTCGTCTCTATAGGGTCAGCCTCGGATAGGCTGCACGTGGCATACACGCACGAATCTCCGTGCAAGGCCCTCTCCCACCTCCTCCCCCCAATCCGAGCGTAGCCAGGAATCTCCCTCCCCCTTTCTCCATGGATGGCACGCCCGTCCCCGTCGACCGCAGACCATGTCATCGACCTACCGGCCGCTGCGCAAGGATTCCTTCCACCGCCGCCGGCACCTCTGCGTTGCCTCCCCGAGAATCCCCGGTCAACGCGCAAGGATTCCCTCCACCACCGGCGACACCTCCGCGTCGCCTCCCCGATAATCCCCGATGTCCCCGTCCTGAGAGTCGGCACCGGCACCAGTCGAGTTCGGCTTCCCCACCCCCCTCCTTAGCTCGGTCGCCGCACCGCGCACACTCCATATGCCCAAGCTGTGGTCGTGGGCCACTTCGACTACGGCGCTATGACCATAGACACTTTGGCCTCGGGCGTAGGGATTCTTAGGGAGGCGACGCGGAGGTGCCGGCAGCGGCAGAGGGAATCCTTGTGGGGGAGTTCAATATGTCAACGTCGCGATCTGCGGCCGACGAGGGTAGAGGAGAAAAGGAGGTGGGAGAGGGCCCATAGATATTCATGCGCGTGCGTCATGTGCAGTCTATTTGAGACTGACCCATGGAGACAAAATAGGTTCTAACACTCTAACCCCATAGAAGTTCCTCCCCTCATTTCCTCTCGTAAGTTGTAACCTTTTTTTTCTAGGATGGTGTAATTTTTTAAGGCTTTGAGTTACAAGAAATTTAGTAAGGTTGCACTCAGAAAACAAAACGAGTGTGCTTCTTTACGTATGGAGAAAAAGAAAAGAAAAATGCCATGGGGTATCACCAGTAAGAAGTGGTGGATCTAGGTTTTTTTAGAAAATGTGTTCGAAGTGAATAAGATATTATTTTACTGAAGAAACTAAAGGTCGATTTATAGTAGCAAAAATCAAACTACAAATTGTTTTTACTATAGACAACATCTCAAATAATTTAGAAAAAATATAAAAACAATTAAGAAAATATTGTTAAAATGGGAAAATGGGATTTAGTACTTGAAAATGGGGATGACTTCGTCTTGTTATCGACGAGCACTGCTTGCCTTGCTGTCCTCGGTGACCTAGTCGTTGCCACCGTGTGCTCTCTCTCGGAATGCTAGCTCTTAAGCGGTCTAGCTAGGTCTTATTTGGTGCTCGCCACCACTTGCTTGCTACCTTATATTTAAATTTTATATAAAAATCAGTTTTGATCAAAAAAATTTAAACAATCTATTCACCCCTCTAGTCGGCTGGCAAAAATGTTCTTGGGCTCGAATCAAAATTATTGCGATTACAGTAGTTAATGATTTCAAAATTGAATAGAGTCAATTTCGAGTGAAAAATGTTAATGAGGCTCAACTTGACAGTGGCTCGTTAGCTCAAATTTAAAAAACCACTTAAAAGACGAATAAAATGATTTGAAGTCAAATTATATCAATTTCGAACAAAACTTGTTAACAGAGTGAAAAAAAAAGTTAATGAGGCTCAACTCGACAGTGGCTTGTTAGCTCAAATTTAAAACAACCACTTAAAAGACGAATAAAATGATATGAAGTCAAATTATACCAATTTCGAACAAAACTTGTTAACAGCTCATTAAGATGGATGGCCAATCCGACCTCCTTGTGCCTTCAGCTAGGCTACAATTTTGAGATGAATTACAGAGGGAGCTATGGAAATGGGTCGAATATATTAACGAATATATTAAAGCTATAATTATAAAGTATTTGGACCAATTTATCAGTATATATGACTAATGTACCTATCAAATATAAGATATATTTTTTTAAAAAAAAATAGGTGTTCAACTAAACATCTGTAAACTATATTAGATCTGCTCCTGCCAGTAGGCACTAGTTTTATATAGAACTACTGTAGATTAACGTTTAGAAACTGGCACATGACATACTTGGGGTATACAGTAACATTTGGCACTGTAACAATCTTTCACCATGAGATAGTAGTACCATCTTAATCACCGAGATGTACCGTACTGGTACATCTCACCAGATCCTTGACCTTTTTGGGCGAGAAATCACCCGTTCCGCGCGAGGAAACTGACCGTGCGGCTGGGTGGGTCTCAGCGGCTCGGCACGTCCGGCGTTCAGAGCCGTGTGTCATGGCACGATTTTCTGATCAATTCTGATTATTTTTTTCTTTCCTGGATAATTGTTCTCGTGGAATAATTGGAGAGGAGAAACAGACTATGATGGCCT
The DNA here is from genome assembly GCA_036346245.1 of Bonia amplexicaulis. Lineage (NCBI taxonomy): Eukaryota > Viridiplantae > Streptophyta > Magnoliopsida > Poales > Poaceae > Bonia > Bonia amplexicaulis. The sequence goes on along the minus strand of CM070746.1, from coordinate 13,351,006 downwards.
CAACAAATTCGGGTGAGTCCTTTTAAACTGTTGCTTATAACATTTAGATTAAAATTTCGAATTTTAGTTGTTTATAAGAGAGAGTACAGAAAGAGATACTCGCGTGCGATTTTAACCGATATGGATGAAGTCAGAACAGTGTATACTATAATCAACTTGTAGACATCGTTTTAAAAAGACACTCTGTTTCAAAGCTACTACAAAACCAAACCAAAAAAACCCACCCTTCGTTATCGCGAGCACGTTTAAGAGGCACAAGTCAAACAACAATGTTCTACTCGGTCTCACCCTCTGCACCAATCGGACGCATTAAACAATCCATTGGTGCAATCAGAGCGCCTTCCATTCATCTTCGCCGACGCAGGTGACCATCATGAACAACACATACTCCCTCCCAGATCTGATCAAATGGGTTGCCCAGCACAACATAGCCCAGCATGGACCATGTAGACATGACCTAGTTGGCCCGATTACCCGATTAACTAAACGGGGCATGTTGTGCCGGCCTGAGCACGTGTAGCCCGACGGGCCAAAGATGACACATTTAGCACGCAAGATCACTTGTTCCTTGGCGCCTGTGCCACCGCTGCCGACGAGAGGGGGAGAGTAGAGCCGCAAGAGGAGGTGGCGGCCGAGAGGCGGAGCAGTCGGTGCCGTGCCATGGAGGGAGGAGGCATGGAGCCAAGGAAGCGGCCTTCGGGGTAGGGAGCGAGAAGGTGACAGCCAAGCGGCGGAGCATGAGAAGGAGTAGGCGCCAATCGAGCGACAGAGAGCAAGAGGGAGCAGGTGATGGGGAGGGAGGCAGCGTCGGTCGGGCCAAGGAGGGGAGGAAGCCAGAAAGGGAGGAGGAGATAAATAAATAAATAAATAAATAAATAAATAAATAAAGAGAAAAATAGATAATAAAGAGTCAATTAGTTGAGATAAAGAGATAAAAAAGCTAATTATTAATAATTTGAAGATGTAATAATGAGTTTTATTTATGTTTACATGGTTGTCTCGCTAAAAACTTTATCAAGTAAAAACTCGACCTGAGAAAACCTTAGCTAAGCAAAAAGAGTACAGCCTGCAGCTCTGCATACATCAATGTTCTAAGTGTCATTGTTTAGATAAAAATCGTCGAATGAATCCGCTAACTCTGTATTTTCGATGAAATGTTGCTGTCGTGTGTCGGCCTGTTCCCAGTCTTTGACCGTAAAAAGTATTTCCACCATATCACTTGTGAGACTTTTTCTCTCCAATATTCTCCTAGAAAAGTCTAAAGGCAAGCTTGAAAGAAACCATCAAGACTGTAACATTTAACACATCTCGTGATAGACGGATAGTACCAGATATATCATCTTATGCTCCTGCCACCACTTCAAAATGTTGATATCCTCCTAGCACTGCATTGCATTGTTGTCTAGATAGGCGTACAACTATCCAATGTTGTGCTCGCTTTATCTTCCTTCGGCGCTTGACGTCGTATAAGATCCTATGCAAGTGTTGTCAAGTTTTTTTAGCTTGATGTGTTAGACACTTGGATGATTTGATCCCACTTGGTGTCTGGTTGTTCGATCCATATTTTGTTTAGTAGTTAGATAATATTGTTTAAGTTGCTTAGCTAGAAACCGTTCAATAAAGTATGTTCATGATAAAAGCACATTTAAACTTTTGCTTGCTGAACAAAAAAATTTGACAAAGAGAATTGTCTTTTTCACTTGATCAAAAGCATCTCAGTGTAATTATACAACTCTGTTGTAGAGTTATTCAGATTTGAACTTTAACTCAGGTTAGTAGCTTCAGGGAAACAATTCATCTCTAATTCCAGCCATCATGGTTAAAACTATTAGGCTTTGAGTTTTGTTCCTCACTCATTCCTGAAGTTTTCCTTTTTGTGTGCATGTCTGCATGACAGTTCAGGTCATGTTCATGTAGTAAGTCTAAAGTTTTAATTCCCTATGTGAAATGGGCTACAATTCAATACATTTAATTATTTTGTAATTTCTTTATATTATTTGAGATGTTATCGCTAGTATGAATAATTGTACTTTAACTTTCACGATTGTGGACCTTTGTATTTTGCATTGAACAATATTTTTATAACCTCAAATTTCCATTTCGAAATTCATGTTCCGCCACCGCCGTGTCATGTTTTACTGCTATTTGACTCTTGAGTTCATTTTTTAGGCCGGGGTCGTGACTTGTAGCTAATCGCGTTTGACGGTGCGTTTACGTACGTTGCTAGTCCGACACATCGGCCCGTACAGTAGGATCACCATTACCGCTCATCGATACCCGCAGCGAGGGCACAGCTCCGAGCCATTCATGGCGGAAGTACTCGCTCGCTCGATCGTCTCCAATTGGCAAGACTGCGACAAATCATGAACTGATGCTGATGGTGTTCGTTACTAGTGAATCAGTACTAGTTTAGCACTGCGTTTTCTTCAATAGCCCCCACACGGATCTGAAGTTTTGAACGTTCGGATGATGGGTACTAGGCCTACTGGAGAGTGGTTTCTTCGGTATATAAGGCTCTGTTTGGTAACGACTGTGGTTTATAGTGTTTAGTTGAAATTTTTAAATTTTGACCGTTTACGGTACAGATTACGGAGAGATATATTCACTTACGATTCTACATGGTACAGATGTTGGACTTTTAACGTGTACATCATTTAACTTGTAGATCTCGTCTTAAGAAAATACTCTGTTTAAAAGTTAGATACTACAGCAAAAATCAAAAACCGTTAGATTCGGAGGAAATGAACAGGTTGGCTGGTACAAAGGCGAGTTCAGGTTTCGATGCCAGCACGCAATGCCCCATCATGGAACAGACTGCAGAACTCGCTAATGAAGTCATTGGGTTCCAGTGTGCGAGAATGGCAGGGGATTAGCGTCCTAACGGCGAGGTTTCTGATCGATTTGATTTGATCAAGGACCGGCGTCCTTTTCTATTCAAGTGGATGGCACATGACATGTTGGGACTTGTCTCCTGGCATTTGAGCAATCTTTAATGATCCTAGGGGCAAGTAACTAACCATAAACGACCTTCAAATGGAGCAGTAATTTCTGGCATTGGAACTGGAGTACTCAAGGATCTTCAGACTCTCCAATGCAGCCTGCCAGTCTCGGAGCTGAGATGGCTACATGCTACACTGCTACAGCAGATCCCAATGCAATCTCATCTCATAGCATGCATAAAGCTGGCCTCATTTAGATGGATTTTCAGGTGCATTTTTTTCTCTATATCAAGGATGGCTCCTGATGGAATCAAGCATGCTTTTTTTTTCTTTTCCACTTCAGGGGCTTTGGATTATGGGCATGTTTGGCTACCCTGCTGCGGCTTTTGGATTTTGGTTAAAATTTTTGAATTTTGATTGTTTACAGTACAGATTACGGAGAGACAGATACTCACTTATGATTTTGGCTAATATAGATGTTGGGTTTTTAACGTGTATACTATTTAACTTGTAGATCCTGTCTTGAAAAAATACTCCATTTGAAAGTTAGATACTTTAATAAAAAGTAAAAATCAAAAGCCGCTAGGACACAACGAAAGCAGAAGGCTAACACATTATCCTACTTGCATGGGAGAAAAAGATTCGCCGGCATGTGCAGCTGTGGACCGGCCGTCCAGTTCGCCTCTCGAAGTTTTTTGTTGTGGAAAGCCCGGTTATTATAGTCCAGGAATCTTCTCACCACAAAGGAGATGGAAAGGCTTTCCATTTGCCACCCACACAGCTGAAGAAATCCGAAGCGCATGGAGAGAGATCCATCCATCTCTGTATCCCAGGACCCATAGGCAGACAACTCGATGCTTTGCCATCTATGTTTCTTCCCTCCCCCTTTCCATCTCTCCTCGTGTCAACCACCAACAACGCAATGCTGGTAGCTTTGCATCATTTTGTTCCTTCTTTCCAATGTATTGCAATGAAGCACTACTGATATCTTTTATCCTTAGTATAAATGTTTATACGAACGAATCAAATATTGATAAGTTAATTTAAAAAGATTATCTCGATAAGATATTTGAAAAAAATTATCCTGATAAAACGTACAAAAAAATAACAAAAAATATTTTATTTATTTATTAAAAAAATCACAGATCATACATCAGAAAGTCAAACTAACTACAGCTCATGCCATTTGTGCCCAGCTCGGCCGTGCGAAAATATTCGTCGCGTCGCGTCACATGACGCCCATGCTGGGGTGCAGAGCTGCAGGGCCGGAGGGGGCCCGTGGCTCCTGAAGCTGAATGGCACCTTCCTGCCCTCTCTGTCCTGTGGGCCCCAGGTTTTCGGCTCCTCACCCAGCGATTGGGCCGATACGCGTAAGTGTTACTGGGCTGGACTCGTTTCAGAAGATTGGGCTAGCGAATGGGTTTGGATGGACGCACTGTTTGCTGGGTGGGCTCAGATTTGCTGTCTACTGGTGTTTCTTATGCACGTTTGTTCAGTCGTGCCTCCTCGCACGCGTGCATTGCAGTGTACTTGCTGATTTGATTATCCGCCGTGACATGGACACGAGTATAGGTGCATGGGTACAGCTGCACCTCAAATTTTTTATGTAAACATGTCATAAAGGTAGCATTGTTCAGATGGTTGGCACAAAACTAACTAAAACAAAAGAATAGGGCTTCGAACCTCATTTTTATATGGGTAATTTAAGTTCTCTTGAACTTCTTTTCATCGAGAGATTTTCTGTATTTCTATATTTTGTCATTTCTTTGGTTTTATTCTTATTTTTATGGCAAATTTAAATTCCCTTGAGCTTCTTTCTATGGAGATTATACATTTAGAAGAGTGTTTATCCTAAAGGATAACTTTTAAAGGGATTTTCAACGGTTGTTTGGCAAAATTTAAATATGTAACTTGAAAGTTTTTCTCTAAGTAAAACCAACACGCAATAATAATATCTTGTAGTATTATAGTACACCTTAAATTTATATCTCTATCGAAAAATTTGTAACTCTGCCAGTAGGACACATGACATTAGATACTGCCCAGGCCATTTATATGTCCTTTCGAGAGAGAACAAAACATGTCTATTCGTCCACATGCATAACTAAATTAAAAAAATTAACAATGAAAAAACAGATTAGTCCATCACGGATAACACAAATAAATACGGGGAAAAAGAACTCACAAAAAAACTAAAAATTCAGAAAAAATAAAATTTATAAATAGTGAAAAATAAGTCAAAAGTTAATCCAAAATGAACGAGATGTCGTCGGCGAGACACGGAAAGTGGCAGGCCAGTAACGCCGAGAAATACTAGCGTCGCGCACGTCTCCAGCGCCAGTCGCTGTTCGGTTGTATCAAAAGAGATCACGCGATGAATTGAGATGTTCAGAGTGAAGCCGCAACTCAAAGTTCATCACTGTTCACCAGTTTGGACAGCCAAAATGCTGGAGGTGCTCCTCAGGTGCACGCTCAACGTAGGGAAGATTTTCTGCGATCGGCAACTGATTAGAAAACCTCTGCGGTTTCTTGTTTTGCCGTTCGTGCTTCTAAAAATGGTTATAGGTTCGTTGGCCCGTTCCCCGCATGCACTTAACAACTTATTTCTAATCAAAGCGTTATACTATACTTCATTCTCTGGTATAATCTGTGCTACACTTTGATACCTTTTTACGTGCAGCAGTCTTCAGATCAGATCAAAGTTTATAAAATACAGTACAAACGTACACAATATAAAGAATAAAGAGATGAATCTCATAGAGAAAATCAAAATAACAACGTTAAAGCAACTACAACAAAAGAAAAGATTTGGCGAAACCAATTGCAAATTCCTTAAGCACAACCTCAAAAAAGTACAGTGGATTGTCGCTTACTCATAATTATCTTGCATCTTTCCGGACTCACGTATCTTTATCCTATACAAAAATCTAGTGCTAGAGAATATCCTAGCCTCTAACCCTCTCATGCGTCCTCTGCTTTGGATGAATATGCTTGGTTACTCGGTTCCTCTCTATAGTCACCCCATGGTTTATACTGTTTCTCTTAGCACTTCCCCAATCTAGAGTATGAATCCTAATCCAAATAGGAACAGGAGTTCTAATTCTAGTAAGATTCATCTGGGACTCTTTATATCACATATTTTTAAATCCTAAAAGGCTAGATATAAGTCACTCTAACTCAATAATCTCCACATTGACTCTTATCCGTTGAAGTCACTATGTCCCTCCACGAACTCACTCCATGTTAATTCCACATTTTTTTATTTTTCCTCTTATCTTTGAGAGTGCCTCCACCATAGGGACCCATACACATCACTGCATTTTGCATGTCAATATCCGAGCTAGCCTACTCGAACCCTCCACTTGAGAGCTCCTTCGTTTTGCAGTTTAGTTAACAACACATCTTATTCCTACAGCCTTCCATGCCATAGATTTGTACCACCTTCGAGCTTCACCTGCTCATTGGTAATGCGTGGTTAGTCTCACTACATCTTTCTTCTTCCACCAGCTTGCACCTTCGCCTTTGCGTCTTCTAGATTTTGCAACCCTCTTTACAATTCCGCACATAACTGTAGATGAGATTTGAGTATCTGCCGTTGACGATATGTTTCCTTCTCTTGACCAGAATTTTTTATCAAACCACTCATTGGTTGCTCTACATTTAATGTCATTTTTAGCAATACGATAGACATACTATTATTTTCGTAAATACGAGTGCAAGCAGTGTCAAATATGCCAAAAACTCTGATTGCGTTGGTATGGCACGTACGGTACAGTGAATATTTCTTTTTGTGGAGAGAGTTCGTTAATTCGTTTGTTGAAGAATTGATGCACGTCCCTGTGTATGCATTTCTTGTATTCTCGACCTACCTTAAACATAAATGCATTTACAATAATATTTTCTGCAGGTTAACCAACATGATAATTTTCCTATCCTATTGTTGTCTTGAGAACGACTTGTCTCTCTCTCTCTCTCTCTCTCTGAACGGAGGAGAACGACTTGGATCTCTAATGCTGCACTGTGCTTTTTTTTTCCTTTCGAGAGAGAGTAGTGTTGAATGCATGCACCGATATGGTTGAAGACCATCGTTTGCCACCGTCCTGCTTCCTCTGAACCACTGGAAAAATAGCAAGCCAAAGCTCTCAGCTTCGCACAAAAATCGGACAAAATTCGCGCCTCTATTAATTTATTTCTTCACGCAGTTACAAATTAAAGTAGCTCGCTGTTCAAGCCAAATTAATTCACCTTGGTACGTCTTGCAATCAGGATCTTGCCTACACTGCGGCACTTGCACAATGAAGCTCGCCGTTGCATTCCTCACCACCGCGCTTTCCCTATGCCCCATGCTCGCCGGCGCACACCGCCCGCTCGCCAAGTCGCCCCCGGCGCCTCCGCAAACACAGAGCAGCGCTGGCGACGCGGCGGCGCCGCTTCCCCAGGGAAAGCACGCCAACCTCACCGAGATGCTGACCCTCGACGGCCCCTTCCACACCTTCCTCAGGTACCTCCAGCAGACCAACCTCGTGGAGGTGTTCGAGAACCAGGCCTACCGGACCGACCAGGGCATCACCATCTTCGTCCCCGTCGACAGGGCCTTCGCCGCCGTCAAGCCGTCGGTAATCTCAAGAACCATCATACTTACACTGTACAGCACGTACGATTACACAATGCATATGTAGTAAGATCAGTCTCTGATATCAGCGCCTTGTTTAACGTGCGTGAAGGTGCTGTCGGGTCTTTCGAAGGACCAGCTCAAGAACCTGATGATGTACCACTCGCTGGCCAGGCACTACGCGCTGGCGGAGTTCGATGGCCTGAGCCGGAGCAACCCGGTGACGACGCTCGCTGGCTGGCAGTACACGGTGAACGTGACGAACGACGCGGGGATCGTCCACGTGCGGTCCAGGTGGGCCAGCGCCAGGATCTTCGGGAGCGTTTCCGCGACCGCACCCATGGGGGTGTACGAGCTCGACAGGGTGCTGCTCCCGGACGCGCTCTTCCGCGCCCAGCCGCCCGTCGCGGCCACCCCGCCCGTACCCACACCCGCGCCGAGCGAGGGATACAGGGCCAGCGTGCCCGACGCCGCGTCGGCGTCCGATGGCGTCGCGCCGGCGCCGGACCGTAAGGTGGGAGAGGCGGACGCCGAGAGCTCGGCGTGCAGGGCGGGGGATCGATTCGCGAGCTACGCGGCCGCCGCGGCTTTCGGCGCAATGACGCTGGTAGTTGGCTCTACGCATAGCCAAATATACATGCAGCCGTGGGCTGCTGTACTCTGACTCTGGGAAAGAATAGAATAGAATAGATTAGCTTTACGGTGTACAGTTTTACGTGTCAAACCGAGGGGAGCCGACGCAACGCGATGGGGCCACGGAGGTGGGCAAACAGGGTCTCGGCCTCTCGGGGGATCAGGAGGCGCCTCCCCCATCGGGGGCTTCCTCGTCGCCTCCGGCGAGGAGGCCGTCGCCATAAGGATTTAGGTGAGCGGTATGCCAGCTGCTTTTTGATGATTTGGTCCGAATTTTCTGATCGATTTCTCCAATTTTCTAGCTCCAATTCGATTCTCAGCTGAAATTTCCATGCATAATACAATGGTCCCTCATTTTGATGAATCGATAATGAATCCTAGTTCCTCAAATCATAGAGTTAGCGCTTGTTTATCTTCTTCCCCAAACATACTACTCACGGGGGATTTTTATTTCATTGGTGTTTTTATGTTACGGAAATTTACAGATGTTTTCCATTTACAAGCGAAAAAAAAAATCAGAACTCCAAAGCAGGCCCTGAGTCGGGAAATCCTAACATCTGTTGTATCAGATGCTCCGTATGATGCATAGGCTTGGCTTGTGCTGACATGCAAAATTTCAAAGTTCTGACTAGGATGTGTTCAAGTAATCGTGGACGTGAAGGAATAAATGGATGGATGTTATGGATCGTGTAGGACTAAACAGGGAACAGAGGGGTGAATGGTGGCTTTAGTTTTTTTTCTCTAAGTATTCATTTATCTATTACTGCGATAGCTACAAAGCTATAAAGATTTAGATAGAAAATCAATTCAAGACTCAGAGAAAGAAGAAAATTGAACAACTGAGAGAAATTAGTAGGAGCGGTACTACCATGACCGGTCGAAAGCTGAAGTGGTCATAACTCGACTTGAGTGGTCGACGACCAAAGAGAGATAAAAAAACCTGAGTAGTCGATGTAAGTTTAAAAACAAGATCAGAGTGGTCGAGAATCAACGTGGTCGACGACTAGAGAGTGGTCAAAAAACCAATGTGGTCGATGACCAAAGCGTAATCGAAAAATCAATGTGGTCGAAGACCAATGAGTGATCTAAAACTGACATGATCAATGACCTGAGAGTGCTCGAAAAACCAATATGGTCGATGACCAAAGCCTGGTCGAAAAACTAACGTGGTCGAAGACCAATGAGTGGTCTAAAACCGACCGCAAGATAACTTTTGATTGACTGATTCAAAAGCCGTGAAACTTCAAACAAGAATTACCTAAGGTCATAGAAACTTATTCCATTCGACGATCAACAGAATTGTTACCAAAGTTCCTACCTTTTGCAACTGAATGAAAAGAGCGCCAAAACAGAGCTAAAACCCCTAATCGGTGAATACAACCTGCTCGTGGTTAGATGATGGCCAAGATGACTCTAAATGTATTCCCACATGTCCCAGCAGGCTAGAAACACCGAAGAACACGAACCAAAACCCCTTGAAACAGAAATCACTTGAAGAGTCCAAGAACAAGCAAAACAAGATTTCTTAATGAACTTCTTATTGAAGTGTCTAAATGTTTGGAGATTGAGGTCATGAGGTCATCTCCATCTCATTCACGTTCTCGGCATAGCAAGATCCAGAAAGGAAATAAGAGAGATCCAAAACCAACCGAAACAAAAGCAAATCAATAAGGACAAAAAAGATCCACGAAGCAGCACAAAGATTGATGTATTGCTTACTTGAAAAGACAGATTTACAACCACTCCATCTGGGAGGACAAGAGCACACCAAGTGCTCAACTCTCAAAACCCTAACCCTAACATGAAGAGATGGGTTGGACGGGATTCTCACATATGTCTCCATATCAACCCCCTTTTATAGGTGGGCAACCAGCCACCTTTTTCCCTTAGTAGATTATATCCACTATTACAATGAGGAAAACACGTTAGCCCCACACGTACGCATTTTACTCTAAGAAATTCACTTATGTATGTTTTTCAAAACATATAAGTTTGTATCCGCTAAATCATTAGCCTTGATCCGTTTTCATCAAACCAGCTCCACCTTGATCTAGACTGCTCTCCAACGCATCACCTAAGTGCCACGGTTTTGATCCAAAATGGTTCCCAATATTTTGGTCAAACTGCCAAAATACTCTTCCTTGACACAGTCAACCACTGTAAGCAATCACCATACTTGCTATGTGTAGGTGCACCACTAGCTCGCCATGCGTCGCTAAGTCTCTCCCGTCTCGGTTTCACTGAACCACGGCTCACTTGACCCATGCAAGCTACATGGTGCCATCCTGCCGTTCAAACTTACCTTCAACATTTCTCGGCTGATGGTCTGACCAGCTCTATAAGAGAGGTCTAATCAGCCCTCTCGCAACGGTCTAACCGACCATGTGTTGGCGGTCTGATCGGTGGAGTGGTCTGACTAGGCTATGTAATGGTACATTTTTTCCAGAGAGCATAATTTTGGTGCTTCTCTGAGATTTAGCTGAGTGGTCTACCCAGCATTGTTTGACTAGTCTGACTGGACCCAGTAGTCCGACTGAACCCTATGTGGGAGGTCTAAACAACCAGGTCTATAATGACCATGTGTTGGCGATCATACTTATCTAGGTTGATTTTGCTGAAATTTTGTCCCAACAACTAGTTTTGTGTGTGTAGACTATAAATACCCACCATGGTCGGTTGAGAGTAAGATTGATGCATTCTATTTCATTCTCTTGAGCTATTGTGAACTTCTTCTCTCAATTGTACATGTGTTGCACCTTGTGAACAAGTTGAGAATTCTCTAGTTGCATGTGTTGTTTCTAGATGTGGATTGAGTATCCACCTGTGCATGTGTTACAACTGGTGAGAGTCAAGAAAGGGGCATAACCTATTACTCTCAAAGGTTGCCAACTCCTATATGGCATGGAGGCATGGTGGTCCGATGACCTTCTCAAGAATCTTGTAAGAAGGACCGGTATGTTGTAAAGGTTGGAACTCATCTACCCAGAGGAAAAAAGAGTTATCACTAGTGGATTTGAGGTGTTTGGCTTAATTCGTGGTGGAAATCTAATTTGTTTGGACTTACCTCAATGTAGACTAGTGGAAACCGATAAGTCTCCGAACACCACGATAAAAGGCGGCCATGTTAATTGTGATTTGCTTCCTTGCACTCATTTACATCCTTAGAATTTACATTCTTAGAATTATATTGATTGCTTGTCACCCTAGAATTGCAAACTTTGATATAGACTTGTGCATTTAGTGAAACTAGATGATTTAGGCCTTGATTGAGTGAAATTGATTTGATTTACGCTTCTGCATATAAAACTCGGTTTTAGCCAAGCAGTTTTTTGGAAACGCCTATTCACTCCCTCTAGTCGGCATTATCGACCTTACAATATGCCTTACCTATATAAAGAGATAAGACGAGATGGCTTATGGGCTAATCCTTGAGATAAGTTAGAGATAGATAGGCTTGTCTGGGTTGTGAGCACTTGTGTGTGTGCTGCCATTTGGGCTCTTGTTCTCTATATGGAGTGGCTGTAAATATTCCTCTCAAAGTATCAATAGACCTATCAAATTTGTGAAATTGCTTGTACTTGTGTATCTCAAGTTCTTGCTTTATCTTGTGCTTGATTTGCTTGGGGTTTTTCTCTCCTCTTGGTTTTGCTTTGTGCCAACTATATCTAAGTGATGGGGAAACTTCGTAGAGGCCAAATCACATCCATCTAGGCGCTCCCAATAGCAAGTTCTTGAAAATGCGCAAGTTTTGGCTTAGCCATGGTGCAACCTTGGTTCTTGTGATTCAAGTTTTTTTGCTTGGGTCTTGCTATTCTTAGACTTGCTAGGACATGTAGAAGTTGATCCAAAGTCATCTTGACCATCCTTAACCCCCCTCCCCCCAAGAAAGCGCGAAGCTCAGTTTTGGTTTTTGGCCCAATTTTGGTGCAACTCGGCTTGGGAAATAAAAAGGTCCGAACATTGAAATGATCTTTTTGGACCCTTTTGTTCTTTAGATTTCTTAGGTTTTGATCTTGATTTGGTTCAAATTCAAGTTATTTGAAGCCTCGGTTTAAAAGTTGTGCAAATTTTTATCTTGAGTTGTCCTACTGTTTTTCTATGTTGACCCGGATCGTCCAAGTCAAGTCGAATAATCTGACTTAAGTCTTTCAGCAGCCTGTGTTGGCTTTTGACTAGGGTTTTGGTGTTGGAATATCTCTCTGAGCAAGAGCTAAAGTAGCTCCTAAGAAGAGTGTTATTGTACCTACTAAAGAAATGAAACTCATTATTAAAGGTAGGGATATGAAAAGAGGAAGAAGTCGAGCTAGAAGAAAAATCCCCGCAGCAACCATAGTTGCTACGTGTATAAGAGACAAAATGGGAATAGGTCCTTCCATAGTATCGGGTAACCATACATGAAGAGGGAATTGTGCAGATTTTGCAACTGCACCAAGGAATAATAAAAAAGCACACAAAGTAGTAAGTAAGGAATTAATCCCATTATTAGGAATCCAGTTATTAGCTATTTTGAACAAATCCCGAAACTCTAAACTACCTGTTATCCAAAAAAAACCTAAAATTCCTAATAACAGACCAAAATCCCCTACACGATTAGTTACAAAAGCTTTTTGACAAGCACTCGCTGCAATTGGCCGTGTAAACCAAAAGCCTATCAATAAATAGGAACACATTCCCACAAGTTCCCAAAAAAAATAAATTTGTATCAAATTGGAACTAGTAACCAATCCCAACATGGAAGTATTGAAAAAACTTATATAAACAAAAAATCTCAAATATCCTTCATCGTGAGACATATAATCGTCACTATAAATAAGAACGAGGATTCCTACTGTAGTAATTAGTATTAACATAATAGAAGTAAGCGGGTCGATCAAGTATCCAAATTCTAAGGAAAAATCATTATTGACGGTCCAAGACCATAGATATTGATAGATAGAACTTCCATTTATTTGTTGAATAGATAGGTGAACTGAGAATACCATAGCTATACTTAAGAGTAAAACACTAGGAAAAGCCCATATGCGACGAAGATTTTTTGTTGCTGTCGGAATAAGAATAAGTCCAAACCCCATTGACATAATAACTGGAAGTGGGAGAAGAGGGATTACCCATGCATATTGATATGTATGTTCCATAAGAAAAGAAATGGAAATTTTTACTTCAATTTTTTTATAAAATAAAATTGTTTCCGATTCACCAAACCAATTCTTATCTCTTTCTGAAGGAATTCAAAAAAAAAAGAATAAGACAAAATACTGGAATTCTTCATTTTTCCAAATTTCTCTCATTGAAATAATCAAAAATGAAGAATGGGTTTACTTGATTAAATTCAAAAAGTTAATCAAATAACTTGCCGGTCCTTGAGTTTGTCCAAAAGGTTCTTCGGGCCGTCCATGGACTTGGTGCGCCTTGTAGTCACCGATTTCTTCTTCATCATCATCTCTTCCTCCAAACCACCGGCGACGAGGTGCATTAGCCTGAGAAAGTGAGCCTTAGCTAAGAACATGAAGTATGCAAATTTCTTGAGTTTGTCCAAAGAACCTTTTGTTGTTTACCAGTAAGATATCTTGCCGGTACTTTCTTTCTTAGTGGAGATATCTTGCTTGACTTGGCCTGCCGTAGGGAGAATCAGATACATAAGCAAAATGTTTCTAAAGCACTTCTAACCTCTAGGATTGATGCGAAGGACAAGCGGATCATGTTCATGATCATATTAGTAGGCGCATGTTCATCAGGCCTAAACTTGCAGGGAGTAAGAGCTTGCCGTTCGGATTGATTTCCAACCTGGTTTCTTTTACTGTGAATCGAACTATTCACCTTAGACTTAGGGTCTGAAATAAAAGCCAAGCCATTCCAGCGTCCCAACCAACTGAATGATAACACAACATAAGAGAACAGCAGTTCTATTGCTTTTGCCAGGAAGTAAACGAAAAAGATAAAAACAAGTAGTCAAAACTCAATAGTACCACGAATTTGGCTGCACGCTACATGACCAGAGCGACAAGAATCTGCACAGCTCGCTTAATTTACAGCATACACGGCGGCAGCTCGATCCAACGAAGAAGGCGTACGCCTCCGCACACGCGGCGGGACGTGCGTGGTGCGCAGGCGCAGCGGCGGTGGCCGCGCGCGCGGAGCCTAGTGCGTGTTGCAGTCGTAGCAGGTGTGGTTGCGGCCGAGGTCTCTGAATCTCTCGTAGCCGTGCCGGAAGACGCCGAGCCCGAAGAGGACGCCGATGAGGAGGACGACGACCAGGAGCACGAGGAGGTAGCACCCAATCCTCTCCTTGTTGAGCTTGAGCTTGGACATCGTGCCTCTCTTTCTCCAGGTGACTACTACGTGCAAGTTTCTGCCTGCACAGGCAAGCTGCTGCTGCACTGCACTGCACGGCTTTTTATCAGAGGGAAACTGCTGCACAACTGACACAAGTGGTATCGCTTGCTAGGGAAGCTAGGCACCTGTTTGGACGATGAGGCTTTTCCTTCTTGCCACGCTCGGAATCTGACTGCAGGGAACTGTATGGCCGAATCGGAGACACATGGCTCTGCCTATACGAATGGATGAATAAATGGTTGGGATAGAGAAACGATTCATAGGACGGGCATAACGCGAAGGCGCATGCGGGAGAAATTAATTCGTAGAGAGCAACAGGCATTGTGTTGTAGGAAGGGATGGATGGAAGACGAGGTTGCGGCAATGAATACGATTGCGATGCGTACTTATTCTGATGGGGGCAATTAGCCGATTATGACGAATGTTTCTTCTTTTTTTTTTGTGTGTGTGGGGAACTATTACGCATGTCCATTTTAACTTTTGTTTTCTTTTGGAACAGGGTGTTCGATCTAACATTATCAAAAACTCTGGAAAAAAATAATCGCCGTCTAAGTTTTATTTCGTGTTTGATCAATACCATCACATCCGTTGATATCGCTGGACTAATTCTGACTCGCAGGAAAAGCTTGTGGTCGCAGCGTGACAACACCAACACACCATGGACCTGACCTGTCGTGCCATTGGATGGATCAACAATGTTTAACGGATGGCTTGGCAGGGAAGCAGCTTGCACGGAGCCAACGAAGCGTTGAGAGGCCGAGGGATCACGAGGCGAAAGAGGGATGTCCGAATATTAAAACATCACTGTATATCTACAGAAGTGCTATAGAACATTTAACTATTTTTTAAGGCAAAAAAAGTCAGATGATCTGGAGGCATTGGATCTCTATCCAACGGATCCACTCATATAAATACACCTTCCAAAAAAATATCTCATATAAGCACTTCCTTCAAAAAAATGATCTGAAGCGTTGAATCACCATCCAACGTCCTAAAATTTCAGACCCTAAAAGATTGGTCAGTCAATTGATAATTCTTGTGGTGATTAAACTAAAAAAATATAAGGTTGGGGTAAAATTAAACCTGCAGTTGGCTTCTTAGGCTTAACCCTAGGGGTATCCTCAACCAGCAAAGTTTCCAGATTTAAGCTATCAGGGAGGATGTAATATCGGATGTTGTTTCCTCTCACACTGAGATGATCAAGGGTTACATGATTCTTCCCTTTCAATGTAAGCTTTACAGTCTTAAGATGTGTGTTCATGCTTATGTCAACACCTACAAAATGTGCACAAATCAGAGGATCCACAGTACACAATAATCATGATCCCGGTCCTACAATTGCTAACAAAATAAGTTGTGACAATGCAATATTATGAGAGTACATGACTGAAGAGTCAAACTGTGTTCAAAGATCAAATAATGATTTTCCAAATTGTAGTAATAAGTTGAGCAAAATAAGCCTTATATGATGGCTGATGAATTTTTTTTCTGTTAGTGAGCAATCCAGTCTTGTGCCATCTACCAACACAATGCAATTTGACAAAAGCCTAATCAACCCAACGCATCTTAAGTAGCATGAAGAAAGCTAGAAACTTGAAGACTAGCATTCCAATCTTCATCTCCTATTTTATATAAAATCCTTTTTAGGACAAAACCAGTATTCTCCACTTGCAAGTAAATGTCATCAAATGTTCTTAAATAATTTGTACTTTTTATCTTTCAGTATATGAAGTAGCATGCTATCTCTTCTAGGCCCCACACTCCTACAGGTATAAAACTCATCAAGGAATCAACAAACATAAGTTAAGGAGAGACTAGAAACGTTGCAAATTCAGCCCGGCTTAGTGGAACATTCCAATGCATTTTTTAATTCTCAGCACCAGCTGATGTACGCCACTACAATTTCGTAGAGGTACGCATCCCACCATTTTCGTTGCATTAAAAGATCTAACAGTGAAGGTTTCAATATACAAACTATCTCTCCAAATTGGTCGTCAGGAATGAGCCCAATAGATCACAGAGAGAAAATTGACCGTGTGTGAACAAACTCCATGCAATCCACATGAACCAAATCGTCTACGAACCAAGATGGGCAGAAGACTAAAAACCCAATCCTAGCTGAACCTAGACAGCATCATCTCGGTGACACAGTGTAATAGCTACCTATGGCTTCAGCGGCAAAAACATCAGTAATAGATCATGATTCTCAGCACCAACTGATGTCTACGCTAGAGCAGTTCAAACCCAGTTTTCCCAACCGTGTAAAACCGGCTGGCATCGAATCTCCTCCTTCATCACCGGCTACCTCGCTACAGCAGCGTGACCCCGCTTCTCGCCTGCACCCGGTTTTGTACGGGTTGGTGTAAACCGCCGTGTACAGCCCTAGTCTACACCACTACAATTTCATACAGGTACGTGTCCCACCATTTCCGTTGCATTTAATAGACCTAAGACGGAAGATTTCAATATACAAACTATCTCCCCAAGTTGTCAGGAATGAGCCTCATTGATCACAAAAGGAGAAGATTGATCGAATGTGAACAAACTCCATGCAATTCACGCGAATCAAATCGTCTAGGAACCAAGCAGGACAAAAGACTAAAAACCCAAGCCTAACTGAACCTAAACAACATCATCTCAGTGGCACAATGTACTAGCTAACTATGGCTTCGACTGCAAAAAAAACATCACTAATGTGCATAACAAGAACGAATAACTGAGCGCAAAAGGCACGTTCAGTTCTACAAGCTCCAAAACCTAACAAAACAACGCCGCACTCAAGACAACCAACATGAACGCACAAACACACCCCACTGGCTCTCCAAAGATACCGAGCCCGATCACAACTCTAATAAATCCTAAGAACGCACGCACGGTGAAAACCCCCTAAAATTTCGAGTTTCCCAATTTGGGAGGGGAGGTCAAAGCGTACCAGTGATGGTGCCGTGGACGACGGTGCCGTTCTTGAGCTCCACGGTGACCGTCTCGTTGTTCAGCTTCATCAAGAACCTGTGGCGAAGTCCACACACCCAAATCAGCATCAAATTCGGCGGAAGTTCGCACCAAACGAATCAGCGAGGATACGACAAAGCGGAACCAATTGGAACGAAGGGGAGGCCGAAAAGGAGAGCGTTACCTGACGAGCTTCATCTTGGCGGCGGCCGGGAGGAGGAGAAGGAGCGACGGGCGGAATCGGAGGAGGTCGAGCTGTTTGCTTCCTCGGAGCGGGAGGAGTAAACCCCTAGTTCGAAGGCTGACTTGGGCCGTTCTTGGGCTCTCAGTCTTGGGGTCGTGGGAGCAACTTTTCTTCACATTCATTCATTTTTCAAATTTTTTTTGCAACCTATGTTCTTAAAATTTTGTTAACTGTTTTTTCCTTCTTTTTTGAATTCAAAACCGGATCATCTTCGTAAAAATCATCCATTTCTCACACCCTATTCGACAGAACTTAGAATGACTGCATGACAAGAGGCAGATTTAACTACTGAACCATTACGCGATCAATTGGTTCGAAAATTTGTTGATTCCGTTGACAACTATAGCTACAAGTTGATTCGCACTTCGAACTGTTGTTAGATGTTGTCAGGTAAACTCAGGGAAACAAGTGTACCAAGTGGCAGCTGAGCACCGTCACATTTCCTTAATTATCGTCGCAGAAAAAAAACCCTTTATTATGTTCATGGAGAAAAAGAAGACAGTATACTCAACAAGGCTGGATTGTTATTATCCTGCAAAGCTACTTGCCCAAAGTTTCACACTATCACAACTAAAACAATTCATAAAGCCTAGCCAAAGCGAACCAAAGCTTGGGGAATATCAACGGGACGATACTCAAAAAGTCAAAATTCTTCTATACTCGCAGTCGCAGCATGATGCACAGAGGCCAAATCACGCAATGGCTAAACGGGATGCATGTTTCCTGCTCTATGACGATGATGGAGCCGCCGCCAACTTCTTCGGTGGTGGATTTCCACCGGCGAGCAGCACATATGCGAAGAAACAAGCCATCGCAGTGCTGTAACATTTGGAGGGGAGAAAGAGAGTAATATCTGAGGTCTTCTCTCACAAACATAAAAAGGCTTTCGATGAACAATAGAGAGAAAAGTACTACCTCAGTGAAGCGTAGAAGCCCCAAGGAAGGATTCTATTCGTCTGCAGAAATAAATAAGATCAACGCCACATTAACAAAGTGATGCTCCAAAAGAACCGAGAAAATTCATGGTAGTTACCAAGAGGTAAGCATGAGAATACTTCCATGCTAGGAGAGCAGAAATTGCTGCAAAAGCACAAATAGAACAGGTCAATAAGCAACATATACTCCAGTGATTGAGTGTTGATTTCATTTTAACTCAGTATACTGAGTAACAGTGAGCTTAGTATAACAACACTTATCTCACCTGCTTGGCCCAAGATAAACAAGAAGCTGGACCTTCCACTCCTCCAAAACTTCAAACTAAGCGTACCAAGAAAGAGCGTAGCAAGCCCTGGTGCAACACCTAAGACAAGACTTATGGTACTTTTTGAGAAAATGTATCCTAGAAGCCCCATACAGAATAAAAGACCACCTGCATTACCAAATGAAGTATTGTTATTCCCCTAAAAAAATGAAGTATTGTTATTTGTTATGCAGATACAAGTAAGATAACAAAATTGGTATTAAGTATTATTAACAGTGCCACTATCCACACAGTCCAAAAGTCGAAATATTAACCCATTGGGAAATATGGACTAGCATTCATGCATGAAGACATCATCAGTGAAATAAGAAACATTTCCAGCAAAACAAAGCAGTAACGGCACTGATTTTTTTCCATCGATTTAGGATTTCTTATGTGAGTTATCATATCTATGTAACAGAGAAAACCTTAATCTAATCAACTTCCAGAAGCTTTACTTAAGGAAAATGTACTATTTCTGAAACTTGCAGTAGCAATCAACACACTTTTACAACAATTGTGGGTAATTATGCAATGAGAAACTCATCTTACTTGCAAGTAGTTACATGTGCACTTCTATTTAAACAAGAAGGAAAGAGCAACACTTTACAAGATAGCAGTTCTCCCAACGACCTAAACAAGAAAATAAATACGGACAAATTCATATCCATCTAGAAACTTGCTTACTAGAGTTTTGCATTCATGAAACTCAAACTTACCGAAAGGGATCCCAAGGCAAAAATCATGGATTTTAGCACTCCTCTTCTGGGAACTAACATCTTCATCTGCTTCTACCAATTCCTCAGTCTGATTTGATCTCAAGTTTAACTCTTCAACCCGAGTGTTCTCATTTGCACATTTTGTTGAAACTTTAGCACCAAAACCAAATGGCTTCATACCCACCCCACTGATAGAACTGCAAAGCTGAGGCAACAAAATATGTTAAAAGATACCCAAGCTAATCTTGTAGCAAGAGCATGGACTCATACCAACTTTAACATCAAAACTTTATTATGTACATTTTCCAGAAGGGTAGAAATAGCAACATAGACACTAAAATGCATCTCAAGCCATGCATCCACCAAAAATGCATTTATTTCCAATAGTGATCCGTGATCTGTATTATTCCTCTGATAACAGAACATTCAAAACAACTCCAGTTTTCTTTCCTTTCTTATCATGGTCCTCCCAAGAAGTGCAGAAATAGAAGTGCTGAACTGCTGATGAAATACTTTACACCTCAAGGACAATAGGCAATAGCTTGATTCTGTGGTTGTTTGGTATATTTGGTACACACCAGCACATAAGTGCACCGGCTCAAGCAGCAGCTTAACTCTTCACGAACCCAATCCAACCCCTGGTACAAGAACAGTTGCACTTCAAATCTACAGAAGCACAAATTCCAATGTTTATTTCGCCAAAATTCCATGAGCAGCTTCACCAACCCCAACAACACTAGAGAACCATTTTTTTGGTCAGCTCTTCATGACCTGATTTAACATTCGACAACGCAGGCGACACCGTCGATGATCAAATGCGCACAAAAAAGAGAAACTTCCCAGCAACACCTTCTTCTTCACATGAAAATCATCTCGTGCCCAACGATCGCTAAATCTCAAACCAGGCAACACCGCTTTCTTCACATAAATCGAGCGTGATAGAACGCAATCGCAGGCAAAGACTTTAGGAATACCAAGGTACTGATACATAGGGTTTAGCGTTTGGATCGGGATTATACCTTCGGGGAACCGCCAAGAGGGTTCTGCGGCCACCGGTCGGAGGACCGCGGAACTCTGAAGGCCGGAAGTCGCTGGTAGGCTGCCGCGGCCGCGGCCGCCGCCGATCCGTGGAGCTGCGCCGCCACCGCCATGGGGACTTCGAAACGGGACGCTTCGAAAGGGGAACGGCGAAAGGGTAAGAAGAAGAAGTCCAGTGCCCTGGGCTAGACCTTTTGTGGCCGCCGGATGCTCTCAATGGCTCAAACTCATGCCATGTCATGGTCCGTTTGGGTCTCGGAAGTGAAATTGGCTTGTTGAATCGGAGCCCCAACAAAGAAACTCTTGTAACCTTTTTTTCAGTGGAAAGAACGTGTAACTTGGGAATGATGATATCTTCAGCCAATTCCAAAAATCTGTTTGGTTGCCAAGGAACTTTTCAAGTTGGAATCCACTCAGGAAGCACTAGGGCCTCCGCTCGCCAAGCACCGCGCGGTCGTCGGAGTGGAGTGGAAGCAGAGCACTCGACGTCAGGCCTCCATGCTCGCCCTCCTATTTTAGCTATGGACCAAATCTGGTGGAGTTGGACGGCAATTTCAATTCTCCATTTCCAAACCTAATTCTAAGAAGAGAAATTTGATGATTTGTCTTAACTTTGTTTTTAAATAGCTCATTTATTCTATAGCTCATATTAATTAATTATTTGTCATATCTTTCAATTTTCAGTTGATTATTTATCTTTTTTATATTTTTAAACCATTTTCTATTTTGACAAAGATAAATTACTGTAAAAAACAATCAAATTGCCTCTGCTTGTCATTATGACATCTAGCTAGCTTCGCAGTGGCAGTCACCACAAAGCAGAGGAGCCTAGCTTGGGATGACTTTGTAGAAGATGCACCCATCGAATCAAATCGACTTGGAAACAAGAGATGACCCATCGAATCAAATTTCTTTTTTGCGTACGGGGTTTGGTGCTCTCGCGTGTGTGCCCTTGGATTGGCGGTCGGTGGCCGCGGCGTTGTGAATCGACGGAGCGGCGCCCGGGGGATATGGGAGCGGCGGAGGACGTGCCGGAGCACGTGGTGGGGTGGGAGCCTGGGAGGAGCGGCTGCCCTGCCGGTGTGTCTACGGATCCAAGTCCGAAGTCCACGGTGAATACTTTTCTTGCGGCCTTGCCTACGTTAACCGGCTAAGCCATCGTTTCGTGTCAACTGCTAGCGCAAGGGCTTCACGGAGAGTGTGATAATTAAAACCAGCTGAGAGCATCAGCAATATTCGACTATTCGATCTAATCCAACAATCTCTTGTTTCCAAGCAGGAGCAGTTTGGTTATTTTTTCATAGTAATTTATCTTTGCCAAAATATAAAATAGATTGGAAATGTAAAGATGGCAAATGATCAGCTAAAAAATAAAAAATGGTGCAAATAATTAATTAATATGAACTATGAGACAAATGAGCTGTTTGCAAATAAAGGTGGAGCAAATCATCAAATTTCTCGATCTCGCTCAAAAAAATCATAGCTGATTGAGATTGTACTACTAGATTGAATATTCACTTTCTTTTCATTAAGGGTGTGTGTATACAATTTTTCCATCCAGTGTGACGCTGCAAGGTAAAAATATGCACGAATGCTTTTGTTGTTTGGAACATTTTAATTTTACACGAGTTTTGTAGTAATTTTAGGAGACAGTATAAATCCCACGGAATTAGAATACGCTGGAAAGAAGGCATTGTCGCCTAGGCTCTGTTAAGTGTGATATATACTGCTGATCTTGCTTCATTCAGGCAAAATTTTACTGAAATAATGACATGTTACAGTCAGATAATTTCACTGAATCAAGAGACTAAACAATCTGTCCGAACAGAACTGTCCACTGCTCGTTATCACGGAAGCAGAGGACTGAAAATTACCATGCCCTCCGACTCGATCAGTACTTCTCGGTAAAAGCTATGCACATTTAACATTTTTCTGTTTTCCGTGCAAAAAAAAATGTACATCCTTTTCCAATTTCCCAGCTATTCTTACCTTTTCTCCGGCACTCTTAGAAATCTTATTTCTAGCATTGGTTCGTCTCTACCATTTATTTTCTCATGCAACTCCTCTTCTTTGATCATGGTAGTGAAGTTTCGCCGTGTATACTTTTGCACGTTTAGTTACACCATGTGATTCGTCAGCTCGTCCGGCAAGTTCCAGAGTACACAGTCGTCGGAGGCAAACAGTCCCGACATGTCGAAGGCACCCTTCCCACTGTCCTTGCCGTCGTCGCCGCCGCCGCTGCCGACGCTGTCGTTGCCTTTCTCCGGCAATGCCGGCCTGGCCCCCTCGGTGCCCGAGCTCCCGCTGTACATGCTCTGGTGGCTCAACATTGTTCAATGCGTTTCTCTGACTGACATGTTAACAGAGGACGAGAAGAAGCACCGAAACACCATGGAGGGAAGTCAAACGCTACCTGTTTCCGACTACGGAGTGCAGCTTGATAGCGGTCTGCTCCTCGGCGTCAGTGAACTCGCCGTGCTTGAGGTCGGGCCGCAGGTAGTTGGTCCGATCCACCGCAGCCGGCAGCGCTTCCCGCACCGCTGCAATCCTGCCACGTGCAGCAACACAGCGCCGGGTCAGTCAATCCGGTCTCCAAGCACTCGCGGCGTCCGTCGCGTTTTCGCCAATCTGATTGACGACCTGCACTGCTCGTGGCGCTACGATCGAGAACACCAAGGCATGTATATGCATGGGGCAAATGATCCTGTCATTGTCAGCAAGAACACCAAGGCCAGGGACTGCAATTTCAAGAACCCCCGAATCATGTTCTTTTCCACCATTTCAGTAAAATCGATCGTGCAGGCACATGGCTTACGCATCATCAAGACCATATGCAATCCATTACAAGATGTAAATTGAGGGCTAGGAAATCGAAATGAAAACAGTACTGAGCAGTCTATATTAATTCTGACGTATGGAACTGCATATGCAGCACAGGACAGGATTCCTCACATCCTTCTCAAGCAGTCTACTACCGCGCATTTCATCACCAGGGAGAGACGCATGCTCCCCAACTGCTATAACACATTAGTGCATTCCCCATTGCCATTACACGAGAAAGCAATCCACAAGCAAAGATTCTGACTAGCCTAGCCTAGCTTCTGGATGGCAACCCCCTGGATCGCTCCGACAAGCGCGAACGCGCTGACGAGCAGGCAGACGACGCTGAACGCCTGCAGGACGACCCACCTGGCCGACCACCTGGGGACCTTCTTCTGGATGAAGTACATCTCCACGGGGAAGTAGATGGCGAGCGGCCAGAAGTTGAGGGCGCCGAGCAGGGCCAGCACCTCGTTGAAGTAAGGGAAGCAGAGGGCCACACCCGTCGTGCTCACCACGTACAGCGTCCGGAAGCACACCCGCAGGAGGTTCACCCTGCACGACGGCAGGAGCGGCAGCTTGACGGTGTGGAAGTCGTTCACGAACCCGCTGCCCGGGAACCTCTCCGCGAAGAACCTGTCTGCGAATTGGTATATCGGCTGGCTGTACACCTGCAAGTTTCAGACATGTAGCAGTGTTCCTGGTTGTGTTTTCATTCTGTAACTAGAAGTTTCAGGCTTTCAGTACCTGATAGCCACCCAGCAGGTGGAGAATGATGCAGGCGTTGGCGAAATCGATGAGCCAGTACGGCTCGTAGAAGCCGAAGCCGGTGAGGAGGTTGCCCGGCGCGTCGCTCCCAAAGGCGGAGTAGCCGAAGCAGCCGCAGCAGAGGTAGAAGAAGGTGGTGACAAGGATCGAGATCATGGATGCCTTCTTCATCGTCTTATTCTCGGCTGGTGGCGACTTCAGGGTGTCCTACGTTGACGGAGGTGAAACAGAAGAAATAGTCATTGTGTTTAGTGGTTACTGGTACTAAATGAGTAGCCAATTTCAACCGAGTCGTAATTCTGCATGGATGGAATGCTATTGCGTGTACCTGAATTTCCAGGAGGATTAAGGAGTACGGGTAAGCGAATGCGATGTCGCCGATGGCTCGCGAGACGCGCCATATCTTCTGCATGGGGGTTCTCATTGGAACACCTGTCAGGCTTCCTTTGATTGTTCCATTTGCTGAAGAGCAGTAACACGTTCGTCAGCTTATTTGATCTTGACGTTCATATCACCCTCTCAATGTTTAATTGCAGTACATGGTGTGGGATTTTTTTTTTACAGCAATAGCAACAGCGCATTGTTCTGAGCTCTGACCGACTAGTATCAGCTATTCAGCTATCTGAACTAGCAGTGGTCAGCTCAAAACGATGTACAGATTTGTATTCTCGAAATAAAGAGGGCATACGTACCAATGGTGTTCGCGAGGCCGAGGCCGAGTCCGATGAAGGAGTAGGAGAAGGACATGACGGCGGCGAGGACCGAGAGCCACGCCATGTCGTGGAAGTCCGGTATGAAGGAGAGGAAGAGCTGTGTCGCGCCGAACATGAGCATGTAGTAGCTTCCCCCGTAGCTGCAGGGCGCGTCGTGCCCGTGCGAGTGGTAGCAGTTGGCCCTCAGGATTGCCCTGCAACATCAGACGACGGTACAGCACAGCACAGTTACAGTCAAATTAATCAGCGAAATGAATTAAGCGGTATCATAGAGCACTAACATTAGTACTATTAGCACAAAAGCGAATGTAACGTAGCAATCCGTGTCACATGGTTCCTGCTCGACAGACGGTACGACTGCACGTTCAGCTGCAGTGAATTCTGTAAGCTGTGACCGGCAACTACCTCATGCTAGTGGCGGTGGTGATGGTATAGGCGACGCCGCAGCCGTACAGGTCCAGGTACTGCAGCGACCCGCAAGCCCAGGTCTGCTTCTTGCCTGAGTACGTTTGCCACAGTACAGCACAGTGCGGTAAGGATTAAGCCATAAAAACCGTATCACAATCTAGCTGAATTTCTCGTGAGGTTCGTGGTGTCCTGCCACTGTACGGTCCAGTGTGCTGTACCGAGGTAGACACGGACGGCGTCCACGTAGGACTTGTTCCGGGGCCCCTTCTCTGCGTCGTCGCACCGGTAGCAGTCGGAGAGCAGCGCGGCGGAGACGTAGGTGACGAGCGCGAAGCACAGCATGCACGCCGGCCCGGCCACCCACCCCAGCTGCGCCACGCTCCACGCCAGCGACAGGACCCCCGACCCGATCACCGCCGTGATGATGTGCGCCGCGCACGTCCACGTGGTCCCTGCAGAGCGACAGGGCCGAGACACAAAACACAAAGATGCCGCCCCCGCCGGGCCGGCGCGCGCGCGGGCAACAACACCGTAAGGAAAGGAATAAGCAACGAGTTTGCGCGCGCGCGTGCGTGCGTGTGTTACGAGGTGTCACCGTACCGGTGCGGGGCGGGTGGCCGTCGTCGTCGCACCGGCCGTCGATCGCCTCGAGGGAGTGGTGCACCGCCATTGCGCCGGCGTGGAGGCTCCAAGATTCGCGCCGCTTGACGGGAGGGGAGAAGGCAAGCTCAGCCCAAAGCGCGGAGCTGTATGCTATCGACCGGTGCAGATGGAACTACTACTCTACCAGTAACAACAACGGCAAATGACCGGACCAGAGAATAGTAGTTGGCGGTTGGGGGTTCACGGCGACCTAGCTAGCTCCCTCCTCTCTCGGTTTGCGTGGATAGGTGATCGACCCTCTGCTGGCTGCCGCTGCTTGGATCATCGGGCCGTTGTTATCGCGCTTTTGTCCGCTTCTCTTGCATCGCATCGCATCGCATCTTTCGTGTAACACTTTTTGGGAAAGAGAAAAAGCCCGGTTGCATCACCCTCATGTACATCAGGATCTATTAACGTTCCTGATGAATTATGCCCTGTTTGTTGGGTTTTTTTCCTTTAGCATAAAAGCTTAAATCGGAATAAAGAAGTGGTTTTTTTATCGGATTTCTAGAAAAGCCAAAGTCTTTCATATAACTAAAAGCTAAAAAACCAGCAGAGATAAATTTTTGGCTTTTGTGGGCTCTATTTGGGTGTTTGTCACTGAAGTTGGTACGAAATTACCCATCAATACCATAGAATCAAAAATCCCCAAACCTCTCCTCATTTCTCCTTCCTCTCCTCTTGGCTGAACCAGATCCTCTTCTCTAGCGCCACAAGGGTTTGCGCATGCACTCTGCTCGCCCCCCACACCGGCATCAACACCGATGGCCCTATCTCCCGACGCCACCGTCCTTCTCCCCACACCGATGTCCTCCACCGCTGCCGAATGCTACCTACCTCCACTGCCCCAAGCTCCTTGACACCGTTGTCATCAACAAATGCATTGGTTGAATTTTTTAGCTGGGTCTCGGCTCATTACCCCGGCGGTTCGAGACCCAACTCCGCCTCTAGGCATGACAATTTAGTCATCTTTGAAATATTGATAATGGCATTTTCACGAAGTGTGCACAAAAGTAGTGGCACAATTCCATCTAGTGTACTGTGGATGACATTCTCGCAAAATGAGGTTTGATCGATGGTAGTAGACAATTCTCCGAAATACTTTCCCAGCCCAAGCAACCGAGCATCTCTCCTTTTGTTTTTTTGATTTGTACAGTTGCAGTTGGCCATTGGCATTGCACGGTTGTTATCATGGCGGTTTTTATCACCCTTTGGACAATTTGGACCGTCTAGATTCCTTTTTCATGTCCAAAAGTAGCATCGAGCCAAATCCATACTGGTCCGTTGATACTACACTCCTTATTCACTGCATAAATGGATCAACCAGCAACGTTCTAGACTGAACACAACTTTATTCGAGATCAGTTCACCACCAATTCAGCAAGCCTAGTAACGCGTGTTCAGTGACTTAAGTATAGAATCGTCGTAAATTAAAAAAATAATGTATATTCAGGTAGCTTTCTTTGTGCTGCTTTGTTGACTTGACAGTCCTTTCGCCATAGCTTGAGAAACTACCCTCCGGACTCACTTCTCCGTGGCACTCTATAGGGTCTGTTCTTTTTGGTTGCGGTTTATAGTTTTTGTCTGAAATTTTTAAATTTTGACTGTTTACGGTACAGATTACGGAGAGACCGATACTCACTTACGATTTTGACTGGTACAGATGTTGGGCTTTTAACGTGTACTACATTTAACTTGTAAACCCTATCTTGAGAAATTACTCTATTTAAAAGTTAGGTACTGTAACAAAAGCCAAAAACCGTCTAGCTTCTTGCCTGCCAAACAGGCCCATAGTCTCTAGCATAGCCCGAGAAAACAACCCAAAGGCAACAAGTTGGGATCTGCTTTTCCTTAGCTTGGCAACGATTGCCAGAGAAAACGACTAGGATCCGTATCTAGGCTTTTTAGCTCAGACTTTAGCTCATTATTTTCTATTATAATAATTAGTTGTTAAACGGTATATCTTTTTAAGATAGATCTATAGATAAACTATAGTAAATATTATACCGATTTTATTTATACCGGTTAAAATCACATGTGACTATTTTTCTCTTTATGAATATACAGAGTTCAAAAATTATAAGAAAAAACCAAATTCACAGCCAAAAAACATATCCCATATACATGCACAAAGATTTGATAGAACTCGAGAGTAGTGGGCCTCGGCTCAAAGAAATAGCGAAGACTATAATATGGGCACGGAAGGTACATGGAACGGACAAGGTTCCTGACGGCCCGAGTGACGGGAAATACTTAACGAATCCGGCCACTAACCACCGCCGCGGCGCGCCATCCTAGACATCTATTCGCGGAATCATTAGCGGCGGCAGGCCGCGGGCTCGTTAGGAGCGTTGGGCCTCGGCCGCACGCGGGATTTCGGCGGGCTGTCATGTCGCACGCGCGATCCGGGCATTAACTAATGGTGCGGCGCACGGGCTGTTGGCGCCTTGGCGAGGGAGGGGTCGGCGCGTGTGACAACAAGAGCGTGGCGGCCAGCGGTACATGGCGTGTTTTTTAAAGGTTTCTAAAAACCAGTTTTGATTTTTACTACATTATCTAATTTTTAAACAAAGTATTTTTAAAAACAGGATCTACAAGTTAATTATAGTATACGTTAAAAACTTAACATCTGTATCAACCAAAATCGTAAGTGGGTATCTCTCTTCGTAATCTCTGTCACAAATAGCTAAAATTTAAAAATTCAGCCAAAAGACATAGGCCGCAGCCATATCAAACAGTCATATAGGACATATTCTTTAGCGGCTTCTAAAAGCGGTTTTTAGCTTTTACTATAGTACCTAACTTTTAAACGGAGTATTTTTTAAAAACAAGGTCTACAAGTTAATTGTAGTATACGTTAAAAGCCCAACATCTATATCAATCAAAATCACAATCGAGTATATCTCTTCGTAATCTCTGTCATAAACAACAAAAATTTAAAAATTTCAGCTAAAAATCATAAGCCGCAGTCATATCAAATAAGTCCATACCCAAGTTTGGTATCTTTCGGTGCTATGAAACTAATTGTCCCTTCGATGTACTGCTAGCATGTTTTTTTTTTTTTTTGCATACAAAAAAACGTAGTTTTGCGATGTACGGCATGTACGTATGTGACGTACCTGAAGCTGATGGAAGCGGTGATGGTGTAGGCAATGCCGTAGCCGAACAAGGTTGTTTGCTGCAGCAGCATGCAGACCCATGCGCTCGTGCTACCTGTTAAGATCATTTGATTTTCAGAGATGGTGATCATCCATTCGCAGAGTAGGAGCTAGCCCAACGTAACGTATGAGTTCTGTTTATGCTTGATGATTAATGTATCCTAGGTACATATGAAAATAAAACGAAAAAAAGCGAGAGATAGCAACAATGTTGGCACATGCTTTGTCACACCAATCTGATTTTATTACATATTTTTTTTAGAAAATTCACACCAATCCGATAGGTGCTGCTGCATGTACTGCTGCCTACTATTTGGGAGATCAAAAAAAAATTCATCGAGTCCTGTCGTGCATAAAATTTAATTTCCCGTCATTTTTGCGCTAGCTCTAGAAAAAAAGGTCTGTGCGGTACGTAACCGAAAAAAAGTAGAGGGAAACGAAAACCATACTACGTACGCCGTCGAGACATGCTCTGCTTTACACACGATTTGGATCCACTCATCTACCGAGCTAGCTCGCTTACGTCGTCGTCGGAGTGGTACGCGCCATGCGCTAGCTGGACGGCTCCCCGAGACCCGGCCCGTGCCGTATCGAACTCGAACAAATCACCGGTGCCCCTTACGTGTCACTGCCCTTTCCAGGACCCGGCTTACCTGTCATCCTCGCTAGCCGTTAGGCGACCATGGTTTTCCAGTGCCAAACACGAACTCGTCTACGAACACTAGCTTGGTCACCGTGTTCTCCGTGAGCTACAGCCGTCCCGTCCGTGCCGCGGGATTCACGAGCCTTCCCTTGTTTCGGTGGTGCTAGCTCGTGTGCGTGCGTGCTCGCTCGATCGCAATTCGAAGTGAGGAGATACGAATTATGAATTATGCCTGTTGATTAGCTAAGATTCTTCTGAACAGATAGAGAAGAAGGGTGAAGAGTGAAGGGGAGAGGGGGTGAGATGTTGATTTGCACGTGACGTACCTAAGTTTCGTTCGACGGCGTGGGCGTAGGTGCGGTTGCGGTGCGGGCCGAGCTCAGGGTCCGGCGAGCGGTAGCAGTCGGCGAAGATGGTCGACTGCAGCGCCGTCACGGACGCGAAGGCGAGCATCATGCCCGGCCCGGCCACCCACCCAAGCTGCGCCATACTCCACGCCAGGGACAGCACCCCGGACCCGATCACCGCCGTGATCACGTGAGCCGCCGCCGTCCACTCATTCCCTTCAAACATTCAGCGCGCCTCCGCGGGCGCAATTCGTGAGTTGAACGTCGATCGAGCAGAGGAGATGAGAGAAAAAAAAAATCAAAGAACAAACTATATACGATCATCCACGGACATGAGTTCGGCGTGCTCACCACTTCTCACGGCGTTGCGATGCTTTGGGTGATCCGGGATGAGAGGAGCGGTGGCGGTCTCGTCTCCTCCTTCGCCGAACGCCATCTCGGCGGAGGAAGTCCGCTTTGCTCCTCGCGCGTGGAGACAACAAATCACAAGGTGCGTGACCTTGGTGAAGGGACGACTATCTGTACTTTACACTCCTTGAACTACTTGGCAATTGGTGGTTGATCAGCTATTATTTGAGGAGGTTATGGAGCTGTGGTCGAGAAGATTTGGGTGGGTTTTTTTCAGCTGTGCTAGATTTAGATGGGTTCTTTTCGGTTGTACTTTGGGGTGTTCTTTTTGGCTTCCAAAAGCGGCTTTTGGCTTTTGTTACAGTACCTAACTTTTAAATAGAGTATTTTCTCAAGATGGGATCTACAAGTTAATTGTAGTACACGTTAAAAGTCTAACATCTGTATCAACCAAAATTGCAAGCGAATATCTCTCTCATAATCTCGTGTAAGTAAAATTCAAAATTTCAATTAAAGCCATAAGCCATGAAAAAAAAGCAGGCCCTTTATCACTACGGCTGATGGCTTTTAGTTCTAGAGTAAGTATTTATCTGAATAAATCGAATATTAATAAACTAATAAGCTATTTTAAAAAAATATTTTGATAAGTTACTTTGAAAAAAGAATAGAAAAGTTATTTTATTTATTTGTTTGAAGAAATCGTAAGTTATAAGGTATAAACTAAAAACAAGGGACCAAAATGTACCTTTTGTTTTTGTTTCTTTGATAGGGATGTGTAATGCGCTGGTACTTGATGAGGTCTGACTCCTTGTTGTGATTGGTTCCTCAGTGTGCCGCATTGGTGAGCAAGACTTGGCGCCATCCGATTGAACTGTGGTCAATTTACCAAGATGCACACTGCACCATAATTGCCAGTTGCCGCATACATTTCACGAGCACAGATTTATGAGTCATGTTTGCCATATTTTTTTTACCTCTACAAACAATTTGAGTACAAGCTGAGGGTCTGATTTTTTTCTTCGAAGTCGGTGGCTTTTGGTTTTTACTACAGTACCTAACTTTTAAACGGAGTATTTTCTCAAGATGAGATCTACAGGTTAAACGATCTACACGTTAAAAGCCCAATATTTATACCTATCAAAATCACAAGTGAATATCTGTTTCTCCGTAATTTGTACCATAAACAGCCAAAATTTAAAAATTTCAGCTAAAAATCATAAACCGCAGCTGAAAAGAACAGAGTATCCTGGATCTCTCCTGAAGAGTAAGATCGACCCGACATACAAAAAAGGACGGGGCGGCAAAGAATCGTTTGCTGTTGATCGTTCTCCCGTTTTCGTGCAGAATTTTTCTGGACAGGCCTCCCAGCGTGTCCAGGTCCATCTAGACTGCAGCTAGCATGCATGGTGCCACTCTTTTCTGAACAGGACAAAAATAGTACTACTAGTGTCTAGTGCTAGTTTTTTTTTTTTTTGAGAGGTGTGACTAGTGCTAGCTAGAAATCACACTCGAGATATTGGTGCCAGTTGCCACTACGGCAGTGATCACAGGCAATTGACAATCAAGAGGACGCAAAAGGCTACGAGCCGAAGGCCCACATCAGAAGGCCCAGCTCGGTTTGCCCAAGCTCGGTTTGCCCACCACACCTGACATCGTCTTTTTAACTTTTCGTAACACACACACACACACCCTCCATGCCGCACAAAGTACGCACAGTATGTAGCAGTAGTGGTGACTCGTGGCTCTAATTCTAACACACAAGTTCTTTTAAGTAGATTTCATAAAGTTTTAGGTTTTATGGTCTAAATTATAGAAAACTACATGATTTTTAGCGTGTGATACATAATATTGTATATTATGATCATGAAGTTTCATAAAACCCCACCACTAGCAAATCTAAGATACTCTTACATCTAAGACCCACTCTCGATTTTATGTAGAACTTAATGGATTGTATTTGACATAGACTCTTTCTTTACGTGGAAAGCAAATTTCAAAGTTTCTTTTATTTTCAAAGTGAATTTCAATTCTTTTTTGTTAGAATTTTTATACAAATCCAAATTCTAATTTTCTTTAATTTTTATTTTGAATTAAAGTTATTTAGGGATTTTACTTTATAATTCGTAACAAAATCAAATTTCTATTTTATTTTTTTATTATGAATTTCAGCTATTTTTAATGGAATTTGTATGCAAATATAATTGCTATTTTTTTATATTTTATTCTGAAATATATTTATTTATAGATTTTCTTTAAGAATTTGTATGAAAATGCATTTTGTAATTTAATTTAAATTTTTAATCTGAATTTCAGTTATTTTTGGATTGTACTTGGCATAGACTCTTTCTTTTTTACTTTTGAATTGTATGGAAAGGAAAATAGTAAATTTTCATTTAATTTTTTATTCCAATTCCAATTATTTTTTTGCTAGAATTCGTATACACATCCAATTGCTAGTTTTCTTTTATTCTTATTTTAAATTAGATTTATTATATGATTTTAATTTGGAATTCGTATCAAAATCAAATTAATATTTTATTTTATTTTTAATTCCAAATTTTAGTTATTTTGTTAGAATTTGTATACAAATCCAATTGCAATTTTATTTTTATTCTAAAATATATTTATTTAATTATTTTACTGGGGAATTTGAATGAAAATCAATTTACTAATTTTATTTTCCTCTTTATTTTGAATTTCATTTATTTCTTGAGTGTACTTAATATGGAATCTTTCTTTTAATCTAGACCATTATAATCTGGTCCCACCATAATTAATGGTATAAATCATTTTTTCTATGGATTAATGTGATAATTTCTTGCCCTTGAGAGCTAACGTGGTGGCTTCTTTTGCTCTATTTAAATAATATAACTAGTCGGGTGTCCCGCGCAAAAGTGCGGCCATATTGGTTCCAAAGTTACGATTCCATTGTTTTTATTCCAAATTACTACTATTCAGTTTAGAAAATGTATTAAAATTAAATTGATTATTTCATATATTTTTTTACATTTTACCTGGCATGGACATTTATTTTAATATGAACCTTATATTTTGGACGCACCACAATGGATGGTGCAGATTTTAGTTTTACTTGTAACATTGTATTTTGTAATTAATATTTTCTGTATAAAGGAAGGTGAGATAATAGGCAAACTACATGTAAAGGAAATATAATTTTAGTATAAGATTGGTTTGAAAAATAACAATTATTTAAATATAAAACGTAT
This sequence comes from Bonia amplexicaulis, assembly GCA_036346245.1. Taxonomy (NCBI): domain Eukaryota; kingdom Viridiplantae; phylum Streptophyta; class Magnoliopsida; order Poales; family Poaceae; genus Bonia; species Bonia amplexicaulis. The sequence goes on along the minus strand of CM070746.1, from coordinate 13,317,222 downwards.
AAGAGAAATACGCTTTTAGAACAAAGCATGTCGTTGCCTTTTTCTATTGCATCGTGTCATTTCATTCCAGCCTTATCCAATAGGTAGCTTGTTCCCTATTTGCTTTTTCATCTTGCCACCACTTTGGAACTGTGATTGGGTTCGCCCGAATCTGGGAGCAATAAAATTTCTTTGCTTCTCGTTGCTTTGCCTCTGCTTGCATGCTCTGGTGTCACAGCTTTCTTCACCCTACCCATGGACGCCATGTAGGCCTACCGCAATGACCCAACAAGTAGGTACTCGGCAGCAGCAGCAAGACAACTGCCTCCTCCTCTAGCTCAAGATCAACTACTACCTCAGGTGCCCGTAGCCCGACCTGGCCATCGACGTGGGGTTGTTGGAACACAAAAATCCATCTATAGAACTAAATTGAGGCCGATATCAATTAATACCATAGTTTTTTTCAACTCCACGTAGTACCACAAGGAGGGCACAAATCTTCCATCCATAACACTTTCGTCTACTCATATTATCCTTTTTCATTTGAATGATTATTTTACAAAGCTAGGTATTGTGAGATGACAAGAATTCTCCTGTGAGCTGGGTTTCAGGTCGCCTGATCCATCTCCCAACACCTCATCCGTTGTGACGGCCGTGGTCGAGGCGTCATGGTCATGGCGTCGTGGTCGAGGCGTCATGGTCATGGCGTCGTGGTCGAGGGGCCGCGGTCGAGGTGTCGTGGTCGAGGGACCATGGTCAAGGCGTCGTGGTCGCGGCGTCGTGGTTGAGGCGCTATGGTTGTGGCATTGTGGTCGAGGGCCGTGGTCAACGTGTCGTAGTCGAAGTGTTGTGGTCGAGACGCCATGGTTGATGTGTCGTGGTCGACGCGCTGTGGTCGACGCGCCATGGTCGAAGTGCCTTGGTCGAGGCGTCGTGGTTGAAATGTCGTGATCAACGCATTGTGGTCAATGTGCCGTGGTCGATAATACAATAGCTGGTCGATAAGCTTTAGGTGGTCGAAAGCTATAGAGTGCAAAGAGTGGTCAGGACTCGAGAGCGATCAGAGTGGCTATGGTTGTGAATGATTATGGTCGAATATGACGATGGTCAAGATAACATGGTCGGTGGTCGAAGGTTGGGAAAGTGGCTGCGACCAAAACTATTAATTAAGACAGATTAGCCAGCTTAATTACATGCTGTCTAGTGGCAGGACGGTAGGGCTCCACTGCCCACGTTCAGCTCCACATCACTGCCGCCCAGTGACCGGACGGCAGAAGTGACATTTTTTTGCCATTTCTGTGTGACTCCAGCTACTTTTATAAATGCGAATTTAAAATATGTCAAAAATACCAAAAACTCAAATCTCTCTCTGTTTTGCTACATTGGAAATACGTGAAAAAAATATCTTCTACCGATGTTGGTCACATTAGCAGAACAACAGACTACTGACACACAGACAGAATAAAAAATGACAGCTAGCGCGTACCTGTTGCTCCACGTAAGTAGCCCAAATTAACAAGGGTCTACTAACTAACTGGGGGTAAAAAGAGCTACAAGACAGAAAAAAAAAAGAGGAAAAGCAAAAAGAAAAATCTTGAAGAAGGGATTACTACTAGCAGTAACAGTAACCAGCTAGGAGTAGCAAGCAACCGATGGAGCTAGCACCGTATCGTTCGTACGTGCGGCCCTCCCCAGACCCCACGCCCCTCTCCACCCTTCAATCCCGGAGCCCGATCACGATTCGCGATCCCACGCAGCCACGCCCACCCCCATCTCATACCGTATAATCCCCCACTTATTTAGCGTTCCAACTATGGCTAGTGCGCCGCTCTCTCTCTCTCTCTCTCTCTCTCTCTACTAGTGCCCACTGAGGAGAGGAGGCGCGTGGGTGCGTGAGGGTTACCAGCCTCGCCTCCTCTGGGTTTCTTGTGGCGTGCGGATTCTGGTGGTTACTTCGATCCAGCTCTGTTTCTCGATCGCCTTGCCTCGTGGGTTTTAGCTAGCAGCTGTTCTTGAGGTGAGATTGGTTTCTGCCCTCTTCTGCCCCCCTTCCACCCAGCGTCTGATCGATTGCTCATGGCACGTTTGGTCGTTCCGATCGATAGGGTTTGCAGGGAGGTGGGGGTTCTTCAGGTGTTCTCTCGTTCGGTGCGTGCGGATTAATTTGGCCTCTTCTTTTCAGCTTCCTTGCTGGTGGTTTCGGTGGAATGCCGATCGTCTTAGCAGCGTCCTGTTTTGTCATGATCCTGCTCCTTCCCCCCCTCAGCTCTTCTCTGGTTTTGTTGGGATTCCGGTGGAAGTTTAATTATCTTATCTGCTTGTTGATCAGCTACTCTTTCGTTGCTTCCGCTGAATTCTATGGTACTTCTTGGGTCTTCTGATCCGAAAGGCAGCGTTAATTTATTGGGATTTGGGCGAGCCCGGATTGTTTTTGTTTTGCCCGTGGTCTTATTTTATCTTCTTTAATTTCTCTCATACGCTTTGGTGAGATGAATGTGACTTCCCATGGGGTTTGAGTCCTTGGAGATTTTCATCTTTCTTTTTGGTCAGCCTTTCGTTGTTCAGTTGGACTTCTTTGGTTCTTTTCAGCTGCGCTTTTCTTTTCTTGGTGGGCTTTATACCCATTTGTTTACTTCTTCTTTTTAACCCGATCGAGCTGACTGCTATTTTCTTGCCACCGTTTCAATGTGGATTAATTTTTCCTTTCCTGGATTTGTTTTCTTCGTCACCATGATTTCATTCCTCATTTGCGGTGGAGTTGCCGCTGGTTATATGTGACTGGATTTACATGTTTAGCATCTCTTGCTAATAAGCGCATTGATCAAATCTTTCCATGTTTTACCGATTTCTTTCCGATTGCTCCGTGCATGCATGGATAGGTGCAGATCCAAGCCTTACCGTTTTTTTCCCGAGAAAACACTATCCCCTTTGCCTCGTTAGACCATCTCCAATGTCATATTTTAACTGATTCTCCTCAAATGAGGAGAGAGAAGTCATAAAATCGATCAATACATTGGAAGTGTCAAGTGTCGATTTCAACAAAAAAAAAATGCAACAAAAAAATGCATAGAACTGGACTCTACTTAGGAGTCGATTCAAAGCATTAAACAATTTATATGAGAGAGGATATTATTATTTTGTGGTTTTTTAATGTAACGTGGATCCCAGTTATTAGTAAAAATCGGTTTAATACATTAAAAAACAGGCTTAGTTTCTAGAATATTTACCGGACATAACATTGAATGGATTGAACTAAAGACGCATTTAGGTTGTGTTGTACAACCCTGGGTTAGCTTCTGTGCTAGAAATCGTTAGCTTCCATTTCCCAATGCTAGTAGCACTTCATGTAGTACTGGTAGTTTTTATCTTTTGGCTTCTAGTACTCTTTAGACAGAAAAGGCTGCAGGAGATCACCTGTCACTTCGGTGAATGGAACCTTCTTTTTCACCACTGCATGTTCTTGTTACTTCACTGGAAGCAGGTGAACCTTTGCAGCAGCTAGCTTACTTTACTACTCACACCAGATATTGTTACCTCCATGGTTCAGCTATATATGCCTGCGATTTGGTTCTTTTTTCTTTGGTTGAATTGCAGTTTGTTTGTTACACCATCATTTTATGCTTTTTTCACCAACTAAAATTTGCTTCTATCTAGCTAGTTAAATCAACTCTTCGGTGCTTGTTTAAATATTCTGAGTCTTTTTTTTTTGTATCACAGCTTGAGTCTTTATCTGATTGGTCACTTTCCTATCTTCTTTTCCAGGTGAAGACAAGGAGTTGCTCTGAGAAGGCAGACTTAAGATTCAGGCCGGGTTTTTTTCAGTTTCTTGTCTGCGGCATAAAGGAAGACGGAGGTTTAATTGGCTTGGCTCCCTTGAAACGGATACAGCCACCCAGAAGCCCACAACACCGCCATTAACCTCAGTTAATTAGTTCTCCCTGAGCAGTAGTAACCTCATCAGCACCACCTCATGGACTTGCGAGCCTATTACACCCAGGCGGCGGAGGCGGCAGTTCATACCACAGAAGACGACGTGCCGGTGCCGAAGCTCACGCCGAAGGCAGTGCTGCTGAAGCTCGAGGTCGAAGGCATTGGCTTGGGTGGTGATGCCGATAACGCGCCGGCGTTGCCGAGTTATGGGAAGAGCCTGAGCGGCCAAGGCAATGGCGCTGCGCCAGTGGGGATGGACAATGACAAGGCCGACGAGGGGGGCGGCGCGCGCGACCTGACGTGCCCCGAGTGCGGCAAGGTCTTTCTGTCGGACAAGGCGATGTACGGGCACCTGAGGTGCCACCCGGAGAAGGGCTACAAGGGGGCGACCCGCCCGGCGGACGCCGCCAGTGCTGCTGTGGTCGGAGGCAAGAAGCCGAGGAAAGTGCCACGGAAGGAGGTTGAGTTCTCGACGATGAGCCCGAGCGCCTCTGCTGCCGTGGCCGGAGACAAGAAGCCCAAGAAAGTGCCATGGAAGGGGGCCGAGCTCTCGACGAGGTGGTCGGTGACGGCGAAGCGCGGGTGCGTGCCACCCACAGCCAATGCCAGGAGCGTGGCCCCCGTGGCGGTGCTGCAGTCGACCTGCATCGAGGAGGAGGTTGCGATGATTCTCTTGGACATGTCCTCATGTGGCCAGACGCCGGAACCAGAGCTGCCTATGCAACCGGTGCATGTCGCCAACACCGTGGGGGAGCACCAGATACCAGAAGTCGAGCAGCCTATGTTACCAGATCATGTTGCCGACGCCGTTGCGATGCACCACGTGCCGGAAGTCGAGCAGCCTATGATACCAGATCATGTTGCCGGCGCCGTCGCCGTCGCCGGGAAGCACATGTGGGAAGCTGAGAAACCTTCGCAACTGGAGCATGTCATCAAGGTCATCATGGAGCACCAGGCGGCGAAGGCAGAGGAAGCTCTTCGACCGGAGCATGTCGCCAAGGCCACCGCGGGCGCCAGACGCCGGAGGTGAAGAAGCCTATGAAACTGGAGCCTGTAAGAGATGCTGTCCTCGTCGTGGTCCGCACCAAGAACGGCGGTCCTGCCGACAAGCCCGTATCCCCAGGTGCCAAGAAGCCTAATAAACGGCGACTCCTGGATCTCGAGCAGACGTCATCATCCTCGCCACCGGAAGCCGCTGACGTCAAACCGCCGGCGAAGCGCATACCATCGCCGGCGTCGGACCGGAGGTACGGGTGCCCGACGTGCCACAAGACGTTCCCCACCCACCAAGCCCTAGGCGGCCACATGGCCAGTCACAACAAGGGCAAGTACGGTGGCGCGCAGCACGCCGACGGGCTCGCCGTGGCCCACGACGTGCACAACATCATGGTGCACTACCACCGCCACGGCGTCACCGCAGCCGCCGCTGGGCTCGGCGAGGAGCGCTGGTACAGCCCGCCGGCGCCGATGGCGCAGCACCCGTGCTCCCGGTGCGACCTGACCTTCCCCAGCGGGCAGGCGCTCGGCGGTCACATGCGGAAGCACTGGCTCGCAGATAAGCTGCTTGCCAATGCCGCCGCGGCGGCGGCGGCTCCGACTGGGGTGCCACGGGACTTTGACCTCAACGAGCTGCCCAGGGAATGAAGGAGAGAACTAGCCCTAGCCAGCCTTGTAATATTGGGTTGCTTTGAAGTCCGTGCCACTACAAGAAGCACCATTGCGTGGTCGTAGCTAGTGTGTCAAATGATTTACGTCGTTTAATCCGTCAGTGCTTGTGATCTTGCTTCAAAATATATGAGCTCCCCATCGTGTCTGGATCCTGGAGACATAGCTAGCTGCAGGTAAAATGTTCTGAATGTTCTTAGCTAGTAAGAATGTAAGATCCTGTTTCACATTAATTGGGATATGCCCATAATATTGTGTGAGGAATGAATTCTCAGATCAAAAACAGTTTCTTGATTACAATGATGTTCTCTTTTCCTATACCGCTAGCTATGCGTACGCGGTACTTCTCGTTGTGTTGTTATTTCAAAATTCTTAGCTGCATGCTGATGTACTGTTCATTACTTTTGTCCTGGCTTAGCTAATGGTAATGGCTAAGCAATCTGCTGTACTGTTCATGACTTTTGTCCTGGCTTAACAAATGGTAATGGCTAACTAGAGTAATCTACGTCTAGAAACGCTAAAAACAGGATTGCCTGACGAATTATTGCATCAAAATATAGTTTATTGATTTCTTCATAAGCAAGACATGTACAATAATTAGTTAATTACTGACTCATGGGGAAAACACAAAATTTTGTAAGACTATGAATTTTGGACACATCGACCTGTGATACCATAAAATTCCAAATTTGACTCCATTGCAAAAAATTCCAAAATAGCCTCCTTCCCGACCGCGTTCTCCGGAGTTGACACGTGGCGGTCGTGCGATCTCGGACCGCACAACCTCCTTGTTCAGCGGTGCGTGCGGTGCCGGACCGCACGACTCTACTGTGCAGACGAATCTCGCGGTCGGGAAAACGAATCGTGCGGTCGACACACGGGGTCGTGCGGTCGGAAAAACGAATCGTGCGGTCGACACACGGGGTCGTGCGGTCGGCGCGGACAACAGTTGAGTCGTGCGGTCCCCGACCGCACGCGCGCTTCTGATCTTGATCGTGCAGTCCGGGACCGCCGCGGCCGGGCCACGTGTCGTCCCCGGCGAGCGCGGTCGGAAATGGGGCTACTTTTGGAATTTTTTTGCAATAAGAGCTAAATTTGGAATTTTGTGGTATCATAAGACTAGATGTGTCCAAGCTGGTATTATAAAAATGCGTGACAAGTCTTGAAGCGGATGGATCAAGGCAGCGGACTTATGGGCTGTTCTTTTGTGGCTACGACTTATGGCTTTTGGCTACGGACACGGCTTCCGATTGTTTGTGTGAGAGATTATAGAGTGGCGAAATTCACGTCACGGCTTTTGCCGATATAAATGAAGTCGATGCGGATATACTACAATTAACTAGTAGACTCTATCTTGAAAAGATACTTCGTTTAAAAGCTAGTCTGCGAGAAAATATAAAAGGCGATGGTGAAATTGCATTATGTGGTGAAATTACAGTGTAGTTGAAGGTGGGCTTATTTGACGTAATTAAATTTTTAAACAAGTTAAAAATAGAAAAAATATATTAGATCATCACGGACAATGCAAACAAATACGGAAAAAAGAATCGACAAAAACCTCAAAAAGCCAAAAGTTCGAAAAACGAAATTTATGAATAATGAAAAATAAATCAAAAGTCAGAAACTCAAGCCGAAATGAGCAAGGTGTTGCTAGTAGCACATGCAGCTAGCAAGCAAGAACACTGTGCTAGTTAATGGGGCAAAGCCTTGTTTGGAAAATTGATTTTGTCTAGTTTTAGGGAATTGAGCTATTTTCGGTGAAATTCATGTCAAACTATAAACAAAAAGTTATGTGAAATATTAAGTGCCGTGCGGAGAGCGAATACAGTGCCGTGCGCTAGCTGCCAGAACGTACATACGTGTCGGGCGTACAAAATCGTCGCGCCGCGACGCCTCAGCCGATCCTATCTGATCAATCAGGCCAGCAAAAATATTAAGTTTGAACTCAATTCAAATAAATTCGATAAAAATTAACATACAGGAATATTTGAGTTCAAATAGAGTTCTAATGAGTTATTTGAGCTCTCGTAAGTTTGAGATCAATCTTGACTGTTTACAGCCTAGTTGAGCCGGCGCGTGCGGTGTGTTGTGACTTGAGTCCGTCACTCGTCAGTCGTCACGTGGTGCGCGCGGGCGCTGCTGTGTGTTGTGGCGTCAGTGGATTCGTGACTCGTCAGGTGGCGCGCGGCGGACTTGTCGCTCCGTGCATGCATGGATAGGTGCAGATCCAAGCCTTACCGTTTTTTCCCGAGAAAACACTATCCCTTTGCCTCGTTAGACCATCTCCAATGTCATATTTTAACTGATTCTCCTCAAATGAGGAGAGAAGTCATAAAATCGATCAATACATTGGAAGTGTCAAGTGTCGATTTCAACAAAAAAAAAATGCAACAAAAAAATGCATAGAACTGGACTCTACTTAGGAGTCGATTCAAAGCATTAAACAATTTATATGAGAGAGGATATTATTATTTTGTGGTTTTTTAATGTAACGTGGATCCCAGTTATTAGTAAAAATCGGTTTAATACATTAAAAAACAGGCTTAGTTTCTAGAATATTTACCGGACATAACATTGAATGGATTGAACTAAAGACGCATTTAGGTTGTGTTGTACAACCCTGGGTTAGCTTCTGTGCTAGAAATCGTTAGCTTCCATTTCCCAATGCTAGTAGCACTTCATGTAGTACTGGTAGTTTTTATCTTTTGGCTTCTAGTACTCTTTAGACAGAAAAGGCTGCAGGAGATCACCTGTCACTTCGGTGAATGGAACCTTCTTTTTCACCACTGCATGTTCTTGTTACTTCACTGGAAGCAGGTGAACCTTTGCAGCAGCTAGCTTACTTTACTACTCACACCAGATATTGTTACCTCCATGGTTCAGCTATATATGCCTGCGATTTGGTTCTTTTTTCTTTGGTTGAATTGCAGTTTGTTTGTTACACCATCATTTTATGCTTTTTTCACCAACTAAAATTTGCTTCTATCTAGCTAGTTAAATCAACTCTTCGGTGCTTGTTTAAATATTCTGAGTCTTTTTTTTTTGTATCACAGCTTGAGTCTTTATCTGATTGGTCACTTTCCTATCTTCTTTTCCAGGTGAAGACAAGGAGTTGCTCTGAGAAGGCAGACTTAAGATTCAGGCCGGGTTTTTTTCAGTTTCTTGTCTGCGGCATAAAGGAAGACGGAGGTTTAATTGGCTTGGCTCCCTTGAAACGGATACAGCCACCCAGAAGCCCACAACACCGCCATTAACCTCAGTTAATTAGTTCTCCCTGAGCAGTAGTAACCTCATCAGCACCACCTCATGGACTTGCGAGCCTATTACACCCAGGCGGCGGAGGCGGCAGTTCATACCACAGAAGACGACGTGCCGGTGCCGAAGCTCACGCCGAAGGCAGTGCTGCTGAAGCTCGAGGTCGAAGGCATTGGCTTGGGTGGTGATGCCGATAACGCGCCGGCGTTGCCGAGTTATGGGAAGAGCCTGAGCGGCCAAGGCAATGGCGCTGCGCCAGTGGGGATGGACAATGACAAGGCCGACGAGGGGGGCGGCGCGCGCGACCTGACGTGCCCCGAGTGCGGCAAGGTCTTTCTGTCGGACAAGGCGATGTACGGGCACCTGAGGTGCCACCCGGAGAAGGGCTACAAGGGGGCGACCCGCCCGGCGGACGCCGCCAGTGCTGCTGTGGTCGGAGGCAAGAAGCCGAGGAAAGTGCCACGGAAGGAGGTTGAGTTCTCGACGATGAGCCCGAGCGCCTCTGCTGCCGTGGCCGGAGACAAGAAGCCCAAGAAAGTGCCATGGAAGGGGGCCGAGCTCTCGACGAGGTGGTCGGTGACGGCGAAGCGCGGGTGCGTGCCACCCACAGCCAATGCCAGGAGCGTGGCCCCCGTGGCGGTGCTGCAGTCGACCTGCATCGAGGAGGAGGTTGCGATGATTCTCTTGGACATGTCCTCATGTGGCCAGACGCCGGAACCAGAGCTGCCTATGCAACCGGTGCATGTCGCCAACACCGTGGGGGAGCACCAGATACCAGAAGTCGAGCAGCCTATGTTACCAGATCATGTTGCCGACGCCGTTGCGATGCACCACGTGCCGGAAGTCGAGCAGCCTATGATACCAGATCATGTTGCCGGCGCCGTCGCCGTCGCCGGGAAGCACATGTGGGAAGCTGAGAAACCTTCGCAACTGGAGCATGTCATCAAGGTCATCATGGAGCACCAGGCGGCGAAGGCAGAGGAAGCTCTTCGACCGGAGCATGTCGCCAAGGCCACCGCGGAGCGCCAGACGCCGGAGGTGAAGAAGCCTATGAAACTGGAGCCTGTAAGAGATGCTGTCCTCGTCGTGGTCCGCACCAAGAACGGCGGTCCTGCCGACAAGCCCGTATCCCCAGGTGCCAAGAAGCCTAATAAACGGCGACTCCTGGATCTCGAGCAGACGTCATCATCCTCGCCACCGGAAGCCGCTGACGTCAAACCGCCGGCGAAGCGCATACCATCGCCGGCGTCGGACCGGAGGTACGGGTGCCCGACGTGCCACAAGACGTTCCCCACCCACCAAGCCCTAGGCGGCCACATGGCCAGTCACAACAAGGGCAAGTACGGTGGCGCGCAGCACGCCGACGGGCTCGCCGTGGCCCACGACGTGCACAACATCATGGTGCACTACCACCGCCACGGCGTCACCGCAGCCGCCGCTGGGCTCGGCGAGGAGCGCTGGTACAGCCCGCCGGCGCCGATGGCGCAGCACCCGTGCTCCCGGTGCGACCTGACCTTCCCCAGCGGGCAGGCGCTCGGCGGTCACATGCGGAAGCACTGGCTCGCAGATAAGCTGCTTGCCAATGCCGCCGCGGCGGCGGCGGCTCCGACTGGGGTGCCACGGGACTTTGACCTCAACGAGCTGCCCAGGGAATGAAGGAGAGAACTAGCCCTAGCCAGCCTTGTAATATTGGGTTGCTTTGAAGTCCGTGCCACTACAAGAAGCACCATTGCGTGGTCGTAGCTAGTGTGTCAAATGATTTACGTCGTTTAATCCGTCAGTGCTTGTGATCTTGCTTCAAAATATATGAGCTCCCCATCGTGTCTGGATCCTGGAGACATAGCTAGCTGCAGGTAAAATGTTCTGAATGTTCTTAGCTAGTAAGAATGTAAGATCCTGTTTCACATTAATTGGGATATGCCCATAATATTGTGTGAGGAATGAATTCTCAGATCAAAAACAGTTTCTTGATTACAATGATGTTCTCTTTTCCTATACCGCTAGCTATGCGTACGCGGTACTTCTCGTTGTGTTGTTATTTCAAAATTCTTAGCTGCATGCTGATGTACTGTTCATTACTTTTGTCCTGGCTTAGCTAATGGTAATGGCTAAGCAATCTGCTGTACTGTTCATGACTTTTGTCCTGGCTTAACAAATGGTAATGGCTAACTAGAGTAATCTACGTCTAGAAACGCTAAAAACAGGATTGCCTGACGAATTATTGCATCAAAATATAGTTTATTGATTTCTTCATAAGCAAGACATGTACAATAATTAGTTAATTACTGACTCATGGGGAAAACACAAAATTTTGTAAGACTATGAATTTTGGACACATCTGACCCTGTGATACCATAAAATTCCAAATTTGACTCCCATTGCAAAAAAATTCCAAAAATAGCCTCCTTCCCGACCGCGCGTTCTCCCGGAGTTGACACGTGGCCGGTCGTGCGGTCTCGGACCGCACAACCTCACCGTTCATCGGTCGTGCGGTGCGGACCGCACGACTCTCGTGCGACGAATCTCGCGGTCGGGAAAAGCGATCGTGCGGTCGACACACGGGTCGTGCGGTCGGAAAAAGCGAATCGTGCGGTCGACACACGGGTCGTGCGGTCGGCGCGGACAACAGTTGAGTCGTGCGGTCCCCGACCGCGCACGACGCTGATGCGATCGTGCAGTCCGGGACCGCACGATCAAGGCCGATGTCGTCCCCGGCGACAGCGGTCGGAAATGGGGCTACTTTTGGAATTTTTTTGCAATAAGAGCTAAATTTGGAATTTTGTGGTATCATAAGGCTAGATGTGTCCAAACTGGGTATTATAAAAAAATGCAGCAGCAAGTCTTGAAACGGATGGATCAAGGAACGACGGACTTATGGGCCTGTTCTTTTGTGGCTACGGCTTATGGCTTTTGGCTACGGCTTCTGGCTTCTGACTGTTTGTGTGAGAGATTATAGAGTAGCCGAAATTCACGTACGGCTTTTGCCGATATAAATGAAGTCGGTACAGTATATACTACAATTAACTAGTAGACTCTATCTTGAAAAGATACTTCGTTTAAAAGCTAGGTACTGCAGAAAATATAAAAGCTGATGGCTGAAATTGCATTGTAACTGGCTGAAATTACAGTGTAGTTGAAGGTGGGCTTATTTGACGTAATTAAATTTTTAAACAAGTTAAAAATAGAAAAAATATATTAGATCATCACGGACAATGCAAACAAATACGGAAAAAAAGAATCGACAAAAAACCTCAAAAAAGCCAAAAGTTCAGAAAAAAACGAAATTTATGAATAATGAAAAATAAATCAAAAGTCAGAAACTCAAGCCGAAATGAGCAAGGTGTTGCTAGTAGCACATGCAGCTAGCAAGCAAGAACACTGTGCTAGTTAATGGGGGCAAAGCCTTGTTTGGAAAATTGATTTTTGTCTAGTTTTTAGGGGAATTGAGCTATTTTCGGTGAAATTCATGTCAAACTATAAACAAAAAGTTATGTGAAATATTAAGTGCCGTGCGGAGAGCGAATACAGTGCCGTGCGCTAGCTGCCAGAACGTACATACGTGTCGGGCGTACAAAATCGTCGCGCCGCGACGCCTCAGCCGATCCTATCTGATCAATCAGGCCAGCAAAAATATTAAGTTTGAACTCAATTCAAATAAATTCGATAAAAATTAACATACAGGAATATTTGAGTTCAAATAGAGTTCTAATGAGTTATTTGAGCTCTCGTAAGTTTGAGATCAATCTTGACTGTTTACAGCCTAGTTGAGCCGGCGCGTGCGGTGTGTTGTGACTTGAGTCCGTCACTCGTCAGTCGTCACGTGGTGCGCGCGGGCGCTGCTGTGTGTTGTGGCGTCAGTGGATTCGTGACTCGTCAGGTGGCGCGCGGCGGACTTGTCGAAACGGTCGGAGCAAGCGTCGGGCGCGCGTGCAGTTTAGGATTTCCAGCGTGCGTTTTGGGCTGAACGCTGCAGCAGTTGCCGGCTTGCCGCGCCTATAGGAATGTGGACGTGGCCCAGAAAAGGCCAGAGTGCTAATCTGACGCTGACACCTAGCTTTCAGTAGATGCAAACAGCCAATAAGCTTAGTCAGCCAAACCCAAATTTATGCACTGAAATATTTTACAGAACTAGATAGAAACCCGTGCGTTACAACAAAGTCATACAAATAATGAGACAAAACTTACTGTCTAGCCAACTTCACACATCAAACATTATAGAGCAAGCGACAGAGAGAAAAGTGTGACCAGAATGCACAAGGAGATAGAAAAAGTGAAGGTGGTGGACGGTTATATCTTGAGAGAGAGGAGAGAGATAAATGGTCCGGATCAAATCGGATGGCTGAGAAGAGAAGATGAAGAATAGACCAACCACCAACTCACACTTTTATAATAGTAAAGATATGCGTAGTTTCAGATGTACATCACGACGTGCACTTCACTGTATTGAGATTAGACCAAAAAACCTTGCAAATCATGCAACCGAATTTACAGACTATGAACCCTTGCATCATACCATCATGCATGCTTGATCTAGGAATTTCATCTGTGCTCACCATTGTTTTCTTTTGGTCCTTCAATGAAGAAGGATAAGAAAGCTGGAAATCGACGGGCCAGATCGCGCTCGATCGCGCCCGAAAAGGCCATAGTGCTAATCTGACGCTGACACCTAGCTTTCAGTAGATGCAAACAGCCAATAAGCTTAGTCAGCCAAACCCAAATTTATGCACTGAAATATTTTACAGAATATGCGTAGTTTCAGATGTACATCACGACGTGCACTTCACTGTATTGAGATTAGACCAAAAAACCTTGCGAATCATGCAACCGAATTTACAGACTAAAAGAACGCTGACTAAATCATGTTGGTACATCATCACCAAAGGGGACCGAAGCCTGCATGAAGAACATCTTCAGGGAAAGGCACAGCATTATCAACTGAACGAGACCAAAGAGGCATATTTTGAAGGTCCGACTTTGCATCCTCAGGACTTCCGTCGTCCCAAAGAGCTCTTTCTCATGGACCTCCAACTTGTCCAACTGCTCTTTCAGCATGAGGATCTTGTTCTCCGTGTCTCGTAGCCTGAGCATCATTCTTGTATCATCCCCAGCAGACAGCTTGTGCTCCTCCAAGGCAATCTGATCCTCTACCCGGACTTGCCAGCTTTGTCTCGCTTTCACCATGACCAGGCACTGAATTTCAGCTTGTATTTTCTCCTGCAGTTGGCGCTCGAACTCCATCTCCAACTGATCGATGTTGGTGGCCTCCTTTTGTAGCTTTGGTATATGCACACTACTGATAAGTACTTGAAGGTTGGATAATCTTAAATCCTTCTCTCTGATAGTATTTGACGCTTCTTTCAGTTTCTGCTCAAGGTGTTTCATCTTTGGATTTATTTCCAATACATCACCCTCTATATCAGGCAAAACAAACAAATCTTTTTCTCTGTTCTCATCACTCGAATCCTTAATCCCGAACTCCTTGCCAAGTTCTGATAATTTCTGCATCTCTGAACAAGAAAACAGGCAGAACAGAGCACTTACTACAGGTAGTTTCACACAAGCATAGACTGACAGACACTAGCAAGCTCAAAAGCTGAAAATATAAGAACATTGTCGCAATCATGGGACACCGTGGAATAATCCACTACAAATAGGGATGGCACAGTTTCCGTTACTACCAAGAGCAATGGGTGCACAAATGGGAGAAGGGATATGCTTCTACCGTAGAAAAATCCTAAAAAAACCCTGCCAGAGCTGTACTGCTGTGCAAGGATACTTTATACGGTCAGAAACCTTCACCGTTTTTGCGTGTATCTATTCTTTCAACTAGCAAAAATAAAGTAGTGCTTTGAGTTTTGACATGTACAACATAAATGCAACACTCTATAAGACACAAAGATATTACAAGCACCAGAGTTTGAACTAACTATTATCACATATACCTGGAACTACCTTTTGTCCTTAAATTAGCAGAAGCAGGACGAAAGTCATAGTCACCTGCCTGATAGAAATCAACAGATTTGTTATGGAAATCTAAATACCGTGACGTCATGTTGTTGGGGGGCAATTGGCAGCGGTCAGAAAAGCTTGAGCTCTGATAGAACTCAAGCTTTCAGGCACTTACCAAAGCACTATACCCACAGCTATCATAGTTCGTCTAAGATGGTTCAAAAGTGCAAAGGGAAAACAGGTACCTACTGATTACTACACAATCAAATTAAAAACAGAGACCTACTGATTACTACACAATCAAATTAAAAACAGAGAGCGTAATAAACATCAATGATGACAGGAATTTACCACTTTCAAGAACTTCTTGTGTTGTCTGAAGTGAAGAAATTGATTCAGCAAGAGGATCACCATCTTGGGGCACCCAACTCCAATCATTTTCTTCATTTTGCTCTTCGGTCTGATCCAAATTAAAATACCCCCTTACCATCTCATCACCCCCACTATCCTTATTATATGCTGATTGAACCTCCTCACTTTGCCGATCCTCACTTTGATCCCCATCGTAGCTCATCGACATTATTTGATGCCTGTTATTGCTAAAAGCATCACCTGCATAAGCTGCTATCAAGTAAGATTCAACAGTACAATCCTCTCCTTTGTCCCGAATAGCCCTTCGGTGTGTCTTGCGCCCTATTGCCCCCACAGCAAAATCCTTCACCCTAATCCTTTTCCTATTACAAGCTCCAGATATCTTTGATCCTATTGAACCTTTGCTTTCAATAAAGCTGGGCCTTAATGGCCTTTTGTCTAAAATCTTTGATCCTATCCCTAACGAGTAGCCAGTGGCTAGCACCAAAAAATTGACATTCAAATCCAATGGGTTGTCTCTTAACTCCCTCCTCACTCTTCTCCATCTCCTCGATCTCCCTTTCCTTGGTGATGTGTGGACAGAATACTTTTCTTGCGTTGCTACGGGTAGAGTTAACTTGCGTGCAACAGCCTTGTCATCGAAAGACAACTTTGGAAGAAATCCAATTAGATTCTCCTTCCCAGAAGCACGATCCAAGCTAGCAATTTTAATCTCCCTCAGCTGCAATTCGGTGAAACTCTCCCCTCTAGTTGCACAACCAAACTGAGCTACCTTACCCCAATTCGTCTCAATGAGAGAAGAATCGAGAAGCAGCTTTGCAGGCGGCTGAGCTAAATTCCTGGGCCCTGTTGTGAAATCCAACTGAGCAATCCTAATTTCAGCCATCTCTAACCCAATCCTACACGGGAAAAAGAAACGCAACTCGGCCTCAGGCAACAAGATTTCTAGGGTTTGGCTATGATTCTCCTAGCACAAACACCCAAATTTATAGCCCCGACGCCAGTCGCATCCAATTCACCCCCGAAGAACATTTCCAAAGAGGCGGCCCCGCAAAATCCAAGAAACTACCCCTAGAGGCCGCCATCATCACAAAGAATGCGAATTCATATTGGAAATGGGGCGAAATTTCCGTGGAAATTCGCACGGGTTGGACGAAGCGAGAGGAGAATTTACGTACCTGGCGCAAGGAAGGTTCTTGCGATCGGGGATTCGGGAATGGGGTGGCGGATGAGTGGAACATACAAAGACTGGAGCGCCGTATCATGAACATTATTCTCGGGAATTTCCGTCAAGTGGCGGACGAGCTGCGCCTGCGCGCCAGGGTGCAGTCTAAACAGGATAGATATGGTTTATCTATATTTTAGTCTATATTTTTTTAAAAATCAAAATCGGATACAAATAATACCGGATATTTATTTGTTCATTCCGTATCTGTTCCATAATCTTTCGGACAGTCGGTCAGACGGAAATTATCCGTTTCTTTGCACAGAACATTGGACAGTATAGTATAATCAGAACGAACATGAAGAGACTAATTACTGAGATGTTGGAGAAAGAACACTCAGTACTCCTGCATATTTTGATGTGGCAATCTGCCTATATGTTATCTTATTCCTAGGTGAAGTCACAATAAATTTTCTTATATCACTTGACATACGGATATATACGGGCGGATATTATTTTATCATGTATCCTATTCCATATTTTTTCTTTGAAGTCGGAGTCAGATACGGATAGTACCGGATACCTATCTATTCTTTTTATATTTATTTCATAAGCCTATGATGATCGGACGAACAGAAATACTGCGCGCCAGTGCGCAAAAGGGGGAGAGAGAGGGAAGCACGAAACGGAGAAAGGCAGGATGTATACGGGAAGTCACCTCAACCATCGACAGTTTTGCAATTTCGCACGTCGTACCCAACATTTTATGGTTTTCAGTTCAATCTTGCATAGCTTCCGGCCTGTTCGTTACCGCTGAGAAAAAAGCCGGAAGAGCCCATGTTTTCTGGATTGCCCATTATATGGTTATTGGGCCGTCCTCCTTTTGTGTCCTAGTTTGGCCATAGTGCTTACTTGGAGATCTCTATTAGGCATTTGGGCACACTCGATTTGTTCGTGTGGTGCAGTTGGTTAACGCAATATAATTATCTATTTATCTTCGATGTATAACGATCGAGAGGCCAACCATTATATTTCGAAAACGTTGTAAGCAAACCCAACTAACACGTTAGTGGAGCTCGAATCGTGGCATTCTATATGACAGGAGTGGTCGGGTGCCACACCGGTTGGCCATTTTGCTGTGCTTTGAAAGTGCATATGCATGTCTGTTTCTTTTCGGTTGAAGTTTATGGTTTTTAATTGTGATTTGTGATTTTTGATCTGTTCGTGCGAAAGATTACAGAGTAACAGAAACTCACGTACGGTTTTTACCGATATAAATGGAGTCGATACAGTATGTACTACAATTAACTAGTAGACCCTATCTTAAAAAGATACCCCGTTTAAAAGCTAATTACTGTAGAAAAGCTAAAAAATAATTTTTAGAAGCTAAAAAAAACAGACCCGTAAATATACAAGAAGAGCGTTACCACAGTCATGTGCACACACACACACGCTCACCACACAACACAAGAATGTGCCCTTAGGGTAAGTGTATAAACGGTTGGAGAATAAATCCGTGACCTCACGAAAGGCTCATACGCTTACATGCACTTTCGTGTTAAGACTAATTTACGTGTCCGTAAACTAAAGTTTTCTTGAGAGCGTGTTCGTAAAGGTTGGGCTATATAGATCAATTAACTTTTGCCAGATGTTTCCTTTCCAATGAAATTTTACGACTATGTTGTATTCCAAACGGCATCTTAGATTCAAAATCGATCAAGTTTGATAGCTAATGTATATTTAACTTTAGCAAAAGTTTGGTTTAAAGCAGTGGCGGACCCAGAAAAAAAATCTAGGTAGGGCGAAGTCCAGTGATACACCCAGAAAAAAACTATACACACTAAAATCGGAAGTGTGAAATAAACAGTAGTACATAAAAACAAAACAATCCATGATCAAACTATGTTGCGATCACACTAATAAAAATATGTGATACGAAATAAAAATAACAACTACAATTCGCATGTTAACATATGTAGATAATGGAAGGACAATGAAAAATATCTCACTAATGAAGCTTAATTCACAATTGTAGATGAGCTGTAAAATAAACAACCTGTCAGTTGTGCTTGGACTTGGTTCGATTGGACTTCAAGTTGAGATTGTGTATCTTGTGACCACCGTTCCGCTTTCCTTGGTATACGCTGAAAGTTTGCTAAAATAGCTTTTCAAATCCTTTCTATTCATTTTGAATTTGAACAAGTCTTAGGTCCTTTGTTTCGGAGAGGTAAAATATAAGTACCTTCATTTTGACAAGCTAGTTTACATATTCTACATAAAATTTTGACAAGCTATCAAAACTAATACTTAAATACACAAGTCTGATCTCTAGAATAAATAAAATTTATTGTATATTTATAAAATAGAACTATAAAATACAATATATAAAATTATAAAATAATTACCAATCCTCAAATCCACACAATCTCTCCCAAAAATATCGGATGACCGTGTGTCGGTTGCGGTGATCACCGCCTCCTCACCTCACTGGCTCACTGCCTCAGACTTCAATCCTCAAATCCGACCGACGGACCGAGTCTCGACTTCTCGCCTTTCTTCTCGGTCCTCCGGTCCTCCTCCTCGCCTGAGTCGCCTCGGATCCGCCGACGCCTTGAGGCCCGACCGCCGACGGCCCGAGCGCTCCTCCTCCTCCTCGCCACTCGCCTCAAATGACGGCCGACGCCCGAGGCCCCACCCCGAAGCGCTCCTACTCCTCGGCTCAAATCCGACGGCCGACGCCCGAGGCCCGACCCGAGCTCCTCCTCCTCGGCTCAAATCCGCCGACGCTTGGCCCGGCGCTCCTCCTCCTCGGTGTCCTCGCCTCCTCAAATCCGCCGATGCGCAACGCCCGACGCCTCCTCCTCCTCGCCTCCTCAAATCCGTCCTCCGACTCCTCCGGGCGCCGCCGCTGGCCTCTCCGACTCCTCCACTGGCGCCGCCGCCGTCCTCCGACTCCTCACGCTGGGCGCCGCCGTGCCGTCCTCCGCCTCTGCCGCTCGTGACTCGGGAGTCTGGATCTAGGTTTGGCGTGGCTCGATTTTGGTGGATGGTGGCCCGTGCGGCTTGTTGTTTTGTTGCTTTGTTGCCTGTTGGGCGTTTGTTTATTGGGTCTACATGTTGTGCTTGGACTTGGGCCTTGTCTCTACAGTTGTGCTTCCCGGGCGCCGTCGGCCGGAGGAGGGGGGGTCCGGCGAGGGAGCTCGGGCGACCATGCTGCTCGCCTGAGAGGGTAGGTCCGCCCCTGGTTTAAAGGGGCAGTACTAAAATAGAAAACTTAGTACATATATGTATAGCGTCACTTGCAAGGGCCATCTATAATAGTGGAGCAGGAAATAAGTCCATTTGACCACTTAAACTCTTGGGAACGTTTATAAATCAACTCTAAACTACAAAACCAGATATCGGACGTCTCTTAACTATTAATACCGTTCACTTTAACCTCTTGAAACCAAAACCATCCCAGTTTTAGTGATGTAGCATCTACGTGCACCAAAACTTTGACTCAGCATGCCACATCAGTTTTCTTCTATACTCTCCCCCTTGTTTTTCTTCCTCGCTCTTACCCTCTTATGCACCGGTCACAGTCCCAAAGCCACTTCTCCTCCTCACATATTGCCACCGCTGGCCACACCCCTGCCCTTCCCTGTCCTCGCCCCCATGCTACTGCCCCTCTCCTCCTCCATATTGCGCTCAAGGCCAGCTAAGGGAGGAGAGTGCGACGTCGTGTGAGGAGGAACATAGGGACCGCCATGTGGGTGGAGGTGTTGGTCGTGGTGGCGATGGGGAGCTGTTGGTGGCACGACGACAGAGGATGGGGGAGCGGGGTGGTGGGATGGATGAGTTCGTCGGTCGTGCTGGAGACCAAGATTGGTGAGGGCAGCTTCCTAGTGCTGTAGTCGGGCGAGCATGAGGGTGGCCATGGCAGCGGCGAGGCCACCATCGCTGGTCATGCTTGCCATTAGACTCAAGTGGGTCTTTAAGACCAAAAGGAACGCCGCCGGCAACGTCACCAAGTACAAGGCGCGCCTCGTCGCGGAGGGACATGTACAGCGGCAGGGGATCGACTTTGACGAATTGTTCGCACCCGTGGCGCGGCTCGAGTCGGTTTGCTTGCTGCTGGCGCATGTGGCGAGCGAGGGGTGGCCTATCCATCACTTGGACGTGAAGTCCGCTTTTCTCAACAGCGAGCTGCAGGAGGAAGTCTACGTCGTGTAGCCACCAGGCTTTGTCATCGATGGAAACAAGCACAAGGTGCTGCGCCTCGTCAAGGCACTCTACGGACTTCGTCAGGCCCCGCACGCATGGTATGCCAAGTTGGACACGTCTCTGTTGTCACTTAGGTTCCATCGCAGTGCCTCCGAGCATGCCGTATACATGTGCGGTGCGGGCGTGCATCGCCTGGTGGTCGACGTATACGTCGACGATCTCATCATCACGGGCGGTGACTCCATCGAGCTCGAGCAATTCAAGGCGGAGATGAAGGGAACATTCCAGATGAGCGACCTCGGCCTACTGCGCTACTACCTTGGCTTAGAGGTGAATCAGACCGGCGATGGCATCATCGTGAGCCAGAGCGCGTACGCCCAGAAGATACTGGAGGTGGCAAGCATGGTTGGGAGCAATCCCAGTCTCACCCCCATGGAATCGCGACTCAAACTCAGTAAGTCAAGCACTGCCCCTGCTGTCAATGCCACTGAGTACAGAAGGATCGTGGGTTCGCTGCGCTATCTGGTGTATTCAAGGCCAGACTTAGCGTTCTCGGTGAGCTACAGCAGCAGATTCATGGAGAAGCCTACCACCGAGCATCTGGCAACCGTGAAGCGAGTGCTGCGCTATGTCGCCGGCACCATCAACTACGGCTGCAGCTACAAGAGGAAGACAGAAGCTGTGCAGTTGGTTGGTTATAGCGACAGCGATCTTGCGGGCGACATCGACACTCGCAAGAGCACCTCTGGCGTCTTCTTCCTCGGTGACAACTTGATCACCTGACAATCGCAGAAACAAAAGGTCGTGGCCCTGTCATCATGCGAGGCTGAATACATCGCTACAACAACCGCTGCCTGCCAGCGTGTGTGGCTGGAGCGCCTTCTAGCTGAGCTCAGAGGAGAGGAGGCTGGCGCCATCACGTTGAAGATTGACAACCAATCCACAATCTTGCTCAGTAAGAATCCTGTTTTCCACGATCGCAGTAAACACATCGATACTAGATACCACTATATCAGAGAGTGCATTGAGGAGGGCAGGGTGAAGGTTGAGTTCATCGGCACTACTGAGCAGCTAACGGACATTCTGACGAAGGCACTTGGGTGTGACAGGTTCATTGAGCTGCAATCCAAGATTGGCCTCGTCGAAATTCAATCAGCATACAAGGTTTAGGGGGAGTTTTGTTGGATGTTAAACCTTGTACGCATGCATTTAGTTTTGTTTCAGTTTTCAGTTTCTGCATGGTAGTGGCTGTAATAGCTTTGCTTCAGTTTTCAGTTTCTGCATTGTTTCAGTTGCTTTAAAAGGAGATGAGAAATATAAAACGTTGCCGATTCATGCAGCACAAAATCTTCTGAGTTCCATTTGTGATTGTGTGCGTTCTGAACTCGAGTTCTTGCCGATGATCCTCGTCGGAGTTCTGACAGGCTGCATGACCTCCGCCGTATGTTAGGATTGTAGGCAATAGAGAGATGGAGAAAGGGAGGCGATGGCTGTGAGCAGTGAATAGAAGTAGCAGCACTGGTAGAAGACCAGAGGCATCGGTGTCCATGGGCATTAGGGAGGGAGAGAGAAGATATGGGGAGAGGGAGGGGAGCAGTGTGAGTGAAGACTAGAGGAAGGAGAAGATAAGGATGGAGAGAGGAAGAAGGTAAGGAGGGACTGATATGTGGGCTTGGACCATTGTTTATTTTATTTGCCAACTCCTTGCTAAATAGGATGCCAACAAAATTGAATCTAAATAGTTGTCACCTCAGTTATAAAACCGTCTTCCATCAGCATCAGGGTAAAATAAATAGTATTGATAGTTAAGAGGGATAAAACATCTAAATTTATATTTTTATATTAAAAATGAGACATATAAAAATTTAGATAAGTAAAATAGACTTATTCATAAGAACAGTGCGTGTATCCGTGGGCCTTAGTGGAACATGAAGTGCAACTCATGAAAGAGAAATATCCCAAAATTTAACACGTGGCAACCCGAATGCGTCATTTCTTTTCCCCTCTCGTTTTACACGCGTGACAGAGCTAGCAGCACTAATGTTTTGTCATCTCAAAGTTAAAAAAAAAACTATTGTATCATCGTCTGGCTTAGGAGTGGAACCAGAACTAAATTTTAAAAGACTAGTAGAACATAACATATAAAAAATAAACGCACTAAACATAAAATGAACTATATTTTATAATATAAAATCACACATAATTATAATAGAGACGTAGTAAAAATACAAAATACAACAAAAATAGATAATATGTCTCTCAAAATCCATAAATATATATAAGCAACTATATGTACACCAAAATTAGTAAATTTAGTGATGAAATCAGAAATTGTATTTGTGAATAGTTATAAAGATTGAAAAAAGGATAAAACATACCATTAGCTAGGATTGAGTAGTAGTAGTGCAAGTACGAGGAAATAGCATTCTACGAGATTTCATGTTTTGAAAGCGTTTTCTAATTCTATCATCATCAAGGTTTTTAAAAATCTCTCACTGCCTTTGATCTCCCATTATTTCTTAATGTAGAGCCGCAACCCACAGCCACCAGCCCCTCTCAGCAGGTACCTAAATTGCAGTTCAAAAAGACTTTATTCAAACCATGCCATTGCCATTGATTTCATTAGAAAGAGCTGGCACAATACTATAATTCTCACTGGCCTTTCCCAAATCACCATCCGGCCATCCCCTAAATCCCTCCTCCAGGCCGACCTTCCCCCATTCGGCCAAATCGCCAATCCCCCTGGCCAACCCCCTAAATCCCATCCGAGCCGAGCGAGGCAATGACCCAGCCTCCTTCCCGGCTGGGCCGACCTTCAGCCCTCTTCCCCAATCGGCCACCCACCACGGCCCCACTTACTCCCGGCCGGCTTCCTCGATTAGCCACCTTCTCAACCGGCTTCCCTAATCGGCGAGACGGTCCCGGGCCCCGGTTCCCCTATCTAAATCCATTCCCACCTTCCTCCTGGGTCCTGGCCGGCAGTCGGCCTTCCCCAATCCCCTCCTGCCCTGCGTCCCCTCCGGCCTCCCACTCCCTAAGTGCACTCACCAGATCCAGATCTGGGCATCTGGCAGTAGCCGGTAGGCGCCGCGCTAGCGCCTAGTCATCTGCGCTGCTGCAGGCTGCCAGCCGTCGTGTCGCATGCTCAGGAAGATGCCACCGCCTTCGACCCGTTGCCAGTCCGTCGCCAACACACCACCACAGTCGCAGGAGCGCTGGATCGAATTTGGTGGCTTGCTATTGTGCCGTGTTGCCGAGTGCCGAAAGTCTCAAAGCCAAATTGATTGATTTTGTTCATTGTTGGGCTTCGACTTCCGACCTTCGACATTTGCTTTGAACTTTGGTGGACTTGTTGTAGTGTGTTGGTGAGTGATTGAGTTACTGGGCTCATTGGGCTTTGGGTAGTATTTGTGTGTCTTCCTCCCTCTACTCTCCACTGTCTTCTTCCTCAGAGTGATGATGACGAGTTGACGACTGGCTGCCCGTAGCACGGCAGAGCCTTAGCCCAAGGTAGAGAGCACCCACTCTTCGACTGAATGTAGAGTAGACGTGAGCCTCCTTGGTCCCGTTGCGTCTGCCGCTGGTCTGGCTGTACAAGACTTCAGCTATTTTGCCTTTTAAAAAACTGTCCCAACTATTTTACAGGGACTGCCGGTGTCTGTACTATCATGGCAATGTCATTCGATGGAGTTAAGGTCTTTCCTGGACATCGTGCCATCGAGATATTTGCCGCGCTTTTAGGATGCAGAGCACATCAGTGCTTTTTATAAAAGGCAAAGTACTCTCCATCCCAACGAAAAGAAACACGATCGAGCTGCACCGCACACTGCACACAAGCTTTGTAAAGTAAGTGCGACCGCGCGAGGAAAACAAACGATCGATGCGCATGTTTCCAACGGGCGATGCTCTATAAACAGGTTTATATTAGAGTAAAAACTATTAAGTTGATAAAAGATGGTCGATCGAATCACGGGACTCGGCCTCGTTTATTTAGGCTTGGGTTTCTGGCTTTCGGTTTTTTTTTCACTATTCTTAAATTTTATTTTTTTTCTATTGTTCGGATTTTTTGAGTTTTTTTGTCGGTTCTTTTTTTCTCATATTCGTTTGTATTATATGTGCTGGACTAACCCGTTTTTTCTATTTTAAAATTATTTAAATTTAATTATACGAAATAAATTATCATTAACTATAATATAATTTCAACTAACTACAGTATAATTTAATCATAAACCATAAAAATTTAATCCAATGCGGCACCACAACGGCAACCATGTTCGAGAAGGCATTATTGTTTTGATCTGACCCCTCGTTGGTCACTCGGTCCACAGCTCTCTTTCATTCCCTCTTTTCCCATCTTTTTTTGCAGGACTTTAGCCACTGTTGATAGATAGTTCCCGTCTCTCTCGTCCCATCGAACAGAACCTCTGACGATGAGATCCAGAGAGAGAAACCACCCATCGATCCCCTCAGCTACGGCTCATGTGACGATGTCTCGACTATTGGATGAGTTTTTTCAACCTATAATTCATCGAGATGGTTTTTTAAAATAATTTATCTATATTCAATCCATTTATATAAATATCTGTACTAAAATCTAAAACTGAAAACAGCAGCTATGAGCTACAAATCCCTCCCATTGCATAGTTACGGATGGTGTTACGTGCACGACCTCACCGGTAACAGTACAGCACAGCATAGCAATAGCATCCCTCTCTGTCTGGGATCTTTTTTTCGGTGTGGTGGTGGTGGTAGCTGTTCGGGACCATGTGCTGAAAACGAAGTCGCTAACAGTAGCAGACCAGTGTAGCAGAGAAAAAAAGTATTTGCTGCGGTTGGTTAATGGTTACGGGGCTGGCTGCTTTTTCACTGACCCCATCCCTTCGCCTCTCGACGTGGTAGAAAACTAGGGACCGGTTGTTTTCCACCAACTGAATGTTGTGTCTATCCCCGCAGCTAAGCCATCACGCTGGGTTCACTCGGTCTGTGGGACAGTTTCTAGCTGTAGCTTAAGTGTAAAGATCTATTGGTAGTGTGTTTTTCAATACACTAGCGGACGGCGGAGACTCGACGTGGATAATATATACTGTTTTAAGTTTGAAAAAGATGTTTAGAGAATTTGCTTCAAAGAACCACCTCATCCGTTTGAATTTTCAAAAGTCAAGGGCCAAAAAAGGGTGACTATGTATTTTTCGGAAGGCCGGGTTGGAACACTATGGTTCGTCGGGACGAAGATTTTATGAGTTGGGAGACAATAAGAAGCAATTTTCACAAGCTCACGGCCGTTTTGCGAAATAACGAGGTGGAATGGACTCCAACGGTGGAATTTAAATGGTGCCTGTTGTGGGGGTGCTCCAACCCCCTGTGATTGGGCCTTGCAACTGATCTAATATATATGTAATATGCCCGATATTATAGAGCAATGTATCAATATACGCTCATCCTTTGTAAATACTAAGAGATAAAATGGAGATTTTTCATTCTACCCCACTCATATATATAAACCCCCCAGGAGGGACAGGATGGGGGCATCCTCTCATTCTCATCATCTCTCCCTATATTGGCTCTTCTCTCCTTCTACTAGTTCTCTTTTTTACTGTTTGATCAGTAGTCACAGCAGTGCCATTCATCGGTGTTGTCCAATGTGAGGCAAGCATGGAGAGAGAAGGCTGGAACGCGAGCAGGCAGTGCCAGCGTCTTTTCCCCTTTCCGGTGGAGACCACTTGCTGCTGGTGCTACTGCTAGTTACTACCTGTGAGCTCTCTTCTTTTAACAACGTTCACGGGGCAGTTGTGACTTGCGAGTAGTCCTGTCTTCCTTTTCACTTCTAACTCCGGTTATTGGTACAGCTAAACCAAACCATAGAAGCTGTTCGGAAATTCGAAAAACCAAATTCCTCGGTTCCAAACAGGGTCATAAGGTTTCCGGCTGCTTTCGGCAGGAGTCCTCCCTAACAAGCGCATAAACTGTCATAGAAGCCTTGAATGGACACCCTCTGAAATAACAGAATGGAAAGGTTAGAATTTCATTAGAATTTCATCAGACACAGCTACGAGCTTGTTCGTGCAAGTTTCTGCGATCCGGCATACATACAGACATGGCACCAAGCAGGCAAAGGACTACCAATTATTTGCAGAGTTAATTGTCTGTTCTGTATGACGAGCCAAATAACACATGCATAAAGCCATGAAATCAGCGAACCATCTCCATGTTTTAAGTTACAAGACAACTCACAACACTCAACAGAAAAGAAACTCAAAAGTTTGTTTGTAGTGGTAATATGTGATCAAAACTGCCCTGAATTGTCAAAGCAAGCCTAAAAAATAATCACTGGCAAGAGATGGGTCTGGATAAAGGTTCCAAACGTGAGGGACAGCAAATCAATTGCAGCTTATCACAACAAATGATATAGATAGATACATCAGTCCTAGGACTCAACATGGCACTAGAAAAAGAATTTCTTTTTGGGAAGTATGTTTGTTAGACCATGTGGTCTAATTGTAAATTTAATTGTAAATTTAGTGGTGATGAATAATTGATATTTTGGTTACATTGAAATTTGCTTTTGTGAACGATCTAGTCAATGCGCCATTGTTGCTGGAGTTTTCAGGATAGCGAATGACCACGGCAGACGAGCAAAGTCGAACGACCACGACAGATGAGTAAGGTCGAACGGCCACGGTAGATAAACAAGGCAGAATGACCATGGCAGTCGATCACGAAGTTCGACCATGACAGATCGGCCACTGAAGGTCGAGCACTGCTGAACGACCACAGATTAATGACCACGTCGGAACGACCTCAGTGAACGACCTTGGTCCGGAGTTTTTAGAAGAGTCGGAGAGCAGTCGGGGAGGTCGAAGACCCCGAGGCGGAGACTCCAGAGAAACCGGTCGTAGCTATAGTGAACCAATCGATGGTCGTAAGCTATGATGAATATGTCATATGCTACAATGTAACCGGTCGTAGCTATAGGAAATTGGTCGTATGCTACAGGGAACTGGTCGTACGAAACAGTGGACTGATCATACGACATATTGAACTGGTCGTAAGATTCAATGGACTACAGCCTGACCGGCCTGTGCATGGCGGTCATAGCGGTCGTAATGAGTTGTCTAAGGCTGATTTCTGGAAAGCGGTAGATTTTGTAGTTGTGGCTGACCTGGTTGATGTTGATGGATGTATAAAGGTGTGGTTTGAGTGTGCAGACTAATGTCGGTCAAGTTGAGAAGAACTTGTGCCGAGAAAATGTTCTTTGGTCATTGCATATGCAAGTTGGGCGTGGAGGCGGTCATGATCGGTGACGAGGATGACCGAGACTAGGATGGGAAAATCTGAGGTCCAGATGGTCAAAGATGTCACGAGGTGGTCGGGTTCACGTTGGAGCAGGTGGAGATCAAAGGTGGTGATAAGTGGAGAAGCTACAGGAGATGCGGTCCTGGAAGCTTCGACACATGAGGTGTATGCTGTGGGGGAGAAACTACGGGAGGTGCGCTCCTAGAGGTTTCAACATGAGGTTGATAATACGTAATGAAGATACACGAGGTGCGGTCTTGAAGGCTTCGTCATGTAGTGAGTTAGGAGTTACGAATGTAGTCCATAACTAGGAAGGTTTAGAGATATTGAAAAACCTGTGTTTAGAAGGATTTTGGGTCCTTTGATTTTCGGAATGGATAGAGATTGGTTTAGAGATTATAGAAAACCCGTATTTGGAAGGGTTTTGAGTTCCTTGATTTTTAGAAGAGTTATGATTTCGTGTCCGTGTTTGATGAAAACACATTTGAGACATTAGTTTATAAAAGTAGGGAGATGCTAAGAGTTAACGCAAGGCTTTTGGAAGACTTCGAAAGATTTTGAGTAAAAAAAAGAGGCTTTAGTTTTCAACTAGAGCTTTTAGGGATGCTTGTCAAGGCACTTTGTAAATCCACAAAAATCTAGCAATAAAGATCATCTTGATTCAATCTGGTTCGTGATTTGCTCGAAGAATGCTAGTGATTGCAGATGGATTGAAGCTTACGACAATGGCCACGAGAGGTTCGGCTTCTGGTGTTGAAGATTTTGAGCACGTACATATCAATTGAAGATTAAAGCTGATTGAGCGGTCGAGCACCGAGCAATTGATCGGGCAGTCGAGCACCGAACGGTTGAGATCTTTGCCGACCACCAGAAGATTCTAAAAGGCGGCGACAATCATCCATCTCTACTTTGATTGCAGTATTCGATCCAAAAAATCTTGAGGAGAGATTTATGCGACCACTCAGTTGGGGCCTTGAGGGTATGTTCTTAGTATCACATGTGATTACTTGCTCTTCAAGTGACCTTAATCAATTGTTACGAGCTAGCATTCAAGAAGAATACCAGTGCACTCAAGTCATTCCTGGATTTGTGCACCTCCGATCACTCTGAAATTTATGCTAGCATTCTTCAACCATCTACAAATCCATCTGAACTTTCTTTCGTCATACCAAACTAAAGCCATCTATAATCCATCTGTAAGTGCATCTTTATTTCAATTCAACTTCATCAAACCATGTGGTTTAAGTTAGCAACACGGATCCAACCAAATACGGTTTTGGAGCCCAACCAAATGCTACTTCTCCAGGTCAGTTTTTCTCTCCCAACTTGATTTGGCCTCACAGAGGAAATCCGAAGCTACTCTAAATTAGCTCATAAACCGAGGAATGATACAGATGTTGGTTCATAAAAAAAACTTTATACAATTATGCAAATTCCTTTGCTTATTTTTCTGTCAATCCAATGCAAAGTTTAATATTTTATCTTGGCAACATCTATTGCTGCAGTTGCATCAACTATCACAATTTGATAACGAACAATTCACAGAGCAGAGTAGAAGAACAGTAATGAAAAGAAAAAACTTGCTAGAATGTAAACTATTAGTTTCTTCGATAAATAGTGAGATATATCCTTGAGCACTGTTGGGCAATGCCATACTATAATTCACTGCAACTTTGAAGAATGTAATTAAAATACTTTGAAGGCAAACAAGTTTACCTGAAAGGAAAAGCTAAAGAAGCAACCTATGCGAAAAATCCTCATGAAAGTCAGACATATTACGCAGTTTCACCAATCTCAGTATTTTAGACCCATCACAAAGCTCTAATTTTTCCCACTTTGGCAGTGATGACCAACAAGTTAAATGGAGTTCTCTTGGTCATTTGAGTTAACTGAGAAGTTATCACCGTAAATTCTGCGAATAGTAGACTGGTGGGTTTATGTAACCTGTTGGAGACTGGACGTAGAACGGATTTGACATGTAAGGATTGGTTACTTCTGATTTGCTTCCTTGACTCGACAAGCTAACACCAACCATTGGGCCAATGTTTGTAAATACAGGCAGGGATCCAACAGCACTCTCCCTTGGCAAAATCTGGCTTGGGGATGGAAGGCAGTAAAATGGCCTTGGCGCCATAGTGTTTGGAACTGAGATTGTTGTTGGAGAGGGTGCATTGGGAAGAAGCACACTGACTTGTGGCTCACTTCTGCGTTCAGGGGAGTCGTTAATCATGATTACTTCTTTCATCATGTAAGCGGGGTGATGCATGACTGGAACAAGGTTTCTGTAGGGATTCGGATGGGAATGATGATCAGATTGCATCATGGAACCACTGTGCAAGGGAGGCCCAACAAAGTTGCCAGCTTGAACACTTGGGAGAGGAATTTGGTGACTGGTTGCTGATGGAGCCGCGTTGATAAATGCAGAATCACTGAGATGTTGGTAGTTTGGAGGCACAAAACCAACAGGTGCCATGTAATTCCCTCTCAGTATGTAGTTTGAACTTGGTGCTTGAGGATGCCCACTCTCCTCGCTGTTCATCACCATCAAGTTCTTGCCCATCAGTCTCAAAATAGGATTTGACGGTGAAGGGAGCTGCGTTTGTAATGATGGGCTCATACAATCTGTCGTATAAGATGGGAGGCTCATGGTAGATTCAGCCGAAACCTTATCAGTTAACGGCTGATCATGTGAATCTAAGCAAGGGTTTGCCTTTGTGTTTCTTTGGTATGTGCTGAAAGACGATGATGCCCGCAAACCAATGTGCAACTGTGGAACCTGCTTTCCATTAAAAGTAGGCATTGGTCTGGCTGTTACACTTTGATGGTGTAACTGAGACTCCCTGGAGATGCTCTCCCGACACGAGCAACAAAAAGGCTTCTCATTTGGCAACTGTTCATCTTCTCTTGCCAGAGACATAGATTTGGTTTCTTGATTTGAGCTCCCAGACATCCTTTGTTCAACAGTGCTAACATTTGCAGCAGATAGACCCGGTTCTGACTCTTTAATTCTCGAAACCTTCAAAGCAATTGGAGGAGACATAGTCGAGGCAGTTGAAATAGGAGAGTCAGATGAGTCCCGATCAAATGCTAAACCAGGATATTGGTTAGAGTATTCTCTGTTTGACGTTATTGACGAGTTATCCTGCAGAGCTCCAAGACCCATGTCCCTGTTATTAGTCAAACATGCACTAGATTCCTTAGTTGAAGCTGGATCTATTTGCCATTCCTCCATCTCATTATTGGCAACAATGTTGGATACATGAGCATGATGTGCTAATTGCTCAGTACAGAATGGATCCTCCATCGCTACACTATAGCCTTCAGCCAAGACATCATTGGCTGTTCTGTTATTTTCAGGACTCAAAGAACCACTGCTTATTTCATTGCAACAGTCCGCAGGATTACTTCTGGAGACTGAGGCATATTGGATTTCAGTTTCATGTTCTTCATCTTCATAATCCATCTGTGTACTTGCTGCTTGTTGTGCCACATCATGTTCATCATCCCCTTGCCCCAATGCTGGCATGTCACTTCCATAAGAGAAGTCGTTATCTGCAGTATCTTCTTGAGTATGCTTCACAACCTTCTTGGAGGTGTTGTTATTACTAACCCTGAACTTCTTGTTTACATGTCTGGGATCAGGTTCATGGTCTTGACCAAAACCATGAGCTAGCCCACTATTGGAAGGTGAAAATTCAGGTCTGCCAGTCCTCAACAGAGATCTGTGCTTCTGGAACTGCTTAGAAGTAGATGCTACCCTATTTGGGTCATCACTCAGTCCTGCAATGGAGAAGGAAAGACTCCGAGCTTCAGAGCTTTCCGCTGAGGCGGAATTCCTCATTGTATCATAATTATCAGACTTATAAGCTTCTCTCCTTCCAATCTCCTTAATTTTTTGCTTTGCAAGAGCAGCGGCTGATCTAGGTACTTTTGGCATGACACTGCTGGACGACGGAGTTTTTGATGACCATCTAGGAATTGATCTGAGCAATCTTGCAGAACCTTTCCTCTGATCATCATCATTAGCTTCTGAAGTGGTGGCCATCTCTTCTGGTGACTGCGAAGAAAATGCCTCTGTATGACTTTCTTGAATTTGAGAATCATCAAAGCAAAGCATGCGGCTCCTAGCCAATTTCCGTGTTCCGCGTGTCATACTATCGGATGTTTTATCAGCAAGCTTTCTGCTAAAATTCTTAGCGAGATCTGAGCGTTTGGAGCACACCCATTGCCTTATAGTTTCCGAACCACCACAACTAGTGCTTTCAGTAGGTTTCCGCATATGCATGGCGGCAGGCTCCTCCTCCTCAGAGGTGTCATCATGGATATCTCCATCTGGATATGCTTGAACCTGGACATGTCATACAGGAATAAAATCAAAAGTGCAAAATAAAAATGTAATTAAATGAAATCGACTGGAGAGCAAACTATTATCATATGCAATTGACGAATGATTTGGACAAAAAGAATTCAGAAATATCATAACAGCCAACAAGCAACATGGCATCTGGAAAACTACTATCAAGCATAAAATTAACTCATTGAGAACACTATACAGGTTCATAAAACTCAGATGCCAAAATATAGTGAATGTTCAACATTGCTTTCAGGACTTAAGAGGTCATACACAGGTTCTGTCACTGCTGCTAAGCTTTTCCATCAAGTCATGAACACTGTAATGTTATATGCAAAAATTTAACAAGTAAACACTAGGCTCTGCTATTAAGTTAATTAGTTGCATACCCTCACATCTACATTTGTGAGCAAACAGTATCATGTCCAAGTCAAACCTATGTTTGTTCTTTCATATCTTTTACAATAATGTGGAGACTATTAAAACATGACAGAGAAGTAGAGAGCTCAGTTAAAACAGCACCCACATCAATCAAACAATCTGAACCATAATCTAAGAGGTCTGACAAATCATGGTTCGTGACTCATGAGTGTGAGCTCCATGGAATAATGGTCCACATATCAGGCTATGTCAGGCAATAAACACAGTACTAAAGTTCCAGTAAAAAACAACCTGTGCAACAAGCTAATGACATTGCATACCTGGGAATTCAGACGGTTTACTTTGTTGTACTTCTTTCCATGTACCTTGAGCTTCTTATTCTTAAAAATTTTAGATTTCAAGAACGCCTTGCCCATCGATATACTCTTTCCAGTCACATGCTTTGCAACTTCCCTTGAACTAAGTTCATCCCTCAACACCAAAGGTACATCACTAGACTTGGACAAAATTCGAATTTTTATGCCATTAGAATCAACATAGACATCTCCTCTTTCATCGTCTCTTGGGTCAAATGGTACCACTTCTGGGCTTCGGTTCTCAGTGCAAACTTCCTTGTTCACGGTGGACATAGCCAATTCGATAGCCCAATTAGTCCCATTCCTCTTATCAAGGTCCTCAAGAGTGTATGGAAGGGCTGTCTTGTAAATATCCACCATCAATCGCTTCTTCCTAAGCTTCACTTTAGGCTTCAAGAAAACTGTCTCTACTTGCTCAGTATTAGATTCAACAGAAAGGCACTGATCTATGTGGGCATTCAAGGTGGTGTTTGATGTGGAAGCAAACACCTTGCAAACAGGACAGGTTTTCGAAGCCATTAGGTCCGAAACTGAGCTAGAGTTTGACGCTACGTCTTCTGTCCGCCGAATATCTGTCACAGAACCTAACTTGACTACCAACTTACACTTCTTTTCTGAAGGCTCACGCGACGAGTCAAGATTTTTCGACCGCCAAGAGGGTACATCAACCTCGGTTCGTCGGCTTGCGTTGATGCAACTATTATCTTGCAGATCTACAGGTATAACCTCATCAGTATGGCCTGATGCATTTGTATCTCCCCCTTGGTCAATAGCAGATTTCCCATCCTCTGGTGGTGTGTATTGGGACGGACCAAGTGACTCATCTACCGGTTGACATGACTGGAAATTGACATCGCTTGTATTCACATTAGACGAACCAGCATCTCTCGTCTTCAACAGAAGAACAGATGCGTCGGCTTCTGAACACGCAGCAGATTGCTCAACGTCTATGCAAGTATAGAAAGACCGTGATCGAATCAAATCAGGAGGCTCAAATGGAGGCAGTAGATCCTTGACGCCACGCTTCAGGCAAAGCTGCAGCCACTGCGGATGGAAAGGCCAGCTTCTCTTGACGCCTTTGCTCCTTGAGGCGAAAACATAATCTCTGGAAATAGAGAAACACAGATCCATTAGCATATGCTCATATGTACATAGATGACGAACACCATATGTCGTATAGCATTGCCAAACTGTACTAGATTCAAACCCCCTCCATAATATGTTGGAAAAAAAAAGGAGAGAAAAACAACATCTTCAAGGACCTACTGAAGATGCTGTCATATCAAAACTGAAATCTCCAAACTGTGTTGCCTATCTGTTTATTGCAGAACACCACTAAGTATGGAAAAAGAAAAAACATTAGTACACAGTGGACAAAGATTCATCAAACAAGGCATCCTTTTGTTTTCAGATTCTTCGGGTGAAAAAGGCCACCTTTTTTATTAATCGACAGAAAATTAAACTAATTAAGATTTAAGCACCCCAACAATAACAGAGATTAACCCCTGAAAGCAACAATTCATACCCAATCCGACCCCTCAAAGCTGCAGCCAATAATTAATCCACGCATCAGAAAGACACAAATCCACCATCAAGAACTTAAAATATCCCAAGGTACTAAATGAATCAAAGGTTCCTCTTTTTCACCTTATGGAAAACTTGGGGCACGGTTGGACCAGATCTGTGGGATCCTGGCACGCCGTCGCCTCGGCGGGGGACGTCGCCGGATCAGCGCTCACACCCGGGGCAGCAGACTTGGAGGAGCATGAGGAGCCTGAAGGGTGCTCACTGGATAACATCTGATGAAAACCTTCGCTAACACCCCCAGATCTACTGCTGTTGCTACAGTCGGCACCAAGAACCCAAGAGCTCGGAAGCAATTGG
Source organism: Bonia amplexicaulis (assembly GCA_036346245.1). NCBI lineage: Eukaryota > Viridiplantae > Streptophyta > Magnoliopsida > Poales > Poaceae > Bonia > Bonia amplexicaulis. The sequence continues at coordinate 13,282,436 of CM070746.1, read as the reverse complement.
GCCTGCTCTTATCCTTGGCCTCCAGCATAACAAGATGGTAAGTTCACCAGGTGGAAAGCAAGAAACTTAATTTGCTTCCTTGGCCGCACCACTACCTCATCAGGCACCTGCAAAGAGAAAACCGAGACCCATGTTATTTCATGTCCACTCATCGGGCGAGCTCTTCTTGGAAAATCTCATGGTGTCATTTTATGTGGATAGAAGCTGCAAGAGAGATTGGAATGGAGGGGGGAAGAGAAGAAGAGGGGAGGAGGAGTAGCTGCTGTCAGATTAGTCCAAAGCACATGAAATATCATGACCATGACAAGCAGGCGGAAGGGAGGGGCAAATCAAGAAGCAGATTAGGGGGAAGCTTACACAGATCACACAGCTCTTGCAAGGATTTGCACAAAGGCAACAGCAGGGAGCAAGACATGAACAATCGCTAAGTACTGGAAGCTAGCTTGTATGGTATGCTTTCTTGATGGGGAAATAAATAGCAAAAGAAGAGAATGGAAAGAGGGGTAGATTAACCAGAAATACCACGAGAAATCAAGACAAGAAAGGATTTTGCTGCTTAATCTCTGGCCTAATGGGGGATTCTTCAGCTTGCAAAAGGAGGAGTGGTCAAGGAACCACAAGAGTGGAGGACAGGGCATAGTCTGCAAAAAATCTGGAGAAAACCAAGGAATCAAGAATCTTCTCTGTCTAGCTAAGAACAGCATACGCATCAAGAGGAAAAACAGCCAAGATGCAGTACGAGCAGCGAGAGAAAAAATCCCAAGAAAGATCCACGCCATGGCTGTCCTATCTCCTTGCCGCAAGAGAAGAAGTGGGAGAAATACAGGGAAAAAGAATCAGGAAAAAATCTCACGGATTCAGCCAGAGAAGCCAAGAACAAGCTAAGAAATCACAGCAAGAACACAGAAGAACACCAGAGTCCTCACCTTTCTTCACATCTAATCCTCAGGCCGCGGGCGCACACAAGAAGGCGCATCCTGGTAGATCCACCCAGTGAGGCGACGGTGAAGAGAGGAGTGAGGGGCTCTGGGCCCTCTGGGGTGGTGGGAGCTTAATTTTTGGGGGACTGAGCGGAGGGAGACGAGGAGAGGAGATTGAATCGGCTAACTACTACTATCTATCCAACTTTCTCTCTCCTAGTTCCACACAACAATAAGAGAGGGGTGAAGAATAACAAAAAGGGAGAGAAGGAAACACCAGCCACTCACACATCGAAGGAAACACCAGCCACTCAACGCACCAAAGGCATCTGGTTCTTCGGCAAGGTAAAGGCAGGGCTGTACCATTAACAGCAACTCAAGAGAGAGAGAGACTAGGAGGCAGTGTATAGGCTGTGTTTAATATGGCTTAAGCTTATGGTTTAAGTTTATTTTTGCACTATTTATAATTTCGTTTTTTTTCTGAATTTTTAATTTTTTTGAGCTTTTTTGTCGGGTTTTTTTCTCGTATTCGTTTGCGTTGTCTGTGATGGGCTAACATATTTTTTTGTATTTTTCAATTTTTTAAATTTAATTTGTTAAATAAGACTGTCATTCTGATGCTTTTTTCGGTAAATTCTGATATTTTCAGTCATAAGCTTTCAGCTTTCAGCCGAACCGATCATCACCATAGTGTATTTGCTTTCGGAGGGGCGGGGAGGGAGAGAGGAGGCAAAGAAAAGAGGGTTTTTTTTTCTGGGACCTGTCCTATCCCGCACCAACTCTATCGCTTTTTTTTTTTTCTCCCAACTCTCTTTCTTGTCTCTTTCGTTGTTGCGTTCTTGTTGATTGTATTGAAGGGAGGGATAGCATTTGCCCCTAGTAGTACAAGAAAATCTTAGATATGTCACTATGCTTTCTTTCGAATAAGCCCATCACTTTTTTTTACTAATATATTGTGCACTGCCCTGCACCTTCAAAATTTCAGTTTTGCCCTTGCAAGAACACAAATAGCTTATTGGTGCCTGTCTAAGTTAAATTTAATTATTTTCTGACTTCGGTGTGGCTTTTTCAAAAAATAAATACATTTTGTTATTAATTTTGAATACATTATGTTATTAATTTTGAATACATTATGTTATTCACTTTGAATTTGTTACAAAAACATTTCGCTTTTAATTGGCATTCCAGTTGACCATGTATCGCAATGCGTCATTTAATAGTTGGCATGTAGTGTTGTGCTGTCGTCCGCACACTACCACATATCAGTTCGTCATCAACCATGTATCGCGATGTATCGTAGTGTTGTGATGTTTTTTGAATACAACCATGCACCTGTTTTCTTGCCAACCATATATGTCATTCAACAACAGGCACAGTGTTGTGTAGTCATATGCACACTACCACATATCTATTTCCTTATCAACCATGTATCCCCCATGCATCATTCAATAGCTGGCACACATTGTTGTGTTGTCATTTGCACACTACCATGCATCGGTTTCCTTGTTAACAACGTATCCTAATGCGTCATTCAACAACTAGCACATAATGTTGTTGCATCTTATGGCTATCATGACATGTCATACCGGGAACTACTTTGCTTTTTATGAAAATATTTTATAAAATTTCAGCTTTCCAAACCAGCTACAACGAAGGTTCCCATTTCACTTCAAACAAGGGGATGACCAAGGCCCATTGTTCATCTCAAGACAAACTCAATATGCCAAAAAAATATTTGCGTTTTCACAGCTTATTTCTAATATAATTAGCACAAACTATAGTTCCTTGCAGAAGAATAGTACAAACAAATTAGATGAGGTTTTTTTTAGCACCATACACGTCGAGAGCACAAGAGACACCAGATAAAATCCTGGCGGTTCGATCATGAAAACCAGTGTTAACACCAAATGTAACTATGTGCCTGTTCTTTTCAGCTGCGGATTATGGCTTTTGGTTGAAATTTTTGAATTTTGGTTGTTTACGGTACAGATTACGGAGAGACAGATACTCACTTGCGATTTTGACAGGTACAAATGTTGGGTTTTTAACGTGTAGATCGTTTAACCTGTAGACCCCATCTTAAGAAAATATTCCATTTAAAAGTTAGGTACTATAACAAAAACCAAAAGTCATCGGCTTCAGAGAAAAAGAACAGACCCTATTAACCTGGCTAACGTCTGTCCTCACTTGGAAAAAGCGTAACACCCAGAACATTTGAGCACAAGCGTTCGGGTGCTCGTAGCAAACCACGCTCCCCCCACCCACCAAAATATCTGCTACACACAGTCCCCACAGACATATTGGTACTCGTAAGCATAAGATTTCCCATGAGTTCTTTTGGGATAGCGGCAGATCTGTTCCTTTATGCCGTTGATTAGAGCGCTAATGCACCAAGTAAGTGCTGAATAATTCTACATGTATTCTGCTAGATACTCCCAACGAAGAGAAAAATAATTCATCCTGTGGAGAATAGATAGCGGGGTCCCCTCCCCTGAGCCGCACTGCCAAGAAGATGACGGGGAATCAAACTCCGTGGTCCCCTTGAATGTTACCAAGGCCTTTTTCTCATTTTTTTGGTGGTTAATCAAATTCAAGCTTTTCTTCTGCCTTTAACATTGATTTGAAAAATGGGAGTGTCTATGCAACATTCGACTATTTTTTAAGATAAAAATAGTCAGATTTTAGGACGTTGGATGGTGATCCAACGCTCCAGATCTTTTTTTTTGAGGGGGTGCTTATATGAGATATTTTTTTGGAGGGGTACTTATATGAGTGGATCCGTTGGATAGAGATCCAACACTTTCAGATCATCTGACTATTTTTGCCTTAAAAAATAGTCAAATATTCTATAGCATTTTCCTTGAAAAAATATTGGGAAGTATCCTGTACAGAAATTCCCAGTCAGATAGAAATCACGACTGTTACTCACAGATGGGGCACCGTAAATTATAATAATCGTCCCTGTGAGAGTTGCCAATCGTTGTGAGAGCTGGAAAGTCATTTGTACATGTAGCGATACTCTCTCTCTTGTGAAAGGTATTGTGGGGGTGTCATGTCACCTAATTAAGGCGCAAGTGCGCACAGTGAGTACATTTGGAAAGGTATTGGCTGCAGCGTTGAAATTTTGTCCAAATATCGGTTTCACAATGACCCTACGAGAAACCGGGTTCCAAGAAAGCAAAACTTTAGGCTCCATTGCAAACGCATGCATTTCGCAGGACTTCGACAGAAAACATTCCAATTTCTGCAGAAATTGAAGAAATCACCGTGTTCCAAGTTGGGCATTAGGATATCTCTAGTGATACATATAGGTTGTTCTAAGTTGGGCATTAGGATAGCTCTAACAGTACATATAGGTTGTCTCTAATAACTATCCACCTAGGATCTATGCTTACTTGGATATGAGAGAGGGAGGAAAGAAGGCTTTCTCAATGGGTGGACTATGTTTTTGCACAAGCATCGTGCGAACTAAGGGTGAGAGGATGATGAAAAATGTTGTAGGAGCTGAGTCGGCGTCTCATGACGTGTTTTATAGGACCCACTGCAAACTCAATGGCACAACACACGCCGACGACTTGGATTCGACCGTATCTAGGCTCCCACGATGGCGGAGGCGAAGTAGGGCAAGGAGGTTTGGTCGGCGGTGGTGGCGAGTGAGGAGGGAGGCAGAAGCGAGTGAAGAGGTCGTGGGGAGCGACGATGGAGACGGAGGGCGGCGTAGCAACGATGAGGCAGAGGAAAGCGTGGTTGCGATAGAGATGGAGGACGGCGCGGGAGGGGGGAGGACGTCACGAGAGGGAGGGGAGGACGACGCCACAGAGGGAGGAGGAGCTGGTGTGGCGGAGGGAGGTTAAGTTGATGGGTGGAGGAAGGAGGGGTGGATTGTGCCGGTGGAGTTCTAAGATGGAGAGAGAGAAGGAGTGGGATAAATTATAAAAAATAATATTATAAAATTTGCTAGAGACAGTTTATTGAAGATATTATCTTTAGAGTTGTCTTTTGGTCAATCTTGAACTACTACTTGCTTCACATTGGCTATAAACCACAGTCATCTATCAGTGTTCTCAGTCTCTAAAATTGTATAGACCGTCTCTGAATCTCTACGCACAGACCTTCCCAGGACAAGAACTGTCCGCACACTTCACCACACACGTGTTGGGGTTCAACCTCTGAACCCGATGCATGTGGCTTATGCGGATAACATATCTTGCAATTGCTTGCTGCGCGGCACCCTTGTTCAGGAAGAGTTGCCCTTCCACTAGAGTATCTTCGTCGAAGAGCTATTTCGATCGATCTTCAGACGATAGAACTAGGGAGGCCAACGCAACATCTAATTTTGAGGAGATATACTTAACATTGGTGCACACACTGCCGCCGGATGCACCGTCCCTACTAGCACCTACATGAGCCTTGTCTGCATTACTGGCTGTGTCGGTGTCCTCCTCCTCGTCGTCAGAATGGCTTCCATCTGATAGACTATCCAAGTATTCATGGTAGTCAATACGCGTTGTCCACCATCTCCCTAAACCTCGGTTAGTTCGAAATTATGAGCTAACCTCGACAGCCCTCCATCTTCCCGACTGGCACCATATTCCATCGTACAACCACCATAGGCAACACCAGTAGGTTCCACTTCACTGTCACCAACCCTACCAACATTACGCTCCACACTGTCACCACCAACCAACTGCAGCATTTCCATGCCACAATTCTTGTCGGCCTCACCTCCACTCGATGCTTCTGCCATCTCCACAAACTATAGATACACTATTGGCCTCTCGTATATCATCCGCACTAGGATTGCTTGCAATCTCCATATACCACCCCAAGTGACATTGTCAACCACCTTCTTCAGTTCCCAGAAATACTCCCCTTTAGGTCCAACCACTATGGCTATCACCGTCTCGATGACAAGCTTCTTCGTGCCAACCTCCTTTGTCAAATGCACTCCGTACACACTTCCTGAGCTCCAGGGACCCATCTCATTCAGCCTTGGAGCCTGGATTATGGCCCTTCACAATTTTGAAGGTCCGCACTATACGGCCCGTCTGGTACGATACCCTCCCCGTAGAACGCGAATAAATGTTCCATATCCGACATCAGGTACCTACTACCAATACAGACGAAATACACATATTTCAGATGATGCTAAATATAACTAAATATAATACAAAATAATCATGCACATATGCATAACTTAGCTGCTAATTATGCATACGACCATGTGCTAATAATACAGGTACACATATATGCATGTATGCAGTGCACAATTGTACAATCTTAAATTCATTTCCTACATTATTTACAATGGCACCTTAACAATACATATATTTGTGCATACGTACATATATATTTTCTAATTTGCAATGGCAGCGATAATAGTACAAATAAAAGTGTGTATTTCTTCATCTATTTACAAAGAATCATTATTATTGCCACTAATACATCATTAACATGGCTAACTATAAAAATATCGTCCGCACAAACTAAATACATACGTCAGTTAAACATAGTTACCAGGCACATTCTATACAATCGAACCACCGTTAAACTAATAAAACATTAATGACATATTAAGCACATTGCTCTCAGGTGAATGAAAGACCTCTTCTTGAAGGTCTTTACTGGATCTACACTAATTGCAACTGTAAAATCTCCTAAATCGTAGTAAAATCACCTCAAAAAACTAATTTAAACTGCCTTTCTCTCTCTCTCTTTCTTCTCCCTCGACTCCCCCTCTCGCTCAACAGAGAAGAAACTCACCTGCGCAGCTTCAGATGGGAGTGTAGAGTAGGACGTGAGCCATTTTATGCGCGTGGGGAGGTGTTGACGACTGTTAGGGCCACGTGGGTGCACGTGGGCGCGGTGTGGGGGGGGGAGAGGGCAACGCCGATGCTTGCCGAAGGCCACGGGAATTATTGCCGAGCGCATCGCGTTGAATTCTGCTGGTCGTCCATCTGCTGAGCCAGGGTATCTCGGTAGCTCCGTGGGGTCCGTCGGCTCCCGCATCTTCCCCTTGCTTGCTGCGCTCGCTGCCCATACTGCTGTGCCAAGCTCTGGTAGCACAACAGGTGACATGTGTCACATCGCGCCAGCTGAGCTTAGGGATGGGGATATTTTTGTAAAAATAGATGTCCGGAGGCAAATTTGAAAAAAAAATTGCGCTATAGTGCTATATGCGTGAATAGTTCTCTGGTAGGCGTGTGTGTAATCTTTGCTGGTACGTGTAGTGTTTCTGCCGACAAGATTGTCTAGATGCAGAGCCTGCCTCCGTGCATAGACGGTGGACGACGTACGCACGTACAATCAAGATCCCATGTTGATCTGTCCTTGGCCAGTCGGCACAAGGTAATATAAATCGAAATAAGCTACGCGTATATACAGGAGTATAAAGTAGCATGCATGGATGTTGGACCTAAGATCAAATGCTTTGGTGATTTCATATTTTGTAGGGATATATTAGGTATGATTAAATGGACGGCCGGAAACGATCAAATTAAGCGATCCATGTAAAGTAGGACTGAAGGAGCGTGCAATGCGATCGAGACTTTGATTAATTAAACTAAGACTTGAGACGGTGCGATTAAACTTTTCTTCCCTGACCGTAATGTATTGACAATATTAGATTAGTCATGTCAAGCCAGTGAGGAAAATAGAAAATTAATCACCTAGCAGCATCACGCCAACCCACTAACTCTGATTGTTTAATCCGGGTTTAGGGAGCTCGGCGAAAGCGAAAGATGGATTGGACTTAGATTAAAAACTTGATGAATCATGCACCCTCCCTAGAAATTAGACGGCTACAGCCCCGAATTAACAATTGATGTGTGTAGGGGGTGGAAGTTTGGTTAAATTAATTAACCTATGTTAAACACCTTGTAAAACCACGTATATTCAGTAGCTAGATGCAATCTTTGTAACAAGAATTTCACTATATGCGGTGAACGTTGATTTACAGCTCTCTTTGGCTGAACTCCCGACTCGAGCTTGTCTAATCCAAACTCTAAAGGCTAAGAGCCCGTCGAGAAAAATGGCCGTATTTGCCCCAAAATATCACGTTTAATGTTTTTGACAGTTTGGAGCCCACATCCTATTTAAAGGATTCATAGAATATTCCTTTCCAATTTTCCCCTTACCAATCCTTTTTACCGATCTGTTATAATCACTACTATAGAAAGTCTAATACTAGACGTTAAATCACAGACGGTTTTGTGAAACCGTCTGTGACGTACACTATCACACACGGTTTTAATTTGGAGACCGTCTATAGTGTTTGTGGCTGGAAAAAGGAGTACCATAGACGGTTCTTACCGCTGAACCATCTGTGATAATGGAATACCACATACGGTTTTTATTATAAAACCGTCTGTGATATTCCAGATTATCACAGACGGTTTTTAAATATAAACCGTTTGTGATATACCAGTATCACAGACGGTTTTTAAATATAAACCGTATGTGATATACCAGTATCACAGACGGTTTTTATTATAAAACCGTCTGTGATAATCTGGAATACCACATACGGTTTTTATTATAAAATCGTCTGTGATATTCTAGTATCACCGACAGTTTTATAATAAAAACCGTCTGTGATAATCCGACTAGGTATTTATGACGCCGATCAGAAGCACACTGTCTTCATTTCGATTCAGATTTAGCCGGTGCTGCAGCTGGAGGCGGCAAGACTTTCAGGCCATTTATTTGGTGGGAGGAGGCTTATTTGGCAGGACAGCTAGCTTTGAAGATTCATCAAGTTTTTGGTCGCCTTAGATATGGTTAGTAATGAAATTTGTTTTTCATTGCATCAAATTAAATTTAGATCTAGCTAATTTTTGGTGAATGTTATATATATATATACTTTAAAGATCTAGCTAATTTAGATTTAGCTAGCCTCAGTGCATGTGGTATATATGTAGTAATAATTAATTAATTTAATTTTTAATACTAAGTTGTTATATATGTGCATAATATATGACCGAAACTGGATGTATACTGCAAACTGTGTGAGTGAAGAGTATATTAATGTCGTGTCTGCTTTTACAAGAGCTGTCGAGGAGGATATGTTGAATAAGGGGGTGGAATATATGTATTGTCCATGCACTGAATGCGAGAATTTAAAAATGTTTAAGAATCGAGAGCAGATTGAAGCGCACTTGATTCGGAGGGGTTTCAAAAAGGGGTATACGTGTTGGACCAATCATGGCGAAGTCAATGATATGCCACCGGATGATATCGCCGGTGAAGTCAATGATATGCCGCCGTATGACATCGCTGGTGAAGTCAATGATTTGCCGCCGGATGATAATTGTGGTTCGGATTCGGATAGGCTGCACGATGATAATCTGGATCAGATGCTTCGCGATGTAGAAAAAAACTATGATGAGAGAGAGTATATTAAATTCCGAGGCTTGATAGAGGACTCAGGGAACCTTTGTTCATGTGCTGCAGGTCAAAGTACACGAAGTTGTCAGCTGTGCTTGAACTGTTGAAATTGAAGGCAAGCAACGGTTGGTCCGACAAGAGTTTCACGGCGCAGCTAGGTCTTTTAGCGGACATGCTTCCGGAGGGAAATGAGTTCCCTAAAACCACATATAAAGCCAAGAAGATTCTTTGTCCATTAGGAATGGAAATAGAAAGAATACCTGCATGTCCGAACAACTGTATCATCTACCGTAAAAAGTATGCAAAATTGCATGTTTGTCCGGTGTGCAACGCATCCCGATACAAACATAACAATCAATCAGATGATGATGGCGGGGGAACAGAGGTGAAGAAATGACCTTCTGCAAAGGTGGCATGGTATCTTCCTATAATTCCCCGTTTGAAGCGGTTTTTACTTACAAACCGTCTGTGAGTATCACCTATCACAGACAGTTTTTACTTACAAACCGTCTATGATATTTACACCACAGATGGTTCGAAAACCGTATGTGATAACCTTCGATTATCACTGACCCATAAATTCAGATGGTTCACAAAACCATCTGTGATGACGTTTTTGAACCGTCTGTAATACGGTTTTCTATAGTAGTGAAGGCCACAACGAGGCTCTGAGTCCATTAGATTCAAATTATCCATTTTATTCGATATATATATATATATATATATATATATATATATATATATATATATATATATATATATATATATATATATATATATATATTCAAACTAGTCAATTTATATTCGATACAATAAAACTTAAAAGTATTAATTATATTTTTATTATCTGTTTTATTCGATATCTATATCTAGACTATTTATTTCATATTCAATCCATTGATGCCCCTACTCAGAGAAATATCACTTTGAGAGAGGTGTGAATCGGGTAGCAACGTCGATACTTTAGTGCCCACACCCACACTAGCTTGATGACAATCAGGGCGTTTAACCATGTCATCTTCCTCCCAGGTCAATGCACTTCGGTAATTCCTCCCATATGTTGATAAAGAGTTTGTTTGGTTGCCACCCTGATTTCCGTGTCTAGTAAAAAGTGGTATTGTATTTTGTCATCTAAATTTAGTTAGGTCAGATCACTTGAAGAGTTTGATCAGACTTTGCTCAAAAGATATATTTCGATGAGTATGGCTGGTTGAAAGTTATTGGGATCATCTTCGTGTTCGTGATGGACTCTATACCAACTTGCACCATACATGGTGCCTAAAGGTGTTTACGCCGATTGGAGTCAGATGTAGCTACTTGAGGTGATTTTGACTATAACTATTCATTAATTATCTTCAAAGACTCTGTTTTGTCTCTGAACAGGATGTTGTTGCCGTCTCCGAATTTTCTTTTTCCGACCGATGTATCGTAACATTCTTGGCATGTGTAGATGGTCGAATCGGAGGGTGTTGAGTCGGCAGAGAGTTTGGAGGAAGTTGCTCCGAGCCCCAAGAGAATGACAAAGTGTCAAGAAGTCGTATGGGGCGTTGGGATCTCATCGTCCTCCTCCGACCCCTCGTGCTCCTCCAACCGCCCAGGCCCCTAAGAAGAAGACAGAAATCCCCTCGAAGGTAGGCTTTTACTACAATTCTGAGAGTTTTTCTTACAAACCCACCATGTTCTTGTACTAAGAACAAAAAAACTACACCGACGGGAATGTGTTTCTTCGATGAAGGGTTTTGCCACGAACACATCTCAGTCAATGGCAAGGCGAGAAAATGGGAAGAGCCACTGATTGGTGGCACCATGACCATAGAACCAATGATGGCATCAAATCCACCGATTGTGGTCTCCAAAATAATCGCCACTGACTAGATCGAAGGCTCCATGGTCACCCCAAGACTTCAACGACACTAGTAGAGACAAGTGCTCTGTTGGTCAAGGAAGTTTAACCCTCCGAGGAGGTATGAGGGATTGGGGAAGTAGTCTCTGATCGCCCTAAGCAGGAGCCGACCAAGGATGAAAGCACAAAGATTTCGACTAGCCCTACCAGTGTTACACTGGTGAAATCGGTCGAGAAGAAGAAAAGGAAGGCGAGTGCTCTGGATTATGCTCAAGGGAATTTCAATTTCAAGACAAAGAAAACATAGTATGTACTAGTCGTACCTTTTTGGTTTCTTTGTACCTTGAAGTTCTTACTCCTTATTCTTGTGGTTTTGTAGCATTTCTACCACTCCGATCAATTTCCTCCCGAGTGCTTCTATCATAGAAGCATTAAAGGAGAAATTGGTCATAGCAGCCCTTCAGACAATGGCGTTATCAACAGAAGGAATTAAAGCTAATGTGACCAAGGATCCTTTGGTGGCCCCGATACAATCGAGAGGTCCAGAAGTGGAGATGAAATCCTAGCAGACTTCCGTTTCTATTAGGAGAGCGGTGGTCAAAGAGGAGAGAGTAGAAATGTGAAGGACTGGAGGTTGAAAGTTCTTCATCGACAAAAAGTCATCATTAGAGGCAGCATAATAAGAACATGAAAGTTCTTTATTTGACAAGAAAGTCATCATTAGAGGCAGCATAACAATAATATGCGTACGTACTAGACGAACTATTGCGCTTGTACTAAAATTATGGGTTGCATGAGAAATTATATGCGTTCATGTTCGATCGTTGTCATACCCTAAACACATCACATGCTGAAAAAATATCACGTCCTCGCGTACTATACAATATAGGTGTGATAAAAAAAGTTGCTCTAGAAAAACAATATGACAAGTGGTAAACAACTATGGTGTTTATTTTTAGAGAGCTATTACCCAACACTATCCCGTTGAGTCTAATCTAACGGAATAGCCTCTGGCCGCTCTCCCTTCCCTCCCTCTCATTGTCGATGCTCCCTCCCCTCACCATTCTCCTGCTGCCGCTCCCCCTCCCCCTCCCCTTCCCTCTTCTCTCCAGAGCGGGTAGCTCTGCATCCCTTCACCACCTCTCCCTACCCACTCCTTCACCACCGACGTCCAGCAGCGATCTCACCACCTCATTGCGCCGCCGTCTCTCTCTCTCAGCCGCCACCACCCCGTCCAATCTAATATTCACAGCATCGTCGACTTGTCCATTCCTTCCTCCGCCATCGTCCACTGTCGAACCACCGCCTTCCCGGCCTCCTTCTATATTTGGGGGGCGTGGTGAATCTGTCGTGTTCGTAGCAACGGAGGAGGAGGAAGGGGAAGCAGCGCTATCCCATTGATGAAGGAGGTAACAGTATAAGGTTGTTAATTTATCTCTTATCTTTATGGATTGTCGCAAAATGTGTGTTCCCAATACACTACACTAGTGCTTTTTTAGATGACCAATACACTAGAGCTAATTATAAGCTTAATTATATATACTACCATACGGACTACTAAATATTAGACGTGTGTATTTTATTTAGCATTATTAATCGTGTCCATGTGCAAATATGTGGATAGGAGCTGAGCTACGTATACCTTTATGCAGTGAGCGTAGAATTCACTCATCAACGAAGTTTTATCCAAGGAAACCTGAACTGAATCATAGCCGTACATAGCTGCCTACCAATATAGTGCCATTTTGACAAAGCCATAGGAAGTCACATAGAAGTGATAAGGAAAAAAAAGTTGCCTTGATAATTTAGCCCCTTGCTATAAAAAAATAAAGTAATTTAGTCCCTAACATAGTTGTACAAATACTCATATTTTAATTTCCTACTTTCCAATCATGCCTTGATTGAGAGGAAACAAATGCTAAACTAAGCGCTTTGGTCCGAGCAAATCGGATTCTTGTTTCAACGAGCAAAGGGAGAGAAGTTCTGGATAAATTGACAATGCTTGAATCGATTAATTCAGTTACGTCTATTGCACATTAATAAAAGTGCATTTATATTTCTGCTTCATGAATATGGTATTTTTTTATATTTCTCATGATAGCAAGCTCTATTCCTATTTTGGTATTTTGGATTTCAGGACTTTTAGCCCTGGTTATCTACAATTTCTTTGTAGACACAAGCATTCATTCGGACCTAAAGCAAGGGAGATCTGAATATTCTCTTAGGACTCAATTCTGTTGTGCTAAATCTACATAAAAAAAACTCAAACCAATGTTAAAGAAAATGTTTGATAAGCACCCCAAATGTTGGGAGGATTTTTTTTAACAAAATAAAAACTAACAATAGCCCATGTGGAGAGGGTCCAGCTGCAATGAATTGCAACATTGAAAGGTCGTCCTCACCCAACCCAAAGCTTGCCTCCTCTTCCTTGGCTTGGATAGCAATAATAGAGGTCAAATTTTCTTCTCCTCTCTTCTCCCTGTGTGGTGTCAAGATTCATTGTTCCCATTTAAAGCGACACTGGCCTAGGAATAAAACCCCCATCCGGTTTTTAAAACGAACCCGCATCCGCCACCCCCTCTTCCTTCCACGTGGCACAAATGTCTCCCCTATCAGTGGTTGCTAGTAGGTCCATGGCTACCTTGGGATGGTCCTTCTAGCAATGCCTAATTAAGCTAGTTTTAGTCTTAAAATTTTCGCTAAATCGTTGTCGCGTGTATCCTCTTGTAATAGTAACTTGGCTCGACCCGGACTACTACGGGCATGTTCTTTTTCTACGAAGCTAATGGCTTTCAGATTTTGCTACAGTACTTAACTTTTAAACAGAGTATTTTTTAAGGTGGGGTCTACAAGTTAAACGATGTACACATTAAATACCCAATATCTATACCATTCAAAATCGCAAATGAGTATCTCTCTCCGTAATCTGTACCATAAACAGCTAAAATTCAAAAATTTCAGCTAAAAATCATAAGCCGTAACTATTACCAAACAGGCCCTTAGATTCGACATGATACGCCAAATCCTCCTGTATGTGTCACTCGATTTTTTGGTACAACGTCGAGAGTTAGCTGACTGTGGTATGTCCGAAAAATAGAATGTCCAGTGAGCAAACCAAATAGACCTCAAATTTTAAAATACCACTTTTAAGGCTTACTTTAGTAGATTGATTGGATGATTAACTCCACTGATGGTACTCAGTTCTCACCTGGGTGTATTCAGCTGTCCACAACGTTTTATTAATGGGAAAAAATGCGAAATAAACCCCATTCCGACATCTACAGGGAGCCGGGCAGGTTCAGAGAATCGGAGGACATCCATGGAGCTTTTCACAGTACACATGCATCAACCAGCAAAAGCGCAGTGCCGACGAATTGCAATTAAGAGCACCAAAATTTTTTAGAGTAAATAAAACGTTTCATGTTACAGTAATCCACAGAAGTTACAACATAGCAAGGCCTTGTTTGAAACCAGAAATTATACGTGCATTTTTCGAGAAACAATCCAAATCCCCCAGAATTCTTATGCAAATTTTGCGTTCCCAGAAAAGATTTAAAAACTACTCTATCTGGTGACGCTTGCCATAGCTTGCGTATCTTCTTCGTCCCTACGTCATAGGGTTTGAAACTGATGAGATGGTACCCTTTATTTTTTTTGTTTGTTTAAGTGAGCGTATATCCAATTTTTGAGGGGAGGGGAGAAACGGGTATCCTTTACTGTTTTGGCCTCACGTGCTATTTTTTTTTTTACAATTCTAGTCTTTTGAATTTTTTTTTTCAAATCTAGCCTACTCGCGAACGCAGAATTTACGCGAGGTCAACACGTGATAAATTCTGCGCCAGGGGAGCGCGGAAATACTATTTCCACGGTACTGTAGCATGGATTTATCACAGTTGAATCTACTTCTGGATTCTCTTTGTCTACCTAGCATGCTATGATGGTTCAGTTGAGCAGATTTCTGAAGATGACCTAGCCCTTCTATCCACCAAGTTCACTACAGCCTTAAACACAGTGAGGATGAGAAAGAGAGAAGGGGAGGCTCTATTCGGTGCTTTGAGTGTAGTGATCTCAACCATATTAGAGCCTACTACCCTATGCTCAATGGTAAGGAGGAGAAGGAGTACTGCAAGCATCCACCACCTCAGGATGCCAAGCTGAAGAAGCACAACTACCACAAGATAGTCCACCAAGTCCTGTCCACTCTCGAAAAACTCAACTTGAGCGACTTGGACTAGGGGACTGAGAAGGAGGATGACAAGCCGTGAGGCAAGAAGAAGGCAAATGACTTTACCAGTATGTGCTTTATGGCAAGCACCGACAATATCTCTAGTGAGGATGATCTCTACAGCGACCCAGATGAGATAAAAGCTGTAACATCCTGAAAATTTTAAATTTAAAAATTTTAAATTTGCAATATATTTTACTGGAATTTGAATCTTCTTTGGTGTTTTTCTAAAATTTTGGTTGAGGTTCCAAAACATTGAAGAAATTCATGAAAAATAAAAACAACATTAAAAAGCCATAAAGAAAATATGGAAGTAAAAGAAACTTATAATTTTGCATTCGAATCTAAAAAATGATCAATTAAAAGAGGAGTACAACTTGAACCCAAAAATTTGAAAATTCTATTTTAGGGTTGCAATAATAAATAGATAAGTAAAAATAAAAAATAAAATATAGATAAATAATAAAAAATGAAGAAATATATGCAAAGAAATTCTTCATACAAAAATGTGTATAAAAATAGGCTTGGATATATATATATATATCTATAATAAAAAAATAAAAATAAAAATAGTAAAAGAAAAAAGAAAAGGCCTTATATAAGTACGAACCAACCCAATTGACCCAATGAGCCGCCACATTCCCTGTCTTCCTCCCCGTCCCCTCGCTCGTTTCCTCCCAGGGTCGAAGCCCCTTCGTACGCCTCACCCGCCGCCGCAGCCCGACATGCCTCTGCGCCAGCGCTAGGTCTCTGAAAATTTCTATGTATTATATTTTAAAAGCAAATAATGATAATACTTCTCACAAAATAAAATATCAGTAAGAATAAATAGAGTCGTAAGAAAGGAAGATGACTGTTTGTGGTAAACACAGAAAGATGATGGTGGATTCATGTCGATCATAAAAAGGAGACGATAGTAAGGATTCTAGGAGAAATAAATTGGTGGAGCCTAAATGAATAGATAGGACAGATAGATGATTTAAATGATTTTTGAAGAAATAGAGAGTGCAAAGGTAATTGCTGGATTACGACATTGATAACTAATATAAATTCTTGGGAGATGTTGGTGATAATAGGATTAATAGGATTTGGTCAAATACTAGATGGATAAATCGAATTTATGGAAATTTGGGGATATAATAATTAGAGTATAAACTTGATCAATGATATTCTTGGTGGAGGTGCACTAGTGAATTAGTTAGAGATAGATAATGGAAAATATAGTTGATCATTGAAAGAGAAAATTATGGTTTTGGATCAATAATAAGATGGATTAAATTGTTAGAAAATCCTAATACGAATGATATCGGTGGATTAAAAAAGTGATTATGTTAGAGAATCATTATAATTCAGAAGTGAAGAGTTGATGGATAGCAACCACAAGATTAGATTGTTAGGAATTTAGAACACAAAAGATATCGGTGGATATAAGATAAAAGATACTGAATTTTCATTAGACTGAGGAACTGATTAGATTGGTAAATAATGAACCTAAGATTGGATGTACAAATTTGTGGTGAGAATTTGGATTCACATGAGAATCGGTAACTCCGATTCGATTAATAGGATTTTTAGGCATTGCACTGGAAATTGTTAGATTGGTGGATCCAAAGTAAATGTATTGGATTATCATTAGGTCGTGGAGCTAACAGATTGGCATATAGTGGATCAAAGATTGGGAGTAGACAACCATATGAGATTGATTTACAAATTCATGGTGGAAGCTAGGATTTTGTGAGAATCAGACACCCATGGCTGGATCAATGAAATGGTGGGCGACAAAATAGAAAGCATATAATCGGTGGGTTATATATATGATGCCACTCGCTGTTTGGAGTTTTAGACAGCAATCAATATAGAAAGTGTATGATCGGTGGATTAATTAAATGATGTCACACGCTGTTTGGAGTCTTAGACAACAATCGGTAAAGAAAATGTATATTTAGTGGATTAAGTCAATTAAGGCAATCGCTGTGTGGAGTTTTAGGTAGCAACAATAACATCGTGATTAAATAATAATGCTACTAAAAGCAATTTATGGCAAATAAAATAACCCTAACCTCTCATTTGATAAGCCATGCATACTATTTATTTGCATTCTGTGTATTGACTCGCGGAGCACGGTGGTTAGTGTGCTCACACTCGCTCTCATAACAAATCTAGAATCAGGAATCAGATCACTACGCTTCAGCAGTACTTTTGGTCTTGATGGCAAAAAAGATGAAGACGTCAAGGGCTAGGTCACGAACCTCCAGTTGGCTGCCTGTGGGCATGTCCTGAGGGTTCCCCCGGTGTGCTTCGTTTTTCGCTGTTGCAATTTACTGATTTCGGCCTAATCGGCCCATGTGTAAGTTTATTACTTTATTTATGCTTCCGCATGTTATGTATTTGATGTTCATTTCTGTATCTGTGAGCACTATCTATTGATCTAGGGAATAGTGCGATAAATCGCAGGGGATTCCGGATGTTAAAATCTGGGGTTTGACAAAAGCCCACATATGATGAGATATCTCATGCTATAGTTCACCTAGATCATGAGTTTAGAAAGTGCAAAAAGAAAATGAAAGACCATAATTTCTTGGTTGAGGGCTTGAATGCTGAAATTGCTAGGCTTAGATCCTTAATTCCTGATAATGATAATTGTGAATCTTTCCTGGTTCTTCACTCTGAGTTAGATAAGCTAAGGAATATTTATTCTGATATTGCTAGTTAGCTTAGAGTAGTATTTAATAAAATTGGAAAGATAGAAGATTACTTTACACTTGGCACTATTGTTCATATTTATATTGTTGATGAGTTGTTTATCACTAAGGCCAACTTAGCTAAAATGAAGATGGAATTCCTTTAGTTACTTGGTACTGGACCTCAGTATGTAAGTTAGTCGAACTCAAAAAGTATGTCATAATATTATAATTTTGTCTCGACATGTTTTTGGGTTTTATTTCAGGCTGGAACTCAATCCGAACGGCAAGATCTTAAAACATAGAAGCGAAATGTAGGCCTGATGAACATGCACATACTAATATGATCAGAAATATGACCCGCTTGGTCTTCGCATCAGTCCCTAAGTTCGGCAAGATATCTCCACCAAGAAAAGAGGACCAGCAAGACAAATCTTATTGTTGACAACAAAATCTTCTTTGGGCAAACTCGACTAATTTGCATACTTCATGTTACGTAGCTAAATCTCCACTTTCGCAGGCTAAAGCGTACTTGTAGAAGCAGGGCTTAGGCCCAAAAACAAGTTGGTCAGATCATTCTGCTGATAAGACCTAAGCTTGATCTTAAGCAAATGCAATCCCTAAACAATTTTGTGAAGTATGTTATAAACTGTTTTGGTGGTTAACAACTTTACATGAACCCCAGCACCGAAATGCTTGGAGATGATTGAAACAACCACATCAAACATACATTCTTATATTAATTACACGTGCGAATGGATAGAATTCGTGGATACTAAATGACATGAAGCAGGAAACATCTGATAGATTACAGCGATTGTACAGTTTATGAGCAGCTGACATAAATGAACTGAATCTTTGACTTGTTCACTGGAACACATAATCCATAGGTGTGCGAAATAACAAAGCACCCTGGAGCAACTATTTTTCACTCAGCAACATGAAGATAATGCAACGAGTATGTGACACATGACAGACACCTTTGTACATCATTCCATTCCATTAGCTGCAGCAGCCACCACCTTGAGAAGATGAGGCACCAGCACCTCCAGATTGGCCGGGGACTGCGTAGCCAACTTTGATTCCGTAAGACTGCAAAATTTAAGAAAAAGCATCAGTTCATGCTCAGGGTCGGTAACACAATACTGTAATGAAAGCAATTACAAGTGCTTTGGAGAGGAGAAAAAGGTTGCAATTGGAGAGGATGACATCTGCTGCTATTCAAAGTTGAAACATTGCTGCCCTTCCACTTATTAACTTCCTCTGCCAATTTTGAAAGCTAACAAATCTTGATCTTTCAGCATGGAGAAAAAGCTCATTGTTCCATTAAACTACAGGAAAATTTATGCAATATTTTCATTTTCATGTTTGGCTATTCTTACTACTCTTTAGGATTTCAGTATATAAAGGCAGTCAGCAAAAGAGACGCTTTCTACAAGATGGGGAATCGCAAAGGAAGGCATATATGCACATTGTAAGGCAAGGATCCATATTTTGTAAAGTGGAACAAAAGTACATGATCACACAGCAGTCATGTATCAAAATAAAGGTGGTTCTGCTTCATCTCAGGTAAAGTTTTTGTGGTGCAATATGTTGATTAAGAATGTGCTTTTAAGTTGTGTAAATAATGCTCAAAGCAACATCATAGTTCTCACTAGTTTTTATTTTTCAGTAAACCGACCAACATAAATGATTTGACATTTGAAATTTTACCTCATTAGATACGTCGAATACACCATCTTGGATTTTCTTGTATATTGCTCCAGCAGTCTTGACGAATGCCTGTATTTCAAATGGAATGAGATTTTGGAAATATTCTTAATTGCACATAGATGCACCAGGAATCAATCACCTCCTCGACATGTTGTGCGGTTTTTGCAGATGCCTCCATAAAGATCAGACCATGCTCCTTTGCAAACTGCTCGCCTTCCTCGTAGCTCACTGCACGCCTATGAGATAGATCGCATTTGTTCCCAATTAGCATTATTGTCATGTTAGCATTGGCGTGTTGCCTTGCATCTTCCAGCCAGCTCGCAAGGTGATTGAAAGTCTCCCTCCTGAAGCCAGTTCAACAAAAATGTGCATGCCACCATAAGCGCGAATCAGGAAACCATGCATTTAAAACTTAACCAAGCAGCTTTCGATTTATTTGGGCAAGTACCTGGTGATATCATAAACCAAAAGAGCACCAGCAGCCCCTCTGTAGTATGATCTAGTAATAGATCTGAATGACTCCTGGCCTGCCTGTAATGTTTACAGGTAGCAGCACGAGATGAGTGTTGGCCTCGAGAACGAATATGGGTATGCGATATTAAGGCTTACCACATGAGAGGAGACCAAGGATAACTTGCTAACAAATGGTCAAATAGTTTCCAGTGCAAAGCAAAGCTAAACAATTCGCTCAGTTCAATGAGGACATATTCATATGGAACGGTGACTAGATAACGGAACTCATCTAATTTATCGTTCTCGGTAACAAACTTCATTCTACTGATCCCATCAATTGGCAACAAGCCCACTTAAAAGTGATCTAGGTTTAATGAAGCAATTCTCAGCGTTATCCCCATTTGATACTATATCCTACGAACACCAAGCGATCTAAGTAGAGCAGAAAAGACAGAAAAGTTGCAGGATACGACACCGTGTCCCAAATCTGGAGCTTGATGGGCTTGTTGTCGATGGTGATCATCCGGGCGCCGAACTCGACGCCGATGGTAAGGTCATGGACGGGCTGGAACCTCTTGTCGGTGAACTGCAGCAGCAGGCACGACTTGCCAACACCTGCACATCATCAGCAACCGAAGCGCGCCACAGCGCAAGCCAAAGCAGCGAATCAGATTAGGCAGATAGATCTACGCGAACAACAAGATTACAAGAGCAGCCAGGAACCGTACGGATCCAATCCAGTGCCGGAACAGCGAGAGGAAGGGACCCATCGATCGAGGGGCGGAGGACGGACGGACGGACCTGTGTCGCCGATGATGATGTACTTGAAGAGGTAGGCGTACGACATCTCCCCGCTCCTTCCGAGAATCGCGAGGCGAGGCGGGCGCGCGCAAGAGGAGGAGGAGGAGATGGGGGATTGATTGCTTAGGAGAGGGGGAGAGAGGAAACGTGGCTACGTGAACGAAGCGGCGAGAGCTAATTTGGGGGCGGTTTGCTTAGCGTCGTCGGAGTCCGGTCGCGTGCGGATCATCTGGTATGGTTATCTCGGCCGACCAACGGTGGAAAGCGGGGAAGGAAGAAACGGCCGCCGCCCCAACCCCAGAAGCATCCAAAGATGGCCTCCGATGGACGCACTGGATAGGATAACTTTTTTACTATCATTTTAAAGTGATCTATATTTATAGTCTTTAAATTAATTTATTCAATTCATTCATACAACACTGGATCAAACACTATAACCATAGTATTAAATCATCAGCCACAGAAAAAAAAACACGACGTAGATAAGAAAAAGGTTGGCTTCGTGCCGGAAAACTGAAAAGTACCTGGGGTAGCAAAACATAAGTTGGCTTCATGCCGTGAAAACTCAGAAGTACCTGGTTTAGCAAAACATTACTCACCTCGTCTGTTCACTTTGGTACCATTGAGACCGTTAAGCTTTTTACCGCTCCGTCCATATCTGTTACACGTGTAATTTTCAACGTGTTTGGATAACGCCAATGGAGGGGGGATGGTGCCACGACAATGGGCAAAAAGATCGCAGCGGTCTATCGCGATGCTAGCAATGCTGGTCGGCAAAGAACTTGGTCGCTCGGGTTGATTGGAGAACATGTCGAACAGGGGCAAAAAAAAAAAATTGTCATCACAAACGGCAAAGATGCTTTAATTTTGACAGAATGGCAAAAATACTAACTGAGTAATCGTTGAGCGGTATTAAAGTGAGCCTTCTAAATCCGTTGCGATTTTGCTTCACAGACTGCGATTTCTTTTGGGCCTACAGTGCGCTGGTTCGCCAATTGGGCCGCAAGCCGAACGGACCAGACAAAACGCGTCGGCGCTACCCGGCCCCGTGCGCGGCAAAAGGGCAAATTTTCGAGAGAATTTTTTTCCCAGGACATGCCTGGCATGGAGGCCCACGTGGCCGGGGATCGAGTCCAAGATAGCGAGTGGTCTTACACTACTACACGAGCAAGCCAGCACACGTGAACTCGTTTGTAAGCAGTAGTTCCGCGCTGTACATCGTACGTGTTCACCAGCGCCTAAGAGGAGAATCAATCACTGTGCGGACAGGATGGTGAGTACGCAATTACACGCGCACAGCGACGCGCGGCTGCAACAGTAGACCGGATGCATCAATGCCGGCCTCTAGCGGCCTAGCTACCTCACCCAACGTCCGTCCCCAGCTAAGTAAAGCCGTCGCCGTCGGCGACGCGCGCAGTGCGTGCGCGGCTCGAGGTTTGGTGCGCGCGGCCGGCCGGTGGGTTCGACCACGATGCGTCGTCGACCCAGCTAGCGCTGGTCAAAAGCGCCGCACAATTAACAAAGTTACTCCACCATGCACGATCGAGCTAACCCTAGCTACTTCTTTGGTCTTAACAAAATAGCTAATCATCATTACAAATAAAGCCCAAAGCTAATCGATCGGTCGGTCGGCTGCGATTAAAGGTTTCCCGTGGCGACAAGTATATATATAGCCTATAGCCATTAGTCAATGCCCACATGACCGAAAGTACACGGGCTGCGGGATTCATGGCGTTTTGCGGCGCCGTCTAGTCACCGGCCTGCGCAGGTTGCCGCGCGCGCGGCGGGGCCAGGATTCAGTGTACGTACATGGAATCGGGCACCACCACCACCACTGCACCTGCATGCGTGTGGCGATAGTTTAGTTTGACTTCGGATTTAGGCGACCACGGTTTGAACCGACCCAAACATAACAATGGGCGGTCATGAGCGTGCAAGCAGGTCGCTAGCCGCGATGGAAGGACTATTCCTCTGCCTTTAGGAAATGATCGCATCAGAGGACACTCGTGAACGACCATGCACGCACGCCTGCAGGCTGCAGTTGCAGGCCAACGCTAGCTAGTTTCCTAACTTTTCTCGTGCCACTGCACACAAGCTTACCGGTTACCACCACCCTCCCTACCTGTAGCCTAGGAGACAAATATACCAAACGCACTTTGTAATTGTCTTGCACAATCTAAATTCGTAGATAAATAGAAAAGAAACGAAGTGAAATGGCCATGTGGTAACATCAAGTAGTGAAAAATTGCTAGGATTTAGCTGCAAATGGAAATGGAGAGCTTGAATTAGGTGGGTAACGAACATCCTCAGATCTTGCTTAATATCAAATATATCGCACGCATCTTATTGTTAAAAGGTCCTATGATAGTAACGAGCCTATCAAGCAAACCAACCTAATTGTTATCCTGTGTGAAATTAGGGATAAGAGTACTGACAGCATCTGAAAAGTTTTTAATCCTTTGCGGCTCTGCCAATTATTCCACCGTAAGAGATGTGATGAGGATTAAATAATCTATTAAAAGCCACTTTTAAGCATCATAAAACTATTATATCAGTGTTATAATGGTTTATGCTATAACACATCCTGAGTACCCTATCGTTTGTAGAACTACTATTCATCTACTCGACCAGCCACTACTCGAAAACCCTATAACCTGACATATGGGATTTTCATATTGGAGCGTTCGCCGGCGGCGAGGAAGTTTCTTCTCGGAGTACTTGGATGGCACAAATGCTATAGGGGTGTTCTTGCTTGCAATTGGTGGTTGTTTAACCATCTACGGATACTCAGGAAGGCTTTGGTGGTGGTGGTTCGGGCTATGAAGGTCTGTGGTGAGCAGTCCACGGTGAGGTGGTTTCGGCTGGCAGGGAACTAGGTGGCCGACGAGCTGTAGGGCTTTGCTAGCCATGGTGATGCTTCGATCATGTTTCTAGGATTATGAGGGAGCTATGAGAGCAAGTAATTGAAATGAAATTGACTCTACTTGAGGATTTGAGTTTTAGGCTTACGTGGGGAATTTCGGCGATCGACGGAGTTGTGATGGCCGACAAGGGGTGTGTGGGTGTCTAAGGTTCACCTGGGTGCTGATGCTACTCAAGGGAGGGCTCAGGACGTTTTATAGACGAGCTAGGGCGGTCGGCTGCAGGGGAGGCGTCTTCTCGAGTTGGCTCGGGAGGCTTCGGAGAGGCTCATCCTTGGTGGCAGGGAAGGTCGGCAGGTTGAGTTAGCGTCTCGGGTGAAAGTTTGTGGTGGTCAATTGGCAGTAGGGTGCAGCTTTGTCGGCTATGAGACGGAAGGGAGAGGCAGCGGCAAATTCCGGCCCAGAAGCTTGCCGTGAATCAAGGGGAGCTAGTAGGCTTGTCAGAGTGAGGCATATGGATGTTAGACGCTTGCAACTGAGTGGCAGCGAAGGGAGAGCGCGAGAAGGCGCGAGAGAGCTCGGGTGATGGCAAAAAATTAGGACGACGGCGAAAATATCTGACCGTGAACAGTACCGATACAAAATAGAGCTGGCAAGGTGATTTGGTAGGGAATTTAGGGCGCAATTGGCTAGGATTTGAGCTAAATTAGTCAAGGGATCAAGAGGAAACAAATCAAAACGAATTTTCTATTCTTTTTGAAAATTCGGTTCGTTTCATAGACCGTCGACAACTATACATATGGGGTAGAACAGAAGCTAGCTAGTACTCCTCAAATGAGTAGCGATGAACATGATGCATACATTACAGAAATGAGCACTAGTATTTTCTAGAATAGTGCAGAAGCACTTATAAAATATTGTACACCTAGCATGCAGCAAACCTCCCTAGCATCTTTTTCTGAGAAAACATCTCAATTATGAGTAGTACAACCAAGATCCAAAGGAATATGTTTCCCACATGCACGCATTCAAAAAAACAAACAAACACTACAAAATTGACAGGGTGTAACAGTGTAAACAAATCCACAGCAAATCATTAATTATCGATTAATCAAGTGTAAACATAGCGAATGGAACGCCGGCACGTCGGGCTGCTTTCGAGCCAGAGGCTAGGGCCGGCCACCGTGTCGCACGTGCACCATGGATGATTGGAGCCAAAATATGCGTGCATGATCTGTGTGGACTGACGCATCAGACCAACCATAGCGAGACAGATCGTACACTCACCGCTCCTGGCCGGTATATGGCTGCGGTTTATAGTTTTTGGTTGAAATTTTTAAATTTTGATTGTTCATGATACAGATTTTCAAGAGAGATACTCACTTGTGAATTTAGATAGTATAGATGTTGGGCTTTTAACGTATACACCGTTTAACTTGTAGACCTCGTCTTGGTAAAATACTTCGTTTGAAAGTTAGATACTATAGTAAAAATAAAAAACCATCAGCTTCGGAGAAAAAGAACAGAACCATATAGCAACATACAAAAGGTAAATGGCAACTTCAAACTTTTCTTTAAGTATTCATATGATTGGCTCTGTCGATGCATACTTGTAGCAAAAAGGTCAAATCACCGGTGGTTGCTAGCAGCATCCGATGACCAGGACATGCACACATGATTTGGTAGCTCACGCATCTTTGTGTCAAAATATTGGTGGCATGCCGTTTGGTTCGATTGAGAGGACAACATAGTCGCACGTACTACATATTCCATTAGAGTAGATAGCTAGGGAATTACGATGCCGATGCCATCTTTGATCGATCGATCGATCCATACGTGCATTGTTTTTGGTGGGCCTGGCATGCGCTTGACCTTCTTTTGCAGCCTGAGAAAAGACGCCTTTGGAAAAAGCTAGATAAAGGTTACAAGTAGCGATAGCACACTGGGGAAAGCGTAACAGAGAGACTCGGGTTTTAGTGTCTTCATCGAGTTTCAAATTGTTTTGTGTTACAGATTTTGAAATCAAGGAAGAAAAAACTAAGAACATATGGCTTAACTGGCTCATAGTTTATTCTTCTGGCTATGACTTATAACCAAAATTACACTGTGGTGGATATTAGTTTTTTATGAAAAAAAATAAAAAATATTATACCATCAAGCAATGCAAAGAAATGCAAAGAAATAAGTTAAAAAAAGACAAAAAAATTGATAAAAGCCAAAAACCAAATAAACATGTTCTAAGTGGATACTGGTTTAAATAAGCTAAAATTTAAAATAAGTTAGAAACTGAAGCCCGTTTGAAGGGCCTAAAACCAGCATGATGTATGCCGGGGTTGGTGACACGTCTACCTATTTACGTGTCGGTGCAGTGGTGGCATGCATCTTGCACCTAGCTAGCGACTATACCACGTACTCCCTTGTTCCTTTTTGTACTTGTATGGTCTCCAATACACCTGTTTGATTATTAGTGTTTTAATTATATATTAATGACATTTGTTAAAGCACATGTTCGACGACAAATCTACTAATACTATTTTTATATAAAAAATCTAAAAACTTTTTTATGTATTAATAATCAAAGTTTAATTATATGGGCTGCATATAGGTGTGTATATATATTCTAGAGCGACAAATAAAAAAGAATGGAGTGCACATGTCACTCTGGTTTTTGGTTAGCCATCGACGCGACGCAGCACAGGAATGTGGTGTAACGATCATCTCTCCATTATTGTTGGAGAGAAGTCATAGAGAGGAAAAGACCAACCGAAATGCTCTGTAAAAACGTTAACGCTGGGGCCGGGGCCACGCACTCCATCTTCGCTCGATCGTAGCCGAACTCTTAACGATCCTAGCCTTTTGCCATCGATCGATCGACGACATATTTATTGGTTCGTGCTCGTTCTCGTGCACATGGCCCCTACACCAGATTATGTGCATGCACGCATGACATATAGCAAGAATCGCACGTACACTAGGTGTACGTACGGCGTTCCAGAGTGGAAGTCCGTGCAATGTTGTACAAACAAGCTTAACATGTCCCTTCATGTGTAGTTGTGGACCATCTCACGCCGCCATTTATATGTGTAGGATTGATGCCAGTAATACCAAGAGCCGAAGGATAAATGATTGTTTAAATTTTTTCCTAATAGTATTTAAAATCTTCACTGAAATGGCTATAAGAGTCATTAAGTTCAGATTGCATTAGCTATGTTTTACTAAAATAAGGCTAGATACTTAAACCAACAAAATCAACACCCTATAACCCAAGACTGGTCTGGCCTCTATGAATGGGACGGTGTGATCGCCACGGCAGGTCTGACCATAAGCACAAGGCCAGTCCTAACCGCATGTTCAGGGCCGGTCTAGTCAATCCCTTATTACCAGACCTGAAAGCCTCTCGAGTCAAAACTCAAATCTCAAGAATTTGCTCAACTATCATCCAAACACTTTCAAGTTTTATATGACTTGTTCAAGGTATTAAAAACTTAAAACAATCAAGAGCCACAAGATTCTTAGGCTCGAGTTCACTGGATTAAAGAGAATCGAATCTAAGTCACAAGAACATCAAAACCCCTAAAACTCATATTACTTCTTGCTTATGAGGATCTAAGGCATGGGATCTTTCAGATCTATTCTCACATATAATAGTAAGGTAATTTAAGCAGGAATTTAGGCTATAACTCCCATGAACACGAAATCATAAATCTAACTCAAGAACAAGCAAAACTAAGCAATAAAGAAAACAAGAACATGATTGAGACAAAACTTTGCTCTACTTTCAGTAGAGGATGAAGTTTGCATACTCATAGATGATTACAAGGTATATCAAAAGCATCATTCTTTTCTTTTTCAAGTTCTCTCTTACACAATTACGAAAGGAGCCAAGATGGTAGAACAAAAACCTATAATCCTTAGATCTATCACATTCCCTCCTCCCTTTAATAACCAGCAACAATCCTAATGGGTCTAACCCATTAAGCCTATCAGGGAATCCGTCAACTAACACAGGATTTACATACTTGTGCACGCTTCTCAAAGCATTTACAAAGCTCAACCCACTAATTCTTTAGCAATTGATCCACTTGATAATTCTAACTCTCCTTGATCTAAACCATTTCTTCTTTGCGCCTTCCCATACTATGGTTTTGATCAATGGACTAACTCAGTATTTAGCCAACTACAAAAATACCCTTGACGAAGCTTTCGGGCATCTTTTCTTGACTCCGTCTTCATATTTACATCAAAGAATCTCCACATGCTTTCGCACGTAGCCCGTAGTGCCTATGACTAGTCGTCTCACTTCACATATTCGATCTCCCTTGAACCGTCTCTACGTGCATTCGTCACTTGGCGCACCACATACACCAATTTGTCTCTTTATGATCCTTCTCTTCTCTATACTTCCCGTTTGAGCCACATAGTATCACACGAACTTACACAACCACTCAGACTTCAGCTCCCCCGCCTAGTCTCAGTCCATTACTGTCAACCGCTAACGTTCTCTAAGCCATCTGCACATCTAAAGACCAAACAACCATCTCGAACATATAACTCACATTAGTCAAAACCATGTATTATACAACATAACACAAGCAACCCATGCCACCCATGGTATGCACACACTCAATCACCACTGATTCTAACTTGACCAAACCAATTCGCTAACAGCCGGTCTAACCATCATTACTAGGCCAGTCAGACCGCTAGGGTCGATCCGACCATCAACATCATGTCAGTCGGACTGTCCCGATCAGATCGCCAACCACTAGACAATCTGACTACTTAACTGCACTAGAAAACACCATCTCTAAAATTTTGGTTAAACTCTATATAGTTTTAGCTCCAATTTTTAATTCCAGCGGAACAAAGTGTAAACTCATCCCCAAACAAAATTACACAAGTGTTTGATATTCAATTTCTCAAAAGTCCAAGGCCGGTCTGACCACTCTCCTTATAGTGGTCAGACCGTCGCATCTACTAGTCAGACCGCCGACCCCATGGCAGTTAGACCACCTAAACCCTAACAGCATAAACTAAAATCTGAATTTTCTAAAACTTTTGTAAAATTTAAATTTAACTTAACCAAAGTATCAATTGTATATTACAAATA
This sequence comes from Bonia amplexicaulis, assembly GCA_036346245.1. Classification (NCBI taxonomy): domain Eukaryota; kingdom Viridiplantae; phylum Streptophyta; class Magnoliopsida; order Poales; family Poaceae; genus Bonia; species Bonia amplexicaulis. Next base: position 13,253,444 of record CM070746.1, on the reverse strand, counting down.
TATTTTAGACCTTCACATGATCTCTTGATATGTATAGAAGTTACTCAATTAGAAATTATTAATATATATAAGGTACTTTTTTGTCATTTACTCTAGAATGTACAAATAAGACCTGACAAGATGTCGCAAACGAATAACTAGCATTTTGCACGAGTTTTGGATCCATCTTGCCATGCTAGCTACATGATTTAGCTCATGTTTTAAAGTGCTATAGTTTTTGTTTTCTGACTAAGATGGTACTATAATGGTTGTTAGCTTTTTATATGGTATTCAATTAAGAAAAAAATAAAAAAAACACCGTTATATTTCTACAGATAATTCAAAAAAAGGAAAAAATTGTGTTAAGAATAATTTTTGGTTTGTAAAAATCAAAAGTTAGAGGCTATTATCGTTTGAAACCAGCCTTAATTACAAAAATCGTGTGATTTTTCACATCATTGTATCGGTTATGTTTGGATAAGGATATGCATCTTTGTTCTGATTCCTGATGTTGGTCGTTTGCACATCGTTTGTCACGTTTGCTCCCTAGCCTGTGCGGCAGCGTACGTCACTGCTAACATAAGCAAGATTTGGCATCCCGGAAACATTCCATTGCTACTAGTGCTACACATCACCCTCTCGCGCAATCGATAGATTTTTTCCCCCGGGGCGGGGGTTAAGCACATGCTGATTTTTGATACATTTCTCATTTGGCAATTAGAGTGTGCTGCCTAATCTGAGTCCTAAAAATGCTGAAAATCCTTGAATAGATAAGGCATCTAGCTCTAGTAATAGCAGTATGTGGTATCCCGAATTTACAATCTAAAACTTTTTTATGATTCCACCATACTATTATCTAAATCAATAGATAATGCCCACAAATAAATTATTGAACATCAAATACATATCTTGTGAAAGTATAGCTAATACAATAGTAGACTTATACATAACCAAATCAAGTTAAAACCTTTAAAGAACAATAGCAGAGACAAAAATAGCACATATGTGAGACTCAAGATATGACCTAGGCTGACATCGTGCGGTATAGCATGATGAAGCTATAAAAAACTTAAATTTTGCAGTTGTATTCTACTGTACGAGCATACATGTCTAATATATTTCATTTTTATAGGTCGACCAGCTACGCTACATTGTGTCTGAAGGTGAAGTCGCACTGCACCGCGGACGGTGGCCGCATTCTGTAGGTACAAAAGTTTTCCATTAGGATATTCTAGGTACATGCATGGACTGTCCACTTGACAATTGATATACTGATTTATTTTTGCCAAATCAGTTGAATTTTGTACCAATGGATCTCTCACTAACCTCCACTCCCCCTCCCATCGCACACCATTGAAACGCTGATCGCCGCTTCTGCTTGCCACCTCGTCCTGCGCCACCATTGCCACCTAGTTGCCTCCAACACTGATGACAAAGGTGGGTGTTGGAACTTCTGGCGTTGGTGACAATTGACAACGCAAGAATCAATTAGTCTATAGAGCCTAATTAGACAAAACAAATCTTCTAAAACATAATCAAGACAAAACAAATCTTCTAAAACATAATCAAGACAAAACAAATCTTCTAAAAAATAATGTTTAAATTTTGCTTCACATAAAACTAAGAGCCACAACTACCTTTTTCATCACAACCAAGCGCTCTACCACCAGCGTGGTACCTAGACCCCTCCTTATCTCATGTTTCAGTGAATTAGGGGGCACATTTTTGGACACACTTCGCATCCTCCTACGTGGAATCAAGATTTCCTGTTTTCTTTTTTGTGTTTTCTTACACATGACAGCAGTTTGAGAGAGATAGATACTATTACAAATCTTACAAAAATTAAAGTGAAACAAATAAGCTGCTGATACGTATGAAAAAACAGAAAAAGGAAATGGAGAGCTACATTCCTCCGTGAGGTAGTACCACTGTTACGCCGGCATGTTCGATCCATAGGCTACCCTTGGACAGGATGGGAGAGCCCAATTGGACGCGACGTCCGGCCGCCTGATCCGTTCTTGTACGCACGTACGCTCGCGCGCGCACGCACGGGTGTATCGGTTTGGTGGTTTCGGGAGGGGAGGGGAGGGGAGCGGTGGAAAAGCGATGGACGAAATGGACCGAAGCGATGAGACGGAATGAATGCGCCCCTCGTGCGGGTGCGGCCGCGCTGGCGTGGCGGTCAAACGAAACAAACGCTCCCTGCCACCTCGTCCTCGCCTCTGCCGCGCATGGGGAGGCGTAGCCTAGCTAGCTAGCTGCAGGGTGCGAATCCCAACCCGATCACGCCTCACAGTCGCACACGTACACATGCACAGCCCCCCCTCCTGCCTCTCTCTCTCTCGCCCTGCCTCGGATTGCCAGGGGCGAGGTCAGAGATGGTCAGAGGACAGAGAAGCAGGGAGAGATGACACGTCCCCGTGCCACCTCGAGAGGCGCGATAGGCACGGGTTCGGAGGCAGCTCGTGCGAGCATGCACCTGTGCAGGGGCAGCGCACAGTGCCTCCCAAGTCTAGATGCCTCCTCCCTGCGGTGCCCGTGAGCCGATAGAAAATTACGTCGGGCGCCTGCTCGCGTCTCACCTCTGGAACTGAAGGTTGACTGGCGTTGGCGCCTTTGGGGTACGTTTGGTTTATGCCCTGTGCAGGTCCATCAAATTTTGATAAAAATTGGCTAACCAATTTTTTTTTGTTAGAGAATGCTTTACCTCTGGCCTGTAAAAAATTTGGGCAGAAAATGTGAAGGATGACCAATATAGTACATGCTATAGCTATAGTATATGCTATAATTTAGGCAGAAAAATTTGGTCTGTAAAAAAGGTCTTTAGGTGGAATTTTGGGGGCAAATTTTGTTTACTAGCTATAGTATATGCTATAGCTACCCGTTCATTTCGATTTTGACTTCTGACTTTTTAATTTCATATTGTTGTTTTTGACTTTTCATCTTTTGTATTATCTGTGATGATATAATAATATTTTTTATTTAATTGAATTTCCATAAAAATTAACAGTGCCTATAGTGCAGTTTTAATTGAAAGCCAAGAACCAACCAGATTGAACAGGGCAATATGCAGTAGCACATAAACAGTAATCCCAGTACCCGTAAACAGAAATCACTTGGGAACAGCTGCCGCATAGATCTAGCCATCACTTTTGTTCAGTGACTAGTACACTGTTTTGAATGTGGCTAATATTTGCACGTATCATGCATAGTGACTAATATTTGCAACAAGCCAAATAGTAGTACAGCTTTGGCTTTCCATCAGCGTTAAGGTCTTTGTATTAGCTTTTGTTTTTAGCTTCTATTTAAAGAAGTTAGAAAACAATATCAATATTTAATTTTTTGAAGTGACTTCTTTACTTTTTCAGTTCCTCTTTTACTCCGATGATAAGACAGCAGATCATAGACGCATCATACACAACATTCTTTTTACTTCCATTTTGCACATGCATCTCTTTCTTATTTTTTTCATTGCTTGTGTTCTCTTTGTAATTGCTACTTTTTTGACTACTACTATTTATTTTTAACAAAACCATTGTCACAACAAAAGCCATCAGCTTGAATATCCTTTGGAAATTCCATCATCGTTGATGCTAGCCTCTTAAATCGATCTTAAGTGGAGCTGGATGAGTCAGGGCGGAGGGGACAAGCTAGCAATGCAAGAGCTCGTGGAGGTAAGCAGCTGCTGCGAAACAGAGGCCCATTCAATGGGGAACAGAACAACAACACAAACCATTTTAATCGCAGGATTGGCACCTCTACCGCCGATTAGTTAATGACGAGAAAACAAGGGAAGCGGGACAAAACGCAATTAAGTACGAACAGCTGCAAATCTCGCTCGCCCCTGGATGAATCGAGCGCGTCCGCGGAATGGTCCAAGAGAGCCCACCGCTGCAAATCCATAGGAAGATACGGCGCGGAGCCGGGAGCAAAGGGACAAACGGGTGAACGGTGCAGGGATTGAAAGGCATCTCGGGAAGAAGAGAAGAATAAACGACGACGGCGCGATGCGGGAGGCGTACACGCCGTCGGGCTTTTGGGCAGCGCGGCCGCAATTCGCCAAAACCGCCGTAGCCCCCACACGCAGTCGTTTCTCCCATCTGTAGCAGCAATGCGACGCGAGCTAGAGGATGAGAAACAACCTCCCTCGAATAGCTAGAGGATCAGATGGTGATACACACTCGCTTTGAGAAAGCTTCTTTTGAAACGGACGGCAGGAGCTCTGCCCCGTTCAATTAAAAGAGAATAGAGTTTGGAAGTTACATCACTCATGTAGATCCCTTGATGCTTTTAATTGATCTTTTGCCACACCTTTCATTGCATTTGATGATTTGCTCTGTGATATCTCAATGACATGTGGGTCCAAGGCCCATATGTCAATGAGATAAATGGGGCAAATCATCAAATTACATGTTTATGTATGGGGCAAATGCTCCAATCTCCCTTTTTTTTACCCTGTTTTCATGCTGAATTTTGGGGTGTTGCTGCACACGATAGCGTAGCTAAGAATTCGTAGACGGTAGAGCGAGCTCCCGACCTTCGTCTCCACATGCGCACTCCTTTGCAGCTGGACCAAAACAATGGCGAATATGTGCAGCTAACACGAGTTCTCCTTTTTTTTTTGGCTCATTGTTCGTAGGCGGCAAGTTGTGTGGCCGCCTATGTTGGCTCTGCCTCTGGCTGCAAGCCAAAATGAGACTCTTGCAAACCTGCCCAGAAAGACTGTAGATGATGTTCTGCGTATAGTTTCTTGACCTATTTCCTCTTGTCCATCTCTGTTCCAACTTGTAGGCCCGCTATCTAGTCAGTCTACACCCCTCTTGATAATTCGGACAGGCATAAAACTAGGTAATACTCCATATCTTTACATAAACATAGTCCCATTTATTGACGGATTAGCATTTTGCAATGACCCTGAAAAGTTAAAAAGAATATGCAACACACCACTCATATGTACGCGGCGTGAAGGCTAATTATTTTTTTACCGGCAAATTAGGCCAGCCGCAATTTTCTGCATAAAGGTGGAGAATACCAGCAGAAGTATTCTGGATATATTCATGAATGGTTCATCTTGTAGGAAGAAAAAGCCATTAGTTTAGGCAACTTAGACGCTGAAGCATCAAGAGGTCCCGTGTCTATTCTAGCAGTGTTTATTCCTAGCTCAAGCGTAATGCTCAAGCAAGTAGAGGTATCAAATCAAGCTGCAAATGACTTGTTTAGGAGTAGGTAATCCACTTGTCAGATAACTGCACTCAGATTATCTCCTGTTGACAGAAGTAGCCTATTTTCGCTAGAACATGTTGTTTTGCGGCTGTACTTAAATAATGTGACTTACATATTCTGTTACATATTCTGTACCGAGAGAGAGAGAAAATTCTCTCAAAATGCAAAGATTTTAAAGAGAGCACGCTCTACAGCATCGCCCATTGTTTTGGATATAGCCCCATTTCTTTACTAAACAACCAGATCGTGATCGAGCCAAGCAAAGCATAAAGGAGGGTAATACAAGAGGGAGGGGAGAGAAAGGTGAGGTTAGATCTGGCCAATTGGGAAAAAAGAGTAAATGAGAGATTAAATTTTGTGTTTGCCTGTGGGCACCCCCGTCGATGAGGCCGAGGCGGACCCACCTGTACTGCAACCGCTGCCACTCGTGCGGTTCCTTAAATATATTACCCACCACTATCACCACCTCAAGGAATATTTTTTCCCCAACAGTTGCTCATGTCTTTGTGTCCTGTGGGTCAAGCAAACCCAACGCGCTACGAGTACATCCAGATGTGCTCATGCAAGTGTACAGCACAGTAAAAATTTCAGAGCCGCTCTTTTGACTTTGGTTATTTGCTGGTAAAGTAATAGCACTGTACTCATTTACCTATGTACTTTACCGTAGTCCAAATTTTACTTTGACTATGTGCCACCACATGGTCCTGGTAGCATGCTACCGCTGCTTGATTTTGTTTACGCGGTATCAAAGTTTAATATACGTACTCTCAGGCTTTGCTTTATATATTTTATGACGCGTACGATTGATTGGGGTTACACATAGGGGTGCAAACGGGTCGAGTTAATCCCGACCGATCCGGCATCGAATCCGATTGGTACCGAATCCGATTAGTACCGAATCCGGAGAAAAAATATGGGTTAGGATATGGTAACAGTAATATCCGTCCCGAATCTGATACGTTTTCAAGTTTGATTTCAAGTTAGTGCTACTATTTGACGTTTTATTTTCTTTTTGCAATGGTAAAATAAAATCTTTCACATCAGCTATTAAGTACTAACATCAAGTTCTTATAGTACGTCCTCCTACTCTATTTGTTATACTGCATGCATTCCTTACAAACAAGTAGGGGTGCAAACGGCTCGGGTTAATCCCGACCGATCCGGCACCGAATCCGATTGGTACCGAATTCGATTGGTACCGAATCCGAAAAAAAATATGGGTTAGGATATGGTAACAGCAATATTCGTCCGAATCCGATCCGTTTGCACCCCTAGTTACACACTATGGATCAGATTTAATCAAATCATTATTTTAGGCCCTAATTAGCTTTCAAAAGCAAAGATCTGCAGAGGCCCAGATTATTGTTGGTGATTGGTTGGGCACATTTTGGTGGCCATTGTACGAGTATGTCTAATAATTGCCAGCACAGGTAGGTTACTCAGGGTGGGGAAGGTAGCAGTGGTTGTCGGAGTTTCACTGGTAACAAAGACTAATGCATTGCTCATCAGACCTTCTGTTTTAGTTTCTAGCTAATTTTTAGCTTTTTAATTTTATCTTTTTTGGTTTTTTGTATTGTTTCTTTAATCCTTTATATTGTCTATCATGATGTATTTTTTCATATATTTTTAAATTTAATTATGCTAAAAAAGCTATCAGCAGTTACAGTGCAAAATAAGTCAGAAGCACGGACTTAAAAGCCTAAATAAGCACCACCAGTCCTATTTGGTATTGAATTTATACATATGTTCCGAGTTGGAGTGTGACCAACCAAGAAAGGCCGGGGCACATGTTGACCTAGGACGATGAGATTGTGCATAGGCAGAGGTACATGTTGTACTTTGACTTTTCAGCGTAGCTTGATAAGGCCTGCTCAGACTACCATGGAGAAACAGGTTAAGAATAGGGAGATAAGACAATGACAAATACATAAGAAGGTTATTAACAGAACATATAACCAGACTAATCAAGGTATATAAAAACATAATATCGACTGAAATTATTTTTTCAGATAAAAATGATGTTAGGAACGACTCTCTCTGCATTGTTGCCAATGCGTCGTAGCAGGAGTATTTGACAAGGATCAGAGGACAACTCATTGCTCTGTACTGAACTATAGAGCCAAGGATTATAAATCAACGATGATACTGTACCTCATCGGCGGTTGGGCTGAGATTACAAGGTGCAAATCTCCACGTACGCATAACCTTGGCAGCTTAGCACCAGAGTCATGCATGATGCATCCGAACTTGGCTGCATGTACCCCAACACATTTTCGCTTAGCACCAGAGTCGTATGCACGATGCATCCGAACTTGGCTGCATGTACCCCAATACATTTTCTCTCTCTACCTGCGTGTTTGACTGCACCTGGAGCAGCGGCAGCAGCAGCCTAGATGCTCCTCTACGTTGGACCATCCTACTAGTCCTAGCTAGCCCTCCTTGATAAAAGGCCATCTTTCAAAGTACGGTGGGTTTTACCTTTTCGTTGTGTCTTTTTAGTTGAAATAACATTGCAATCGATATTAGTTTTTTTAAAATATTTAGTTAGAAAATAAAAAGTAAAAAATCATTATATCTCATAGATAATACAAAAAAGCTATGATAAAAAGCTAACATGTTTCAAATAGTTAGAGCCATCTCTGTTTGTTTGGAGCCAGGCCAAAAGTTATTCACACAATGCATATACATGCAGACAATTCACTTCGCTCACTGCAGTTAAAACAGAGATCAAACAAATCAAAAATGGATAGCTTCAAACGAAGGCCAAAGCCCCGAAACAAAGGCAACCTTATTTTTTTTCTTTCCCTCCCTCACCCTTTGCCAAGATCCTTCCTGCCTTGCTTCTACTACTATATAGCCTCCCCCTCACCTTCCATTCTATAGAGAAGAGAGGGGGGAGAAACAGAGGGTGGTGAGCAAGTGAAGGGTAGATAGACAGAGGCAGAGGCTCCATGCTCGTGAGATGAGACTAGGCTGTGGTGGTGGTGGTGCCTGGTGCCTGGTATGATGGTGGGAGGAGAGCTTGTGCTGGCTGCTCTGGTGATCCTGCTTGCCTTGCTTCTGTCCCTGGTGCTGAGCCACTTCCTGCCTTTGCTTCTGAATCCCAGGGCTCCCAAGGGCAGCTTCGGGTGGCCTCTCCTTGGTGAGACCCTGAGGTTCCTCAGCCCTCATGCTTCCAACACCCTGGGCAGCTTCTTGGAGGATCACTGCTCCAGGTAATTAGTAACATTTCTGTCACCACCACAAATCTTCTTACCATGCAATTAAGTATTGTATCGTTATTTCATGTGACAGCAAAATGTGATGTTGCGGTCATGTCTCAGGAGCTTTTATCTTCCTTTTTTTTCCCCTTCTGAGGATGTAATATGAATTGGACAGTGTAGTGTAGGTGTGTGTAACTTGCTTCTGAAGAAGTGAGAAAAAAAGGAAAGGTAGCACACTAACACTATCATGGCAACATTGTCGATGTGATATTGATGCAGGTATGGGAGGGTGTTCAAGTCCCATCTGTTCTGCACCCCCACCGTAGTGTCCTGTGACCAGGAACTGAACCACTTCATCCTGCAGAATGAGGAGAGGCTGTTCCAGTGCAGCTACCCCAGGCCAATTCATGGCATACTGGGCAAGTCCTCCATGCTGGTGGTCCTGGGGGAGGACCACAAGAGGCTCAGGAACCTTGCTCTAGCCCTGGTCACCTCCACAAAGCTCAAACCCGGCTACCTCGGTGACATTGAGAAGATTGCACTGCACATAGTTGGGTCATGGCATGCAAAGCCCGGCAAGGACAAGAGCTGCAGGGTCAAGATCATCACTTTCTGTGAGGAGGCAAGAAAGGTTAGCAAGTGTACTAACTAAACCAGAGCCATATCACTAGAGGGACATGATCCCTTGAAACATGGAGGAAAAACTCTGCACATGTTACCTACATCATCATGTTGTTACTTGCTGCTGCATGAATCTTTTCCCAAGGTGGCTTTGACTTACCATGGTCTTATTTCTTTTTTTTGACTTTTTTTTGTGTGTGTGCTCTTAATTTCCTGGAGAGACACAGTTTGCATTCAGTGTGATAGTGAAGCAGGTGCTGGGGCTCTCACCAGAGGAGCCTGTCACTGCCATGATACTGGAGGACTTCCTCACCTTCATGAAGGGACTCATCTCTTTCCCTCTCCACATCCCAGGGACCCCCTATGCCAAAGCTGTCCGGGTAAGTAACTAAGCATCTCTTTTCACAGCAGCTTGTTTAAGTTAAACTGTCAAAGTTTCAAGCCTTTTTGTATACTTACCATCGTAGCTCATGAAACTAGTACACACACTAATGTTTACATTAAAGATGTGTTGTAATAACACTGCTGCTCTTGTCTGGTGATCCTCACAGGCCAGAGAGAGGATATCAAGCACTGTGCAGGGTATTATTCAGGAGAGGAGGAGTGCTGGCTCCTGCAAGAAGGGTGATTTCCTTGACGTGCTCCTCTCAAGCAATGAGCTCTCTGACGAGGAGAAAGTGAGCTTTGTGCTGGACTCCTTGCTAGGAGGATACGAGACCACCTCACTCTTGATCTCCATGGTTGTGTATTTCCTTGGGCAGTCAGCTCAGGATCTGGACCTAGTGAAGGTACATGCATGCTTCCCATGGTGAAGCTAGCCACAGTTGATTGATGGGTAGTTGGGTGCCTGTCACTAACTATATATGAACATGCTACGCATATGCAGAGGGAGCATCAGGGCATAAGATCTAGCAAAGGGAAGGAGGAGTGCTTGAGCTCTGAGGACTACAAGAAGATGGAATATACCCAACATGTAAGATCGTCATTCAATACATGCTTTAGGATTAATTAGTAAGCCAGGCGCCTTTTTCTTTTACGAGCAATCTACAGAAATGTGTGACCCTCTAAGTTTGATGTTTGTTTTGGTTATTCAGACCATTTTGTCCATATGCCTGCCTATATCTAGAATTTTGACTAGAGCAAAAAAAAAGAAAACTCTTTATAAAACAGTGCAAATGGGGAAAGGGACTTGTTCTGTAATAATGGAAATGGTGTAGTGATGCGTAAGTGCATGTCCTTACAGGTTATCAATGAGGCGCTGAGATGTGGAAACATTGTCAAGTTTGTCCACAGGAAGGCTCTCAAAGATGTCAGATATAAAGGTAATTAACCCTACTTGAGGCTTTCGTCGCAGATTCCATTGTGCTCATCACATGATAATGGATCAGGCAAAGGGAATGGTTGCACCTTTATTGCTGATTTTTAAGCATTGTTATTCCTAAAATACCTAGCTTTTGATAGAAGATGCTCAAAAGCAAGTGGCTCATTTTTTTGCTCTGTTGCAGAGTATCTGATTCCATCTGGTTGGAAGGTCCTACCTGTTTTCAGCGCTGTTCATTTGAACCCCTCACTTCATGGAAATGCCCAACAATTTCAGCCTTGTAGATGGGAGGTATGTCTGTTCTTCATGACCTGTGCATGGAGACACCACAGTACTTCAAATCCATATTGGTAATGAACTAATGAATAGTCATACCAGGTTAGCTTTGTCATAATATACTTTTCGAGAATACTACTGATTTATGCAATGAAAAGGTTAGAGCACCTATCAGGAGAGCTTATCTAGAGCTTTGAAAGAATCTTCTTTAAAGGGTGTTCTCTAACTAATTGCTACCTTTAATTAGTGAGTGTCCAACTATGACATAATTACTTGCAACTATTCTGGTATCTTCAGATGCCAAGCAAGCTCTGCCTGAGGTTGTAGTGCCTTTTGTACATGGTCCTAACCATGATTCCTCATTCAAAGCCAACATTCTTGGCTTTGCTTCCTTTTCTAAGCTTTCTTGATGAAGGTAATGGTCTGATTGATTCATGTGTATGCCTTATCTGATTGATTGATGCACCAGGGCGCAAGCCAAGGGACAAGCAAGAAGTTTACGCCGTTTGGCGGTGGCCCCCGGCTCTGCCCTGGATCAGAACTTGCCAAAGTAGAGGCTGCTTTCTTCCTCCATCATCTTGTGCTCAATTTCAGGTAAAACAAAAGGGCATATTTGTCATACCCGAGTAGGAGATACATAGGTATTAGGTATACCACTGATGCAGTCAGAGCTACAAAATTGACAAATCGAAGAAGCAATCAATGAACATGAAGAGTACTTTTAAGAAAAATCATCTTAAGAAAGAAACTAATGCAGTGGGGACGACGTTAAATAGGGGACACACGAACAGGTACACGGATTGATGTAGTTATCACTCTCATACTAATAATACATTGGCAACAAGGCTATAAAAAACCTCTAGTTTCTCTCATTTATGTTCTTTGTCTACAAGGACCGCAAGTCTGAAATCAGCTAAACTGTGTATTTTCTGAACCGTCACTGTAGAACGTAGCATCAGACGACAACACACAGTACAAACATGGCAGCATGGAGTTTTCGATAAGTAGGCTATGCAAGTTTAGTGGTACCATGATACCATACAGGATAAAAGAGTGTCGTAGTGTGATCAAGCTCCCAAATCATGTTTATTAATATTTGCAACTATCTGAATGTGACAAAAGCCATTGCTGTTCTTTTTTCAGAGTACGAGAGAAATGCCTACTGAATCTCTATGTTACCGTGTTGGCTGACCATCCTTCTTCGTTTCTTGAAAATTTGGTGACCTTGCAGATGGAGGATCGATGGCGATGACATTCCAATGGCATACCCGTACGTGGAGTTCCAGAGAGGTCTGCTGATAGAAATCGAGCCAATTTGCTTTGAATCTTGACCGGGTTGCAGTTGCAGTCATGGTGGTGAGTTCATCAGTTAGGCCTCCAAGAGAGGGGACGATGATATCAGTGAAGAGATCGCAAGAAGTGAAGAAACACTGAGACCTAGTTAGTAGTAGCTAGCATGAGGCAGCTGAGATTGTAATATGCTGTACATGGTGTAGATATATTTTGTCCATGCGATTACCTGAGGTGGCGGTTGTTGGTTCTTCACCCTGTAACATTCTCCACTGTTTCAGCTACTACTATTCTATAGCAAAATTGGGTTCTTGGGATTTCGAAGGGTTTGTCATTTATATTTTCTAGAACTCGATAAGACCGAAATATTTAAGAACGGATCATCATTGAAACTTAAGAGCGCTCCTATCCTTATAAATAGACTGCGTTAGAGAAGTTCACATTTGAATTTGGCATGGGCCTTAGTGATATGAACAGGGAACCTACTTGGAGGACTTGGATAATGTAAAACAAAATGCCAGAGGTGATTGGAGGTTTTGGCAGTGTTAAAGTGTTATCCGAATTCTATTCGGTTTATTTTCGTTTTCAACACGGAGTTCTACTCCTACCTAAAGTTTATTTGTAATCATTATAAATATACCTATGTAGTCCATAAGAAGGGTAAGCGCCTCATTGTCAACATCTTCTCATATAGTGAATTCTGTCTTCATATGTCCATTGTTTTTTTCGTAAGGATTTTCCACGTAAAATACACGTCACTTATTCTTTTGCTCGTCTACTTTTACCGTGTATTTTATAACAAGTGGTATCAGAGCTTAGGGTTAAGATCCTAATTGTTTCCCCCGGGCACGACCATCGCGTGGCACTCAAGGTGCGGTGTTTGCACGGCCATCATGCGGCATCGAAGTTGGCAACATCTCATCTAAAGTGGTCAAATCCGAAGCGTCCGTGTCAGAAGCGAAGCCATGCGAGAGGAGGCATCAATTTCCACATTGTAAAAAAGAGGAATCAACAAGTGTCCATTAGAGTAGAGGCCCCATGTCTAGAAAAAAAGGAAGAAATTGCAAGTGGTAGCCGTGACCGGAAGCTGTCAGCTAAAGTTGGTTTTTTGTGTTCTCGGTGGAAATTGATAGGTGCATATGCATGCATACCAGGATTTCTGACAAGATTTGCTACGTGCACATAAAAATCGTACCAGGAAATTTCAGCAACCTTTGCTCCACGATTTCGACTCGCCTCAACTCCGTTCCACAACTCAACTCCATACTAATCGTCAACCCACGCTCTACCTCGATGATTGTTGCAGCGCCAAGTTCACCAACTAAAGAATCTAGTTCCATCATTATGAGCTAAAGATATGTTTTGATAATTCTCGATGACTATTGCAGCGCCAAGTTCACCAACTAAAGAATCTAGTCCCATCATTATGAGCTAAAGATATGTTTTGGTAATTAATGACAATCGTATTGTAGGACTAATATTTTTTATGAGTTGGATAAATAGGTAATATCCCATGTTGATGAAGACTTTGGATGGTATAATGTGTTGATGAGCATCAAGTCAAGATCTCGAAGAGGAGATACTCATGAGTTGATTAATATCCTGTAGAAGAGATGATCATTAGTTAATCATCAAATCAAGAGAATACCCATCATGTGTTGATGGAGAACAAGTAAAGTATGCATCATGGATTGATACACATCAAGACAAGAATCCAAATTTGAAGTGAGAATGTTCGTTATCAAGTTTCAAGAGAATACTCAAGGCAAAGATATAACTAGCATATACTAAGAACGTGTTCCTAATCTTTTATCGGTCTTAGTGTTTGGTTGAAAGACTAGATTACTAGTGTAGATTGCTATACTATTAAGAGAGATCATGTCTAGTAGTTTGAGTCTCATCATGTGATGGTGGCTCAATCTCACTTACTCTAGCTCTCCTTGGCATTATGCTAGTATTTGCAAATAGTTGTAGCTCATGCATAATCCTTATAGCATATGACTAGAGTTTGCAATGGTTGAAGTCCGCGTTCCCTACTCCTTGTGGTATGATACTTAGATTTAATAATGTGTTTTACAAGTGTTGAATCTCATGCACAATCCTTGTAACATGTGATTTAGATTTATGAATGTATTTTACAAATGGATTAAGTCCATGTACCTAATATTGTGGCATGATTTAAAGTGTGCAAAATATGTTTTATAACTTGTTATGAATCATGTTGTAATCCTTGTGTGCATGGTATGTGATTTATGAATGTGTTTTTGCAAATGCGTCGAAGTACATTCACTGTCTTTGCTGGAAACTTTTAGGGCGGTTTTACTGGCCATTTGTTGGCAGTCCAACCGGCCTTGTCACGGCGGTACGACCGGCTGGCGGTTTGACCGGCTGGCGGTTTGACCGGCCGACGGTCTAACCGATGTGTTGTAAGTGGTCGGATCAGCCATGCAGTATGATCGGCTTGTATGGTGGTTGGTTTTTTTTCCAGAGAGTTTTTGGGTTTTGATTCGTGTGGTCATACCAGCCTATGTGGCGGTCTACTTAGAAATCAGTCTGATCGGCCCCTTGTGAGGGCGATCTAACCTGCTGAGGCAAGTAACAGGTAGTTTTCTAGCCATCGCGAGGAAAACAATACAACCGGCCACTTGCCTTTGGTAGTACCACATTTCCTGGTTTTTACTTTCAATGGATAGATTCTTTGTGTGGGGTATAAATACTTCTTTATGGTCGGTTAGGGAGAAGGTTGCTGAATCTATTTCCATTTCCTTGAGCTAGTATGAGTTTCTCCTCTCAATTGTACTTGTATTACACCTTGTGAATAAGGACAGAAGTCTCTAGTTGCACGTGTTGCATCTAGAGATGAATTTCGTATCTATCTAAGCTTGTGCGTTCATTGTACTTGGTGAGAATCAAGCAAGCAGCTTGATTTGGTACTTTTGCAGTCAACAACTTGATGTACGTGATGATCACACGTGCAAATTACTCTTCAATGGGCATTGTTTGCCGAGTTATGTAGTTATGTGTTCTACATGGAGCATGTAAAAAAATCCATAAGATGAGTTCCTCACTATAGTTATCCAGAGCCATAGGAGAAGAGCATGGGGAAGACTAATCCAGTCTTAGCACATGGAGAAGACTGACAAGGACCATTAATGGTGGATCATGATTAAAGGAGATTTGATTTGTTTTGGCTACATGAGCAAATTCAAGCTACATGAGAGAATTCACCTCAAGTTGGAGATTGTTGAGTGTGTGATCCGAATTCATCTGTAGGTGGAGATTGTTAAAGTGTGATCCTAATTTTATCGATTTGTTTTCATTTTTAACACAGAGTTCTACTTCTACCTAAAGTGCATTTATAACCATTATAAATATACCTTGGTAGTCCATAGGAAGGGTAAGAACCTCATTCTTCTCATATAGTGAATTTTGTCTTCGTGCGTTCATGATTTTCCCGCAAAGATTTTTCATGTAAAATGTGTCTCCTATTCTTTTGATCGTATACTTTTTCCATGTGTTTTATAACAAGCAGCAAGGCGAGTCCACAATTCTCTCTTAAATACAGATACAACTCTTCGTCATATTTGGTAGAGAGAGGCGGAAAAAAGAGAGCATCATATGGTGCCCTCAGTCCTTCAAACATCATTTCATGCCACTACATTTATTTACGAGAATCATAATCACAACAATTTACATCATCAATTCCTGCTGACATGATTTGAAGTGTGTAGGATAAATGATAACTGACTAGAGGGGGGTGAATAGGAGGTTCTAAAATTTCTTACTTTCTAAAACTAATTTCCATAAATTACAACTTAAGCAAGAATTCTATTTCAATTCAAGACCTACATTCTAGAGTAACTACGACATCACAAGTAATGTCCCTATAAATATGATGCTAACTCAACAAGATATGACAATTTCAATTGTTATAAATATAAATGTGGAATAATATAGACAAGTAGTAACCAAATGGTGACACGTGATGTTTTTGACGTGGTATCGATGGTCTTCACTAGTACATATTGAGGAAATCCCAAGCAACTTGGATTGGCTCCACGACTTAAACCTTGCTCCTCGATTCCACTAGTGGTTGTTCTTCCTCCACTTCCGAGATGGCGAACACCAAGCCATTCATAATTTGGCGCCGTGCCTCTTCACAATCTTCTTGAAGAGATCACCGCACGAACTCTTGCCAAGCCGTCCAGGTGCCGACAAGCACCAAGTGTAATAAACCACAATCTTCGTTTGATGGATTTCAAGTGCCAAGAATCAGTCTAGAATGAATGCACTTGAATTTGGCTCAACTATCTCAATTGAATACAACAAGTGTAAATGAGCTATGAAGAGTGTGCTCTTAGCTCAAGGGTGTTAAATGAAGTCTCTAGCTACTGTCCTTGAGCTGGTAGAGGGGTATTTATACCCCACCAACCAAATTCGACTGTTTGGGAGAAGATCATAAAAAAATAGGAAACTCGGTAGTACTAACAATCTCCCTCTTGATGAATACATTGATAACACCTCAAGATAATATGACTTCAAATAGATTTAAGTGAAGAACTGAAGCCGAAAAAGCATTTTAAGTCACAAATCTCTCACAAAGCACAAAGCATTTTCTCTCCCCTTTGGCAATGTAAGCATCAATGCACAAAAGGAAGAAACAACAAAGGAAAAACTCATATCCAAGTATCATTTGATCTAAATTTTTTTTAAAGAAAAACATATCATAAAAACTTAAAAGATTATTTAAACCAATTGAATTGATGTATACAAGTCATGCTCTTATAAAACTTGTCCGATCATAAGCACGCATATGTAATAAAGTAGGTAAAATGAAGCTTATAATATGATTAAGCAAATTAATGTACATAGAAAACCTCCACAAAAATGACCAGTTAAGCTAAAATTCTCACTAAAGAAGATAGTCATCTAAAAATACAGATTTAAATCTAGATACTAGAATCAAAAACTATGTGAGCCACAAGCGCCAAACTGAAATACAAAGTTTAACATAGATTTATATAACTCAACACATAGCACTTTATTAACACTTGATTATGGCTTTCCTCAATAAAGCACGACCTAGACTAGGAGCCATCTACAACGATCTCCTAAACTTTAGTCCAAATTAATTTCAGCACATTTATAATGACCTTTTTGAGTCAGCTTGAATCATATTTTATTAATTGTAGCATCTCAAGCCTTATTTTTCGATCATGCCAAGCCAAAAGGTTTTGGCTTAAGGTTTCTTGATCTCGGTCATACAAAACTCCCCCAAGCTTATGCCTAGTGCAATGACAAGCCGTCTCGTGGGAAAGAATTGTTGAGCTACATACATAATTAGCAATTTCACCACAATTTGCCACCTATATTTCTAGAAAGCTAAAAGTGATTCAAGAAGGAACTAGAATGGCTCAAACTTAGACTTGACCTAGAATCAAGAGTTAACTCGGTATTTGAATATGACACATCTCAAGAAGTAATCACTCTAATCAAAACTTCACCAAAGAATTTAGCCTTGCCATGTTGTTTGTTCAAGTTGACAAAATTTAACAAATAGCTAATTATGGTATTGCTACGCTACACATGTAAAATCATGATCAATAAAGCTCAAAATACATCTCATGACTTGTTTCGTGATTATTGGCTTAAATAATAACTCAAGTTCTCAAAAATAAAAATGAAAACAAGCCTTTACAATGATATACAAAAAAGCTCCCCCCTTAGAACAATCCCATTAGATGACATATCCCCAACTCACTCCGTAAACGAACAAAGTGAGAAGTATCAAGCGACTTAGTGAGAATATCAGTAATCAAATTAACATCCTTGAGAATGAATTTATCATTAACGCGCACTGTATCTTTAAACACCATAGTACATGTTGAAGAATTCCCAAAAGTGATCAACTCATCACTGGATGCATTAGTAAGGAAGGAGAACCATCTTAAATCACCGATCATGTGCATGGAACAATATGAATCCACTAGACACATGTTCCCCTTCTTCATCAACTGTACATATATCATAGGAAATATCTGTGTCACAGTACTTAGGTTAGTGAAATAAGATCTAGAGATCCAATACCGAGACACATGACGTAGGGGAACAACAACAAAAGTAGAACCAAAATCACGTGCATATTAGTGATCAGAACACCAAAAAAATGTGAATTATTTGAATTATATCCCAATCCAATACGTGAAGCAAATTTAAAATTATCATAAAAAGTTCTCTAAAAACTTATTTTCGTATTAGTTCTAGAAACAAAAGAGGTTCCATGTTTTTGTCTTAAAATATTCAATCTTTCCTTCTTCTCTTTCTTAGTACGCCTAAAGCAAAACTCATGCAAGTACCCATCCACAGTAAGTGCAATAAAATTTAACATAATTAGAATTCTTTTGAGATAATGAGCTAGCACTTGCAGCATTATTCAATGAACTTTGCACAAAACCAGCAAGTTTAAACACAGTTTTATGAGGCTCATTTTTTATTTCAATTAGCCCACTTCCAATGACCTTAATAACCTTAGGTGGATTATTCTTGGCATAATTAGCAGCATTAAACCATAGACCATTATTTTTTACACTCAATTTTGACCTGTCTATAATCATATTTAAATTTTTGTTGCCAAAAGAATGTGGGACAAGTTACGTATTTAACAAGTTCATTCATAACATTCTTAGAAGCACTAGACTAAGTCAATCTTTTTTTCAGCAAAATCATTAAGTTGTCTAGTTAATGCTTCTATTCATGTGCAAAGTTTAGGACAGTTAGAGCAAGAAGATATATCATGATAAAGCATTTGTTGAATTAATTCTTGAGATGAATTAAGTCTAACTTCTAACAATTCACATTTAAAATAAGCTTTAGATTGAGCATTTCAAATACTTGACTATAAACACGTAGAAGAACAAAATTTGAGCTTTTCAATTTCATCATTTGCAAATTTTAACTTTTCATCACAATAGTCATGTGCCAATCTTAATTCATCAAGTTTTGCAGTTATATTACTGAGTTGAACCAAGTTTGATGTATTAATTATTCTAGTAAACTCCAACTCTGAATGTAAAACTTGACAAGATTCATCATCAGGAATAGAATCTCTAAGTCTATTAATTTCAGAATTTAAGCTCTCAACAATAAGATCATCAATTTTAATTTTCTTTTTATACTTTTTGAGATCCTCTGTTAATCCAAGTACATCATGAGATAAATATGTATAAGAAAGTTTTACCTCATCAATATCACTATAGAGATCATCATTGTTGAGCTCCTCACTACTTGCCATAAAACACATCCATGTGAAATCCACCTCCTTTGCCTTCTTGCCACTATCCTCATCCTCGCTTCCAGAATCATTATCACTCAAATCAATCTCATCAAGTGCTGAAAGTATTTTGTTGACCACCCTACGATAATTACGCTTCTTGCTTGGGTCAATCTTGAATTGAGAGTGACGAGTTAGTACATTGTCATTCTTGACCCCCTTGCTCCTCAGTTTGGGGCAATTCATCTTGATGTGATTTGGCTCACCATAGTTATAGCATCTGATTGGACCTCCTCTTCGTCTTGATCTGATGTTGTTAATTACCTTGATCACTCTATTGGAGAAGAGTACAAGCTGCTCTTTTGGAATCTGCTCTAACAGTTCATCTGAAACAGAACATGGTACAAACAAAGAAACAATAAAGGAACTAGAAGAACTGTCAGCTTGGTTAGTTACTAAATCTGGAAAATTAGACTTGTTT
Source organism: Bonia amplexicaulis (assembly GCA_036346245.1). Taxonomy (NCBI): domain Eukaryota; kingdom Viridiplantae; phylum Streptophyta; class Magnoliopsida; order Poales; family Poaceae; genus Bonia; species Bonia amplexicaulis. The sequence continues at coordinate 13,233,780 of CM070746.1, read as the reverse complement.
ATCCTGGCTAAAACATCAATCTCATGTGTTTTCATCTTGAATAAAGATCATGCAAAAATGATAGTAGAATGATTAATAGTAGTGACTAACATATTCCAAATAGACATATCTAAAGCATTTAAGATTTGACAAGCATTATCAGAATCAGAATATATGACATCAACAGATTGCAAATCACTAATAGTTTTATTGAAGCGATTAAAAAGTTTATATACTAATTCTCCATGTTCCATCTCAAATTTAGAATACTCCTTTTTAAATTGGTTCCGATGAACACCTTTCACAGACTTAGAACATTCATGATAAGCAGCTAGAGTGCTGCAAATTTTATTAGCAGATTTAATATAAGCAATTCTAACAAACTCGTTTCTAACTAGACCTTGCAATAAAATATTTCTAGCCTTAACATTAGTTTCAACATCAGCAATATTTCAAATTATTGTCAAATAGCATTACCTTGTGCTTACAGAAAAACCTCCATGCGTATTTTTCAATAGATATAATTTGATCCATCAAAAAAATGGTGGTTTACCTGAAAAATGATCTCGGTCTGATATCATAGCAACCTACTCTGATACCACTTGAAGGATCGTCGATGTCAATCAGATGGGGGTGAATGATTGTAATCTGCAGCGGAACCCCTTTTTTCAAATCTTGTGTCTTCCAACCTATCCACAAAAACAGAAAAACAAAAAGTGATAGCAAAAAAATATTTTTTCTTGGGTATTGTAGCAAAAATATCGTAGGAAACTACTGCAGTGATATTGTAGCAGCCAATTAAAAATTAAAACCAAAGATGCTGATTTCGTTGAATGCTGAGCACTACATGTTTCTTCTTTTACTTACGATGTTGCCGCTTCTTTTTTGATGTCACATGAAGAGCATAGACCAGCACGGGAAGCAAAGCACCAGAAAAGCAGTCATGTCAGTAGAGGCACTGCTACTTGCGTGAACTAGGCAAGGTTGCTTCGGTTGATCTTCATGGACCAGCATGGGTCCAACGGAGAGAGCGGCACTCCCATGCCTATGCTGTCTCTGCATGTACCGGCGAGTCACGTCGGAGGGTAGTGACCAGCGGAAGTACCTTGAAACACAGTAGGGACCGAGATGCATCGTCGCCATTGGCTTTTGTAGGATTGCATGGTACAATCAGAGGGGTGAATGATTGCCTTCGCTTTTTGATACATGAAAAAAAACTCAAACTAGAAGAAAAACAATCTAAATTACCAGATATAGATTTCAACTGCAAGTCATCAACCGCTCACTCGACAGCTCGATTGATCTCCTTTACACTTATTTGAAATCATCTGCTATGCTTGATCACTTCGACCGCTCGTATGCTTGGTTCTCTCGATTGCCGACGAGGACACAAGAAAGCGATGCGAAGAACTCGCTGCACTTCGATTGAGACAATGGGACAACATTGATGGTGATTTCTTTCTTTGATAACATATCTAATATTTTACTTCTATATCATGTTTATGGCTACAAAGTGCCCTCACGGCACCCCTAAAAACCTTAGCACAAAAACCCTCGCAAAGCCCCCTTACAGCACCCCTAATCCTAGCACAAAAGGCTTCGCAAAGCCCCTCTAAAACCCTTAGCCATTCCCTGCTTTTATATGCTAAAACTCTAAACCGTGTTCGACTCAAACACGAATACGAAATCCTATCTCTTTCTCAAATCAAGGGACCCAAAACCATTCTGAACACAGGTTTTATCCAAACTCTACCACTTCCAAGTTATGTACTCCATCCACAACTCCTAACCCAATATATGGCGAAGCCTCCAGGATCGCACCTCCTGTATCGTCATCGCACCTAATCAACTTCTGTATTGAAGCCTCCAGGACCGCACCTCCTGTAGCTTCTCCGCGCATCATCACCTCTGATCTCCACATGCCTCAACATTAGCCCAACCACCTTATGTGACATCCTCAACCGTCTGGACCTTAGATCTCCCCATCCTAATCCCGGTCCTCCTCGTCACTGACCATGATCGTTTCCATGCCCACCTGCACATGCAAAGACCAATAAACGTTTTCTCGGCACACGTTATTCCCAACTTGACCGTCATCAGTCCACACACTCAAACAACACCTTTAACCATCACTCAACCCCAACCAGGTCATCCATGATCACCAAACATGTCATCCACGACCACAATATCCAACGCTTTCCAAAACACCAACTTTAGATGACTCATTATGACCGGTTACAACCGCCATGCACGGACCGGTCGCTAGCTCATCGAGTACTCAAAACCACATGTACTCAGAAATTCCTATCACTTCTCTCAAAACACTTGAAAATCATAGACATCGAGCACTCCCAGTCTACGACTACGACCATCAACCAGTAACCGCACCATCGGCTACTGAGAACCAACCGCGTACTGAAGCACTGACAACCGCTACGACCACCCAGTACCCACCTGGTACTGTAGCAACGACCACCGATCAGCAACCACCATGCATAGATCAGTCAACCACTGACTCAATACGAGTACTTGAAGTACTTGAAGAATGCAAGAATTAAAGCACTCGTACCGACCATGAAGTCTATGAGTACCGACCGTGAAGCCTACGACAACCGATCGCAAAAGCCTTCGACTACCGATCGCGAGGTCTACGACAACTGATCAAAAAGTCTAAGACAATGACAGCAGATAGCAGAGTCTACGAGTACTGATCCCAAAGTCTAAGACTATCAACTAGTAAAGTATATGACTACCGACCAGTAAAGTCAACATTACTGATCACAAAGTCTAAGACTATCGAGTACCGACCACTGCTACAGTACTCTTCCAAGCATGGACTACATCACTATTGCTACAGTACTCCTTTTGAGTATCGACCGTTGCTACAGTACTCTGCCGAGTACTATTCATTTTGAGCACTGTTCACTTCGACCATACCAGAACACTATAGCTTTGACCGCTCCATGCTAGAAATCTTTGATGACACCGCTCGAACGCCGTCCGATCCTCCAATGCTACTCGGATGTCGTTTGATCCTCCGATGCCACTAGATCATTGTCCATTCCTCCGATGGCACTCGAACGCTGTCCGATACTACAATGCCACTCGAATGTCATCTGATGCTCCTATGCCACTCGAACGCCGTCCGATGCCTCAGTTCCACTCGAACACCGTTCGATGATCCAATGTTACTCGAACGCCGTCCAATACCACTCAGACCCGATCGAAATCACTCAGACTGGTCCAAAACTACTCAGACGCTGATCAAAACCACTCGGACTCATCCGAAACTACTCGGACATTGATCAAAGCCACTCGGACTCGAAACTTTCGACTACAATTGGCCAAAACTTTCACAAACGCAAATCCCCATGAAACACAAATGTAAATTATTCATCATCACCATATTCACAACCATCCACATGGTCTAACAATTTTTCTTTTGAATAGATCCAATTTTTTTATTTCTGGATCAGTATGTTTGTGAGTTGTGACTACAAAGTGCCACCTAGCACCCCTCAAATTCTAACACGAAAATTGCACCTATTGGCCTTGGGGTTAGTCCCTAACCCCATTTCATTTATAGTATAGCGCCCAAACGAGTTGTTATCCAATTTCAGCAAATAAGGGATCCGAAATCCTTACATAACACTAGTTTTTTTTAACTTTTGTCACACTATCCAATTTTAGATAAACCAAAATTAAATTGTCACATATCGTATCCTCTGGACCACACCTCCGTAGCTCCAACACGCATCATCCAACTTTGATTTCCACGCGCTCTAATTCGAGCACGACCGTCTCCTCCAGCATCTTTGATCCTCTGGACCATAACTTTGCACCAAGCTATATCCCGATCCTCGCCGTAGATCACGACTGCCTCCGAATTACCTTGCATATGCAAAAACCAAAGCAACATCTTTTTTCAGCGTAAGTTCTTTCTAACTCGACCGACATGAGTCCAGATACGCTACACGCCTCAACTAACATCAATAAGCAACATTGTCAATTATTCATCATCACAACTATTCTAGATTTAACCACATAGCCTAAAAGATTTTATTTCTACTACCACCTTTCTACTGTTAATATAATGCACTGTAAAAAATCTCACCCGGTTGGTTTGTGACTGGTGTTACCCATGCCCATTTGTGATCTTTCACATGCACTGGGTTCTTGGCCACAGCAACATCCTCCAGTGGTATGTGACTGCAGGTACCATTTATCGGGCCAGGTACGAAGCCAGTGTACCCAGCCATGATCCCATGGATCACTGAATGTGCCAACAAGGTACAATATAAATTATCATTAGCATTTGCTGGGACTGCTCGAATCACAGTGAACAGCTCACTGGGGTGTTCTCTCTCCCACCACCTACCCAGCTCAGATTTTAGCCAGGGGCCCACATCAAGAAACACAATGTTGCCGGACTCGTCCTGCTCTCGCTTCTGATCATCATTCCGGGGCATCAATTCCTGACCGGCGCCTTCAGCAACCACGACGACAGCATGTCCCTTCTGCTTTTATCCTTTCATACAGGGACTCAAACAGGCCCCCCCTTGCCTTCAAGGCAGAAATCAACCTCAGGAATCAAACAGCAGTCATCACGGCTGCTCAGGGTGGCATGAAGAGCAGTGTGGCCTGTGCTCCTGCCCATAGGTTTGACAAGACCGATGCCATTCACGGCACTCACAGCCTCCACATGTGACGCGTCGATTGCCTGCCGAGCAATCTCCACTGCAGTTTGGAATCCAAGTGACCTGCCTATGATGCCGATGTCATTGTCCACAGTTTTCGGGATCCCTGTAATGGATATGTTCAGACCACGGCGTTTAAACTCTTCAAAGATTGCCACAGCTCTTCTCATGGTTCCATCCCAGCCAACTGCATGCATAATCTGCAATAAAGGAAATATTTTGATATGATAGGTTTGTAACAAGGTCAACACATGGAAGAATCGAACAATTGGCATGTCAACCAGCACACCTTGATCCCATTGTGGTTAAACAATTCAACAACATGTAACATATCTGTAATACCTTAACTAATACAAAGATTGTATTTTTATAGGAAGCATCATGATCTTTCAATTCTATGAGATTGTTCGTCTAATAAGAAACTTTAGGTAGAATAGAATATGCACCTAGATCCCATCCTCATCAACTCAGCACAGAACGTTGTGGTCTTCCATCTAATTTCTCTAGCCAAAATCTGAAAGCTGTGCGTTCGTTGTTCTCACCTGCGTATACCCGCGAGCGACGATGCCGTCGACGATCTTGTTAAGATCGAAGCCAGGAGATACCCAGGGTCTGGCCGGCGGTAGAGGGTGCTCCCGCCCCGACTGCCCCCTGTTAGGTCCGCCCCTGAATCCATCGTCCACAGGATGTCTCCTTTTCGCAGTAGCCCCGTTCTACGTAGCCACGCTGTTTCAGATGGCCTAGCCTCTCGAATGGAGCCATAGTGTACGTAATCTCTTTCTTCTCTACCTCCGGCGTTCGCGTCTTACAAAAGTCGGTGCACGGCAGAAATAAGCCGAGAGCCTGATTCCTAACGGCCTCAAGAGTTTCGAAGCGAGGATCTTGTGTAGGCGTTGATGGAGCGCGTGTTGCGATTTGCAAACAGAACAGAGGATCTTGTATAGGCCAGGAATTTTAAGTATGGACCTAGGCTGGCCTTGCAGGCCTACAACCGTTATAGGCCCAAGCTTACCTGTTCTGTTTGCAAACCGATCCCGTCCTAAACCTGAAGCTTGTAGACGCTCAGCTCCGGCGCTGTTTAATACGCACAGATGTTGCATCATGCTTGTAGCAATTACGAAGCACGTACTGCCATGGAACTGAGACAACAAATGAACAAACTATAACCGTAAGCATAAGCGACCTGTGTCTGTTGACCAACACGCTGACCAATTCCCTGTAGGGGTATACCTAGTGGCTCTAGTCTGCTTCACGGGATGCCCATCTCATCAAAGGCATCGACGAACAGAAGATCCCATTTACTTCCATGCGTACATATGTCAGCGTAGCTTTTTATGAAGAGGGATAGGAAAGAATAGACCGACGACCTTCAACTCAAATTTATTAAGTAGTAAAGATATACGAGCCTGCGTCACGTAAATCTTGTGGGAAACGAAACCCAGAAACAGAAAAGAATGACCCTGTCGAATACATCGACACGTCACCTTGTATGTCAGTTAAGCAGCTGATCCATCTAATTGCAACGTCGTCAGATAGAAAATCTCTTCACCCTATCCGGTCTCCAACTCACATACAGGATCAACGGCCCATCGGCTCTTCCATGGCAGCACGGCGCAATCTCAGCCGTCCATCACACCGTTTAGGCTTTGTTCATATTGATTCCTGTTTCTGAGTGCTGATTTTGACATCAGCTACTCCCTCAGCAGTGTAACTGCCCGGATAGGTCTGCACGGCTATTTTTAACCGGAAGCCTTCCGAATTCTGGGGTAAATCAGGTCGCCCACTGGACCGACACAACCAAATTTCCCATTCTTTCCATTAATTTTCGGAAAACTGATACATCCAAACCCTTCGATCACGCGTCGACGCGAGCAAGTGGCAATAGCAAATGCAGATTAGGGTGGCCGAGTCAGAAAGTCGCTACCTGCTCCTCTCAAGATATCGAATTAGGAGCACGAGGTCTTCTTATCCAAGAATTCATGTCGCTCTCTGCAGGCCCTACGGATATGCTTCAGAGCAATGACTTGTCCGATAGAGTCAATAGGGGGTAATTAATCGGCTAATTGCCATCTAGGAGCTGTTTGTGTGTGTATAAAGGGATGTGGGTGCTCGCTACTGTGTTAGACAAGGTACAAACTAACCTCCAGGCTCCTGCTTAAGCTTGCAAAGGAACAGTATAGTTAGTTCTTGCTTAATTTGCTTTGCTTGGTCACCTGAAGAGTACTAAGGAAAAAATGAGGGTAAGATCTTAGTTCCGACTGATTAAGTTCTGCTCTCAATGAAATTTTCGTTTTTTGCATTGTACATGTTTTGTGATCAACTAGTACTTTTTTTGACAAAAAAAATGCTAGCCTTGTTTCTTCCAGCCGTTAATTGTTAGATTTTGTTTGAAACAAAATTTGCAGAAGGAGATGGTCATCAGGATGCACACGGCCTCTGAGAAGGGACATTCCAAAGCTATCAAGGTGGCTGCTGCAATCACCGGTAAATTCCTTGCGTCGTTATCAATTTCAGAGAAATTATCAAGAACTAGCAGTTGGTTAATTAGCACAGATCGAACAGCGTCGATCTCCACTTTTTACTTGCCTTAAAACCCATGTAGTTAATGTACACCGTGCATGATACATGTCTGTATGAATCGGGCTGCAGGGGTGGAGTCTGTCACGATCGCCGGCGAGGACAAGAACCTGCTGCTGGTGATCGGCGTCGGGATCGACTCCAACCACATCACCGAGAAGCTGCGGCGGAAGGTGGGACACGCGGAGGTGGTGGAGCTGCGCACCGTCGACGCGGAGGAGATGGCCGGGAGGGACCGCTACCACCCGACCCCGAGCCCGTACGAGCACGGCGTGGGCGCGCGCGACCTGTACTACACCGGCGGGTACCCGCAGGCCGTCGCGGGCGCGCGGGACGTCCACTACTACACCGGCGGCTCGTACGCGCCGACGACGATGGGCGCGCGGGACTACTACGGCGGCAGCGGTTACCCGGGGCAGTACCAGCAGCAGCTCGACTACAACTACTACCCGGCGGCGGCGAACACGCACACGGTGGTGCACCACGAGTACTCAAGCGACCCCAACAACTGCTCCATCATGTAGCAGTAGCACTGCAATAGCGAGTGTGTCGATTAAGGAATGGATTGCTGGTGTTATGGTGCATGGTGTTACTGTACTGCTCTCCAACTCCGTGTAATTGATGTACAGAAAGCAGCCAAGCATGCAGTGATTGTATGATTGTGTATAGAGGTGAAAACAGATTGAATACAAACAGATATTATTTTTATATATCATAATCTATATTTTACCTTAGATTCGGAGTTGGATGCGGATATATCATATACGAATATTGTATATGACCGGTATGGCAACAGATAGGGTGAATTATATCTTCAAATTTTTCTCTAAATATTCGTCTAATCTTCACTCCCCTATCTCAGCAGCAGTGGCCCTTTGAACGGCTACATTAGTGGTGGCAGGTGACATGTGTATCTACTTCGCTCCCCTATCTCAGCAGCAGTCTGGACCATGGCAAGTCACTCACAAGCACGAAAGACACAAACCTATGGCGGTATAGTATTGCATCAGGACCCGTCGTATTGTGGGACTAGGACCGTGGCAGGACACGCTAGGTGGGAGCACTGTCACTGGCTTTATGCATGTGCCTGTGGACCAGCTAATCCTACTGTGGTATGGTACTGTAGCAGAAGCTACTGTGCTCGGGCACCGTGGTAGAACCTACTATGGTTAGGTAGCGCGACAAGTGATACGTGTCGTCTGGCACTATTGTCGCGGTGAAGAAAGGAGCCAGAATGCAATTAAGTGTAGAAGAAGGCTAGATTTGAAAAGGGAATTGCTACCAGACCAAAACAGTGAAGAATTCCCCACCATGACTCCACGGCACAGCTGCTCCATCGAATACGAGTCACTTTCAGTTTCAGTTCCAGCTTCAGACGCCCTGCCCATCAAGCCTTATGTTAGGTCAAGTCGCCGCGCCCGTTAGTTATGCCCACTGCTGCCAGAAATGCAATTAACTATTTGAAAAAAGAATTGCACCAGACCAAAACAGTGAAAATTCCCCACCATGAGTCCACGGCATAGCTGCTCGATCCATGTGAGTCACTTTCAGTTCCAGTTTGAGGCGTCCTGTCCATCAAGCCGTCTGTTCTTTTTCGTTGAGCCCTATAAATTTTGGCGCAGTTTATAACTTTTAGACTGTTCGTACGAGAGATTATAGAGTAACAAAAACTCACGTGTGATTTTTGCCAATATAAATAAAATCGTTATAGTATGTATTATAATTAACCAGTAGACTTTGTCTTAAAAAGACATATTATTTAAGAGTTAGTTATTGTAGAAAAATCAAAAGCTAAGAACCAAAAAAATCTTATGTTAGGTCAAGTCATCTCGCCTTATGTTAGGTCAAGTCGTCTCGCCCGTTAGCTAAGCTCACTGCTCACATAGAATATTTTTCTCTCACTTTGCGCGTACGTACAGGACTACGGATCGAGAGGTATTGACGAGCTGAGCTGACGACGTGCCTGTGCTGACGACTACTCCTTAATCTCTTGCTTCCGCAAGCCAGGAGACGTCAGTGCCATTAAGCTACTCCTCCACTTCCCGATCGACTGCCCCAGCCGCAATTAAGGGCGTGCGACAACAGCGCGACGTACGTACGCGACTAGACTCGTAGAAGAGTCTGTGTCTTCGTGTGTTATTTAAGTTAAAATCATGATTAATTTAAAGTTTAAGTATATATATTTATTAGATGACATAGCCTATATAATAAGAAGGTTTATTACCAACTATGTAATAAGAAAAAAAAGATGATAGAGAAATTCACAAAACTTGGCTACACGGTTGTGGCCGGGATTATTCTTATATATTCTTCTCTGTTTATTCTTCTTACACCATGAATTGGTGCGATGTGTGAATTCTCTTGAGGGGCTAGGCCAATAATTGGTATCAGATAACAGAGAAGAGAGAGGGACGAATGCACAGATAGACAATTCGCCTCACCGAGATACGCATAGAGAAACAGAAGCCAGAAAACATGGTGGGTGGGTTCTTTTAGGCTGATAGCTTATGGCTTAAATATTTGAATTCTGACTGTTCGCGAGAGATAGTACACAGAGAAAAATAGTCGCATACGATCTTGGCTGGTACAACTGAATTTAGTACATTTGTTATTACAATTTTTCTATTAACCCTGCTTTGAAAAACACACCGTTTAAAAGTTAGTTACTATAGATAGTACAAACATAAACCAATTTTAAGCCAAAAAAATCCGGCCGAAGACAACGGGACGGCGCAAGAACCAAACCCTAATGATCCACGAAGACACAGAGGCGCGGAATATGCAGAAGGCGAGAAATACTGAACTGAAGACCCTACGTACGAGTTCAAGGGAGAAGCAACACCTGCAGGAAATCCAGCGCACGACAGCAAAGCAGCACAGGAAGCATGCCTCCTGTCTGGTAAGCTAGATGCAGAAGCGCTTCGTCAAGCCGTGTTAGCTACTACGTAGACTAAAGAAAAAAGCGGACAATTCATAAGAGGGGTTTCAGTAAAAATTAAAGTTCAATTACATAAAACGAGGTGTTTTACGAAAAATATGGCTTTATTCCGTAAAGGATGGTTTTTCTAAAATAAATTGAGGATCTATATGTAATTTGGAATGGTTCATATGCAATTTTGAAAAATCAGAGGGTTTAGTCAAAATATCATGATTACAATAACGTGGTCCGTGGTCGAAGTCGATGTCATGGTCGAAGGGCGTTGTGGTCAAAGTCGATGCCATGGTCGAAGTCGAAGCCATGTTCGAGGATGAGGCCGTGGTTGTGGTCGAAGGGTTGTGGTCTGTGGTCCAGGCCGTGTTTGAGGTCAAAGCTGTGATTGAGGCCGTGGTCATGGTCGAAGAGCCGTTGTTCATGGTCGAAGGGCGTTGTGGTCGAAGTTAACTCCGTGGTCGAAGTCGACGTGGGCGACGTCGAAGCCGTGGTTGAGGTCGAGACCATGGTCATGGTCGAAGGGCCATGGTCGACATCGATGCCATGGTCGAAATCGATGTCGTCGTCGAAGGGCCATGGTTGAAGGACCGGGTCGAAGTTGAAGCCGTGGTCAAACTGGAAGTGTGGTCGAAAGGGCCGTGGTCGAGGTTGAGGGCACAATTGAAGGGGGCCGTGGTCAAAGGGGGTCATGTTCATAGTCGACACCGTGGTCAAAGAAGTCGAGGTCGTGGTCGATGGTCGACGCCGAGGCCGTGGTCTGTGGTCGAAGTGGCGGCCATGGTCAAAGGATGATGTGGTCAAAGTCGATGCCGTGGTCAAGTTCGACACCGTGGTCGACGTCGATGTGGGCGAGGTCGAAGCCGTGATCGAGGTCAAGGCCGTGGTCATGGTCGAAGTCGATGTCGTGGTCAAAATCGATGCTGTAGTCGAAGAGTCATGGTCGAAGGACCGGGTCGAAGTCAAAGCCGTGGTTTAAGAGGGCCGTGGTCCATGGTCGAAGGGGGCCATGGTCGAGGTCGAGGCGCAGTCAAAAGGGGACGTGTTCATAGTCGACGCCGTGGTCGAAGTCGATGCCATGGTCAAAGTCGATGCTATGGTCGAAGGGCATCGTGATCGAAGTCCACGCCATGGTGGAAGTCGAGGCCATGGTCGAAGGGGACCGTGGTTGATGGTCGACGCGGAGGACGTGGTCAAAGGGTGCTGCGGTCGAAGTCGACACCGTGGTCGACGCCATTGTGGGCTAAGTCAAAGCCGTGGTCGAGGTCGGGGCCGTGGTCATGGTCGAAGGGCTGTGGTTGAAGGCCGTGGTCGAGGTCAATGCCGTAGCCGAAATTGATACGTAGTCAAAGAGCCGTGGTTAAAGGATCAAGTCAAAGTCGACGCCGTGGTCCAAGTAGAGGTTAGGGTCGAAAGGGCCATTGTCGAGGTGGAGGGGCAGTCGAAGGGGGCTATGGTCGAGGTCGAGGGCGCGGTCGAAGGGTGCCCTGGTCGAGGTCGAAGTCGAAGCCGTGGTCGAGGTCGAGGGCATGTTCGGAGGGCGTCGTGGTCGAAGTCCACGTAGTGGTCAAAGTCATGGCCGTGGTCCGTTGTCGAAGTCATCGCCGTGGTTGAAGGATGCCATGGTCGAAGTCCACACTGTGGTCAAAATTGATGCCATAGTCGAAGGGCCATGGTCAAAGGACTGGGTCGATGTCGAAGCCATGGTCCAAGTGGAAGTCGTGGTTGTAAGGGCTGTGGTCGTACTTGATGCTGTGGTCGAAGTCAAGGCTGTGGTTCTTGGTCGAAGTCGAGGCTATGGTCGAAGTCGAGGCCGTGGTCGAAGGACGCCATGGTCGAAGTCGAGGATGTTGTCCGTGGTCGAAGTCGAGGCCATGGTCAACGGGCGTTGTGGTCAAAGTTGAGGCTTTGTTGAAGGCGTCCATGGTCGATGGTTGACGTTGAGACCGTGGTCCATGGTCGACGTCGAGGCTATGGTCGAAGGGCGCCGTGGCTAAAATCGATGTCGTACTCGAAGGGCCGTGGTCGAAGGACCAGGTCGAAGTCGAAGTCGTGGTCCAAATGAAGGTCGTGGTAGGAAGCACCATGGTCGTAGTCAACGCCGTGGTCAAAGTCGAGGCTGTGGTCGAAGTTGAGGCCATGGTCAAAGTCGAGGCCGTGACCCATAGTCAAAGTCGAGGCCGTGGTCGAAAGGCATCGTGATCGAAGTCAAGGCTTGGTCGAAGGGGGTCGTGGTCGAAGGATCGGGTCAAAGTCGAAGCTATGGTCCAAGTGCAAGTCGTGGTCAGAAGGGCCGTGGTCATAGTCGACGCCGTGGTTGAAGTCGAGGCATGGTTGAAGGGCGTCGTGGTCGAAGTCGAGTACATGGTGAAGGGCGTTGTGGTTGACGTTGATATGTGGTAGAAATCGAGGTTGCAGTTGAAGGGCCGTGGTCGAAGGACCAGGTCGAAGTCGACACCGTGGTGCAAGTGGAGGTCGTGGTCAAATGACCACAGATGGTAGTTTGATCGGCTTTGTGATGGCTGGTCCGATCGGCAGTTTCGAACGGTAGAGTTTGACCACAATAAATATCAACCACGTCTAACTTCGACCACGTCAAACTTCGACCATGGCAGACTTCGACCATGTTCGGTTTGAATACGACAGACTTCGACTACATCCGGTTTCGACCACGTCCGGCTTCGACCATGGTAGAACGATCATAGCAGATAATCGTAGATTTTGATCTCGAACAGTGAACCGATCATAAGCAACATTTAACCGGTCATAAACGAAAGTAAACCGATTTTATGTACAGTAAATCGGTCATAGATCATAGACCCATTCTCCTATGTTCTTCACCGTGAATTCATGCTATGTATGAGTTCCGGGTCTCCAGGGCTGGGCCAACAGTCGTCGCGCGTGCCCGCCTGAGGTACGTAGTACAGTACAGCAAGCAAGTCTGGTGGTGCCGGCCGGTACAGTCATGCATGATTGGGTATATAATTCTATTACTATACGACGTACGTTGAATATTGTACGGTCGACAACGACGCGATTTGATTGCGTCCTTGGATGCCTTGCTTCGAAATTGCGCAAGCATTTATGAGGCATGGCGGCATCTTCGCCCTAGAGTTGGAACGCCCGGTCGCCTCGGCGCTGCGTGCTGGCGAGCCAGCCACCACACATGTAATGCAAAATGTCCACGAGTCTACTCGGACCCAGCGACCTTGGATGAATTCTTTTGAACAGATAATTTATATCTTAAATATTTAAATTCTATCTGTTCACGAAAGACAATACGTAGAGAAAAATAATCATGTGCGATTTTGATCGGTACAGCTAAACTCAGTACACTTTTTACTACAATTTTCCTATCGACCTCGCTTAAAAAACAAACCGTTTAAAAGCTAGTTAGTAGTTACTATAGATAGTGCAAGCATAAATCAAATTTAAACCCAAAAGAACCCGGCCCAAATGTAAGCCGTTTTCGACAACGTTCAGTTAAACATTGTGTAACTTTGATCGGCGACGTAAGTAAAAGTATCTAGATTTATGGACCAGCGAAGATTTATGGACTAGCGAAGGCGCTACCATCCGTACGTACAAGATTTTCATGTTAATTACACTGTGAGGTCACGTGGGGGAAAGTGGAGATCCAACACGACGAGGAAAGGGGGTGTCTGGCGGTCTCTGTCTGGCCATGGAGTAGCAAATGTGGTTGATGGCAGGGGGATGGAGGCAGCGAGAATGATCTGATCATGTTCCTGTGACGGGCTCACTGCTACCGTCAAAAAATCCGAGCTTCAAGCTCAAAATTTAAGCTTTTAACTGCAAAATTTAAAAACTTTCGATTATGGAAATAAAACTTCTAGCCGAAGGTTCAAACTTTCAACTAGGGCAGCGATTGACGGCGAGGCTCCGATCCAACGCCAGTACCGGTGTGAGTGTTTGCTTGGGAGGCCATGGTGCCACTGGCAAAAAAGCTCATTAGCTATTCAAATTTGGCCCTATAATAGAATCATAAGCTCGAATTAAAATTGCTTCTAAACTATATATAAGTTGATATTATGTCAAGATGAGTCGATTTTGAACAAACCTTGAGTAGGCTTGGGCTCGATTCGATTGCTAGCCGCGTGGATGCAACCCTTATTAAGTTATTAGGGATCATATGGGTGTGAAAGCCATCCGCCAAAAGGTGACGCCCAACCAAGCCAAAAAGGGCATTGGCTGAATCAGTGCGGAGGAGGTTTAGAATTTGTTTGAATTCAACTGGTTTGGTGGAGGAGGGGAGAGGGCAGGGCGGCAATCGAATCATGGTGGACGAAGGTGTTCGGAAAGAGGGGAAAAGTGGATCATGGGAGGTGAAGGAAAAAAAGTGGTGAGCGACAAAATCATCTAACAGTCACGAGAGGTGCCCGCTGCTAAGGATAGCAGTGAATATCCGCTTAATAGCACTCCGGCTAGTAAAATAGCATACACAATTGCGCCTAGAGTAAACTAGGGGGCCAGTTATGTTAGTTTTTTACTTTGATTTTTCATTTTGGTTTATAAATAGTAACATCTTATAAAAAAGCTTATGAAGAGAGACACTCGTGTACGATTTTGACCGATATAAATAAAGTCGCTATAATATATACGACAGTCGACTAGTAGCTTTCATCTTAAAAAACACTCTATTTAAAAGTTAGATATTATAGAAAAACCATTTACTAGAAAAACAGTTTTTAAAAGCCATACAATCATAGCCCTAAATGTCCCGGTCAAAGTTACCATAAAAAGAAACGGACTGCCAAGTGCCAACTGGGCCTATATATGGCACGACTTCTTGCACAAAATTAGATACCGCTTGGTTGGGCTGAAAAGTTGTAGCTTATGGTCCTGTTCTTTACGGCTTCTAAAAGAGGCATTTGGCTTTTGCTACAGTACCTAACTTTTCAATGAAGTATTTTCTTAAAACGGGATCTACAAGTTAATTGTAGTACACGTTAAAAGCCTATCATCTGTATCAGCCAAAATCGCAAGCGAGTATCTCTCTCCGCAATCTCTGTCGCAAATAGCCAAAATTCAAAAAGTTCAGCCAAAAGCCATAACCCGCAGCAAAAAAGAATAAGCCCTATGGCTGAAATTGCACTGTAGTGGCTGAAATTTTACTGTAGCTGAAGGTGATTTATTTAGCGTAATTAAATTTTAAAAAATTAAAAATAGAAAAAATATGCTAGCTCATCACGGACAACGTAAACGAATACGGGAAAAAAGAACCGGCAAACAAGCTAAAAAAATCAAAAATTTAAAAAAGACGAAATTTATAAATAATAAAAAACAAACTAGAAGGCAAAGCCAAAAGGAGTGGGACCATTCCTCTCGACATTCTTCTCATTGCAGGATTTGCATGAGGGTAGGCACTCTTAAACAAACTCCCTATGCTCTGTTTATGTGTGTTTGCATCGAATATCTTAGGTACATTACAGTACATCCGGTATTAATTATTCATTGATCAGCTTCTGCTGTCCTTGTAAGTTTACGACATACTGCTGCTACCAACGACTGTGTACTAGCTAGCTACAGTGCGCATCGCTAGAGTTTGACGAAATACTAATGTTTCAGACGGAGATTCTCATCTGGATTCAACTGGGGCTCGGAGAAATGCCGCTCAAAGGCCTTGAAACTGGCAGCTGCCGTCCGCGGTACGTGCCCATCGTTTCCTTCCACACTACTTGGTCGCCGCTCTCGTCGTTGCGCCACCACCTAAGGTCACCTCCCACAGCGTTGATGCCGCCAATAACTTCGTTTGTACCACCGTACCCTATTTTGGGGGTCACCGAGCCCAAACCCGAGTCACCATGGACGTCGACCCTATAGCTCTGCTCAGTTGAGGTAGATAATGACCAGAGTCGCTGATCAGTGGGCCCCACATAGTATGTTAATTAGTTTAAATGGTAATTAGTTAATATCTAGATATACTACTCCGTCTTGCCATCGTGGAGCTTTAGACCACAGCTCTCGGCAACTCCAGTTTACTGGCACATTTCGTAGTACTACCAAAAGAGCTCGAGATCCACAGGGATTCCCAAATAAGGCTCACAGGTACACGAATACACTCAACATAGTAATCGAATTAGGAACCAAGTTCACTAGTTCGACCCTGAAATGTTCGAGTATGATTGTAAGAAAAGGATGAGCTGGAAGACGAAGACCGCACTCACAGTATGCCTGAAACACTAGGATTTGCCCAACTCCCCCGATGGCCAGTTTTGTCCGACAGCTTAAATCCATCTAACGAATTTTCACGGAGGAATCTTCTCAGCATCCTCCAATGCCCTCAATTTTGCACTATCCATCTCCGACATCGGCCAATTGGACAATGGCTTAGTAATTTTCCCAAGTGATTGGTTTGGATTTGGAAGAGATTGAAGAAACAAGATGACTTGGTCGGCGACGGAAAGCTCGAAATAGATTGGATCAAAAGGGAAAGTAAAAAAACCTAAAGTTACTCTAAGTTAAGCTTTTATAACTGTGTGAGTTACCCGTCTAGGAAACCGAACGGTTATATCAAAAATCGATCCGACGGACATACAGGTAGGAATCGATTGGAATTCACCTGTTTGAAGTATGTCTATCTATACAAGTCAAGCAAAATTACCTTATTGTCCAAGCTCATTTTTTGGTCAATGAGGGTTGAGAAAGGCATTGCTTTTAACTGCTATTCGTCTACAACCTCACTTTCTCAAGAAAGTTATTTTCACTTGAAGTTAGAGGGCTAGATGACGAGGATATAATAATCCCCTAATTATTACATCATTATACTTTTCGAGTATACCCCTTATCAATAAGGGAGAGACTTCCCACGACAGTCGTGAGTCCTTGTATGACCGTATGGTCGTAAGTCCTTCTACGACCATATGGTCGTAAGTCTTTTTACGACCACATAGTTATAAGTTATCCCGCGACCACCTTGTGGTCATGGGTCTTTCTACAACTAGTCTAACTCTGATCAACTGGTCTAATGGCGTCCTGCTACATCGTAGGATCGTCTAACAAGGCGGTTAGAACGTGCGCTTATTTCTAATAACCGCACATGATCTCTCTCTGACAACAACCGCTGCACGACGAACGGGCCACCATGTCTCTCTGACAATAAATTTTGCCAGACAGTTTTCTCCCAAAACATTGAGATGTCTTTTGGCGCAGGACAACGACCATCGCTTCATCAACTATATAAAGGTTAACGCCAGGAGGGAAATGGATTGGATCACATTGGATCATGAAATAGTACTAGGAATTTTGCATTACTCTCAGTTGTAATCAATTTTTCCGAGTAATAGCCACACATGACATAGGGTTATTATTCTCCTAGGAGAAGGCCCAAACATATATAGAAATTCATGTATCTCTACTCTACACGTTCATACACCGAGTCTTCTAGAGTTTCCCCGAATCCAAAAATGTCATACGTAAGATCGATATTAAAACATCGACAATGTGTATTACCCCATCTCTCGATTGTTGATATTATCTTTACCATATCACCCTAAGATACTTATTATAATAATACTCCATCTTGGTTAAACTTTAATAAAACCTCTTAGGGGATGTTTGTATTGGCTTCTACTTTTGGTTTCTGCTTAAAAAAGCTAAAAGCCAATACGAATACCTGATTTCTCGAAGCAGCTTCTCCACTTCCCTTGCTTCCGTCTCACTCCGTGGATAAGGCAGGAGATCATGGGAGCATCACACACCCCGCTCCTCTCGCCCCATCTCTCCGATATCTCTCCCTCACTTTTACCACCACCCGCCCACTCCTTCTAAAAGCTACTTCTTTCATCCACTATTATTTATTTTTAGCTAAAATCTATTAGCCACGGCTAATACGAACACCTCCTTAATTTGTTGATTTGAGCACTCGAATTATTCAATTTTGTGTAATCATCATCCATCACTTAGACCATGGTGTGTTGATGTGTCCCGTCAACGCTTGCCAAAAGAAAGCATCGCCTCCGCAAAATCTAGATGTGATTCAAGGGTTGGTCTACTTGTCATTCGACTGTTTCTTTCTTAAAAAATCCATCGTTTTTTGGATAATTGGATCTAGGTCCAATGGTTCTGTTCCCTTCTCATACTACTACTACTTCCTTTCTCCGATCCCATAGCTCTGCCTTCCTATTATCCCATCTCACAATGCCACCCACCTCTTGCCTCCTGAGCCCCTAGCCGTCTCGTCTGCATCGAAGGCGACGCCAGCGAGCCCCTCTACGTCCTGCCACCGCCCATCTCCTCCTTCCCCATCTCTGTTGCTATTACCGCCATCTGCTTCCTCCCTCCTCGTCGATACCGCTGTTAGCCTCCCTCTCCTCCGCTCCCGCCTTTTTCCTCGTCTCCAGCAGTTATCACTGTTGGATTCACCACAGCCTCCCACCACCTCATAATATTCTCTTAGACTTCTCTTCCCCACCAACCTCCACCGCCCACGGCCCTCCTCTAATCCATAGTCGAGGCGGTGCCACCGCCGCTCACCACCACCCCGGCATTCCTCTAAGCCCGGTGGCTACCGGTGAACCATAACTCTAACTTGGAGACGCAGACGGCTACCATGTCTAGAGAAGAAGACAATGTGGGGCTTGCCGGGTCTTTACCAGAGATGGAGATGGGTGGGATCCACAAGAAGACAATGTGGGGCTTGCCGGGTCTTTACTAGAGATGGAGACGGGTGGGAGCACGGAGCTTCCATTGCTTCAAACATCATGCCTTCATCGTCCGCGTGGATGCATGTACGCAAGATCTCCTCTGCTTTCCATGGCGATTCGTTCATTGGCACCATGCATCCAGCCGATTCCGCGCTTGTTTTTCTTTTTCGTTCTGTCGATGTAGACGACGACCCACGTTTCAAAAAAAAAAAAAGATGAAGACGACGACCCACGGTCGAGCCCACAACACAGTGGATGCAACACGCAAGTCGCGCCACGGTCACGATTCTTCCAGAGCACACGTACAATATGACGGCAAGCCCATGAGCGTGCGCCTACTGCTTTTGATCGTAAGCCGGCCGTGTTCAGACGTCAAGTCCGGCCCGGACAGGTTGTTGGCTTTGTGGCAGCTACGCATGCACTTCCCGATCAATCGACGGCGGCTCCACCAGCGTTTATCAGGTTCCCACGGTAGATGCGCGGCGGACTTCAACTATATAGCCTCCCACAGCACGGGTATACGTTGTCCACTTAATACGCATGCATATGTATCCGCTAATTATTCAGACGAGCGCCAGGCTTGGACAGGCATCGGAGCGGCATCGCTCTCCAGCCAGCTGAGCAGGTCTCAGTTCTCAGGTCCTACTGTTCCAATCATGCAAGATTAACCGAACTAGGCTCAAAATCAGAGTTGCTCCGGATCAGACAGTATCCGCTATTGTTTTTTCTCCCTTCCGGTCAATCTTCCAATCATGCAAGATTAACCGAACTAGGCTCAAAATCAGAGTTGCTCCGGATCAGACAGTATCCGTTTTTGTTTTTTCTCCCTTCCGGTAGTTTTCTAGCCAATTAGCAACATCCCTGCTCCATTACGATAAGCATGCCTACTCCGTTAATAGAACCGACAGTGATTATACAACATGATCACCTCCATCAAGTAGTCTAACCCCTTAGACTAACATCTCTCTCTCTCTCTCGCTGTTCGCGTCTAACGATGACGTGCACACGACAGGACGTTGCTTTCGCAAGCCGGAGACGCCGGGTTTTGGTCAGAGCAGTGGCATGGCATCTACTTCTCAACCGCTCCAGGAATCTTTTCAGCCCCAGCTCAATCTGTAGACTTGCCATTTTTGATGTATCGTATGCTAAACGAGGGAGTAACGACAACGGCAAAAGGACCATGACAAGCAGTACATATACGAGCTATTTTTGGCTGCAGCTTAATTTGGCGAATGGTAGGCAACGAATTTTGATCCTGGATTGCACACTGGATTACTAGACCGTCCTCGATCATTTCAAATGAGGTAGTCCCATGTTTACCTGAAAGGCTGAAACTTGAGGCACTTGTCCTTTGTGGTCTGTGGCCGACGAAGATTAGCCGACTAGTACTACTGAACAAGCAAAGGACTCAAATTCGTATGGTCTATTTGGAATGTGAAATTTTTTTCTTCGTTTCTTAAGAAAATTAAACTATATCTTTCAGATCGCTGCATTTCAAAAAAAGGCCATAAATTGGGCAGTTTTTATGTTTTTCCCCTTAAAACAACGTAATCGTATTCGAGGTCAACATATCAGCTCTAAGTAACCCTGTGATTATTCTGCTTTGCAGTCACGTCAACACGGAACGGCACCACTAGTTCACACTTTGCTCCATCTTTCCTCCTTTTTTCAGAGAAAAGCGGATGATACTGTGTGGTTCTGCGACATCGCTGAGTGCGAGGCTCCAATAGTCTAAAGAGCTACCATGTACCATTTGAGGTGCATTGTTTGAATTGGGTGAAGTCCGCGACGTCGAGTCACCATCTGAATTCTAAACCGATACGTCGTTTTCTGAAATTGTGAGCAGTTGTCAGTTTGCTAGTCTAACCAGAAAAAAGAACAGAAAGAATACTTCTGAATAATGGGAGATATATGACTGGTTACCAGTACACGTCCTACCACCACCAGTACTCTGAATGCACAGCACAGTATAGGGACAGCAAGACATTCTTTTCTTCCCTCAGCACCTCACAGTTTGGTTTCTTTAATTGGAGTCTCTTGAAACAGTTGCAGATCGGACTATGAGGGTGAGAATTCTCAGCTCTGTTTCTGTTGATGTGTCTGTATTACAGTGTCTAATCTAACACCTGAACTTCCACAATGCTTCAGAAGGAGATTATCATTCGGATGCAACCGGACTCCGACAAATCCCATCAGAAGGCGTTGAAGGTGGCAGCTACAGTCAGCGGTACGCTACTTCTGAACCTGATTCTGCTCCTCTTTCCTTCTTCTGTGTTCTCAAGAAATGCAACTTAGTTAATCTGAAGCGAAGAATGATTTCGTGATTTGATCAGGAGTGGAGTCGGTTACGGTGACCGGCAGGGACAAGGACCTGCTGCTAGTGATCGGCGACGACGTGGACACGAGCAAGCTGACCAAGAAGCTGAGGAAGGAAGTCGGAGAGGCCGAGATAGTGGAGTTGCGGACTCTGGACGCAGGCAGTACGGGAGCGCTGCTACCGGTCGGCACGTCCAAGGGCATCGTCGTCGCAGAGTCCCAGTCCCAGTACCACTGGCATCCCAGTACTCTCGGCCGGAGCTTGCCGGGAGGCGGCCGCATCACGTACCCGGTCGCCGCGCCATTGGCTGTGGCTAACCCCGGCGCCGCAAGGTGGCCGGCCGAGAACAGGCAGGCGGGTTACTATCCCAGCACGCCCAGCCCGTCCTACTACTACCCGCCGCCCATGGCCGGACACGGCGGGTACGGGAGCAGCTACGCGCACGCGGTGGCGCGCAGCCACCCGGCGAACTACTCGCCGATGATCGAGCGGCACGACGACCACGCCGTGGGCCGCTCGCGCAAGGCGGGGAGGCATAGGCACGGCGGCGGAGAGGCCAAGTGCTGCTCCATATTGTAGCTCGTTTTTTTTTTCTTTGTCGTGGTGGCGATCGACGTTGTCAACTGTGAATTGTGATTTGTGTTCGTTGGTTCATCATTAGTGCAGCTAACGTTCAGGATTGATATGTACATGTTTTCTTTGAGTTTTAGCCTTTAGACCCTGTTTAGAATGCAAGAATTCAAACACAGGAGGAAATGTTTTCACGTAAAATTTCTGCATTCCTGCAAGGGAAATGCCTTAGGATCTGGAACTTTGAATCCAAATGACTTGTACCATAGGGAATTGCGGATACTGTGCCCATTTTTAGAACCGGTGCAAATCTAGGTTGAAACAATCGAATACGAATTAAATATACATCAAACAATGTTCGTATTTATATATTTTAAATAAACACGAATATAAATTGAATATACGTGAAACGATGTTTGTATTCGTATTTTTTATATGAACACGAATACGAATCTAATATCACAACGAATACGATTCAAATTGAATATCTACTCAATTCGAACGAATCCAAATATCCCATAACTTATGTAATGTGAAGATATTAATGGCACATTATCCTCATGTAGTCACACTTAATCACTCTAATTTATTTATTTCACCTAAAGAAACATGAATTTGCATTAAATTGAAAAAAATCATCCAACTAATCAACCATATTGCAATAAAACATGTATATTGTTTCATCAAATTCGAATGCGAATACTTTTGATAGAATAACATTTCGGTTGATAAAAGTTCTTACCTTACTCACATTCATATTTTTTATGCACATTCGGATACGAATATGAATAGGAGAGAATATGTTAATTGGATAAAAAATTTATATCATATTTGTATCGGAACAAATTTAGTAATTGAATAGTATGGATAATCCATATCCATTCCCAACCAGCAGACCCAATGCTACTAAGTGGAGTACTAACCACTGAGATTATGGTCTGTTCATATTTATTTTTGCTTCTAGTTTTTGATTTCAGAAGTATAAGCCAATACGAATAACCTAGTTTCTATAAGTTGTTTCTATCGATCACTACTTTTCTCTTTCACGTATTGTAATGTACTTTGTATTTTATTATATCACAATTTCGTAAGTCGCATGAAGGTCCGAATGTTATAATGTCTTTCGTTATACCGTTTTTCTTATATAATGCACTACTAATCATCAGTTACTATTATTTATCGTACATCTCTGTTAGCCACCACTGTTTACTAGTTGCAACTAGTAAAAGACAAAATAGACCCAATATATATCCTATTCTGAAACGCAGTCAAGTCAAGCAATTCATGCCCCGGGACCATAAGTATGTAATTGCCAAAGTCAATCACGTCAGTCAATTCCTAACCCTAAAAATAATCAAGTCAATTCCTAACCCATCCTAGATTGGTAGTAACAAAGAGGTGCTCCTGCTATAATCACTTGATGACGTGTCATTAGATGACATATTCATGACCTAACGCTGCAGTCGAATGACATACCCGAACGAAACGGGCTTCGCAACGTGTAGCAACGGCACAGATTGGTCACGGCTTTACCACCTCTACTACTTCTTAAAAAAACAGTAGCGGTAATGGTTTATCGAATTTTTGTATCAATAATCTATTTTTAATTCAAAATAACAGAAATATTTTAATAGCAATATTTTTTACAGAAATAGACTTCAGTCGCCCGACCGTTGAGTGACTAAAACCTGTCACCCAATGGACAGACGACACGCATGCAATCCATCGGCCGTTGTTGATTTATGTTTTAATTGTGTAAAACTATTTTAATTTACACTTTTGTATCATAAACTTGATTTTAATCATTGAGATTTTTAAAAATATCTATTCGTCCTCTCTGGTCGGTCCCTCGACCTACAACTTACTGAAAATTGTAGTACTAGCACAGATTTTGTTTCTCCTGCAATTCCAAAACTCTTGCTGGAATCAGCTACCATTGTGCACACGCAGTCCCGTTTCCATCTACTGCAATCATAAAAATTTGAAGGCCTGTACTGCCACTGCCGCAGCTCTGCTACGTGCCGGGTCTGACCGGACGGTCGACCGTTTGAATCCCTCGTATAATCAGACAGCAAGAAGAGGATCAAGAGGGAACAAAATACACTGCTCAAACGTTTGAATCTTTCGGGCTCCGAAAATAATAATCACTACTCCACCCAGCCCGCACGTGCGCGTGTGGCCCCCCGCACCCCAACAGCAGCCACCGAATCCCGACGTTATCCAACGCCCCCCACGTGTAGAGATCTCGCCGGCCACCGATGCTGCGCGGTGCGTCGGCCTCCCGCAGCGGACGCGCCTATCTTTCAGCGCTGCAGCTCCGGTAAAATCGCTCATAGCCCCCTGCGAGTTCAAAATATTACGAAGCGAACTGTGGAACGTTCCAGTTAAAGTACGCCCCCTCTGCCTCGGGGTCAGCGTTTTTCAAATACTCCTGCGCTGCGCACTCTGCCCCTCTGGGCTCGTTGCTGCCGTTGCACGGTGCAGAGTTGGGTGGTGTGATCTGTGAGGTGTGAGCGGTGACGTTGGCGAGTTTCGGGAGTCGGGGGAGCGGTGGGCAAGCTAGGCGGCGGCGGCGGCAGCGGCCGGGATCGATGATGAGGCTGCTCGGCGCGGCGGGGGAGGACGGGAAGGTCAACGACGAGGGGATGGCGCTGCGCAAGGCCGAGGAAGCCGGTGAGTACTGTTCAGCCATTCGCGTCGCGGAAGCGGGGTTTGCTCCTGCTCCGCATTTGGCATCTGCATTGTAATGCACGCGCGGGTGATCCGTGATCCGCATCTGCGCCATTGTCGAGTTGAGCTGCGGCGGCGAGAGCTGGGAGGAGTGCTCGCCGATGCCCGACCAGTTGTGCCTTGTTCCCCGGCGCGGTGGGAGTAGCTCGCCGCGGCATTCGCACGGCTGCACCCAGGAAGTGGAGTAGTACTACATGAGAGAACACTATCAAGCCTCGTTTAATGTACTCCACTACTGTTGTCGTAATTAACGTAGACAGCTAGTACCGCCAGCTTCTGCATATGGTAAGGCCTGCATGAGTGTGACCGAAGCATTACTCTGGTTTAGTGGATTTGCGTTTAGTTTAAGTAAAGTAATGATGCATTAAGTACATGCGACATTATTCTCGTGGTAATTGATTATTCCGCAAGTACATGAAAAGACGTGTTGAATTTAGCATTTCAAATTTCCGTTTCTGTTTTCCATTCAGAATTTGAGGGGAAAAAATGTATTAGGAAGATCAAACCGCAGTACCACACGGCCGTGTTCATCTGCACAGGCCAATTCACCTACCCCTACTTTGTTACGATTGCGAACCTCTCTGGCTCTGATCTGTTGCCAATGCGGCCGCCGCAGCTGCGCGGAGGTGCGAGGCGGCGCGATGGCTGCGGCAGATGGAGCCGGCGGCGGCGGAGTCCCTGCCGGAGAGGCCGTCCGAGGAGGAGTTCTGCACGGCGCTGCGCAACGGCCTCGTCCTCTGCAAGGTCCTCAACCGCGTCAACCCCGGCGCCGTCCCGAAGGTGCGTCCCTGACACCCTACAAAAACCGATCAGATTGAGTGAAAAAAAGCGTCAGATGTCAAGTGTGAGTTTTCACGAATCTGTGGCAGTTGTTGCTTGGAATCTCAGTGCTTGTTGTTGTTTCCGACAGGTCGTGGAGAATCCCATTGTCGCGGTGCAGTCGTCTGACGGGGCGGCACAGTCTGCGATTCAGTACTTCGAGAACATGAGGAACTTCCTTGTTGCAGTTAGCGAGATGAATCTATTGACGTTTGAAGCTTCCGATATAGAGAAGGTACAGCTTCCCAGTTGTTCATGGTATATCATGACAATTTTTCATTGTTATTACGAGTTGTTTGACTTGCTCAATTGTATGGCCTTAGAGTTTCACTGAATTTGTTGTCCATTTGCCAGAAAATAGGCCAAAGTGTATCATTGGAAATTGTTATGGCTCTTATATTTTTAGTACTCATTTTAAGTTCGCTAGGACCAAACAAACAGAATTCATTTAGAGTATCTTAGTGAGAGAGTACATCGATGGGGGCAAATATCTTCAATCAAGCAACCCCGTCTTGAAATTTGATAACACAAATTACATGTACAATTTAGCTCAATATTTTCAACCTGTGGCATCTGAATTCTACCCACAACATTGACAGGGAGGTTCATCAATGAAAGTTGTGGACTGCATACTTTGTCTCAAAGGATACCACGAGTGGAAGCTCTCGGGTGGGATTGGTATATGGCGGTATGACGGCATTGTGAAGATTGCATCCTCAAGCAAAAGGTCGCCTTCACATTCAACGAGGGTTGGAGTCTCAGCTGACCTGAACCAACAAATGCTGGAATTTGTTAATCTTCTATCCGAGGTTTCCCTTGATGAATCTAGAGTTGGAGAATCTCAGCATTCTCTTTTCCAGCACTTTGTTCTCCGAGTTGTGCGGGCATTCCTTCTGGAATGGGGTGAAGCTGAGGGCTTGCCTTTAGATGATATGGTAGGTAAGTTCTGCTTATTCTTATATATTTGTTGATCCTTTGAATACTCGTTTGATTGATAACCCTCATCGAACAATGCTGTACCTTGACCAAAATAACCTCTGGCCTGAATTCCTTACGTTGGTGAGTTTTCAGGTCCTTGAAACAATACTTGAGCAAGCCTGTAAAGAATTCACCATTCTTCTCGCTTCCCATCGAAACCAGGTACAGTATCATCTGTATATTCTTCGATGTCTCTTTCGTTATGATGATGTAAATTTATGTACACTACCCAACAGGTAGCATTTGCCAAAACTCAATAATGGTCCTGCTATAAACAACTGTAAAAACCTAAAACTCTCTAATGATTATTGAATACTCACTTTTAAACATGTCAAATCTAACAGGTCAGATCACTTCTAAGGAAGATGATGAAAGATGAAAATGGAACACTCTCTAAACTGGAATTGATCGAAGCTATCTCAAAATCTCTGAAGGAGAATAGTGAGTGCTTATTCTCTTCATTGCGATTACCCTGTGGCAGCCGCAAACACTTGATTGATGGGAGAGGACCTGAACACCAACAAGAAGAGCTGGAGGTAGGGAGTGTTGTGCAATAAATTGTGCTGCTGAGCTTGTTAGTTGGCAATCTGTCTAGAATAAAACCAACACTCTTCTTCTTCCCTTATAACATAAACAATACCACATCTACTGTCAGGCTGCATGTTATGTATTTTGTAGCAATTGCATGTTTTTCTTGTCAGGACCCCTTTCCGAACAACAAGTAGTAGTGAAAATATTGAGCACTAGCTAGCACTTTTGCACCCCTCTAATGACAACTATCCTGTTCAAGACTAAGATATTAATGATTAAAATGATCTTTGGTATCATAAATTCTGTTTCCCTTTGCTGATTATGACTGTTCTATTAAATTTGACATATTCAGAAGTTAAAACTGTCCTTCAATGAGATGAAGTCTCAAGTTGAATCTACTCGAGCTAAATGGGAGGAAGACTTGAGGAGGCTAGGTGAGTAACACATTTGAAATTTTGTCTAACACCGTGTTCTTTGATCTCTAATCAGATTTTAATATTGTAGAAAGCTGTTTTGAGGCTCAGAACCATAATGCTTACCACAAGTTACTTGAGGAAAATCGTAAGCTGTACAATCAAGTACAGGATCTTAAAGGTAAACTACAAATATATTAGCTTCATTTGACTAGTAATAAGATATTTAGTTACTGATTACTTCAAAATGTTTCTTAGGTAGCATTCGAGTATACTGTAGAGTGAAACCTTTCCCAAAGACGCCATCTGATCAAAGATCTGCTGTTGATCATATTGGGGAAAATGGGGAGATCATGATTACGAACCCTCAAAAGCAAGGAAAGGATGGACGGAAGATATTCTCATTCAACAAAATATTTGGACCTAATGCTTCACAATGTACATCATCAACCTTCCTCAATTTTCATTTCTCATTTACTGCAAACCGATAGCATTCCCTCTAGAACTTTATAAATAAGATCAAATCATTCATGAGAAGGTTATGTGATTTTGCTTAGATATATAGTCAATTGCCCAAAAAATGATTTTTTGCGACGAATGAATGAATTATTTAGTTGATGATGCAAAGAGCAATATATGATTATATGAGTCTGTTGGTCAGAAAAAGAACGATGCATTACTTTGGGAGATTGTCAGATATTTTTGTAGATGTAGTTTTGTTGGCAACTCTTAATTCTACCTGTCTTAATGTTACTCACCTTTACTTTTGTTTTCTTGGTAACAGCTGAAGTTTTTGCTGATACGCAACCATTGATCAGATCCGTGATGGATGGCTATAATGTTTGTATATTTGCATATGGTCAAACAGGATCTGGAAAAACATACACCATGGTAATTCTTCACAAGCCACTGTAATTAAAATTTTTAACATTAGTTTTGTGGAACGTTTTCAAATCAAGGAACCCGATACTATAACAAAAAACAAAGTGTTCAAAACTGGTAAACAATAATAAGAGCAATGTCCTTCTGTAAGTTACTTATTTTCATTACACGTCATGGTATTTTTGTTGCTTTCTTTATGACGATGTATTTTTTTGCATACATTACTCAGAGCGGTCCAGATATAATGGCAGAGGAAACCTGGGGCGTGAACTACCGGTCGCTAAATGATCTGTTTGATATTTCTCAAAATAGAGCAGATACCACCGCATATGATGTGAAAGTTCAGATGATTGAAATATACAATGAGCAAGTGAGGGATCTATTGATGGCCGATGGTGCAAACAAAAAATATCCTTTCATGACTGATAAAAGAATTATTTCAAGTTGGCATTTGAAAACAAATAGTTGAAGAAAGATGTTTCCCCATGCATGTTGAAAATTCTCCCATTATATGGCACACATGAAATATGTTGCTTTATGTTCACTTTCCTTGCTTCATTGTTAAAACTTTGCTTTAATATTTTTTTCTTAACCATAAACACATTAGAGATACGTAACAGTTCTCATGTAAATGGACTCAACATCCCTGATGCAAATCTAGTGCCAGTGAAGTGTGCACAGGATGTTTTGGATCTGATGAAAGTTGGCCACAGGAATCGGGCGGTTGGAGCAACTGCTCTTAATGAACGAAGTAGCCGCTCACACAGGTATTTTATAACTAATGCAATGAACTTCATCTCATCCTTAGTATAATATCTTTGATATTGTCCTTTTCTAGAGATAATCTCTCTTGAATCGTTTAGTGATATATGCATAATCACTGCATGTGGGTTTTTTTTTTTTTTTTTTTGCTCTTCTATAGTGTGTTGACAGTTCATGTGCAAAGCAAGGAGATAATTTCTGGTTCAACTCTAAGAGGATGCCTTCATCTGGTGGACCTTGCGGGAAGTGAGAGGGTGGACAAATCTGAGGCCACTGGAGAAAGATTAACTGAAGCCAAGCATATAAACAAATCACTATCGGCACTTGGTGATGTTATAGCTGCACTTGCCCAAAAGAGCTTCCACGTTCCATACCGGAATAGCAAGCTAACACAAGTGCTACAAGATTCCTTAGGTACACAGTCTCTTTTACAAGATTAAACTTGTTTCGTCAAGAATGCCCACATAGCTAATTATTTGTTTTTCTTGTAAAATAGGTGGCCAGGCAAAGACATTGATGTTTGTGCATGTGAATCCTGAAGCAGATTCTTTTGGTGAAACAGTGAGCACTCTCAAGTTTGCCGAGCGTGTAGCCACAATAGAACTTGGTGCAGCTCGTGTTAATAAGGAAGCTGGGCAGGTCAAAGACCTGAAGGAAGAGGTATGATTTTGACATTGTGTTGTTGAAACGTAGCAGGCATTGGAACTTTGTTTTCATAACTCATGGTTTGTAACTGTCTTTGTTAGATTGCTAAACTAAAATTGGCATTAGACGATAAGGAACGTGAAGCAGCACAGCTAAAAGATGTTGCTAACCGTGTGCCCTCTGAGATAAGAAGTGCAAGAACGAGATCACCTCTAACCACCAGCTTGTCCTTGAAGCCTGAAGCTGGTCAGTATTCCAGTGTTGACACTTGTACAAGTGAGGTATTTTGCTTTAGACCTCCCTGAAAACTCATTCAGTATTATGTTCATCTATTGGAATTAGTTTCTTGCAAGTTACAGCACATAACACATTACTCACTTATCTTAATCATACGGCTTCTTTCTCACAGAGATGTCCTAAAGATATGTCTTGTTCCATTGGCAGATCAGAAGCTCGTCATATGGAAAACAAAGAAGGTTTCGCTCTCCATTGTCAGTGAGAGAGCTGGATGATAAGTCACCTGTCATCAACAGGGAATTATACTTGAGTGCGTGGAAGTTTAAGACTCCTTCCCCTCCAGTAAGAAGCTCGTTGTCTGCTGAGAGGGCTGGCATTGCTAAAAGTGTGGAGAAGACCGAAAGCATTGATTGCACGCCTATATCAAGGATTGAAGTGCCTGCGAAAGTACTGCACAGCAGCTCTAGGAACACACCCTCATCCGTTCTGACAGCTCAAAGTTTACGGAAATTCCGAGACTCGGAAGAAAATAGAAGCACAAGACCATCTGTTCGAGAAAGTATGACAAAGAACAGGCCTGACAGTGCGACAAAGGCTCCGAAAGAAGAGCAAACGGCAAGCAAATACACGGAAACTAGAGTGAGGTCAGATGCCAAGAACACGAAGAACAAATCCGAAATGGAAAACGAGTTTGCGAACAGTGAGCCCACCTTCCATTTCAACAGGAAGGCGAAGAAGTTCCCGCCACAAGCAATAAGACAGTCCCGAAGCATCGACCTTAGGTATGATTCTTCTTCAGCTATTTTGCTTTTCCTGGTAGGCTGGTAGTTGTATTGCATCTCTTTCTGGTTTCTGCCACTTGCGAATGGGTGCATAGGTGAGCGCTAACAGACGCGTTTTTTTACACTGTCAGGACCTCGGTCCGGGAGATGGAGCCTCTGACCGAAGGGAAGCATCGCCGGAACAGGCCGCCCTACACCGAAAGGACCAACATCCCGTTGCCGGAGACCCGGCGCAGCGTCTCTCTGCCCCGCGGGAAGATTGCTCTTGTGTGAATCTAGCTTCGTTAGGAATTCTATTCGTTGATTTGATGATGCTACGTTTGTGGATGCGATAATCCTGTGGTCCGACCGATCTGTAGGCTCTACGGCTGGTAGAAACCCGCTGGGGATCACATCATTCGTTGAGTTCTTTTTATTAAGTTCCTGTGTTTGTTTTCGACAAACCTCAGTACCTCACGTCCTTTGTACAATGTAAAGATGTATCAGTTGCTGTTATATGTCATGCGATGGTGATCGGAAAATCGAAACCGATGCTTGTGATTGACGTTTGTGAAGTTCATGTTTCCCGGTTCGAGGTACGAATTTACACATCTGCTACGGGGAACTGAAAGTTTGTTTAATTTTCCCCTTTCAAAAAAATGTTTAAATTTTGTTCGGGTTTTTTTCAGAAAGAAATTTTTCCATAATTTCTTCCATGGATTTAGGTAGATCTATCCAAATAGGTGGCATGGCACAGGCCCGATTCAACACTAGCTTGTTTAGCCTGTTAGCCCGAACAGGCCATGTCGTGCCAGCCCATGTGCTGAGGCAGCGACCTAGGCACGGCCCAATGGGGTTCATGCCGTGCTGGGCCGACACGCCTTGTTTAGTTCGACGGGCCACTAGGCACGGCTAGCCCGTTCGGCCTGACTAGCCCATTCGACCTGAAAAATTTAAAAAAACATAATAATTCAAAAAAATATGTAGAATTCGAAAAAAGCACAATAAATTATAGAAAATATAATAATAAGCTTTATTAATGTTTAAATAGTTGCATCGTTAAAAATTTTGCCAAATAAAAATTCAACTTGAGAAAATCTTGGCAAAAAAAGTACAACCTGTAGCTCAGCATTACAGGTAAAAATAAAAAAAGGTACAATGTATATATGGATGCTCTAAGAAGCGTCGGTGTTGTCGGTGTCTTGATGGCCTTCGCTATCGTCGGTGTCTTGATTGCCTTCGTTGTCGTCTAGATAGAGATTGTTGAACACGTATTCCAACTCCGTATCCACTGCGCCGTGTTGAGCTCGCGCATCAGCTTGTTCCCAATCTTTCACTTTGAGAAGTACTTGCATTATCTCACTCGTGAGACTTATTCTTCTTCCCTCTAATATTCTTCTAGAAATGCTGAAAGCAGACTCGAAAGAAACCGTTGAAACAGAAACGGTTAACCCATCCCGTGCTAATATGGATATCATAGATATGTTAGCTTATTCTTGCGTCACCAGTCCAAAATGTTAAAGTTCTCTGTATGATGAGGTACGAAATCACTATCCAGAAAGGTTGATAGTTTCCCACAGCCCCTGGTATGGATTGTTCCAGCATGATGATGTAGAGCTTGATCTTCCGAAGGATCCTGGTTCACCAAAAATTTTGTCTTATATATTTGTCTTCTTACCTGTGGTGGATGTTGGTGTAGGTCGTTATAAGCAAACTCCCTGAATCTTTATGCTCGTACTTCTAATAAACTTCAGATAATTTAGAACAAACTGTTGTAAAAAAGTAGAATCCTACATCCCTGTAGGCTCACCTATAAGTCAGTGTTATAATTCCAATCATGTACCGTACCATTGGGGGTTGTACTGTAACTGTGTTTGCCTCATGGCTATGTCTTATTTTTGTTTACATCTTTGGGCGTGTCTGTGCAAATACCTGGTTCCACCTGAAGACTTTGCAGATAATTCATGACGACATATTTTACAAACAGCAACTCTTACCTAAGCTCCGATCGCGTCTCACTTCACTATCTTGTCAAAATCTGTCAACATCTCCGACATGTTGGGTCTAGACCTCTTTTACTCCGATGCTTGCAGATGTAGAGGAACTCATTGCCTAACGATAGTACAGTCAGTATCTACTCTACCATTTGAGGCGGAGGCAGAGGCGAAGACGTGTTATTCCCGAAGGATAAAAGATCTTCCGTATCAATTCTGTATTCACTCAACATGTAAATTGTCAAAATTTTCCATAGAGAAATGCGGGAAACTGCAAAATACAAATAGAAAATTACACTATTACCTATTTTACATCACAACAAATAAAGGTAAGAACAACATAAGAATATGCAAATTAGTATTGTTACTTCTTTTCTTGACTTTAAGCTAGATTTCGAATTTTTGAATTTTTGGTAAAATTATTTTGAATTTTACCAAATTATCACAAAGTGTATCAAAGTTTTCACAAGAGATTTTGGAGAAGAAATTGTTGGTTTGAGTGTGGTTGAATGAGGGGGTATGCTAGCTATTTATAGAAAAATTAGAGATTTTTAAAATTTTTCATATTTTTAAACTCTAAACTGATCATAAAACGGCTAGAAATTTCAAAATCTTGACCGTTAATAATACTAAATGAGCCAAATTGGTCGTGCTCATCGTACTGGGCTTATGCCAATCGTGCCTAGCGATCATATGTTCGTGCCTAATAGGCTGTTCCCACTAGACTACGCATGTCTACGGGCCTACCGTGTCCATCAGGCCACTATATCGTGCCGTGCCTAGCCCGATACTATGCATGCCGTGCCATGCTAACACGCTAAACTAGGACAACGGCCTTAGGTACGGCCTAGCTCCTTATGCCATGCCGGTTCGGTGGTCCGACACAATCTGCCACAGGCCGTGCCTAGCTATAGGCCAGCCCATAGGCATGGTTTATTTGTTACCTCTAGATTTAGGCCATTTGGAATATATAAAGTTTTCTCGATTCTAGTAGAAATTAAATTGTTTCTGTGGAAGTCCTATAAAATATAAATTAAACAATTTCCGTGAAAATCCTATAAAATATAAATTAAACTGTTCCCGTGAAAGTCCTATAAAATCCCCTGTTTCTAACAGGACCTTAATGCTGGATTTTCACGTGAATTTCGCAAGAAATCCGGTTAAAATTTGGCATTTCAAACGCATGCAAGGGAAACGTTACGCCATACATGTCCGTGCTGTCACTCGGGAACGGTACTCAGCCTCACACAAATCGGACTATGGAGGAGGCGGCGGCACGCGAGCGGAAGCGGCAGCGCGATGGCGAGGCGGCTCCATCGACGGCGGCGGGGGCAGGGGAGGCGCAGTACGTGTACCTGCCTATCGCCGACGCCCTGAAGGCCCCGGGCGCTCGGGTCTGCCTCTTCGCCGCCGTCTCCGAGATCGGCGCCGCCGTCCGCAGCCGCGGCACCGGTGAGCCTCCCCACCCCCCTCACCTGCCCGGTCCACGTACCCTGCGCTCGTTCCCCTAGGGTTTTGGGTGTTGGCTCTTCACGGCTTTGCACTGCTTGGGTGCTTTGGGGCGGCTAGGTCATGGACTCGTGGTGTCCTTCCGTTGCTTCGTTTGCCTCGATTAGCTAGCTAATGCTTAAATGAGCTCTGTTACGCTGGTGAAGATTGTGGTGGAGGGCTGCGGTGGAGTGTGGAGGATTGCGATTAGGTTGCTGTAGAAGTTCGTTACAAGCGTTTTTCTGAAATCTGAACCGCTTGATGCCTTAAGCTGTGTGTCATGATTAGCAAACTGTTCTTAGGGCCTGCTCTCGATTACATGCTGTGGAAACAGGAAGTCGTAGGGTGATCTTTTGTGGATTTTTGATGTGAAATTAGACTACAACGTTTGATTTGATTTGCAGAATTGTGCTGGTTGTGCTTTCATTGCTTAACCAGGCTGGTGACTTCTTCAAAAGAAAAACCCATGCTTTAGCATCTCAGTCACACCTAAACCAACTCTTTGGCGACTTTTGATGGCTTTTTCCTGAAACCAATCAGATAGTGAGAGGGATCTTATGCTGATGCTATCATGTTCAACTCATGGGTTCCTCGCAACAAACACATGATAATGCTCCGCCATAACTACTTGAGTAAATTGTTAAATTGGGTTAAAATTTCATTCCTTGTTGATTCCGTTTCGCACTTTCGCTTATTCCTGAAATCAATGCTATGCCACCTGGTCGTGGCTACTATTTTTGCAGATTTCACTCTTACATTGAGGATTGTGGATCAATCACGTGCAGCTGGGATCTCTGTGACCTTTTTTGCTGATAACACTGCACTCCTTCCCTGTGCTAGGTCAAGCGGAGATGTGATCAGTCTCCATAATGTTGTGGTATAACCCAAAACTCTTCAAATGTTCAACTTGTCACATTCTATGGCATTTCTAAGAACTCTAACTTGGCACCTACATTGTTTTTGTGTGCTTGTCTATGTATTTTTTTCTTTCCTAATCTTCTTAAGTACATATTTTGTAGTGACTAGATCATGTCTACCTTTATCTGCAGATAACAATGCATCATGGAGAATTCTTTGTAACATATAACAAAAAGTTTTCTTCGTTTGCATTATTTGAAGGGAAAGTATCTACAGAATGCAGCCCATATCAGACTTCTATGAAATATCATGGAAGCAAACATGACAATGAAATTTTAACCCAGATGAGAATGTGGCTTGTGTATCATCCTACAGGTGACTCCTAATTGAAAAGCTACTGCTGTTCATTTCGTTTGTCCACCCATCTACTATATATGTTGTGTGATGCTCCAATCGTGCCATTTCAATATTTTCCCATCTATGTAATATCATGGATTATGAGCTTCTAAACCCGGATGAGAACTCTTCTTGCCTATCATACTTGAGGGGGCTCTTAAAGGCTATTGCTGTTTTCAATTTTTTTTGTTCCCACCAGTTAGTGTAATGTGCACAAACCGATATAGGGCCCATTAGTATACAATAGGCCTTCATTTAGGTACTCTCCTTTGCCCACAAGGGTAATATTAGTTGATAATTATTGATAAAAATAGAATTTGCATTCTCACCTTTACCATCTTAGTTAAGGGCTGTCTCTGTCTGGGTTGGGTTTCATTCAATACAATGACAATCTAAAATTTCTCTGTCCAAATGGTTCCCTTTTTGTTGGTTTTGTCAGCTTCTTGCCGGCATCTTGTGTTATTTTAAGTGCTTGTCGACTTGTCGTTCCAATATCTCATGAATATATGCTATCCAGATGCTTTTGGATATACACCTTTATATCCTAGCATGACCTATGTGCAAAATTATCCAGTGATTTATGATTGTGTGTTTCTGTACAGATTTGTGAAATATTTCTATCTTCACTCAGAATATATGCATTGTCAGTATCTTTTGCAATATTTGTTACTGTTTCTAACTATCTATGTTGTACCATAGGTCTGAAAGATCTTGAATTGCAACTAAGGGGTATAAAATCTTGTTCTACTTTTGATCTTGTATGCAAGGTTGGTTCTCTGTTCCATCATATTAGATTTGATACTAATTTCAACAGAGGAATTATCATAGTTTTTTTCTTTGTAGGTTCTTCATGTCCATGAAGATTCCAATGGCGAATGGATTTTTTATGTTTGGGATGGAACGGATACTCCTGCGACTGAGCTTCAGATACTGTAGGGTTAGACATTGTCATCATTGTTTAACTTTCAATTTCAACAGTAGGCAATAGCTAATAAAACCTGTTATGAAATCTAGGATGGTGCTATGGTGCTTTTGACATATTATCAGGGCTTTCATTAGGTTGTTTTGAAGTGAATATCAAGGTCTTGAACTTGGGTATAGTAGCAAATAGGACTTGTCTTCTTATGAGGCATATGCTAATGTAACTGTTCATTTTTAGCTAAATTGTGCGCCTCTGTTATTTCTCTTGGTGAGCATGTAGTTTGGACACGGAAGAAGTTACATCATCCCCTCTACATCTTGAAGAAGTGCCTCTACCCAGGGAGGTTTTATGCACACTGCCTTGTGTTGGGACTGTCCTAAGGGTTTTCTCAAACAGGTTTTTCAAGGAAATACTACACTTGCAAAAGGATATTTATTGGGCCAGGTTCTGCAATATTACTTGCAAGCAGGAGTTTGGCATGTGGAAAGGCATTTTGCTGCCTTCTAGTAGAGTTCGTCTTTTATCTAACGAAGATGGCAGTGTTGTTGAACGTTTGAAGTAATCTTCTTTTTTCTCATGAATGTTGAATGCCTTCTAAATTCCTTTATGTAAATATTCACCAAATGTGTTACTAACGCCAGGATGTACGATAATCGCTTTGCCACCCAAGTTCATCGACAGCCAATGGCTAGCCTCCCCAGGACCTCTGATATTACTGGTATGGGGCATAACCTGATAATTTCCATGAGTGCTCCTTTGATTAGCATGTTTTGATGCATGGAGGAGAACTCCCCCCTCCATGCAATCTGTTGTCTTATGTTTGCGATTCTCATTGGTGGTATCTGCTTTGAATACATGGCTGCTTCTTTCAGTAGCATTTAGCTTATTGATCAGTGGTTAATTGCTTATGGACAGCACAATTCCAGTTTGCTAAATAAGGCCTTTACAATTACTTCAATGTATAATTTAGCACTTCCACCTTTCTATGTAGACACGAAGGTTATGATTCAGGGAAAAAGAAGCCTCAGTTTTTTTTAATATAGTACTTGTCTATACTCTAGAGATATCTAAATGTAGCAGGTGATGATATTTTTTATGTTACCATCTCTTCTTTCGGACATTTAAGTGCTTGTTTACTTGAATTGTGCTGATCAATGGCTGCATGAACTATGCAATGCACTATTGTTCACTAAGGCTTGCCGCGTGATTAGTTCTCAATTCTATCAGATATAGAGTACGAAAGAGCAGGCTACACAACATTAATGGAGTCGCTCACCCATGGAGAGGTAATACTCTTTTCCCAACATTTTTGTCAATCGTTCATCAGTTTAATTTGCTGTGTTAGTTTTTGCCCTGAAGTTGCCCCCAGAACAGGACTCTTTTACATTCATCATCGAAAATGTTTACTTGAATTTAGATTGCAGTGATGTTGTCTCTACCTTTTCATAATAAAAATAAATTTACACTGCTTTCCTATTTAATACAGACCTGGAAGGGTTCTGAAAACTGACCCTAAAGCCAGCATCAACGTCTCTATTTCTTTTGTGCTAGGTGACACACAAATTTAAAAGCCTGGTCCGTGTCGTGGCAGCATATCCATGTCAAGCTAATGACCTCCATTCACTGTTGACCGGTAACTATTGTCTTCGGTTGACTCTTGAGGATCCTACAGCAAGAATTCATGCATACGTCCACAAGGAAGATGGGGTAAGATGTTATGAGAACAGCCTTGTGCTTTATGCTTTTACCTACAAATTCTCGTTAGTGTCCACACTCGCTAGTAGTTAAAACTATATTTGTGGTCAAAAGTTATGAGTGCCTAAAAGCGGCTTACATTTGCTGAAACTTGGTGTGCACTGTGTTCATCTTAATCCATCGCAGGTCAAATTTTTTGGTGGTTTTCTAACAGCGGAAGCGTTGACCAGAAAGATGAACAGGCTACTGGGTATCCCGGAAGACGCCGACGAAGGTACTCCCTTAACCAGGAACCCACCTTGGATATGGTGTTGCTTGAAATCTTTCCGTCTGGACAAGTACGATCCCTGGGGCAGTAGAAGATATAGGATCTTTGGTACAGAGATCAGGGATTGAATGGGGAGGATGCCCCAAGGTGTGGTGAACAGCCTTGGAAATGATCCTGTGTACAGTAAGATTTGCTTGTGCTACCGACGTGCAAATGGACACCCTGCAGTCCTGCTAGGAGGAAGTACTGGCATACTTGAAAGGATGTAATGTACTGATAACAGTCTCAGTTGCTACTATTATCATTGTGCAGAACCACTTCGTTGTTGCACTACCGTTACTGGATTTATGTAGTAGGTTATCTATTGAAGTATCATCACTGGTGGCATGACGCACCTGCTATCCTAACTAATTCTGTAAAATGTTACTTCTGCCGTTTCATGATTAACATAGTTCGTATAAGGCTTCCATAGAACCCTAGAATATAGAATCCAAGGTAGCATCTAGAAAGTATTTTCCACACTAAGGCCCCCTGGCTAGAACCTGTGAATTTCTCCAAATCTGTTCCATGCAAAATATAATTCTTGCGCACCAAACAGGCACGAATACTATTTTGTTTGCTGACCAATTTTGGCTGACACTGTTAATCATAGTTCAATGGTCAGCGTAGAAAGTCTGTATAACTACATTGAATTATGGGTTTACAATAGTTTATGACGTTCCTTCTGAAACACAACGGAGTACATACCCTGGTAGTCCAGTAGAGTCGACTAGAAGAAAACATATACAGGGCTACATATTTCGTGCTACCGATGCTTGCACTCTTTGCAAAGATAGGGCACAATATAATCCACAATGACACAATATTTCAAATCTAAATTCGATCTGCATGTTGAGAAACAAAAAGACAAATAACATCCTCTTCTCCCAGATATTTCATATCAAAATTTTGGGAGAGAAAAGACTTTGTTATATTGAATACATATGTTAGTCCTAAAAAGCAATATATCGTCTATATAAAGACATAGAATGACACATTTGTCGCCACTAAACCGATAGTAGACACATTTGTCAGCTTCATTTACACAAAAGCCGACTGAGGTCATTGTACTATCAAATTTCTTGTGCCATTGTTTGGGAGCTTGCTTTAAACCATACAAGGATTTGATCAATCGACATACTTTCTTTTCTTACCCTTCAACCACAAAACCATCGAGCTATTGCATATAAATCTCATCATCCAACTCTCCATTTAGGAAAACAGTCTTTACATCTATTTGATGTACTTAGAGTTTGTATGCGGCAGCTAGTGCTAAAAGCATCCGAATTATGGGTAAATGAGCCACAGGAGAGTATGTATCAAAATAGTCTTCTTCTTTCTTTTATGTGAAATCTTTAGCCACTAATCGTGCCTTGTACTTTTTTTATAGTACCATCAGGTCTACGCTTTCTCTTAAAGATCCATTTGTACCCCACTGGCTTACAACCAGGTGCTAGATCTGTAATCTCCCAGGTTCCATTAGCTATGATGGAATCCATCTCGCTACGGACTGCCTTCTTCCAGTAATCCACATCTGGGGATGCGTATGCCTTTGAAAGAGTTCGTGGTTCATCATCCACGACATAGGTGACATGGTGATCACTAAGTGACTTTTCAGTCCTCTGCCTCTTACTCCTCCTCAACTTCAACTCTGGAGTGGTGTCATCCACACTAAGAAGAATATAGTGTTTATCTTAACCAGTATGGTCAATGACTTCATTTGATCTCATAGGAAACACATGTTTAAAGAATATTGCATCATGAGATTCCATCACTATATTTGTAGCGATGTCACACACCTCGGATTTGACCACTGGACATCTATAAGCTATGTTGTTTAGAGCATACCCTAGAAAGATACAATCAAGGTCTTAGGACCAAGCTTCGTTTCTTCGGTAACAGCACATACACTTTTGCAAGGCATCCCTACGTCCGAAGAAATGATAAGTTAGATTTTCTCCCCTTTCATCCTTCATAGGGTGTTTCCTTCTGATTGCGAGGTGGAACCCTATTCAGGACATAATTTGCTGTGAGAACTGCGTCACCCCACCAATAGTCCGACATACCTGAACTTTGGAGTATAGCATTAACCAAGTCACAAAGAGTTCGGTTCTTTCTTTCGGCTATTCCATTCGATTGGGGTGAGTATGATGGAGTAATTTCATAAATTATTCCACTTTCTTTACATAATTGAGAGAATTCATTTGGGACATATTCACCGCCTCGGTCCGGTTTTAACCGTTTGATTTTCTTTTCTAGCTAATTTTCAGTTTCGACTTTATAGACTTTAAAATGTTCTAGTGCTTTATCTTTCGAATTAAGTAAATAAATGTAGCAATACTCAGTCGTATCATTTATAAGAGTCAGAAAATAACGTTTACCACCTTTAGTTAATATTCCATTCATTTCACAAAAATCAGAATGAATTAGTTCAAGTGGAGAAGTGCTTCGTCATTCAACGCTATGAAAAGGTTTTCGGGGTTGCTTTGCTTGCACACACACTTCACACTTTTAACCCTTCTCATAATTGTAACTTCTAATTAAACTTATTTCGCTCAACCGCACTATGGCTTCAAAGTTAACATGACACAAATGTGAATACCAACTATCATGAACTTTATTGTAATGGGAAACATTATAAATGTTTACATTATTGAGATCAAGAATGGATAAGCGGAGCATGCCTCTGCTAGCATAGCCTTTGCCCACAAAATTACCAAATTGGTAAACACGATCTTATTGGACTCAAAAATAAGCTTTATTCCTTGCCTACATAGCATCGATCCGCTCAGAAAATTGCGAGTCATCACAGGCACATACGGTACATCCTTGAGGATGAGTGTTTTGCCCGAAATAAGCTTCAGGCAAACTTGTCCAATCCCCCGTTCTGTCGCAGCAACTTTGTTCCCCATTAGGATGTATCCACCACCTTCACCCTGAAATAAAGAGAAACAAGATTAATCAGCAGATATATATCATGTAGCACATATATCAATCCACAAGTCAATTGATGGATTTTCCATAAAGGCCTGAGGTACATACTCTTTCGAACTAGAGCTAGCTAGTATAACATTAACTTCAGCCTTACGGCTCTTGTGCGGAACGGGAGAGGGACCTCTGCCTTTGCGATTGTGGCAATGGTTGGCCTTGTGGCCAGCCGCGCCACAGGCAAAGCAGATGATCTCTTCCTTCTTCTTCTTCATTTTCTTGACTTTGAGCTTGTTCTGGGGCTGGTTCTTGAACTTTTGTTTCCCACTGCCTGGGGCACTCTTGACTTCTACCTGATGAGCCTAGACTTGAGCCTTTCTTACACCATCACCGGCTCTAGCACGCTCTTCAATATTTATAGCTGCTGACAACTCATTGAGAGTCAAGTGCTCCTTCATATGTCAGCGAGTAGTAACAAAGTCATGCCACGAGGGCGCTAACTTAGCCAGGATGATGTTTACTTGGAACTTCTCTGATGGGATACAGTCGTAACGACTTAAGCCATGTACATGGAGTTGTAACTCATGAAGCTGCTCCATCATCGACCGTCCCTCAACCATCTTATAGTTCAAGTAATTAACAGTTACAAATGACCCATTGCCATTATCCTCCTCGGAATATTTCTCCTCAAGTTCGTCCCAGAGTTGTTTGATATTGGTGAAGTTAACGTACACGTCAAACAACAGGTTGGATAAGATGGCTAACAAATAGGCTAAGACTAAATTATTCGCATCCTCCCACCGTGTTATTTCAATGGTTTCTAATGGGAACACTGGAGGATTTGAAATCACCCAAAATAGTTTGAGATCAGTCAGCCATAGTTTAGTTTTAGCCTGCCAACGCTTAAAGTTGGCACCATAAATACTTCCGGCTTAACGACATCAGATAAGGAATCCATTTCTTTAATATTTGGTTTTCTGGATTGTTGTGAATAATGCAATTTTAGCATAAATTTAGATTTAATTCTAGCATAATTAATACAGACATAAGCATGACTACAGTAGCATTCTAATGACTTAAACAACATATACATATGTGAACAATCTAAGTCATTCCAGCCGAATGCAAATATCAACATAAACATAATATGTATGACCAAATTCGACATGTTATCAAGATTTTGAATAACATATATTGCTCTCATAAGGCTTGTTGCACAAGATTTATTCTTGACCATCTCCGCCGTGACAAATATTAATCTTGATTATATATGACAATTATAGATTAGATCTTGAGCTCTAAATCAAGCTTTGCTATCAAAGAAGATTATCAAATCATGATCCAAAGATGCTGAATAGAATGGTATAATCAATCTAACATTCGAATAACATGAACACTAATGATTATAACAAGGCAACATAGTTTGGCTACAACAAGACCAGCCAAAACTTAACCATTGAACTGAGACAGCATCAAATAAAGTATAGCAAACACAATGATCAGAGTATACAAAATAGTATAGCTAGCTGAAAGCTCAAGATCTATCTACCCCCACATTAATATATAATCTCAGGAATATGTCATTTCATCACCAAGCAAATGAACCCAGTACTTTGCAATTTCCAATCAGTGATATCTCACAAATATCAGAAATATATCTCAAAATTGCAAAGAGCAAACAGACAACAAACTCATAGTACCGGTGATATTCAAAATCACCAAGAAGCAGTCAAAGAAGGCAAGGCACGCAAGCTACGCTGTCCCGGAAAACCAAACGCCTCGCTATGCCGTGCAAGGAGACGATGGCAAATGGAGATACAATG
The DNA here is from genome assembly GCA_036346245.1 of Bonia amplexicaulis. Classification (NCBI taxonomy): domain Eukaryota; kingdom Viridiplantae; phylum Streptophyta; class Magnoliopsida; order Poales; family Poaceae; genus Bonia; species Bonia amplexicaulis. The sequence goes on along the minus strand of CM070746.1, from coordinate 13,190,879 downwards.
CCACACTCCAACCTCGGGTAGCCGAAATAGAAGTCGAAGGTCGGAGTAGATGCCGCGCAAGACTGACAAGAGCTCCGGCCAAAGAGCATCCGTGAACACCAAGAACAAGTCACCGATTCTCCTTCAAACACTTGACACAACACCTAGCCGAATCTACCTTCTAAAGGTAAATCCCCAACTATTCCCTTACTACCAGATCTAAAGGAATAGCACAAGGAAACTGCACGGGGTAAACCCAAAGAACGGCGATTCGAGATGCCTAGCCGCCGACGATAGGGAAGGACCAGACCGACGGTCCTCAAAGCTCAAAACCAAAGCATTGCCAAGGGAGATGGGAGATCGGAGGGGAGAGGAGTGAACTCACTGCTTTCGGGTATGCAAGAGAAGGGAAGGCCACCTTTTCAAGGGAACCGGGGAGGAGGACGACGGGCTGCAGTCGAACAGACGGTGCCAAAGCCGTGAACGGGCTCCATCGCCGTCGTCGCCCCCGCAGGACCCGGTCAGCCAAGAGAACCGGTCAGGACGAACGCCTCTCCCATCTGCGCACACGAGGAGGAGGAGGCCAGCAGCCTGATCTCTTCACTGTCCCATTGATAGGTGGGACCCCTCTCCTTTATATTTTTCTCCCGTCAAATTGAAAAACTCCCAAATTGCTCTTCGGAGTCCAACACTCACGTGTGACTCCCTCTACACTTGTCATTGGTGTCAGACTGTCAGCCCTGACACTGAAAAGGCAGCGAATCTAGTACTACAGGAACCCATAGGCCACTGGGAGCACAAGCACAGCTAGCTAACGACTCACTGGAACACTGGATGCTGAGATCCGGTAGTGTTTATACGAGGATATCACCATCCACCACGCCACGCGGCTATCGCCTATCAGCACAGCGGCTGGTCGGCTGGGCCCGCCTGCGCGCAACGGTCTAGCGTCCCCTGAACGCTAGCACCAGGCACTCCATCCCACGGCTCCCGGCCCGTGGGCCGTGCCTGTCGGTTGCCTGCGCCCAGCGCCCGGCTAGGCCTTCTCAGCCCCGCGCCGCGCGGCGTGGGCGCACCGCAGGAAGCGAACAGCGCGCGCAGCTCGGCGTGGGCGCGGCTGGCTGCAGCTTTCCACGGTTCCGACTTCCGAGTGGGCGGACCGCGGGTGCGTGGCTGGCTGTTGGGGGCGTCGGCTCGGTGGGCCGCAAGGCGCAATGCCGAGTAGCAGCCTAGCAGGTGGAAATGGGCCGAGGCCGCGGGACGGGGTCTCATTGCCACCGCCACGGTGTTCGTTTTTGGTCCGTGGCTGACGGTCGCAGAGCAACGAAACTCCCGTTTCGCGCTGGGCCGGGCAGCGGAGAAACAGTGCACGGTACGCGAGCCGGCCGAATGCCATGCCAGTCACTCGTGTAAAACGGCAGAGACGCCCGCCGCCGCTAGCGAATGAATGATGGGATTTCGGTGCGGCCGCCGGCCGGTGTAATGGCCGAGGCAGGCAGTTCCATCCACCCACGCCGTGAACGGACAGTTGGACGCTGCTTTTGGAAGATCCAAGGCTCAGTCCGGCCGGCCGTATCTCTCACCGAACCGATCGACCGAACCTCTTGCCCAGCAGGTAGGTGCTTCAAATTAATGGCGGCGGGCAGCGCAGGGCCCGGCTTTATTTTGTCGGTCCATCGCCACATGCACGGGCATGGCTGGTCTCTCTTCTGCTCCGGCATGCAGCCAACGAATGATCGAGAGTTAGAACCACCTAAACATGTTAGATTCTCTTCATCTCTTGTGTTGCTCGGAGCTCGTAACTACCTGTTCCCATATTTTTTGGAAGCCCACGGCTTTCAATAGCCAACTCATGAAGAAATCAACAGTACAACATCGTTTAGAACGAAATGTACATAAAGCAACCTGCGCTTGTGGGCGCCTGTCTTCTCTCATGCAATTCCTTCGATCTTTCGCACAAAAGTCAAATCGTTTCTTCGCCGGTTCGATCGTTAGAGTTGACAAATATACATGGCTCCTTTTGGGGAGTTCGGCGGTAGGCAAGCATAAAAAAAAAAAATAGAGGCAACCATTTGGAAGCACGCGTAGAACACGGGAGCTGCTTCACGTAACTTCAACAACACCACATCACATGTGAACTCCATATTATGTGTGTGTGGGTGGGTGGGGGTGCAAAATTTAGAATAGGGGTGGTTCGCCCTTGCTTGGAGGAGGTCTTCTTCTACCTCCAAACCAAACGACTCACTCTCTCCATGAATGGATATCGGTGCTAGAGGGAGGTTTATATCCATGTTCTGGCCGACGGTAGGGTGGGCTCTAGCCCTAGTTGATCCACTGTAGGGTCCGTCCTTGATGGGGGTGTTTTTTATTTGCGGATTATTAGTCTAATAAATAGTGATTGCTGAAAAAAAACTGAAGCTAAAAACCAATTGAAAAGCTAAAAAAAACAATGCCTATGTTGCTCGCTTCTTGAAAACAAGGGGATATATGGTATAGTAGTAACTCACGTGATATCCCTTCTTTCTCTCTCTCTCAATCGAAGTAGCACAGGGAGAGAGTACAAAACTAATTACTAGTAGCTTATGGCCAGTTGTTTTGGACTATGGCGTGTAGCTTATACTGCGGTTTACGATTTTTAGTTATTTGTGAGAGAGTATGAAAAAAGACACATGTGATTTTAGCCGATATAGATGAAGTTGTTATAATATCTACTACAATCGACTTATAGATCTTATATTAAAAAGATATTTTATTTAAAAACTAGTTACTATAAAAAATCAAAATTCAGAAGCACCAAAGAAGCTTCTTATATCTAATTCGCTCTCTTATGAACATGCAAGTGGTGTCAGTGAGATCCTAAAAAATTCTCACATCTTGTACTTTTGCGGACAGTCAAATGATTTGGCTGCCTCTCTGCATGCGTGCATGCACCCATGCATGCGACACACTGCCCGGTTATACTTCGGAGCAGGCACAAAACAAAGCCCAGTGTCACATGCATGGGCGATTCTTGCATCGATCTCCTGTCTGTTTAGCCCTTGGTTTGAGCTTGTTCTAAGGTACTTGGTCAAACGGCTCACTTCACATGGCAAAGTGCGAGTGGGTGTGGTCTCCATCTTTTGTGCCTTTCGGAAGTAAAGGGTGGACTTCTAGATATATAAAAATGGAATGATTACTAACAAAGTGTGCATCTGGCTTGGAGTGAGGTGCTGCTCGATTCAGCCAAAATAAGCTGGCTTATTTGCTAATGGCTGAAATTATATTGTGGCTAGTTGAAATTATACTATAGCTGATGGTGACAGATCGCGACGACTATCGATCACACAGGCAGAGTGTTACGACCATTGCACACATCAACTACGACTATCGACCACGACCAGGCAGATCTACGACCATCGAGCACGACCAACAGAAGCTACGACCATCGATCACGACCAGGCAGAGCTACGACCATCGATCACGACTAGGCAAAGCTACGACTATCGATCACGACCAGCAGAAGCTACGACCATCAAGTCGTAAGAATTCCTATCGACCACCAAGTCGTAAAAGCATCTGACGATCACCAAGTCGTAGAAGCCTCTGCGGACCATCAAGTCGTAGAAGCCTCTGCGGACCACCAAGTCGTAAAGACCTCTGCCGACCACCAAGTCATAAAAGCCTCTGCCGACCACCAAGTCGTAAGAGCTCCTGCCGACCACTAAGTCGTAAAACCATAAGTCGTATAGCCTGCCGACCACCAAGTCGTAAACACAGAAATCGTAGAGCCTGCCGACCACCAAGTCGTAAACAACGACAGCTCTAGAACTCACACAGCAGCACTTGTAGACCACAAAGTCATCAGCCAGACTAACTCGAGATAGACAACGAAGTCAACAGACCAAGAAACAATCTTTTGCAAACTCTTCAAAACTAAACTCAACATCTACACAAACTCTAATCCAAAAATCGATTATTTATCATAACTATAAAGTGACCTCCATATGATCTCAGAAAAAGTGTTGTGCACTTCAAGTCGCCACCATCTGGAAGATCTGCACCCTCCAATTTTTCCAAACAGATGAATCGTACCACAGGAACCTGGATGAGTTCCGGGTGGCGGAATATTGAGTGTACACTGTACACGAGCGTGAAGTCTTGGGCTTGATCGCCACCCGCGTAGAGCCGAGCCGAGCCGACCCGAGTGCTACGGAAAGGGCAGGCATCGTCCTCTTTCCTACCCGGTTCAAATATCGGATTTATCTGAGTGCTCACTGCTCCCTTTGGTGAACACCAGAGCTCTTGGTCTAATTTACAAAAAACAAATTAGACCACGTAATCACAGCACTTTTCGTACTGTTTGGACTAAAATAACCAATCCTAGTAGGCAGTAGGTGAATTCCTCGGCAGAAAATATCATGCTTTATATGTGCTTGAGGTGGTTTTTTTCGTGGTACACATAAACCGGTCAACATACAAGACGTCTAGGCATCAAAATAGCATGAGCTGGCGCAGGAAACTGATGTTCATACGAGTCATGCATGCTGGCCCTCTAATAAGATGGTTTGGTATTGCACTAAACATAAATTTAGAGGAAGATTTGGTCGACTAAAATCACTTTTTTAAGTTTTTTACTTGGAGTGGTCACATAAAGTTTGAGATCTAACACATGGCTAAAGAAATAAAATTTTGTGAAAAATTGGCTGAAGCTCAGCTATAACAAAAAAATAAACCAAAAAAGGGTGCTAAATGTACTAAATTTACTCAATTACAAATGTTATCAAGTGCTTGAACAAAATATTTTAATTTTAAACTTGTAGCACTATAAAATGACTCATTATAGCTTATTGGCTCCGTTTAGTCTGTTGACATGGCTTGGCTCATTTCTGGATATATTGACGTGCTAAAAATCCACTTAATTTCAGAATCATTGCTTATTTAGCTTGAGCTTGGCTATATATATTTTGGCATGATCTAGATAGCACTTTCACTTTTTATGGCTTGGTGTAATACTTGAAAAGTCATTTTGGATAATTTTCATGGCTCCTAAATGCTAAAAATAAATAAAATATAGTCACTTCATCTAATCACGCTCTATCTTTTTTCATACATCTTGATGATTTTGTTGTTAAAGGGGGAGAAAGATAGGTAAAAAAGCACATCTAGAGCGTGATTTGGTATTTTTGTGCAAAATATCGATTTTTGAAGCTTTATTGTGTTGCTATGATTTTCTATCATCTCTCACCATGACTAAGATCAAATCGAGCAATTGCTCTTTCAGGTGGATCTAGAGTAATATTTCACGATACTTTTGATAGATATGAAGTTTTTGTAAAAAAATTATGATTCTTAGTAACTTCTATCTATCTCTGTCTCAAATGGTCATGTTTATCTCTTTGCAATATTTCTTTGACCATTTAGAGCTTTCTTTACAAAATTCTTTTTCTTTATCTAAAACCACCTTCAATATGCATTTTTAAAGAATTGCCAATGAGTTGATCAAGGGGGAGATTGAATGACCATGTGAGAATGTCTAGGGTACTATTATGATGAACAATTGAATGTTTTGTGGAGTGGTGAAATGGTTTTACAAAAATCGGAAGTACCGCAGGTATAAGTCCGGTAGTTCCGCTTGGCAGAAGTACTGCATGTATAAGTGTGGAAGTACCGCTTGGCGAAAGTACCGGGTTGAGTCACGGTATGTTTTTTCCAGAGAGCCCTAGGCTAGGTTTTCAGCGTACGGAAGTACCGTTTTGGGACGCGGTAGTTTCGCATTGCGAAAGTACCGACGTGTTAGGCGTGGTACTTCTGATCTTGCCAAAAAAATAAGGTTTTGGGAATTGAGTTATGGATTGAGTTGGGATGACCTGGGTCAATGGATTAAGGTTGTATGATGCATATCTTGACTAATGTGGGTCAAGTTGTGAAGAACTTGTGCATGAAAATAATTTCTTTGTCTTTGGATTTGCAGGGTCGCTAGGAGTCAACTGTGATCAACGGCGAAAATCGGGGCTAGGCTCATGGAGCAGTTGAGGCCCAGAACGATCGAGGATAGCGGGGGAGACGGTGATCTCAAGTATGGCACGAGAAAGGCGGGAATGTTGAAGACGAATTCGAACAATGAGATGGCGCCATGTAGCTTGCACGGGCCAAGTGAGCCATGGTTCGGTGGAATCGGAATATGAGAGATTTGGTGACGCGTGGCAGGCTAGTGATGCACATACACGTGGCAAGTATGACGATTGCTTGCAGTGGTGGTGATGACCGGGTCAAGAAAAGATATTTTGGTGTTTCGGCCAAAATACCGAAAACAATCTTGGATCAAAACCGCGACGCATAGGCGATGCGTTGGAGAGCGGTTTAGGTCAAGGTGGAGCTGGTTGGATCAAGGCTAAGAATTTAGCAGATGCACACTTATGTGTTTTAAAAAGCGTGCATAAGTGAATTTGTAAGAGTAAAACCTGTGTGTGGGGTTAACACGTTTCTCCAATTGTAATAGTGGATATGATTCATTAAGGGGTGTGGGTGGCTAGTTGCCCACCTATAAAAGAGGCTGGGATAAAGACATGTAAAGTTATCCATCCAACTTATCTCATGTACTCTCATCTCTAGAGTTAGGGTTTGAGAGTAAGTGCCTTGTGTGCTCTTTGTCCTCCAAGGTAGAGCGTCTGTAAAACATACATTCTCAAGTAAGCAATACATTAATCGTTTTGCATCTTTTGTGCCTCTCTTGGTTTTGATTGATATGTTTGACTTTTGGTTGGTTTTATCCTTCTTCTTTTCCTCTTGTGATCATGTTGTGCTAAGAACGCGTAAGAGATGGATATAATCCTTGAGGATACATCTGCACCCATCTAGACACTTTGATAGCAAGACTCACAAGAAAACCTGGTTTTACTTGATTTTGACCTCTTTGATCCATCTCTTGATCCGAGAGTTTTTAGCTGGGATTTTTTAGTGTTCTAGCTTGCTGTGACATATTGGAATACAACTAGAGCCATCTTGGCCATCATATACTCACAAGCAAGTTGTATTCACCGTTTGAGATTTTGGCTCGGTTTCGGTGCAACCTTCCAACAAACTGAAAAAGGTCATAACTTTGACCATAATTTTCATGATCATTTATTAGAATATGTTCTTGATATCCTGGAGTAGATCCTTGCAAAGTTTTATTTCATTTAGATTTACGGATCAAAAGTTCTCTTAATTTTCGTTTTTGAAATCGTGCTGAAAATACTATTCACCCTAATTGTACTGTAGCAGCGGAAGTAACGTGGTCACTGTAGCATGCGGTGGTACCGCAATTTCAATGGCGGTAGATCTGTTTTCGCTGATTTTTTCTTACCGCAATTTCAACAACGGTAGATCTGTTTTCGCTGATTTTTTCTTAGGTTTTTAGTGTCTCCTATCGCTAGTTTTTTTTCAAAGGTGTTGTGTCATTGTAAGAAGGGCAGAAGGCATAACCGAACTGGAAGTTTGGGACCGAAGGTGGCCTGCAGGCATGGAGCGGTGTGCGCCCAAAGAGATTAGCTGTTAACAACTCTGTGTATGATATCTCCAGGGCACAGGCTAGGAAAGCAGAGCAATGATACCACCTTGATGTGCACGTATAACGGTTATGGTTGTTGAGGTAGAAACGGACACTGGACTTCTGGATACATGGTAGTGCCAGGAAAGTGAATCATGTTGTTGGTCCTGCTTATTTCAGTTTTAACTTCTGATTTTTAATTTATTTTGTATTATTAATAAATTTTGTTTTTTATAACTTTTTGGTTTTTTTAGTTTTTTTGCCGGTTCTTTCTTTTTCGTATTTATTTGTATTGTCTGTGATGGGCTAACATATTTTTTATATTTTTATATTTTTTAAATTTAGTTATATCAAATAAGTCACCATTATTTACAGTGTAATTTCAGTTAACTACAGTAAAATTTTAGTCATAAACCACTTTTTTCAGTCCAACCGAATGACACCATGGTTGTATACTCAACAATCGATTGTTTCGTGCCAGAGAGTACATTCGTGTGTGTGCGCACGCACATACCTATCTTATAATAAAAAAAGACATTTTCTTGTGCTATCGATTACAAAACATATGCCAATGATGACTTCTCACAAGGTATAATTCACATCATCCGTTTTGTGTCAGCAAAATGGATGATCAACCTCCCAAGTCTCCTATGCCGGTGTTACTTAGATACGGGCACATGGGTAGTGGAAAAGGCATAACCCTTTTCTCTCTCCTTTTCTCTCTCAAATCTGTTTTTCAGACCCATAAGAAAGTAGTAGTTGACCAGTAGGCACACTGGAGAAAAGAGATGGAGACGAAGAACGGACCCAAGCCAACCCAGAACCAAGCCAGCCAACCCACCCACCAAACCCTGCCGTGGTGAGCAAAAAAAAAAAAGCCGGTGTCGCCATCACGCCAGGCTCACGAAGGCCCCCGCACCGTATGTGCGCGTTGCATCATGCACACCGTGTGCGCGCGTGATGAGGTGCAGCTGCAATGCAAAATCCTTTCCCCAAAGCCACCACACTGCATGCACTGGCCACACTACTCCGTGTAGGCATGTAGACGTGCACCACTGAGCCCTACTGCACTTCCACTGCTCCATCCATGGATCGCCTCTCCTGTACATTTCAGTAGCATTTTTTTTTTGTAGCTTTACTGCTTGCTTGTTCTGGGTTGGCTCGGTTGACCCACCGTTGGGTCTGCCCCTGAACTACATATATAGGTTGGTGATTGAAGTGTCCAAAAGTTTGGGCTCTAGCCCCGGTTGACCCACCGTTGGGTCTGCCCCTGAACTACATATATATAGGTTGGTGATTGAAGTGTCCGAAAGTTTTTTAGAAGGACAGATGCTTGCCGAAAATTGAAGGATTGGTACTGAGATTGGTTTCTTTGGATGGTTGGTGAAGATGCAAAATGCAAGAGCAGTGCTTCTATGCTTTCCACTCTAATAAGAGTAGTACTAATTTCAAAATAAATGAAGATGTAAGTATCATCGATCTATCATTTATCATACTTTAAAAATTATGTAAATCGTTATTGAAGAAAGCATGAAAACATCTCTCTAAAAAGAAACCGTCTTTTCTAGTCCCAACGAAGAGCCGAAAGACACACAAGTTTGTTGCCTATGAGAGCACACACATGACACTGACAGCGTCGCGCAAGTGGTGTGGTACAAGGTAACGCATGCAAGCGTGATCAGCATGCCATGGATAACTTACAAAAGAATTTGTAGGCGCTTTAATACGTGTGCAATATAACTACTTCTGTCAAAGAGTAATGTCCAATTGCTACATGCCTGGAAAATTAGAAGATCAATTTTTGCGTGATGGAAGGTTGGGTTGACACTTGACAGTCTGTTTAATTATCACATTGACTAGGCTGAAGAATGGCAAATGAACTAAAAGTGTGCTTAACTATCTTCAAAGTATTTACTACTATTAAGTTTTGGCCCCCACACTTTCAGTGCAACTGTCCTCTCCACAGGATAATGCTATGTTGTCCTTGGTAGCTAGCCATGCTTTTGCGCTTGTTATCCTCTTGGCCCCACAGCTACGGACATGTTCTTTTTTGCTGTGATTTATGGTTTTTGGCTAAAATTTTTGAATTTTGGCTGTTTGCGACAGAGATTACGGAGAGAGATACCCGTTTACGATTTTGGTTGATACAGATGTTAGGGTTTTAACATGTATTGTAATTAACGTGTAGATCCCGTCTTAAAAAAATACTTCATTTAAAAGTTAGATACTATAACAAAAGCTAAAAATCATTTTTAAAAACCGTAAAGAACAGACCTACATTCACCCTGTATGCTTGTGCCAATTTCTGCCTTTTGAGGTGTTGCCTGCCCCGCCAATCAACTCGCCTTCAACTTGCAGGCTGGCCTCTACTGTCCCCGCAAGAGGGAAAAGGATCTACCGTTCTAGAGTAGTGCCTTGCTTTGCCCTGTAGCTCTCAATAGGATTACTCCTATTCTCAAAAGAGAAAAGACAACTATATTTGCGAAACAAAAACAGGATTCTTTAGTCTCATGGATTACTCTGGTTTGCAATTTCAACAGAAACACGGTACTAGCTCATTACGAATACAATTCTTAGGTATTCTATTCTAGTTAATTGATCCGTGTTCTTAGCCGTGGATCTCAAAGTGCACCGCTTTCGAATTTGCGTATGACCATCAAACGACAGAAGAGCAAGTTTACCAAGCGTGACGCATCAAGGTCGTCGTCGTACCGCCCATTTTTCATCTGGAGCCGCTTGATATCTGATTCAGATAGCCACTACTGTAAAATGGTGCCGAAAGATAGACCTGATCTCTAGCCTCGACACATCGCAATTACAAACCTCCCTTCGGCCCCATAGGAGGGAACCAGGGAAGCTGTCTTGTAGGCTGGAACATACATAAAAAAACAAGCTCGGATTGGCATGATGGCACGCGCCATGGCAAGAGCCGTCTGAGGTCAAACAGATGTGTCCGGACACAGAGCGCAGTGCCATCGCCACGCCCCCATAGTGGCCTCGGCAGCAGCCAATCATCCGGTTTACCTCCCTCTCTTTGCCTAGAGGTGCGCAAGTCAATGGCATCATTTCCCCTCTCTCCTTTTCTTTTTGGCCCAGACAAGGGCTCCTTGGGGCACCGCAAAATGATGAGTTTCTTAAGGATCTCTCCGGAAGGTCGCTGCTTTTTTTTTGGAACAAGAGTAAATGTCCCCCGTAATACAGAATTATCGTGTTCTAACTAGGGTTTTAATTTGGCTGAACTCGGTAATAGCTTCGAACCGTTTGCATTATATTGTATTTCCATTACTTTGTCAAAATGTGTTTGAACGTTTAAGCATTGTTGGTACGATAATCTCAATCTCATTGTATGTGTAGGACCGAAGATGGTAACAGAAGGAGGTGAATGATGCCTTCAATTTTTCTCTAAGTATTCTCTAATATCTACTACAGTAGCTATGAAAAATTTTTTAAAGATTAAGAGTAAAAAACAAATCAACAAAGACTCACTTTATAGAGAAAAACCAGTGTAGTCGAAAGAGTTATTGAAGACCAACGTGTAGTCAAATACCAGCGAGTGGCTACGACAACAGATCACAAAGGGCCTGTTCTTTTGGACTTTTGAAATCAGCTTTTGGCTTCTGCTACAGTACCTAACTTTCAAACGGAGTATTTTCTCAAGATGGGGTCTACAAGTTAAACGATCTACACGTTAAAAGCCTAACATCTGTACCAACCAAAATCGCAAGTGAGTATCTGTCTCTCCGTAATCTGTACCGTAAACAGCCAAAAATCAAAAATTTCAGCCAAAAACTATAAGCCGCAGCCGAAAAGAACAGGCCCAGGGTGGTAGTATGGTACTCTTGTTGCATGAAAGGCCACCACAGAAGGGGTAGTACTTATACACTGAGCCAGCGCAACCCTGAGGAGGAATGTTGCTGCAGCATGCGTATAATTCATTAATTATCAATAATTTGATTACTCCTCCGAAAATTAATTATGAGTAATTAATTACCATCGTCCTTACCACTATTAAACCATAGCTTCATTACCACTTAATTACTTATCACTAATTCATTACTTTACCCTAACTAATTGGCAATAAACTAATTATGACTGATTAATTACCCCTAAATTAATTATGACTGATTAATCCCCATAAAGTACCATGAACTAATAAATTATGGATACCTACGTCTATATTATAAACAGTAAGAAACTACGGCTAAATTACTATAACCTACTTATTTCATAATACAAGTTGTATTAATTATGACTAACTGACTAACACTAATTAACTACGATTACGGGAATAACGACGAAGGCATACGACAAAAATTATCTGTTCTTTAGGGGAAGCAATCAACATTACTACGATCATGACGACTGCTTCGATATTTACTTTAAAAAAAACTTAATTATGTTACACTCTCTTAATTCTCAACGACGAGCGCGAGAATGAGAAGCGAAACACAGTTGAGATGAGTGACTGCGAGATCTCGGTATTTATAGCTGAGCGAAAAGGAAACTTGCTACATTACCACTGGAAATTCCGGAGTCGTTTTCGATGCGCACCACCGTGGGCAAGGGGGACAGCAAGGACGGGGTGACATATGTGCGGAGGAGGGAGAGGGCAAGGGGACGACATGGACGAGGCAGCAAATGTGCAAATGAGGGAGGGGGCAAGAGGGATAGCGGTGAGGGGGCGACATATGTGTGGAGGAGGAAGACTAGGCACTGCAAAAGATGGCCACCGCACGGTGGCCGTGTGGCCTACGAATTAAAAGACGAATTAAATGAGCACCGCATGTCACTAATTACGATTAAAATAATAAAAAATAACATAGCAAATTCATAGTATATAAAATTCTCAAAAAAATTACACAATTATATCGACTATGTCAGAAGGCTCCACAGAAAAATCATAACTTTTGGAACTCCTTTGCTATATATAACAATTTCTACAAATAACATAATTCAACGAATTGTTGAATGAAATTTAGGATGGATAAAATTATGAAAAATTACACAATCAAGTATGCTGTGTTCGATACTCCACATAAAATTTCATAATTTTTGAAGCTCATTTGTTATATGTAAAAAAAATTGAATAAGCAGTGTACCTAAACGAAATCCCTAATTGCAATTAATTACCTTAACTAAATGGCCGCCGCACGGTGGCTGTGCGATAGAGGAGGCTGCCGCACGGTGGCCGTGCGATAGAGGAGGCTGCCGCACGGTGGCCGTGCGATAGGGGTCACGTGTGGTCTCCCCAGGCTACTGCACAGTGGATGTAACATTTTTGCAAATTCTATGAGATAGCTGCAATTCTTGCAAATACAGGTTTGAAAAACCGTCGAAGTGTCAAAAACTCACAATCTTTTAGTATTATTCAGAGCAAGGTCCGAAAACGTGAAAAGCGGCAAAAACTCACAATATTTAGTATTATATAAAGCACATAGGTAAATTTACAAAATACACCCCGTAACAAATACAGAATAACCCTGGAGGAGGGGGCCAAGGTACAAACAAGGTTACTAGAGTCTAGAGTGCAAAACTCCCAGGGCTAAATAACAAATCAACACCTGCACATCACCACACCAAAAAGATTACCAACAAGCTCCTTCAAAAAATTCCCTGGTCCTTCTTGTTCTGTTCTTGAAGCAATCCAAGGCATCGTTTCCAGCACCTGGAGGGGCCTGTGTGTAAATACACGATACTACCTATACCTTTCTGAAAGAGACACCACAGCACATTGAATTTATTGCACTGCCCTGCCTCTCACGCCGTTTATTTAAGTCTCCAAACTCCGCTCCGGGATTTTTTTTATATATATTTCGGAATTTTTTTGGTTCTCGGGCTCGCCGCGATCCCATTCTCGCTGGCCCCCGCTGCTCCCGGCGATTCTCCCGGATTGTTGGTGGAGGCGGAGAAGAGAATTTCGGTGTTATCCGTAGAGAGAGAGAGAGAGAGGTCAGTTCTTGATCCTTTTACTCCGTCTCCCCCCACCTCGTGTTCTTGATCTTCCCGTGTTGTTTCCCTTCGTCCATTTCTGGTTCTGCATGTGGGTCAGTGGTGGAGGAGACTATCTTGGTCTTGATCATCTTCTTCTCTGTTTCTTTTGTGCCCAATTTTTCTTGATTTTCTTGAGAATTTTTTATCCAAATTGGTAGGATACCATCCTGAATAGGACAGGATCGCGGGTGCAGCATTTGACAGCATTGGTTTGATGCCTGTGCTCTGAAACAGGATTGAAGGTACAATCTTTTAGCCGCAAAAAAGGAAGAAAAATAAAATCTTTCTCCAAGCCCTCTCCTCTTCTTGTTTGCTACTCCTTGGTGTGTGGTTCTTGCCTGCATGTAGTTACTGCAGTGGGGGCACGGTCCTACGTATTTACTATTGCGTCCCTTCGGGGCACCATCTGATGCGCGCAGTTAAAGCCCACATCAGAGTTCTTCCTTCGACGTCCTTGCCAGTTTCTTGAACCCCTTTGATGCTGGGATTGGTACATGGCTGCCGCTGATGTTGCTCTTGCCTCTGTTGTCATCTGTATTGTTCATCCTCCTCGCTTCCTTCCGTGAGAGGAAAGGAAAGATTGCGTTTTGATCCAAGCTTTGGCCTTCCTTTGCTTCCTCTGGTAATGCTACTTTGCCCCTTTCCCTGTCTGTATCTGTTGATTCCTGCGTGTAAAGAAACCTGCAGCTTCAGTCTAGTGGTTTGTTTGGTGTTTTGTGTAGCCATATGTGATGATGTGATATGTGTGTGCATTGAGACTGACTTCCTTCTAGGAAACGTCCACTGTTTGGTGAGGTGAATGCGAAGTAGTAGTTAGGCGTCCTGGTCGTTACATTTGCTCTTGCTCTTGATAGCTTTTTTTTAGCATTATGTTTTGTGAGATGGTTTCTTCTTTTGTTTCAATGTTCCTTTTCTTCTTATTCTCTTTTGGGTGTAGTAGCTTCTGTAAGGAGTGTAGAGTGCTTGGTTTTATCAGTACACTGCGAGATCCTTTCTCAAGGGAATCTAGTTTACGCAAAGCGCGGCGTTTGTTCGTCGATAGATGGACATCGGCATTAGCGTTGGTGGTGCTTTAGAGCCTTCTGTTCTGCAATCTGCTGAACTCAAAGCATAAGATTTTTCTGGGTGGAGCATTGACTTCTGAATCTTTTTCTTGGCAGGAGATAAGCAGCTCTTTTCTCAAAGGCATCTGCCGATGCATGGCTAGGCCCTAGGCTTGCCGTGAAGATCATGAAGATAGGTAAGTGAGTATTTCACCTATCATCTTCTGCCTAAAATTTTGTATCTGAGATAGCATTCGCTTAGCTGCAAGAAATTAAGCGCGGGCATTGCATTCTGAGATTCATAATGGTAGCCTGGTAAGTTGTATGCGGTGGCGAAGGTTGGTATGCTTTGAAACGGTGCTTGGTAGATAGACTGAAATCTTATATATTCAGATATTCTCGTTAAACATTAGATATTTATCAACAGGAAATTAAAGATCACACCTAATTTGTGGGGCTTTAAAAACTGAGCTTAATTGGTTTTTTAATTTAGATTGATAGCATAATGTGTTCCATTTGTTACGCCAATTGAATTTTGAATTGGATGTTTCCATGCGCACATTGATAGGTCAAGCAACTGCTAGAGAAATGTGCCTCATCATAGTTACTTTTTTTTATTCTTACACTATGTTATGAGAAATGCTTTGAGATGATTTGTGGGCTTGTGGTGATCAACACCCTCTGTATCATTCATCAACCCAGTGGTCAGCATCCTATTTTAGAATTAGATGATTCATTACCTTATATCTTACTTTGCTAACTTGTATAGTGTGCCAGATATACATCCATGACCTGAGTAAATGAAACATCTAGTCACTCGGTGACTATGTTAGATATCCTTTTCTGATTTGCTATACCTTAAACCTCAGAGAAGGTTTCATTATGTATCCATTTCAATCAGTCTATATTTAAACTCATCCATCAAATTGACTTGATTGCGACCCAAAAACAATGATCTATTTGTCCTGGATCCCGATCTTTTTTGGTAGGAAGATTGTCAATTGTCATGCCAAAATTAATATGATGGGTTAGGATTTGTCTGTTTTGTTCTGTCAAGACTACCAGCAACCCCTTACTTAACTAAGGAAACAGCTTTGTCTCTATCACAGATACATTGTGCATTTAAGGTGTAACAAGATGGTAGAGTTGTCACAGCAGGAAAATTTAATGTTTGCAAATGATTAAAGTGACAATACAATTAAATTGAAAGAGAAACAACAGCAGAACTTATCATAGTTCCTATTTTGTTCATTCCATCATAATAAGATCTCCTGTCATGTATTTCTCGTCGGTTGGTCATCAATTATAATTTTAGTCATTGTTTGACTGTTTGAATCAGAAACCCTCAATGTTGAATGTGGTACAATTTGTTACCTTGTGAAATTGTTGTCTTTTCTGTTCACACTTCACACTCTTAATGGTTGATGATTTTGATGTCCGCTTGCAGATGATGAAAGACCTTACCATAGTAATGTTTTTCATGAGCTTGTGTCCAATGGTGGTCCTAAAGTAGATAGTGGACCTGAAAGGGAAACTAAGCACAATCTTTTGGCAGATAAAACGGTAGAACAGACCAATCCATCAGAACATAGTTTTACGAAGACTGAGCATCAGAATGGAGGTAAAACCGGACAGATAAGGATTGAGTATGTTTCTTATGACAAGGATGTTGTTGAGATCAAACTGCCAGATACAGTAGTTTCTTCTGATTATGGTGGCAATTTTGTCAAGGATGTCTGCATCGATGAGGGAGTGCTTGCTGATCAGAAGGCTTCGGCAGAAAAGGTAGTAGGTGAAAAGGCGTCCCCAAACTTTACTTCTTCAATGGGAGATACAAATGGTGATCCAATGGAAGTAATAAGAGATGATTCTGCTAAATCTGCACATGAATTACAATCACAAATAATTATCCTACCTGTCGCATGTGCTGCTGATGGTAATACTGTGAAACAATATTCTTCTTGCAAAGTGCATGATCTTGAAGGCAAACATACTACATCCGACTTTACCAACCGAAACGATGAGAAATTAAGTTCCAAACAGTTGTTAAGTCACGAAGGTGCAAAAAATTGCCAGCAGGTGTGCACAGTCATTTCTGAGACCTGTGAAAATCATGAGCCATTTCTCGTTGGAGAAGCAATTGATAAGTACACTGCTACTTACAGTATTACCAATGCACTTATAAAATAATCTATATGATATCCACATTAGTCCTTGAAGTTCATTCTTGCCATTAAGTGTATCATTGTTGTTTGGTGACTGTGCATTAGTGGCATGCTTTAGTTGGTATGCTTTATTATGATAGATTATATGTTATTTTGGTTCTATAATCTATACTAAGAAATGGGCCTTAGTATTACATTTTGTGTTTATTTGGTTCAATAAATGCAGATTGCACATTGAATTACAACCATTTCTTCGCAGTTATAGCATTTCTCTCCACTATTGAGTATGATTACTGCCGTTACAGGTTTCATCAAATGGTTGTCATGAAACTGGAGCTAATATTGCATCTGAGACCAATAACCTCAATGGTCCAGTTGAGTCAACTGCTGATGGATTCTCAGCGGTGATGCCTGAAGAAGATGCTGTCGGTGCAGCATTACACATGAGAGGATTGAACCAAGTTAATCACTATAACCCTTTTATTGCCTATGGATCTTTAGAGGATACGTGGGAACCCATGTACTCTCTACCGACAACTGTCGATGCTGCTTCTGTAATACCGATCTGTACTGTTGAAAAGATAGACAGTTTTAGTGATCTAGTCAACGGTGCACTGGGAGGATTTGATTCTGTGGAAACAGCTGAATCCAGGATTGAAGACAGTAGGTTAGATTCTGTTGAAGCACGTTCAAGTAGGCTGGATGTCCAAGTATCTGAAGAGAGTAATGATCGGAGAGGAAGTCCTGTTGAAAAAACAGATAGTTTTAGTGATCTCGTCAAGGGTGCACTGGGAGGCAATGATTCTATTGAAACAGATGAAGCCAGAGTTGAAGATAGTAGATTAGATTCTATTGAAGCAAGTTCGAGTAGGTTGGCTGTCCAAGCATCTGAAGAGAGTAATGATCAGAGAGAGAATCTCGTTAACGAGATAAGAACTGATGCAGCACATGGAACAAGTATAGTTACATCTGTGTCAACAAGCAGTGCAGAGCCTTGTGGTGTCAAAAGTGAGAACCAACCAAAATGTGAGATTGATAGCGTCCAAGATGTGCATGATTTCAACCCAAGAAATGTGGAGGATGTTACAAAAAGAAGCGAGGACAACACAAATAGTAAGAGTTCCGTGCTTGTGCAAACGGGATCTGTGGTTCAGCAATATGGATCTGACAGTGCTAAACTGATGGCTCGAACTGGTATTCACAAACCCTTTGAATCAAGCTTCTCCGGACCTACTATTACGTCAGGTCCACTGACGCCCTCTGGTCACATACCTTATTCTGGCAACATCTCTCTTCGTTCAGATAGTAGCACAAGTACTCGGTCCTTTGCATTTCCAGTGTAAGTGAAGATGCTCTCCAGTTACATTTTTTCATAGTAGAATTAATTTCTTGCCCTGCACTATTATTGCTTAATTTTCTGAAGTAAACATCCGAATGGGACATCCCTACATTTGGGTTTTATAGTATGCTAAAGAAATATCAGTCAATGCAAAATTCCTCGAGCTAAAGAAATACCAGTCAGACATCTTAAATGATATTGTTTTCCTGATGCTACCATATAACCTCATATGTGCTAATGGATCAAGCACCATCTTTTTCTTTTTCAATGCATAGACTACAGACCGAGTGGAACAGCAGTCCCGTGAAGATGGCGAAAGCGGACCGCAGTAATCTGAGGCGAGACCGAGGCTGGGGTTACAGAATCCTCTGCTGTAAATTCTGAATGTGCTTGCTCCTGCATTTTTCCTGTCTGTGTTCAGCTCTTCGCGTCGCGCCTGAGCTTGTTGTAGCCATGTTAAATTCATTCAAATGTTGCTCATTTCTCCATTTGCCTGCTCCTCCTCTTGCTGTCTCTCTCTCTCCCAGATGCCCTGCTTTTTTATTTATCTATAGCGGGTTAATGGCTTGTCGGATTCGGTAGTGGCATGTAATTTGCACTGTGGGTGAGAAATAAAGGTATAGCTTAAACGTATAATTTGCGATTACTTGTTGAAGTATTGTAGTTGATGAGCATCCGTGGGGGCTGGAAGTCTGCTTATACCGATACTATACATACTGTAAAAGTGACTTTGAGCTGTGTTACTCTGCTATGTAGACCATATGATCCGTATGTAGACCATATGAGCAAGCAACAAGATGAGGTGACAATATTGATACAAATACGTGTAAACTACTAAGTCTATAGCACAGTCTGCAAACCTGGTGCTTGTGCACACAAATATAGTACAAGGTGGAAGCCCCAAGCATGAACATCAGGGACAAAGTTGCCCTTTTTCACATGAATGTTACATGGCTCTTGCAATTAGAGCTAAACATGATGTCCATCTTGGAGGCTGTTATAAAACGCACGGTAAATATAGAGAATTAAAAGAACAGGAGACACCGATTTAACGTAAAAAATCATTGTAGGAAAAACACAGACTAATAAAGACGGAATATCACTATACGAGAAAAGATTACAAGCACAGGGTTCTTCGGTGTATCTCAATCATGCGACTACAAAGGTACATATATATAGACTAGAAAACGAGAGTCCATTGATATTATGAAACCAAGACGAAATCGCCATATATGTCCACTGAGATATATATATGAATTCATATTATACTTTAACAATCTTCACTTTGAAACGAATTCCGATCATACACTCAAAATCTCCAACTTGCGGTGAATTCGCTCCTGTAGCCAAAACAAATCAAATATTCTCAAATCATAATTCACCATCAATGATACTTGTGTGCTGAAAATCCATATGACTAATCAATGAGTAAAACTAGATCAGTCTTCTTCATATACTTCTTCTGTGACTCTGGATAACTATAGTGAAGAACTTATCTCATAGACTTTTTACATGCTTCACATGTAACACATAATTCGTCAAATGATGTCCATTGAAGAGCAACTTGCATTTGTGACCATTATATACATCAAACTACTGACTATAAAAGTAATTGAATTCCATGACATAGGTAAAAAATGCTCCTGTAAAAGAACATCCAGATAAAAGTAACTCTTGTGCCATCAATGGAACAGAAACAATATCTGCGATAGGTCCCTCATATTGAGCTGTGACAACTAGAATGTATTACACTTGTAATACCAAACATTGTAGAATCTATGCAGATAATTAACTCTTTCTTACACTTTGAATCCTTTATCTCAAACTCATATTTGGAGTATAACCTTCACTAATGAATAATAAACTCCAGACAATAATATATACCTGCCATCAAGGTATCGTCGAATGGTGAATCAGTTGTCCCCGCAACTAACATTAATTTTTTTTCAAAGTCTCCTTAATCAAGCGTAGCCCAAAGTTAGCACATTTTGTTGAAAACATGCAACTCCATCTTAGATTCTATATGTGTGTATCTTGCCGCAGTAACTCATAGTAGATAACGGATCGTTGAACAAATTGCCAATGGTTAATCCCGTATGGATGCCACCAACAATAGGCACAACAGCTTGAATTGCGATGAACTCCACCTCCAACAAAAACAATGCGACGATAGACTGAGGCGAAAGATTGTTGACGGAGGTGGCATAGAACAAGCCAAGGCATGGCATCGGGTGGTGCGGGCGATAGTGTTTGCGAACCTGACACTGGAATAGTCGCCGAGATAGAGCACAGGTGTAAGATCGAGGAGGCCGACTAGAGGGGGGGTGAATATGCACTTTTAAAATTTCTTCTAGGCTATAACCAAATTTATAATGCGGAAGCTTAAGTCAATTCAGTTTTACACAATTAAGACATAAATCAATTAGTCTCACTAAGTGCACCAATAACATAAATCTATGTCAAAGGTTTGCAATTCTAGAAAGACAAGCAATTAATTTAACTCCATGAATGTAAATTGAGTACAAGAGAACAAACCACAATGACACGGTTCCTTTTTACCGTGGTATTTGGAGACTTGCCGATCTCCCCTAGTCTACGTTGAGGTAAGTCTAACCACCTCAATCCACTAAGATTACTCTCCTCCACTCCGGAGATGGCGAGCATGACACCACTCACAATGCATAGGCCTTCTCACAACCTTCTCGAGAAGATCACCGGACCACCACAACTCCAAGCTGTCTAGGAGTTGACAAACTCTAAGAGTAACAAGTCAGAGACTCTCACTTGAACGAATCAAGAATCACAGCTCAATGACACAAAGTCCACCATCGAGTGTAACACATGCAAAAGGTTATGCCTCTCCACACTCACTAAGTGCAAGACATGCACAAAATGAGGGAGAGAGCTTGCTCTTAGCTCAATGGATGAAAGAATGGAATGAGCCACATCCTCCAATAGGACACAAGGATGTATATATCCCACACAGAGAAAATAGCCGTTGAAGCAAACGGATAACTGCAAATAGCCCGAGGTTCGGTACGACCGCCAACATATGGCCCATAATACTGCACCCTTTCCAACGGCTATAAAACTAGCAGTTACTCGGGCCACCAGTAAGACCGCCCACACAAGGACCTATCAGACCGCCAGTTGTGATTTTCAAGGAATCAACTCTCTGGAAAAACATACTGCTACACAAGCGGTTATACGAAGACCTGTCAGACCACCACTTTTGGGTCAGTCAAACCACTTCACTGGTCGGAGATGACCACATTGGTTTAGACCACGCTAATTTTGACCATACTATGTCGACCATGTTGGTTCGACCATGCTGTGTCGACCATGTTATGACGACCACGCTAGTTTTGATTACGTTGTGTCGACCACATTAGTTCGACCATGTTGGCTCGACCATGTTGGTTCAACCACGTTAGCTTGACCACATTGCTCGGTTAAACCTCTAGGCCGGTCTGACCGCTTCACTTATGTCGGTCAGACCGATTTTCGAGACAGCACACAACAATGCATCTTCCTGCGAGGAATTTTTACAGCCAAATTGCATATTGAATATTTTGTTTTCAAGGATGGTATGAGATTCTGAGTAGGTCATGGTACACATCCGCCAACCTTTTAGAATCATACCACAAGGAGGGAAAACATGGACTCCAATAATTTGCAAAACACATTTGCAAACTTCAAGTCACATGTCACAAGGAACTTATACATGAGTTACAACCATTTTTAAAGCATATTCGAAAATATTAGCATCATGCCACGGAGAGAGCTAGAGCAAGTAAATGAGCCATCAACACATAATACGTTCAAGCTACTAGTCACGACCCCTCTTAATATTACAACATCCTATACTAGCAACCCGGTCTTCCAACCAAACACCGAGACTGGTAAAAGACTAGGAACATATCCTTAGCCCTAGTTAGTCATACCTTTGCCAGGTCAAACAACGAGTGATTAGTAGATTTATAAATTATAATTGGAGGTTTTTACCACATAAAAACTTACTTTCAAAATGATGATGAATAAGATAGGATTGTTGATCTGATGAATTGTTGGCATGGAAATTGCATATTGCTATTAATGCTTACTAAGTACTTTTGTCCTCACCCTTGTTATTAATGTTCCTTGTTTAAAGGTAAGTCAATCCGATGATTTACTTGGTTCTGACGAAGTCTATACGGAGGACAACTACTATGCTGGTTGAAGTGTAGTGGACCTGAAGTACAACACGTACGAGGTGGATGCCCTGTATGGAGATTGGGATGAGTAGGCGGCGGCCGGTAGTTGTTTTTGTGAACCCGGGTATATTAGTATGTCGCTATCTACTAGTTTCTGTATTTGTATGATTATTAGTTAGTATCAATTTTTATTTTCAAATGTTGTAATATTCGAGCAGAACTTGTTAACCTGTTAAAGATTGTAGCTCTGCGTGGCAATGATATTGTAATAATATTATACCGTCTCTAGCTATTGTTTTACTGCAACATTTTGATGTGGATTATTATTCGATAAAATATGAATTTATTCTATTTATCGGGTAATAAGCGCAGACTAGTATCTTTACCTAAGTTAGCGATAACACGTGTCATGGCAGATGTGGCCATGAAGCTATGTGCTGCCGTCGTGGCCCAAGATCCGATCACATGTTCATTTTCAAGGATTACAAGAAAATGTTGAAAGAACCAGACAGAGAAAAGAACGGATGGATCCGCATCTACTACAAGAGTTTTGGGACACATCACCACGAATTTTGGTACAAGAAATTGCAACAGAAAAATAGAGAAATCACAAGAAATGGCAGAAAATTTGGAAACCAGCCCCGCCTCCTCCATTGGCTCCGGCAGAGCTTAGTCTTCTTGAGCTTCGGCACAGCTTCATCTTTGCGTGCTCCGGCACGACTTCCTCTCCTGCGTCGCCAGTGAGAGACTTGAGTGAGAGAGAGCGAGAGACCGATTGAGAGGGAGGGATCAACCATCCCTGGCCAAGCGGGTCAGACCAACCATGCCGATCCAAGACATAGTCCTATGAGCCTAATTCAGACACGGCATAACACGAACAGTAAATAGGCCGTGTCGGTTTGACTCGACTAGACATGTAGTGTTTAGATCAGCACCTCGGCACGACATGAACAGTTACTCTTCTGTTGTAGTACAGTAAAATTACTTACGGTTGGTAGTAAAATTACTTATGTTAGGACTAATGCACTCTTCTAAACATGGACGAGTGACTTAACAGTAAAATTACTTTTTACAACTTTTTGACACCCGCACAACTCTTAAAGCGCGACGCATGCAAATCCTTCGTGCTTCGAGCGCTCCGCTTATCTGAATGCTCTAGATATACACTGTGTATGCACTGAAAGAACGAGAGAGGAGAAAAGGCTGCAAGAGATAAGAGATGCTTCGACCATGTAGGCATGGCATAGCCTGGCCTTGACTTCTTTTTTCAGGACATCACGTGGCATGCCATAGCCTGGCCTTGAGTGTCTTTTTTCAGAACATCACCGAATGATGTCTTCCGTTTATCTGCCACTACGATCGATACATCAAGACCGAATGCACAGAACTAACAACTGCGGATAATTGCTAGAGTTACGATCTGATTGCCCCGCGTAAGTATTCTCTTGACGCTGACACACAATCTATCTGCATTTGTTTCTTTCATCAAATTGATATCGGCCAATCACACATATCTATTGGTCGGCAATGCAATTTATAGTGTAAGCGTGATGCTTGGGACGTCCCATACCGTATACAAAAATCGCTCATCAGTATTGCCTCGCCCCCACACAATCTATCAACATTTGGTGAGTAATAAATTATTGGATTATTACTGCAGAGTATGTTCGCCTTTGCCTCAGCGTCATCAGCTATGACGGGCGCACCGGCTGCTGCTGCGTGATGCAGTGTATATTTCCACCTCCCAGCACGATCTCTCTTGCGCCTTCCACCATCACAACCTGTGAGCCAACAATTCACAGGTTCCATCAGATCATCTAAGCTCGTATTGAATATCAGTATGATACCCTACTGTATTGTCAAATAAAGTATCCACTGTCACAAATTTTTTGTCATAACTACCGGTCATTGCTTGCTTGAGCTGTGGCAGTTCACAAAAAGCAGCGTGGATGCCTAATTTTTCAGGTGAAAAGGGCAGCAAATCTTACCTCATGATCAGGAAATGCCTTCTGGAGAACCTCACATGCTTCTTTGTCCCGCTTATCCCCAAAAGCTGGTGCTATAATTCCGCTATTCGCTATGTAGAAGTTCACGTATGAGGCAGCCAATCTCTTGCCTGGCTCCCTCGGTACAGCATGCCCCTGAAAACACAGTCATACATCGTTCGTTCTTAGAAATGGCTGAAATCAGCCTGCAAAGGACCCATAATTAATGAGTGTAGCTGTAATACTGACTGTTGGATCAACACCCTCCGCCTCTTCCTTTGTAATGTACAGAGGCCCTGGTACGTGGATTTTTACCACTTCAATCTGCCGGCCTTTTGCATCAACAGCCTGAGAGAGAGTTGATAGTGCCTCAACTGATCGTTCATACTGTGGGTCGTTCTCATCATCAGTCCATGACAAGAGGACCACACCAGGTCTAATGAAACAGCATAAGTTGTCAATATGGCCATTTGTATCATCATCACCTAGAAAATCATTACAAGGTTATTTAACATAATTCTAGAAGCGACAAACAAAAATCTTGTGGTTTTAGACGTTCAAGTGATAGAATTCTTTTTTGTGATTACCATAAAGTCCATGAGGTATCCAAATGACCTTTGTGACTCCAAGAAAATCCTTCAGCTCATTCTCTATATCTAGTTTACTCATGTCAGGGTTTCTGTTAGGATTCAACAAGCATTCTTCCGTTGTAATGCATGTACCTGTTGAAATGTGACAATTTGTTAGCAAGACACCAATAAAAATACTGAAACTGTTTGTTCATCGACAAAGATATGGCACATCAAGCACCTTCTCCATCTACGTGAATGCTTCCACCCTCAAGAATCATTCTGTGTGGAAACCTAGGGATCCTCTCAATCTCAACTATCTGAAATCAATGACCAAGATAGGAAGAGTTATCAGTATAGATAGGGACTAACAAAAGACATCAATTTGTTCTTATGCAGGGATTCATTTCTTACTTTCTTGGCAACGTTGCTGTCAAGATTCCAATCATCGTAGCAACCATCACTGACTCCTGCAGGACAGTAGAAGCAGAACTCACTGAATTATCGTGCAGAGAAGGTGATTAGGCATTGACTTGTGAAGCTATGAAATTCTTGTTCCAAAAATAAGAGTGCTTCCATGTTTTCCTAGTACAAACCAGACCCTCTGTTGCTTTTAGAAAAAATACGGAACCGCTTGAAAGTTGCTACTAAGACATCAGCATGGATCGATAATTGGCACTAGCAATACAACTGAAATAAACAGCGTGAGAAAATACTGTATAGACATGCATACTTTAACTTAAAACAACATACCTCCCCAGGCATTAAATTCCCAATCAATTCCCGCTATTGTTTGTTCTGTTATTCCTAAGTATGGTCCACCTTTACGAGTAATGAACTAAAAAGCAGGGATACTATTAGCAACCCCAAACACTGGACTGCAAATCAGAATAGACAAAGATAAAGAATTGAAGTGACACACAGTTGGACCAATATCACGAAACCAGGAATCATCCATGCTCATCTCGACCACCCTGATGTTTGGCTGATGTTGCATCAGCTCGAGGACATAGGGGTACTGCCAGAGACAAAAATGTGAAACTGAATACTATTGTAGCACTCGTTATTATGCAGCAGTTTATAACATAGTTCATACGAGGCAGCGTTGAGAAAATCAGTTACCTGTTTGGCACTTGCACATACGGTGACGGGCTCAAACTTTGAAATGGCAACTGAGATTCTCGCAAATGTCTTTTGAGCGGGACCAGCATGCTCCCGCCAGTTGTCCGGGCGCTCCTGGGATTCAAAGAAAAGTGACAACGTTCATTATGACGATACACTTCAAATTATTTAATGAAGTAGAGATCATCAAGGATGTGGAGGAAACATAAAACGAAATTGATACAATCTGCTATTGTTTTTCAAGGCCTGCTGGGGAGTGGGGAGGATACACGATGACAAACTAACCCTCATTACCGTGTAGCACAGAGTAGCTTCCAGTTCACCTTAATGAAACCTAGCAGCCTGACTGTATTTCATAATAATTTGCGCATTCAAAAGGATCACTAACGATCTAGGGTTTTGGGTTGGATGAGTCCTTGCCTAGAGTAATTATCGTACCCAATCAAGCTTGTGGCTAACTAGTAATTAATCTTACAGCTAACTATTAACTAAACTCGTGGAACCTACATGTCACTGACTCCGGCTAAGCTTCGGATTCCACAGCAAAAAACAGAAGGGCAAGGCCTACTGTCAGTTGCCTTAAGCAAACAGAAACGCAGACATAGACATAAAGGGAGGGGGAAACAGTGCAGGGAGAAACAGGGGAAGCCTCGTGGCTGGGCCCTGGTGAGCTCCATGCCGGTGATTAAGGCCAGTTGATTTTCTACCGACCAAGGGCATGAACACACCCGAGTCGAGCTAGCCAAGTGGAGATGTAAATAGTACAGATTCGGGTAAAGCTCTACACTCTGGCCAATCACATGTCTAAGGAAACATGAGAGCCATGTACAACATAATAGGCCTGGAGTTCTGTGGGTAAAATGATACCATCTCTACAGAGTTGTTAAACCATGATCACGCTAGCCTTTAGGATTAAAGGCTATGGAAACATATATGGGACTATAGTCTGAGACACGAGTGACTAGTAGCTTTCTAAACTAAACTTGTTGATGGGGGACAGCCCCTACCAGGGCCTGCTCGGACCAAGGCGCCAGTAATATGGCATGGCCAGCCCAGCAAAGGGCTATTGCATAGCACAAATACCAGCCCTACTCCTGTGTCAATAGGTCTAGGTAGAGATATTTGTGAAACCTTAGGATGAGGAAATGGCATAATTACCTTTGGAAACGTAGGCCCAGATAGGATCAGCTCTGTAATAAGCCTCCTCAAGGGTATAAACGCATGTCTAAGCCTCATGGGGAAGGTACGACTGATTTTGTTTTGAAAAAGCTATCTAGTCCTAAGGTAATTCACATTTCCCCACACTCATTAGGCTCTGGGGAAGCCGCCTAGGCGATTCCCAGGCAATCCTATCCGTACTGTTTGCTGTGTAACTACAACACTTGTCTTTTCCAATTAAATCTTATTTGAAAAATCTTGAGAATTAATATGAGACTTATTGATTCTACAACGGACTTATGCATGACATTTCTTTTTGTAATTAATGCTTATTAAGTACATATGTATTTATTCTTACTATTAATCCTTTTGTATTAGAAATGACAAATAAAGATCCGAGGACTCTGTACCACCTCAACCGTCAGGGCAAATCACTTCAAAAACCTATCCTTAAGGTTCACAAGTGCGAAATAAAGATAGTCCTAACTATTTCTTTGCTACATCAGTCTGCTTAGGGTCATTACTCGAGAAAGCTCCGCTTTGTCGAGTAATAATCCTGAAGCTGGTGTCTAGTGGTGATGGCATGGGGCATCACAGATATCCTCTGGATGTTAAAACGTGGAAGGAAATGATATTGACAGCTGTACTTCTTAGGACTTAACTTAGCACAATATTAAAGCAACGAAAACATTTTTAGCACATTATGTCCATGACATTGTTATATCAAGCACAACATTTACATAAGCATTATCCTTTCTCTTTTCTTTTTTTCCATAAAGGAAAACTCATGTGCATATTCACATGGTTAGTAACGGCAGAAAATTGCAACCACCAAACAGGGTACAATTGTGTGGCAAACAAAAGGAAGCAGAAATTACGGCCATTTTATTGGATCAAGGAAGCAAGGGATGGCACTATGCTTGCAAGTTGTCTTTGCTATGGCACTTCACATAATCACACAAGTTCAGTTTATTTACTAGTATATATTGGCAAATTGCAGGGCAAGTTCGTTCATGTATTTTTTGTAGGCTGCCATCCATAGTGCTTACTTTTGTATAACAAGGGGTACGATCCGCTTAGGAGTTGAACAATAAATTTTAGATGCTCCGGTGATTGTGTCCAAATAAAGCATATAGTACTTGTCACATTCAAATATTCCGAACCGAATACAGGCACCAGAAAGGAACGAATGGAGCTTCCCTGTCCCCTTTATGGTGTCCCCCCTCCCTGTTTCCTCCACATAGCATACTTCAATTGGCTCTTCAGGGAATTAATGAGATAATTAATTAATATAGATAATTAATTAGGCTAATAATTAATTAGTATAAAATATTAGTATGAATAATTAGTATAGATCAATTGAAATAAATAATAAATATAGATTAATTAATAATAATTAATCACTGAAGAGCCAATTGAAACATGTCCATATGGAGAGAACATGGAGGGGGACACCATAAAAGGGACAGGCAAGCCCCATTCGAAAGGAACGTGAATTGATCGGAATCAGATGCTCGCATCACAATGACAGGCTAACAATTAACACAAAGGAGCCATGTCGTCTCAGTTCCATCCCATGCCCAACCAAGCATCAAAAGAAAACGAAGAAGATGGCAGGGGGCGTGTAGTACCAGGGAGAATCCAAACGGAAAGGAAGGAGAGGAGAAGAGTACGTACGGGCCAGCCCATCCAGCACTGCTCGTGCGGCTCCCACTCCGCCGGCATCCGGAACCCCTCCTTCGCCGGGCACCCCGCCATGGCCTTCACCATCCTCCTCCTCCTCTTCTACCCTTGGATTGAAACCCCTCTCCTCCTCCTCCTCTCCAAACCTAATTAATCTAATAATCACCCGTTAGTGCTGATTCGTGAAGGATTTAGTGCACTAATCTGGCGGCGCGACAGTGTTGCGACTCCCCTGCACTGGAGTCGCTCGCAGGTTGCCTTATATAGGTGGGAGGAGGACACAAGGCCTGGCCAGGGGAGGGGATCGAGGGAGGCTTCGTCGCGCCGTCGTGGGGCCCACTAGGAAATGGGCCCATTGGTTGGCGTAATTCAGCAGCCAGCAGCCTGGCGGGACCCGCGGGGCGGTGCTTTGTCGCGCGGGACAGCCATGCCAATCGCCAAGGCGCTGGCCGCTTCAGTTGTGTCTTCCTACTGACACGTGGGGCCCGCTAACAAGAGAGTCAGTGGGCCAGAGGAAAATGTGCAACCCGAGCCTGCCTTCGCTATGGGTACCCCGGATAGAACACACAGAGGTTGCGTTAGCTGTGTGCGTCTACAGTTAGCCTTGGGATCTTTTTGAGCCGTGCAAAATTAATTTGGGCGGCATCCACTTACCCCAAAGACTTTTTTGAATATAACTAATTAGTCCAGAAAATTAGGAGGGCTCCTCCTTTGAATGAAAATGTTGTGTAGCATTTTAGGCCAAAGGATATGAATACAATTTTTTAAAAAATAGAAAAAAAGTGTTGTTGATCTATGAAAGGACTAAAGGTATGTAGCTGTGATGGCGTAACTGATAGAAAAGCTTATTATAAACACAAGCACGTGTAAGTTTTTTTTATATATTCCATGCAAATATAACATCACACATCTTTCAAAAAGAAAGAAATGACAGGAAGGAGGACAAACGTGAAGGTTAGACCATCTACAAAGCCAACGGAGGCTGTATGGGAGATGTGAGCAAGAATATTGGTTTTATTCAAATCAACGAGTCGACAATCAATATTGTTGCCAAATCAGCAAAAGCTGACATCAACTCCAAAATTCTAGTGCAAATAACATTTTCTTTCTCCTATGCCTCCTCAACAGTCAATTAATTTATCGGTCAGTAGCATCTACACTAAGACCCTGCTCATTTTGGTTTAAACTTCCGACTTCTGATTTTTTTTCACTATTCATAAATTTCGTCTTTTCTGATTTTTTAGTTTTTTTAAGCTTTTTTTGCCTTTTTCTCATATTCGTTTGCATTGTCCGTGATGGGCTAACCTATTTTTTATATTTTTAAATTTTTTAAAATTTAGTTACGTCAAATAAGCCACCATCGGCTGCAGTGTAATTTCAACCATAAGCCAGCTCATTTTAGCCTAACCAAGCGACACCTAAGTCTCTTCCGTCATTACAGTTTTCAACAACTCTTATGTTGCCATCACGATAGCTATATCGCCGCTAGAGCTCGATGGTACGTTTTCATGGTCTAATGTTGCCGGAAAACTTAGTTCTATTCTTTTAGGTTGAAGCTAGAGACGGTTCTATCATAATTCAAGGTATTTAGTTGAATATCTAAAATTTTGACAAAAAATTTACTATATATAAAATATAATACATATGTATACTAGTAGTTAGGCCAAATTCGTTCTGTTCATACTTAGTCAGCCTAAATTGATGCCAAATCCATTTGGCCCATTCCCCTCTCCCAAACGTAAATTGGCGCTACATACTGGCCTAGGCCCACTGGCTTACTGTTATGATTCACACGACACATAGTAGAAACTCTAAGTCTTACTTAGTCTCTCCTCTCACTCAAGTCTCTCCTCTTTGGCTCTCTACATCTGGCGACGTAGGAGGCTTCTAGTCTTCTGGAGGCAGGACTTAGGAGGCTGCACAAGAGCGCTGGAGTGGCCATCTGGCAAGAGGAAAGGGAAAGGGTAGAGTACATTTATATAGCAAGTCAGCAAAATGTCAATCAAGTATCAAGGGTGGTATTTTCCATAATTATGCATATATCAAATACCGCGTGTCATTCTATTGAAAATGCAAATAGCAATGGTGAGATTGTTTTTGTTTGCTCTTGCATCATCAGGATGCATGAATCAAATAATGCTTGACTTTAGGCATGCACAAAAAGGTGGTTTCACATTTTGTGGGAATTTCCTTCATGCATTGTGAGTATGTGACGCAAACTAAATGTACTTTTATGCATCCTCTGGCTTAGTGGGATAATTTGCACTAAGTTTTCTCATATGAGAGGAAAGGGAACTTCATAAAATACTAATGTCACAATAAGATCTGGTCAAAGTTTCATTCAAGGGCATTTGAGCCTGCTAGCCATGTTGACTTGTTGTTGCTGAATTACAATGTGGTTCTTCTAGGAAATCATATGTTTGCTCTGCTTTTGTTTTATAAAACCTCTGTAATATTTCAAAATAAAAAAGAAAGAGGGTTTGGGCTAGGCCAGCCCAATCGGCCACGCCAGCCTCTACATAGAGAAGAGGCGGGGGAGGATGGGTGCGCTAACCCTAGTCGCCGCTCCCTTTTCTTTCTTGTCACCACCTCTTCTCCTGTGTGCGCTACCATCTTCTCCTACACGCCGCCCCCGGTCCAGCCCAACACCGCGCTATCCGACCTAGGGTGCCACTGCTCGCAGTTGGCCCAAGCCGGTGCCATTAGCTGCTCCTGGTCGTGTCGTAGCCTCCTGTGCCGCTTCCAAATCCGACCGCACCTTCATTCAGCCACCCTTCATGCTCGCCACGTCGTGCCCCAGTGTAGTCGTCGACTAGCCTAACCCACAATTGCCACCCTACTCGCTGTTGCCCCACGTTGAGCACCGCCTCCGCCATGAGCTCTACTCGTGTCGAGCTCACTATGCCCCTATGCCGCACCACTCACTTGCACCGGCGCCCACCTGTGTCGGCCGCCCTGCCCCCTCTACCCCGTGGGTGTCTTGCAGTGTGCGAGTAGGCTGCGGTATGAGTGATAGGAGTTTCGGCTGAGGGAAGGAGGAAGGAAAGAGAAAGAAGAAGAAAGAGAAGAAGAAGAAAGGTAGACAGGGAGCCCGGATGAGGAAAAGGAGAAGAAGAGGAAGGAGGAGAAGGGGAAGAGGAATTTTTGCGCCCCTGCTGGGTTCTGAAGGTTCCATCAAATGTTCGAGTTGTAGGTAAAACACTCTAGACCTTGTTTTCCTATTTCCAAGCCATTATAGATTGGTTGAGGATGTGTTAATAATGGACGATGAAGATGGGTTGAGTTGGAGGCAAGTTTTGATGTCGAGATTCGACAAGGTGTGCTGACCTATTTTGTGGACGAGTTTTGAGGTAGCTACGTCCTATTTCATAACTTTTCCATGATAAGAATATTGTAGATAATTGCTTAAGGTTTCCATAGAGTGCAAGAACACGGGATTTGGTTGAGCGGTTTAGAAGTTATGGTTTTGGGAAGACTGTTGTTCATAATTGCTAGACGCGGTCATGGTAATATGTTATTTGGGCCTAGTAGATGGCCGAATTAAATTATGTTCATAACTAGATAAAGTTAGATAATTTTCGATAGTTTTCATAAGTGGTATGGTTTATCATGTTTGGTACAGTAGATAAAAAGATACAAAATTGTTAAGACGGTTGTCCAGTAATACAACAAAACGGTCTTCGGGGTTAAAAATGAGGGCTTAAACGGGTTAATATGGATTTTTGGCCAACTAGGATAGTGTGGAAAATTTTGTGTAGTTTCCAAAAAATATATGGTTCATATGTTAGGGACTCTGAGGTCTGAGCCGCAAGTTATGGTATTTTGATCACTAGGATAGCGGAGGGGACTGTCTGGTGAAAGGGGGGTTATTTAGGTTAGGGAGTGCGTAGGAGCGATGTTTTTGTTTGATGTTTATACTATTGTGACACATGTTGAGTTGAGATATTTACTGTAGGCGAGGTCGTTACATGGTTGGTGTCGCCCACACATTGCTCCGCTCCGTGTGGTTAAAAGGCAAGTACATGGTAGAATTGTAGATGGTAGATGTTATGGAATATGTGATGCTTACATTATACGAAGAATTTACCTTGTTGTTTATGATTATTGCGATAAATTACGTACTAATGATTATATAATGTTGATTATCTAATGATAATGATGATGGAACATAGTAAATAATAATAATGAGTACCTGCTGATAATGATGATATTAAATGTTAATGACGATGGAACATACACATTTACATCATGTGCATATTCATATCATGAAAGAGAAAGATCCATCGTGGGTGGATATATAAGACCTACTTTGGCAAGCCTCCATGGGGGTGGAGAGACCCTCATGCCATTGAGGACGGGGCTTATGATGGGTGAATATTGATAGGTGTTCACTCGGCTATACCGGTATATACAATATAATGAGCAAATGAGCATGTAGAGTAGTTTTGCATTGCACTAATGGACAGAGATGATGATGATGAGACATGAGACTAATGATATGCTTTTGTTGAGACATGTAGAAAATGATATAGTTATGTTTATATTTATGATTATGTTGAAACATGTGGGAAATAACATGGTTAGATTAATGCTTATGCTTATGATAGTGTGTATCGTTCTATTATGTGATTGCCGAGTCTTAAACTCACGCTTGTTTTGTTGCTGTTTTTAGGTGACCGATGAGATGTCATGCATCGGGAATGGGAGTATCACCTCTGCACCACATCCAATAATAATGATCTAGAGCATCACCTTTGTTTTTTTAATATTGCTCTAGTAAAGTAGTTTGCTAATATGAACTTAATCAATAGAACCCTCGTAAACTAATGATGAATGGTAGATAACTTATCTGGTAATGTATATTTTCTCAGTAATGTTCTAGTTGCAAGTTTAAATTTGCTCCCGGACGCATGGTTTCGGGCGTTCTTAGGCGCATGGTCTTGAGTGTTCTCGAGTGTTTTTGGGCACGAGTGACCCAAGTTTGAATTGCGACGTGTCTATTCTTGTTTATAGCACACTTATTTTAATGCTTATTGTTAAGTGTATATTGTTTACCGTTTCGTTAAGATATAATTAGAGGAGGTGGTGGCCGAAATCTTATAGTGATGGTGATAAGTTTAGAGAGATAGTAGTGGTAGCATTCCGGGTTCGGAGGTTAGGTCGGGGTGTTACAACCTCATTTGAAGAAAATGCTGGGAGCATTTCTAAAATACGAATACAAATATGATAGGTACTAGAAGTCTATGACAAGTATAGACTGTTGGATGGTTAATAAATAATTGGTATTTCTATCTCTGAATTCTGTAGTAGGTGTTGAATGCTGATGTTTGTTGATACTAGGAATTATATTGGTTTCAACTAATGTGCTATTTCCAATTCTTCCTACGATAATTAGTTGTGTACTACAGTTGACAGAACATCCAGACAAGACTCATGAACCTTTTGTACAATATGACAACTTCCTAATGTAGATAGTGAGCTGCCTGCATGGTTCACTGAACTATAAGAAGCTGGGAGCAAAATTGCCCAGGGGTGTTCTGCTTGTTGGCCCTCCGGGAACTGGGAAGACTTTGTTGGCAAGGGCAGGTGCAGGAGAGGCTGGAATTCCATTTTTCTCTGTTTCTTCTAGTGAGTTTGTTGAAGTTTTTGTTGGAAGATGAGCAGCGCGTGCCAGGGGTTTGTTCAAGGAAGCTAAAGAAGCTGCCCCATCAATCATTTTTATTGATGAACTTGATTCTGTCGGTGGAAGTAGAGGTAGATGTTTTAATGATGAGAGGGACCAAACCCTAAATCAGGTATGATTTTAAATCTTTGGCCATCTTTTATTTGCTTTCTCAAATGATATTACTGACTGAATCTTTTATTTCAAGAAAAGTTTTTGTTGGTGTGCCTGATTGGAGGGCCGCAGAAAGATTTTGGCTGTTCATGTCAGGGAAATTCCTTTGGAAGAGAACCCTGAGATAATCTGCAATCTAGTTGCTAATGTAACAGATAATCTGCGATCTAGTTGCTAATGTAACCCCAATGATACGGATCAAACTCCTGTTGATGCACAAGGTTGGCCCGATCTTCACGGTACGGTTCAACAGTGTCGGTCTTTCCTTCTTTTACTAGTGTGCAATCACCAACTGAAGAAATTGGGTTTCAATAGAAGTAGGAAACCCTAAACGACCAGCAGCTATGCGCCTCCTTGGTTGAATTGCATCCTCAGTCAGCGAGAACACCGAAGGTAGAAGCAATCGATCTAGTCCTCCCAAACAGCGAGCAAAGATATGTCATAAATCAGAAGGCTGAATCATGTAGATTCTATGGATAGTTCCCAATCTGCGTCTCAATTGCAAACCCTCAAAACATCCGGGCTTGGTCTCCCTTTTCTGGCTCGGATTCTTCTCCCTTCCACTCCGCTCCTGGCTTGGTCTCACGCACCCTCCTCTATCTTGCTTCGCACGGCGATGAGATGGAGTTCCGCTCGGATTCTTCACGCGGAAATCGCACAGACCCAGCTTGAGTAGCTGGATACCTACCTACGTGCACGGCCCACGCGCCCCACGGCCCACGCGCCGCTCACCACCATGAGCCCACGTGCCAGCATAATGCAACTTGCAATTCTGTTCTGTCAATTTACCCATCTTTTGGGAGGAGAGAGTTTTTCTGAGATGGGTAAGTGAATGAAATGTAAGACAATTAGAAAGTTCTGTTAATATGAAATTTCTGAGTCTGATCTGTTACCTGTACTGGCAGCAATACTGTGGCTCGTGAGGATATTATGGATGCAATTGAGAGGGAGAAATACAGTGTCAATATATGGTAGACAAGAGAGTCCTAATTCTGAAAGGCAAGGCCTTACGAAATTATTTCCATGGTTACCTAAACCTGGAAATAAACCATCAAACCCAGATGATTTTCAAGGGCTTGCGTGTTATTATACATTAAGCTAACTGGAGTTTTGCAAGGTATCCTCAGATTTGATCCCCTTTTGATGGTCTTGTTCATTGAATTGTTTCTTTTAAATTCTTTTAATTAGCTTGGCACATTGACCCCCCTTTAACTGAAATTATATCTTCTAAAAAGAGCCAAAAATATATAATCCCAAACTTCAAGGTTTTCTTTATTTGCTGTCCTGCTAAGACTGCTACATGACATGCTGAGCAAAAGCATAAAATGAAATAGCAGAGGGCTACAAAGTTATTGCTTTGCTTGAGTACTGGACTTTAGCGGACCTATTCCACTAATGCTATCTGTGAAATCCTTAGGTTTTGGATTAAAACTAGTTTGGGCATTTCACTTCATACAACAATAAACTTTCTTATCGTTTTAATGGACCTGTTTATGTGAGCAAATATCCTTTCAATGGAGCTATTGAAGTATGTGTAGATTACCCATCTT
The DNA here is from genome assembly GCA_036346245.1 of Bonia amplexicaulis. Classification (NCBI taxonomy): domain Eukaryota; kingdom Viridiplantae; phylum Streptophyta; class Magnoliopsida; order Poales; family Poaceae; genus Bonia; species Bonia amplexicaulis. Next base: position 13,154,759 of record CM070746.1, on the reverse strand, counting down.
TCTCCCAATAACTCAAGCTTCTGTGTCATTTGGTTGTTTCACGAAACCCAACATGGTACTGAAGCTTAGAGATTTTAAGTTTCAGATTATCTGCACTTTTTTAGGGAAAGAATTACTTGTGGTAGATGTTCCCAGGTGTTTCCAGATCCTGCCTAGTGTCAAGTGCACGTTGTGGGCTTGGTTGAGCCTAGAAGTGAGGAGGGTATTAAAGTAGGGGCAGATTCTAACCTCAACACCTAATGCTTTTAAGTGAGTTGGTGCCTGCAACTCAACAGAACTTTCAGGAACAAATTATGTGATTTGTTTGATCGAAATCTTTCTTTGGCAGCTTTTCCAATTATTCCCAACAATTGCACATCTCTTAATTCTTCTTATGATTGCTTAAGGTGGACCCTAAAATATAATAATTAATTCCAGTATCAAGATATTTTAACTTTGTAAGGCAGTGCACCATCCTGTTTTTTTTCTTAACCAAGACATTAGAAATTTGCAACAAGCCAAGTTTTAACAAATCAAATGTGCACTACGCAGTTCTGTATGCTTTAGGTCTATTTCAACTTGCATAATTGGTTTTGTCCCCTTTTTACATATACTTCATTTTGCTGCCTGCAAATTTGATAAACATTACAGATAGAACAACTCATGATGTTTCATTGTCTGAAAAAAAGCTCATGATGTTTCATCTGCTTCTTAAGTCCTATTGAAATTGTGATGTTCTTATTTGGTCTTTATTTCTGTTGCGCAAAATCCAGAAAGGAGATAAACTGCAAACTGAAATGGTATTGTTGTGGGGTAGGCCCAATAGTATAAAGAAATGTACCAATATATTCCTACCTTTAGTAATTATTAAGGGATAGGATGTGAATTTTCTATCCTACCCTACTCATCTATGTAAGCCCCCAAGAGAGGTATGAGGAAGGCAGATCCACTCATTTACACATAAGCTCTCTCTCCTGTTGTTAGCTCTCTCTAACTCTACCTCCTTCTATGGAGAAAAGGCCTGTACCCCTATTGTAACCATGCTACAACAATTGGTACCGTCTGTGGGGACCGCGCAAGAAACTACACAGGGGAAGCGGTAGAAAGCAATGAGAACCGAGAGAAAGAGAAGTACGGTGGCAACGACCGTTGAGTCCAGCACGCGGTGGCCGGTGGTCGAAGGCCTGCCATCCCATGGCAACGACGTCCTGGCGCAGCGGGCGGCGAGCGGTCTACGCCAACGCGAGGAGCTAGCTCCGACGCCAATATTGACACGACCATCGTAGAAGCCGCCTGCGTCGGCACGGCCGTCGACCACGGCGCCCACGCCGGTATGACCGTCGACCGTGATGCCATATCCGAAGATTATTGTCGTCATCATCACAACACTTGGGAGTAAAAAATACAGAAAAAAAGAATCGACAAAAAACTCAAAATAAACCAAAAGTCAGAAAAATACAAAATTTAAAAATAGTAAAAAAAGGGAGTGACTATTGCCAAGGCGACTGAAAATTTTTTATCTCTCAGTCACTTGAAGTTAGAGTGCAACTAAGTGTAACTTTAGTTGCACTCTGAATCACCTGAAGTTGCAGTTATTTTTTTGGAGGAGGCTATAATTTTAGTTAATTGAGAGTGCAACTTCAAGTGATTGGGAGATAAAAAAATTTCAGTCGCCTTGATAATAGCAAAACCGTAAAAAAAAAAACAACAACTAGAAGTCACGAGGAGGGCCTAAGTGGATTCCCTGACAGTTCATCGGAGAACGACTCGATCTGCTTGACCCAGAAAAGCCGTCTGCTGTCAGAGACCATCTGCTGTCAGAGACACACATCCCGTCGCGACGCCGACATGACCTTAATAATTGGAAAGCTATGCAATGGCCGCAGAATCAGGACATATACCCTTAATAAAGGAGAAGTTTCTTGTGCTCTTCCCCAGCAAGAGAAAAGGGAGTAAAAGGCAGAGCGTTGGTATGTAGATTCCGTCCTGTCATAGACTGAGATGAATGGTGTGGTTTGGATTTTAGTGTTCCTTTCTTTGGGCTCTACGTGCTGCTGAGACCTTGTTCTGCTTAAGAATACTTATCTGCAGGATCAAGTCGCAGGCTCGAAAGGGAAAAAAAGGAAACTGATTTGTAGCTTTCACTCTTTTGATTCTTAGCTTTGCTTTGTACTGATGATTTTGAGGCTGCGATGAACCCAGTGCATGCATCTATGTTGATCTAGACGGATCAAAACGTACACTCTCGATAGACACAACACACACGAACACTTTTGAGTAACTCAGACACATAGAGTTTTTTTTCGTTACGTAATGTCGTATAACATTTCTGTTTTCTCTTTTTTTATATATACTACTCAATATAGCAAACGGTTACAAGACCTTGATGGTGTACTAACTACACCACTAATACTTCTGTTACATGCATGTAGCCACTAATACTTTCGTTACATACATGCAGTCATTAACTACACCATGATTCATTGACTCAGCCATTATTCGGACACCCAGTGACTACTTACGACCACTGCGCCTGCTCGACCACGCTGCTACGACCATGGTGTCTTCGACCATAGCTTTTCGACCATGGCTACTATGTGACTTACAAGTACTTCGACTACGGTATTTTCGACCATGTTCGACCACGGCTGCTACTCGACTTATCAGAACTTTGATCACAATTTCTCGACCACGGTGTCTTCGACCACAGTATTTTCGACAACGGTAGCTACGACTACCTATCACTCGACTTACGAGTGGTTCACTGTAACTTATGACCACCGTAGCTACAACCACTGCAGCACTCAGACACACCGACTACTATAGTACTCCACCAAGTACCGACTGCTACAGTAATTCTTCGACTACTACAGTGACGCTACGACTGCTACAATGAATCTTCGACCACGAAGTACTCTACCCACGAGTACTCTACTCCGGAGTTTCCTTCTCCGGGATCTTCGACCACGGAGTACTCGACCCGCGAGTACTCTACTCTGGAGTTTGCTTCTTCGAGATCTTCGACCACACAGTAATCGACACACGAACACTCTACTCCGGAGTCTCCTTCTCCAGGATCTACGACCACATAATACTCGACACACGAGTACTCTACTCTGGAGTCTCCGAATGTTCTTCGACTGCTATAGTACTCGATACACGAGTACATAACACACGATTACAACACGGTACTCAACACCGACTATATAGTATTCAACACGAACACTCTATATAAGTCAAGATTAGTTCCAACAATCTATGACTTTGAATGAAGCTTATCTTATCTTTCACGACGGAGTTTGCAGAAATGGGGCAGTAGCTGCTCAAAGTTATATGCCTGCAGCTGATAGGCACATCATCAGAAAGAAGACTAGTGAGAGAGTCATCTTGTGGCTTGAACTATGTTGTTTACACATATGCTTCCTGCTAATATCTTTGAACAGTTACTTTCCCTGTTTATGAACAGAAGTTGGAAATGCTTGTAGGAATCCTGCTTAATTAGAGGTTTATATCTCAGACAACTACTAGCTACAGGAATGTCTAATTGAGGACACATGTAGAGGTGTTGTATGTCATGTAAATTTTGCACTGCAAGTTGAATTGTGCTATGGAATTAGGAATTTAGGATACTACGATCAGGACATGACATGATGCCGACGCCAGAGATAAGCACACCACATTTTATTCATGCAACTTTTCTCAAGGAATAAGAAAATTCTAGGGGTAGCTAGAAAACGGAGAAAGGGCTCATGCATGACATATATAGTTAGAGCTCGATCTTTTACGATATCTTAAAATAAATATGAGTCGTTTAGTTTTTGTAATCTAATAATTCAGACTAGTTAGAATTTAGTTACACTATCACTCACATTACTAACAGTAGAATATCTAAAAACGTAAAATTATAAATGGGCGAGCCCACAACTGAGCGAGGGTTTGTATAAAAGTCACGGCGTCGGCCCCGCACTCCTCAATGCTCCATGGAACGAAGCCTTGGCCCAGTTCTTGGAACAGCGAAACAACTCCCAAAGGCCGCATGGCCGTGGCAGTTCCTATAGCCTGGAGGTGGGGGGAGGAGGAGACGGTGGAAGCCATGGCCTAGCTGCAACGCCGAGACCAAGAAAACGGATTTAGCAGACATGGTCAATAATTGGGAACTATCTTAGCTTCCAATGCAGTATAATTGGACTAAATTGGGTTGTAGGCTCCAAGAAACAAGTAAAAAGATGGATCTTGACGACTGCAACAGCCGAGCAGTCGGATTGAATTGAGCTTGGGATTGGGATTGGTGGTTCAGAAGAGTTTGGAGAATGAATCAAGCTTGACAGGTTCAAGGGACATGCAAATCATGGAGTATAGGAGAGACTCAAGACCTAGAGTTTGCGGGCAGGGACGCCGGCCACGATCAGGTTGTTGACGTCTTTGGGATGGAGACACACGCCTCCAAAAAACCCAGGTTGAAAAACAAAAGTCTATAATACCCTCACAAATTAATAGTCAAATTTTATTTTTACTACCACTTTTTTACTATCAATATAATGTACTGTAAAAAAATCCTATAGCTAGGGTACAATAATGATGACCTTTGTTATTTGTCATAGACAATTCAGACACCAATATATAGGTTTATTGACCACATATGTGTGACTAAGGTTTCATTTCACATAACACTAAGATAAAGAGTATCATGAGGTAAGACATATACAGCAGGCATATATAATTGTATAGGAACAATTGACTGTACGTATAATACAAGTGTAAACAACCATGTATACGACGGCAGCGATGAGATCGATGAGAATAAGGGAAAGAATGTGAGATGACGAAGAATATTTTCAGAGACAAGAAGAGAAAAGCAAGAACAAAGCAATGCACTGATGAGCGACTTTCAGTTGCTAAAGACCTAGAGCTCTGAGCCGAATAGTTCACTAGGCTTCTAGTTGAGTTGCTTTCCCAACAAAAAGCTCATTCCCCTGTAGATACGCCATTTCAAGTGCTCTCTCATCATCAGATCCCGGATCGATGCAACTACCGATTGGTAATGCATGCAATTACCAAGTAAACTCATGTACTAATCTGCGTTGAGCCGAACTATTTAAGCATGCATCTTGTATACAATGTACTCATAACTAGCTAGCTCAAAGTATGGCACATATATCTCATGACTTACAAATAAGGGTGTGTCGTCTAGACAAAACATCCGCATGATATTTATCAAACACTCTACAAATAATTGTTCAACAAATTAACAACCTAATGCAGTGTGCATACTTCCAGGTTCGCAAATTTAAGTAATGTGGTGTAAATTAATTAAGAAGCATACGGGAATAACTAGCTGGGTATATAAATTTACTTCCTCCGTCCAAGTTTATAAGATATATCTTCTCTTGTCACATAAATCAAGGAGAGAGTGAAAATGTCTAGATTACCTGTAATTATTATATCTAAGTATTATATTAATGCATGCATGTAGAAAATAGCAAATAAAACTATATATTTATTAAGGGTATAAAAAATATCACACTAATTTTGTATTGGAATATGAAATTGTCATATATTTATAGACGAGACTATTAAAAAAAATACAGTCTATAAACCTGGACGGAGGGAGTAGATAATAAAGATATCGCGGTAAACAGAGGGTACTCATTACTCATGCATGCGAGCTATATATATCACCTATATATGTACATACATATATCTTTGCTCGATCTTTCAGTGTGCATGTGAATTCACACAATATTCTACGAAGTATACACGATCAGACATGCATATATACTTGTGTACATGCATGTGAATTTACAATTCTACCGTATATCATAGAGTTTTCCAGCAGTTATATATGCTATTAATTGCACTTACAAGAACAAAAGCATGCAAGAGCAGATTAGTTGATCGAGAATACTTGCAGTAATAATTAAACAAACAATGTTATTTAAAGTATATGATAAAATTAAATAAGAGGTATGGTTAGTGAAAGAAAATCATCGCACGTAGGCACCACCATAACTACAGTAATGTTAAGTTCCTGTAGTAACCATCCAGCCTCCGTGACCGTGATTAGCCATATTCGTTATGCAAAAAATCCAAACGTACGTGTTGCGTATATATGTACTGCCTATATCTAGACGCTTAATATTAATACTTCTTAATCAATTCTTTAATTAATCACAACGAATTGACTGTAGATACTTTTATATAATTTAATTGTAACCAATATATTCTAGTATTTAGCATGATTTTTTTACCGCGTGCTTCGGAACAAGCTAGCTAGAAATAAGTGCGATGACTACACAAATTATAAACAAATTGAGAACTGTTTACACTAGTAGGCATGCATTGGCAACATCTTGTTCTTGAAACCGGCAGTGATTCTGTTCAAGAAATACATACCCATTTTATTTCATTAACTCTCTGATTCAGAGAATCAGTCTTAAAATAGCTACAATTACGATCTCCATACCGAGAGGGAAAGTTTATGTTTCATTCATTTTGCTCTTTCATACATGGCTTTAAATACTCGCGATATACAATCCAATCTAGCTAGCTAGATCCATCGCATATCTGTCTTGCTCTCTTGCATGCGTACATCCATGCATGGGTGATTAACACACAGATCGATCTATACAAGAAGGCTCAAGCAACCATATATTAATTAAAGTCGATTCATATACAACAACATTTGTGCTATAGACATGTACATGGCCACATGCATTATGCATATATAACACCATACATACATATATTGATTAATATTAAGGTGCAGCTAAAATAAAAATATAACCATATTATACATCAGTTTATCCCCTTCTCATCTCTTGCCCTAGCTAGCTATATTATTCGACAGACCAAGTACTGAAGTACTGAACATAATACAACATATATGTATTACACACTTTATACACACACACACACACACACACACACACACACACACACACACACACACACACACACACTACATTGATATGAGAAGCTAGCTATACTACGCGCTCTCGGTCTTATCTTAGTATACGTAGGTAACCTCGAGTCGAAACGTATAGATCGAGCGCGCGCGCGAGAGCCATGCATGCATGCATGTATGAGGCAGGTAGAAAGCTTCAGACGACGAGGCTCTGGTGGAACCTGGCGATGAAGTCGGCGGCCTTCTGATCGACGTCGGGGTCGCCGACCCACCGGCCGTAGTCCTCGTCGCTGGACCGAACCTTGTGCAGCCTCGCCGGCCGCTCCCCGTCGTTCGCCTCCTCGTCTTCGACGTAGTACCGCCTCGACTTACGTGAGAAGCTGAAGATGGGGCAGAAGAACGACTTCCCTCCCATATACTAGCTAGCTACTCGATCACCTAGCTAGCTCTACCTCTTGTGTTAAGTTATATATATATATATATATGATATATTATCAGCTTATTACAAGCCTTTGGTTTGAAGTTTAGAGAGGGGTATTAGCTAGCTAGTGGTTGGGGAGTTGCTGTCTTGGGCTTAAGGAAGGTGAGAAGAGGCCATACCTCAATTTATAGAGGAGGCTGCCCTGCATGGCCTGTGTATGGAACAGTAGCAGATCTATGTGTTAGGCTGGTAGTTGCGACTCGCTAGCTAGGGTTCTTCCGGTCTAGATAAGTAAAGGTGTCCGATCGAGGAGATGGCGATCGGAGGGTCCGGATCGCGTGGTCTGATAAAGATCGGGATCGAACCGCCCGGATCGCGCGATATGATAAGATGCTAAAGTTTCGTTCTGTAGCGCACGATCGATGTGCTTGTGAATGAAACCGTCTTTGCAAGGAACAAAGCAAAGCGCGGTTTCCACGTCTCGTTAGCTAGCTTTTTGCGTTGAGAGTCGATATATTTGAGGTTGATCCCTAGGAGAGAGAAAACTCTCTACATCTCTCTCTCTCTCTCTCTCTCTCTACACACACTGTCACCCCCACCTTGGTGGTCATTGCATACCTCCTCATCATTCGGCTCTCAATTTCTAAGAGAGCTTTTCGAGAGGACGTCCACACCATTGTGGGCATGCATGAAAATACCGTGAAGTATCTCGGGATGGGCTTTTTGTACTGTCAATTAATACATCTAGTAAGATCGAACAACCGTACATATACGTTAATTTCAAGCATCTATATGTCTAAAATTTACTGACTAATGCTAGTCAGATCTTTTGTTTGTGATAAATGCAGATTTGCTTGAAAACTTACATGGGAAGAGACTTTCTCAAGTGCTTGAAAGGTACGTGCATGAATCGTTTTTTAGTTTCAACCCAATGATCCATTATTAATACCTATGTAAAAGGTACTTCAACCGTGGGTCAAATATTGACTAAAGGATTAGGTGGAAGATTAGATAAGTAGTTTCATATCCTTATCAGACAGGACGTCTACGTAATTCAAGCATCGGAATCCCGACAAATTCACTATGGAAAGCACGGCCGGAGGAAGATTTTTCGTTTCCATGTAAACGACATCCAAGATATGTAACCTGCAATAGTTACCGATTATATTGATGTTATACATACTCACCTTACAATGCAACTGGGCCTTCGATACATTGTTCATCGATTTTATCCCAACGGCAGGGCCACACATTGTGATTTACAAAAGTTTGTTCGCTAATAACTATTGTCAAATAATTTCTAAAAGACCATTAATTATCCATTGGGCTAAGTTGTGAACTGCATGTGCTATGTAATTGAACACTAAACTAATTAATTTAACATGAATCTCCGGACTGCGTAACTGAATGTTAGACTAACTCAACATAGTTTTCCCAGGAATTACAGATTGTTACGTACAGATCTAGGTAGATGGAAATTTCCACGACGGCTCTTGTATGGATGAGACAACAGTCTAATCTACTCTTATCATTGACCTGAATCTAGATGAGTGGAAAGGGATCCGTAGAGGAAGCATGGGGGAGTCTGCGGTGGAGAAGTGGAAGAGGGGGGAGTGCGGCCAATCCCAATTGTTTGGAGAAGCGCGGGTGCGGTACAAGACAGAGACGGCAGAGCTAGAGCTGATGGTTAGGGTGAACATGCAATGTTAAGTCAAAGAACAACTACTAAATTACCCATATTTACAATATTTCCTCTTCCTAAGTTGTCCCTTGCAAATCAACGATTGATCGTTTTTAGAGAGAAGATATCTGAGGTACCTTTCAAGCACCGGAGAAAGTCTCATATGGGAAATATGTGGCTGTCTAGGGTATAGCTACCCACCCCAAAATTTTGAGTTGAAATTTAACATTTTTGAGGTGGAAGTGAACATTTTGAATCGAAAGTTGAAATTTTTTAGGTGGAAGTGAGAAATTTTGGGTTGGAAATATCCAAATTTGAGTTGAAAGATCTTGGTTTCGAGTTGTTGTTTTCAACTATGGTATTGATAGTTTCCAAAGTTTTTGAGTTGAAAGTTAAAATTTTTGATGCGGAAGTGATAAAGTCATACAAGAGACAGGTTTCAAAAATCTTCAAAGCATGGTTATCAGACCCGGCACGGCCCGGCGGTTGGACTGAAAAAACCCGGACCCAGAGGCTATGTCGGGCCGGTCACACCCACAGGACCGTCGATATAAATGACTCGAAAAAACCCGGTCGACCTGGCCGGGTTTTGGCTGACCCGGCTAGTTTATGTTGATGAGGGCAAAAGACATGAGTACCTCGAATTAAAGAAATACTCAAGAGGAAACTAATGGGCAAACTTGTCTTTTGAAATATGGAGAGCTAGTAGTAGGGTTTTTTTTACTCAGAGAGTGAGTGCGTGAGCTAGCCATCACAGCCGTTCAGATTTAGGCTTCACCCATGTGCCGCCGCCAATAGCCCCCAGTCCCCGTCCCAATACGCGCCACCAGTGACTCCTCTGCTCCATGCTCCACCACGGTTCCACACCGGCCGACCGGCGCTCCACCTCCAGGGCTCCAGTCCAGCCAGCACCCAGCAAGGCTCCTCCAAATCCAGAGGTCCGGCAGCAGCGACAGGCACTCTCCAGAGGTCTTCCAGCCAGCAGGGCTCCTCCATCTAGCATTCATCCTCTTCCCGCCACGTCTTCCCTCGCCTCTGGTGCTCTGCCTACTACCGGCGCCGGCAATCCATCCCCCGACCGGTCATTGGTCATATCTGAAATTCTGAACCCTCCCCTCTTGCACTCTCGCCGCCGGCTGCGTCCCCTCCCTCACAGGACCGCCAATTCAGTTTTCTAATGTAAGTTATTGATGCTAATGTATATCCTTTAATTGGAAATTAGTTATCACATCGATATAGGTCATTTTACCTGAAACAATGCGCATTAATAGCATTGGCAATCCGAAAAATATTCTTCATGATGTATCAGTGAGGATTGTATATTTATTTGTCATGTCAATTAGGGTAAACTGGTTTTTTGGTTCATCCATGTCTAGGTCTCGCGCTAAATTTTGTCAGCTCATTGCTAATGGACACCATTATTGGCAACTGGGATTGCCGTAAGCTCCTAAGGTCTAATGTGATTGCTACCATTTGCGTTAATTTGCTTCTATTGCTCTATCGGGTGGGAAGTAGCCATCTTTGTAATTATTGATAGTAATAGTGGTATTTTGTTGCATGTACTATAAATTAATCTCATTTGTCTATATCTTTTGGGTCATAATTCACTCTTAGTTGCATTGTTAACAATGTCTTTCCATCAAACTCTTCCAAAGCAAGTAATCAGATTGTCAGAACTTAAGATGTAGTGATGCACTGCAGCAGCCACTTTATTTTGTTAGTTCAGATTATCGGAACTTAAGAACGCGGGATTCACTTGTTTTGCACTTTTGCTTGACTGTCACTGTCGTACACAACACATGTCATTAGAAATTAGAATAGAACATAGAGATGAGGATTTTATATAAAAAACTTTTGCTGGTGTAGGGAATCATCTAATACTCCTGGTTCTACTGATGGAACACCACCTACTACATTGGTACAGATGAAACACCAAATTCTTCTGTAGCCAAATTAGTTAGAGGGAAGACAGATACTGCTTGGGGCAATTGTACACAAATTATTGATGGTAAATCGAAGATGATCATTTGTTCACTCTATGAACTAAGGTTCATGACATTAACACTGACGGATTCTGTAGAACCGTCTGCGATGAGACGTCTAGTATAACCTTCTCTGCAGTAGCGTGACTATGAAGCTGAGCAAATAATACTACTTTCAATCAGGCAAGAATCAAGTGTACTGCTAAATAAACAAACCCTTTTGCAGAACAAGATTGATGTGGTCAATGACCAGCTTAGGCTGCTTAGCCGTATGTGCTCACCTTCTCTGTGTAGTAGTACATCCTTAAGCTCTAAGTATGATACGCTGCTATCTCCTGCTAAAAGTGCAATTGTGCTGTGTACACATAATTGACAGATGTGCTGTTGCATCACGAAAGGCAAAGGGGGTAACTTTGGGGTGTATTGTCTTTGTCGAGCCCTGCATCCGAGACTGTGCATTGAACACTTGCCGTTCATTTCATCTGAGGCTTGTAATGCAATCTGAATTTGCATCTTGCTAGTTGATCAGGGCGACTATTAGCTGTTTCCTGGAGGTTCCAGGCTTGATCCTAGGCTAGGCTCCCGATGATCCGATGGTCAAGATCAATCTGAAAGAAAACGTCAGAATGACATGAGATGTGAAATAGCATGAGATCAGGACTGAACAGTAGTAGCATAATTGCCATGCAAAACTACATGACCACAAGAGATTTTAAAAATTATAGGGAAAATGTAACGAGGAACAAGCCATGTTTAAAAGTATTGTGGCTTTTGGTTTTTAACTAATTATGGGAGAGATTAAAAAAGTAAGAGGTACTCGTATTGAGAAGTCACTCCATTCAAAATAGCTCCTGCGGTAACTCCTATAAAATACTTATAGAAATTACATTAAGAAGTCACTCAATTTAACTTTCAGCTTATAAATGCAAAGTTGTTTGGAACATGATCTGAAAAGAGCTTTCCACAAGTTTACACTTGCATCGATCTGCTGGCCAATTTTTTCAGCTATTCTGTCCACTAGTTTTTTTTTTTTTGCACAAAGATGACCCAGATCGAGGTGCTTTAATTTTTCTGTACTAAAAAAATGTATGCGCTGTAAAGCATATATATGGTTACCGAAGGATATAATACGTGCATAACTCTAAAAAAGAACCTACCGAGCACCAACATAAACTCTAAAATAGCAGAAAACAAAAAAATCCCAAACATTTCAATATAATGCCACGCGACTGTTCAAGATTTCGGTTAGTTTTTCCAAAAATAGTAACTCAAATTGAGACAAATCAATCAAACAAGGATCTAATTCTTCTGCTTTCGCGTAGAAATCACGAGATAGACGACTGAACAGAAAAAACCTTCTGTTGTCACCATAGATACTGTATGTTAGATCCTCACCATAAGCTAAAAAGACAAGAAAACGATAGAACATTCATTTACAGGAAAAAATAGTTCGTCCATTCGTTTCTAAAAACAACATTGCTTTTTAGCTAGGTATAACAAGTTAATTGTTTTAATTTGTGCTTAAGTCTGGCCCACGAAAGTGATGTTTTGGGTTCATTAATTAATTACCCCCTTTCACAGGGGCCAATTTCTAGCCGATTAATTATAAAGCAAGTAGTTTGCTTCCTTTTTTAAGAGAGAAAGCAAGCAGTTTGCTTGAGCATCTACTTTTGATCAGATGCATAACAAGAGAATTGTTGGCTAAAGAATCTCTCTTGAAACAAATTCAAAGGTATAATGTTGTTGAACAAGATGGTATCAAATGAAAATGTTTACACTGTTGAACTTGAAATAGAGTGGTATCAAATCTACAAGCATAGATACAGCTAAAGAAACATGGTATCAAATTCCCACATCAACAGTGTTAGACCTATGCCTGGTTGATGCAAGTTTGATGGCCTCATGCAATGTAGCCTTGATTTTTCTTTCGGTAAGGAAATACGACAGGAGGTCTCCCAATCAATTTAGCTTTGATGCACGTTTGGTCTGGCGGGCCAAATAGCAAGTTCTCAATTGTTTGTGGACCTAAACGGAATATCCATGCAAATTTAAGGGCTTATTGCATAACTGTAACCATGCAATCTAACCAGACATGTTTGGAGTACGTTCTATTTCTACTGGTTGGAAACTGTAACCATGCAAATTTAAGGGCTTATTGCTTATTTAATTCTTTTTTAAAATTATTTTAAAGTTAATCCCTACGAACTTTATTTTTAATTCTAACCCCTTTGGCCACACCATCTCCTGTAGCGTGGCCAAAACGTTCTGTCACGCCACCCATATAGGCGTGGCTAAAGCTGCCACGCAAGCCCTCGGCCGGGCGTCGTGCCAGCGTAGAGGCTTACGTGGCATCTATTACGCCATAACTCTTGGCGTGACAAGCTTTTGTCACACCCTGAGACTTGGCGTGACAGGGGAAATTGTCATGCCACAAGACTTGGCGTGACAGGGGTAACTTAAGTGCGGTCGCTGCTCCAGTTCCCATTTTACCCACACCGTCTTCCCCAACATGTTCTCTGTCCTTCGCAGCCCCCCGCCTGTATCCTGTCGCCCCCTCCGGCCCGCCTCCCCCCCCCCTCCAGCCCCGGCCCCTCCAAGACCGCCACCCCTCCATCCCGGCCCCTCCGGCCCGCCACCTCCGCGCCCCTCTAGCCCGGTGAAGGTGAGCGTGGAGATCTTCCCCAAGCCCGTCGTCCACAGTAAGCCCGCCACCTTCAAGTTCTCCATCTCCATGGGTAATCGACTTAGCCATGAAATCTCTGCGATTGTGCTGTGAATTAAGACGTCGTGTGCTTGTGAACTACGTCATCGCGTAGCTATATCTGGTTTGTTAGTAGCAGTCTACAATTTTAGTCCGACGGTTGGGGAAGTAACTAACTTCGCATGCAGTAGTAGTCAGATAAAAACCGTCAAACCGATGCAACTTTACTTGCGGGATCATATTAGTGTTCTGGTGAAGGTTTTGCTCGTGATGTCCATGTAGTAGTATTGTCTATAAATAATTAATTAGTCCAGTCTACTGTAACAGTTGAACCATGACATGGAGTTTTGAGGAGGACCTACTGTTGGATGTTAGGATTTGGAAATAGCTCTCCTTAGGTATTTTTGTTAGACTGCTTTGGACAAGGCAGCTGGTATCGTTACGCTATTTGCACGTGAAGCACCTAATATTTTTCAGTTGCAATTTGCAATGATACACACGTGTATTTAGTATTTACTTTAGTCTCATGACCTTCCTTTTATTTATTAATGCCTGTATTTAAGCTTTTTGAGGGCCCTTAACCCCTTACCTTAAGTATCTCACTAGTATACCGAAATGGTCTATTGTATGCTCATTTAACTACTTTGATAGCAAAGGACGGAGAATACTTACAGAGCAAGTCAATAAGATGGTCTAACCATTAGCTTAATGCATAAATGAATTCGTGCTTTCTGTCTGCAACAAAATAGGGGATTTTCACCCAACTAGTTCAATAAACTCTCTATTGTTTGTCCGACCTCTAACTGTACAAATTCTAAAGTAGCTATTTAATTTCACTTCATAGTGAATGTAAATAATGGAGTATTGACATGTGCTTTCTGTAAACATCATAATATCATATCTTGTAGTTACATAAGAAGTATCATAATACAGGGGAGGTGTAGCAGTAGTATCCATAATACAGGCATGGCATAGCAGTAATATCCATCAACTACTTGGTACTATTGAAGTTTTGAAATGCTAGTTTGTGAATCCATTTCAATTAATATTCTTTTTCATGTCATAAGTAGGAAAAAATCCTCAATTGTGATATATCGTACATATGGCATGTGGCACTGACCTTGCAATATTTTGTTGGATGTAGATGGATAAAGTTATACGCATATTTATCAGTGGTTCGATTAGCGAAATGGGTACTGGTGTTGACTTTGGTGGCATGGAAGTGATTGTTCTTTTGTTTCACGAATCACCGAACTTTCGAACTCTTGTGACTAGGATTAAGTCTACCTTTGGATGGGATGAGCCCAGGGTCGTTGTCGGACTACAGGGGTGATATGATGCTGGTGTGGGTTGTAAGATGCATGCCTGTTTGGTGCCAATCTTGTTCGATGATGAACACAATGCATGCCTGTTTAACACAAATGAGGACACAATGCGGCGCCTCGCACGGGCATGGATTCGGCACCTTCTCGACTCCTTCCTGTTCCCAAACAGTATTGGGAATGCCGTCTCCTGGATTTACTTGCCAATGTTGGCAAATTTAGGGACGGCAGGGAACTACAGTTGGGGTTTTGCCACACTGGCATGCCTCTATCGGCATTTGTGCGATGTGTGCCGATCAAGGAGTGTGGACGGCAACTTGGGTGGATACGCATACCTCTTGTAGGTATGGATGTGGGAGCAGTTCCCCGTGGGTCGGCCCACTTGTGGTCCCTTGCAGGTAACCATTTATTCCATTCATCATAGATGTCACCTTCCAACAAAAATGCAAATGAAATCTACCTCCTTGCAGGGATGGCCCCTTCAGGACTCTGCATTTGGACCGACGGTAGCTTACCTTTGGAGCTCCATCGTTGCACCCACTTGGCGTCCAAGTTGTGGTACATCGCATATACAAATGAGCTCGATGTTATCACGCAAGACCAGGCACATACCACATAAGTTTCTTTGCTTCCTACTGTCTTCGAACAATAATCTCATACCTACTATCTTATACATCTGGTGCAGGTCACATGGTTGCTATACACCCGCGATGAGGTTGTCGAAATGGAGCTAAACCGGATGTGTTAGCTGGATAGTGCCTTGTGGATGACGCTCTCTCCAATGATCTTCTTTCATGCAGTGGAGTACCACCTCCCCTATCAGGTGATGCGGCAATTTGGGAAGCTTCAGGCCACTTCGCCAATGGTGTTCTCGATAGATGTGAATCTTCACGGGTAAGGGTACCTACTGTATTTTCTTTGTCATGGTTCAACTCCGATCACAACCTCCTGCACCTCCAACCTCGGCCTCCCTGGACTCGTCCTCGATGCGCCTGCGCCCTACAGCTCGACTGCTGGCACCAGGCTGCTCGGCCCGCCCGGCCTACTCTCCCCCTCACACCTCCGGCCGGCTCCCCAACTGGACCAACTCTACAACGCCTCCTCTAGTCTGGCCTTGCCCGGATTCGTGGCCGGCCGTTGGAAATTGCCCCTTCCTCTACTCCCTCTCATCTCAATTTACTTTTATTTTTGGGGATTTTTACTCAATTCACTCTTTGATTTGAGTTTGTTTTTTTGCTAATGAGGGTGCGGTGGTGTTGGTGGTGATGGCAACCGGATCGTCGTGATAGGGCTCAAGGTCTTCCCATGCACCGGGGAGCATGTGCGATCGTCGGGTGTGCACGGCGGCTGGTGGTGATACGCCACTACCACGGTGGTCTCAGCTACGGCTCACTCCTCCCTCCTCTTCGGTATACTCCTTCCCCTTCTTCCCTCTGCTCCTGACTTCCCTTCCCCCCGATGCTCTGTGATGGCTTGTGAGGATGACCGTGAGGAGGTGGTGCACATGTTATGGCTGTTAGGGCTTGTCATTGCTAATGGTTACTTCGGCCATGGTGCTATGATTTTTTATGTAGAAAGTTAGAAATGGAGGGTTCATGGGGGCACCTTGTTGCTGAGGGTTTGACGTCCTGGGGTGGAGAATGTGGTGCCGAGGATTATCGTCGCTTCATGGCTCTCCTAGGGATCGGCTCATCTTACCTAGGCTGCTTCTGGTCCTAGTTTGGTTGTTGTTGTGCTGGTGGTCAACTTGTGGGGTTGGTCGTCGCCTCCTCCTATGCTTGTGGCCTCTATGCTCTAGTACCTTCCTTTGGCTGGTGGTGACTTTAGCCTTCTCTTTGCGGTGTATCTTGCTTTGGTTGGCTCTGTGCTTTGGTTTGGGTAGGGAGAATAAAATGGGAATACGAGTGAGTGGCCGATGGAGTGCTTGGCTCCTCTCTGTTGGTTTGTTAAGGAGAGGGAGTATTGGCACTCTCTCCTCGATGGTTTCACTTCATGCTCTTGGGTGTGCCTTGGCATTGACCAGTGGCATAGGACGTGTCTCTATGCGATGGTGGCTACGTGTTGACTCATATGACCATGTTCTTATACATGTGCGGTGCATGTTGGCTCCTGAACATGTCTTATACATGTGGGCTGAATGTTGACTCATTTTAAAGGTAAGGTGAAATAGTAGCAAAGTAAGGATAGAACTTTCTGTCTGATGATGAAAACTCAATACGTGAGATGGTGCCGACCGGTCCCGGACGGTCTGGGAATCTCGATAAGCGCTAATTCGTTTGGTATTTCTAAAACCGATGAATCTGACGGCAAAACTCTTCTTTATTTTTTTATTCTCCTATAGATTGTTTCATTTCTCACTTTTCTTTACTACTAGTATTACATCTTCCCGATACCATCAGAAAATATGTATCTAGTGCCATCAGTTGTGACTTCAATATCTGGAATCACTTCCACATCATATCGTGAGACTTCAAATGTTTGCCTGGAGGAGCTGAACAACTGGCCCAGTCTAGCCGCACACTAGAGACTGAACGAATATCTTCAAAGTGGCCCATCCACCTTCGTATACCGTCTGCGCTCAAGAAATAATTAGAAACAAACATCCAAACAGAATTTTGACGAAGCTGACTTGCTGAGAAGGACAAAAATTCGAACTTCTTTGGACCACTGGAAAATGCTTCTTTTAGAATGCAGAGAATGCGATCATACATGCCAGTTTTGAAGAGAAAAGAACCCTTGTTCAATTTTATCTGAGATTGCATTAGGAGGAAGCTTACTCCAATCTTCATCAACAAAACTACAAAAGTAACTCTTAACTAAGTCAGAAGCATGTGCAGAATGGTACTTAACCATATAATTTGAAACTTCTTCCTCAGGTCCCAAGCAGTATATTTTTGATGGAGTAATGTGAACTCTGTAAGCACCTCATCAACTTTCCTTCGCCTTCACTCTTATTGGACAGAAAAGTATAGTGCCTTTATATTCATGCTATAAGCTTCCTGCTGGATGAATTGCAAAGGTTCATAGCAGGTAGACTTTAATTTGCTCATTTTCTCAAAAATTCTCCTTGAAATATCAACTGGTAGTTCTTCAAGAGCTTTAAACAGATCAACATTAACATGCTTGGCAACTAGCTTCCCCGTATGAACAAGAGAGTTGAGACAAAAAAAAAACTCCATAAGGCACTGAACAGCCACTTGGGCAGTCAACAAGAGGAACCACATTGAAGGAGGGGCCAACAACATCCATTGAAGAAATGGACAATTCCCCTAATTCTTCTGAGAAAGATAAACTTTGGAGAATATGTAACACTGGTGCACCTTAACCCAAATTTAAGACGAGATTAGAACACTTCCCCAAACAGCTTTTAGGTGTAAAATCTAGGGCTCTGACCCAGGCAAACTTAGCATCCTCCTTGCATGCATGAAAGCGGCCATCCATAAACCTTGAATTAACCGCAGGCCCAGAAATTGTCGTGTGTATTCTTGGTGCATAAGTGAGCTGGAAATAAACAATAAATTTAGGTTGCTAAAGATAATATTGCATAAAAAAAACACTAAGAGTCTAAGAAATATGACAAACACTAAATTTAGAGCAGCTTCAGATTCATAGGGAAAAAACAAAATAATATTGCATCTGAAATCAACTAATAGTCTAAGAAATATGACAAACACTAAATTTGGAACACTACAGATAACATGTATTAATCAGACAAGCTTCAGATTCATAGTTTTAAAAAATCAAAAGAATATTCCATCTGAAATGAACTAATATTTAAGGACAGAAATGTGACAAACAGAAATTCAATTTGAGAAGAGAGAAGAAGAATTCAATTTGAGAAGAGACAAGGAAACGGCGATGCTCGTAAACCTGCGCATTTGTGACTCTGTATCACGGCCTCAAAACTGCGTTTTGTGGCTCGTGCTACACATACCCTACATTGTTAGTACCAAATTAACAACCATCCAAGGCTCAAAAGCACTCCCATCAGAATTTCTGAAACCGGCCGGCTAAAACGGGTTAAGATTCGCACAGGCAAGATGAATTCGCTGTACATCTATTGCACGAGGATTTAGAGGATTTCAGTCAATTTTATAACCTTTTGGTATGTTTTATAGGAGCACTTAGTTTGGTGATGACTTATGATTTTTTCACTGTAGCTAACTTATTTTTTACTGTAACTAATGATGGCTTATTTAGTATAATTAAATTTAAAAAATAGGTTAGCCCATCACAGACAATACGAAGGAATATAAAAAAATAAGACAAAAAAACAAAAAAAACAGCCAAAGATAAAATTAAGAAATAATATATTAAAAATCAGAAACTGAAATATCCATGTGTTTTTTCAACTCCCATGTGATTCCTCTTTTCACCTCTCTCTCATGCTCCTGCATGCGCCACCTTCCGAGAAGCTAGTTCGGAGGATCGCGAAGACCACGGCCAAAAGAGCAAGCTTACTTCAGCAACAAAAATTATTGGTTTTTTCTGCTCTCTTAAGCTTGCCATTTACAGGTCAACGGAGACCCCTAGCTCACGGACGGAACCAGTCCAAGCTTAAGTTCCGAACTAATGTAGCTGTTTTTGAGCTGATTCTTGGACTAACTCTGTTTTTTGTGATTTTTCATGAATTTTACATGAACTTTAGTTGCCAGGCCTCGGACTACAGCCTAGGTAGCCCGAGGTCTAGTTCCACCACTGCCCTAACTTGTATATAATGGAATTTAGTTCGCCCCAATTGCCTTCGCATAATGCTCCCTTCTTCCTCCTTAAATTGAGTTTTTTATTTTATTTTTTCCTGTGTGTCGACTGTCAACCTCCGGAGGTGGTGGCTACCTTTGTCACCGATGATGGAGGTAATATAGAACGCAGCAGCGGCAGGAGGAGGTGCAATGAAGTGGGGAAAGACACAATGCGTAGCAAGAGGCAGCAAAGGACTAACGGGCCTCACTAATGCTAGGGAGTCACCATATGGGAGGAGGTAAGGTGAGTGCGCGGCGGCGCGCGTGAACATGAGCTACAACAGTATTAGGATTGGCAATGAGAGGGATATATGGGGACGGGGGAGATTCGATTGAATTCGACCTTCAACATCTAATTGAGCAAGACAGTCCCTATTATATGTTAAAATGGGAAGGTACAGCTACGTGAACTTTATTGGTGTGGAATAGCGTAATATGTGAACCGTAATTCGAAGTTAGTGTGAGATTACACCGTTGCAACCATTTTATCAACTTGAGGCTCCGTCTGGTAGAGCTCCTACTCTTGGTTTCTCATCTAGATTCTGTGAAGCTGTACCAAATACCTAGCTTCTCAAAATAACCCAATTCTACTTCTTACGAGGAGAAAATGATGTAACATGGAGAAGTAGCCTTCCCGTGGATTCGTGTGAAAAGCTAACATATTAGAGACAAGACCCCACTCCTGACTCCCCGTTTCTACTCTCTCTCTCTCTCGCTCCGCAACACGCCTCGCAGCTCTCCTCTCTCTTGCCCGCGTGTATTCATCCAGCCTTAGCCATCGCCGCTTCAGGAGACATCGCCGCCGGAAGGGAGCCCAAGTACACCTCTCTCATGCTCGCGCACCATCGTCCATGCTGTAGCCGTGGCCACTTTGGGAGGCTTCGCCACCAGCTAGGAGCACTTCACCGCCCGTCCCCTCCACGCTGCAATCAGTCCTGCTTCCTCTCGCCACCGGTCAGGAGCCCTTCGTCTGCCCATTTCTTTATCGCCACCAAGTCACGACCGCGGGGCGGTCAGACAAGGTCACGATCATGGGGCGGTCGGACAAAACGTCAACTACCACGAGGTGGACAGACGAAGTCTCGACCGCGAGGCGATCGAATGAGGCGTCTACAATCGCAAGGTAGTTGGACGACGCGTCTACGACCATGAGGCCGTCGGACGAAGCGTCTACGACCATGATGTGGTCGGATGAAATCTCGACCGCTATGCGGTAGGACAAAGCGTGTACAACCACGAGGTGGTTGGACAAAGTAGCGCGGTGGACTCCCTGGTGAGACACGTGAAATATGCGACTCACTGGGGTTACAATCTGTGGCAGGGACTCCCTGGTGAGATGGGCGAAACACGCGATGCACACGTGGCCTCGTAAGTTGTCCCGCACTACCTTCTATGCTTCGTAGAGTTCATGCAGAGGCTGTGGACTCCGCGTGGTCGTTTATACTCTGTAGAGTTGCCTGGGACGATTGAGTTCTCTATGTTTTATACTCCGCAGAGTACGTCGGGGCGCGAGGCCACTATGTGATTTTTTTTATAGAATCCAATTCGGCCTCCGGAGACAGCACCAATTTCAAACATGCATAGAATTTGCATACGAACTCTATTTGAGGTGTGCAAGTATAGGATAGAAAGCATAACTCGTTGACGTCCCAATGGATGTAGCCCCACCTCCAAATTCCTTCTCTACGCACCGCAATCTCTATAACAATCCGGTGCTGATCTAGCCTGATAGGACCGACTTCAAACGTGCATAGAATTTGCATCAAGAGTCCGTTTGGATGTGTGAGTACAGCTTGGAAAGTTTATCTCTCACTCTTTCCAATGGATCTAGCCCCATTCCAAAATTCCTTTTGTACGCGTCGAAATCACAAAACAATCTTTCGGTTTTAGAAATAAAGATAGAATCATATATGATTTGATTAGTTTCCATGTGTTGAAAAGTTTCCATATGCCAAGAGTCTGCGTGCTCCTATAAATAGAGGCTCAATTAGCTATATAATGTAGGCTTGTTTAGATTAATTTTCCATCGTGAAACTTCGACGTATGTTCTTGTGTCGACTAGACCAACAACTGCGGCTGCAGGCCGCAACTCTTTGTTTTCCTCATTGATATTCGCAATATTCAAATTGCTCTTTATTTTATTTTTGCTTGTTCTTCGATTACTTGCAGAAATTAACCTAATGTTTAGATCAACCGTGTTCTTGGCACGATTGATAATGACAAAGGTGTAGTGTAGCGATTGCATAACGGACTTAATCATCTCGGTCAAGTAGCATCATCATCAACATCATATCAATCAATCAAGTTATCGTTCTCATCAGAAGATCTGGCCAAAATTCCCTCATCAAGTGAACCCATTGATCTACTTGAACAACATTGTATTCATTTATTATAGAGTGTATAGTCCATTCTTGTTGTATATGTTAGCTAGATTATAGCATCATGTTCTTGTATTCAAGTATTACAGATTGTATGGTCCATCAAAATTTAACTTGTAACATTGTTGTTGACAAGAATATAAAGGATGTGGCTAGTTTGAGAAGGCTGATGTATATATAAAATTTACAAAAAAAAGTTATAATTTGTCTATATATGATCTTGCAAAATTTGGACAAAAAATTTCATAAATTACTTACAAATACAAAGGAGTAAGATATAGATGCAGACAGGGTGTTACAACGAGGGGTATTATGGTTTATTTGCATCCAATCCCTCTTATGTTTTTGGAGCCAACCTACTAACCAAACGTTTTCCAGAAGCAACTCCAAATTATCAGAGAACTAGATTCTTAGAGAATCCAGAGCAGAAGCTAAAAAATAAAAATCTAGAACTCTACCAAATAAACCTAAAGTTGTGCCATAGATGAAAATGGAGATGTTTTAGCCCCTCTTCTTAAAATAAAACAGAAAAGAAAAGCCTGCTTCATGCTAAATTAGCATTGCTAATTACTTTCCATCAGAAAAATGTAAGGGTGCCTGAGATGGATCGATAGGAATTTTTTTTTCATCATTTGATTTTTTTTTTCAAAAATGACTCTTCTAGTCACACCACAGCCGGTGGTGCGGCAAAACAATCACTGGTGTGGCAAAAAGGGGCCACGTTGGTGCAATGGCGTAACTAAAAGGGTTATTTTTTGAAAATAAGTTTGGACCTACCTTTCAGAGGATGCGTGTGGCAAGCTGGTTTCAATTTGGAAATAACTTACAATAAAGGTTAATTTCAAAATATCCTAAACAAGAGTTATTTAATAAAAATTGTTCGATCGACGATGACGGGTTAAGAATCATGTTCATTTCTAAGAGATGCCATGTGCTCCCTCCTTTGCATTCTCACTCCTCAAAAAAAGAAAATCCAAAACAAGAAACAACTAATCTTCACTAGTAGAGACCAATGTTGTTAAAATCGTGATTCTAGTTATAGAATCGTACGATTCTACGATCCCACGAAACTAATCCGACTCAAATCGCATCCTAAATCATACCTGGTAGAATTGTGGTAGAGTCGCGTTCGTAGTTGTAGAATCATGTAGAATCACATATCATCTAAGATTATAAAAGACTTAGGTGTTTGGTTGTATCCTATCTTTCAATTCAAATTGTATGTTAAATACTAATTAGTTAATAGTTTAGACATTAAGATTCGGAGGTTTGAAATAATAAAAATTAATTTGATTATTATTTATTTTATTTTGTTTTTATAGAATGATCATATTATGGCAAAAATAATAATATCATTCTTCTAGTCGTAGCTTTCAATGGTATAGAATTTAAATCATGATTCTAATCATGAATAGGATATATTTATTAATCAAATTAGATGCTAAATGATCAAATAAACACCTATATCACTTTTGGAATACACGGTAAATTAGAATGAATGTGTTTTTGGTAGAATCTAATAGGACTTTAGATTCTACGAATCGATTCTAAAATACGATTTTATCAAAGTGTCTCCGAACCGATTCAAATTCACGATACTGACATACTTACTTGGTAGAGACAATGGTCCTATACTCCCATTCACCAAAGAAGATAACTACCAAGAAACAGGCTCGTGTCGGCATTGTACTGACTTCACTGCTGAAATTAAACCTGTACATATTTACGCATTTATGCAACTGCCGTGTGTACTCCTGCTTTGCCAGCATGGATCCACGGAAACAGCAACATTGCCACCTTAATTAATTTGTCATCACCGTCTCTACGATCGAATCGAATCAAATCACATAAATCAAACACCGGACGTGGCCACAAAAGCTGACTTTATTGTTCACTCAGGTACCAAAGCAGGCAGTACATGATCGCTGCGGCAACAACAGCTAGCTAGCTTGAGAGAAACAACACCACGGCAGAAGAGACGACGCGACGACGACGACCACACTAGTAGGCTGCACTATCTATAGCCCTGAAACATTAATTCTACCGTGCACACGAACACGATCGATCGCACCGTGCGACGACGGATGCACGGATATGGATGCTTGGACGGGTTGATCGATCGATCCGTGTGTGCGAGCTAGTTCTTGAGGAGGTAGTCGTCGAGGTCGTGGAAGGTCTTGGCGGCGGTCTCCTTGACGACGTCCGGGTCGGGCACCTGGTCGCTGGCCTTGTCGAACTCCATGGCCCAGTTCACGGTCGCGCCGTCCTCGGCGCCCTTCGGGGTCACCTGCAGCGTCACCCTGAAGTTCTTGTAGAAGTTCACCAGCTCGCCGTCCACCACGCTGTACGTCACCACCTTCTTCTCGTCGTCCGCCAACTCCACCTTCTCCTTCGCGAACGTCACCATCGGGACCCCTGCATGCAGCCAGCACCGATCACGATCCACGTTCCCATCAGCTAAAGCGATGAACGATCCATTGACATGAACGTACGTACGTACGTACCCTCGGTGTACTTGAGGAGGCGAACGGTGCCGGCGGACATGCCGTCGCCCTCGACGGTCTCGATGCTCTTGTACTGCTCGGGGAAGATCTTGGGGAACAGCTCCGTCGACTCCCGCAGCGCCGTCCACAGCTTGTCCGCCGGCGACTTCACCTCCACCACCAGCTCAGCCTTGGACGCCATCGACCGAACCCTTAATTTGCTACTGCTACGTACTCCCCTGTGCAATGCAAGCAAGCTCTATGATCGAGTTGATTTGTTCGTTTGTGCGTGGTGTGGCCATGGCGAGAGCTTGCGGCCTTATATAGCGCGAGCTTGTGCGCTCGATCTCGTCGGTGTTCCCGAGGGGAGTAACTGCTACTCGTGCTGACCAGACCATTGAAGGATTCCCGGCAAGATCCACCTACCTATATCAGCCTCGAATTTATGGCGTCGGTGCAGCAGATCGACACATGTAGGTGATCGACCATTGAGAACATATATATCATCGCCTGCAAGGACTAATCGACACAAATGGTCATGTTGTCATGTTAGAGGCACTGCGAGGCTGACTGTGCAGGGTGGAATTCTTGGTCTAAAAAAGCGGATAATAATGTTTGCAGTTGGCACCAGGGGTCCAGTTTGATCGGTTGGTTTGGTCGGTAATCTTCCATCAAGATGTTAGGGGAAGCGGCGAAAGTAGGTGATTAGGTTAGCTAGCCCACCTGGGATTGCAGTGTATTTGGGGCTTTCATTATTGTTGTTGTATATTGTAGCATTTCTATTTAAGTGAGGGTTTTCTGTAAAAGTGTTTAAGTGGAATGGAGTTCCCACCTACCTCCATTTGAGCCATGCAATTCGGATCGGACGGTCTACGTCGTCATTAGCACCTTAGTACTGAAATAGCCATTAGCACTAGATTAGCATCATTCATCAAGTTAATCTTAGTTTGTCGCTCTCTCGTAACCTCTCTATATTTTTTATTTTTAAATACATATATATTTGCCGTATCGACGTATCCTTGTTTTTGAAAAATATCGTATCGCGGTATCGCCGTACCCGAATCACGTATCAGGACAACTTAGGTTGATACTCGACACAATTTTTCAAGAACCGCACACTACGACGTCATCTTCAAGACATAGATTTTGGATTTTTCCTATTTTAGTATCAACCCTTTTCAAATGCAATACTATTGCATACACCTTACATTTAAGGGGGGTGTTAAAGGTATTTAGGTCATTTTCTATTGTCTAGGGTTTGGGTCCTTGTGTGTCTCTTATACTATATATTTGGCCTATGGGCTATTGCAATATAACAAGCTTCCTTCATATTAACATAACCAACATTCATATCCTAAAATAAATAGAAAACATAATGCACCTGAGATCTCCACGGCGCCTAGTTGATGCATCAATAGATTCTCTCTAATTGGTTGCTATTGTAGTATTTTGGTGAGATCATACATATTTCTAACAGGAAATCAATGCTCATTTGTCGGTCAGCCAATTTATCCAAAAGCAGCTACACAATATTGTCCATAAAAATGGCCGTTAGAGAACTTGCGCCTTTCATAAGCATAACATATTTACAACTGATTTATATGCAGGCACATAATATCTAAAGGAGTAAAGCTATGAAACCATACAATAGCTCTATATCAGAAGAAATGGTCTGTGCTAAACCCATTTTATATTCTTTTGAAACTTCTTGTCGTATTGTGACCATCGAAAGAATCATATTAAAGCAGATTCCACTAAGTCTAGACAAAGTATCATGCAGGCATGCACAAGCTGATAGGGAAACATTGGAAATGGGAGACGATCTTACTCACGCTTGGTTGCATAGATAGACCAATAGCTTAGGCTGCAATTGAAAGGCATCAAATATGTACATTTGTGGAAGCAAAAATAATCGCAAAACCTAACGATTGTGTTTTCCTTAAAATTTGTACACACCAACACCTGCAAGAAAAGAATTAAACAAACCTAGTTAACAAAAATAATCATGGATAGGACGCCAAAGACAAAGAAATTTGGAAAGGTTATCCTCCCAAATTCTAACTGCAGCAAGATAAAGCATTCGTAGCTCAAGAAATCAACATAAGAAATTGTACAAATGCAAAATTACCCCTACATTTCTTACTTAAACAAGGTTAAATAATTAAATTGCAAACGCAGTTATTGCCTACATTTCTTACTTAAACATTGAACAAACTACAGCCTAGCACTAACATCATAGAAGAATCCAGAGAACGGAATCTACATTTATTTTGTATATCAATCCAGTGACCAAGGATATTTCCTAATACAAAATTGAACATTCCTAAACACAGACTACCTACTCTTTTTATTTTATATAAAATAGCGTCTATCAACACTAGTGGCATAACATAGAGAAGCAAAGTTGATAGAGAAACACTGAAATAGGGGGAATCATGCATGTCTAGCCACATTCAATATTTCAAACTCCTACATATTGATGCACAAAATCGAGCAACACAGAAAATCTCAGCCAACCAGAGCAATTCACGGCATTTTAACCTCTTACTGAGTAGAATGAAAGAGCTTGAGAACGCAGCTCATCACAGCAACAGGGAATAGAGCCGCCATTTGTTTCTATTTCTCTATGCCCAAATATATCCTAAGAGGATATTGCACACTGTGAAGCAACATACAGAGAAGATCATCAGAAGTCCAGATCTAAACAAGCGGAAAGAATGGACAAACAGTAACCTACACCCTCTATGCAGAACGATATGAAACAGATAATGGCTCTCTAGTCTCTAGCTCTGTTTTACCGCAGCTAAATGCATTGCAGGTTGACGGGCTTATAAAATTAAGTTCTTTGCTCTGACCAGCATTGCTTGGCTCCCTTGAATCCTGAACATCTGCTCCTTCCATATTGCAATAATTTCAATCAAAAACACTTAGCGACCGCAGACTATCATTGCAATGAACAACCTGCAACAACAACATGAAGAATAGGAAATTAGTAGCTGCAAATGTAAAAACACGCTTCACTGAAAGTCCTACTACCAATTTCATGATAACCTGTTTATCAGTGGGAGAACGTTCCCGATGCCCTGCATGCTAACAGGAAGGCGGGAATCAGTTGGTAAAGCTTTGATCGAAAGCTCATTGAGTAGGTTGCTGTTTCAGAGCAATGTGCCATCATACCGTACCGGGCGGCTCGAGGCCCATCGTGCCTCGGCCCACCAAAGTGCCAGCGCTAGGAGGAAACGGGGCGTCGGGGCCTGTAGTTTTACTTGCTGCATCTCCATTGTCATCGGCGGGTTTGGGGTTTCCCGGCTGCACACGCAAAACGGCGAGGGTTGAAAAGACAGCGCTGACAGCCTGACACGCATGTGTTGCGACGAGGCTTGGGCGTGTGATTCTCCATCGGGCTGACAGAGATATGGTACTACGGATTGGCCCCTTCGACGTCTCCTATAGGCCCGTAACACCGAGCGAGCCAACAACAGCCTGGCAAAACCGACCCAGCAAGCTGTGTGCCTTGCGCGCGCTTCTCTTCCGTGGAACACCGGTCCCGTCTTAGCTGCTCGAGTTCGAGGCTTCGAGCAAGCGCGTACAGCGCAAACGACAGAAGCGCCTGACACTGGGCCCATGCCCGACCCTAGAGATTCCCCTCCCACGGGCCCACGGGTCTTTCACCGCGCCTGAGACCCCCTGCCTGCATGAGCTGTCCTGTGGGGACACCAGCAGTGTGATGGAGTAGAAAGACAGGCTGCTCCCGTCTTTTCTTTCGCGCTATGTGCTACCACGCAGTTTTGATTTTTTTTTTTGTTCTAGATTTTTATTTTTAAACGGGATAATTTTTAAGATAATTTTTATAAATTATTTATAAAAGGTACTGTAGAAATCACTTTGAGCAGAATAACTTCTCGACATAAATATCTCTCTAACTCTCTTAAACCTCTCGTGATTACCTGAAAATCAAGAGCTCTCAACAAAAACCCAAAATCCACAGCACGCCGAGACGCCGCTTTTGAAGCTGATCGGACAAGGCCTGGGGGAGCGTGACGTCTCCCCCCAGCACGCGCTGTAGCTTGGTGTACTCCATGGCCCCTCGCCCACAGCACAGCAGTGCGCTGCACGCCCGCACATGCTCCCCTCCCGCGGCCGCTCGGTGGAGCGCAGCTCAGCACTTCGTAGTACGCTGTACGCCCGCTGACGCGAGACACGTAGCTTGGGCGACCGGACAGTGAGCAGGTAGATACAGCGGTGACGCGAGAACGCGGCGAAAATTTGGTTGGCAGTTCGTCAATTGGAACCGTCGATGTGTCCGCTCGACTCAGCAGCCAGCACAGCAAGCATGGTCTTGCGTGCATGGCCAAAGCATACACGAGTTCAGGCAGCGAAACCAAGGGCTTCTTTGGAGTACGAGAGTTCCAGAGAAAAATTTTACAAAGAACGATAGTTTCTACAAAAAAAAAACTGCAAAAATTCCATGCTTTGAATGAATCTAAATGCGGGAAACAATTCAATTCTTGTATAAATCGTGCTTCAAACGCTGGTTAGAGATAGACCTTCGATTTACTCTCTTTGTTTTTTTTAGAAGTAGTGTTACAACATTGTGTCAACTTTTTTTAGGACTTTGACCACTAATATGTAAATAAGTATTTAGATTTGTGAGGTAAAAAATGGTTACTAGATTTGCCATCAAAAATACTTTCATATTGTTATAATTTTAATAATTTTTACTAATATATAATTATAAAAGTAATAGTCAAAGGTACACACGGAAGACAACGAGGAGTAAAAAAGAACTATCTACGAGTGCAAAAACACTTACTGACCTTGCACGAAATAGAAAACAATTCTGGATTGAAATCGCCTGTGTTCCTGTAATCAGGGGCAGGTGTGGCACGCTGTCAGAGGGACAAATTAATCCCATTTACTCCACTCAATTAACGGATGCCGGTTCGTGTCGAGGCGATTGGGCGAGGCAGGCAGCGCAGTCGCAGGCCACTTACTGCACTAGGCGCGCCCTGCCCCGAGCCAACCTGGCGCCTTGACCACGACCATAGTCACCACCCTGACACGCCCCATCACTTCTACAGTGCCACCTACACAAGCCCACAACACTCTTCAGTCTTCGCTGGACCAGCCTGCTCTATTTAACCATCTCACTGGCCAGCATTTGCCCTCTTGTCTCGGCCTCCTCTCCATAGCTCAAGAAAGCTCTAGCTCTAGTCGGTCCAGACTCCAGAGGCACCATGGCTCTCGGCAAGCTTGCAGTGGTCGCCTTGGTGGCGTCTCTCCTGCTGCTCAGCACCATCAAGGTAAGGAAACTAGCTAGTTGATTCATCTTATGCATCGAGATGATGTGAATATCAGTTGCATTCTTGATCTCATGGCTGACTTCGCTTTGGACTCTCTGGGTTGATTGGTAGGCTGCTGACTACGCTCCAGCTCCTCCCATGGGGCCTCCTCCCCACAAGATCGTAGACCCTGGCAAAGGTATGATGTACATTCTGCACGCAAGCTACCGCTGCGTACCAATAACAAGTGCTGTGTTGCTTCGTGTGTGTGATGACGTTTGTGCGTGCGGATTAATGCAGACTGCGTGGGCGCGTGCGACGTGCGGTGCAGCGTGCACTCGCGCAAGAACGTGTGCAGCCGGGCGTGCCTCACGTGCTGCAGCGTGTGCCGCTGCGTGCCGGCGGGCACGGCCGGCAACAAGGAGACCTGCGGCAAGTGCTACACGGACTGGACCACGCACGGCAACAAGACCAAGTGCCCGTGAGCGTGCGCGTTCCTCGGCGAGAAGGTGGCCCGTACCATGTTTTGTATGATCGATCGGCGTAGGTCTAGCCTAGCCTTGCTTGCTCCTGGTGGTTGCTGTGCTCTCTCGTTACCCGTGAGGTTGTCTTGGCTTGAGAGGATGGTGACGAGGTGGCAACGACTCGTGTGTTCTTGTGTAAAAAGCGTGCTCTTTTGAGGTGAGCGCTTCTCTAGTGAAACCCATCTGGGGCTTGATCAGATGCATGATTTGGAGTCGCTCGCTTACATGTTCCCATTTCCACTATCGACTCCATATGTTGTCGCGCAGGTTTTCTTCAGACATGGAAAACATCAAGTCTGCAGTAGTTTGTGCGCTTTTTTCGTCAGAAATCTTGCAAAAGAAAACGTTACCATTTGGTTGGAGCAATAATTTTATAGAGCGTGGCAGGAGCGATATAAACTGCTGGGAACAAAAAATACCTGGGACTTGAGAGTGGAATTGTCCTAGCCGGTTTACATATGCTGCCACATGCTCGTGATCAGTCCATGGACAGCAGGCAGCAGCACAGCTAAAGGCGAAGGCCATGCTCTAACGATAGCTTCTAACTTCTTAATTTTAAATTTTCGTTTTTTCTTTTTTTTCCTTTGCAATCTTCGTGATGATATAATTTTTTATACATTTTTTAATTTTAATTATGTTGAAAAAACTAATAAAAGTTTAATGTATTTTCAGGCATTATAGTAAAAAAAAGTTAAAACCTAAGCTTATAAACTCAAATATGCACTACCTTAAGTTGCTACCAAGAGAGGATAGGGACTAACTCCAAATTCTAACACAGACATGTCAAGTTGTCAACTGAGATTACGAGAAATTGAGAAGCATAGTGGAATCTTCGCAGAGAAATAAAATAAAGTATATACAACTAGAAAATAAAACTTGGTTCTTATTCATCGCACTGCACGTACCATCGGCTTTATCACCCCCTGGACACTCTGTCGCGTGAGTTGTCGTGTTGCAAGGGCCGCGCATATGCTTGTCCATGCAGTAGTACTATCTTAAGTTAAAAGTCATGGAATACAATGGACGAGATCAGGCGTTGTCACGCGCGGGTAGTAGTAACACCACCAACCTCCACCAAGCTTTGTCACCGCTGTGTCGCTTGGATGCCACGAGAACGCTCATCGTCGGTGTAAACACAGAAGTCATGGCAAAAGATCGAAGACAATAATATTGGCGGTCAGTATCGTGTTGGCTGGTGGTAAAAATCAAGTCCCTACCGAAGCTCTTGGATTGGCATGTGAAACTAGTCTTGGTACACCATTGTACCAAGCATTTGGAGGTCCTGGGATTTTGCATCATTTGATTCGCACTTGTACAGTCGTACCCCCCCGGAGTCCTCCCAGATGCGATGCACCATCGCATCACCGGCAGAAACGGCGAACTCGCAATGCATCGTGAAGGAGACGGCCGGCGAAAAGGAACGCCAACCAACGTGGCTGGAATAAAGAACTTGAAAGCCCATACCACTTCTCTCGGCCTGCCCCCACTACAGCCCACACCAGGCGGAAGGCCCAAGTGGAAATCCTGCCGAATCTGCCGCCTCCCCATCCCGGCACGCAGCTCCACCCGCGCGTTACCGCCGCGCTCTGCCGTCGAGATACACGGCTTCGTGACGCGCCGACGCCTACCACCACCCGCACCAGCCCGGCGGGCAAGCGTCGGCCGCGCGACGCGGGCGCCACGACTCCGCCTCACGGGCGCCACGACTCCGCCTGATCATCTGATGTGCGCATCCCACCCACCGATTGGGTCCGCGTGTTGGTGGAGGCGGCGGGTGTACGCGCGGCACATGGGCCAAGCGGGCGCGCGGCCGCAAGTTTTGCCCGTGAAAGCTCAGCAACGACGCAGCCTGGCGTCGCGCGTTGCAACTTGGGCACTTCGATTCAGCTGCCGGTTTCTCGACAGTGCAGACTGGAGTGGGCATTCCGATTTGCCAGATTAGCAACTTATAGGACTTGTTTCACACTACTTTAGCTTTTGTATATATTAGTTTATTAATTTCGATTTTGTTTAGTATTTTGGTTTTTTAATCTTTTCTTTTTTCCCTTTATTTATGTGCATTGTTCATGATGATATAACGATTTTTATTTTTATTTTTCTTATTTTTTGACTTTAAAAAAACTAATAGCCACTATAAGATATTTACAACCAAAATTAACAGTCGAAACCAGAAGCCGGACCTTTTAAGCAGGTTGG
Organism: Bonia amplexicaulis; assembly: GCA_036346245.1. Taxonomy (NCBI): domain Eukaryota; kingdom Viridiplantae; phylum Streptophyta; class Magnoliopsida; order Poales; family Poaceae; genus Bonia; species Bonia amplexicaulis. Next base: position 13,122,164 of record CM070746.1, on the reverse strand, counting down.
AATGGGCCTATGTAGTTGTATGAGAGTATTTCTTATCTTCAATCTCTAGATAGTTCTTATCTTCAATCTCTAGATAGAGTTGTTGTGTAAGAGAATGTACAATGTAGGAGCTTAGAAAAGTGCTTTGCAATGAAAAATTGATTTTCTTTTGCCACATAGATAGGTAAGTTGCTTATTTTAAATTATCGATGCTTAAATAAGCACCGATGTTTACTAGGAGCTTATGTGTATAACTATATCTAATTAATACATATAAAACACCTAAGTACTCACAGATCAGATGTTTATATCGGAGGAAATAACTTATACGTGGGTGCTTGATGATGTAGCTATATTATATTTTTTTAAGTATCTATATAAATAAAAACAACCGGCAAAATTCAATGCATCTCCTTCGTTTGGAGGACAAGAAAATCTCACAATAATTCTAAAAAAATCTATAAATTCTTATATTAATTGAAAGAAAAATAGAAGAATTTTCACCACTTATATTGGTGAGGCCAAATTATTATGGTGTAGATTAATTATATATAGATATTAAAGCTATATAACAAATAGAAAATAGAGTTATATAAAGATAATTATATCATAATATCTAGATGTGTATCTTCTTAGATAAATCTGCTAGTTTATGTATAAATATCGTGCGTTGTACGTGCCCTAACGAATCGCTGGGCGTAAGGCATCGGAAATCTTGTAGTTGTGTGAAAATAGGCAAGTTTACGTCTGATAGATGAGAAGAGACATTTTGTTTGCACGTGTACGATGTATGTATGCACGGCACGGGGTTGGTCAGCTGGTCCCCTGAGCGATTTAATTCCTGTACTCGGAAAATAAATAGGGTCGCTCGGGACTTTGTCGTAAACTGTAGCGCTATCCTATCCTGGGTCCGGCTGTACGAAAAAGAAGGTTAGTTTTATTTCTATTTTTTCTCTTAAATGATACACTTTAAAATAGAAGTCATAGAATAATACTAAATTCAAATATTTGTTTCTATAGTATAAAAAAACTAATCAAATCAAATTCCTGAATTTACCACGACCTTGGTTATGCCCCCATAGATAAAAATAAAAAATTTCTATCTTCGAAGCCATTGAAAAAGGGCATTGAATGGGAATTAAGTCCACAGATAATTAAGTTATCGTATGTCATGGAAGTGATATGAGGTGCTCCAAAATGGTTGAAGTAATTAAATAGGAGGATCACTATGACTATAGCCTTTGGTAGAGTTGCCAAAGAAGAAAATGATCTATTTAATATTATGAACAACTAGTTACGAAGGGACAAAAGCACAAGGAAATTTTACTGGTTGGTGTCAATCAGGGGGTCTGTGCACTTTTGTTGCTCTCCATAAGGCTTTTGCACTAATAGGTTTCATGTTTCGTTAATTTGAACTTGCTCGGTCTGTTCAAATGTGGTCTTATAGTGTAATTTCATTCTTTGCTCCAACTAGTTACTTGGTTTGTTTCTGTTTAATTTAATGTGAAATTATTCATATTACTGATGCAAGTGATAGGGAATAATTTGATGCAGAATTTAACTCGAGGTGCTGAGGATGGCTATGTTGAAATATGGTAGACATACTTCTTAAGATCAAATATACTGGAATTTAATATACATGTATATATTTAATCCGGGTGCAATACAAGGCAGAATAGCTAGGTTTATTTTGCAGGATCGGCTCTGCAGGTTATTGACCCATATGATCAGATTGGAATTGATCTCGTAAACAATCCGAATATGGTGCATGACTTACACGTGTATATTAGGGACTAATATATTTTAGCCTCATAAAATTGGTCTGTCTAATCGTAGTTGGTGACATGGTTCAGGAGTCTTACGGTGTATCGAAATCAGGTAGATCACTTTGTAACACCTGAAGGTATAGTCTATAAATAGGGTAGCCTTGTGATACATCTGTGAGCAATATCACAAAAAGATAGAGGAATAAAAAGTAGACTAAAAAAGCCCTGTAAAATCAATCTAGGTTTCTAGGATTCGAGAAAGCGTCAGTATACAAGAACAGCATAAATGCAGCTGTCGTATTCGATCGGCGAAGTATATTCACCGTATTGCTCCTTTTGTGATCTGTAGCGCCTGCTCCGTTTCAAGTCCCAGCCTAGAGCTTAAGCATTCTGCGCGAATGAAGACATCCAGACAAAAACTGCACATAAGAGGCGAGGTCCACACAGAGATGGCCACTTTGGAGGGGGAGCGTTAAAAGGTAGGGGATTCTGAAACCTGGGTTTAGATCTGTAGATCTGATTTATGATAGATATCTCTCTATCTAATCTATATATAAAGGGCCTTAATAATTAGATCTTGTATTTATAGAAGAGAAAGCAATAAAGAAAAGTAGTTCTCCTATCTCTCTATATTTAATTCTTGTATTTTCTTACATTATTTGTATTTGATTCAACTCTCTCGTATAGGAGGAATCGTTCGGACTGAACTCGCCAGCGACGGTTCCTCAACACTTTATCAATACGAATTGCTCCAGTGGATCGAAAAATCGTCAAAGCACGACACATGTAGATTGAATTGCTATCTAGATTGTGTTTATTCCATACGATTTTGCATTCTAGATTGATTTTATTTCCACAGTGCAAATTCTCTCTAATCTCCGCGAGTTGACATGGAATCGCCGGCACAATACCAATCGGATGATTGGAAAAAGATGGATTGTTGATTGCATCGTGGAAAAAGAGCTGATTTGCACGGCGCTTCCCGCACGCGGCTGCACTATGTGCCACCGAGGCCTACCGCCTACACGCGGTCGCGCCATCGTACATCGCCGCCAAGCCACTGCGCCTCGCCGTCCGCACGCAGCCGAGCCGCCTCACGATGTCCGCATACGACATAGCTACTGGATCGAAGGCGCGCAACCGCCAGCCCCTATACGAGCCGCCACCGGCTTGAGTATCTTCGCCGATTCGGACGCCGCTCGGCCAATGACTGCATGTGCCTGCACCGCCCGCATGTGGTCTCGCCGCTGGCCACCAGCACGTGGCCGTGCCTCCACCACGCAACGCATGCACTGCGCACCGCCGGCCCCACACAGCCGCGCTGTGTCAAGCCGCGATGTGTGATCGAAGACCATCGTGGTCAAACCAAGGCTATTGAATCCGACGTGGTCGAGATCTGTGTGATCGAAACCAGCGTGGTCAAACCGACGCGGTTGAACTGACATGATTGATACAACATTGTCGAAGATCGACGTGGATGTCGAAGATCTGAGTGATCGAATATTGCCGTGGTCCAAAATCGATATAGTCGATGTGGTCGAGACCAATGCGGTCGGAGATCAACATAGCCAGAGACATGTGTGGTCTATCCGGACAACGTGGTCGGATATCAGCGTAGTCGGAGACCTGTGTGGTTGAACCGGACAACGTGGTCAAAGATCAATGTGGTCAGAGACCTGAGTGATCGAACTATCTAACATGGTTAGAGACTAGTGAAGTCAACGATCGGTACTTTTGACTAGCTCTGTATGAGCGGTCCGATCGACTTTGTGTGAGCTGTCCGATCAGCGAGCAATACTATCGGCTCAGTGTGCGCAGTACTTTCGATTTGCGGAACGTCCGGCTTGTGTAATGCACTACTACAGAAAGCCTAATACTAGACGCCAAATCACAGACGGTTTTGTGAAACCGTCTGTGATGTATACTATTATAGACGGTTTTAATTTGGATGCCATATGTGGTATTTGTGCCAGAAAAAAGGAGTATCATAAACGGTTCTTACCGCTGAACGGTCTGTGATACTGGAATATCACATATGGTTTTATAATATAAACCGTCTGTGATATTTCAGATTATCACAGACGGTTTTTATTATAAAACCGTCTGTGATACTGAAATATCACAGACGGTTTTTATTATAAAACCGTCTGTGATAATTTAGAATATCACAGACGGTTTTTATTATAAAACAGTATGTGATATTCTAGTATCACAGACGGAAAGCTAACGACAAGCCCGATTTAAAAATAATAACACGCTTGCGCCTGTTGCCCTCCAAGACCCCGAAAATTGGCCATCTTTGCACCTAAACCTGCGTCATAAGTTTTTAGTTTCTGTTTTTGCCCTTTTTCTTGGTCTTCCTTTTGGAATTTGGATTTTGCTTCAACTGAAAAGTTGTAGATCTCGTCGAAACATTTCAAATGAGTATATATAAGCCATATAAAACTTTGCTATTTTCTCTTTTCAGACTAGTTGTTTATATTGCATCGGTATATAAAATTTTGTGCTCTAATTCACAGACGGTTCTTAACTAAAAATCGTCTGTGATATTTATAAATCACAGACGGTTCTTAATTAAAAACCGTCTGTGATTATAACTATCACAAACGGTTTTTAGTTAAGAACGGTCTGCGTGATATTTGCACCACGGTTCGCTCAAAGCCGCCCGTGATGATCTCGTATTATTACTGACCCATAAATTCAGACGGTTCACAAAACCGTCTGTGATAACGTTTTTGAACCGTCTGTGATGACCTTTTCTGTAGTAGTGGTGGTACGTTTTTTCCAGAGAGACACCTATGTGTAGTCTTCTCGTCCCCGAGAAAATCGGTAGTTCTGCACGAGTGCTAAGGTACTTCCTATGACCCGTAGTACCAGACTTTGTACGACGGAATTACCGGATTTGCCTGCAATGGCTAGTTTTTTGGTCGTTGCTGAGTGGAGCGGAAGTACCGATCGTTTGCCTGCGGTACTTCCGGAAATCCTATTTTTCTGTCCCAACGTCTAGTTTCAAGGTGTGGGCTATATATACCCCCTTGTGGCCAGTTGGAGGATAACTTTTGTCACTCCATTTCACTCCTTTGAGCTAGTGTGAGGTCCTCCTCTCAATTGTGCATGTGTTGCACCTTGTGAGCAAGGAGGAAGGCTCTAGATTGCATGTGTTGTATCTAGAGGTGAATTATGTATCCACTCGAGTTTGTACATTCGTTGCACATGGTGAGAGTCAAAAGAGGGGCTTAACTTATTACTCTTGATGTTTTCCGATTCCTAGATAGCATTGGATGCGTCATGCGGGGTGATCTTCTTAAAGAAGGTCCTGAGAAGACCCGACAAAGTTAGACGTCAACTTTTGTGTTAGACGTCAAAGTTAAACTCCTAGATAGCATTGGATGCATCACGCGGTTGTTTTAGACGTTAATTGTGCTAAACCCTTTTGTGTTAAGCTTCCGCATTATTTGCTTGGTTTAGCCAAATAGAAATTGATAATTAATTGAAAAATAATGTTTAGACCGTCTATTCACCCCACTCTAGTCGGGCTCCTCGATCTAATAGTCTCATCTGGACTTACACAACCACTCGGATCTCAACTCCCTCGCCTTGTTTCAGTCTATTGCCGTCGACCGCTAACATTCTCTAAACTATATGTACATTCAAAAATCAAGCAACTATCTCGAACACAAGTTTCATGCACTTGACTCACGTTAATCAAAACCATGTATCATGCAACACCACACAACCAATGAATGGCACCTATGTTGTGTACACACTCATTCAACTCAAAAACTATTTTCACTATTTACTGGCTGCACCCACATGTCTAACCGCACTTCCTATACCGCTCAGACTGCCATAGTCAATCAGACCAGCAACGCTTAGCAACAATAGAAAATACATTTTCTGGAATTTCAATTAAACTCTATTTAGTCTCAGCTCCAGTTTTCAATTCTAGTGATATCAAGTACAAATTCATTCCTAAACAAATATATATAAGTGTTTGGTATTCAATTTATGAAAAGTATAAAGTTGATCTGATTACTCGCATGATTAAACCATCAGCCATCTACCAGTTAGACCACCGATACCATGATGGTCAGACCGACTAAACCATCAGCTGATCTGATTGTAGGACTTTCAAAAAATTTGAATTCAACTCAACTAAAATCCAGACTATTCGACACAAACGTAGGACCTTCTGCGTGGTCTCTCGTTAAGAAACGGCACACCGACAACGGAACCCACCGCGTGGGCGGCAGAACATCCGTCCGTCCTGCCTCGAGCTCCTCCCCCCTAAACACTTAAACCGCACAATTAATTACTCACCAGTACACTCCCACTAATCTCCCGCCTCACCTCAACTCTCTCTCTCCATCACCTTTCCTCAACTCTCTCCTCTTCCCAGATCGAGCAAGAGCACAACCTCGGCACCCGCACTCTCCCTCCCTCTAGAGCTTCCTCCATGGGCGCGCTTCTCCGCCGCCTCCTCTTCACCCTCGCGCTCCTCGCCGCCGCCCGCGGTGCGGTGGCGGGCAGGCTGTCCACGACGTACTACCGCCGCAGCTGCCCGCGCGTCGAGCGGATCGTCGCGGACGTCGTCGCCGCCAAGCAGCGCGTCAACCCGTCAACGGCGGCGGGCACGCTGCGCCTCTTCTTCCACGACTGCTTCGTCTCCGGCTGCGACGCCTCCGTCCTCGTCACCCCGCTCTCCTCCGACCGGTCCCCGGAGCGCTCCGCGGAGATCAACCTCTCCCTCCCGGGGGACGCCTTCGACGCCGTCGCCCGCGCCAAGGCTGCCCTCGAGGCCGCCTGCCCCGGCACGGTCTCCTGCGCGGACATCCTCGCACTGGCGGCGCGCGACCTCGTGGGGATCCTCGGCGGGCCTCGCTTCCCCGTCGCGCTCGGCCGCCGCGATGCGCGCCACTCCGACTCGCGCGACGTCGAGGGGAACCTCCCCCGCACCAACATGTCCGCGCGCGCCATGACGGTCCTCTTCGCGCGCAAGGGGTTCACGCCGCAGGAGTTGGTCGCGCTCGCCGGTGCCCACACCGTCGGCTTCTCCCACTGCTCCGAGTTTGCGCACCGGCTGTACAACTTCAGGAGCGCCGACGGCTACGACCCGTCGTTGAACCCGGCGTTCGCGCGGGCGCTGCAGAGCTCCTGCGCCAACTACAAGGAGGACCCCACCATCTCCATCTTCAACGACATCATGACGCCCCGAGCCTTCGACGAGCTCTATTTCAAGAACCTGCCCCGGGGGCTCGGGCTGCTCGCCTCCGACGCCGCGCTGTGGGAGTACGAGCCCACCAGGGTGTTCGTCCAGCGGTACGCCGACAACCGGACGGCCTTCTTCCAGGACTTCGCCAAGGCGATGCAGAAGCTCGGGACCGTCGGCGTCAAGACGGGACGGCAGGGCGTCGTGAGGCGGCATTGCGACGTCCTGAACTGATTTGGAAATCGCATTCGACGGCACTGCCTGATGTGTATTGTGACTAGTGAAATTCGACAATCGAGGATTGGATTTGGGGAGCTGTTTCTGAACCTGTGTTGCGTTTGATTTTGAGCTTTGTATACATAGTGGAAAATGAGTGATGAAGTCCAGCCAATTCACTAATTCAGCGACATTTCTTTCTTTCCTGCCTCACCGTTAGCGTTTTCAGTTACATGTCATTATCGCTGATCATGTGCATCGTTACATCCGATCGTCCGCCTAGATGAAGTCTGAACTCTGGGAAGGAACATTTCTCCATCAGAAACCAGTCTGCCACTGGAGCAGGAGAGCCAGTCGTATCATCGAAGTGATATATACTGCTTAACCCATAGTTCAAAACCTCAAACCGCTCAAGTGCTCACTGTGGTTACACACTGGCTTGCACAGCTAGTTACACGACAAAATGAGCATAGAAAGGCACACGCCCCACCAAAGGTCCAAACACAGGTACAATTCTTTAGGCTCTTAGATTCTAGCTTCTCAGAAAATCAAAATAAACAGTGTGACTCCTTAAAATAAGCTTTTTAAGTCTAAAATCGCATATATTGTCTCTGTCTCCATTGTCTGCCACTGTATCGAAAAACGACTTTTCAAGCCTAACAGTGTGCGCTATCTCTATCTCCACCTTCCGTTGTTGTTTCGAAAGATACAGATAAAAGCTATTAGCTGCAACCAAAAACCATAGTCCGGAACCCAAATGAACAGGGCCACAAACAGACAACAGAGTAGATTGTCTTTGCGGTAGAATTGGATCGCCCGTTGGCACATGGAAGGGAAAGGCGGCATTTGCTGCTGCCTTGTGTTGCACTGGACAGCGGTTCTTGAGCGCAGCAAGCATGGGGACGCCGCCCTCAAATGGGCCAACCTGGGCGGGCGGCTCTGCTCTACCACCGTCCGCCGCAACAATGTAAGGCCGGTTCTTGTCGGGTGAAGCTTTCGGTTGCATTTTAAATAGTGGACCATGAAGGCCAAGGCTGCCGCCGTTTAGTGCTGAGGCATCCCAATCGGATGGCAATGCTGGTAAATAGGGGATGCATAAACAGTGTAATCTTTCAATTCAATTCACTCTTGTAATCTTGTTACAATTTGGATTAACAATAATAAGGCAAGACGTCCATGGGCATTCTCGAGCCATGATGATTAGCCCAAAGCATTGTAGTAGGGCCACCTGCATGTGTCTTGCTGGCCTGTCAGTTGTACAAGCTAACCACCATCTCTTGCCAGTAGTTCATGATGTTTAGGCTGTTATGAGTATTGTGTGTCTATTGAAGAGGCCCAATGGGCAATATATATAGAGAGTACAAAGATATATTATAAGGGAATATGCCAAATGCAGATAAGGAAAGAGAAACATATAAGGAAAGAAATAATACAATTCATATTTATCTCTAATACACTTAACACCCCCTCAAATGCAAGGCGTATGCAATAGCATTGCATTTGAAAAAGGAGTTAACACTAAAACAAGAAAAATCCGAAGTCCAAGTCTTGATGATGTCGTTGTTGCATGTAGCTTTTAAATAAACTGTCAAATCAAGACGAACAAGAATAGATAGAAGCATGACGACGCAGATCGAAACCCAAGACGGTGGCGGCGCAGTGCACAAGGTACAGAAGACGCGCTGTGGCCTTAGAAGGTCGGAGCGGCGGCTAAAGAAGCGACGGCATCATAACGACTTCTGTGATCTGCACGCGGCTCAGAGAGTATAGCGGCGGCTATTGCCATGTAAAAGAAAATTTCTACTTTTATGACTAACAATAAATTTGTGTACTCGAACGGCTTGGACGAACTAAAAATATTGGAAATATGGACTTGGATGAATGCAACAGAAGACTCAAACAGAAAGACTCAATGACGACAGAAATAAAATGAACGGAGCACACGTTGAATCGGAGCACACCTTGAATACGGCTTGTCTTCCCACCCGGTCGTCCCCCTCCCTCAAAACCTCTCCCCTCTCCCATCTCTCCACGCTCACCGTCTCTCCCTCACTCCTATTAGCGCGATCTGACAGCGGGGAGGCGGTCCGGCAGATCGGCGGCGGAGAAGCCGCTAGGCGGCAAGCGTCCGGGCGCGGCAACCCGTGTGAGAAAGCTGCGGCGGCTAGGGGAAACCCTAGCCCTCTCCAGCCCGCTTGACGGTCCGCGTCCGGGAGAAGCAGGGGCACGCAAGAATCAAGAATCAAGAACTGCAAGATTTTTGGCCTCAGTCTCTTTCTCTATTTGTTTTTCAGATTTCAGTTTCTTGCTCTTCTGTTTGTATTCTCTTGTTTCTGAGATCAATCCATTGTTTAAGTTGAAGTCTCGAATATTTTACTTGAGAATAGCAGCAATTGATCCACCTTTGCTTCTATGTTTCTTGTTTTCATCAAGTACTTACTGTTTCAACAAATTTTCGGTCAGCCGTCTTCTTCAGGTCGCCTGATAGTTTCTCTTTTTCGGTGTGCTTTTCTCTTTTATTTCTTGTCTCTGATTTGTTGTCTCTGTCTGTTCAGTGTTTGGCCGGCAGCCTTTGTGAAGCTTCTTATTGCCTGCTCAGTTTTTACCATATGGTAATCTTGTGCCATCTGCTTTTCGGTTCCCTGAACCTAAACTAAAACAGAGCCTGTTCCCGGTCAGACCGGGTTTGCACCGACAGTCAGACCGCTAGGGTTTGGCGGTCAGACCGCTTGCTCATCACGATCGGCCGTGAGGTCTTCTTGGTCGACCGACAGCTCGTCTGCGGTCTGACCGGCAGCTATTCGGGAAACTGACCGACCTCTCTCTGTTTTCAGTTAGCCTCTGTTTCTTTCGCTGATTTCATTCCTCGGTGGTACTACTGCTCTTTCCGGTGGTACTACCGCTTATGATCGACCGCCTCACTAAAGCGATCGACCGGGAGTCACCGGCGGTCGGACCATTGTCTCATTCTTGATCGAGACCGACCTCAAGATTTGTTTTAGGTTGCCTGCTTCTTTTCTTGCCTCGTTTTGCCTCGTTTTCCTTTCTGGTTGTAGCTTTCGATGAGCATTGAACTTCTTGCTTCATAGCTGTTATAGATATCGAAGAAGAAATCTGTGTGAATACTTGGGGCAGTTTTGAAGGCACCATTCACCCCCTCTGTTGCCATTTCGGTCCTACAGAGATCCGGCGGCGGCGGCGGCCACAGGAGTGACGGCAGCTGGATCTAGGAGAGGCGACCGGAGAAGAGGCTGGGGCGTGCGGGAGTCGACTGAGAGGGCCAGATCCGGGGCGGCACCAAGGCGACGAAGAGCCGGGAGTAGAGGCCGGTGCAGTCGCAGGCAGGCGAGCGCACAAGGGAGACGCGGTGACGACGCGGAGAGCGTCGGATCTAGCTAGAGGCGGCCGAATCCGAGCCAAGCGGCGCAGCAACGGATGGATCCGGTGCGAAGGCGGCTGGATCCAGGCAGGGCAAGGCCAGATCCGCGCGAAGAGGCCGTTGGCGGGATGGAGCGGAGAGGGTTGGCGTAGGCGAGAGACGGGCCAGATCCGAGCTCGGCGGCAAGAGACTACGGAGGTGGCGGATCGAGACTTGGCGGCGGAGGTGGCGGATCCGGCGCGGCGACGGTGGATCTGACCGCCTTTGGTCGGAACGAGGATCCGTGCAACGGCGACCAAGAAGAGACGAGCGACGGCAGCGGCCCGGATCTTGGACAACAGGGACGCAGGTGACGGCGGCCGCGGAGTTGCCAACGAAGAGGGACCGCCAGATCCAAGCGCATCCAGGCCAGATCCGTGCAGTGCCAGGCCGGCGGCGGCCGGTTCCGTGCGGTGCTAGGTCGGCGGCGGCCGGATCCATGCGATGCCAAGCCGACGACAACCAGATCCATGCGGTGCCTGGCAACTGCACGGGCTTGGGCATAGACCCGGTGGCGATGAGCTCGACAGCAAGGAGATGGCCGCCCCAGGAGAGATCGATCCTCCCAGGAGCAGCAGCGGAAGTAGATCGAGGTTAGAGTTTTAGCCATAGTTCTAATACCATGTTATGAATATTGTGTGTCTATTGAAGAGACCCAATAGGCAATATATGTAGGGAGTACAAAGGGATATTACAAGAAAATATAACATATGTGGATAAGAAAAGAGAGGCAAACAAAGAAAGAAATAATACAATTCCTATTTATCTCTAATACCCTTAACATAGGCAAGGTCAATGAACACATCATCCAGCATCCAGAAAAATAAGTGGATTGCGTAAATTATGCAGGAAAAAAGAACCTGATTTACATTTTTTAGTGCGCCCACTTTGGGGCTAAACACGGTTTTAAAATCAGTACCTAGTGTGCCATGAATAACACCTTGTACTTAAGAAGCTGGCATACTAGTATCAGCAACGCAATTATAGACCATCAAGCTGACAGAAGCTTACATTAGAATCCAAAGTAGTAGATGTAAAAATGGTAGAACGAACAATACGCTTCCTCTTCCACACACAAGCCCAAAGATTATAAATCCATAATCCCCAGATACTGCGGATTCGACGGCCAATGCTATTAGGCATAAATAATGGGTTGAGATTAGTTGTCATTCTCGTATGTTCCCAAAAGACCAAAATCCAGATTGGCAACGGTACTAGTCTAAACCATATGTATCCACCTGTTTCAAAGCCTTCCACAACAATTACAGCAGGGGAACAGACTGTGAATGATAGAATTGGGGGCGTCAGCTGACTGATAGGATTTTACACGCATCAAGAAAAAGGTTGCAACAAAAAAGTTAACTAAGACAAACGACGACTGAGGATATACAAGATCTGCAATAATGCATGCTTACACCAATAGCTTGCATTTGCCGGCAAATGTTGCAATTTCTAAAGCATGCTGCTCATCTTTGCCGTTGTTTTGAACAAGGTGCCACTGCAAGGAGAATCTTCTTCCTGGGGCCCTGATCCATCAAAATAATATCACATCAGTCAAAACTAGTGCAAACAACTAGTAGTCCAGAAGACAAAGTCTAAATTATAGAGGACATTAGCTGCTAGTACTATATTTCATATTTGAGATGCTCTTGCTAGACTTTCAAGGTAAAATTAAGGCCTTCTTCCAGGTTCAGTTACTAGAAGCATGGTCCTAAACAATTTTCTGGGAAAAAGCATAGCATATAATGCAGCCACTCTTCCCAACAGTAGTTAAATGGAATGGTGGGTCTATCAATTTGGGTTGGCTGCAACTCATGGGCTGTTTGGTTTGTGTCCCAAGTGTGCCATACCAAAATTTTGGCATAGCCAAAACCTGGGTAAAGCCAAATATTGGTAAAAAGAACGTTGTTTTGATTGTGGCCAAGCCAAATTTTGGCATTACCAAAATTTTGGTGAGCGATTTCCTCGTCCTTAGATTGCCCACGTGACATTGGATTTCATTGGCATTACCAGATTTTTGTGGGCGTTACCAAATTTCCGTAGGCGTTACCAAACAATAGCCAATTTTCATTAGTGTTACCAATATTTAGTTTGGTTTAAAAGGATAGCAAACCAAACAGGCAATACATACACAAACAGTAGCATATCATTATTGAATTCGCTTAATATTAATATTTGCCAGTGTAATCAGACAGCAAGTTGATAGCAGGTGTTAGGCAGCACAACACCACAACCCTCTTGATCAAGATGATTCAGTAAGTAATGTGGTAGTTGTCTCTCGCCAAACATAACCATGCTTGGAATGACAACTTCTAGAGAGCAATAAAACCATGCTTGGAACGGCAACTTCTAGAGAGCAATAAAATCTATATAATTAAGATGAGCTCTGTCACACCATTTCTGTAGAAAATGGTAAACACATTTGATCATCAATTTAGTTTGCTAACAGAAACAGTAGAATTTAACTTCTTGACAGAAAAATGAACCAAGAAGCCTTTTGACTACATATATTTCAAATGAACTTCAGCTACAGTCCCTTCATTAAATTTAATGGCTAACAGAAACAGTATTGAAGTAACAAAAAACATACTCAGAAGCAGAACATCGCAATGAATTATGTAAAGATGATAAAATGACTAAAAGACATATGTTACCATTGGTACTCCTATTTCTTTGAGGTCACTATCTTTCATCTGCCTCAATGCAGCCATATCCACCTGCAAACAAGAGAATGATAAGGGGGAAAATGAACTACTGTCACAGTAATCACTCCATAAATTCATAACTCCATGCAAAAAAATTAAATATAAGGCATACAAATGCTAATACATGAGCAGTCCAGGTAGCCAATAGATAACAGATAAAATGTTATCCGCAAGAAAGAATATTTTAAATGTAGTGCATACTATTTACCCATAAAAATATTATAAAAATTGGAAATGAATCAATAAGTAATGGAAAATCACCTCCTCAGCCTGAAAGAGAACGACATACTTCTCAAGTCCCAGTGAATTCAGCAATTCAGTAACTGTGAGTGGTACTTCTGTCTGCAAAATTGCATACAACAATGTCAGAAAATTCCAAGAAAAAAGATAGTTGAAGATTGCATCGCCAGAAACTGACAAATAAAATTGGTGAGACACTCAGCTAGTGGTTAGCATAACTGGATGTTGAACTCTTACATGGATAACTATGGGCAAACTAACTAGAAGTTCAGCTATAAGCTTTTGATGATTGTACAACTTGAAATAGGTCTCTTTCTTTGATAATAATAGTAAATTTTAATGTATTGCACAGGTATATCATATATGTGAACAATCATGTTTCAATGATGGTGACTTCAGAAGGTCTTTAGGTGCTCTGAGAAGGCTGTTCTATTTAGCAGTAGCGACAAATAACTGCAATGATAAGCAAACACATCACTAGAACCTAGCCAAAGTGCAAGATGTACCTTATTGGTACATATATATTTTGATAACTTCACCTCCAAGTTTCAATAATAAATGTCAAGTTTAATAGCGCCAACGCCAACAGCATTATAGAACAGACAGTAGATGTGGTTTCAAATGCAACATGAAAATACAAGCACAAATAAAAAAACAATTTTTGCTCTAAAGAATTTTTTTTCTCTCAGAAGCCTGACTAAATTCAGATATATGAGAGGAACTGTAAATACAAACCATCACAGGGGCAGTAGGCAGAACTGTGCCAGATGGCATGACCCCATTAGCTGGCTGTACCATATCAATAGAAATGGTAGATTTTCCAGCATAAGGTTGAGTTCTTAATGTGCCAGGAACATCTCTTGTGACAAGACTTGAAGTTCTTTTGGTACCGACAGATCTAAGGGATGGATACCTCATCTGGTCATAAGTTCTTTGGGGAGACACATCTCTCTGAACACCTGTAAGCTTGTCTGGAGACCAGTGACTCACACCATCAGCTGTCCACGAGGAATAAGGTTTTCTTGAAGACTCCAACTTGAACAAATCATCCGCACTTCTTGCAGAAGGCATTCGGCTTACATGAGTAGAGGCTCTTGACTCTGGGACTCTCCCCCTCAAACCATATCTAGACCTTGAATCTGGGACCTTCTCTCTCGCATCATATCTAGACCTTGATTCTGGAACATGCCCTCTCGCATCATATCTCGGTAGATTCTTAGAATTCTGGGAAAGCTTTTCGCGGAGATCCACTCCATTCTGTTCTGCACCACCATTGCTCCTCTGGGACAAGCCTTTCCTCATAAGCTTCAGTCTTAAATCATCCCTACCAACCTGGCGATCTTCAAATATTATGCAGCCCAACATGTGCAAGAAAAAATAAGTGTCAGACAGGCCTGTCTACATCCTAGTAAATTGAATACTGGAAATGAAATGTTTATCATCATACAAACCATCATCACCATGCTGTGAGCTATTGCTTTCTGTTTGTTGTCTGCAAAGTTAGTTAAAAAAATGGCATAAGAACGTAAAAGTTAAAAAAAACGGCATAAGAAGGTAAACTTTCTAAGAAATCACTTACAATAGATGCTCAAATTGAGGTCTATACTAGAAACAGTCATACAGTGAGCTAAAGCCTGGAGCATAAGTGAGGTAATGAAAATAAAAACAGTAAATGGACTTGCACATCCTATGATCTTTCAATAGCAAGTACTTTCTAAATAAAAGAAGTAAAGCAATAAACCAAAGCTTTCAAATATGTATTAAGCTAATTAATAAAATGAATGTAAAGCACAAAGGAGAAACATGTGGTGAAGTACACTCCATTGAATAAAACAAAAAAAGCGGCATGGTCCATGTACATATAGATCAAGTAATTTGCTGGGAAAATGGACAAGATATTATATCAGATCACAGACTTCAAGATTATACTGAAATTGATGCTGCAGTAAAACAGAAAAGTGCACAGCACTAAATTGAAAGTCATCTGCTTAAGATCATATAAAAAATATAAGCGCACTACAAATAAATTTGATGAAAAATATTGTTAGTTGTAATCCAAATCAACATTATAAATGATGGACTGATGGAGTTCTACTTAACCAATGAGCATATAAACAGTGACAACATGTATAAAAAATATATTTAGAATAGTTTAAGTGACGGAAAAATTAGCATTGTACAACTGAAGCCATGACATATAATAGGGAGTGAAGTACCATAAAGGAACTCACTCTATGACCATCTGATATGCAAAGAACACTTATATTACCATCTAGTTAATAAATTTGCAATATTATTTCAACAAAAAATAGATACGGTTGGTCCAAGAAAATATACCTTTTGTTTCTCCGCTGGCTGTCATACAAATCAGAATCAACCACAGTACTTCCTAACCTCTCTCTCACAGATCGCTTTCTTCCCCAGAATGTCACTTCATCATCATCACCGATATCACATAAAGCTTGCCTTTTGACAACCTGCAACCAGCAATATAAAGGTGATGGAACTGAAATTAAATAATTCATGCAGATTTTCGGACACTTAAAGAGCCAAAGGCATCCATGCAGCTAGCATTCTCATCATGGGAAATTTTAAAATAAGTCATGATTAATCTAGCAAGATAGTTACAAGCACTCCATCATACCAGGTAATCCAAATAAAAATAAACAGCCATGACAACAAGAGGTAGCCTGAGCTGGTGAGCTAAAAAATGAGATAAAAACGCAAACAGAAATAAGATGGTGATTACATACATCATAGCATTTTACCACTAATATCATGCATCCTTTCGATTAAGGTACATGCCCTAAACAAAATTACAAGACAAGATCCGTTCGACAAGCCTAGGTGTTTCACCTCAGCTCAAAAAAATTTCTAGTCATTTAGGTGTTATTTATCTCACATATATCAATCTATGCATATTTAGCAACTAAAGCATATACTTAGTCCACAACGCATTTTGCCCTACAGCCATGCACCATCACAACCGAACAAAATAATCAATCCCACCGTGAACAATCCAGGGACTCCACTCCTAAATCCCATAACATGCATGCATCTCATGGTTCCTCACACATTCGACAATTAGAAACTAAAAGCCAAACAGTTTTTTACTCGACCACGAAGCAATAGCTTCACAAAATCACACCATCATCCCTTGATGTAACACTAACTACAGAGCCTTCAGCAGAAATGAAAAGTGGAGCAACAGCATACACCCACCAGATGACCCACGAAATCCCAGCTCCCCCCGCAAGATCATATCACGCGAAACTATGCATTTCTCGACACCCCGCACACTACAATTACGGTAAACAGAAGCTTCACAGTGGCACCATGTTTCCGTCGATCCGATCGTATGTTTCGTGTCTAATCAACGAAACCGGCAACGACACTACAACCGAATCTGAAACGAGGCATCCAAAACACGGGGCAACCCCACGGGTACTAGAGCACGGAGATCCGTGGCGAAGGCTCACCTGACCGCTGCCGCCGAGGGTGATGGTGACCTGGTGCCTGGAAGACGACGCCGAGGAGGCCATCGCCGCCGCCCCACGCGAAGGATAGCTTCCGCCGGGACCCTGGAGGGGCGAGGCGAGCGGCGCGACCGGGGAGGGGAAGGGGCGGTTAGGGTTTGTGGGGAATGGATATTGGGGCGTGGGGAAGTTTACCGGCGTTTGAGACGGGAAGGGGGAGGGGTGAGCTTTGGTGGCGCACAAACAAATGCAGGCTTTTTGCGCTTTTTTGATTGATTTTGGTCGTATTTTTGTTGTTGTTTGTGTTTATTGCAGATGGTGGGCTGGCATGACCGTGCAGTTCATCTTGGAATCAAATGATTGATGCAGAAATCTCTGTCTTCACTACTTAAAAATATAAGATGTGATGGTTTGTTCTTCTCTTTTCTTTTTACAGTCGTTCGATTTGGTTATGAGATAGGATCTAAGCCATCTATCTCATGCTCATTTTCTCTCTCTCATGATAGAACCGCCCCTCCTCTCTACTTTCCTCTACAGTTTTTTTCCTGTTCCTTCTCCCCCAATTTAGCCAAAATATCTCCACTCCTCCCATCCCGCCTACTGCTGTGCCGCTCCCCATCGGCACCTGACGTTGACTCCCGTTCTCGCGTCAAACCCCGGAGGCAGCAGAGCCATCCTGTTTCTGAATCCCAGTGTCATCGCCATCCCGTGCCAAATCCCGATGGCGGTGTCATCTCCCGTGATATGCGGCACCATCTTTCGACCGCAGCCTCGCCTACATAGGTAAATGTCGCCGCCTTGGAGTCCATGCCCCGCGGAGAAGGAGCGGATCGAAATTCTCATATCTATTCCGACATATGTATCAGCGTCGTCGTCTTCCTCTGTGCAAGACCATATGTGGCAATTCGTTCTTCTCTTCCCTCTTCGCAGTCGTTCAATTTGGCCATGAGATAGGATCTAAGCCATCCATCTCACGCCCCTATTCTCTCTCTCATAATAGAACCACCCCTCCCATCTACTTCTCTCTTCAGTTTATTTCCTCATTCCTCCTCCCCCCAATTCAGCCAGAACACCTCCACTCCTCCCATCCCGCCTATTGTTGTTCTGCTCCCCTTCGGCACCCAACGTTGACTCCTGCTCCCACGTCAAACCCAGAGGCAGCGAAGCCATCTTGTTTTGAATCCCGGTATCATCGCCACCCTGTGCCAAATCCCGATGGCGGCATCATCTCCCGTGTGATGCGGCACCATCTTCCGATCACGGCCTCGCCTACATAGATAAATGTTGCTACCTTGGAGTCCATGCGCCGCGGAGAAGGAGCGGGTCGAAATCTTCATATCTGTGCCAACATCTATATCATCATCTTCTTCTTCCTCTGTGCAAGACCATATGTGTGGTGCATCAGAGGCATCCATGGCCATGGGTGAGAGCAGGCTTACCTTGTAGCCATCGTCCAGATTGAGAGCACCGAACAGGATGCTCCTGGATGCTCGGAGAAATTCCCAAACATCATCGTCAGCTGCCATGCCGAACCCTAAGTAAGTCGATTCACTTTCTCGTTCTTGATTTGTTTCAATTAGCTACCATGCCGAACCCCGGATTGAGTGGGTAAACTTTGTAGGGTAACATTCTTTTGTTGTTTCGTCTTAATGTTTGGAGGTTATACATCCCATGATGCTTCTCATTAGGATGCTCTAATTGCCTTGTGGGTATTGGCTGCTTCTTCTTCCATTATTTATAGGATATAGCTTTAAACAGAAAATGGTACTCTACTGATTACTAAAGAAGTAGGAGAAAGTTAGCAGCTTCTGCCCCCACTCAAGCTTTCATGGTGAGACTCACTTAGCATGCTGATATCTTGTGGTTTCTTATGTTGGAATAAGTGGTCACCCTTTCCTAGTAATGTAAACAATGATTAAGAGTTGTAGAAACTCATGGGAATCCTCTCTCTTTGTTTGCAATATTGTATGTATACAGACTGCACCTACGATGTAGTGAGAAGTTGATCCTTCAGTTCCTTGGCAGCAACACTCAGTCGGAACTTGCAGCAACACATCGGTTGGGATCCGGCTGTGGAAGAGGCTCAAGGTTGGGAAGGCTTGCGTCACGGAGGGGATTGTGAACGGGATACACGAGCGGTGGCGCAATGCGGAGCTCACGAAAATCAGGTGCGATGACATCTCCGCCATGAACATGAGTTGCACGCATGAGATCCTCGAGGTGAGCGTTGCGGTGCCCTGTGCAGCTATGCTACGCGTGTGCAACAAGGTTTGCCTTGGCGTTGGGTGTGTGTCCATGTGTTTCCCTTTGTAACACGTTCAAAAAAATTGGATGTTAGAAGGCATAAGGGCGCTAGTTTATGCTGAAATGCCACCGGATGTTAGTATGTTTGGGCCTTGGGGTTGTTTGTTTGCTATCCATACCTTCGAATTCATTTTACACTATGATAGCTTGATAGGGAAAGATGCTAAGTAATATACATGATTGCACATTCTTTGTGTGAAACTGTTAGCAAGAAGAAACGAGTAGCATGGTAGGTCAAAATACCGCTCTGTTAACTTTGAAGTCGTATGATCAAGATGTGGATATGCTGCTTATTTGAAATAAATTCATTTTAATAGTGCACTTGCATGCAGATAACGATTGCTTCTTCAAAATATATTTCATTTCGAATTCCATTTAACAAACAAAAGGCTCAAGAATGATCGTCTCAAGGATGAATCATCAGAGCATAGCAGTTCTGGAGATGAGGATGAGGATATTGGTATAGCATCTGCGGAACGTAGTAGTGAAGAGGATGTTGGTAATCATGCAAAACATGATAGTAATCATGATATAGTGCCTTTGGAGCAGAGTGGCATCGAAAAGAAAAATGCAAATCATCCCCACAATGTCCTCTAAATGACTAAATGGCTTGTTGTTGATGGGCAGGAGGGAAGTTTAGACATTACATCTACAGTGCAACACATTAATGGAGCCCCAAACGAACAACATGCAACATTGTATAGAAACACTAATGTACATCCTCCTAATGAGGTCCGTACTTAACCTCGGTCAACCTTAGTTGCTGGTGTTGGTTTCGCTTACAGTTGCCTGGGGAGGTCACACTTGCAGAGGAAGCTGACAAAATATTGGTTGAGTTGGTGAAAGATCAAGCTCCGTTTAAGTTGATTTTTGTGATAATGATAAATACTATTATAATATTTTGGTGATAATGACAAATATATATATGAGACTAATATGTTTGTGTAAGTATACTATAGTTTAGTCTCATTTGGATGGAAATGTGAAATCGAAGAGGTACGCATTCAAAATCGCACTTTCTCATGTACTAGTGCATTTCTTAGATCCAAAATATAGATTGAACTCCACAAATAGTCCAAAATAAATATGTGCATATATTTTCTTTGTACACACTTGTATGCACACGTTTAAGGGGGCTCTCTCTATGTCTTGGAGTTTCATAAGTATTGATACATCCTTCTTTTAATAGGAATATTTAGGATATTTACTTTGAAATATATTCTTGAGTATATATATACCTTGTGTAATTTATATATACTCATGTGCAATCGGGTTGTTATTTAATCTCTCCATTATGTGTTAATGGTTGAATAATTAATGACAACCGGATAAGTAAGCTTTGTTTAAAACTTATATTAGAGTATATAATTATTGTGTACAAGCTGTACACTCGTAAACCAATCTTTATCTCATTGTTTATTAAGATTGTCATGAATTACCAAAAAGAAAAAATTGTTGAATCTAGTCCCTCCATTATGTGTTATTGGTGAAGTTTGGTAATTGATGATAATTGTTTTATGGACTAACATTTTTCATGAGTTGGATAGATAGGTTAGGTTTCACAAATGAGGATGACTTGGAATGACTTCATATATTGAAGATCATCAAGTCTAGATAGAAGATGGCTTTATGTGTTGAAGGCTATAAAAAATATGATACGTCATGAGTTGATGCATGTCCAAGAAAAGATGATCATGCGTTGATCATCAAGTCAAGTGAAGACCATCATGTGTTGATGGAGTTGAAGAAAAGGATGCATCATGAGTTGATGCATATCAAGACGATGATCTAAGGTAAAGGTATGACTAGCTAGAGCTAAGGATGTATTCCTAGTATTTTACCGGTCTTGATGTTTGGTTGGAAGACCGGATTGCTAGTATAGGTTGCCGTACTATTAAGAGGTGTCATGTCTAGTAGTTTGAGTCTCATCATGTGTTGATGGCTCAACCTCACTTGCTCTAGCTCATCTTGGCATAAGGCTTGTATTTGCGAGTGTGTTTTACAAATAGTTGAAGCTCATGTGTTGAATCCTTGTAATATGGGACTATGCATTGCAAATATGTTTTGCAAGTGCTTGAAGTTCATGTCTCCATTCTTTGTGATATGAGGCTTGTATTTGCAAATGTATTTTGCAAATAGTTGAACCTCATATATAATTCTTGTAACATGTGACTTAGGTCTGCAAATGTGTTTTGTGATTGTGAGAAGTCCATGTATCAATTCCTTGTGTCATGATTTCAAAAGTATGCAGATGTGTTTTGTAACTTGTTGAAAATCATGTTTAATCTTTGTGTGCATGATACTATAGTTTGCAAATATGTTTTGCAAAATCTATTGAGATATATGCATTTGTCAGGAAAATCGGAACTACCGCTGTGTGCGTAGCGGTACGACTGGAGGTCGAAAGTACCGACTCTGTGTGAGCGGTACTACTGGACATCGGAAGTACTGGCATGTGTTGCGCGGTACTACCGAATGCTAGTTGTCTGAGCGGCTCTGGGTGAGCGGCTCGTCCGGCCGTCGGAAGTACCGGCTCTGTGTGAGCGGTACTACCGGAAGGCGGAAGTACCAGCATGTGTTGCGGTACTACGGACTTCTAAGTTCAAAGATCGGCGAACCTTTTTCGAGAGCGCCAACTCTCGGCTTCGGTTTAAGCGGAAGTACGACACCGGCTTCTCGGAATAACCGGTTATCGAAACTACCGGATTTATAACGGCAGTAGTTCCGCGCCGACTTCCAATGGCTAGTTCAGAAGTTCTCAAATAGGTACCGGCCATTGCATTGCAGTACTCCTGCTCGCCCTGATTTTTCAGGGGTTTGGCTCCAACGGCTAGTTTTCTTGTATGGGGTATAAATACCCCTTGTGGCCGGTTAGAGAAAAGATTGATTGACTCATTTAAGTTGTCTTGAGCTAGTGTGAGGCTCTCCACTTAAGAGTGCATGTGTTGCAATTTGTGAGCAAGGAGAGATGATCTAGATTGCATGTGTTGTATTTAGAGTGGACTTAGTGTCCATTTGAGCTTGTGCATTCGTTGCACGTGGTGAGAGTCAAGCGAGGGCCTTGACTTGTTACTCTTGGAGTTTGCAGACTCCTAGACGACGTTGGAGGCGTCGTACGCGGTGATCTTCTCAAAGAAGGTTGTGAGAAGACCCGGCAAAGTTGTGAAGGTTGGAGCTCACCTAGGGATGGCAATCGGGCGCGGCCAGTGCAGGTAGTGCTCGCCCATACCCGCACCCATGACCCGATTTACGCATGGCATACCCGCAAGGACGACGGTAAAAACCTCACCCATACCCCACACCATGGTACCTGTCGCCCATGGTATACCCGTTTACCCGCGAACTGAGTGCATCACAAAATTGTGCAAGAAACCACAGTATTGCAATCAAACAGCTAATACTCTCAATTGATAGTCACTAGTTTCTGGTGCCAGCACCTAATTTCTCAATAGTCAAAACTACTACCAATTCACACACTGCAGCAACCAAGCACATGAACAATGAAGTGAACTCAGAATTAGATCTTTAATTAGCAATGAATGAAATCACCATGATAAACCTCACCTTTCCCATCGTAGGCGGCGATGGCGGCTGGCGGCATCGCCGAGACCGAGGTGTGCGGCCGAGGCGGAGTACCTCTTGGCCCGGTCGGCCTTGAGCTCGACGGTCTTCTCGGCGTCGGCGGCGTCGGAGTAGCGGTGGAGTGAGGCGAGCGCCATGAGCGGTTGGAGTGGAGGACGTGGTTCCCGGGCGGCGCGATGGCGTCCGTGAAGTGCCGTGTCGCCTCGTCGAAGCGGCCGGCCGAGAAGGCCGATACTGTTGGCCTTCGCCTTGTCGGTGAACATGGATCTCGATCGTGGTGGATCGGGCGAAGAAGAGACGGCGGTGTCCAAGTCAGGTGGAGCGACAGAGGGCGGAGGAGGAGGCCGGCCACGGGGTGAAGAGGGAGAAGAGGAGGAGGCGGATCCGGGGTGGAGATGCGAGAGGGCCGAGGGGGAAGGAGGAGGAAGAGGCGGATCTGGGGCGGAAGAGGCGGTCGGGCGGTGGGGGTGGAGGAGGCGGCCGGGCGGGTGCGACAGCAGATCTGGGCGAGGCGAGGCTGAGGGCGGGCGAGTGGATCAAGGAGGAAGAGGCGGATTTGGGGGGAGGAGGAGGCCGGCCACGGGGCGGAGGAGGAGGAGGGCGGTGCCGGCCAGCGGGGAGTCTGCAAGCGGAGGACTTGGGCGACGCGGAGGAGCCGAGGAGGCGGATCCGCGAATGAGTGAGAGGGGGCGGTCGGGGGGAGACTGGAGAGCAGACATGCGGATAGGCCGGTAGGGTTTATTATTTTAGGATGGTCCCACCTGTCAGTTTATTTCACGGTAAGCAGGCGAGACAGTGCACGGTAGAGCTAACCCATACCCATACCCGCTACCCGACAGGCAGAGATTTTTCCCCATTTTCATACCCGTGGGCAAAGAATACATCCCATACCCGGCTCCATTAGGGTATTTACCCACTGTACACTGCAAGCAGCACAATTGCCATCCCTAAGCTCACCTACCCAAAGCAGGAAAGAGGTACCACTAGTGAATTTGAGGTGGAAAGCTTAATTCGTAGAGCCGGTCCAATTTGTTTGGGCTAACCTCAACGTGGACTAGGGGAGACTGGCAAGTCTCCGAACACCACAGTAAAAAGAGACCATGTCTATTGTGGTTTATTTTTCTTGTGCTCATTTTACATTCAAGCAATTTACATACATAGAATTAATTTGATTGCTTGTCAACCTAGAATTGCAAACCTTGATATAACCTAGTATTGTTGGTGCACTTAGACAAACTTGTTTGATTTAGGCTCTATTTGTGCTAAACCAATTTGATTTAAGCTTCAGTATTATATACTTGTGTTTAGCCAAATAGCCCAAATAGATTTTATAAGAGAGAATTTTAGAAACGACTATTCACCTCCCTCTAGTCGGCCTCCTCGATCTTCTGATTGGGTCCATGGTTTCTGATTGGTGGGGTATGACCCCTTCCGATGAATCTTGATTTGTTACAAGTTGTTATTCCCGTAGGCCTTTTTGTCTTCTTCCTTCATGTGTGCCACCTAAGCTAACAGGTAGGGAAATGACTATCCTTAGGAGACTGGCTCGCCCCTTGCCCTGAAACTATGCACTCGGTAATGTTCAGTAATTTACTCTTTTCTATTGCCTTTTATGGATTTTGTTAAAGACCATTGTTATTCATTTTTGCGTCATCCGTTGTTGAATCTTCTATTATGAGTTAATAGTATGTTTTGATAATTAATGACAATTATATTGTGGGACTAATATTTTGAATGAGTTGAATGGATAGATTATATTACATGGTGATGGCTGACTTGTGATTGAACTCTTGTGTTGATCATCATCAAGTCATATGTTGATGCTTAAAATCAAGAAGATGTTCACCATCGAACTTCAAAAGGATGTGCAAGGTAAATGTATAACTAGCATATGCTAAAAATGTGTTTCTTAGTCATTTTGCGGGTTTTGGTATTTGATGAAAGATCAGGTTGTTAGTGTAGATTGTCGTGTTATTAAGAGATGTCTTAACTAGTAACTCAAGTGTGTCATGTGTTGATAGCTTATTTTTTTGCTCTAACTCTTCGTGCCATGTTGTTAGTATTTGCGAATGTATTTTGCAAATAGTTGAGACTCATACATGATCCTTGTTGTATGTGACTTATGTTTGCGAATGTGTTTTGTAAATGGCTTGAATCCATGTTCCTATTCTATGTGACATGATTTTGAAAGTTTGCAAATATGTTTTGCAACTTGTTGGGGATCATATCCTAACTTTTGTTTTACACGGTACTAAATTTTGTGAATGTGTTTTGCGAATTGTTGAGACATGCAAAATTTTCAGAGATGTTGTCTCTTCTTGAGCGGTCTGACCAGCCATGTGTTTGCGGTCTAACCGGCAAATGCGGTTCGACTGTAAGTTGGTCAACGGTCTGACCAGCCCTCTCTCAGGGGTCTGACCAACCATGTGTTATTAGTCTGACCGGTGGAGCGGTTCGACTAGGCTATGAAGCCGGTACCGTTTTTTCAGGAAGCTTGTTTTTAGTACATCTATGAGGTTTTAACTGAGTGGTCTGATCGACATTGTTTGAGCAGTTTGACCAGACACGGCGGTCTAACCAGTCGCTCTGTGGGCGGTCTGACCGACCTGATCTGTAATGGTTATTTTTCTAGCTGTTGTATATCATCCAAGCTGATTTTTTGGAAACTGAGTTCAACGGCAAGTTTCTTAGTGTGAGTTATAAATACTCCCTTGTGGTCGATTGGGCAAGGTGGCTGGTGCTCTATTCTTCATTCTTGAGCTAAGAGTATGCCCTCTCACCTTTCATGTGTATGTATTGTGCTTAGTGAGCTTGGAGAGAAAATCTTTGTGCATGCGTTATATTTGGTGGTGGATTTCATATCCATTGAACTTTGACACTTGATTTGTTCAAGTAAGTATCTCCGACTTGTTACTCTTGGAGGTTGTCGACTTCTAGACTGTTTGGACGAGTTGTGTTGGTGATCTTCTCAAGAAGTTTGTGAGAAGCCCCGGTATGTTGTGAGTGGTGTGGTGCTTGTTATTTCCGGAGTAGAAAAAGAGCAACTCTAGTGGAATTGAGGTGTTTTACTTAATTCGTGGAGTTGGTCTAATTCTTTTAGGTTTATCTCAACGTGGATTAAGGAAAACCGGCAAGTTTTCTAACACGGTAAAACATTGTGGTTTGCTTCCTTGTGCTCATTTACATTTCTAGTGGAATTTATATTTCTAGAATTAAAATTGATTGCTTGCCTCCTTAGGAGTGCAAATTTTGACCTAGCTATAGCTTGTTAGTGCATCTAGTTAAAACTAGATGATTTATATCTTAATTACGCAAAATTAATTTGATTTATGCTTTCATATCGAAAACTCAATTTTAACCAAATATTTTTAACAGTACCTGTTCACCTCCCTCTAGTTAACCTTTCTCGAGTCTAGCAAGAAGCAGTAGCCTTCAAGGATTGGCTGCATCGATGATCAAGCTATGGGAAAGATGTGAAGCAGCAAAGATTGCGATCAAGAGAGGCGCACACAACATTGATAGTGAGCTCATCTCTGAGGAATTAAAGGTACGTAGGTGTCAATTGTCATCGATTTATCATCAGCAGTTACACATTGCATTTTTATGTTCTCTAGCACTGTTTTGGTAAAAGTGTACAGCAATACTTAGATGGCATTGTAGGTTTAACTTGTGAAATGTGTCATCAAATTTGGAGATGTAAGATGTCTGTTTTTTTTTTTCGTAATTGAAGTTGAACTACTGCAACAGAAATTTTACCTGACAAAAACAATTTGTCCGTGTTCCTTTCGTAATTGAAGTTGAACTACTGCAACACAGAACTTTTACATGACAAAAACAGAATTGTTTCTCTAATCAGAACTTAACAGGTTCACGCTTATTGCGCATCACATTGATGTATGTGAGATCAGACATTTGGCAAATATACTTTTAGTTTCTGTGATCCAAATCTGTCTAGACCTTTCAGTTTTTACTTTTGTTTCTACTGTACTCTTTGACTTCACATCACAATTAGACCTGTTCAAATCCTAGCTTCGGGCCGGGCTTGAAAAGCCCGACCTATAAATGCCAGGCCCGAGCCCAGCCTGGGGCCCGACATGAACGCATTTTGCAGGCCCGAGGCCCGAAGACCGGCCCAAAAAAATGGCTAGGCAGAAAATTCACAGAAACTGAAGCCTATCACACATCCTTCTCCTGATGTCCTCAAAACCCCATTCCCAATCCCACATCACAATTTTCAACAAATCACAGATCCACAAAAACCCTTGCCTTCTCTTCCATCCATCCAAGCGCTTCGAGGGAGAAGCCATGCCCGTGGGCAGGTGAAGGGGAATGGGGGAGACAGGGAGGCGGGAGGCGAGGTCGGCGCCGAGGGCGGCCGTGGCGGCGAAGAACGAGGCCGGCGGCTAGTGCGGCCGAGGCTGAAGGAGGCGGAGGCGGCTGTGGTCGGAGGAGGCGAGGTCGGCGGTGATAGCAGCTAGAGGAGGCGAGGGCGGTCACGGTGGGGAGTGCAGCCGCAGCCGGAAGAGGGGAGGTCGCGCCGATTGCGTCCGGAGGAGTCGATGGGTATGGAGGAGATCTGGACTTTTCTGTATTGCTGCCTCCCGCGTCTGGACTGTTATTTGGCGGCTGTGTGTGGTATCATCGGGCCGGTCCAGGCTGCTCAAATCGAAGCCCGAGTATGGCCCAAAAAATTCTTCGGGCTCATTTATGAGGCCCGAGCCCAGCCCACCCAGGAAAATCGGGCAGGGCCACCAGGCCAGGCTGCCCATGAACAGGTCTACAATACTCCATCATTAGAATCTTCATTCCCAAAACCAGAATGGTAATTTCCACTGTTATGTTCTTAATCTTGCCTTTTATCAAGGGATAACGAGTCAATTGTATTCTACAGAGGGAAAAATTTCCTCCCCCCAGCTGTTTCTCTTGCTATAGAAAAGTGCAGAAAGTATGGCAATTCTACAATCGGCAAGCCCAAGCCTAATAAACATTGAAGAAAGCACACCTATTCAAGATGCTTCTGAACTGAAGATGGCAATTGATGCCTCAGTACACAAGCATGAATGCCGTGAAGAGAAGCACGAAGAGGAAACCTCTGGTACTAAAAATAGAACAGAATCTCTAAATACGGTTGCCCAGAACGTGGAGACCAGATTATCTCAGGTACTTATTTATGTAGATTTAGTAGTTCCCATCTGCTGGCAATGTCTGTTTTGTGAATTCCATTACTTAACACGCATACGGAATATTTTTCAGGCTATAGCAGAGAAAGAGAAGGCTGAAAAGCTTTTTGAAGAGCTACAAAAGGCATCTCAACCTTCAAAAGCTGAAACTAGAGAGGCTATGTCAGAAGAGGAGAGGTACATGTTGAGGAAAGTTGGTCTGAAGATGAAACCATTTCTGTGGCTAGGTGGATATTCTCCTCAACCTTGCATTGCACTGCACACATCTGTTATGAACTCTACCTAATTAGAATTATCCATTTTTTTGACAGAAAATTAGGCTATCAGATTGAAATTGCATGCATAGTATATTTCTAGGATTGTTACAGGTTTGCTCATATGAAACAATATTTTAATTCTTCTAAACGGTTTCCCCAGTTCTGGTGTTAACAGGGTGAATCATATGTGGTTTTGTGTTGTTTGAAGTGCACAAATTTGAAGTTATTCTGTCATTTCTTGTGACTCAACTAGGAAACGGCTCCTTTCATATCATCCTATACCTATCCATGATGTGTGTGTTACTGCTTTTAAGTATACCAGCAATAACAATCCACCACCACGGCCCCACCCCGAAAACAAAAAAAGAGTCATGGCAAAAAAAAAAAAACAGGGGGAAAAAAGACTCCCTAGTACGGAGCCTGCACAACCTGTTGGAAGGATAATAGCCTTGAACTCTGCCAAGGCAGCTGCACTACTGGTTTGTTGAGACATATCTGATATCCTGGTCCCACTAAGTTAATAGAATGTAAATGGCTGGAGACTGGACTGCAAATAATGCATAGATCTTTTTAGGAAAGGTGTACATTGTGTAGCTAGGGTAATGGGAAGATTCCTTGTAATTTCTCCATAATTTTTTGGTTTTTCCCCCACCCATTTGTATCTTTCATTTTATTGTTTAATTTTAATATCCTTTTTCTATTGATTTGCAGGAAGGACAGGAGTGTTTGATGGTACTGTACTGTTGAACATTTGCACCTTTATTGGAAGTATCGAGAACTTGTCAAGATTATATGCAAAGAGCACAGCATTGAAGATGTTGAACATGCTGCTCAAACGCTAGAGGCAGAGTGTGGTGGCAGTGGAAAGAGTGAGCAAAGGACATGCAATTTAATATATGAGGAAAGAACTACCGTAGGCCATCAACTCCGAGACCAAAATCTTTGTTGAATAAAAGGGATGCTTTGAAGCGTTCTGTGAAGTATCAACATTATAAGGTGAAGCTTAAATCATTGGTTTGCTCTGGTTATTTTGTGGAGTTATTTTTGAGATCCTGAATTGATATCTCTTGTTCATTTTAGGCCTTGAAGCTTCATGTCCTTAATCTGTCAAAGAATATTGACTACTCGAGGGATCTGATATTCAGATGGTGAGTTTTTATTCAATGCTTAGCTTTTATCATTTTTGCTATGAATGGTGTTAACTTCTTTACTAACTAGAATGCAATGTTTTTATCAAATGGAGGACCGATCTGTGACTCTGTCTAATCAGATGAACTCAGGCCGCAAAAGCAAAGGCATTCATGATCTCAGCGTTAACTCTGGAACATTAGAGGAGAAAATGAATTTATGGTAACTCTGGAACATTAGCCCTCCCTTCCCTATATAAACTGTACTTCGTAGTTTGATCCTTTTCAATGAATTTATGGTAAATTAATGTGCACACTGCAAATGATATTTACAGAACAAATTATGCTTCAACAAGCTTAAAGATGATTTTTCTGAGACTGCAAGTCCATATCTGACTGACAGTTCAAGTACAGAATCATCCGATAATTCTGATTAAAGATGTGAGTTTGTTAATGTTGTTTTCCCACCATATGGCTTTTGTTCTCTGCAGCAAAACCAACTTAGTTCTCCTGTGACATGCACTTCAGATGGTCGTAGTGAAGGTGATTCAAAAGATGTAGGAACCCTTAAACCTTGCCTGACACCAGATGAGCCAAAATTGGATGAGAAATCTGCTCCTGACTTACCTTTCAGAGCTGCACCATTGTCAAATTGAGAAAGGCTTGTGCTAAGGAAGCAAGCTTTGAAAATGAAGAAACGGCCAGTACTTGCCATCGGTATCTTTTTAGTCTTATCCCCACTAAGTTTACACCAACTTCAAATTACTGTGCTAAGCATCTGATTCCTGTCTTAGGGAGGAATAATGTCGTCACAGGAGTTGCAAAAATAAAATAAAATAAAATAAAGACACTTCAAGAAACATCCTCTCGCTATTGTGAATATTAAGAACAGAGCGGATGGAACTCCAATTCAGCAGCTGATATCAGAGCTAGAGGCTTGTAATCCATAACAGAGAATACTTAGATCGTAAATACTCTAGAATTAATCTGAGCTTATCCATTGTCTAATGGAATCAGGAGGCAGCTGGGCCGGTTCTAATGTCACGAGAACCGAACAAAGTGATTTTGTACAGGGGTTGGGGAGCAGAAGTGGCCCAGAAAAGCTCAAAGGAAAATAGTACAAATGAAGGAGAAAAGGAGGTGATATCACCTCAGCTCCTTGAAGCCATCAGATTAGAATGTGGATTGCACCCGGGTGAATCAGGGTAGCTGGATACTCGGTAACCTCTCCACGGACATGTCCTAGAAGAACCATAGTATCTTCGCGACTTCACCCGTGGCGTGGACAAATGGAGCAAGTTCTGAAACTATGCCGTGCTGACATAGTTGTGCTCGCACTTCGTGTTGCATCCACTGCGCATCTTTTGTTTTCTTTACTTCCCATGTTTTTATCACTGGTGTCTTCTTACTTCTTCCTCTGTAAATCTGACACATCTGAAAGGCATGACTGAGTGAATTTTTTTTTTCTGTAGCCCAAATCAGATGTCTCAGAAACACTCAATAGCTATAATCCGGCAAAAACTAGTGATGTATGCTGCTGGGACGCCTGAAGTCCTGAAAGTGTGATGAATGCCGGAATCCAGCAAAAAATCTGAGCGACCGGGCAAATCCCTTTGCTCGCATCATTTGCCCTCGCTAAAAAGGGCTTGTGCTGCTGGCAGGTAAGCATGCTGCGCCAAAAGCTACGGATTTGTATGTTGATTTGCTTGAGCACCACCGACACCAAACTCTATTTTGCTCCTATTGCCAGATTGCCCATCAGATGTCTGAAGCGACCTTTGATTGTAGGCTTTATCTGATTGCAGGTCAATTCGGTGCACGGGCTATGAAAAATGGCTGTTTGGTAAAACCTGATACCTGAGCGACCGAGTAGCATGTTGACACTATGTTCTGCTGGTCTCTAGGCTAGTTGGTAGTAGTTGTGCTCAAACGTGGAGTATAATAGGCTATGAAAAATGTTCAGCAATTCAAGTAAGATCTTACTGTTAACTGTATCCAAAGTACAGAAAAAAAATGTTTCTAAAAAGTCACCGTACCGAACTAGCCTGAGCGCCTTAAAGCATGCCCGTGGATCGAACCGGGCAATTGATGCAAATGAGAAAGAAATGGCTCTACGTAAGGCTGCACGCCTGCTATACAAGTGGATATATTCTTTACTCTGGTGCTGGCATCTCCCCCGCCCTTCATTTTGCTTATATTTTACTATTTCTAAATTTTATCTTTTTTGATCTTTTTAATTTTTTTAGATTTTTGCATGTTCTTTTTTTATGGTATTCGTTTGTGTTGTCCGTGATAGACTAAACTGTTTTTTTATTTTTAAATTTAGTTATGTGAAATAAGACATCATCAGCTGCAGTGTAATTTCAGCCAACTACAGTGCAATTTTAGTCATAAGTCAACTTATTTTAGTACAACCGAGTGACACCTAAGACCTCATTTCGAACAAGCGAATTTCATAAAAAAAACATAAGAAAGGAACTACAAAATTTACTATAAAAACCCTGTGTTCGAACTGACCCTATATATTTTCTGGCTATTTCTTTGAGATTTAGCCCCGGTTTACTGCAACTATTTGAGGCTGAACTTGCACTTCCTTATAGGCTCGTAGGCTTGTAGCTACATGAGACGGTGGGCTGTCCAATATTTCTACAATTTTTTATCGGCAAGAAAGAATCGAAAGCATGGACATGCTAGTGGCAGGCAGCTCACCAGGGCTGCAGCCGTAAGCACGTACGTACTACGTAGTGCATCTGCGGTAAGCCGTATCTTGCCCGGAAAACAAGGGATCTGTTCTTCTTTAGCTTTCCTTTTTGTTTTTGCCTTTAACTTTTCCAAAAACTAAAATAGATGGCACGATTTCTCAAAATTATATACGATTTCTCGAAGTCACATATTTAAATAGTGTTTTAAATTTATATGACATCCGCGTAGATACCTTCGCTGCCTCGAAAAATACAATTAAAAATTATTAATTATAATTAAAAGCTATCGACAAAGAGCATGGCTTTCGAACCCTACTAACACAGCTTTACCCCTCGCAAGAGGACAAAGGCGCGCCTTTTGGCTCGGCCTGTGCATAAAACTGAAGTACATGTATAGGAATTGCTTTACCTCCGGCATGCAGACTGGATGCAGGAAAAAAGCAAAAACCTCTAAAAAGACTGCACCGGAGCGTATTACTTTGTTTGGCACACTTTATCCGTAAACTAAGCCCTTCTGGTACAGGGAATCCACACTCATGTTTCGTAGTGGTACACTACCCCTGGCTTACATAACGTGCCTGACGTTAGGAAGGCTCGTTAAACAAGGTGCATTGTGCTTGGTCGCTTGAAACATTGCATTTCCCAGGTAAGATGGCATGAAGGCTTAGGCGGTGCTCAGTTGAGCTGAATTTTTATGGTTTGTAACTAAATTTTTATTGTAGTTGGCTGAAATTACACTGTAATTGATGATAGCTTATTTAGTATAATTACATTTTAAAAAATTTAAAAATGGAAAATACGGGTTAGGCCAGCACGTGTAATGCAAATGAATGCATTTTGTAGAGCCTTCTATTTCTACATAATTTCGGTAAAATTCCTACGATCCAATATTGGCCCTAGACTCAATCAGGACCATAGTCTAATGGGAGCAAGCAGCAAGCCGCATTGGATGCTCGTGTGCGGTGTACCCATCAATTATTCGTGCGATTTTTTCTCATGCAGGGGAGGGACATATTGCAGCCTCTGCATCCAATAATTCCTCCCATATTTTTCCCCTTGCATGTGGCTTATCACATCGCTTGACATGGAACACCATCATAGCGAAAACAGAGCGAGTAGTCATCAGGAGGGCACATGAAAAATGAATGAGTGCTCTTGGGACATCCCGAATTTACAGGTAGGACCATGAGTTCATGTCCATTGCTCGTTTTCGTTTGAGGGAACACATTGGCTCGATGAAGCTGCAGTGTAGTTACTAGCGGTGGAAATGGATCGGGTAGTGTGTAAATCATATTTATATGTGTGTATTCTCGGAATTAAATACAAAATTAGATAAACGATGAATACGAATTGGATAAATATCATATACAATTTGAATTAGATTATACTTAAAATCGGATTGGATTCGACTATTTTTTGAATTCTAATAATTACTCATGGCCGTTGGCAATGACAATCCACAGCTCACAGCAGGTCACGATTCATGACTGTAGCAGATATTCAAGTTCCTTTCCCAGTAGATCTGTGGGGAGCTAGCCCACCCACCGGGATCTTGACTGGTCAAGGGGGCCACCAGCGCGCGTAGTGCGATCTGATTGGGCAGTATTGTAATTGCATGAACCGAGGTACGTACACCATGCCGAGTCAACGCATGCATTGCATGGTGGCCTCAGGAGCAGCTCATATTCAGGGTGGCAGGCAGGGAGGACGACGAGAGCAACGTGACACTGCCGTTGCTTGCTTGCTACTCGTGTCGGGGCTGTGCTAGGGCACAACCATCTACGGTCGACTTTGGGCCGGGATGGGCCGGTTGTGTTGTACTGCTGTGTAGCATGTGTTACTAAGTCGGATGTTATTTGGATATCCGGATCTGAATCCATGTCAATCTATACCAAATTTGCATCCGCATCCGGGATTTTCACCACTTCAACATTCACATTCGAATTTGTTTTGCATTTGAACTCAGATATTAGGTATTTGGATCCGATAAATTTAGAGTCAGTAGCCGGATAATCCGACAGAATCCAGATTCCTTTTAACCCCTAGCAGTTACCAGTGACCAAATTAATACACAAAGCATCTCCACTGAATCATACACTAGTACTGTTACCTTGGACACGATACGCTTCATCTAAATGCCTTTCTTTTGAAAATAGCTGCATGTGTATTTAGGGCTTACAATTAATGGTTTGTGCGCAATTCAACCGGTTTGAGACCAGCTATGTAGCGTACGAATTTCGCAGGAATCAATCAAACGCTCTGTTCTTTCTGTTTTTGTTTTTTTTATTTTTGACTTTAGCTTCTTCAGAAGCTGAAACAAACATGCCAACTTATCTAAACAACTTCTTAAATCTAAAACTGTATGCGCCGTTGGTATTCATGTCTCCGCCATTTCAAAAAAATACCGCAATAAAAAACCATCAGCCGTTATCCAAAAGAACAGAGTCTAAATCCCCTAGAATCCTCACCAAATTCATGCGTTGCAAAAGGGGGCAATTATCCGATTATCCTATAAACACGTAGAGGGAAGTGTAGGCTAGATATGGCACTTACAGGTTTCCAAGGTTTTTAGCTACAATACCGATAGAGAGGAAGATCAAAGGTATCTTGTTCTTCTTCTCTGAAGCTAACGGTTTTTGATTTTTGCTATAGTACCTTAACTTTCAAACGGAGTATTTTCTACAAGTTAAATGATGTACACGTTAAAAACCCAACATCTGTACCATCCAAAATCGCAAATGAGTATCTCTCTCCGTAATCTGTACCGTAAACAGCTAAAATTTAAAATTTTCAGTCAAAAATCATAACCCGTAGCCGTTACCAAACAGACCCAATTATGTACCGGACGAGTTTGACAGGCTTTTTTGTCGTCACCAGGGAAGATTTCATCAATTGCTCGAACCATGACATTCCAGTCAGTTGCATGCTTTTTGTCTACGATTCCCCATCACCAAAAGGCACCAGGTGCATCCATGCACCATAGACAGCACTGCCAGCGCCCCGGTCCGCAAGAAAAGCTACCGGCGAAGAAAAATGGGGGCAGGCCACGTCACCTGTGACGTGCAATCTGCGCTTGCTCGGTCTAACCCAGCCTTCCATTTTCATCGATTTTGGACAAGAAAAATTACCGGTCTGAAGGGCTCACTATTAACCGGCATTCCTCCATGCTCATTCACCTCTCAATGCACTGTTCGATCTACCGTTCCTTGCCTTGATCTATCCTTAGTCCCATACAGTGTGTGTTAATTATTGTGTTCGCCGATCACGCGTGTATGATGTGTGTGGCGACAGCTCCTTTCTTGGGCCCATCCAGCCGACCGTGTGGAGCACCCGGCCCGGAGTGTCTTATGTCTCTTCCTGTTTTGCGTAGGCCTGCATTTGTCGAGGCTGGTTTTTCTGCACTCATTGATGAGCTGCAGGATGGATGGCCGAAAAAATGTGCTAACTAGTGTTATTTTATCCTTTGAAAAAAAAATGATCGGGAACAACCTCTTGCCTCTTGGTGTGGAGGTGGAGTTGCGAGTATAGGACTCCACCTATTAGAGTTTAAATCTTGGTGTCTATTTTTATGAACATGTAAATACGTTTCAGTAGGAATCTGTGAGATCACAAATTTATCTCCATCAATTTAGTCATTTACTAAAAGGGCATGCCCACGTGTGTCGAAAAAAAACTACCGTTATTTTAAGGGCCTGCTCTCGAAAGGTAGAGGAGTATGTGTGAAACTGTACTGATTCTGAGTGCAGTTCTGATCTTGTTATTGACCACTTCAACAAATATGTTTTCATGTTAGCTCTCTGCAAAGAGAGAGAGATGAATACAAATATACAATAGTTTCATGTGACCATGAGCAAAGCTGCGCAATTCTATTTGTGACAAGGAGTCGACGGGAGATCTAACTTCTTTGGAGATATATATATATATATATCATCAACATTTCTAAGTAGATAAGTACTACAATCTACTACCTAATTTCCTCATCATAACTAAATATAAACATGGTTAAGCTTTCAAAACTTTGATTATCAATATACAGTGACGGATCTAGAATTTTATTACGCCCCAGGCTAGAGAGGACTCGAGATCACTACTAACTAGGCTGAATGAAGGTTGAGCCTCAGGCATGCCTAGACTTTGCATTGATAAAAATCTTACGCCCCGGGTTAGGACCTAGGTTCCGCCTCTGTCAACATATATATATATATATATATATATATATATATATATATATATATATATATATATATATATATATATATATATATATATATATATATATATATATATATATATATAATTGACCACGTAAAAATAATGTCATCAAATTTATCTAGGAAAATATTTCCAAAATGTAGTCTTTATTATTTTTACGAGTGTATTATTATGAGAAAGTTCAACTTGGTAACAAGAGAATATATAGTATAAAATACATATTGCACCACTGAATTCATGGTAGAGAGAGACTGAATTCATGGTAGAGAGAGCCAAGAGACCTTTGAGATCCACCGATCAACACAAACCCTACCTAGCCCTTCTTTCTCTGTCCTTTACACACCGGTGTAGTTTATTCCCATTAAAAAGCAAATAGTTACTTTGCCTGAGTTTTCTTTGCTTTTATACTTTTAAATTTTGTTCATTTCAGTACTTTTAGTCTTATTGCTTCAACTTCATCATTTGTAATCCTATATAATGTAGAGATTTAAAGGTACTCTATGGGTTATTTCAATATAGGTAGGTCAATATTACACTTCAATTGAAGGTTGGAAAAGCCATTTTTTGCGAGGATAGAAAACCCAAATTTATTTTATTAAAAACTATATAATCATTAAAAAAGTACTCTCACTTTTGAAGTAAATTAATATCACAAATTTATGTGGCCATCTTTAATGATGGAGTCTTGACCAATATTAACAATAGTTTTGGCAAAAAAAAACAACAGTTAACACTATGATAATGTTTTTATGCATGTACTCCGCTCATTTCGGCTTAAGCTTCTGGCTTATTATTTATTATTCCTAATTATTGTCTTTTTCTGATTTTTTGACTTTTTTATGGTTCTTTTTTCCTGTATTCATTTGTGTTGCCCGTGATGGGGTAACTCGTTTTTTCTATTTTTACAATTTTTCAAATTTAGTTACGCCAAATAAGCTACCATCAGCTACAGTGTAATTTCAGCCATAAGTCAGTTTATTTCAGCCCAATCGAGCGGCAAGTGTTCGAAGTTGTTACTTCAAGGTTAAACTTCTGACCTGTGCCACTGATAAAATGGTTTCACACTATAAACAATCCGAAAGTAAATTAATTTGGTTTGTCCTCTATAGCTTTTTAATTTCTTGATCTCCACCTTGAATAAATTTATACTACTTTACCTCGAATAAATTTATACTACTTACTTACTTAATAAACATGGCATGCCCTTAGTTTTCTTGTTATGTAATGGATTTTATAACTAGTCTAAACAAATAACAGTGCTAATATATTTCAGAATTGAACTTACAAATTATGATACTGTGACCCTAGAGAAGTTTTGTGTGATAAGTGACAGTACTTGTAGTACTATAGTTTATGACCTTTTTGTTTTGTTTTTACTGGTCCCAAGGAAAAGGCCAAATGCAGGTGCGGCTCCGTACAATCCGGTTTTTTTAGCAGGTTGTGACTTTTCTTGTTGATTTTTAACTAAAATTATACATTAGGCATGTTCTTTTCCTCCGAATCTAGCGCTTTTTTGCTTTTGCTACAGTATCTAACTTTCAAACGGAGTGTTTTCTCAAGACGGGGTCTACAAATTAAACAATCTACACATTAAAAACCCAACATCTGTACTAGCCAAAATCGTAAGTGAGTATATGTCTCTCCGTAATCTGTACCGTAAATAGCCAAAATTCAAAAATTTCAGTCAAAAACCATAAGCCGCAGCCGCACCCAAACATGCCCATTGTTAGTTTTTTAGTTATTTAATTAAGAAATTAAAAAGTAAAAACAACATTATATTTGTGACACCTCGACCCATGATGGCCAATATGTGTGTGTGCGCACATGAGGGTGTGGGTTAGTCCCACCTTACTAGCTTAACTTAAAAAGCACTTACATATAAGCCTAGGAGTTCCAATGGTATCACCACCGGTTAACCGTTTTGCGTAAAACGAGGACAAAAGTGCAAGTGGGTTGCTACATGTGCATGACCTATCCAGAATGAGGTTAGGTTTAAGCCGGTTTGGACCCAAGGGTGTTACAAATGGTATCAGAGCCGACTCTCGCGGTTACATGGGCGCGTGTGGGTCAGGGGCGCAGGCATATGGCGCATGGCGCGTGTGGGCCCGGAGTGGACATACGACATGGCATATGTACTGGCACTGAACGTATGAACATATGCCAAGAGGGAAGATCCTTATCATTTGCCCCAGTGTGGATATATTGGTCCGACGAGGACATTGGATCCTTTGAGGGGTGTATGTGACACCCCGGCCCATGATGATTCGTATGTGTGTATACACATGAGGGTGTGGGTTAGTCCCGCCTTGCTAGCTTAACTTGAGAAGCACTTATATATAAATCTAAGAGTTCAAATGGTAGCACACTCGGTTAACCGTTTTGCGCAAAGCGAGGACGAAAGTGCAATTGGGTTGCTACGTGTGCGTGACCTATCTAGAATAAGATTAGATCTAAACCGATTTAGATCCTAAGGTGTTACAATATTTCTACGAACAATATAAAGAAAAAATAAAAACTAAAATTAAAAAGCTAACGTGTCCATTCGAACCGAAGCCGGAAAATGCCCGGAGTCTTGTAGATTGGCCAAACTCCATCACAATCCAGAGAGAGAGGGAGGGAGACACCTAGAAACAAGATCGAGAGCCAAGAAACCAAGAAAGGATGTGTGTGGCTTGTGTGATGGCCTTCATCATGCCATACCATGTGATGCAAGGAGGCTCTCCTCCCCTACTTCCAAGAAGCAATCATGCTGCCTCGAGCTCCTTTGGGCCCTTGGCCATCATCACTACCACCACCACCTCTCAGTCTCTCACCTCCAGCACCTACTTCCAACTTCCAAGAACAAGCGGCCGGAGGAGCTATAGTTCATGAGGAGAGAGGAAGGGGAGAGAGGGGTCTGTGCGTGGTGTACTACGAGGGGGCGGAGGAGAGGGAGAAAGAGAGAAAGAGGGTGAGGTAAGAGAGAGACGGTGCATGATGATGATGATTTGGTTGGGTTCTAGTACTCCTCATGTGAGTCAAGAAGCCATCATCAGATCGCTGCACCTCTCCTTCTAGCTTCCTCCTCCTCTTATTCTTCCTGTACTTCTTCTGCTTCTTTGTACGCTGCCATGGCTATGGGGAATCAAGCGACTTGGTCCGAATCGAAATCCGTCTTCTTTTCTAGGGTCTACTTATGCAAGACAAGAAGATAGCTGCTGCTACTTGTACTGGAGTACGTCATATCATGTTATGTTATTCCTTTATATTCTCGTCTCTCTTATGATGTGTACGCAAACAATATGTCTTGGTTATTTTGTTTCACTATCTGGAGATCCTAAGGAACTTTTGATATATGTATGCTTCGTTAGTTTTTTTGGGTTTCTTTCTTGAGCTATCCTAAGGAACTTCTGAGATCGATTTGGTTGACACCTTCGATGCGCTGCTTGCATCTTGATCCATGGCATCCATAGCATCCCAGCTGTTCCTTATTTTAGATTCGGTTGCATACATAGATGAAGAACATGAAATATATCCATTATCTAGCGCCCATATCTCCCTCCTCTGTCAGGGAAAAAAAAAGAAGATTCATTACATGCATGCCTGTACTCTATACACATTAAAGCCCAACAATTCACGTGCAAGAGCAAGACCCTGTCAAACAAGATCCTTTGGCTGCCTCAAATCTCTTGGGCATTGCATCTAATGAGATAACAAGCTAAAGCTATGTAGAGCGGCTACTACTATTATTGTGTGTCATGATAGCTTATTGGCCATTAGCTGAGGTAGTCCATCTAGCTTCACATGCTACCTCTTTTCTTTTCCAATGCAATCATCTCTCCTTTGTAGGATTGCAACAACTCCCAACGTAAAGATTAAATTCAGCAAACAGGAGAAAAAGGTATCATGTTTATGGTTTATAGAGTAAAAATATGCATGGTTTATAGAGTACTAGTTAACACAAACATGGGTGGTATGAAAGCACATAGAAACAAATGAGAACCATTTGTTCCTGTGTTCATATATTTACTCCCTCTAGTTGCAAATACATGCCCTGCTTGAACATGCATAGTCAAACTGTTTTAATTTTTGATCAATAATACCTTTATGAATATTTAGATTAGCCATACGGAAATGAAATAAGTATACTGGTTTCTAAAATACTTTTGTAATATTATATTTTTTAGGTTTTATACTTATAGTACAATAAAAACTGGTGGTTAAAATTGTGTTTTGTAGTCCGTGTCAATGTATAACACCTATTTGTGATTTTAATTGCGAAGTAGGTCAAACAATTTTTTTCTGCTTCTCGTGTGTATATTGCAAATCTCTCATCGTTGGGGGGTTAGGTTTTACACCTCTATTCTAGACTGCATATTATAAATATTACTTCTGGAGACCTCAAATTGACATGTACGTAATATTTTATATATTTTGGTTGCATCCCGGAACGGTGCATTTATATCTTCAGTTGGAGATAATAAACAACGTTTCTAATTAAGTTTGTGAGTAGTTCTATTGTATTATTCTATGTCTGCTTAGAATGTTAGATATCCATGATATCAACTACTATATGGCCTGTAACTTGGCTATGTTTCTAGATTACCTTGAAAGCTAGCTCGACGAGAGTAGATTTAAGCTTTGTAGCTAGTTAGTTTCCTTTCGTCTTTGCATGCAGGCACCTACACGGCTAGCTACACACCTACTCAATGAGTTTTAGAGGTATCTATTTACAGAAGTGTAGCATTAGCAGTGCAAGACAATAAGGTTGCGTTTATAGTTTTTGGTTAAAATTTTAAATTTTAGCTATTTATGACAGAGATTACGGAAAGAGATATACTCGTTTGAGATTTTGGTTGATACAGATGTTGGGTTTTTAACGTGTACTACAATTAACTTATAGACCCCGTCTTGAAAAAATACTCCGTTTGAAAATTAGATACTATAACAAAAGTTAAAAAGCCGTTTTTAGTAGCCATTAAAGGACATGCCTTATCCGTAGCTTCTTCTTTTTTTTTTTTTTGCATTTTCAATCTGGAGTACTTTTGGTGCATAATAACAATGTTCTTCTTCAGTTGCTCCTTGTGAAGGTGAATCACTTTTCTCCCCATTTTTACCACCATTGTATAAATGATAAGCTGTTAATAAAATGATGGAGGATGACAAGAATGCCGTTAGTACAGTTGATTTTCCCCCCATGCCCCGTTTCATGGTTTTTTTTCTCCTGCTCATGCATGCACGTGGATGAATGTACTCGCAGGACTCGTCCGAAATCGTTTCTCCATACTCAGTTTTTACCCAGGAGAACGGTACGGTTGTCTTGTTTAGCATTTCAAATTTTCAGTCGACAGGACGACAGAATACACATGCAATAGACCCCATACTAAACACAGCTGCATCTGCATGGTACCATGCATGGGGTGCATTGGGTCGTGAAGCCATCCTACTTTTCAATTTCCCATGCATGCATGGAGGCTATATATCCATATCGTCATTATCCTTTCACTTGTTCGTGCCAGTATTGCAATGCAAGATATACCGATCTGATCGCTTTTACTTCCCTTTATATTTTAAGCTAATGCTGGCTCGTTATGTGCGTGTGATGGATCTTAGGACCTGTTTGGCAACGGCTGCGGCTTATGGCTTTTGGCTGAAATTTTTGAATTTTGGCTGTTTACGGTACAGATTATGGAGTGAGAGATAAGAACTTGCGATTTTGGATGGTACAGATGTTGAACTTTTAACGTGTACATGGTTTAACTTGTAGATCTCGTCTTGAAAAAATACTCCGTTTGAAAGTTAGATACTGTAGCAAAAATCAAAAGTCATCAGCTTCGAAGGAAAAGGATATACCCTCAGATTGCAGAAGCTATCAGTTTTTATTGCAGGTGATCATTGTTGTACTAGTACCTTGCTCAATTAAAATGTGAAGACAACATTTATGCCATATGGACCTATGGCCATCATGGAACTCGATCGGGTGTGACCAGCTCCGATCTGACCCGATCAGGTAGATACATAAATGAACAGATTGAGGAGCGGCAATTGCAGTCTCCATCGGTAGGCCAGCCCTGGTGCCTGCTATTCTTATCCCTACCGATCTCCATCTCATAGTTTATATAAACGAAGTCGCTGGATCGTACGCGCCGCGCTCTTGTTCTCGCCGACGGTGAGCCGGCCCGGCCGGTGGGGCAGTGTTTTCAGCGTTTTATTGCAGGGAAATGGACCTCCTTGCTGGTTGCTAGCTCACAGATGTGCGTGCATGATAGCTAGCTTGTTCACATGAATGCTTACCAACAACCTTACATTATGAATAAGTGATCAGGCTGTGTATGTAGTTACTACTGTGAAGAATCTGTTTATATTAGGTTTTATTTGAAAATTTTAATATAAATATCTGATTTCTTAAAACGGTTTATCTATTTCTCTTGTTACTATCTTACTCTGAGGATAAATTAGAAGGTCACGGGTGCATTATCTATCCCACTCATCTCGCTTCTGTCACGCGTACGTATCTCTTTCTCACTTTTTGTATTGCTCATATTTTCTTTTAAAAATTATTTCTTTCGGTGACTACTATTTATTTTTATAAAAAATAAAGACATAATAAAAAACGATCAGCATCTAGGTTCTAGTAGTTAGTACGTGCCACTAGTGCTGTTATTTGTTCATACTCCTCAAGCGCCAATATTGCAGTCCAAGACGGATGCGAAAAAAAAAATCACCCTCCGTTGCTAGCCCAAGCTTGCAGTATCTCTTGATCTTAGCTCTGATCCCTGCAACAACCGATGTCCGATGAGGATCCCTCCGTCGACCCAAACTCCCAACAAGCCACGGCCGGCCGTACGGGCAGCTTGTTATCGCTCGAGAACAGCGGCTGGAGCCGGAGTGGAGGGGTGTTGAGGAATCTTGTCGTGTCAGTTTTTTTCCAGTCCGTAAAGAGTTTTTTACCAGTCCGTAAAGAGCTAATCGTCGATTTCTTATGATTGCATTATTGCAGTCTTAATTGGTAGCATATCGTCGACGATGTAGCAATCTTTATGACTGCTCTCAGAACTTTACAACCACTTACGATCAGTTACGACCGCTTACGGCCGGTTTCGAGAGCTTACGACTGCCTCCTGCTACATTACAATCGCGTTTCTGCAACTTCGATCGCTCCGCCTTCATGGTCGTAAACCTTCTGCTGCTGAGATTTCGACCGCTCTTCTCTGCCGCTGCGCTATTCTTCTTTCAACCACACTCGAATCACCGTGATCGCAACTCTCTACGATCACACAGTGATGCTGGCGATCACTGTTCACCTTGGTCGAAAGTACCTCTAAGTTCTCACAACGTGGTCAAATGCCCTTATGAGCACGTTCAACTCTTCTTCAACGTGGTCAAACGCCCTTATGACCACGTTAAAACTTCTTTGCTGCGGTCGTACGTCTTCCGATCACTCTCAAACTTTATCCGCCGTGGTCGTATCACCTCCCGACCACGTCTTCTTCAGGTTTGCCGTGGTCGATTGCCTTCCGACCATGCCTGCTGATGTTTTGCCATGGTCGTAAGCCCTTCCGACCACATTTGTTGTGGTCGTAAGTCGACTTCGATCACCTCTGCGAGACTTACTCAATGGAGCCGATA
Source organism: Bonia amplexicaulis (assembly GCA_036346245.1). NCBI lineage: Eukaryota > Viridiplantae > Streptophyta > Magnoliopsida > Poales > Poaceae > Bonia > Bonia amplexicaulis. Next base: position 13,078,183 of record CM070746.1, on the reverse strand, counting down.
CTCAATGATTTTCTTTTCTCTTCTTTATTTCTCGCATTGATCAGATTACATGACTCCTCCCCTTTTATACCCGGCTCTACGACTTGTGCTCGGGGTTCGACTACGAGTACAAACTGATTCCGACTCTGACTCCAGTTCGATTACAACTAACTTTCGACTTCGAATACTACTGGCTTTCGACTTCAATTACAACTGACTTTCGATCACGACCAAAACTTGAATATAGCTTCTAAACAAGATTATTTCCAACATTCTCTCCCTAATCTTGTTTAGTGACTTTCATCAGGCCGATATTCTTCCTTGATCATGTTGACCTTCTCCTGCTCCTGCTTCTTCCTTAAATGGGCTTCCTGGGCTAGAGCACCTGCTCTCACAACCTTTTCCTTGGTCGTTTTCCTCCTGCAGCCCTCGCTCACGCTTCCTCCACCAGCAACTGCTTTCACTGTCGTGTAGCCTTGCTTTCGACCATCGTCCTTCACGCCGTGTTTCCTCCCACCACCTCAGGATTCATCTCCGACTTACTTCTCTTGTTCGCATGAGAGCTTCTCCCGAGATTCTGTTTGCCATGATTTTACTTGCTTTATGCAGTCGGTGTCGACCACTCAGTGCGTTGTTGCTTCGACCTCTCTTTTCCCCAGTTGTGCCTGCTATGACTACTCCTTATTCCCTCCGTCTGCATACGCGCATCTGGATACGACTGCACGCGAGTGAGCACCTCCCGTGCCAGCTGCAGCATAGGGGTGAGCTCCTCATGCCCCGAGACCAGCATCAGGCACGCCACGGACCCTTTATTGAGCACCTCGTGGACGCACTCCCGAAGGGAGGCCGAGGGGGTCCGGGAGATCTCGGCGCACACGCTGGCGCGACGGAGGTCATCGGCAGGGGAGCCGGGGTCCGCGGTGGCGGCGAGCTCGGGGGCGGCCTTGGCGTACTGGAGAGCTTGAGGGAGAGGGATGCGGCGAGGCGCGCGCGGTGGTCGCCGCGGGAGGAGTCGTTGCGTTTGAGGCGCTTGGCGTGCTCGCGGGTGTGCATCGTGGGCGCGGATGCTGCGGCCGCAGACGCGACAGAGGTGGGCGGTGGGAAGGGTGGAGGAAGGTAGCGGAGAGGCAGAGGCGGTCGAAGGAGGTGGCGGCAAGGCGGAGGCAGACAGCGGCGTCGTAGAGCCGGAGATTGGAGGGGGCCCGGAGGCAGCGAGATCCCAGAGCATGGCCACGGTGTTGTTCGAGGCGCGGGTTGCCGAGACGACGGTGATGGTGGAGAGGTGGTCACGGGTGGAAGGAGGAGTTTAGGGGTTGACGGGTTGTGACGAGGCGGCGGCGCTGGAGGTGGGAACCTGGGAAGGGAGGTTACACCGGGAAGAAGGGGGCTTTCCACAGGGTCAGCCACAGCATTTGGGCAGCATGTTGGTTCTGGGCCGAAATGGTGGAATATTTTAGGCCTCTGTACCGTACATACTTGAATAGAAACGCTGCATAGAACCGAATCTAATTCGTGCCTCAATTTGGTTCGTTGTCGATAACTGCCTCGCACAGCACATCACATTAGAGGTCCAACTTGTAAGATTCAAGATAGAAGAAGCGAGAACAGTTTAAGCTATAGCGACAGCTGACAATGGATATCGACTGGCATAAACATTGAATGGCACTCCAGTAGTCGCTAGAGTCTGTTGTTTTTGCTTCGGTTTCTAGCTTTTAGCTGATATTTCATAAAAGCAGTTATGGCTTTCTAAGGAAACAACCAGTGCTCTAGTTTGATGCAGTATCTGGTAAGATGACCCAGCTTGGCGAGGCCTACATCTTCCGAACGATAACAGAGTTCGCCAGACCAGCTTGCTCAATAGTCTGCTTTGGGTACGCCAGCTGCTCGGGTGGGGAGCCAGTCTGCAACTGATACGGCCTTCCAGCTCCTGGCCGGGATGCGTCGATGAAAGACCTGATGTCACCCACGGTGTGGTGCATGTTAAACCGAGCGACCATGCGACTATACAGGAATGAAAGGCTTACCTGGTACTCTTCGTATTGTTCTATAACATTCACATGAACAGATGTCCTTCTATCGGTAGGCTCCAGCTCTTGGGGGCACTGGGACTTCTTGGTGCTCTGAAAAGTCAGAACGAGGTACGGTTGGTGTACACTTCCTTCATTGGCAAACCATTCGCTATTTACTTCCACGTGTTTACATGTTCCGTTTAAGGATCAGAAGTCCAACGTTGGTGATTGCCAGTGTTAGCATATTTGACTAATGCAAAACTGATTATGGTCTAGGAAGTGGAAAATGTTATGAATATTGTGTGTATTGATATGAGACCCAAAGGGTCATATATATAGGAGAGTACAAGAGCATATGCCACATAGAGATAAGACATATATGGAATAGAATACAAACTCTATCTCCTTAACACCCCCATCAAATGCAAAGCGTATGCAATAGCAATGCATTTGAAAAATGAGTTAACACTAAAACAAGAAAAATCCGAAGTCCGAGTCTTGATGATGTCGTCGTTGCGTGCAGCCTTGGAATAAACTATAAAATCAAGCCGAAGAGAAATAGATAGAAGCATGACGGTGCAGATCGAAGCCCGAGATGGCGGCGCAAGAAGGCACAAGAACGCATAGCGGAGGCGCGGTGCAAAAGAAGCACGGCGGCATTAGAAACTTGGGGCGGCGGCTAGAAAAAAGCGGCGGCATCATAACGACTTCGACGATCTGCACGCGGCTCGAGAAAATAGAGCGTCGGCTGCTGCCATGCAAAAGAAAAATTCCTACACTTCAATGACTTGACAATAAATTTGTGGACTCGCACGGCTTAGACGAACTAAAAATTAAAGACTACGGATTTAGATGGACGCAATGAAAAACTCACGAGAAAAATAACACAAAGACTGACTAAAGAAATCAGCACTAGAAAATAAAATATCGTACTCCTCAAAACTCCACCCTTCTCTCTTCACCCCCTCTTTTACTCCCACCAATCTCTTTCCACCAGAGGCGCTGGCCCGCCCGCAAAAGAAAACCCACTCCTCTCTCTCCTCACACCCACCCACCTCGCCTCGCTGCGCGCGTGACGTCGCCGCCTTCACTCATCCTTGCGCTGGCCGAGAAGAGGCGCAACGGGAGAGAGAGGCGAAGAAGCGCACGGGAGAGAAGCGGTCGGGATGGCGGACGGCGAGCGAGCGAGACGCAGCGGGCGAGGCGCGGCGGCAGCGCCCGGCGAATGGCTGCGGCGGCCGAAGGCATCGGCGCGTGCACGAGGCACGGAGAGGCAGCGGTGACGCTGGATCCGGCGGTGGAGAGGCGGATCCGTCGGCCCAGCGACGGCGGAGAAGATCCACAGGCGGCGCAGATGCGGCCCGAGAAGGCGCGGTCGGCGAAGAAGAGCCGGCGGGCGGGATCGACGGGTCCGCGACCGCGCGACGAGCCATTGAGGAGGCGGCGGATCGATGAGGCGGCTCCCAAAAGCGGAAGACGAAAGGCGGGCCGATGGATAAGAGAGGCGGCGGCGGCGGCGAGAAACCGCGACGAGCGGTGCGCAGTGAGACGGACGGCGGCCGCAGGCGCGGTGCCGGCTGCCGCCGCCACGGCGGCGGTCGAGACCGTCTCAAGTCGGCGGTCCGGAAGACGCTGTACAATGTGAAGGAGATGGCCGCCCCCGAGAGAGATCAATCCTCCCGGGGGCAGCAGATGTGGAAATAGATGAGGTTTGTGTTTTAACCTAAGCTCTGATACCATGTTATGAATATTGTATGTATTGATATGAGACCCAAAAGGTCATATATATATAGGAGAGTACAAGAGGATATGCCACATAGAGATAAGGCATATATGGAATAGAATACAAACTCTATCTCCTTAACAGAAAACAGTAGGCATCTAGATGATCTATATCAACAACAAACTCAAAACACTTGGATCCTGAAAAAAGAAGGTTAAAATCCATACCTCACAAACAGCAGCCAAACATTAAGGGCCAAAATCAGTGACAAGAAATGGTGTATGAAAAAAATCACTAAGAACCAGAGCAAGTACCCAGTTAGTTCTTTTGATTTTATTGGACAAGAGATGGGATTTGGCACAGTGAAGTAGAGATCTGTTTCAAGTTACAGTGATGTAGGGACTTTGGAGTGACTCAGTTCTGGCTTATTTTTCCAGTCGAGATGAGGTTCGGATGTTGCAGCTAAACCCTGCCCTGCCAATAACTGGCTGGAGGTAGTACTAGTGCCATACCGAAACTGGGTCCAAAAAAGTGTTGTTAACAACCAGTGGAACTAAAGTAATTGGCATTTCATCATGAATTCATGACTTTAAGTCAATAACTACAATCTTCTGATGGGTAAATGGTACCCTAGTAGTTACTGTTATATATTCACCAAGGGCAAAATGGGAATTTCCCATTTGATAAAAAAAAAAGGAAAAGGATAAGAAAAGGGGCCCACCTGCCGGTGGGCGGATGGAAACAAAGGAGGAGCCTCGGCTCCTCCCCTCGAAGGCGGCGGGCGCGTTTGGGAGGCGATGGCGGCGATTCCGGATCGCGGCGGAAGCGGGCGGCTGGTGGCCGGCTCGGTGGCGGCTGGTCACCCTGCGGTTCTTCCACCCATGCGAATCGCGCCTCCCCCTCTCTCTCCCGTAAACCCGTCGCTTCTCTTCTCCCCGTGAGAATCGGTCCTCAGATCCGGCTTTTGAGGTGAGTTTGGGCTGCAGTGGTGGTGCGTGGGACTCGGTCCCGGCCGTTGGTTGCGCCACCGAGTGCTCAGTCCCTCCTCCTCTTGGCTATAAATGGCAGCCGGTTCTTTGTGTGTGGATCGGAAGAACTGTGAGCTTCTTTCTCTTATTCTTTGAGATTTGCCTGTGGTGTTTGGCATCTGTGGTCCTCTGGTGATCTCTGGTGAGGGCTTGGCCGGCTCCTCCCCTGTTCTTGTCGGCGTTCCACGACCTTGACTCGGCTCCGCACACCGAGGTCGGAGAGGCGTTGTATCTCGACGACCACACCCCTTTCCTTCACCGGCATAGAGGGTGCTAGGTTTTCGGGACAGACACATGCTTGTGCGCCTTGCCTGTCCGTGGTGATCTTCGGCTTCTTCGGTTTGGTTACCTCTGGACGGTTTTGAGTACCGTCTGTACTGTGAGTGGTGCAAACTTGTTTCGACGATGTCATTCTTTGATTTCTTTGGCGAGAGCGGTATATGATATGTGGGATCGGATTGCTTGCTCTGTGAAGAATTCGTTGAATACTGAGATTAGTTTAGATAACTAGATTGAATATGAGCTCAATTTGATTCTCTAAACTGTGCTGTAGCTGTTTCAGTTGGACAGATTTGTTGCATGCATTGGCAATTGATTGAACACGTAGTTTCGGCTATCGGTCTATTTCTTTCTAGGTTCTGTTCATCTGTTTGTATAAACTGATAGGCTGTTGATTACAACTTCTTATTGCTGTGCATGTCAACGTTTAAAACTGAAATTGGGAGTTTGGTATCCTCTGTTTATTAAAATTAACAGTAGAGAGAATATAAGGTGGAGCTCATATCTTAATCTCTTGTTATCTAAACTTTTGTTAAGAGTATCAACATCAACATGAGAAGGCCAAGATGTTTAATCTTGAGCAACCATGTTCTGAGAGCGATTCTAGATTCTTTAGATTGTTCTCTATTAGACTTAATTGCTTTACTTTGCAAAGAGCTGCTTAGCATGATGATTTCGGCAGTTGTATATTCATATTCATTGAATACTCACATATATATGGATGCCATGCCGTTATTGCTTATATCTGTTATGATGTACATGTTAAGCACATATTCAATTTGTAATGACTCAATTGATGCATATCTCAATATGATATTTAAGTCATTCTTTTATACTTGTGTGTTTAATAGTATTATAATTATTATTGGAATTAAAATAGAAAATATGCTTATACCGCACTATTTACAACAATCCAGAAGACCTATACTTGAAAGAATGGCTTCCTCATCTGACGTCGTAAAGCCCGAAGTCTTTGACGGTGTCAACTTCAAACGTTGGCAGGCGAGGGCCAAGCTTTGGCTGACTGACCTTAGGCTCTTCTGGGTCATTTCAAGTCCTCCGGCGTTTCCGCTAGAGATACCTGAAACGATGCGTTGGGAAGAGGCCAATAATGCAGTCTTAGCCCGTTTGCTAGCCATCCTGTCTAATCGTTTGTTTGACGTCTACGTCAACTTCACGAATGCCAAGCAACTATGGGACGAACTTGATGAGAAGTACTCCGAAGGAGATAACGGGAACGAGTCCTTTGTAACGGCCAACTACTTGAACTATAAGATGGTGGAAGGGCGGTCGGTGATGGAGCGACCCACGAGCTTCAACTCCACGCACGTGACTTAAGTCGATCGTTGTACCCTACCGAAAAGTTCCAAGTAAGCGTCATCTGGCGGTTACCGCCCTCGTGGCGTGACTTTGTGACCGCTCATCGACATATAAAGGAGCGCTTGACGCTCAATGAGCTGTCAGTTGCTATCAATGTCGAAGAGCGTGCGGATCGGTGACGGTATGGGAAAGGCTCAAGTCCAAGCTCATCAAGTGGAAGTCAAAAGAACTGGAGGCCCTGGGAAACCCAAATTCAAGAGTCAGCCCCAATACAAGCTCCAACCAAAGAAAATGAAGAAGAAAATGAAGACATTATCTGCTTTGTTTTTGGAGAGGCGGCCATAAGGCCAATCATTGTCGCAATCGAAAGGGCAAGGGTCTGCTCTGGTCGACACAAAGGCCATAAGGTCAAGCAAATGTCGTCTTGGCAAGCTCCGACTGGAAGAGTATGTACCTCGGGCCTTTATGGCAAATCCATCTATTGATTGGTGGATTGATACGGTGCTACTAGACATATATGTGTCGATCGATCTTGTTTCTCTTCATTTCGGGTGAAGGTGGTGGATCCGTCCTAATGGGCAGCGGGCCGCCGCAGCAAGATCGTGGGATTGGACGGGTTTGCACGAAGCTCACCGGGCAAGACACTCATCTGAAGACGTCTTGTATGTGCCTGCAATGACTCGCAACCTCCTTAGCGGGTCAATGTTATGTAGGCAAGGAATAAAGCTTGTATTTGAGTCCAATAAGGTCATCTTGACCAAGTTTGGTAATTTTGTGGGCAAAGGCTATGATAGCGGAGGCATGTTCCGCTTATCAACTCTTGATTTGAATAATGTAAACATCTTTAATGTTTCCCATTGCAATAAAGTTCATGATATTTGGCATTCAAGATTGTGTCATATAAATTTTGAAGCCATTATGCGGTTAAGTAAAATGAGTTTAATTCCTAGCTATAATTATGAGAAGGGTTCAAAATGTGAAGTGTGTGTGCAAGCTAAGCAGCCCCGAAAACCTTTCCATAGCATCGAAGGGCGAAGCACTTCTCCACTTGAACTAATTCATTCTGATATTTGTGAGATGAATGGAATATTAACTAAAGGTGGCAAACGATACTTCTTAACTCTCATAGATGATGCAACTAAGTATTGTTACATCTATCTACTTAAAACAAAAGATGAAGCACTTGAATACTTTAAAATCTATAAAGCTGAAGTTGAAAATCAACTAGAAAAGAAAATCAAACGGTTAAGGTCGACCGAGGAGGTGAATCGTTTCACATGAGTTCTCCCAATTCGTGAAGAAAGTGGAATAATACATGAAGTTACTCCACCATACTCACCCCAATCAAATGGAATAGCCGAAAGGAAGAACCGAACTCTTTGTGACTTGGTTAACGCCATGCTTGAGTTCGGTATCTTGGGACTATTGGTGGGGTGAGGCAGTTCTCACAGCTAATTATATTCTGAATAGGGTTCCACCTCGTAATCAGGAGGAAACACCCTATGAAGGATGGAAGGGGAGAAAACCCAACTTATCATTTCTTCGGACTTGGGGATGCCTTGCAAAGGTTCATGTACCATTACCGAAGAAAAGAAAGATTGGTCCTAAGACCGTTGATTGTGTCTTTCTAGGATATGCTTTACAGCCTGACTTATAGATTCTTAGTGGTCAAATCGAGGTAGTTGACATCACTACAAATATAGTGATGGAATCTCGCGATGCGACATTCTTTGAGCAAGTGTTTCCTATGAGACCAAAGGAAATCAATGACCATTCTGGTTTAGATGATCTCTCTATTCTTCCTAATGTGGATAACACTACTTCAGATTTGGAGTTGAGGAGGAGCAAGAGACAGAGAACCGAAAAGTCACTTGGTGAAGACTTTGTCACCTATGTCGTGGATGATGAACCACGAACACTTTCAGAGGCATACGCATCTCCGGATGTGGATTACTGGAAGGAGGCAGTTCGTAGCGAGATGAATTCCATCATAGCTAACGGAACTTGGGAAATTTCAGATCTCCCGCCTGGTTGTAAACCAGTAGGCTGCAAATGGATCTTTAAAAGAAAGCGTAGACCTGATGGTACTATTGAAAAGTACAAGGCCCGTTTAGTGGCTAAAGGTTTCACGCAAAAGGAAGGAGAAGACTATTTTGATACATACTCTCCTGTGGCTCGTTTACCCACAATCCGAGTGCTTTTAGCAATAGCTGCTGCATACAAGCTCCTAGTACATCAAATGGATGTAAAGACCGCTTTCCTAAATGGAGAGCTGGATGAGGAGATTTATATGCAACAGCCTGAAGGATTTGTGGTTGAAGGGCAAGAAAAGAAAGTATGTCGATTGATCAAATCCCTGTATGGACTAAAGCAAGCTCCTAAGCAATGGCATGAGAAATTTGATAGTACGATGACGTCGGTCGGCTTTTGTGTAAACGAAGCCGATAAATGTGTCTACTATCGGTTCGATGAGGAGAAGGTGTCATTCTATGTCTTTATGTAGATGACATATTGCTTTTTGGGACCAACATGGATGTGATTAATAATACAAAGTCTTTCCTCTCCCAGAACTTTGATATGAAAGACCTGGGTGAAGCTGATGTTATTCTAAACATCAAGCTTATAAAGGGTGAGAATGGGATTACTCTTTCACAATCCCATTATGTGGATAAAGTCCTAACCGATTTGGGTTTATGGATCAGAAGCGATATCCACACCCTATGATCCAAATGCAAAGCGCATAAGAACACGGGCATAGGAAAGATCAACTTAGATATTCTCAAATTATAGGATCACGATGTACTTAACTAGTGCAACGAGGCGGACATCTCATATCTTTGTTTGCAGATTGAGTCGTATATCGTCCAATCCGAGGAGATGATCATTGGATAGCACTAGAAAGAGTACTCAGATATTTGAAAGGAACCTCTAAATTGGGAATACACTATTCTGGTCATCCGGCAGTCTTGGAAGGATTCAGTGATTCTAACTGGATCAGTGACTCGGATGATATGAAGGCTACGAGTGGTTATGTATTCACTCTAGCAGGTGGGGCCGTTTCATGGAAGTCTTCAAAACAGACTATTATTACACGGTCCACCATGGAGGCTGAGCTAGTTGCACTAGATTCGGTGTGAGAGGCAGAATGGATTCGAGAACTCCTTTCTGACCTGCCTGTGCTGGAAAAACCGATTCCAGCTATTTTGATCTACTGCGATAACCAAACCGTTCTGGTTAAGGCGAAGAGTAGAAAGGACAATATGAAGTCCTCAAAACACATAAAGAGACGACTTAAGTCGATGCGGCATGCCGAGAGGCGGTGTTATTTACGTCGAATACATCCGATCGAAAGGAACTTGGCGATCCTTTCACCAAAGGATTGGCTCAAAAGGTCATCCTTGCGACATCTCGGGGAATGGGGCTTATACCGTATGAAGGTTCACATCGGTAGTAACCTATCCTAGGAGATCGGAGATCCCGTGAACTAGGCTCTAGGACAACAAAACTGTGTGAGATTACAGAGCACATCTAACGGGTCCCATTAGCTGCAGTGCTCTTACTGTATGGAAGGCTGAGCATTAGCTCTTAATGAATTCGATGTCTACATGACTTCGGGAATCGTCCTACAGGATTCCTAGAAGAATTCACCTACGTGAGTGAGATCGTGAGGTCGCGATCAAAGAAAGGTGAGGTATACTTTCTTAAGCACTCATGAGATAGATACGGGACATGACCGTAACGTCCCAACCCGAGAGGAAAGGGCAAGCCTTGATGAGAATGTGATTTGGGCGAAAGTTCTCACACCAAGGCATTGGATCAAGGCGCAGTCCTCCTTTGTCTGTGCAGAGTCGTAGTCCTTGTCGCTAGGCTTTGGGTTCAAACCCGAAAGGTACCCATCGTCGAATAGCTGTATATTAAACAAGACTTTGAGCACCAGTTATCAAATTGGAAAATTGGTGGGGACTGTTATATATTCACCAAGGGCAAAATGGGAATTTCCCATTTGATAAAAGAAAAAAAAAGGAAAAGGATAAGAAAAGGGGCCCGCCGGTGGTGGATGGAGGCAAAGGAGGAGCCTCGGCTCCTCCCTCAGCGAAGCGGCGGGCGCGTTTGGGAGGCGATGGCGGCGATTCCGGGATCGCGAAGCGGGCGGGCTCGGTGGCCGGCTCGGTGGCGGCCTGGTCACCCCTGCGGTTCTTCCACCCATGCGAATCGCGCCTCCCCCTCTCTCTCCCAGTAAACCGTCGCTTCTCTTCTCCCGTGAGAATCGGTCCTCGATCCGGCTTTTGAGGTGAGTTTGGGCTGCGGTGGTGGTGCGTGGGACTCGGTCCCGCCGTTGGTTGCGCCACCGAGTGCTCGATCCCTCCTCCTCTTGGCTATAAATGGCGGTAGGTTCTTTGTGTGTGGATCGGAAGAACGTGAGCTTCTTTCTCTTATTCTTTGAGATTTGCTGTGGTGTTTGGCATCCGTGGTCCTCTGGTGATCTCGGTGAGGGCTTGGCGGCTCCTCCCTGTTCTTGTCGGCGTTCCACGACCTTCGACTCGGCTCCGGGCAACTGAGGTCGGAGAGGGCGTTGTATCTCCGACGACCACACCCCTTTCCTTCACCGGCATAGAGGGTGCTAGGTTTTCGGGACAACACATGCTTGTGCGCCTTGCCCCGTCCGTGGTGATCTTGACTTCTTGGTTTGGTTACCTACGGGCGGTTTTGAGTACCGTCTGCATCGTGAGTGGTGCAAACTTGTTTCGACGATGTCTGTTCTTTGATTTGTTTGAAACCGAGGCGGTATATGATATGTGGGATCGGATTGCTTGCTCTGTGAAGAATTCGTTGAATACTGAGATTAGTTTAGATAACTAGATTGAATATGAGCTCAATTTGATTCTCTAAACTGTCTTGTAGTCTGTTTTGAGTTGGATGATTTGTTGCATGCATTGGCAATTGATTGAACACGTAGTTTCGGCTATCCGGTCTATTTCTTTCTAGGTTCATTCATCTGTTTGTATAAACCGATAGGTCGTTGATTACAACTTCTTATTCTTTGTGCATGTCAACGTTTAAAACTGAAATTGGGAGTTTGGTATCCTCTGTTTATTAAAATTAACAGTAGAGAGAATATAAGGTGGAGCTCATATCTTAATCTCTTGTTATCTAAACTTTTGTTAAGAGTATCAACATCAACATGAGAAGGCCAAGATGTTTAATCTTGAGCAACCATGTTCTGAGAGCGATTCTAGATTCTTTAGATTGTTCTCTATTAGACTTAATTGCTTTACTTTGCAAAGAGCTGCTTAGCATGATGATTTCGGCAGTTGTATATTCATATTCATTGAATACTCACATATATATGGATGCCATGCCGTTATTGCTTATATCTGTTATGATGTACATGTTAAGCACATATTCAATTTGTAATGACTCAATTGATGCATATCTCAATATGATATTTAAGTCATTCTTTTATGCTTGTGTGTTTAATAGTATTATAATTATTATTGGAATTAAAATAGAAAATATGCTTATACCGCACTATTTACAACAGTTACTACTTTCCAGAAGAAATTGCAGATGACAGCAAGGCAAATAAGCAGTAAATGCATAAAAGTGCTTTACCTTAGTTTTAGAAGACATACTTATATATAATCTACACAATTATACTTAATAAAATTAAAGTGTCAAAAGTCATGTAAAATATGATGGCAGCCCGCAGCCACAGAGTAGGGGGAGAAAGGAGATTATACTGAAACAGTTACTTGGTATATGATAAAACTGTCCAAAAATATCATGTTGAGAAGAGTCACCTCTATGAAGTCTGCATTTTCAGGATCATCGTAGCCTCTTAGTGGACCCGCTCGTTTCGGCTTAAGCTTCTGGCTTCTGACTTATTTTTCACTATTTATAATCTCTTGGTATATGATCTATATCTTTTGGGATCAGAAGTTGTGAACCTGATAGTTGCCAAATGATTCATCACTGAAATTATGACCACCATATAAACTGGCCAACTACTACCCACAGCAGCTGTAGCAGCAAGTCATGGTATCTTGCTGCTAGTAACAGCATGGGCCATAGACTACTGAAGAGTAAAGACTAGTACTAACATCGCTGCAGAAAATAAAGGCCTTCAACTACTAAACATGTATGTATATGGATGCCACAGACATATCACAATATCATACGAATCAATATTGCCAGAAGCTGAACCAAACAAATGGCTGCTTGATGGTAGCATTGGAGTTCCAGATTAAATGGTTTGGAAATAGAGGAAAATCAGACAACCCATCAAATCAACCAACGCAACTAATTAATGGGTTGGTATTTTGTGAAAAGTATCGCTACAAGTGGAGTTTGCCATGTGCCAAAAGCCAAGCTCTAAAGGGGGGAGTTTGGTTTGATGAACCACCTCATCTTAGGACAGGTTGGGCATCATGGGATATGACCATCCCATGATTTTGGGAGGATGTTCCAATCCCTCATCTTATGTAGACTTTATGGTAATGAGGGTTGAGGAATGACTTGGTCATGTCACCAACTCATCCCATTCATCGAACCAAACAAGTAGGTTAGATTCAGAGTATTGGGATACGGGTAGGCTACACTAGCACAAATTAAAATTTTCTACCAACATATTTGTAATATATAGTTCCATGTTATAAGGATTCAACACATAAACTTCAACTATTTGCAAAACGTATTCGTAAATACAAACCTCATGCTAAAGAGAACTAGAGCAAGTAAGGTTGAGCTATCAACACATGATGAGATTCAACCTACTAAATATGATCTCTCTTAATAGTACGACAGCCTATACTACCAACCCGGTCTTCCAACCAAACACCAAAACGGGTAAAAGACTAGGAACACATTCTTAGCCCTAGCTAGTCATCACTTCAAGTCTGGGTCATCGTCTTGACATGCGTCAACCCATGTGCATCCTTCACTTGAGCTCTATCAACACATGATAGGTCTTCATTTAACTTGATGATCAACACATGATCATCTCCTCTTGCACATGCATCAACTCCCTCCAATTGGTGGTGGTTCATCCTCCTATTCTCCTCTGAGAATAAATGTACTGACAAGTGGGCCCATCAACTCTCCTAATATCTACAATAGAGAGAGAGAGCGGTGAGGTTGGTAGGTCGTTCCATCCCTCGTCCCACGCACCTACTCCATCAAATTGATCCATTTCTTTCTATTTGGTCTGCCACCATTCTCCAAATCCCAAACCCCAACACTATCACCGCCATTTGGCCTCGCCGACGACTGCTTTCTCCACCTCTTCGACCTCCTCCCGCCGCTCCTCCACGCCATCCACTCTCACTCCCTCTATTGCTTCGCCGACGCCTACTCCTCCTTCAAGAAGGCCACCAAGTGTGTACTATCTTCCCTCTTACACTCTTTACTAACAATTTTAATTGAATATTATGATTCACATACGATTAGTGCGTATTGCACAGAAATTAGAGCATGAGTTTCTGTTGTAACATATGGGTACATGAATAGTTTTAAACTAAAAAATATTTAAAGAATTCATTTTAAAATATCATACTATTTGTTTTAATTTTTAATGAAGCTAAAACCTAAAATTCTAAAAGAAGAAGGCATTTTGCCTTGCTGGGTAGGTTTGGGATACGCGGACGCGGAGCTGCGGTTGCGGAGGTATCACGCAAGAAACTAGACGAAAAATGAGAGATCGTTCGTGCCAAAGGCTCAAGCCAGGCTCATAATCGGATCCCACGATCACGGGCACGGCCGGTTTGATCCCGACAAGAAGCCCAACCAGCACGTAACAAAGCCCATACAGAGTAGGCCGTCTTCTCGCCTCGTCTCTCGACTCCCACGGTCGTCGTCTCCGCCGTGGCGAGGCACGAGTCGCGTCGACTCGACGCTCCGCTCCGCCGTGACAGCATGCGTGCTCTCTTTTTCGCAATATTTTACGTTTGACTTGGGTGGATTGGATCGTTCAACCAAGCTATCTTTCCTCTCTTTTTTTTTCTTTCGCGTCTCTGTCACGATGATCGCCATCGTTTTCTAATGCCCGCACCTAAACGATTACGACCAAGTAGCGGTTCCTTCGAGAACCTGTGGCCACGCGAGGTCACGTCTGGCTGCGATCTCGCCGATTGGGCTGGATCAGGACCTGATTGGTCCAGCGATTGCCGTGATACGATCAACTTGAGAATGGCATTGATCGGACAGCCGAAGTGCTGATTGGCTTATCAGTTGGCATCACGTCGTACGTGCATGGCGTAGCCAAACCAGCAACCGCATTGCGTATGTCAGCGTGTATACGGAGTGTAATTACCGTACTTACGTGTAACTGGGAAGCAATGTGTCAGCAGGGCTCTCTTTTGAAAGTTCTTATCGGATTATAGGAGTACAAGTCTATTTGAAACTAGCTCGTATCGAATTGAAGGAGAAGAAGTTGGCATGGAACTCGTTCGCTTGTTTTGAAACCGCATGCGTGACCAATCAGAAAAACAGCTAGGCTACTTACTACCGGTAGTGTGTGTGGCAGGGAAAGTAATTGGAGGTATGATCCTGCATTTTTCTTTCCTAATCCATATTTCGGTACTTATCCAATCGAATCATTCGCTCCTGAGCGGAGAACGCCAAGTTAATTTCATCACCCCTTACCTCATTAATCTGGAGACACCAAAAGGGATATTGCATCATCAAGCAAAGGTGTTAGACTCCATAGTTCAAACCAAGAGATTAATCAGTGGCTCTGTTTAATTTTGTCTTAGTTTCGCAACTGATTGCCTATGTCCCACTGACGACTATATATGTTGATTGGCAATTGACAGGCGTGCAACTAATGTCTACTTATCACAAAAGGCAATATCTGGGCTTATCTTGAGCCCATAAGTGAAATCCCTGTCTTGCCTTAATAGGAGTGTACGATGACATTGTTTAGTTCAGTTAGCTAGGCGTGCGACACGCGTGGGAATGTCTATCTCCCTCGTGTGCTTAAATTCCGTTCATGTTTTTGCATGGTTATTATGTCCATGAAAGTTTTGAGTTTCATCAACTCATATAGACGTAGCTCCGGATTAACAAGAAAGAAAAATATAATAGCCCACTATAAGTTATGCAAAGTATTTCTAGCCGTCCATGTATTGATATATATGGTGGTGTTATTCTGCGCCCTACCACAACCCCCTCCTCATGATCCCATGAGCTCCATGTAACTGCCACGCCTCCCGTCTTCCACAACCATCCTACGTCTTCCACTGCACCACCCTCTACCCCCTATCTTCCACCGCGTAGCACGGTGGTATCAATGATAAAATGGTATGAGGTTGTGCACCACGCTGGTACGGGAGTGGGGAGTCCACCAATCGACAGTAATCGATCATCGTCGTCTATGTCATGCAGTTTTGCTGCCACCGCACCACCGCCATCTCGTGTGCCGATGCCACCGCTGTGTGATGGTGGAAGTGAAAATATAAACCACATTTTCAAACATATACATTATATTTCACAGCTAGATTCCCTTTTTTACTGTACCGTTGAATTTACTAGGCGCGTCATTATATTTTACTCCCACACCTACCCATGGTGTATGTTGGCTATATGATAGTCGTAGTAAAAATAAAAAACCACATTTACAATAAGATACATTCTATTTTATAGTTAGGTGAAACTGCTTACATTGTACTAACAAATTTACTAGATGTGTCATTAGAGTTTACTGCCACACGTAGCCACGGCGCATGCTAGCTGTGTGACATTGGTAGTAAAAAGGAAAACCATATTTACATCCAGTTACATACCAACTTATGGCCAAGATGAACTGCACGACCCGACTACGCGTTGGAGTCGAAACTCAAAATGGAAACCACATTTACGACCAAATATATTCTATTTTTATGGATAGATGAAACCGCTTACACAATACTTATGAATTTACTGGATGCGTCATTAGAGTTTACTGCCACACCTAGCTGTAGCGTATACTAACCATATGATGGTGGAAGTAAAAATAAAAATTGCATTTACAACCAGATATATTCCCTTTTACGGGCATATGAAACTGCTAATATTGTACTGATGAATTTACTGGCACGTCGTTAGAGTTTATTGCCACACCTAGCCGTGACACATGTTGGCCATATGATGGCGGTAGTAAAAAAGAAATTATAATTATATCCAGATGCTTACTAACTTACGGCCAAGATGAAACCGCACAAGGGGGTGGGGACAGACGGGTCACGTGCGTTCGGTAGGAGGACGAGATCGGTTAGGGCAGGGAGACTGACTGGAGCATCGAATTAGCTATTCTACACACTCAGCCATAACATAATGTGCGTGTGTGTATGTGTGTGTATGCGCTCGTACACATACACACTGACATATACACACACACATCATTAGGGCTCATTTGGATTGATCGGGATTCCAGCTCAATCCACATGGATCAAACCCCTGTGGAAATCTTCCTAGCCTAACTCACAGACGTGATTGGATGAGCCCAAGGGATGAAATTTCTACATGAGTTTTTTTTTCCTGAGCGAGGTTGTGCCTCTTGTCACGACTCGTGACACCCTTTGGTTCCCGATTCAACACCGTCGCCTCCTATCTCACGGTTCGATGACGCCACCGCCTCCTCTTACTGTCTCGTGATTCAACACTACCGCCGCCGCCTCTCCTGTTCCCTGTCAAGGACGCCATTGCCGATGTGCAGGCCGAGCGACGGCGAGTTAGCGCCTCGTCAACCTTCCTAAAAAGGCCAACCCAAGCCGATCAGATCACACCGGCTTCACTCTGATCCAATCCAATATGAGAAATGCTTTCTGAAAAGAGAGCGTGAGAAGGGGAAATCCAATTCCGAACAAACCATAGGTTAGCTGAATCGAAAGTCCGAATCTGCATTGGATGCTTACCTCGCTGGAGCTGGACTAGAGAACGGATCGGCGGCGGAGTAGTCGAGGTGGAACAAGAGAGGAGATATGGCGACGCTGATGCAACAACATCCGCAAACCGTCGCCTCCCCGTATCGACCATTCTGGTTTGGATTTGATCTCGACTTGGATTTGATCCCAAGGTGGATTTGGTGACGGGGAGAGGATCAACCCAATCCAAGCAGGGGTTAAGTTTCATAGGAATTGTTTTCCCTGATTGCCAAACAAGGCCTTTTTTTATTTTAGCCGTTGGGTGGCCTTTTTTCCCCCTATTTTTTCCGTATGATCATGTCTACTATTGCTCTTTAACACCATTCTCACGCCTCATCTGTTCAAAAAGCCCCTTATATTTTCGATGCTATAGCTTTGTCTAGTTTGTAACTAGTGATTATTAGTGCCACCTGTATGCCTAGTTTGCTATAGTGAAAATACTTCGGATTTCTCGCATAATTTTCTGGTGTAGTTTCGTGTTTGTTCAGCATTTATAACATCACCATTAAATTTTTTATATTTAGAAAAACCGTAGATAGAACATATCATAGTAAATGAGGTTTACAGATTTCACTCTTGTGTAAAAGTCTGCTTTTTATTTTGGAGTGACAAACACTTCAAAAAAAAATGCTACGGTGCAACTAAAATTGCTTGGCGAGAAAACAGCTTTCAAGTTTCAGTCACCCAGAAACTAGAGAATCGGCCGATCTCTCTCTCTCTCTCTCTCTCAATAAATAAATAAATAAATAAAATAGAGAGAAACTAGAGTAGAGTTGCTTCAATCATTGTTCACAAACCGTGTCTATGACCAGACAAAACAACGGAAATAAATTTAAAATTAACGGTTTACTCTTTTGATGCAGGTTACAGCTGAAAAAATGATTAGGGAGGCGTTAACTACCCAGGGATGGGAGAAAGAAACCAAACGGTTTCAGTTTTTTGCATAGCAAAGATCGATCAAGTAACTGCGCGCAGTGCAGGCGATCCATCTTTGCAGTTTACACCATTTTTTTTTCTAACCATGGCGTGTACGTAGTTTATACTACTTTTCGGCAGCCTTTGGAAACCATTTCCACAAATTTTTTAGAGCCGTTTAATCATTAATTTCCATTTGTCTCACCCTACGGGAAAACAGCATGCAAAGCAGAGAAAGAACAAGGGAACCCAAGTTCTCTGGCCCTTCCTCATATGTTTATCAACACTCGAAAATAATACCTCCCGAGTCACGAACACGGGCTTCTCCTCGCTCTCCCGCTATAAAAAGCTTACAGGCCAACCTCACAACACAGAGCGCGCGCGGCACTGCTCTCCTCGCCCTCTCTGAAAGAAAGGCAACATGGTACGACTCTGATCTAGTAGTGCACTACCTGCTACATGTAAATTTTACTATGCGTGATGTGTAGAGAGTTGTTTCGATCTTCTTGTAACTGTGTGCACGCACGTTCTTGTAGGTTTCTGCCGGCGGCCACGGCGGCCGTGACAATGGCGCCGACGACGGCCTGGTGGTGGATTTCAAGGGCAACCCGGTGGACAAGTCCCGCACCGGAGGATGGCTCGGAGCGGGTCTCATCCTAGGTACGTACATAAAATCGTATACATGCATGGATATGATTTCCAGTGCAGCGATGATCATGTCGTGGAAGTTGCAGTGGATGTGGATGTTTTGCTCAAGGTTCTGAGGTTTCCGTCCCAGGCACGGAGCTGGCGGAGCGGGTGTGCGTGATGGGCATCTCGATGAACCTGGTGACGTACCTCGTCGGCGACCTCCACCTCTCCAACGCCAAGTCGGCCAACATCGTCACCAACTTCATGGGCACGCTCAACCTCCTCGCCCTCCTCGGCGGCTTCCTCGCCGACGCCAAGCTCGGCCGCTACCTCACCATCGTCGCCTCCGGCACCATCGCCGCCATCGTACGCACCGCGTGCATGCAGCACGTCGTGATCACGAACTCGATATATATCGACGCGTGTATGTGTCTCTGACGTCGTAATAATGCGCACTTCGATTGGTGGGTTGCAGGGCGTGAGCCTGCTGGCGGCGAGCACGACGGTGCAGGGGATGCGGCCGCCGCGGTGCGCCACCGCGGCCGAGGGCGAGGCAGGGCCCGGTGCCGGGTGCGTGGCGGCGAGCGGCGGGCAGCTGGCGATGCTGTACGCGGCGCTGTACACGATCGCGGTGGGCGCGGGAGGGCTGAAGGCGAACGTGTCCGGGTTCGGGTCGGACCAGTTCGACGGGCGCGACCCGCGTGAGGAGCGCGCCATGCTGTTCTTCTTCAACCGCTTCTACTTCTGCATCAGCCTCGGCTCGCTGTTCGCGGTCACCGTGCTGGTGTACGTTCAGGACAACGTCGGCCGCGGCTGGGGGTACGGCGTGTCGGCCGCCGCGATGGCCGCCGCCGTGGTGGTGCTCGCGGTCGGCACGCCGAGGTACCGGTACCGGAGGCCCGAGGGGAGCCCGCTCATGGTGATCGGCCGCGTGCTGTGGGCGACGTGGCGGAACCGGAGGCTGCAGTGCCCGGCGGATGCCGCCGAGCTCCACGGCTTCCACAAGGCCAAGGTGCCACACACCGACAGGCTCAGGTATCTCTCGTTACTACTGCTTTTTTTGGGGCTAATTTGTATGAAAGAAAATGCTCGAAATCAGACGTCCAAATCATTCCAAGTATCGAATACTTCTAGTGTTAATTCTGACACGCTGCTACCTTTTTTTGGAAATCTTGAGACGTTAATTATTGGTTACTCGTGAAGTATATATGTCATAGTAATAACTAAGGTCGTCCGAATCGTGACATGGATGGTACAATCCTATGATCCTACAAAGCCAACATGACACAGATCGATGTATGGATCAGAATTTTATGGAATTATGATCCTGAAGATAGAATTGTATAGAATTGGGTAAAATTATGATCTCAACAACAAACTATATTAGTATATAAAATTTGATATTACATATTACTAATTTAAGTTGTAATAGTTTAATTTGGTTTGTTTTTGTTGTTTATTACATGTTATTCTAGATAAAAAAGTATTATCTTAGATATATTGAACTTTTAGATTATTAGTTTAATAAAAAACAATTAAATAACTTTAAAAAATCAACCTTAATTCAATACAACATGAATAAGTGTACTTAAATTACAAAATTAAAATAAAAAATTCTACTATAAACTTGCATATTTAGAAATATAATTTAATTTTTATGTAAAATATATATTTTAAAAATCTGATAGAATCATGATTTCAATGATCTAATCCCGTTAGACGAAAACAATTGTGGATTCGTGCTCCTGACAACCATAATAATAACCGTAGGGAAAATGTCTAGTAGCTATAGTACTGCTAGACTATAGACAGGTACGCCGTACACGTATGCGATCGAAGTGGTCTCGTCTTGGTTTCTATCGTATAGAAATGTAGACAGAGAGTTTGATACACGTAGCTGTTCAGTAAAGTCGTACATTATCAGAGGTGTTTTCCCTCTTGTGAGTGGCTAAGGAAGCCGAAATGGACAAAGAGAAGCTAAAGACGACAAGTCGTGTTCTTGCCAATACAACACGTAAAACCATGGTAGGAAAATGGCAATAAACGAAACTCGATGCCAAATACACCAGGAATCATCCAGGACCCAATCCGAGAAGCTAGTGGTGGGTCTTTTACTATCAACTGCATATCTTTACTATTATAAAAGAAAGAGTTGATGGTTGGTCCGGTTTCTTTCACCCCTTCTCACAAAATGTAGCGCTGATATGTGGCCCTAAAAGACCTACGCCGAATCTTCTCACATTTCCATCAAAATATCTTTCTTTCCATGATTTAATGGTCAAGGTGGATTTCATCTAGACTGCATTGTAGAGTACATAGTGTATTTTTCATCCAGTGCTTAATCTTGTACTAGCTGAATGCTCATTGCTACGGATTTAAAAAATTTATCATACTATATGTTCTGAAACTAATGGATAGTAAAATTTTTTAGAATATACATATAAATATATTTTAAAATTTTTTAAAATCCGTAAAACGCAGGAGCTTTCAGCTAGTCCCGTACACATACGACGTATCAGTATATCACAACTTGGTGGTGCCCAAAGCGAGCACTAGCTAACCGCTTCCGCACGCACCGAAATGCATTCGGTGAGTACGCGCGCGCACAACAAAAAGCCCATGCAGAATTGTTGCTTGCAGCTAGGCACTCGAAATTGGACGTCGAAGGACTTACGCCGACATGCTATGCACGCAAATCACCTTTCGGACGTCGCCACTAGAGCATGACAGTGACAATTTGGGAGCAGATGTTCGGGGCATTTTGGGAGCACTATCAACTATTTTGCAGCACGCTGAAGCTTGCCGGAACGGTGCAGAGCACTCCGTCCGTGCCTTGCAGATCAGCACTGATATATGGTCCTGTTCATATTAGCTTTTAAAACTGTTTTTTATAGTATCTAACTTTTAAATAAAGGGAGTGGCTATTGCAAAGGCGACTGAAATTTTTTTTATCTCTCAGTAACTTGAAGTTGCACTCTCAATCAACTAAAATTATAGTTGAATTTTTTAGTGGGGGGCTACAACTTAGTTAATTGAGATGCAACTAAATGTAACTTTAGTTGCACTCTGAATCACCTGAAGTTGCAGCTGTTTTTTAGGTGGGCTTCAATTTTAGTTGATTGAGAGTGCAACTTCAAGTGACAGAGATAAAAAAATTACAGTTGCCTTTGCAATAGCAAAACCGTTAAATAAAGTGTTCTTTTAATATGATCTATTATATCAGCTAAAATCGTACGTAAGTATATATCTCTCTATAAACTATTACTATTTATAAATTAAAACTAAAAGTTAATATAAACAGGCCCGTATCAAAGTCTTAGTGACAAATTATGAAGGAAAAAGTCCATTTGATTCAGTCGAAGTATGGAAATCAGACTGTACTCCAAAATCGGTTATTTAATACATGTTGTAGCATGGACGATGGATGGTAACTTAAGTTTAACCGTTCTTTGTTCTGTACAGGTGTTTGGACAAAGCGGCCATCGTGGAAGCCAACCTGGCGGCGGGGTTGACGGTGACGGAGGTGGAGGAGGTGAAGATGGCAGTGAAGCTGCTCCCCGTCTGGTCCACGTGCATCCTCTTCTGGACGATCTACTCCCAGATGACCACTTTCTCCATCGAGCAGGCCTCGCACATGGACCGCCGCGTCGGCGGCGGCTTCGTCGTCCCGGCGGGGTCCCTGTCCATGTTCCTCTTCCTCTCCATCCTCGTCTTCACCTCCCTCAACGAGCGCCTCCTGATCCCGCTCGCGGGCCGTCTCACCCGGCGCCCGCAGGGCCTGACCTCCCTCCAGCGTGTGGCCGCGGGGCTCGTTCTCGCGACGCTCGCCATGGCCGTGTCCGCGCTCGTCGAGAAGAAACGCCGCGGCGCGTCGAACGGCGGCGGCGCCGCCATCAGCGCGTTCTGGCTGGTGCCGCAGTTCTTCCTGGTGGGCGCCGGCGAGGCGTTCGCGTACGTGGGGCAGCTGGAGTTCTTCATCCGGGAGGCCCCCGAGCGGATGAAGTCCATGAGCACGGGGCTGTTCCTGGCCACGCTGGCCATGGGGTTCTTCCTTAGCAGCCTCCTCGTGCTCGCTGCCGACGTTGCCACGCGGGGCGCGTGGATACGGGACCACCTGGACGACGGGAGGCTGGACCTGTTTTACTGGATGCTCGCCGTGCTCGGGGTGGCCAACTTCGTGGCGTTCCTCGTGTTCGCGAGCCGGCACGAGTACAAGCGGGCGGGGCCCGCCGCGGCGGTGGCGGGCGTGGAGCTGCGAGAGGCGGAGGAGACGCCGGAGGAGAACGTGGCCAAGGAGGCCGTGCCCGTGAAAGGGATGGACGTGTAGCTCGAAAGTTGCTAGGAGTACGTGTGCCACTGCTGTGCTGTGTATACTATACTTGGCAGCGTTGGATAGCGTACGGTTGTCTGGTAGCTCTATAAAGCTCTTACCGGATTTGTTTGTGACTGTTGTTTTTCTTCGAGTTTTGCAAAATTATCCAGCAACAGCAATTAATGCTGAAATGATCGTCAGAGTCTTGCAAATGTGTTTGGGATTTGTATTGGAATACCGATTTGGCTGGGGCAAGTCACTTAGTCATCAATTTGCTTTCCGTCTTAAAAGGAAGCGAATCCTATGCCATTGCATATGCAAAAAGGCCGATGCGAACAGTATCTTGCCTCCAGGCCAATCTCGTCCGTTGGATCCAAAATGTACCACTCAGATTCATTGCTACAGTAGTCATATAGCGTTTCCAGCCGCAATGAAAGAACTCGACGCTGCGGCGCAGCCCAGCCCACGTCACTGTTGCTGCGGTGTCTAGCGTTCCTCTCGCTGGAATTTTATTGTGCATCACTATTCGCCTTTGCCGTTGCTTAAGGAAAAGGTGATGGATCCTGGTGGCAGCATTACCAGGGCAATTGCCGCTAACGGTGTCGCCACGTCAAAAGCCAGAGGAGACGGCGATTGTGCCACTCAATAAAGAACTTCTTTTTAACTAAAGCTTATGACTTTTGGCTATGATTTATATCTTTTGAATTGTTCATCCGAGAGATTATAGAGTAACAAAAATTTACGTGTAATTTTTACCGATATAAATAAAGTCGATACATTATGTACTATAATTAACTAGTAGATTCTATATTAAAAAATATTTTATTTAAAATTTAGTTATCGAAGAAAAATTAGAAACAAAAACTAAAAACTGAAAAGGAGCATTACCACAAAGTGTATACGGGTGGGCCTCCGCGCCACACACGACGCGCGCGCGCGGCAACTTCTTCAGGTGTCGGTGTCGCGGCGGGCGGTCGAGCCCGAATCATTGCGCCACGGCCCACGCCCGGATTTGATTAATTTATAAGCGCATGGCTCCTTTTTAATCAGAGAGACGTGAACGCTCAAACTAGTGACGCGGCCTAACACTTGCGGTTTCGTTCAACAAATATCCTTTTCCACTGGAGCCACCTTCTAGTTTTGGGTCTGTTCTCGAACAGTTTCTAAAAATAACTTTTGATTTTTGCTACAGTACTTAACTTTCAAATAAAGTATTTTCTCAAAAAAAGATCTACAAGTTAATTATACTACACGTTAAAAGGCCAACATCTATTTTAACCAAAATCACAAGTGAGTATCTCTCTTCGTAATCTCCGTTGTAAATAGTTAAAATTCAAAATTTTTTATCAAAAATCATAAACCGCAGTCATATCAAATAGGCCCTTTATCTCCGACACGTCGCTGTTTCGATGTGGAGACACACAAGTCTCGTCACGAGCTACGAATTCTGTCCAGCAAAAACTTCACAAGGTTTTCGCCGGCCGTCATCTTTATCTCTGGCAACTTCGTCATTGTTTGGTCAGCGTGACCATCTTCTAATTCCCGACGTAGTTTCTTCTGGGATGAAGTGTAGGCCTATTCTTTTTACCTGAGTTTTATGCTTTTAGGCTGTTTGTATGAGAGATTATAGAGTAACAAAACTCGCGTGTGATTTTTGTTAATATAAATAAAGTCGGTACAATATGTACTATAATTAACAAGTAGACTCTATTTTAAAATAATACTCTATTTAAAAGCTAGTTACTATAGAAAAATCAAAAGCAGAAACTAAAAGCTGAAAAAGAACAGGCGGCGGTTTGCAGTTCCATCTAGTTGGACATGGTTGTAGTTTTTCATACTCTCTGGACTTCACTATAAGTACTGGGACTCTGTAATGTGCTTTAATCTAATATAAATCACGAACCTTTCCTTCAGAAAAAAAAAAACACTTGCGGCGGTCGAGATCACCGAATAAAAAAGGGGAAACTTGATCATATACCCTCCCTTTAGTTGGGAAATTGAGGATTTACCCTCCACATCTCAATGACACGTGGGGTCATCATAAGTCACTGACACGTGGGCCAGGAGGGTAAATACTCAATTTCCATCTAAATGGAGGGTATATGATCAATTCTTTCATAAAAAAAGGCGCACCATACCACTAGTGCTCGCCCAAAATCCCGGACAGCCTAAAAGGCAAAAGCAACAGCAGCCACCGCAGCACCTCCACGACGACCACCACCGCCTCGCGTCGCGTCGCGGAACCCATGGCCGCGCCGCCGTCGATCCCCCGCCGTGGCCTCTTCATCGACGGCGCGTGGCGGGAGCCGGCCCTCGGCCGCCGCATCCCCGTCGTCAACCCGGCCACCGAGGCTACCATCGGTTCGTTCGTCCCCCCTCTATCGATCGCCTTTCTCGAAACCCTCCCTTGTTCACTTCTGCGGCTGGTGCCGTGCTGACTTCAGCTTTTGGTTCTTGTGGGTTGGTGAAGGTGACATCCCGGCGGCCACGGCGGAGGACGTCGAGCTCGCGGTCGCGGCGGCGCGAGACGCGTTCTCGCGCGACGGTGGGAGCCGCTGGTCGCGCGCTCCCGGGGCGGCGAGGGGCAAGTATCTCAAGGCGATCGCCGCTAAGGTGCCAATTTTTATGTTCTCGAAATCTGAGTCCCGCTTAATCTCTTCGAAGTTTGGTGGATACATGAAGACGGGAGTTGTCGAGATTCCATTTGCTCACTGCTGTCTGTGTGAAGGGGCTTAAGGAAAGGATGCTCTTGGCGCTGTACATCGCTTCTAGAAAAGTTTGATCAAGTTGGATTTGTGTTGAAAATTATCATACTTGGTTGGAACTAACGTGAGCTGATTTTGCGTTTGTTGCAAGTCCATGAGGGGATAGTCACAGGCTCACGGCAATATATCACAAACAACAGAAAGTTTAACTTAACTATGTCCTATTAATCTTATACTCGACTACAAAAGCCTGAGCCCTCAGGAATGGCAAGTTGACTCTTTCGTTGTAGAACATGTCGTTGCTGACTTGCTGTCACAAGGAAACTGATTTTTTTTTAACAGTGGGCTGCACAAATTAAAATATGACTGCTCTCTAGCTATAGATCGTATCATTGCATGTAATTGTTAGCATTTAGTTCACTCTCTTTGCTGCATTTTAAATGGAAAATTCAAAATCTGATTTTTTTTTTGTTAGTTTGAAAGAATTTCCTATTGTCAATGCTTTCAATAATGGATGCCTGCCCATTCATTAATATGCTTCTTATAACTGCCAGTAAATTTCTTGAAATGTTGGATTCTGGGTGCAGATTAAAGATAGGAAATCCTATATGGCTTTGCTGGAGACACTTGATTCTGGGAAGCCTCAGGATGAAGCAGCAGGGGACATGGTATTTTCGATTATTCACAATATGGTGTTTAGTGTGCCTAAAGGTGCTCCATGTTTTATTCGATCAAGGTTATCAGGATCGCGATCTTGAATTGAATCGGAGATGCTCTAATATGATCGTATTGTAGGATCTAATCATGGATTCTAAGATCCTAATTGATTCTACCAAATATACATTTCGTCAAATATACCACGAATTTCAATGGTGACATTCTTTTGGAATTGTACTTTAAAAAATTTTATTTAATAAAAATATAGTTTAATGGTGTGTGTGTGTGTGTGTGTGTATATATATATAAATGATAGTATATATATGAATAGATCAAAGGTGAAATTTTACAATTGGAAGGACATATGCAATTAAGTATTCATATTTAATTATTAGGATCGGTAGAATCAGATAGAATTGTGTGTAAATTTTGATCATGATCCTACAAGTTTTTTTTAGAATCGTAGGAGTATTAAGTTTCTACCAAATTAAGATCCTACCTAGGATCGAATCGGTCTATGAAATCTAGGATCGTAAAATCTTAAGATTCTAAGACTCGAATCGAGACTTTGGCAACCTTATATTCGATGCCTTTTCCATCTTATTTTAGGAGGATGTCGCCACATGCTTTGAGTACTATGCTGGTCTGGCAGAAGCTTTAGATGGGAAACAAGGTTCACCAATCTCTCTACCCATGGAAAATTTCAAGTCCTATGTACTCAAAGAACCCATCGGGGTTGTTGGACTGATCACTCCCTGGTATAAGAAATGCCTTAATTCACCATGTTTTCCAACCATTTTGCTGTATTTTCTTGGTTTTCAATCCATGACTATATGTGGATTCCATAGCGTATCAAAATATTTTGATATGTCCACTTGCACTTTTTTCCTCTTAAGATGTAAGGTGTGTTATGGTTCATGCTAGGATGATAATTTTCGTTTCTATCCTTTTCATGATTTTGGTTCATGTTTGATAAATAAGAAGTGGGAATTCTAAAACCAGAGGAAAGACGATTAAGACTTGTATGAGTACATCCTGAATAATTGGTCATTTTATTAACAATCAAATCAGATCATTTTTCATTGGTTGCCTTTTGTATTTGGTAGTCCAATGTCCTTGAAGTTAGTAGCTGCTACTACCGATAGATGAAAATAATTCCTTTTCTTTTCTCAGCAAAGTACAAGCTGATCTGTTACGTGCGCATAACAAGAGTTCTAGTAGGAGACAGGATCTGAGTTGAGTCTATGGCTAGTGGTAAATTCAATAGTATTGTTATGGCAGGAGTTCATGTTAGGAAGTCATGTTGTATTAGAAAAGTTCAAGTGTCCAGTTGTATTAGGATTGCTAAAGGCCTAAGCATCTGCTATATAAGGATGCTATGTACGTGGATGGGGGGGTGGAGAAAGAAACAATCTATTATGCCCCAAGTATTCTCTCATCTCAATCCATGTCTATCACCCCCTTCTAATACCCTAATATCTTTCAAGCCACGCCTTCTGGCCATCTTCAGCACGGTAGTTATCCCATTGTGAATCAAGGTTCTCAACATTTGGTATCAGAGCCGATCACCATGGCTTTCGCTGCCATGGAGATGTCAAGAAGGATACTCCGCGTCACGATTCATCATGTTCTCTATCCTATGATGGAGAATGTGCTTCATCAAGTCTTCGATCCTTACGGAGTTGTGGAGACAATTGAAATATTTCTAGGAAGATCAAAGGTTGTGGCCTTCATCACATATGGTGCAGACCATGCTGCAGAAAAGGTTTTCAAGAAGTTGCAAGGCCGGAACATCTACAACAGTTGCTGTCAGCTTGCGATCGAGTTACTTTCAATGCCTTCCACAACGAAGACATGGGAGGACCACCTCAAAACGTTTGAAGACAAATTTCTTGCTGGATTGGAGGCTATTAAGGAGAAGTTAATGTAGCGAGAGGCAAGCAACGAGGTGAAGAAGGAGCAGCACTATGTTGCACAAGTCGTGCAACCGTCGTTGCCAATACCGCAACCACCGTTGGAAAAGAAGGCTATCGTCGTGGCGCAACCATCTTCTCAGCACCGTCAACCAAAGCCATGCCATCCGTTGGGTAGATCACGACGGGTACCACAGATCAGGTCGCGATGTCATCACGTTGCTGCTGCCTGGTGCATGTCCCCTGTGCCACCAGCAACTTCCACAACATCAAGTTGCGCTAAAAGCTGCCCACCATCATTGTCAACCATCTCTGGAGTCTTGTTGATCTCTCACACAACATGGCACCAACATCGGAATCTCTTGTCGTCGTGGGGCCACCAAGGGCTTGAACCGTGGCCGCCACCCTGCAGCTTGTCCTGTCCTGGAGAGGTGTAATGTTACATGCACATAGCAAGAGTTCTAATAGGAGACAGGTTCTGAGTTGAGTCCGTGGCTACTAGTAAATTCAATAGTATTGTTATGGTAGGAGTTCATGTTAGGAAGTCGAGTTGTATTAGGAAAGTTCAAGTGTCCAGTTATAGTAGGATTGCTAAAGGCCTAAGAATCTGCTATATAAGGATGCTATGTACATGGATGGGGGCAATCTATTATGGCCCAAGTATTCTCTCATCTCAATCTATGTATATCACCCCCTTCTAATACCTTAATCTCTTTCAAGCCATGCCGTCTGGCCATCTTCAGCACGGTAGTTATCCCACTGTGAACCAAGGTTCTCAACATGATCAGTCAAAAATGCATTTCCTTTTCCAAGCCCCTTTGGACTATAAATCTATCTAATAGTCGTTATGTTCATTACCAATTGTCGAGCCCTCGAGAAGTTGGGATATTTCCATGGTTGTCACGGCGTAGATAGTGACCATGGCGCCTGGCGACGCCACGGCGAGATGCCACGCTATGCATGTATGTATCCCAACATGCATACATACCTCTACATGACTACATCGTGCCGACTCCTACTTATTATTTGCCGACTCCCCTCACTCACTCCTCTCTCCCTCCCCGCCGCCGCCTCACCTCTTCTCTCCCTGGCGTCTCCTCCCCCCGTCGCCTCGCCTCCTCCCTCCCGGTGCCTTCTCCCTCCTCCCCACCGCCCCCCCCACCCCCAAGTCGCGGCGAATGTCCATGGCGTCCACCCAGCTCCGCTGCGACGCCGTAACAACCGTGGATATTTCAACAGAATCATCCCATTACTTGCGCCCCGGCATGCATGTAACAAAATAGTTGATGAGCAGTAAAAGGCTAATCATTCTAATTCTTTTGCTTTCTCCTTGTGTAAATGAAGGAACTATCCTCTGTTGATGGCTACTTGGAAGGTTGCACCTGCCTTGGCTGCTGGCTGTACAGCTGTGTTAAAGCCATCTGAGTTGGCTTCTCTGTAAGGCTTGATGCCTTTTAAGTCCTTTACGCAATGGTTATATCCTATGACTAAAATTTGTTCTAAAATCAGAACTTGTTTAGAGCTCGGCGCAATTTGTGAAGAAATAGGACTACCTCCAGGAGTTTTGAACATAATTACCGGTCTGGGGTCTGAAGCGGGTGCTCCTTTAGCTTCACATCCCCATGTGGATAAGGTCAGACCTCTTCTTTAATTTGTACCTTCATATGCTGATGAACACAGTGATAGAGTATCACATAATCTTATATGATTATCCTCAATTCTCGAGCTTTTAAAATTTTATGTGGATACTTTCTCTAGATTGCTTTTACTGGAAGTACAGAAACTGGAAAGAGGATAATGACTGCTGCTGCCCAAATGGTTAAGGTTTGTTCCCTACATTACTCAGTTTCCATCCCTGCTCAGTAAATTACCATCCTCTTAACTAAATTTCCCATTAACTTGTGATCTTTTGTTCTTCTGTCGATGCAAGAAGTCTTTAAAATATGCATTGGTGTCACATAATTCTGATTCCATCTTGCATTATCTTCTTCAACAGCCTGTTTCATTAGAGCTTGGTGGCAAAAGTCCTCTTATTGTCTTTGATGATGTTGACATTGACAAAGGTATCTTCCTCCCTTTCATGTCGCACTATGCCCCTTATTTTGTTGTCTAACGGTAGCAAAATCATTTTATTTTCAATTTAACTTGTAAACCACAATTCTCTGGGTCATGAGAGGACAAATGGACAATTTTCGATTTTACATATTTTATGGATAAGCAGGTAGTGTTGGCTAATTGTAGATCTTGCTGAACTTTAAACAGCTGTTGAATGGGCCATGTTTGGCTGTTTTGCGAATGCTGGTCAAGTCTGCAGTGCAACTTCTCGTCTACTTCTTCATGTATGTATGCTCTCCTGGCTGTTTTAGACATCTAGTTATTTTCTAATACATGACATGAAGAATCGACACTTTCACAGGAGAAAATTGCAAAGCGATTTTTAGATAGATTAGTTGCATGGGCAAAGAGTATCAAGATATCAGATCCACTGGAAGAAGGTTGCAGGCTGGGGTCAGTTGTCAGTGAAGGGCAGGTAATTCAAATGGAGACTGTTGCACTTATCGAAGTTTGTTGCAAATATGTACATCTTTGTAAACATGTGAACGCTTTGATGAAAGATATTACTTCCAAATCAATAATTGTTCATGACAACAGTGATGATCTGCAAGGCAAGAAACTGTAACAGTTTACTTCTTTGCACGCTATCTAGCTAGTTTTATGCAGTTATGCTTTTGCAACCACCTTATAATTTTCTGGACAGAACCTGCTTGCATGTAGTATATATTCCCAACTTTGCATGTCTTGAGATGTCTAATTATGTAATTCAGTAATTCTTATTTAGATAACCAGAAAACCTTTTTCTTATTTCAGTATGAAAAGATTAAGAAGTTCATCTCAACAGCAAGAAGTGAAGGTGCCGCAATTTTGTATGGGGGTGTCCGACCACAGGTAAGCATCGTTAGTAATATTACATGTTTTTGCCCCTCGGTTATTGATCCAAGCTACATATGTGAAATGGCAGCACCTCAGAAGAGGTTTCTTTATTGAACCTACAATTATAACAGATGTTAGCACGTCAATGCAAATTTGGCGAGAGGAAGTCTTTGGACCAGTCATCTGTGTTAAAGAATTTAGGACGGAGAGTGAAGCTGTAGAACTTGCAAATGATACTCAGTGAGTTGCTTGATTTTGCTGGCTTGAAAAAAAATGTGTTCGTGATTATATTATTTATTCACTTGCTCTACCATTTGTTTTCAGTTATGGCTTAGCTGGTGGTGTGATTTCTAATGATCCAGGGAGGTGTGAGCGCATTTCAAAGGTAGTTTGAAGTTGAAGTATAACATGTCCATCAATTTTTGTACCCCTGATTAGCCGCTAGGATGCTAAACTTTTAATGAAATTGAAGTATTCGATGCCATAATACCTGCACATTCCCTTATCCGCAGGTTATTCAAGCAGGCATTGTTTGGATAAATTGCTCGCAACCATGCTTCGTTCAAACTCCATGGGGAGGGAGGAAGCGGAGCGGTTTTGGTCGGGAGCTAGGAGAATGGTGAGTCCAGACTGTAGCTATACTGATAAGTGATAAGTGATACATCAAGACTAACAGATTGCGCAAACTGTAGCTATACTGAACGAGCAATGGTTCTGTAATGTATATACCCTGAATTTATCTTTCCTGTTGCTTTTAGGGGCCTCGATAACTACTTGAGCGTGAAGCAGGTCACCAAGTACTGCTCAGATGAGCCGTACGGATGGTACCGGCCTCCATCCAAGCTGTAGACGAGCCATCCATGTCAGGAGAAACGGAGCGCATCATGCACTGAAAACAAGATCAATCCTGTGCACGGACAGAATCTTCTGTACAATGCTCTTGCAATAAGCCCTCGATGGCAAAGCACTTACAATACTGTGTCATCAAGCCTGTGTACTATGAATTATTATTACTCGCACTCGTACAGCTGCATCTGTCAAAATTGCTAAAGCCAAAAACGACATTTCTATCTTGCTACTTTGAGTATGCTTTCGTGAATCGTCATACATTCCTGATGAACCAAGCAGGCCGTGAGATCACACGCAAGGAACCGAGCCCCCCGCCCGTGTCGAACCCAGGAGTCTTGGCCGAAGGTAGGGTCTGTGTGGTATGCCTGTGGTTTATGACTTTTGACTGAAAATTTTGAATTTTAGATGCTTACGATAGAGATTATAAAGAGAGATATTCGTTTGCGATTTTGTTTAATATAGATGTTGTGTTTTTAATATGTACTATAATTGACTTGTAGATTTTGTCTTAAAAAAATATTCTGTTTAAAAGTTAGATACCGTAGAAAAAAAATCAAAAGTCGCTAGCTTTGATAAAAAAAAAAAACAGGGCTGTGCACCATCTAGTTTCTATCCGTTGGAACCGTAGTGGTTGTTAGCGAAAAGCTAGAAAAAATAAAAAATAAAAAAACATAGATATATCTTCATGAAAAATGTAAAGTAATGAAAGAAAAAAATAAAAAAGTTGAAAAGCTATAAAAATCTAAAATTAAGAAACCGACGTATTTTAGAAGAAGTTAGGAGCAGAAATTGATTGGAGTAGGAGCAAAATTAGAAAAGAAGGAAAGGAAAGGAAATCACTTGCACAAGCTCTGCTTCGTATAAACTGAACATGAATGAATGACTTGTTTGAAGTTTGAACAAGCAAACGGCAAGCCAATGCCGCTTCCTCGTCCGCCTCTTCAGACTCCGACCCCGCTCGCGTTCCTCCACCGCTTCCTCACCTCGCCCTACCCGTCGCCGCCCCCGCCGCTCCCCGCGCTGCTCCGCCTCCATGCCCTCGCCGTGACCTCCGGACTCTCCCCCCGCCCCGACTTCGCCGCCAAGCTCGTCTCCGCCTACTCCTCCTCCGGACGCCCCGGCGTCGCCGCCCTCGCCTTCTCCGCCTCCCGCTGCCCCGACACCTTCCTATGGAACTCCCTCCTCCGCTCCCACCACTGCGCCTCCGACTTCGCGGCCGCGCTCTCCGCCCACCGCCGCATGCGGGCCTCCGGCGCGCGGCCCTCTCCCTTCACCGCCCCCCTCGCCGCCTCCGCCGCCGCCGAGCTCGGTGCCCTCCCCGTCGGCGCCTCTGTGCACGCCTACTGCGTCAGGTTCGGCCTCCTGGCCGGCGATGGTTCCGTGGCGGTCGCGTCGTCGTTGGTCTACATGTACGCCAGGTGCGGTAGCGTTGGCGAAGCGGTGAAGGTGTTCGACGAAATGCCCGAGAGGGACGTGGTCGCGTGGACCGCGGTGGTCTCTGGGTGCGTGCGGAACGGGGAGTGCGGGGAGGGGATGCACTACTTGGTGCAGATGGTTAGGCTTGTGGGGGATGGCGGGGCGAGGCCAAACTCACGGACGATGGAGAGTGGGTTGGAGGCGTGCGGGGTGCTAGGTGAGCTGCAGGACGGTAGATGCTTGCATGGGTATGTGGTGAAGGCCGGTCTTGGGGATTGCCCATTGGTAGTATCGGCGCTTTTCTCTATGTATACAAAGTGTGATAGCACTGAGGATGCATGCATTTTGTTCCCTGAATTGCAGGAGAAAGACGTGGTTTCCTGGACCAGCTTGATTGGAGCCTATTGTAGGAGAGGGCTTGTTGGGGAGGCCATGGAGTTGTTCAAGGAGATGGAGGAGTCGGGTGTGCAGCCGGATGAGGTTCTTGTTAGTTGTGTACTTTCAGGGTTGGGGAACAGTGCTAATGTGCATACAGGGAAGGCATTTCATGCAGTTATAATGAGGAGAAACTTTGGAGATAGTGTTTTGATTGGCAATGCTTTGATCTCAATGTATGGGAAATTTGAACTGGTGGATATTGCAGGCACTGTTTTTAGAATGTTGCATCAACGAGATGTGGAATCATGGAGTTTGATGGTTGTAGGATACTGCAAAGCTGGACTTGATGTCAAATGCTTGGAGTTGTACCGAGAAATGCAGTTCAGGGACAAGAATGAATTTGTGTGTGACACCAACAGCTTGGTTTCCACAATCTCTTCTTGTTCACGGCTAGGCGAACTACGACTAGGTCAATCAGCACACAGTTATTCAATCAAGCTCTTGCTTGATGACAATTCGTCAGTTGCAAATGCGTTAATTGGCATGTATGGAAGGTGTGGAAAATTTGATCTTGCATGCAAAATATTTGGTGTTGCCAAATTGAGGAGAGATGTTGTCACGTGGAATGCACTAATTGCCAGCTATTCTCATCTGGGACATTCAAATAATGCCTTGTCACTTTATGATCAGATGCTCACTGAAGGTGTCAAGCCCAACTCAGCTACCTTGCTTACTGTCATTTCAGCTTGTGCAAATTTGGCTGCATTGGAACGTGGAGAACTGATACATTCTTGTGTGAAAGATATGGAGTTGGAATCTGATGTATCGATTAGTACAGCACTTGTTGACATGTATACTAAATGCGGGCAACTTGGAATTGCAAGAGGGATTTTTGATTCTATGCTCCAACGTGATGTTGTTACTTGGAATGTGATGATATCAGGCTATGGGATGCATGGCGAGGTGAAAAAAGCATTAAAATTATTTAGTGAGATGGAGGGGGGAAATGTTAAGCCTAGCAGTGTCACTTTTCTTGCCATTCTATCTGCTTGCTGCCATGCAGGGCTTGTTGATGAGGGCAGGAAGCTGTTCATTAGAATGGGGGAATGCTTCCTTGAGCCTAACCTGAAGCATTATGCTTGTATGGTGGATCTCCTAGGGAAATCTGGGCATCTTCAAGAAGCAGAAGATATGATTTTGTCTATGCCAATAGAGCCTGACGGTGGGGTATGGGGAACTTTGCTTAGTGCCTGCAAAATGCACGACAACTTTGAGATGGGGTTAAGGGTTGCAAAGAAGGCTTTTGCTTCAGACCCAGGAAATGATGGGTATTACATTTTAATGTCAAATTCATATGGCAGTGCTGAAAAATGGGATGAGATAGAGATACTGAGAGACATGATGAAGAAGTATGGAGTTGAAAAAGGTGTAGGCTGGAGTGCAGTTGATGTTTGTGGGTGAGTCAACAATTATGCCTAAGACTATAGAATGGTAATATAACCAATTGACCGCAGCTAGACTGTGTCTAGTGAGACAGCATTGGTCTTGCAAAACAGAGAGTATAGTCTTTAATTAGATGGATCAAAATTTTGCTGATCAGTGACAGCATTGACATCAAACCTGAATTCAAGACTTCAGAGAATAAGGGCATTTCTTTGTCTGTGGAGTAGCGAAGGCTTCAGAATATGGGGCCGAAGGGTAACATTGTTTGGAAGTGATGTCTGTAAGTTTCCTCATGTTATAATGGTTTCCACATAAAAGTTTAAGCTCGTGAAGAAAAAGTTACTCTGCCTCTTGTGGAGAATGCCCCTCATTGATCCATTGTGCCATCCATATGATAGGAGAGGAAATTGTTCATGGTTCAGCTAAAGGTGGATCCCATGCTTACTGAGTACTGATATACTTGCATCATAGCACTGAACCAAGCTGGCTGGATCATGACAGTCGCAAGATCACTGTTAGTAGATGTTGTGGACGCTATACCTAAGCGCTTTGGCTTGGTGTACCAGCGCCGTGCGAAGGATGGCGCAGCAGCTGGCAACCGGAAGGGCGATGGTCCAGCGCGTCCGGACTCGGAGCGACCAGGACTCAGAGCAGGGCCGGATGCAGAACAAGATCAGGCTTGATTCCTTTCCTTGTCAGAATCAGTTTACTTTGGCTTGTTAGTTTCCTTTTGCATGTTAGTTTCCTTATTGGTTAAAGATTGCAATCGGGTGTTCGGCAGCCACCTTGAATTATAAAAGGTGAGCAGATTGAATAATAAAGATAAGCAAGATTGATTCCTTCTCCTACCTCTTCTTCCGTCTCCCTCCAACCCTCTCTCTTGCCGGCTTGCCGGTAGTTACCATGGAGCCCTCCTGGCACTCCTTCCGCCAGCCTCGCCAACTCCCGCACCCCCACTACAGCTTGAGATCAAACCCCGCCCATATCAACTTGGTATCAGAGTAGGCCACCATGACTTCTGAGGCGCCGGCGTCACCTAAGGAAGATCTGAGGGCCTTCACGGAGTCCCAGCTCGGCAAAATCATGGATCAATTGGCGGACCAGGGCCGCTCGCAGGCCTCCCTCGCGGCTCGCCTCCCATCCTTGGAATTACTGACTGTCACTGACGGCAGGCCGATGACCACATCTGCCGCATCGGCAGCAGGAGTGTCTGGTGTCTTGCCTACCCCGGCGATCTCTCCCTTCCAGCATCAGCTTCCCATGGAGTTGCCCTCATCCACACCGCTCCACTCCTACAACTTGAGATCAAACACCGCCCATATCAGTAGATTTCTGTTTGGTGCTGACTGAAGCATGATATTGGTAATTGTAGCTGTACATGATATTGTCTGCCCTGATCATAGTAGCACTATGGTAACTCACTCTGCCAATTCATCATAGCTTCCTTGTAGTGCTTCCACTTTCAATATCTTATATCTTGAATGATTTCTTCTGTGGGCACGTTAGACACGGCCCTGTTGACGTGGACTGAAGAATTTTGCAGGTCCAGCAAATCCAATCTCCCCTTCTCCTTTCACTTTGTGATACATTGCTTGTGATGGCAGCTCTTTCTTTCTATTGCTAATGCAATCGTTGCCTTTGAATATTTAGAATGTTCAGAGAAAATGTTTATTTGAGGAGTCCTAAAGATAGAACACGAGGGGGGCTAACCTCTAGGTTACATTTAAGGGACCGTCTATACAATATTCGATTGCTTTTGGAGGTAAAAACAGTCAGATTTTAGGACGTTGGATGGTGATCCAACGCTCCAGATCTTTTTTTTTGAGGGGGTGCTTATATGAGATTTTTTTTGGAAGGGATGCTTATATGAATGGATCCGTTGGATATATATATATATATATATAAAGCGTGCAACCCTGACCAACTCAACTAGCCAACCGCCCCCACCATCTCACCCCATGGACAGTTACTAGCATTTGTTAATTATGTTAAAGTTATTATCGTATTCACGTCAAGTTATCATCTGTAATTCATGAAGTTACTACCGTGTGTGAGTGGAGTTATTACCAATATGCATGTATTGAGAGGAGAGAGAAACATGCATGTCAATAGAAAAATAACTCGCACGGAATGTTATTGCCGTGTGTGAGTGAGGTTACTGCCAAACACATGTAGAGTTATTGTCCGTTATAACAATATAAAACTGACAGTAACTCTATATGTATTTGACAGCAACTTCACTCATGCACAATAATAAATTTGTATGACACGAATTTCGCAACGTCAAAACATATTCAACATGGAACTTGTTTTGTTAAGCTCGTAATTTCAAACACAATGGTGCAAACGGATCGCAGATCGAACTTTTGGTGAAAGAGTTATTTTATTTTTTAGTTTGTAAACAAGATTAAAAAATCATAAGTCAAGTGCATATATTCCCTTCTCTCTCTTGCTGCATGTATGTATACAAGTTAAGTTACTATCTCCTATACATTAAGTTATCATCGATAATTCATCAAGTTATTATCTCCTGAACTTAAAATTATCATCAATTGATTTGCAGATATCAAAGTTACTATCTCATGCACATAAAGTTAGGGAGTGACTATTGCCAAGGCGACTGAAATTTTTTTATCTCTCAGTCACTTGAAGTTGCACTCTCAATCAACTAAAATTGCGTTGTTACGAGAGTGCAACTTTGGAGAGGGCTGTTTTTTTTAGGGGGCTGCAATTTTAGTTGATTGAGAGTGCAACTTTCAAGTGACTGAGAGACAAAAAAATTTCAGTCGCCTTGGCAATAGCAAAACCGATAAAGTTATCATCAAACATGAACTACACTAGGATACTTGGTGCACACAGCCAGCGATGTGTGCCTAGCATGCACGCACATGTTGATTATCATTTTATACATATAAATATAATAGTATAAGCACAATCACAATAGTGCAAGAATCCAGCATATAAATGCAAACACAATGAAGCCACTACTCCTACTTTTGTAAAACAAGAGTTTTGTTTCTTTTGAAAATTGCAAAAGGTGGGTCGGGGACATAACCCCCTACCCAACCAAACCCTTCTGGATATATATTGTTTATATGAGTGATTTGCCACAAAAGAGAACAGAACTTAAGTTGATGAATTAAAAGATGACATACCTGCAATTGGAGCACCTTCATATATCTATTATCATCTAGCCTCCCCCTCTTCAAGGTGTCGGTCTGCACCATAAGTCATAGCACCTGCAATGGCAAACTAATAAATCCCACAACAAAAAAATAACAGTCAAATCAAGGTGTTATACCTTAGACATCACCATTCACAAGCATTATATCACGGGACCATACCTCGGGCAACACCATTCACAAGCATTGCATCCAAAACCATAGCAATCCATAGAGCTAACATAGAGAAGCGAGTAGGGGAGGGAGTAGTATATCGAAGGAGAGGCCACTACGGCGACGGCTTGCCACCACTGGCCACCATGATGAGTATCCGATGGCTACCACACTCCCTGTCATGTGGGAAGCTTCAAATCCCGCTATGGCCATAGGCAGCCGGAGGAGGCCGAGCTAGCGGCCGGTGGTGACTGGGTGCAGGGGAGGCAGCCGAGCCTAGGAGAGGTGGCAACCGGGCACAGAGGAGGCGGATGGGCGCAGCAGAGGAGGAGAGCAGGGTGCAGGAGGCAGCCGGGCACATGAGAAGCTGAGCCAGTCAGGGAGGAGACGCAAGCGGTGCCGGCCAGGGAGCAGGCGCAGAAGGCTTTGCCCAGGAGGAGAGCAGAGCCAGGAGAGGGAGACAAGCGAGCCGAGCACTAGAAATAGAGGCGTTGGGGTTGTCACTTAACAGTGTCGATTGTGTGCTGGGCCAAATGGGCTGGTTGTGTCCTTTAAATGAGCCCATACGTGTCTAGGCCATGTCCAATATGTATTTCAAATGCCCCCTCTGTCCAAGTTTGTAGGACATATTTTTGAATAATATTGTCCATAAATATATGGCGTATTTCATATTCCAATGTAAGATTAGCGTGAGATTCCCTTTATACCCTTAATAAATACTCACATTTATTTGCTATTCTCTACATGCATGCATTGAATATACTGCTTAGAGATAAGAATTATGAGGTAATTTAGTCATTTTCACTATCTTCTCATTCTATGTGCCCATAGAAAATGCGCCTCATAAACTTGGACGGAGGGAGTACAAAATCTTTTTTTTGCACGGGAATATTCAGATACACAGTAAATACGTGTTCAAGCTATATTCGTACCCAACACGGTGTTCGACATAAACTCGGCGCTTCACTGCCGTGTACATGTATCATAGATAGCAGCAAATGTAGTTGTGCATGGCAACATATCCTATGCACTCTAACTAAAAAAGTCACGAAAAAATCCGAGAAAATTTCTATGTGTACTTATAAACTTACTTTAACTACGTGTAAAATTTCAAGTTCAAATTCATTATATGTTAGTGGTAACAAAAAAAAAGAGAAAATTTGACAAATGTTAAGAGTTCAAATTTGTCAAAATTTTCTCTTTTTTGCTGCTCTTAACATATATTGAATTTGAATTTAGAATTTTGTACATAGGTGGAGTAAGCCATGGAATACATGTAAAAAAATTTCAGAATTTTTCGTGATTTTTCTAGTTAGAATAGATGGTGAGTGCATCCTAAATTTAAGTGCATAGCATATATTGCGGTTGTGCACCATCTCTTTTGGATCCCTGCACCAACGTGCATTCGCCGAGGAGAGTGGGAAGGGAAAGAAAATTATGATCCTGATAAATGAGACTTTGAAGACCTACAAAAGTTTAAAGGAGGATCATGGTGTCTGTTTATGCAATGTTGCTCTGGAGTGTGTACTTGAAGTCTCTAGGATTGGGAGCAACCCATCTATCGATGTACTTAAAATCTCTAGGATTGGGAGCAACCCATCTATCGATGAGTGTATGTGCCTTCTGTTAAAAATCTGCACTGCATTGGCTGTGTATAACCGTGTTTGCGTAATTGGACCGTACTGAGCCGGAGCGACACGTGAAGCTGGAAACGAACTTCTCGTCAAGCTTGGCTCCTTTTTCATCGTTTTTGCTGTTTGTTAACGATACCTAGTTGAGCTACGGGCCTAGAACATTTTTTTTCCAGAAACAAAATCCTTTCTTCTATCGATAAAGTGAAGACAATTTTGATTCGAAAAGAAGGGGAAATTTCAGACTACGGTCTTAGAAATGTTATATACCATGATGCAAATTTCGAAAAAAAACTCTGGACCTGTTCTTTTTGGCTGCGGCTTATGCCTTTTGGCTGAAAATTTTGAATTTTGGCTGTTTACGGAACAGATTACGGAAAAACATATACTTATTTGCAATTTTGGCTAGTACAGATGTTAAGTTTTTAACGTGTACTACGTTTAACTTGTAGACCCCGTTTTAAGAAAATACTCCGTTTAAAAACTAGTTACTGTAGCGGCTGCGAAAAGCCACCTAGTTTTTGCACAGCCGAACAGGCCCTCTATTTAGTTGTATTGGACGTGTTATTTATGAAAATAACACCCTTTTAGTATCGATTATAAAAATAATACTATCTATGTTCGAGAATATTCAGATGCCATGCTTTTCGGGCTGACATGTGGTATCTGTCGTCCGGTCATTGGGCTGCGGGCTTCTCTGACCAACACGAGACGCATCTGCCGTTCCGTTACCAGACGGCAGGTGCCTCGGACCGACACGTGACGGTTCACCTGCGCATTAAACCCGCCACGTGTCGGTCCAAAGCACCTGCCGCCCGATGACAGGATCATCGGGCGACAGGTGCGCCACGTGTCAGCTTGAGAACCTACCGTCCAGTGAACGGGTGGCAGATAGTGTCATTTTTGCAATAGATACTAAGAGAGTATTATTTTTTACAAATAACATGTCCAATACAGCTATTTCCGCTAATGATTCTGCAAATTCCAGACTGCTAACGCTTTGCAGTTTCGCCGGCATGGGCTAAGTTCGATTCAGATATGCTGACACGAACAAGGTAAATTTCATACTGCACCCAAGCATCCGACGAGAGTGAATGTTTTCTTTGCCTTTAAATTTTCTATAGATTTTCCGCATTGCAAACGAAGAAAATCTTGCTTTTGGAAAGGGAAAATAGAATCTTCTGGAAGCTTCCTACACCTTTCCCTTTTCTAGTTTCTGCTTTTCTCAGAAAATCCTTGTGTCCAAAAGCCGACCATCACCAACTGATGGACGCAAGGATTTCCATTGTCACAATCAAAGAGAACGTTACTACACGTGCGCACACGCAAGAATCCGTACGTTACCACTGCAGAGAGCTAGAAAACGTTTTCGGTTCACCAGAAAGAAAATTCTTGACCCTATTCTAAAGAGGTTCTTTTTTTATCTTTTAAAATTTGACTTTTAAACAAAATATCTTTTTAAGATAATTTATATAAACCGTTTGTAAGAGTTACTGTAGGAGCTGCTTTGAATAGAGTGACTTCCCAGTACGAATGTCTCTTACTTCTTAAATCTCTCTTATAATCAGCCAAAGGCCACAGCCAAAAATTAAAAGTACGTTTTCGGTTCACTGGAAAGAAAAATCTAGGCCCTATTCCAAACATGCTCTATTTTTTTATCTTTTAAAAGCTGACTTTTAAACAAAGTAGCTTTTTAAGGTGATTTCTATAAACCGTTTATAAGAGTTAATGCATGAGTTGTTATGAACGGAGTGACTTCCCAGTGCGAGTGTCCTTTACTCTCTTAATCTCTCTCGCAATCAATCAAAAGCTATAGTAAAAAAAATCAAAAGGCACAACACTTTTGAACAGCCCTAAAAAAAGTCTATTTTTTAAAAAAAGCCACTCTATGATCCCAACCCCCAACTGTTCCATACACACATGTCTGACCCAAACCTGTTCAATGTGGTTTATAAGTCGTGGGTTTTGGTTTTTTTACTGTAAC
This sequence comes from Bonia amplexicaulis, assembly GCA_036346245.1. Taxonomy (NCBI): domain Eukaryota; kingdom Viridiplantae; phylum Streptophyta; class Magnoliopsida; order Poales; family Poaceae; genus Bonia; species Bonia amplexicaulis. Next base: position 13,035,848 of record CM070746.1, on the reverse strand, counting down.
AGCTAAAAATATATTGTAGCAATAATTATCTTTTCTAAATAATTAAATTTAAAAAAGCAAAAATAAAATAAAATATTGCATCATTACGGACAATAAAAAGTAAAAAACTAAAAAAACTAAAGAAACTATAAAAAAATAAAATTAAGAAGCCGAAAACGGAAGCGAGCGGGGCCTAGCGAAGCAAACGCAGAGGCCCATTCATCTGCCCCCGTGTGTTCTGTACCCATCGTCCCACTCCCATTCATCCGTCCATCCGCTCCGCTCCGCTCCGTGTCGTCTCGTCTCGTCTCTCTCCTCGCCTCGCCGCTTTTTAGGGTTTTTCTTCACCTCGCCCACGCACGCCGCCGACGAGGGAGCTGCCTACAAGGTCTCCGGTGAGATGGGCTACAACGCCGCCTCCTCACCCGCACCGGCCGCCGCGCGCGACGCGAAGAAGAAGAGGGTAAGGGTTTGTTTTGGCGGGGGTGATCTGTGATTCGATTTGGGATTGGGGGGGCCTTCCGGGTTGGGTCTGGATGGTGCCGCGTGCTCATCTGGGGGGTTTTGTGTTTCGCAGGGGAACCGGTCGTCGGCGAAGCTGAAGCAGTGCAAGCTCGACGCGCGCCGCGAGCAGTGGCTGTCGCAAGGTCTGTGGAATGTTTTACCTGATTTTTTGTGATTTCGGTGTTTTCCCGTCGGGGTTTGGGGGTTGGGCGGTGTGCATGCGGAATATGGGATCTCTGTACCGTGGTGGGTGAGGGAGTCGCTAAAAAAACATTTTTTTTGTTTGTCTATTGCGTTTTGGGGGTGATCTAGGTGGGGGAATTAGTGTTTTATTGAAGATTTGTTCAAATTCTGATCCTTTTTTTGCGTTTTGGATTGGTCTAGTCAAGGATGGGAAGGAGGCCAAGGCTGCATCTTCGCCAGCAGGAGCAGGGTCGAATGCTGGGTCGCCGATCGTCGCTTCGCCACACCCTCCACTCCCTCGCCGGCGTGCCCATGCGAGGTCAAGGGGAGGGGATCCGGAGGAGGACAGGGAGGAGGCTGGTGCTACCGGGCAAGAGGTAGGCAGCAGCGACATCGACTCCCCCATGCACAGCCCTGGCTCGGACAATCCCCGAGGTGGTGACTGCACTCAGAGGAAGCGCTGCTCCGGCAATGGTAGTGGCCCCAGCCTCAGCAGTGGCAGCAGTCTATGGTCCAGCTCGAGGAGTGTGAGCGAAGCCGAGGATGAGGACACAGGAAGCGGCCCTGATGAGGAGAATGGGGTCCTGGATGACTGGGAAGCTGTTGCTGATGCTCTTTCAGTCGATAACAGTCACTACCACCAGAGTTCAGGTCCCGTGGCCCCCTCAGAAGCTCCAAATGTCTGTGCAGCTCCTGCCAATGCCGCAAAAAGAGCAGAACCGATTCGGAGCAACGCAAGAGCTTGGACACCTGATGATGTATTCCGTCCACAGAGCTTGCCCAGTATCTCCAAGCAGGCTAGCTTCCCAGCGAGCATCGGGAACTGCTGGGTGGGGATGGGTATGAGTGCCGCACAGCAGGGTATCCTCGCTTTGCCATTGTCTTGCCCAATATGCTATGAGGATCTTGACCCGACGGACTCCAGCTTCCTCCCTTGCCCTTGTGGTTTTCACCTGTGTCTCTTCTGCCACAAGAGGATCCTTGAGGCGGATGGACGCTGCCCAGGGTGCAGGAAGCAATACAATGCAGTGCCTGGAGGAGGAGGAGATACAGCAGCAGCTGGCGGGATTGGACGAGAGATGGCAAATGCAGTACCAGTGCGGTTGTCCCGTTCTTGTAGCACGGGTCCAAGATACTAGGCTGTTCCAGGGTTATAATAACTCTTACGTCGTAGTTCTACTTTTGCATGTTACCGTCGGATATGCTAGTTTTGTCGTGTATTGTCTGCTTTTGGTATAAAGAAATGTGAATATTGGAATAGGTGCTGAATCCATATAGGACGTCTCCAGAAATTCAGTATCTTTTTTAGGCTGTTTGCATTGCATGTGATGCATCTGTTGCTGGAGAGGACCATTTGTTGTTTACAGTTTGTGATATCTTATATAATAGCTATATAAGGTGGCTGTTATTTCCTTATCAACTAATTTATGAGCGGTGAACTCATGTTTGCATAATATTCAAAAGTGAACTCATGTTTGCATAATATTTAAACTGGAAGTCTAACTCTTAAAATTTACACTTTTGTGATGATATTTATGTGACTGTTCTAAGGTAACCGATCATTCTCCTGTATTCGATGCTGTCTAATTCTTTACAGTCTACATATAATGCTGATGTTTGCTCTGCAAGTATACTTCACTGACCAAATGCAATAGGTGCCAGCAGTTTGCAGAAATGTGTCTCTTAGCAGGCCTCCTGTCTGCTTTCACCGTCAATATTTTATTTTCATATATTTACTCTATTTGATCACAGTTCACTTTTCAGGTTCTGGTTCATCTATAGTCTTCCAGGGTTGGCTTTCTTAATTCTTATGATTCTGATCTTGGCAATAAAGGAAATGAATCCCTATTTTATTGGAAGCGGGCACGGTGTGTTGTCTTGCTCTCTATTTCCCTGATTTTAGTTTAAACTTCATAATATGTTTCAACTCCACCCGACAACTCTGACATGTAAGTATGTAACTGTAAACTTGAATAGGATTTAGTAAAGGGGTTCCTTTCATATTATGCATTCTATTAGTTTTCTACAAGTGAGCTTGTCCTAATATTCGAAGTGTTTTGGCTTCTATATTTGCTTTCTACATTGGACCTACAATGTATGTCGTGCTATTCTAGTGAGGTTTCAACCTATCATAAATTTCTTTTGTAACCCATGAGCTTTGGGTGTCTATGGCATTGGACATCGGAATAGAATTGGTAGCTATTCCAGAAACCCTGTATGTTGACTATGTGATAAGCCATGAAATTGGACAGTCAGCCTTTAAATTCTTAGATGTCCGAGCTGCACCCTGGCAAATGCAACTTATTCCTATGAGGCATCTGACGCTTAAGCATTGCCATGAGCATTTTGGCTGGAGGTTAATATTGCTGGGCTGGGAAATTGGAGCTTAAGCTAAGAATAAAGCCCTCTATTTAGCCCTGGCTGAAGTTTGTCTGGGCAAGAAGTGTCTAAAGCGTCAAGCTAGGATGAAAATGCCCCAGAAAAGCTAGTCTAGTGCTCCTGTCTACGCACATTGGCATGTTTCAAGGTGTGACATTACCCTGGGTTTTACAACACGGGTACCCAGGTTATGAATGTTGGCATTGGAGCTGTCAAGCTGGATTTGCAATCACCATGCACTGGTAACTGGTTCTTTCATTTGTTGGAAATCCTGAACAGTTTTGATAAACCATTTTACTTAAGCTTAGTTAAACTGGTTGTGCGGATATCTGTTATGTAATTCAAGGTAGAGTGGAGCTTTCGGTCCAATCTGCCTTGTAGTTCTAGAACCAAATAGGCTTTTGTTAGAATGCTGGAATTATTGTGGGTACAACTGCCCTGTAGCGCCCTTCATGAAATACCCTTTGTAGATTCCATTAAATCGACTAATCAGCATCATGAAACACCTTTTGAGTAGCCAACATTTTTCACATAATCTGGCAATTGCGCTGTTCGGAAAACATCGGAACATTTTTCACATGGGTTTCATTTTTCACATAACCTTTTGAACACCGTGATTCAAGCAATGGAAAACATCGGGCAATTGGGCATGATTCTGATTCCTGAATATTCGTTTTCGATCACACAGCTCGTGTAGTTGAATGTTGAAACGGAGCGTGCTTATTACCAAGTACTAACAACGAAATGCTTCGGCCTGTTTGGGTTCGTTGCACCCTTTTATCAAACCTGGAATGAGAGGACAGTTTGATGCAAGGAGATTCTTTCCATCAGAACAATCCTACTGTAAATTAGTAAAGAGCCAACCCATGATTCCAGGGAAGATCAACTAAAAAAATGACACGCTATAACTGTTACTAATCATACATTTAACCACAGCCATATAAACTATTAGAAAGGCAGCTTGTGAACCAGGTGATAGCCAGGAAGCATGGTGTGCACGAGTACATGAAGACACAAGACTTGCATAGCTGCATACATAAGGTACCCAAATGTTCTGCTACTGGAAACATTTCTAGGCAGGTCTGCATTGAATTTCAACTGATCCATATATTACTACAAAGAACTGCAGGGCATGCAGGATTTTCACATTCATCTGGAGACAACAGACACCGCGACACAACAATTACTTGGTTAAGAGAGTAACCTGTTGACTGCCCTCTTCAGCCATCTCATAGCAAAGAAAGATCTGTCGGTTCTCTGCATTCTTGAAAACACGAGGCTAGAACCTTGACCTCATCAGACACATCGGCCATATCATTTAGAGCCTTGATACACCTTGAAATCGAGAACTGCTCCCCATCCTTTGATGTTTGCTCTGTCATGCGAGCTTGTTTCATTCTGAAGTCTAGATAAGCCTCCATGGTTTGTTGGATGTCAGGGATCTTACTGTTGGGTTGATCTCGGCTAACCAATTCCGAGATTTCAGGGAGTCTTATCTCCACTCGCGCGTCTTGATCGGAGACGGCAACCAATCCTCCTTGGTTTCGGTCCCGGTCACCTGGCACTAAATAAAAGGTGGGTTTCGGCAGGGCTTGTGTGACACACGTTGTTTTCAAGCCTAAGCGAACCCTAACACACCCGATCTGTAAAGAGCACTCTGGTGAACGAAGACCGGAATCCTGTCCGTCTACATCCACGACTGCAGCAAGGCCGAAGTCCTCTTCGTCCCCGCCGGCAACGACCACCGCAGTCCGGCGACCCCCTCCACTACTTTCGGCCACCTCTACATCGACATCAACCGAGCACCGACTCTCATGGCCACTCCCGGTTCGGGTATGTACTCATGTTTTCCGCACTTACGATAATTAGGTGTTCATGTTTTGATCTAGGATTAGGATTAAGATTATCATTGGTATCAGAGCACCCTAGTTCTAATCATGAACCCTAGAAACTCCAAACTCGGTTTTTTGTTTTTTTTCGGATCTACGGTTCGGTTTTCAGCTTAGCAATTAGAAGGAGTTGATTCGAGATTTTTTTTCGCAACAAAACCCTAATGAAATCCCCATCACCTGAGCCCTAAATCCCCAAATAAAAAAAATTTGGATCGGCTGCGGGGAACATAAGGACTAACAAACTCTCACTCGAAAAAGGGTCGTACTCAAATGCCATCCAGAAAATGCTACCTTGTTATGTTATATTCTCTCCACAATGGGTAAGTATTGTATTGAGTGGAGGAACCCAGGACCAATAGCGAAAGTCTAGAACTAGGGGATCCGAGGCGCATATATTAGCGTAGGTAAAGTATTGGGTGAAGGGATAACCGGCCCAACCAACATCTATTTGAGATCGGCAGGTATCGGGTGAGGGTGAGAAACAGCCGGGCCACCGAAGAAAAATATTTGGGTGGAGATTTAATAACGTAACATGGGAAACATTTCGTACTCTGAACTTGGCACCACATATAAGGAAATACAGGATACCTAGTTTCGAGAGAGCTCAAAGTAGCTATGGGCACAGTGGCACAAGCCTTCTTAGTGCTATACATAAAATCATGAATTCATACCTGTCTCCTGGACTGGAGGCTGCGGAGACCACTAGGGGTCTTTCTTCTCACCGGGTGACTAGTATTCTTTTTTAGAAATTAAAATTTGCCACTTAATTTGATAAAGTAATTTTCAGAAAAGAGATGATACTAGAACTTGTGATAAAGATACAGAGAAGAGTCATACAGTGCGTCTTTGCTAATATTGCTTGTTGATTACACTAGTACTCACCCTTATTATTACTTTCCTTTGTAAACCCTAGTCCGACCGAGGAATACCCTGAGTGGTATATAGGATATGCAGGCATAGATGAGGCCGTGTGGGACGAGAGCGATCACGCCAAGGACCAGGTGAGATGGATACCTTATACGGTGGTTGGGACGAGTGGAGAGGGATTGTTAGGGGATAAGGTATAAACCCATGTCGCTCCTTTGTAATTGAATAATTTGTAATCAAGACGTTAGCCCTGTGTGGCTAGCAACTGTATGAGTGCACAATTTCTATTTATTGCTCCGCTGCGTAATTCTGGTAGGGCTTGCTATTCATTGAAGCGGTGCTCTACCGATCAAACAAATAGTAATCTGTTGCTTAAGTGTTATTACCTTCCGGTAATGATATGGGGCGCAACAAAAGTGCAAACGCACATGCAAACCTTTTCTTTCATTTCGTGCCATGGACTTACCTGATCACTCTTTTTTTGCGAGGGAAACTCACTCTTGAACTCTAAAAACATCACACAGCTTGTTTGCATGATGAATGGTGGCACGTGGATGGGTAAGAGACTAAGGCCTTGTTTGTTTTGGCTTAGGCATTCTGGCTTATAGCTTAAAGCTAGTTTTTTGGCTTAATCAGCTTATAAACACAGCTTTTAAGCAAGTCAGGTATAGGTCCTGTTTGTTTAGGCTTAGGCTTTCTGGCTTTTCCTTAGTCTTCAATCATGCATGAACACATAAAAAATTCACATATAATGCACGAACACACAATAATCAGTGCTGGCGGCGGCGAGCTCGGGGGAAGAAGGAGGCCGGCAGTGTCAGGCGTGGGGAAAGGGAGGTCGGCGGAGTTGGGGCGCGGGGATGAGTGAGGCCAGCGGCGTCAGGGCGCGAGGAAGAGGGAGGTCGGTGGAGGTGGGCGCGGGGAAGAGAGAGGCCAGCGGAGGTGGGGCGCGGGGATGAGGGAGTCCGACGGAGGTGGGCGCGGGGACGAGGGAGGCTAGCGGCGTCAGCGCAGGAAGAGGGAGGCCGACGATGTCGGGCGGAAGAAGAGGGCCGTGGCGTCGGGGCGGGAAGAGGGAGGCCGGTGGAGGTGGGGCGCGGGGACGAGGGAGGCCGGCGGAGGTGGGCGCGGGGATGAGGGAGGCCACGGAGGTAGGCACGGGGACGAGGAAGGCTGGTGGCGTCGGGCGCGGGGAAGAGGGAGGCCGGCGACGGTAAGCATGGGGAAGAGGGAGGCTAGCGTCGAGCGTCCTGGGAGATGGTGAGGGAAAAGAAATCGGAGTGGGAAGGAGGAAAAAGGAGAAAAAAATGAAAGGATTTGGAGTTATATATGAATGGTATTTGGTGGGTAATTTTAGCGAACTTAAGTGGCAAAGGGATATTCCATTCCGGGAAAATCAAAAACAACACCTCTCTAATGTCTTTTGGCTTTTAGGTTTAGAATGGCTTAAGTTTTTCATAAGCTGAATGAAAAAGGTACCTCTTTATTTAAGCTTTGGTTTCTTTGCTTATAAGTCAGCTAAAAAGCCAAAACAAATAGGCTCTAAGAAAGGGGAAGTGTGCTTTCAACGCTCTTCTAAAAAGTGGACAAATGTGTTTGTAGAGGCAAAATGAGGTTTAGTTTTGCAAGCTTATTTCGAGCAGTGCTTCTATGTATTACCTTAGCTTCCTAATATACGTTGCATAAATCTTGAAGCAACCAAAAAGATAAGTAATCATCATTCATCTTTTATTTATACTTTAATATTAGTGCAACTTTCAATTTCACTTGTAGCAAACGTGATAATTTGTATGTGTGCACTATCAGAAAGTTCCAGATACAAAGGTGAACTTTTTTTTGAGAGGATACAGAGGTGAGCTATTAATGCTTCCTCTACATTGAAAATGTGAAAGAGGTTTCCCACAGGTAAAAAAAAAGGAATGTCACTTTTCAACTCTTATCTATTGAGTTAAACCCTAAAATCTTTCACTTTACAATCTCAGACTCTAAAAACTATCTAAAATACAATACTCATCCTAAACTGTAGTTATTTTTTTATGCCGTGTCACCGGAATGGGCGCCATGTGGCTGACTTGGATGCAACGTTGAATCCTGGCTCTTAAATGGAAACAAATTATCCCAAAAAATAGAAACAAACTGGAAAATAAAACCAAAAAGAAGAAAGGGGGAGATGACACGTGGGTCCACATTTTTTTTGTTTTATTTTCTAATTTGTTTCATTTTTAGGGACAATTTATTTCTATTTAACAGCGAGGATTTGACGTGGCGTCCAAGTAAGCCACATGTCGCCTATTCCGATGTTACATCATTGAAAATCACTGTAGTTTAGGGTTATGTTGTGTTTTAAATGGTTTTGAGAGTTTTGAGATTGCAAAAAAAATAATTTTGAAGTTTAAGTTTGATTTTCAGACCAACTTAGTAGTTAAAAGGTAGAAAAGCGAACTTGTTCTCAAAAAATTCACTGTAGGCCGGTGACAACAAGGGCCCACCTTAGAAATAGTACAGAAGCCCACATACGGCTCTTACACCCTCTCTCCACCTCCACCAGAGTCAGTTAAACAGAAACGGAGATTCAGTTACCACGTCCACCAGAGTCCGACGAACAGTTCCGCTCGAACAAACGTGCAGTGCCTGTCCGCTTCCACCTGTCAGGCTGTCACGCTCGTCCGCTAGCTCGCTTCTGTGCCTTCGATAAGTTATCGGCGATGGACGGCGACGGCGAGGCGCCGGGGCGGCCGATGCTGGAGAAGCCACCGAGCCACCGGGAGCGGCACTTCACGGCGGGGGAGGTGGTGCGCGACGTCATCATGGGCGTGTCCGACGGCCTCACCGTGCCCTTCGCCCTCGCCGCGGGGCTCTCCGGCGCCAGCGCGCCCTCCTCGCTCGTCCTCACCGCCGGCCTCGCCGAGGTCGCCGCCGGCGCCATCTCCATGGGCCTCGGAGGGTAACGTACCAGACTCTGCTCCCAGGCTCTCCTTCCATGCACCGCTCATCTAGCGAAGTTACCAATACCTTTCGTGTCTTGTCTTTTACGGGTAGATTACGGATTGGCTGCTCATTGATTTTTCTCACCTGCGCAGTGATCGTTGACTAATGAAACGAAAATTTCAATTCCTGCATACATATCTTCACTGGTAATTGGTACTGATCGCGTCTTTTGCAGAGACGTTTAGTTTGTCGCAGTTCCTTTATAGTCATATACACACATATATATAGACACACACGTACACGTGTGAGTACGCTTTTAAGCATACGGCTAGAAAGACAGAGCAGGAGATAAATCAGCGATATCATAAAAAACCTACTAAAACACATTCACATTTAGGTGGACATCAGGATTTGATATCTCGTGGGAGGAGTTATATACAAGCAACTGCACCACCCAACAACAAGAGGTGGTTTTTAGTTTGTCGCAGTACCTTGCCACAGCAAAAAGAAATTTGGAACATCCTTACGGAACTAGAGATACTCTCTGCCTCTCTGTACAAGTGAAATCATTGATATCTAGAATGAATTAAGCTAGGGAATGACGATGGCCTTTGGCCCTTCGCACGTTTGCCATGCTCCTGCTGCTACGATATGTCCTACTGTATTGTAATGCATGTACAGTGGTCTTCAAAAAAATCCTCAAGACTTACATGTTGTATAGAACTACAGAGAACACAACCCAGACGTACTAGGCATGATCTGGATATGCTCACCAGGTTACGAGTGTACTTGCTGAATCTTGCTTTGTTACCTCATTTACGATGAAGTACGACAGGCCCATAGTGTTCATTGTTCAGCTGAATATTTGCTTTACCCTCAACTCCAACTTGTAGATTACTCTCATCCAAACACACAAAAATATTCGTGGTAGACAAGTTTGTGACCCTCTTCCACGTGCTATACCATCACGCTTTATGATAGTAACAAAACTTCTAGGACCAAGAAAGTGGAGAATAATGCTTTCTCCTTTCAACTGGGAACAAGACAAGATCACATTGTTTTCAATTCAAAAAGCGCCAACAAATGCATGGTTCTGAATTTCTGATCTCCATGCAATGTGGTAGGTACCTGGCAGCCAAGAGCGAGGCAGATCATTACAAGCGGGAGAAGTGGAGGGAGCAGGAGGAAATCATCGCCGTCCCGGACACTGGTACATGGATACTACAGGATAACAGTTGATGAAACATGTTCCTATATTCCTCTATGTGTGACTTGCAGCTAAGCTGGCTAACTGTTGGAATTTTGATTTCCTGATTGATCCGTCAGAGGCTGCTGAGATTGGAGAGATCATGTCGCAGTACGGGCTCGAACTGCACGAGTATGGCCCTGTAGTGGACGGGCTCCGGAGGAACCCTCAAGCTTGGCTAGACTTCATGATGAGGTATGACCCAACTGTTGCTGCCACTCTCTATGGCAATTCCTTCTGATTAGCTCTATTGACCCATTATATAGTACTAGAGAGCAAATGCTGACGGTGATGGGACTAATCTGGAATACTTTGATGTATGGCTTTGCGATAGTTATAGAGCTGTCAAGAATTAAAACCAATACTGTTATTAGTCATCAACCCTATTTTTATCATATGAAAGATGCTAAATAATTGAGAACTATCAAACCAACACATGGTTAATGCTTTTCTTAACTAACCAGAGCAATGTGTCCAGGTTTGAGCTGGGTTTGGAGAAGCCGGACCCAAAAAGAGCCTTGCAGAGTGCTCTAACAATAGCGCTATCTTATGTGATCGGTGGATTGGTCCCTCTCCTGCCTTACATGTTCATCTCCACAGCCCAGAACGCCATGCTCACATCAGTTGGAATCACGCTGGTCGCACTACTTTTCTTTGGCTACATCAAGGGTCGCTTTACTGGGGACCGCCCATTCCTCAGTGCTGTCCAGACTGCTATTATTGGTGCTCTTGCTTCTGCTGCAGCATATGGAATGGCAAAGGCTGTGCAAGCTAGATAGTTCTCGGAGGCCTTCAAGTGTTCAATATCTGAAGTGTCATTAGCCTGCAATGAATTCAGGAAAGTTGTAATTTTGCTGTTTTGACCTTGGAACAACTCTCTTTACATTGTCAAATTGCAGGTGAAGCTAATCTAATTTACCTTTCATACTTGATAAATAATGGGAAAGAAATAAAAACATCTGTCTCCCTTCATGCAAATAGAACACGAAGACTAAATTTGATAGTTTATTCACATACTTGATCACGATGACATACTAAGTGAAATTAAAGCAGACGTCTATCTGGGCCTCTATGACATGAAACCAACATGGATATCATATCAAGTACATGTTCAGCTGCAGGCTGGGACTGGCACGGAACTCAGGAAAGGTACACAGCACATGGCATCATAGGTAATATAGCTCTTAACCACGAGTAGGCTTAGATAACAGAAGTTGTGATCTTAATGACAAGAAGTAGAATAAATTTGTAAGAAGAAAAAGGCCTTACTTCTGATGGTTGCAAGTATCAAACCAGTTGATTAAGTGCATTCCAGGTAAACATTTGTTAGCATCTTGATAAATTTACTGATCAGGGAAGCATAATTTGCATAAGTGCAATATCAAGAAAATTATCTGGTCCACAATTCTTCCAAATCCTCAGTTTTCCCATGCTTGCGATCTCAAAGCCTATGTGAAGTATTATGTGAATTGATGAGTACATTCACAACTTCGTGCTAATCATCCGCCTGACAGCCTTAGCTTGCAAAGCCTATTCATATTACATTGTCAATCTTCAAGGTCAAGAGGGGTTGTGTTCTCAAAAAAAGATCAAGTGTTGTTTGCTGGTGTCAAAGTATTAAAAAATGCCTTTGCCCAGCAAGCTTATCTATCATGGTAACTCTTAGCTGGCCTTTTCTTGACAAGTTCACTGATCAGCGAAGTATAAACACCAAAATCTGAAACCATTCCTTTTGCACTCTTCAGTTCTTCAGAATCTGTAACTTTTCCATGCTTGCAATGCCCATCCAAGAGAATGTTGTATGTGATATCATCTGGACACACACCTATATTAAGCATTGCATTCAGAAGCATGTCAGCATTCTTCATCTGCCCCAGCTTGCAGAGCCCATTCATGATCACATTATATGTCACAACCCCCGGTTTTCGACCCTTATTCTGCATCTCCCTCAGTAGCTTAAAGCCTGTCTTCACTTCACCTTTTCTACAAAAGGCATCAATCACCATTGTGTAGGTCGTGTCATCAGGCTCCAAACCAGCCTCCATCATCTCAACCAGAACCCTCTCAGCATCAACTGACCGCCCTGCCTTGCTCAACCCCGAGATGAGTGCTGTATATGTCACCTCATCCAATGCAACATCTTCATCTGCCATCTTCTGTTTAATCTGCATCGCCATGTCTAACTCGTCATCCTTGCAACAACCATCAATGAGGGTGGTATAAGTCACATTATCTGGCTTGAGACCTGCATTCCTCATCTCCTCCACAATGCCACCAGCAGCCTTCAAATCTCTTGCCCGACAAAGCCCGTTCACCAGCGCATTGTACGCCACCAGATCCGGCCTGACACCCCTTGCTCCCATCTCCTGGTACAACTCCAACGCAGCCTTCACATCTCCCTCCTTGCAATGCGTGTCTATCAACATCGTGAAAACAACAGCATTGGGGATCACACCTCTCGCGCGCATTTCCTCAAGCATATCCCTCGCATTTTCCATCCTCCCTGTCCTGCACAAACCCTGTATCAAAGCACCATAAGTAAAGACATCCCGTGCGACACCCGCCTCTGCCATTACCCTGTACAGCCCGTCCGCAGCGTCCAGATCGCCCACCCTGCACATCCCCGAAATCAAGGTGTTAAAGCTGACCACCGTCGGCCGCACGCCCCTCCTCCGCATTTCGTCGAACACGTTCCGTGCGCTGGCAAGCTCGCCCAATCGAACAAAGTCGCGCATCAACACGTTAAACACCCTGACCTCCGGAGGCATGCCCGCGTCAAGCAGCTGCAGGTAGTAGGTGTAGGCTTCGGGAGCAGTGGGTAGCCTGCTCATGAAGCCAGAGCACACGGGGACCGCGAGACGGATGCCGCGGCGGAGAGCGAGAAGGAGGAGGGAGCAGGCGTCGGGGAGGAGGTCCTCGTCGGCGTAGGCCGCGGCGAGTTCGGAGACGAGAGGGGCGGGGTCGCCGGGGGAGGCGGCGGAGAGGAGGAGCGGGAGGAGGAGCGACGGGGAGGAGCGGCCGAGGCGGGAGGCGAGCAGGCGGAGGAGTGGGCGGGCGAGGTGCGGAAGGCGGTGGAGGAGGAGGAGCTGGGACATGGAGAGGAAGGAGGAGGGGGTGTGGCGGAAGAGGCCCGGAGGGGAGGCGAGGAGGAGTAGGCGGAAGAGGGAGAGAAGCGGGAGCGGCGGGAGGGAGAGCGGGTTGCGGCGGAGGAGGGAGAGGAAGTGCGCGGAGGTGAAGGCGGGGAGGAGGCGGAGGAGCGGGCGGGCGCGGTGGCCGGCAGCGGCGCGGGGTGGACGGGGAGCGTGAGCGCGACTTCGGAGGCGGCGACGAGGAGCGGGTCGGCCTCGGTCGTGGGCGGCGGTGGCGCCGGCGAGGCGTACCATGGGAGAGAAGCGGGCGGTGGGGTTGCGCAGGAGGCAGCCGGCGCGGGCGCGGGTGGGGTGGGGCGGAGGGCTCTCCGCATTTGCGATCGGTGAGGTGGGATCGGACAGGGAGCCACCGGCCGCGCCAAGTTTATAGATTCCTGGAAGCAATTCTCATCGATCCGGGTTGCTGGTGCATAAGCTGAGGCCTAAGCTTTTATAGCGAAACTCCAGGGCGGGAACTGACACCAAAACTGGAGAATTTTCTTACCATCAATTCCAGTATCATATACCAAAAGCAGCGAAACACTTCTATTGAAAGTTGACAATAATATTAAGAGTTCTGCAGACCACAAAATACCGAACATTTGCACAGTTCAAACGATCTAGTGCCATTGGCAATCATATCTTAAGGGCTTGCAAAGGATGGTATATTTGCAGGTAGATATTACAGATCTCTGCTGCAGAGTTTTGCCTACTAGAGGATTCACCCCAACAGCTACAGCTATCACAAAACTTGGGCATTGGGAGGCCCTATGCCCATATATGGCTGTGATTACTGTTCCCCAGCTCCGGGTCGCCATTACTGTTCCATCCAACCACCAAGAAGGAAAGAAGCAGGAGCTACCTCCTGTCTCTGTCGTCCTCGCTCGTCTCCGACACGGCTAGCTCGGATGAGACCTCGGCCTCCCCGCACGGCACGCCGAACCTCGTGATCACCCACTGCAGCGACTCGATCATCTGCCGGTCGTACATCTGCTTCTGCTGCGCCATCTCCCGGAACTGCCGCGCCTCGCGCTCCACCAGCACCTTCTCGTTCCGCAGGCACGCGATCTTGGCCATGGCCTCGTCGGCCGCGGACGCCGCCGCGCGCCTCTCCTTTTCCAGCTCCTCGAGCGCCGCCTCCCTCAGCCTCCTCTCCTCCGCGAGCCGCCTCCTCAGCCACTCCACGTTGCCCTCCTCTGTGCCGTTCTCCTCGCCCGCCGCATTGTCCTCCTCCTCCTCCTCCGTGTCGGCCTCCTGATCGAATTCAGCGGCCAGCGACCTCGCAAGCGGCTTGTCAGTGCAGCCGTTCGGGCGGACGCGCTCCACGGTGGGACCCAGGCCGCCTTTCTTCAGAGCCTGTATCTTCGTCCCGCACACGGCGCAGACGACGCCTCCGACGCGCAATGCCTGCACCGCGGCGTCCGCGTTCCCGACGAGCCCCTCCACCGCGTCGCAGCGCCTGCCGAGGCGCCACACTCTGGTTGCCAAGAGCAGGACGGACATTGCGACGAACAGGTGGTGGGCGCCCACGGAGCGGGCTAGGGCAGCCCAGGGCTCCACGGAAGCCCACTCGCCGCCGACCTCATACTCGGAAGCGTGGAGCATCGCCAAGAACCCGAGCGCGGAGCCTACGAGGAAGTAGAAAACACCCAAGCCGGGCATAAAGGCGAAAAAGACGCCGGCGAGCGGCTTTAAGAAGCCGGCACCGGAGTTGCGGTTCCTGCCGCCCATCACGGACAAACAGGGGCCAGATTTGCTCCAATTCAGACGAAATTCCGCTGCAAAGACGAAAGCTTTAGGGGCCTGGGGTGCGGCTCCGATCGAATTGCTTGGAACCGGAGCAAATCCTGGCGATTTCTGTGGGTTTTAGGGGAGGCGTGGGGATCTGGGGGAAGACGAAGAGTTTGGTTAAGCGGAAGCGAAGCCGAGGAGCAGTAGGGTTCGGTTGGGGAGGGAGCAAAGGAGATTTCTTTCGGTAAATCGCGGGCGGTCTCGCTGCCTTGTGGGTCTGATGAATTTTCTTTTCTGTGGGCCCGGATTGTCGGTTTGTGGATTTCGTGAGGTGTGGGGCCGACGAAAAGGAATGGCCATGGATAGTCTTATCGGCTTGTAATCTGTATAACAACGAAATCGATGACAGGTGGGGTAGAACTTATGTAGGACCCACATGTCTGTGGCACAGTGAGTGTGTAGTTAGGAGAGTACCTTTAGGGAGGGAATACGTTGGCAGGGAAGATGATGCGTGACGTGATCTACACTCCAGGATCTTTTGTCCCTTGATATTTTGCGGTCCGTGGCGTGTAGATGGAGACTAGTGATTCGTGACACACGCAAACTTGCAAAGCCAACGGGTGTGGCACCATATGTTTGCCTTTTGCGAGTCATCTACATGAGTAAAAGACATCTCACTAATTCTCAAAAAAAAAAAAAAGACATCTCACTAGAAATGAGATAGGTAAAAAGGATAGGATCATTTCATAGCTAAATGGCCTTTTAACAAAGAAATTTTTTATCATCTTTGGGAGGTACTAGGAGGTACCAGTACCGTTTCATCCAAAAAAAGTACCTCCAAAATCAAAAGAAGATACCAAGTGTAATCCATCCATTGATTTACGCAGGGGTACGATCGAAATTGTGTCGCTGTCTCCAATTAGGCCAGGCCCATCGCAACTTCGCAAGGCATCCCGTTGTCTCCAGTTTTTCGTTCTAGGGCATAATTGATCCCGTCCTCTGTATACAATCAGTATCTCCCTGTTCTCCCCAATCAGGCTTACCACTCTCCACGGGGTGGCTGGCCGGCGACTCTTCGGGGCGGCTGGCCGGCGACTCTTCATTACGGGGCGATTGGGTGGTGGGATCTCGATGCTCTCCTTAGCCATCCTGGAGCAGCAGGCGCGGAGGACTCCCTACCTCCTTGTTCTTCCCAATCAGGCCGGCGACTCTCTTCGTTACGGGGTAGCTAGGCGATGGGATCTCGGCGTGCTCCTTAGCCATCTCGGAACAGCAGACGGTGAGGAGGAGGAGCTCGCTCATGAAACCCTAGGATTTGGTGCCGTGGAAGCAGGCCCGGGGCGGTGGAATATCGGGCTTTGTGTGATCCCAGAGCGGCTGGCGGGTTAGCGGCCAGGCGGTCATCGCAGGAGCGTGCGGCGTCTTGGCAGATTCACATGACAAATTGAAGTCGTAGGTAAGTCGTTGTTGATTTGAATCTGTGATGGGTTGTGCTATTCGGCGATTATGTGATGCAGTAGTTTCTTAGTGTAGAAATCCACTTTGTGCGAACATTAGAGCAGTATTAGGGAGATAGTAAATATGAAGAATGAAATAACTCAGTAGGCAATAAGTATAATCTGAATAATGTAGTAACCCAATAGGCAATAGGTAGATCTTAACACTGAAATAAAAGTATGGTTCCATCAGCTTTGGCTCAGTGCTGTTGGCAATAGCTAGGTCTCATAAAAAAATTGCTTGTGCCAAGATGAGCACTTTGTGCAGAAGTAATTAGATGAAGCCTCCCTCCAGTTACGATCAATTTCTTACAGAGTAACCAAACTAAAAGCAATCAAGCTAGGTAGCAAGATTGCTTGTGATTAAAGGAATTTGATTTTTTTTTTAGAGGAAGCGTTTTGATTTCTAAAAGGTGAGTTTTGGCAAGAAATTGGTTAGGTCATCATCAAGCTGCCGTCACGTACAGGTGTGTACAACTAGCCCACCTACTCAAATTAAATTACCCCATCCAAGCAGTATTGGAGTGCTGGTAGTACTTTAGACGTAATAATTTTTTTGTGTAAATAACTTATTTTTATTTAAAATAATAGAAATATATCTGTGTGAATTTTTTTACATAAATAGACTCTAGTAACTTAATTATCGGGTGATTAGAGTCTGTCGCTACAGGTGTCGCGCACCAAAACTGTCGATGAGGTGACAAAGACGATCAAGACACACTACAAGCGACCGTGTCATCACACAGCTGCAACGAGTGCCAGTCGACTGGTTGCGCCCCTTCCAGGATTAATTGTTTCTTTCCTTAACTTTAGTTGGTTGAATTTCTTGCTACTGAACCATCTCTTCAATGGAGCAATAGGTTCTTTTAAGACCGGTAAAAATAAAAGGGATTCTAGACTATTTATATCTTTGTCTTGAACCACATTGATCTTTATGTTGACCTTTATCATGTGTCTTACATTTATCAATGGGACTAAGCATTTCAAACACTCAGTAAACATGCTAGTTCCATATTCACACAGTGTCGTTAACTATCAAAATTATTTTTAGGAGCCTAGATACTTTCACTTGCACAGTGACAAGACCAACGAGATAGTTTTTGCATGGCATCCTGACCAGACCAAACGAGACAGCATTATGCAGTGACAAGACCAAACGAGACAGCCTTGCACAGTGACAAAACCAAACGAGATAGCCTTGTGCAGTGATAAGATCAACGTGGTAGCTTTGTGCAGTGACGTGATGCTACGCTGGTCCACAAATCGTCCGATGTACCACTACCTCGCAGACGTGAATTTGCCCAAACTGAATTGGGCTTGTCAAGTGTACGCCGCGTCACCTTAGCCTATAAGTACTACCCCCTCTACACCGTATTTTCCTGCACCACAACTACAACAGTACATCGCTAGTATGGAGAAGCAATGGGAGAAGATCACCCAACTTGCTACAGTTGTTGCAGCTCGGGACGAACAAACGCAACATGCCAGGATGCTACCTCCCCGAAGCAAAGCCCCCCGTGCCGCCAACCCCAACCCATACCTCAACATTTCCAGTGAGCATTCGCCATAAGACCCACCCATTGGGAAGACGCCCATCTCTGCTAGTGAAGGGACGTATCTAAGTTCTTCAAGTCCAAGGAGCGGTTGAGTTTGGGTATGCGTTATTGGAGTTACGGTAACTATGTCTGGAACTATCCCGACCGATGTTAGGACATGGCTCGTAACCGGCAATCGGTAAGAATGGGTTACAATATATTTCCCTACCAGTTCTATTGTATGACACGCACTAACAAACTCTCCCCCTCTTCTCGTAGTCTCTGAATCCGCTATGCACTTACCACAAATAGATCGACCAAGAGATCCACCTGCATGACCAATGTACTCTGGACTGCGACGAGTGGGATGCCCAAACGGCACGCAAGAGGATGGAGGAGCGATGGCACAGCGAAGACCGAAACGAGCATATCCAGCGGGAGACGTAAGCTCATTTGGAGGCATGCAGGCGCAAGGAGCGGGTAGCTCATGAGGAGGAGTGCGGGAGAAAGTGCGAACTGGCAGCCAAGGCCACAACCACCAGCGAGGACTACAACGCCGACCTCGGAAGGAACGACAAATGACCATGTTCCACGCAGTAGTTCGATTCTCTTCATCCATATGTTCTATGTATTTCTAATTCCTTAAAGGTATGCGTGTACCATTCTTAGTTCGTTAGCCTGCGTGCAATGTAACCCCCTTTTCGGATCAATTATTGTGTTATTATCGTTACCCCATTTATCCGAAGTTATACTCCACATATGAATTATATGTTGCATCGTAATATCACTTAACTTCCTAGTTACAAATCATTGCTAGGTTAATCATCCTTATAAATTTTTTCAAAAATTATCGCACTACAACAACATACGACGACCACAAAATGTTATTACGAGTCTAACAGATTTCATACCATTCATAATTTACAAAAATCACAAATGGACCAACCGATATTGTCTGTCCTTTTATTTTAAAAAATAACAACCTACAAACAAAAATTATTAAATGTATAACTTAAAAAATTGACATTTACTCCTCCCTCATAATTATTATCATCTGATTAATAAAATAAAAATATTTTTATTTTATTTATTTTAAATCGCCCGACCGTTGAGCGATTAGGACTAGGTCACTCAACCAAATTGGACGATAGACACTAATCGCCGCACGGTTGGGCGACATGGGCTAGTCGCCTAAACGTTGAACAACTTGGCCACTTATTGCCCAACGGTTGGGCGACTAGCCCGTAGAGCGTTATATGGCTATTTCTGTAAAATAAAAAAGATATGTATATTAATATAATTCAAAATGAAAAATAGATTATTTAAAAAAATTGAAACTTCGCACTCCCGTACATCCCGTCGTCGCTCGCTCCAGTCGCTCGTTCCGTCTCTTCAACCAGCACCGAGCTCGACTCGCAGACGCAAAACGGTGTAAGAGCAAGAGCGTGGCGGTAAACGTGTGCCGCGGCACCGACTCACCACCCGCGGCACGCGCGCCTCCTAAACCGCGGGTCAGAACCCGGATGGCAATCGTCGCATGTTTCATTTCCCCCAAGCCGCCGCTGCGCCCTATAGTCGAACATGCCATGCCACCATCACACGCCAGTCCTGCACGAATGCGCCGGACTTGTTTTCAACGTTGGATAGCATGAGCGCACCGTCTAACCGCAACAAGTCTCCACCACTCTTGAGGCTCGTCTTGAGCCGCCCCTTCGTTTGGCTTGACTTCTAACCGGCTTATTTTTATTATTCATAATTTCATCTTTTTCTGAGCTTTTGGCTTTTTTTTGAGCTTTTTTGCCGGTTCTTTTTTTTGCCGTATTCGTTTGCGTTGTTTGTGATGGGCTAACATATTTTTTATATTTTTAATTTTTTTTAAATTTAATTATGTTAAATAAATCTCATCATTCTGATGTTTTTTTTAGCTACAGTGTTTTTCAGCCATAAACCACCAAAAATAAACCAAAATGATCACCACCTGGCGAACATGTTCGCCCCTCCGACCTGGGTTTGAATGTGTTCAATAAAACAGTGTGTTTCCACACTCCAAAGGTTGTTGAGCCTTCGTTTAATTTCTAGAATGTGTACAGGATATGCACATGTATATACGCGTTTGGTGTGAATGAGTGTACGTCGATGTCGCGCCTGCCTTGCTAACCCGGGAAAAAAAGTCGCCGCCCCTCTTCCTTGTAGGGCGCAAGTGGTTTCACGTTAACCGAAAAATGATCGAAACACACTGTAGATGTTTGGCTGCTTATGGATGAAAGCTGTTCGGTGTATTACTCCTACGGTCCTACCGTACTGTTTTCACGCCTCTTCCTTTTTTGAAAGCTTGGCAGTTCTGTTTTTGTTGCGGCTATCTGCCATCTCCGGTCCAGAACCTTGCGCGCAGAAGGCTCTGGGCGAGTAGGCCTCCGAAACTCCGTCCGTCTGAGTACCTGCACGGGTAGACGGGCGATCAAGTTTTTGGGAAGTGCATTGGCGTGACTACTCATTCTGTGACTTCGTCCTCATCCGGTGGTGAAGCGCCGCGATATCGCTGCGGACATCTTCCTGCATCACGCCTCCCCGCATCAAGCCTCGATCGACTACATCGAATAGGCCATCATGTCGACTGATGGTAACGGCGCATCCGGTGTCACCGACACCGCCCCGCCCGAGGGTATAACTCGAACTCTTCTCCGATGTATTCATTTCGTGCTACCGTGAATATGTTAATAGGTGATGCTGTTAGCTTGTTCATTAGCGAATATGAATACATGATTGTTGAATCACTCATGCTCTTGTATGTCATGTTATATATGCTTAATTTCGGATTAAAATATGCCGAAAATTGACTATATATTCAACAATCCAAAAACTTGATAGGTCTTTTTCGGTAGTTGGCTTTGCGTCGTCGCTAAGCCGCACCCTCCGTTTGATGGTTCCAATTTTAAGAGATGGCGTGCACGTGCGATCCGTGGTTTACTGCCATGGAATGTTTTCATGTTGCGCAAGGCAAGCCCGCTGAGCCTCTATCTGCTGAGGACCAACGCAAGTTCAATTTAGCGGATAACTTGTTTCGAGGTGCACTTGTCAACATACCGCGAGATAACATTGTGGATGTGTACATGCATTTGCCTACGGGCAAAGAGATGTGGGATGCACTTGAGGCCAAGTTCGGAGTTTCCGATCTTGGCGATGAATCGTATGTCATGGAGCGGTTCTATGACTACAAGATGGTCGATGACCGATTACGTAGTAGAACAAGCTCATGAGATTTGACCGGCAAAGGAGCTTGAGAATAATAAGTGCGAGTTACCGGACAAGTTTGTGGCTGGCGGTATTATCGCCAAGTTACCACCTTCTTGGTCATATTTTGCTACCTCTCTAAAACACAAGAGGCAGGAGTTCAGTGTTACTGATCTCATTGGAACTCTTGGTGTTGAAGAGAAGGCGAGGGCAAAAGATACTCGTGGCAAGAAAGTTGCTGCTGAGGGAGGTTCTAGTGCCAATTTGGTGCAGAAGAAGAACCCTCAGGCTGCCTACAATAAGAAGAAAAATAAGCCTTTGTCAAGCCAAAGACTACCACCGAGTTTAAGAAGAAAGGCAAAGGAAAGGGTAGGCGCTTTGTGTGCGGAGATTCCGCCATTGGGCTAAGGATTGTCCGAGACCGCAAGGATAAGCGAAGAAATCAGCCAACATGATTATTAGTGATCTTTGGAGGAACATCGGTGCGGTAATTATTTACCTACAGTTCTTTCGGTTTGTCAATCACCTGAGTGGTGGATTGACACTGGTGCTAATATTCATGTGTGTGCTGATATTTCCTTGTTTTCATCTTATCAGGTCTGTCGAGGTTCCTCCTTGTTGATGGGGAACGGATCACATGCATTGTTCATGGTGTTGGTACGGTCGATCGAAGTTTACCGGAAAGACCGTGCACCAAGAACGTGCAAGATGTCCCTCAATAAAGAAGAATCTCGTCGGCGGATCTCTCTGTAGAGATGGTTTAAGCTTACATTCGAGTCCAATAAATGTGTCGTATCTAAGTATGGAACATTTGTTGGTAAAGGTTATGAAAGTGGAGGCTTATTTCGTTTCTCTTTGATGGATTCCTATAATAAAGTTGTGAACCATGTGTGTAATGATGATGATGAATCCAATGTTTGGCATTCACGACTTTGTCATGTTAACTTTGGGTGTATGACGCGCTTAGCTAATATGAGTTTAATCCCGAAATTTACTTTGGTCAAAGGTTCTAAGTGCCATGCGTGTGTTCAATCGAAACAACCTCGCAAGCCTCACAAGGCAAAGAAAAGAGGCGAGGAATTTGGCATCGTTAGAACTCATTCATTCCGATTTGTGCGAGATGAATGGCGTATTGACTAAAGGTGGAAAGAAATATTTCATGACGCTTATAGATGATTGCACTAGATTTTGCTATGTGTATTTATTGAAAACAAAAGATGAAGCATTTGACTACTTTAAGATCTATAAAGCTGAGGTAGAAAACCAACTTGAGAGAAAAATCAAGCGGGTAAGGTCTGATCGTGGGGGAGAGTATTTTTCAAATGAGTTTACTTCATTTTGTGAGGAACATGGAATTATTCATGAGAGGACGCCTCCTATTCTCCGAATCAAGCGGGTTGCCGAAAGAAAGAACCGCACTCTAAGCGATTTGGTTAACGCCATGTTAGACATCGGGACTTTCTAAGGAATGGTGGGGTGAGGCTTTATTGATGCGTGTCATGTCACGAATAGAGTTCCTACAAAGAACAAAGAAGTAACACCATTCGAGGAATGGGAAAAGAAGAAGTTGACTCTCTCATACTTGCGACTGGGGATGTTTGGCCAAAGTTAACGTGCCAATTGTCAAGAAGCGTAAACTTGGACCAAAACCGTAGATTGTGTATTTCTTGGTTATGCTATGCACAGCGTGGGTTATAGGTTCTTAATTATAAAACTGAGTACCGACGTGCGTGTTGGTACAATCATAGAGTCCGAGATGCTACATTTTTGAGAATGAATTTCCTATGAAATGTGATATACCTAGCTCATCTAGTCAAGAACCTATAATTTCCCTTGATTCTTTTGTGCCGATAGAACATGATGAACAAATGCCTATGGAAAATCCTGAGGAGGATAACAATGAAGTTACTCGAAGAGTAAAGAGAGAGGATTGCAAAATCCTTTGGTGATGATTTCATTGTATACCTCGTGGATGACACTCAAGAACCATTGAAGAGGCATATTCTTCTCGACTCCGACTCTTGGAAGGAAGCGATGACGGAGTGAGATGGACTCTATTATGTCTAATGGAACTTGGGAGGTCGTTGACCGTCCTTATGGAAGTAAACACAGAGGATGTAAATGGGTTTTCAAGAAAAGCTTAGGCCTGATGGTACAATTGAAAAGTACAAGGCAAGGCTTGTGGCCAAGGGTTATACTCAGAAAGAAGGCGAGGACTTCTTTGATACTTATTCACCTGTTGCCCGATTGACCACGATTCGAGTACTACTAGCCCTGGCTGCCTCTCATGGTCTTCTCGTTCATCAAATGGACGTTAAGACAGCTTTCCTAAATGGAGAGTTGGAGGAGGAAATTTATATGGATCGACCAGACGGGTTTGTGGTAGAAGGTCAAGAAGGAAAGGTGTGCAAGTTGTTAAAATCTTTGTATGGCCTAAAGCAAGCACCTAAACAATGGCATGAGAAGTTCGATAAAACATTGACATCTGCGGCTTTCTTTGTGAATGAAGCCGACGAGATGTGTGTACTATCGCTATGGTGGGGAGAAGGAGTGATCTTGTGCTTGTATGTTGATGACATACTGATTTTTGGGACCAATCTCAATGTGATTGAGGAGGTCAAGGACTTTCTGTCCAAGAGTTTTGAAATGAAAGATTTGGGAGTGGCTGATGTGATTCTTAACATTAAGCTACTGAGAGGAGGTGATGGTGGGGTTACACTTGTGCAATCTCACTATGTGGAGAAGGTCTTGAGTCGCTTTGGTTATAGTGACTGCAAGCCTGCTTCTACTCCTTATGATCCTAGTATGTTATTGAGGAAAACGAAGAATAACAAGGGATCAATTGAGATACTCCCAAATTATTGGCTCATTAATGTATTTAGCTAGTGCTACGAGGCACGACATCTCGTTTCTTTGTGAGCAAGCTAAGCCGATTTGTTTCAAATCCGGAGATGATCATTGGCGTGCTCTTGAGAGAGTGATGCGCTATCTAAAGGCAACCATGAGTTATGGCATTCACTATCTTGGGTACCCAAAGGTCTTGGAGGGCTCTGATGATTCAAATTGGATCTCGATGTCGATGAGATAAAAGCCACGAGTGGATATGTGTTCACACTTGGAGGTGGTCTTGTTTCTGGAAGTCTTGCAAGCGCACCATCTTAACGAGGTCAACAATGGGCAGAACTCACAAGATTAGATACCGCCATGCTGTTGAGGCCGAGTGGCTTCGTGAACTCCTTATGGATTTGCGGTAGTTGAAAACCGATACTGGCTATCCCGATGAACTGTGATAATCGGTCGTAATTATCAAGGTGAACAGTTCTAAGGACAATATGAAGTCATCTAGGCATGTTAAGAGGCGGTTGAAGTCCGTCGAAAGTGAAAAACTCCGAGTAATAGCATTGGATTATGTCCGAACGACTAAGAATCGCGAGACCAATTTACAAAGGGTTTATCACGTAATGTGATAGATAGTGCATCGAGTGAGATGGGCACGAGACCCACGTGAGTCATACCACAGTAGTAACATGTTCTATGTGATCGGAGATCCGTGAAGTAGAATGGTGAAACAAGTCGTTGGTTGACCGGGAGGAGAGACCTTTACAGGCTCATTTCTTCAATGATGCGCTTCTTTCCTATTCGTATGGCAGGTTGGTTTTACCTTAATGTGATCCGAGTGGCTTATTTAAAGCGAGATGTCGGCCTACTGAGGACATCTTCAAAGGAACACACCTATATGAGTTCGATTGCTTGGTCACGCCTATGAGATTTGGGTGATCTCTAGATACTCATGAATAGGCTTGGAGTATGACTTATACGCTCCAACCGGAGGGATGCTTTAGGCGACCTAGTACTAGTAAAGGAATCGGGTAAAGCTTGTTCACACAAAGCTGTCAATTCAAGGCATAGTCCATTGTTCGGTTGTGGATGAGTGTAACTCCTTTCCTAGATGGATGTTCAACTTAACATCTCCATCGAAACACTTGGTATATCAAACAAAAGCAGAATCGAGAGCAGTTCCGTGTGCCTTGAAATTTGGTGGGATTGTTGGATTAATTGGGTCTTGGCCCATTTAATTTAGCAATTAATCAAATGAAATTCCTAGGCCCACATGGAAAACTGTTTAGTACCATATGGAGAATTGAATGGGAGTTACACCACTTTAAAGGTGGAACGTGGTAACCCCTGTGAAGTTGGAGAGAGCCAATGCGCTGCGCTGCTCGCTCGCTCGCTCGCCTCGCCACGCCACGCCACGCCACGCCGAGCCGAGCCGAGCCGAGCGGCGGCGGTGCGGTGCGGTGCGGTGCGGTGCGGTGCGGTGCGGTGCGGTGCGGTGCGGTGCGGTGCGGTGCGGTGCGGTGCGGTGCGGTGCGGTGCGTGTGCGTGTGCGTGTGCGCGAGCGCACGCAGCGTGCTCAGTGCGGCGCGTTTTCTTTATCTATTCGAAAATCGAAACGCACCGACTCGCGATAAATAGCATTAACGAATGGATGGCGATAGCGGTGCGATTACGAGTGGGTTATGACCGCGATTATTTTCGAGTAATGGCTGCGATTATTACGCCCTTCGTTTTGCCGTTACAGAGCGCCCTTCGTTTTTGCGATTCTGGCGCCTCTTCATCTCTTCTCCATACGAAGGATATATAAAGATCGATTGCTTTTTGTTGCGGCTATCGCCATCTCCGGTCCGAACCTTGCGCGAAGGCTCGGGCGGTAGGCCTCGAAACTCCGTCCGTCTGAGTACCTGCACGGGTAGACGGGCGATCAAGTTTTTGGGAAGCGCATTGGCGTGACTACTCATTCTGTGACTTCGTCCTCATCCGGTGGTGAACTGCTCGCGATACTGCACTGCGGACATCTTCCTGCATCACGCCTCGTCCTGCATCAAGCCTCGATCGACTACATCGAATAGGCCATCATGTCGACTGATGGTAACGGCGCATCCGGTGTCACCGACACTCGCCCCGCCCGAGGGTATAACCGAACTCTTCTCGATGTATTCATTTACATGTTGTGAATATGTTAATAGGTGATCTTTGTTAGCTTGTTCATTAGCGAATATGAATACATGATTGTTGAATCACTCATGCTCTTGTATGTCATGTTATATATGCTTAATTTCTGGATTAAAATATGCCGAAAATTGACTATATATTCAACACATGGTCTGTTCTTTTTTACTGCGGTTTACGATTTTTGATTGAAATTTTTAAATTTTAGTTATTTACGGTACAGATTACGGAGAGACCGATACTCACTTACGATTTTAGCTGGTATAGATGTTGACTTTTAACGTGTACTACGTTTAACTTATAGACCCTGTCTTAAAAAAATACTCCGTTTAAAAGTTAGATACTATAACAAAAGTAAAAAATCATCCGGTTTTTAACTTGCAGCACAGGCCTCCATCAGGTAACATGCAGACGCACAAGTAAAGAAACACATTTACATGAGTGTATCACACACGCAAACAAGAAAACTCCGCGCACGTACTCTTTGATCTACGTTCGACTATCCTTCATGTGCCCCCATGCATCAAAATCTACACAAGGTTGCACGCGTGGTCTTGCTTATCACACTAAGCAACGGGAGCATATCTCTACGTGTGTGTGTGTATACAATCAGACTGGTGACTCCTAACCGCGTACAGGGGATGATGATTGCATCAACAGAATCCCTTGCGGTCTACAATACAAAAATGGAACGGGGCAGCAGCGGTTGAAGGCGCCCCACCAGCCATGTTCATACACACAGTCAACGTGTGAGACAAAGCAGAATTTAGTACTACTGTGTATGGTATTTATAAAACTAGTTATATGTATATTGTATTTACAAAAATGATACTTCTATTATCTGATGGGCGAACGACAACGCTGACGAGGCGATACGTGGCTTGGCCATGGCCGTATTAAGTGCAGGATTCTGGGTCTGATATAATCCCGGATTCTTTCTGGGATGATCTGCATGTGGGCTATCCTTATATGAGTCAAGCCCAGAAAAAAGCTCTTTTCGGAAAAAAGATTTCACAAAGGAAACCAACTATTGGGTCTTGCGTTAGCTGCTCTGTTGTTGCAGCCTATACGACTGCCCTAGGATCTTTATGACCATGTCTGGCTGCTACGACCACCTCTTGTAGCCATACGACCACGTTGTAGTGGTTACGACCATCTCCTGTGTCGCTACGACCGCTCTGTTGGTCCTCCGACCACACAGACAGTCGTTACAACCACACTGTGATCTCTCCGATCACGCCTCGGTGCTCCGATCACGTAGTCGTAAACTTCTGCTGAAGTTACGACCACGTTCACTGCCTCTCGCTGCACCTCCATCGACCACGGCCGATCACCGTAGTCGTAGCTCCTTACGACAACGCAGTGATTCTATCAACCACGCCGAAGGCTCTATCGACCATTGTAGTCGTAACGCCTTACGACCACAGCTTTTGCTCTACGACCATGGTTATAACTCCTTACGACCACGTTTGCTGCTCCTGCGCACGCCGCCACTCGATCGCTGTGGTCGTAACTCCTTTGTGACCACGCCTGTGATCCCTGTTGTGGTCGTAACGACTTACGACCACGTCTTCTCGCTGTGGTCGTAACGATTTATGACCACGTCTTATCGCTGTGACCGTGGTCGTAACTACTTACAACCACGTCTTCAGCACTACGAACACCTTCGCTCCGTTGCCGTGGTCGTAACTCTGTTTACGACCACTTCTGTGAACACAATAAATTCGATAGACTTCCAGGGCCAAACCGCTCTTCTCTTTTCTTTATTTCTTTCTTTCGATCATACCGATCGTTCTCTCTTGCCTCTCGATCACACCGATCATCTTGGCCTCTCTTGCCCTTCTCACCCCTCTTTTTCGTCGTACTCTTTTGGTTATATTGCTTTGCCTTTTATACCCTGCTCTAAGACTCCGACTCGAATACGACCACGACTACTACTCGTACTCGGTTACGACTATGAAACGACTCGAATTCGACTACGACACAGACTCGTATACGACCACCACCCAAACTTGTATATGACCACGACCTGGACACGTATACGACCACGGCCAAACTTGTACTTGACTCCGACTACTTGTAGATGACCAGAACTACGACTACGACTAGAAAAACAAGATTACAACTCTAACATGCTCTTTCGGTAGAATTTTAGCTCTGCAAATATGTTGATCAGTCTCCTATTGCATTGCAGTGCCTAGGTTTAATTCACTTGATCTTGCTTATTAGCTAAACTTCTGCTGCGAACAAGATGGTCCGATGCTGATGACAACATCACGCACACCGGTCCGATGTTGCGTAGGTGAAGACAAATGAATCTAGAGCAACATATATGAAACAAAATCAGATTTTGTCAAAATCTTCAAAAAGATTGAATTTTCGTTTTTGATTTGTTCTCTTGATTCTTTAGCCTATTCTCCACAAATCTCAAAGCAAAACCGCACCAAATCACAGCCAGCTAGATCGGATTGGGGGAGAGAAAGTTGTGCGCTGCTGGCTGTCTGAAAAACCGCCGCCGCCACGCAAGAATTTTTGCCGCCGCCTCACACTTCTTGCGTGACTGCCCCTGCGCACGTTTCTTCGGCTCACCGTGGTGGACAGCCCTCTCCGACAGCGCCAGGCCACGCCAGCCCTGCCCCCGAGCCGCCGTGTCCCTACTTTTGCTGCCGCCGGCCCCTCCGCTTGCGCCACCGCCGCCTCGAACCTTCTCGAGCATGCCACCTCTCCCGAGTGGACAAAGCCGCACCGCCTTTCTTTCCCTCCGCCCTGACACCCCGAGTCGATCACAAACGTGGCACACCACCGATCGTTCATCATCGCCGTTCTTATCCCGTTTTCCGGCCAACGCATCTCACACCGCCATACTCCACCTATATACGCAATTGAGCCCTCCATATTGAACCCTACACAACCCCGAAGCTAGCCGCCACACCCCAAGAACCCCCGCCGCCTCCATTGCCGGTAATTGCGAAAATCCCCAAGTCCTAGCCCTAGAGCAATGTCCGAACTCCGGTCATCTATTCCCCAATCCCTTTCTCTAGCAGCGACCCTAGACCCCCCAAAGCATTTCCCAACCCTCGCCCTAGCCTCTCATGTAGCCCTCTTCTCCGGCACCGAGAGCCCATCACGGCCAAAAATCGGCCGCTGTGGCTAGACTTACCCGGACCTCCCAACCCCCGCCAACTTCTTCCCGAGTTCACTTGAGCCCTAGTGATGCCCAAGAACCGGCTCAATTGCCCTAAGAAGCCTCCTTCTTCCCGTAAATTAAAAATCGGCCGAGAAAAGGGGGGACTCACCGCCGGCGATTGCCACCTCCGGTGGACCTCTAACCCCCTAAAATGAGATCCCCATTGCACCACGAGCCCATCCATAGCCTCGGTCACCGTCGCATCCCACCCAAACCCTCTCGCCGGCCGCCGCCTTTTTCCTCTGTTCGGTCGGCCGAGCACCAAGGAGGTTGAAGACGCCATCTTGTTCACCGGGCGCCCGACCGAAGCGTCCGACCGAGCCGCCCGCCCCGGCCGCACCCCGCCGCCGTTCGGTCGCGCCGGATCGCCCGCCCGCACCGCCCACGCCCGACCGGGACCGCTCGCGCCCGACCGAGCCGTGCACCCGGCCCCGCCGCACCGCCCGCCCGCGAGCCGACCTCCCGCACCGATCCGCGCCGCCGGCGCCCGACCGAGCCAGCGACGCGGTGGAACCCGCCGCGCCCGCCCGCCCGCACGCGCCCGATCCGCATCCGACCGTCCATCCGCCCACGTGTCGGCTTGCCGACCGCGCTCGCCCGTCTGGGTTCGACCAAGCCAACTCGCCCGAGCCCGTTGCGTCCGGTTCGAGTCCGATGCATCCGACTCGAGCCCGATGAATAGTAAAATCCAGAAAAATTCAGAAAAATCCAGAAAAATCCCAAAAAAATATATTTATATCCATTTTGACCGTTTTGAGCCCACCAACCCATTTATCAAGCCCATTACTCCATTTGGCCCTTCTAAAAGCCCAAAATATCATTTATTCAATTTTTCTTCAGATTTTCTTTCTTAATTTTATTTCTTTATTTCATTTCTTTATTCCTAGCCTATTTCTTCGGGCATGGAATTTATATATTTGTATTTGTTTGTAATAGCTTCGGACACCGGAGGTTCTCAAGAATTGGAAGAAGAAGATCAAGCTCAAGCTAAATTTTCTGAAGAATACGAATTAATCGAGATCATAGACCCGCAAGGCAAGTTACGCTTCCTTGATCATGTTGAACCCGTAATTGCCTTATTTATTTATTTATGTTGTAATTTCATTATGTTATTTTGTTCAAGTCAATATTTTGGGGTAAAATTTATATTAGAATGTCATGATATTAGTTATGCCCTACCACCTGAAAAGCCCCGATTAATTTGATGGACATAATTGCCTTGAAAGACATAGTAAAATAATTATAATAATTAAATAAACATGGTAGTTTAGGAACACACCAAAATATTTTCACTGTTAAGGATTTTATTATTTATTTAGAATCTTTGAAAAGATGGAACCGGGTAGCGAGGATCACGAGGTGGATCCAAGACCTTACCCTAGGGTGGAGGCTTGGTAGAGGAATGGTGGCAGTGCCGAGGGCACTGAACATGGGTTTGTGTATGTGTATGGCCTCAGTGAAAAATATAAGGACTAGACCCTTATGCTGAGTAAACGAACATAGTACTCGCCCAACCACAAGTGTTGACTTGGTCAAACCTGGTTTAGTAACTGCTCAAGTTCAATTGAATATCTGCAACTGGTTGGGGGAGTCGGAGGGTGAGTCGTATGGGAGGTGGTTAACCATACAACTGTAGTACTGCCATGAGTCGGAGGAGATCCGTGGGGTCATCCGAGCTCATGGGGATCAAGGACCTACTGGGCAGAGACTATATAAAGAATTGAGCAGTGAACAACTTTGTTTTCTTAACTCTGTCGCGGGAGTTGAGAGATCTTGTGGGTAAAGGTGGCAACTCTGCAGAGTCATAAAATAATGGTATTCGAATCTGCCGTGCTTAGGTAAATGAAGCTATGTTTGATGGGTGATTCCAGTAACAAAGCATAAGTAGATTTGAGAATGATTTGGTAATGTGGAAGGTTAATAATCACGCTTGAAAACTCCTGTTTACTTTAATGAAGTTACTTTCATGTTTTTAATTAATTCTCACTAAATCTGCATCCACACAAAGTAATAAACCTGTTTCCCTCCATCTTGATATGTCATGCATATAGTTAATGATAAGCTCCGCGTGACTTGCTGAGTACGGTAGTTGTACTCATACTTGCTAAAATCATAAACAGAAACTGCCAGTCTTGAGGAGCCATGTGAAGATGATGAGATAGAATTCTATGAAGTGGAAGAAGCTTGGGATTAGGGTTATCCTGCACTCGAGTATGCCTGTGGTATCTTTTTGGCTGTAATGTAAATTAGGCATTTGGCCCTACTGTGAATCTTGGCTTTAAGCCTTTCTAATGTAATAAAGTTGACTCTTGTTCTTGAGCATGTGATGGCAATGTTATACACTCGATGGATGTCCTCGCAGCTGAACTTTCCTGGGCAGTTGCGAGGGTTTCATAATGCTCCCAGAAATGGGGGTGTTACAATATATTTCATGGATATTCGTTTTTTTAAGTGACTTCTTCATTTGTCTCACTTCGATGATAAAGCTCGGTCACAGACGTATCACGTATTTCACTTTTCTCGCTTCCGTTTCACGTATGTATCTCTCTTTTATTTTTTCTATCACTCGTCCCTCTTTTTAAAAATCAATTTTTCAGCTCTTACTATTTATTTTCAATTAAAAACTATCATTTGTACCTAAAAGACATCTACTATAGCCAATACGAAGAGAACCATAGCAGTGGAATGAGCCGCTGTTACAAGTGGCTTAGTCAATTTTAATGCCGCGGTACAGCACGGCTTAAAGGAAAGGTACGTTACTACTTGAGAAATAAATCCTGCAACGAATGATATTTGACAAACGATCACCATAGGTGATTACCCAAAGCTTTCCTGACGATCGCACCATGGTGACATTTTACAGGCCATCGTGGTCATAACCCCTCGACAGTTACGGTTCCAGGACTTGGTCGCACATCCGTTTACTTTGTCGCGCCATGCCAAGAGAAACTCTGCATCTCTCCACTCTGCATCCCATTCTATGCCGTCCACGTCCACGCTTCAGGGAACCTGGATCAGCACCATCCTCTTGGGTCTTCACAGCAGGGATGTGATCTAGGACTCGTGTTCATGAAATTGACCTACATTGTAGATGATAAAAAGCATTAGCAACTCTTGTTACGTATCCAAATGGCTGGATCTGCTACAATTGTGCAAGTCATTTTTCGTGCACTGTTGTGTGCTACTCCAGGTTATGCAGGACTCCAGATTTCTCCCTGGCTAGCACCTGATCTGAACAGTCGAACATTCAGTCGGACGGTCAAGAACACGTCCAAATCTCGTAGCACAGTTGCCATATTGGTGAGTTCTTCTGAGCTACGGTTTATGACTTTTAGCTTAAATTTTTGAGTTCTGGTTGTTTATGAGAGTCTAGAGAAAAATACCCACGTATGATTTTAGCTAATATAGATAAAGTCGAAACAATATCTAGTATAATTAATTTATAAATTCATCTTAAAAAGATAAAAAATTTACCAACTAGTTATTATAGGAAACTAGCCATAAGCTCAAAACACCCGCCCATCGTCTGTGCAGATGGTGGTATCCTCCTCTTTCCCCTTGCGACAAAGCAGTGGAAAGCTTCCTTTCCAATATTCCACTTTCGTGTTTCTTCCCTCCTCTCCTCCTCCTCCTGCCTGCCTGCATGGTGTGATCAACCAGGAAACCACCCAGCCATGCCCCCGCCGTCTGCCGCCCTGCTGGTATTGCTCCTGGCCCTCGCCGCCGGCGCGGCCCGCGGCGCCAACGACCTGGCGTCGGATGCCGCGGCGCTGCAGGCCTTCCTCGCGCCGTTCGGGTCGGCGTCCGTATCCTGGAACTCGTCCCAGCCGACGTGCTCTTGGATCGGCGTGGTCTGCACCGGCGGCCGCGTAACGGAGATCCACCTCCCCGGGGACGGCCTCCGCGGCACCTTCCCCGTCGGCGCGCTCGGTAAACTCAACAAGCTCGCCGTGTTGTCGCTGCGGTACAACGCGTTCTCCGGCCCGCTGCCGCCTGACCTGGCATCGTGCGTCGAGCTACGGGTCATCAACCTGCAGTCGAACCACCTCTCCGGCGAGCTCCCGGTCGCGATTCTGGCCCTCCCGGTGTTGACACAGCTCAACCTCGCGGACAACCGCTTCTCGGGGAGAATACCGCCAACCATTGCCAAGAACGGGAAGCTCCAGCTACTCTACTTGAACGGCAACATCCTCACCGGCGAGCTGCCGAACGTCAACATGCCATTGCTCACCTCTTTAAACGTATCCTTCAACAACCTCACCGGCGAGATTCCCAAAGGCCTCGGCGGCATGCCGGCGACGTCTTTCCTCGGCATGCCGCTGTGCGGCAAGCCCCTCCCGCCGTGCCGAACTCCAATTTCCCAGTCACCATTCCAGGCTCCCGCGCTCCCGCCCGAAGCAGCGGCCTCGGCGGACCGCCGTACGCGAGGGGGGCACCACCTCGCCGGCCGTGCCATCGCCGGCATTGTGATCGGCTGCGCATTTGGCTTCCTGCTTATCGCCGCTGTCTTCGTCCTCGCGTGTGGCGCCCTGCGGCGCAAGCCAAGAGCCCACCGAAGCCAGGACGCCGTCGCGGCGGAGCTGGCCCTGCACAGCAAAGAGGCAATGAGCCCGAACGGCTACACCCTAGGGGTCTCCGACGCGCGGCCGCCTCCGCCACCGCCCCCTTCAGTGCTGCCTGCCGTCGCCCCCGCCGCCGTGGGGCGGAAGAAGCTGTTCTTCTTCGGGAGGGTGCCGCGGCCGTACGACCTCGAGGACCTGCTGCGCGCGTCCGCCGAGGTTCTTGGCAAGGGCACGTACGGCACCACGTACAAGGCCGCGCTCGAATCCGGGCCGGCGGTCGCGGTGAAGCGCCTCAAGGAGACCTCGCTACCGGAGCGCGAGTTCCGGGACAAGATCGCTGCGATTGGCGGGATGGACCATCCTAACGTCGTGCCCCTGCAGGCCTACTACTTCAGCAAGGACGAGAAGCTCATGGTGTACGAGTTCGTCGCCATGGGCAGCCTCTCCTCGATGCTTCACGGTACGCTTGGTGTTCTTGAAAAGCTCTCTGTTTTAGTGTTCGAATTGAATCAGATTTTTTAACTGACGTGGTAATTTTAGGCAACCGTGGCTCCGGCCGTTCGCCGCTCAACTGGGAGGCGAGGAGGCGCATCGCGCTGGCCTCGGCGCGCGGCCTCGAGTACATCCACGCCACGGGCTCCAAGGTGGCGCACGGCAACATCAAGTCGTCGAACGTACTCCTCGGCCGGTCGGTGGACGCGCGCGTGGCGGACCACGGCCTCGCGAGCCTCGTCGGCCCTGCGGGCGCGCCGTCCACGCGCGTGGCGGGCTACCGCGCGCCGGAGGTCGTGGCGGACCCGCGCCGGCTCTCGCAGAAGGCCGACGTGTACAGTTTCGGCGTGCTGCTCCTGGAGCTGCTCACGGGGAAGGCGCCCACGCACGCCGTGCTGCACGACGAGGGCGTGGACCTCCCGCGGTGGGCGCGCTCCGTGGTGCGCGAGGAGTGGACGTCCGAGGTGTTCGACACCGAGCTGCTGAGGCACCCCGGCGCGGAGGAGGAGATGGTGGAGATGCTGCGGCTGGCCATGGACTGCACCGTGCCGGTGCCGGAGCAGCGGCCGGCAATGCCGGAGATCGTGGTGCGCATCGAGGAGCTCGGCGGCCCGGGATCGGCGTCGGTGGCCCGGTCCGGGTGGAGCGCGTCGGTGGACGAGGATGACGATCGGCCGCTCAAGCCCGCCGGGTCGATCAGCCAGCGCTGAAGCTCGATCGCTCCAGCTCGTGTCGGCCAGCATAGTGATCACTTGGTAACTCATGGAAGGTTCTGAAATTTTTTCTCGTCGTCTTGTGCTTGCCTTAGGGCATTACCGTGAGCTGTTTGTTCTTTGAAGTTTCATAAATTTCTTGATACTTCTTTCTTGCTTAATTCTTTCGATTAGCTGTGTGTGTGGAGAGATCGATGTTGGTGATAGGAGAAGCACTGGTGCAATATGTAATTACTACATGATTGATGTTACTATTAATAATGCAAAAGTACATCTTAGGTTTGAATCCCGTGCGATTCTGAACAAAGTCTCAGTTGATTTTGTTTTGATCGTGAGAGTCATACGAATCATCACCTAACAGCTACTTATATGCTCATTTAGGCTTTGAAACTCAAGCTTCTAGATTTTTTTTGGTATTATAGCAGTTTTTTTACTACAATTACTGATTTGCTGATAGCTTTTTCAACATAACTATTTTTTAAAAAATTAAAAAAAATAAAAAGTTATATTATCACAAACAATACAAAGGAATAAAGAAAAAAATTTAAAAAGTAAAAAAAATCAAAATTAAGAAGTTAAAAGCTTAGCCAAGCTCAAGAGAAAAAAAGTTTTTTTTTTGTGCTAGTGCCTCCTGATTTACTCAAGCGCTCCGAATTCGCCACGTAACTGAGTGAAATCAAAAGCTGAATAAAAAGTGTTCCTTTGCTCGCATGCTGCTCATGCTCAGTGACAGCCCCACAGATAATCTTCAGACGACCCGTTCATTAGCAAGTAATGTGACCAAGGCCCTGCTCAATATAGCTTAAGTTTATTGGCTTAAGCTTATTTTTGCACTATTCATAATTTTGTCTTTTCTGAATTTCGACTTTTTGAGCTTTTGTCGGTTTTTTTTTTCTCGTATACGTTTGCGTTATGCGTGATGGGCTAGCATATTTTTTATATTTTTTAATTTAATTATGTCAAATAAGCCTCTCTCATTCTGATGTTTTTTTCACCAACTACGGTGTTTTCAATATAAGCCTTCAGCTTTCAGCCGAATCGATCACCACCCAAGTCGAACGACAATAACACATATGCATTATTGTGGTAAACCATGGCATTTAGACACCCTAGTTTCAGTTAGCTGCCGTTCGAGTTCGACCGGATTTTCTATACTGCAAAGCAGAAGAGCTTTCCGAGAAAGCAGCAAGAACATGGCTCTGTGTTGGCCGCACATCCGATCGTCCTCAAGATACGAACTGCTCCGATTGTATTTTATGGCCGTACTTGCCGAGCATAACTCCCGGGCACCCTTCGTTCCTCGAAGGAAAAAAATAAAAGAAAAAAGAAGAACAAGATGGTTGGGGGTCGGATACATGCACGCCCTGTCTGTCATTAGTTGTCAGGCTTTTTAAAAAGAAGGCCGATGGAGTCGAGCCGGAGTCGCTTCCCCACTACTAGTCCACAACAATCAGTGGGCAATCTCCAGCAATAATGGTCGTCGCGAATTATTGGTCCTTAGAACAGCTAGCTCGATCGGCCACCGATCCAATCCGTTAGGGCTACACGCCTTTCGGCAGGCACACCACAGCCGCTCCGTTCGATCTCCTCCGCACTTTCTTCTCCGAACGCGAGGACGCTTCTGCTCGTTTGGATCGTGCAGATCGTACCGCTGTCTACTGCTACAGCGGAGCGGTGCTGCTGCTGCTTTCGGTAAGCAGCGTACGGGCGAGTTACTGGAAACTGGGAGGCATTCGCATGAGGACGACGCATTGAAGTTGACTGCTGTAAAGCAGGCGGGCGTCGTGGAGCGCGTAACGATTCGACGCGAGCCTGCCTGTGGCTGTACTCGCTACGGTTGCTGCTTGCACGCCTGCACGGCCGATCGATCGACCGCTTTTTGTTGCGCCGGTCCCCGCCAGGCCGGTTGGGGTGGGTGGGCGCTGGAGTGGATCGATGGGATGGAGCCCCTCTCCTCCCGTCCAGCCTCAGCAGTTGCACTTACTTGGCAAGTGCGTGCCACCACGCGCCGCGCCGCGACGGGTGTCCGCCCCTCCGGCACGTCCCGCCACTGCAAGGCGCAACCGTCGCCCGCCTGTGCTAAGTGGACTCCTTGTTCTTGTACTATGACTTATAAATTATGATTTTATTTGAATAAATAAGTGTAACGATTTCTTTATCATTTTTTAAAACGATTTATCGAGACACCTTTTACTTTATCGGCTTATTGGCATTCGATTTATTCGCACAAACTTCGTGCTAGGGCTATAAACCGGTGTTATGGTGAGTAAGTAGTGGAACTACAGGAGGCCACAGAAAGACTACTCGGAGCATTAGATGCGGGGAAAAAGGTGTGGAAGATGCTCGAATAGAATATAGATGTCCCCTATAAAAATTGAGTTTCTCTTTCCCATGGTGTCCAAAGGCATATACTTATATTCATGAGGAGGTATAGGTTAATTACATAAATGACTCTGTTTGACAGTCTGAGTCTACACTTACAGGGGATAAATATGTCATTTCTCCATCCTAGAGTTACATGACTATCTCTATCTGGTTCTACATGTGAACCGATGAATATGGTATTTTTCTAGCCTACAGCTTCAACCAGACCGATTGACTGACCAACCGACGCAATAGACCGACTGAATCAAAGTAAGAGCCGCTCCCCCAACACAGCAGGCCTAAAGAACCCACTTTCTTCGAAGTGCACGGTGTGCTCGCCCGCGCCGACCGGGCCAACCACCTCTGGGAACGCGTGTGCTGCTGCACTAGCGAGCTAGTGCCACGGCACTACAGCGTCAGTCAGGAGCGGAATCAGGCCCCCGACAGGGTAGGCTTAAGACCAGGATATGGAAAAATATCTAGTGTATAGTCTAGGTAAATTTAGCCTAATATATGATAACATTCTCATGATCTAGCTCAGTAGCTTAGATCATTTCATTATTGAATTTAGAGTGTAGCTAAATTCTGGTTCTATCGCTGACGTCGTGTTAACTTAGCTCCAATCTCCGCCAGTGGCTCATTCGCTGTTGCCGTGCTAGCGCTTCCGTGTACGACGGGCGAAAAGGACGGTGCGAATCGTCACTAGCCCATGAAGGAACTGGGTTTCGCTCGTTAGCCCATTAGCCGGCAGTGACGGGGAAAATTCTCAGCACGTTCGCTAGTGGCCCAAACGGCCTATTCTCTCAAGGCCGTTCAGCGGTTCAGGTCCAAGCAAAGGCTCACACGAAGTTTCTAATTCTTTCTTCTCTCCCAATCCAAAAACTGGCCATCACCTGTCAGTGACACAGACCCCACCGAACCTTCTCTCCCAAGAAATAAACCCACACAAAACCCACTGAACACGCACACACAGAGTCAGATCCACACCACACGCCGCCCCATCCCCAAACCAAATCCTCGCTAGGGTTTTTACTCCCGCGCCGCCGCTCCAAAATCCACCCAAAAAACCTACCATGGCCGGCGGTCCCGCGGCGGTGTCGTTGCTGACCAACATCGCGAAGGTGGCGGCGGGGCTCGGCGCCGCGGCCTCCCTCCTCTCGGCGTCGCTCTACACCGTGGACGGCGGCGAGCGCGCCGTCATCTTCGACCGCTTCCGGGGCGTGCTCCCGGAGACCGTCAGCGAGGGCACCCACTTCCTCGTGCCCTGGCTCCAGAAGCCCTTCATCTTCGACATCCGCACGCGACCGCACAACTTCTCCTCCAACTCCGGCACCAAGGACCTGCAGATGGTCAACCTCACCCTCCGCCTCCTCTCCCGCCCCGACGTCGTGCACCTCCCCACCATCTTCACCTCGCTCGGGCTCGAGTACGACGATAAGGTGCTCCCATCCATCGGCAACGAGGTGCTCAAGGCCGTCGTCGCCCAGTTCAACGCCGACCAGCTCCTCACCGAGCGCCCCCACGTCTCGGCCCTCGTCCGCGACGCGCTCATCCGCCGCGCCCGCGAGTTCAACATCATCCTCGACGACGTCGCCATCACCCACCTCTCCTACGGCATCGAGTTCTCGCAGGCCGTCGAGAAGAAGCAGGTCGCGCAGCAGGAGGCCGAGCGCTCCAAGTTCCTCGTCGCCAAGGCGGAGCAGGAGAGGCGCGCGGCAATCGTGCGCGCCGAGGGAGAGAGCGAGTCCGCGCGGCTCATCTCTGAGGCCACTGCCGTAGCTGGGACAGGGCTGATCGAGCTGAGGAGGATCGAGGCGGCCAAGGAGATCGCCGCAGAGCTGGCTCGGTCGCCGAACGTCTCCTACGTGCCCGCCGGGGACAGCGGCCGGATGCTGCTCGGCCTCAACGCCACCGGGTTCGGCCGGTGATTCACCATTCCCATTTTACTCCTTTAGTTGCCCAAGCATCTATCTTGTGCTATGGAAGACTAAAACGATGGTAGGGAGAACAATGATATCTGCTACTCTTGGTCGTGTTAAGCTTGGATGCCTTGGGACGAAATGTGCTAGTGTTGGATCCAATAAGGTCTGGGTCTGGACATATTTATGATTTGTCGGATTAAGCTTTGCTTTGTTGTTGTTGAATCTGCATGCTAGTTATGCTTATGATGCTTTCTCTTGTTGATTTCGTTGTTTACTATCTTTGTTTCGAAGGCACTAGTTTGTGCGTATTGCCCTTAGCATCTTGAATATGTTCCCCTTCAAATTTGAATGCTTAAGAGACTTAGAGTTGACGGTGCTAACTTGGAGTTAGCCTCTCGTGTTACAAACTTATAAGAGTCAATTCTTGATATGGTATGACAGTGGATGGTAGGCTGATGCTGTGATATTCGATTTTAGTTTCACCATATGGTTTAGGCATGGTATAATCATATCCAGTGCATTTTTGAGTTTAGCTCTACAATTTGGTCTAGAACAACCTTGTACTGCCTGTATTGGCTCTTTTAATTCCTGTTTTAAGTTATTTTCGGGTACAATCTGGATGGCCTGGCGATTGCTTTTTATGTGCATTAGATTTTATTCCTCATAATTGATATTGGTTTGCGCATGATAGCATTGTGGATTTGTAGTCCCTAGTTTCTAGCTTCACGCGTAGATCCTAGCTCAAGGTTTGTGAGGGCTTGACTGCTTGTAGGCTGTAGCTTAACTGCAGTGTAGCTTTTGAGTTGATATTGGAATCAAGGTTATCACGGCGATAAGGCGAGGCGAGGCGCCAGACTACCTTCACACCTTTTAGGCGAGTATGGCGTGCGGCGAGGCGATGCCATACTCACATATAACCTTTTATAGCAGCAAATTTGTTGAACATACAGTGTGACTATTTTAACTGTGTAACAAAGCAAATAAACATGAATAATGGTGCAGCTAGAAAACATGAATGTTGAATGGCATACCTTGACATTGTCCATTGTTTGTTGACTTTGCTCTTCTCCCAAGTAGTATGATGCAGCTCCCATGAGTCCCTCCCTTCTAATAGCATTGCTGCCATAGAGCAACTTAGTATGTTAGTAAACTATTAACACCTTCCAATAAATTGAAGTGACAAACTATACGTACAAAATATGAAAACAAGACAACAGTATCAATGGAAATTAAACATGATTACATGACAAATGAAACCATAGTAGCATAGTCCATACAAATGAAACCATAGTGGTATGATTACAAGATAACAGTAGCTTAGAAGTCACACACTCCATACAACCAAAAAGACCAAAACACCAACAATCTAGCACTCATATCTCAATAATCATCCATGTCGAATGCATCCAAATCATTGCCATCCATATTCCCGCCATCGCTCTCCATATCATCAGGTGGAGCTTCACCATAATCATCAACCTCCTCGTCATCAAAACAAAATCTTCGTCCCCATCTTGATGTCCGAATTTGAGTGTGGCTCACCTTCTTCAACCACCCTTCTTGTAGAACTAGAAGTGTGACGCCGAGAATAGCTTATGACATCACCCCTTCTTAATGTTCTAGGAAGATTGCGACCTTGAAGTGTGCGTGATGCACCAACAGCTTCATCAACATGTTCCCATGTAAGGTCATCACACCCACGGTGACCTTGAACCGGTTCGGCCAGTGGGTTAACCCATTCATTGTCCCAATCAAATTCATCTATAACCAAAGGGTCATAGTTGTCGTCTTTCTGACGCCGCTTTTCAAACCTACTTTTCATCTTTTGGTTATATTGAACATAGACCAAATCGTTCAATCTTTGGTGCTCCAACCGGTTTCTTTTCTTGGTATGGATCTACAAATAGTTTATAGAAATCAAAGCAAACAAAGTAAATAAATTGCTGCTTTAGCACAAATGTAGCTACAAATTGAGAGTTGACAAAGAATGGTTTGGCACATTCACTTACAAACTCAAAGGTACTCCAATTGCGCTCACACCCGGAGGATGAACAGCAAAGACTAACGATACGCTTCGCAAATCTTTGTAACTCTATGGCTACAGAGCCACTACCGCTGGCTACCTCAACTACATCATCTCCTTCTTCATCATCTAAGTTAAGTGGTCTGTTTCTTCTGTTCTGCTTTAGATATTCTTGCATCTCTTTGATGATTGGTGTCGTCGTCTTGGCACATTTTTGCACATCTCCATATCCACCTGTGAGATGCTGCTTCAATCTTTTGATTCCACCACATACTCTCCTGTCACAAAGTGAACATTGCACCAAATCTCTATTGCCAATCTCAGGCCAAAAGGCATACTTCCATCCTGGGTCTTTAGACTTCGCCTTCCTTGCAGGATCTTTCTTTGGATCATATCGCCCATCTCCTTCAAATGGCGACCACGGTGGTTGCTAATCTGACCTCACTTTCATTTGCCATTGTGCTATCGCTACCTAGTTCCACTTCCCTCTTGCATAAGTGCATAGCAATGAACATAGAAACATAAATAAAAACATGTCTATGCAATAAAAACATCTAGCAACATTCTAACAATCAAGAATCAACATCTAGCAATATCTAGAAACCGGCTGGCTACTGGCTACTGCATGAAACAGCCGTATAATTTATAAATGCGTGACGTCTCGGTGGCTACTGCATCCGGCATACCTGAGGGAGGGAGGCGGCGGCTTGGAGGAGGCCCGGAGGGACCGGCGGCGTGGAGGAGGCCCGGAGGGAGGCGGCGGCGTGGAGGAGGCCGGAGGAGGGGGTGGAGGAGGCCGGAGGAGGCGTCGGCGTGGAGGAGGCCGGAGGAGGCGGGGAG
Source organism: Bonia amplexicaulis (assembly GCA_036346245.1). NCBI lineage: Eukaryota > Viridiplantae > Streptophyta > Magnoliopsida > Poales > Poaceae > Bonia > Bonia amplexicaulis. Next base: position 12,993,636 of record CM070746.1, on the reverse strand, counting down.
GAGGCCGGAGGGCGGCGGCGTGGAGGAGGCCGGAGGGAGCGGCGGCGCCGAGGCCTCTGTAAGGTCTGTTTCTCCCGCGCGCCCTCCCTCCGTTATCCCCCCTCACTTTTCTCCCGCCATCCCGCGCGCCCTCCCTCCGTTTTTCCCGCCGTTTCCCGTTTGGCACAGATATGGCGCCCGCCTTGCTCTTGCGGCGCGGCGTTTCGGCCATGGCGACGACTAGGCGACGCCATCCCTTCCGAGGCGGACGCCATAGTCACCCGAGGCGAGGCGACGGCCGTGGCGACAGCTCCAGGCCGCTCCGACGCCAAAGCGACGATTAGGCGACGCCAAGGTGACGCCTTAATAACATTGATTGGAATTTATGTTTACTCCGGCTATCTTTGGTTCATTGCTGTTACTTTTGATAACTGTGCTTTTGTGATTGGTGATGACCTGTTGAAGTAGTGTTCTTTTGTCTCGGATCATGGTTTCTGTGCAATGATGCATGTTATGGGGAGTCTTTGTTTTTTGCTCTACTTCTGGTGAGCTTGCTTTTACTCTGCTTCTAGAATTCTTTCTTTGTTATCTCTGTTTCTCTTTTTTGCACTGTTGAAAAACTAGAAGATAGCTACCCCTTTTTATCTCCCATCAAGGTATACGCATTTTTTTGTGCCGTTGCTGGCAAGATTGATGTTGCTAAGGTGGTGCTTCAACTAGATTTTAGCTTAAGCTTTTTGCTTTTGGCTGAAATTGCGCTGTGGTGGCTGTTAACTTTAAAAATAAGAGAATTTTGCACTGTAGCGGTTGAAATTCTACTGATGAACGGCCTTCTGGGCCTCTGCATGCTCGGCGTCCTATTTGTCGTCTAATTGGCTATTGAATTGCAGTTGTTCGATATTTCTCTGGTACTGCTTGCTCGGAATCGGATGCCAAGTGAGCAATACGCTGTTGGTTTACGCTTTACAAGCTGTGTAGAATATGGAGTACATCTGAATCACTCAAATACTTCGTCTCCATATGCTAGAATACGGCCATCGCCTGTCAGGCTGTATGTATGACAGTATATTTTCCATCCAATACAGCCTTTTCTTTCTGAGAGAGAAGCCATCCAACACAGCTAGGTGGGCTACAAGCACCGAGGATCTTCGCACGGTCCGAAGTGTCCAAAGTTCGCCGCCTCGCCAGGCCCGCCCGTGCCGTTTGTTTGGAACCTTGGGGGTTCGGCCCAGCTCAACAGGCTCGCGCGATCAGCCGCGTCGTGAACGAGAGAGCGGCTTTTGGTTTTTAGTTTCCCTCACTAATTATTATTTATTAAATTACTAAGTTACAACTAAAAATTATACACTATCATTACTATTAAAAAAAATGAGTTAGTGGTTATGCGTCTATTCTCTTTCAACCATTCTATTTCTTTAATTTCTTATCATTATCTATTTTTTAATCGATCAGAATAACTCTCTTTTATAGCATAATTTTTTGTATATTTAATGAGTTCTGTCTTTAATATTCGAACCGGGGCTGTGACGGTGGGGTGGTGGGGGTGAGGGAGCAGCGGGTAGTGCCGTGGTGGTTGCCCGACAGTCTGTCAAACGCCCCGGGCACAGATCATACGGACAGTCGGGTTTTTTTTGGGGGGCCCATGTGCCACCGGCTGTTAGTCATAATTGAAGTCTACTTTCTCAAGCCATCTCGTGTCATGCCGCAGCTGTAGCGACGGTTGCTCTTTCCTCGAATCAGGCCTATTTAGAGAACGGGGTCTGATTAGCAAACGGATCGAATTAAATCTGATCGATTTAGTACTGAATTTGATTGGTATCGAATCCGGAGAAAAAATATGGGTTAAGATATGGTAACAGCAATATCCGTCCCGAATCCGATACGTCTTCAAGTTTGATTTCAGGTTAGTGCTACTATTTGACGTTTCATTTTCTTTTGCAATGGTAAAATAAAATCTTCCACATCAGCTATTAAGTAGGAACATCAAGTTCTTGATAATATGTCTTCCTACTCTATTTGTTGTACTGCATGTATTCCTTACAAACAAGTAGGGGTGCAAACGGTTCGGGTTAATCCTGACCGATTCGGCACCGAATCCGATTGGTACCGAATCCGAAAAAAATATGGGTTAGGATATGGTAACAATAGTATCCGTCTGAATCCGATCCGTTTGCACCCCTAGGTCTGATATTGTAAACCGTCGTGACAGTGAATGAAGCATAAGCTCTGTGCTGGATTCAACTTATGTTCCTACGACAGGCAATTTCACACAAACTTGTGCTCCAGAAACTGAATGGCAAGCGGTATTTCTATGCAGAGAAATCTTAAGCAATGTTGAACTGCAGCGAATCAAACGTAGCAAGAAGAACAGAGCAGGAGCTACGACGTAGATGTTTTAGTCTATCAGATCTAATAAATAATATTAGTCGATAGACATCAAAACTAAAAGCAACTAAAAAATCGGAAAGAACTGAGTCCTTAGTACAAGCTGCTTAAGAAGTGATTCTCAATAAATGTTTTCTTTTCAACTTATAGCTTATAGCCTCTTTCGAACAAATAAACGGGACTATTTCTTTGCCATCTTTTGAACCAACTTATCAAGAACCTTTTAAAACAATTTATCAGTTTATCAATATTTAATTCGTTCTTACAAATATTTATACTACAACAAAACATCACGGACTAACCATGAGACATCGCCGTAGTTAAAAACACACACCCTAAATCCATCGTGCCCCAACTGCCCAACAAGTACTGCTCCATGAAAAAGGAATGGAAGGGCTTCTCTCAAAAGCTGCTCCCACGAATTCCAGGCGCAGCAACCAAAAACTCACTCTCCCCCACCGGCCACCGCCACCACCAGTCCACCACCCTCCTCCGAGACAAAACCGCAAGCATCTCCCACGCGCGGCCATGCCCCCTTGCCACGGCCGCTGCTGAGAAGCCGCCCTGTCCGCTTCGCTGGAAGCGCCCCCATGGACCCGGCCTCCGAGGAGCTGGATCGCCGCAGCCGCTATCTCAGCTCGCTCGTCCGCCGCACCAAGCTCGCCGACCCGCCCGAGCCGGAACCGGTGCCGGAGGTGGAGCCGAAACCAGTGGCGAAGCCCAGCGGCGGGGAAGGTAAGGGCGGTAAGGTGGAGTTGAAGGAAAGGGAGGTGAAAGCGAAGGAGGTGGGGAATGTGGAGGGGAGGAAGGTGGCGGTGCGGGTGCGGGCGGCGGACATACCGCCGGCGCTGCAGCGGCGCGCGATCCGGATCGCCGCAGAGGCCGTCGCCGCCATGCCGCGGCTCGACAGCAAGCGCCTCGCGCTCGCGCTCAAGAAGGTATCATACGGTGAACACAAAGTTTCTTCTTTTTTGAATTTGTCATTTACTTGTGGTCAACTAATCAGATTGTTCAGTAGTTATGTCGAAGTCGAAACTTGTCTAGATCATTTATTGCTGTACACGACCACAAAATGGAGACATATGTGTAACACAGAATCACTGTTGTAGGGTTGAAGTAAGATCTAGAGTTTGATTCTACTGATGTTCTTAGTTGGATAGCTGTTGACTTTGGGAAGCTGTACGTATAAATTTTGGAGTGTCAGGAATAATTTGGAAAGTTCTTTGGCTTTGGTAGTGAAATTGGATGCAAATGCTAATGATCTAGACGAAATGGGAGGCAGGATGGTGCCAGATCAGTAAAGTCAATGTGTTCATTTATGAGAGTCCACTACAGCACTGAAAATACTGAAAAATATCTATGAGATATGGAATGCTCAGAGGATATGCAAGAATATTTATATTTTGCTGCTATAGGTAGTTATAGCTGCAACTTGCAACCATGTTATGAGTTGAAGATGTATGATACCTAAGCATGCTCTAGGAACTGAAAGGTACACCAATGCAGAGCTGGCTTGTGCAACAAGGGGATTGTAATATTATAAGCTAGCTTGACAGCTTGGTTTTGTAAATCTGCTGGTTGCACACTTGATTGAATGGTCTGTGATAGACTGATAGTTGTGGAGGACTAGAGGTGGCTATGAGAAGAGCCAGAAGAGGATTATAGGAAGAAAATCAAGAAATGTGATTGGTGGGTGGTGGCTGGCTGACATAGGCACATAGCTCCACTAGAGCCTTCAATGTTGCAATCAGTATGTAGTTCCAAGGTAAGCCATCTGATCAAGGAATCAGACAGCTGAGATCACCTTTGGATGAGAAGTGGGCAATTTCTCGTGGTTGAGCGATGTTTGATCTCAGCTGTTGATTCCATGATCTGATGAGTTCATTTTTCTTGGAGTTGGAGTTGGTAGTTGGAGCATTGATCCTGAAATTGGAAACCTTGATATGGGTATTGGAAGTTACTGAGTTAGATCTTGTTTTCACCATTCCTTTTTGGTTAGTTACTAATTGCGTACGTCCTTACCTGCAATATACTGTTGTGTAAGTTGGTTATGACTTATGAAGAAACAATAACTTCACATGTTATATTTGTTCTTTTGACCCCTTGTCACATCATTACTGATGCACATTATGTAAAGATAATCATCTAAGTTTTTTTGTCCGCAGCCTGAAACAAGGGGAGCAATTTAAACATTTATATTGTAATATTGTTGTTGTTTAAAACTTCAAGTGTTGATGTGTTTCTTATCAATAGAAACACGAATACTAGCATTGAAGCAAGGGGATTTCTATAGAGTTGCACAAAAGAAGATGTTTGGTGTGCATGTTATCTGTGTCTCTTGAGTGTTAAATCAAATAGCATACTTTCACTTCCATTATTACCAAGATTTGCCTTCGATATTACCTCAGTATCGTATCCCAGTTCACTAGCATCCTAAAATTCTTTATGTAATGGGTGTCAATGCAAGCACAAACAATCTTCATGCATTATCTCCCCAGTTTGAACCAGTTAATGCTGTATTACACTCTTTGAGCGATTCTTTTCTTCCCCTTTTTTTTTGTCTGCATGGTGAATTAAAGAATTCCCATATAGCCAGCTACTTACAGGCTGCAATAAATGTCTACCAAGTGCTTTCAGTATTCCCCTAAAAATGTGTTTTCAGTATGGCAGAGAAACATGTAGACACTGAACAGAATCCTGGGCAAACGCTTGTGATATTATTTATTTTATAATCAAACTAGATCTTGTAATTCTTTTTGTTTGTAGGCATGCGCTGCAGTCTGCAGTTTTGTGGTTATACCTACTAGACACGTAGCTGTGTACCAATTCTTTTATTCTAAAGTGCTGGTACCTACTTTTGAGCAATTCACTGTTTGGGAGAGCATGGAAGCACCTCCCAAATAATTGATGGCTGCAAATTGTTTTCATTTGCTTACAGGAATTTGATACAACATATGGACCTGCTTGGCACTGCATTGTCGGCACAAGCTTTGGCTCGTATGTTACTCACTCCTTGGGAGGTTTCTTGTACTTCTCTGTCGACAAGGTCTACATTCTTCTCTTCAGAACCGCTGTTGAGCCACTGAGCTACCCACGATAAAGATCTGGAATCTATCTTCTCACACGTGTAGATGCAGCACAGTTTGTAATTTAAACAGTTGTATTAGATGCTCAACGCCAGCAAGTTTAAGCGGTAGAGTGATCAACCTCTCTACATACAGAAATGTAAGACAACCTAGTCTCTGTGACTTCCATGTACTACGCAAGCGGCTGCTTTGTAAACTCCCGTGTACTGTTGGGTGTTCTTGACCTGCAAAGCTGTAGCCTGACTCAAATCTCGAAGCTTACCCTCAAGTTCCCAATAATGCTCTGCGATTATAACGTTCGAGGTGGTGAAAATTCTGTCATCGAAACTCTGTTGGCCCGTCTGATCCGTGAATCTTCTGAATCCAACGACAGTGGCTGTTATTTTTTCTAAGGTATAAATTAAAAAAATTAAAAATACTGTTATATTTTCACAGATAATACGAATTAAAAAGAAAATCAATATAGTCTAAATGGCTCACAGTTTTTGAAAATTAGAAGCGAAAATCTATCACTGTTTCGAACAGGACACTGTCCTGTGAGTCACCAGCCGCCAACGCGCGAAGAGAGGAGAACGATGGCCGCGGTTAGCGTGGCGCCGGCGGTCAGCGAGATGTGCGTTTTTGCGGCAGCCATATCACAACGAGATACGTTTATGAGCCTAAAAGGTGCCACGCCTGGTAAGAAATCCGGCGAACTGAAGTGTACTGAAAGTTCGGCTTCTTTGGTGATTCATGGATAGCTCGCTGCCTCGCTCATGATGCTCTCCTTCCCCAACTTGTCCCAACCCAACTGATAGGCAATATATAGTTACGTACTTAGCCCTAATAGGGTACGTTCACGGTGTAGCTCAATTGAAAAGTAACAAAAAATTCTAAAAAAATTCTATATGTACTTTTAAATTTACTTTAACTACGCATAAAATTTTAAATTTAGATTTATTATATATTAGCGATAACAAAAAAAAGAAAAATCTGTCAAATGTTAAGAGTTCAAATTTGTCAAAAATTTTCCCTTTTTGCTGCTCTTAACATAGAATGAATTTGAATTTACAAATTTTATACATTAGTGAAGTAAACTATAAATACATGTAGAAATTTTTTATAATTTTTTATAACTTTTTTAGCTGAAGGTGTATCGTGAGTACACCCTAAACTTAAGTGCGTAGGATATGTTACCCAACTGGTAGACACCATGGAAAAGGATAGCAATCAGCACCTTCTTAAATCGCTTCTCTCTTTATATCCGGAGCAAACATCCCGTCTCATCAAGCCAGGCTGAAACAATGCAAGCACCCATTTACCCCCATAAACAAACCCCAAAACAACTGAAGCAGAGGCCAAAAATTGACGAAGGACCACTCACAATAAGCAGAGATAAAAAAAAAAGGCAAACCGAAAATACAGTGCCACCACCAACAGTCTACGAGGCTCCCCCCAACCACAACCTGCTACAAGCGGCGACCGCAACCTTCCCTAGCACCATCACATATGGGGAGCCCCAGATTTTTCGACAATAATGATAGCACAGCTACGACGTTGGTACCAAAAGAAACCAGGATCCAGAGCACATTGCATAGTGTCATTAGACAGTGGCAGACACTAGCTGCTAGTTTCGTGGGCACGTAAAGCCGGCTTTACTGCCCCTCGCTGGAGTCGCGCTTCGGGGCCTCCCTAGTCTCTTCGGCAGCGTCCTCCTGAAACCAAGCACATAGGATACGATTGTTCAGGAATCAGGGTGATTTTGAAGACACTAATGAAGAACACGAGAAAAGGTATGCGTTTGAGAAACGGAAGATACCGTGATGTCAGAGGTCCACAGGGTCAAGTTATCACGAAGGAGTTGCATGATCAAAGTGCTGTCCTTGTAGGATTCCTCGCTCAGGGTGTCCAGCTCCGAAATGGCCTCGTCAAAAGCCTGTAAATTGTAAAGGGGAACATCATCATGATGCCACCCATGTCTCAATGAGGATACAAGCCTCTAAGTAATCGTAGATCTTTTGTATAAGAAACTCCCAAATGGGCCAGACAGAATTACTTACTCAAATGGACTTAGCTACGGTACTCCACAAGTTTAACTGGATTGCGATTTAGTAACAAGGATAATCGTGGGAGGTTTACTATCAGAGAAACGAAGTCAACCAAATATAGACATATGAAAAGTTGCATATCGAAAGGTACTGCAAAATACTCTAATTTGCAGTAAGGACAAGATGACTTCGTGTGACTGTTAAGAGCTTTGGCACTTGCAAGATGAACAATGACCAAGCATTGCAACAAGCCTACAACTGCAGAAGATAATTTTATTTTTATCTGATTCCTGAAAGTCACTTCGATGGCTATTATAAAAGAATTGATAGAACATGTCAAGGGGGGCTTGCATTCGTGACAGCTAATACAACCAATAATAAGTGGGAGACTTAACGCCAATAATAATACTAAGGTTAGGTTCACCAATTGGGAAGTTTTTTCTGGGCACACTCAGCACCACAGTTGACAAGCAATGCAAAGATTTTGTTGTCTCCCAACAATAACACACTATGCAAGTTCCATTTTTCTACAAGCCAATAACAGAATACTAAGCGAAAGCAACTAAACCAAAGTGTTGGGTGCCCTGTATATATCATAAACAAAGAATGCACATATCTATGACTGCAAGTCTTGCAGTTGACATCTGCAGGGCTTCATAGTTCTAGAGAAAGCATCACAAAGGGCATGTTTGGATCCTTTGCCGAACTCGCCTCGCCAGGCAAGGAGGCTACCCTAGCTCGGCAAAGCATGGCAAGCTATCTGGTGCGTTTGGATCCTTTGCTCGCTAATCTCGCCAGGACGACGATGGGAGGTGAAGTTCGGCGGCACATGGGCTCAGTTCCGTGGCTACGAGCTCGATCCGGCGTGGAGGACAATGCGGAGGACGGCGCGGACGAGCTCGATCCGACGCGAAGGATGACATGGTTAGCGTCTGTTGTATTTTGTGATGCAAGCCTAATCGGGTTCGACCACTTGAAGAGTTCAATCAGGTTTCACTCAAAAGGATATATTCTGTCCAGTATGACTGGTCAGTAATGCAAACTAGTCGAAGGTTATAATTAGGATTATCTTCGAGTTTGTGTTGGACTCTGCACCGACTTGCACATCATGGTATCCAAAGGTGTTTGCGCCGACTGGAATCAAACGTGGCTACTCGAGGTAGCCCCGACTACAACTCTTCAACTCTTCACTACCATCTTATAAGACTTTGTTTCATCTTCGAGTAGGGTGTTGTTCTCATCCCCGAGTAGGTTATCGCATAGGTGAGCCGATTTGGCTCGCCTGCCTGGGCAAGGATTTCCTCGCCAACCCAGGCGAGATTGCGAAGCAAAGCCAGTTTTTTGGCTCCTACCAAACACCTAACCTTGCTGGGCAAGGAGAGGCAAGACCAAACAAGTGATCCAAACACGCCCAAAAGCATCGCCAATATACAGCAATGACCAATGAGGGGGCAAGAAGTTCAGAAATGCAGAACATGAAAAAAAAAAGGCTATATAGTATAGTTACTACAAGTCCAGTAGCAAAAGATCAGATACTTTCTCTCTAGTTGTGAAAACTAACGTAAATAAGTGTGATATATAATATAATTAACTGCACCACCTAATCTTCTCCCTTTTGTGCGCTTGAAAAATTCAACATATTTTTTTTGTCAAATCAGCATGTAGGGTCTATTCTTTTAGCCTAGGCTGCGGCTTATGGCTTTTGGTTATGGCTTATTAGTCTAATGAATAGTGATTGCTGAGAAAAACCAAAAGCCGTTGAAAACCCAAAAAGAACAAGGCCATAGAAGGTGGCTATGGAAAGCTAACAAAAGGAATATGTTGCGTGGATGAAATATTAGCCAGGCTACTGCTCAATATTAATTATCAGAAGACCAGGATGTGTTGCGATACATAGTCGTATCATGTAATCACCACATCAAACATTGATACACTATCGAGAAACAAATACAACATTCAGTACACAAGCATTGCATATCTAACAGGATACATATATAAACATAACATCCAATTGATGCAGAAAAACTAACCTGCTTTGCGAGATTGCAAGCACGATCAGGTGAGTTGAGGATCTCATAATAGAACACTGAGAAGTTTAGTGCCAGCCCAAGCCTAATCGGATGAGTTGGAGGCAGCTCAGTCAAAGCAATATCCTGATAGATTACACAAACCAAACCTTTTTTTTAAAGAGACGTACCATATGTAATAAAATGGCCAACGAAACAAAAAAGGAAAGGAAAGGGAAAACGATGCTTCACCAACTAATTTTGACATTGTGATCAAGGAATACGAAAAAAAAGAATCACCTGAGCAGCCTTGTATGCTACCATGGTATTCTCACCAGCATCCTTCCTCTCAGCCTCAGTCTTGAATTCGGCAAGGTACCTATTTATCACAATCGATTCAACCAAATGAAAACCACAATCCCATAATTAATGAAAAATCTCTAGTGCGCATCATATTACCTGTAGTAGTCACCCTTCATCTTAAGGTAGAATACCTTCGACTCAGGCGCGGTGGAAGAGGGGACAAGGTGGGTTTCGAGCAGCTTGAGGATGCCATCGCAAATCTTGGTGAGCTCGGTCTCGATCTTGCCACGGTAGTCCTTGATGAGTGTGACTCGGTCCTCGTTGCCACGGCTCTCCTCCTTCTGCTCAATGGAGGAGATAATGCGCCATGAGGCACGGCGGGCTCCAATCACATTCTTGTATGCAACAGACAGGAGGTTGCGCTCCTCCACAGTGAGCTCCTCGGAGCCAACCGTCTTGGCCACCTTCTCCATGAACTCGACCATCTCCTCGTACCTCTCGGCCTGCTCGGCGAGCTTGGCCATGTACACATTCTCCTCACGGGAAAGCTCCGCTGGTGCCGACATCTTCAGTGTTTACAATTTTAGAACTTTTAAAATGCCAAATCTGCAGGATCAAAGGAAAGAAAACAACGGTGAGATAGCCGTTTACTCTTATTCTATTCTCTCGAGATTGATATATACAAGTTTACAATTCAACACTGGGTAATCTGCGATGCACACATAAAGGCACAAATTCAGAAACAAACATTTCTGATAGGCCCAAACACCGAATTCAACTTTGAATTTCGAATTATGTACTGTATGCTAACACATTTCGAATAGCAAATTTGAATTATCTCTGCTCGGTGTGTCCGAGCGTACTACACATCCTCTAACCCTGCAAAACCTCGGATCTAATCAGCTATGATAAATCAACAAGAGAAAACTAAAAAGAAAGGCAGGTTTCCAGACGCAAACATGCACCAGAATCAAATGATTCGCCTCAGAATACAGGCTTTCAAGGAATCCGAACGTACTCCATCTCATATCGACCAACCTCAAATAGATCACGACAACCCAATCAGAGACCTACTCGATTCGAGCAAACCAGAATACCACTCACTAAGCACAGTACAAATCGGTACGAAAACGACAAGGTTAAGCTGAAAATTCAGGGAGAAAAAAAAAATCATCAAACACCACAGATCCAGGGGGGTCGTAGCAGCGACGATCTAATTGTACGAAAAATGAGCGTAAAACTAAGAGGGGACAAGATTTGAGGGAGAAATCGCGAGCGAGCGATACCTCTGTGTGCGTCGTCTCCTCGCGCTCTGGCGTTCGAATTGCGGCGGCGGAGACGAGGCCTAGAAAAGCAGGGCCTCCGAGTCCCAGCTGCCCAATGGCGCCTCGACGCGTGTCCGCACCACCGTCCCCACGGCGCGGCGCCACCACCAAGGCTGACAGCGGGGGCCGCATGTCAGCGTGGCCTCGGCCTTGCGGGTTGCGGTGGTGGTGGGCCCCGGGGCGCGTCGTGCTGATAAGCTCGGCCCCGCGCCGCGACAGCCTGGACGCGTTGGACCGGAGCGGCGCGGCAAAAATGGGAAGAAGGTTTCTTGCACATGCCGCAAAGCTTACCCGCCCACAGAGAGAGAGGAGAGGCTCCTATTCGGTGGGCCCGTGTGGCCTGCTGGCCACGTGATGCGCCATCGCGCAACGGGTGCAGGTAAACGCGGGGGCGTGCGGTCGTGCGGTGAGGACTGGACGGCGTGCATGGGCAGGGCGGCGAGCGAGAAAGAGCGGGGCGGTGAGGAGGACGCGGGGCCCGCGCCGCGCGCGTGACGTGCGGCGTGGCGGCCACGACGGCTGCTGTGCCTGGCGGCTGCGGATGCGGTGTGTTCGGTTTGGTTGGGTTGGGCAGCGCGACGACCAGCCGCCCGTCTGCTCGACCCAGTGGCGGCCGTTGACGTTTTCGGGTGGATTGTTTTGTATGGTTTATGGTCGATGTCTGACGGTTAGTTGGATTGTATTTTTATGACTTATAGCTAAATTTTTATTATAGTTGGTTGAAATTATACTATAACTAATAATAATTTATTTGATATAATTAAAATTTAAAAAAATTTCAAAATAGAAAAAACGGGTTGGCCCAGCACATATAATGCAAACGAATACGGAAAAAAGAACCGGCAAAAAAGCTAAAAAATCCAAAAAAATCAGAAAAAGATAAAATTTAGGAATAATGAAAAATAAACCAAAAGCCAGAAATCCAAGCCTAAACGAGCGAAGCCGGTAAATATACATATAACCTCGTGCAGAACTAATTAAATCATGAATTTATGCATGTCCTTTGGATTGGAGGCTACGGAGAACGACTAGGGGTTCTTTCTCTTCACCGGGGTGAATAGTAGTATTTAGAATACTAAAATATGCAAATTCTTTTTTAACTTAATAACCTATTTTATTATCGAGGAACAGATGGAATAAGATAGTTGTCTATAAAGAGATAGTCATACCATTGCATTTGTTAATATTAATGTTTGCTGAGCATGTTGTACTCACCCTTACTATTAAATTCCTTTATTAGATCCTAGTCTGACCGGGGAATACCTCGAGTGGAACATGGGGCTTACATGGATGCCGAGAAGGACGAAAGTGATCGTATCAAGGACCAGGGTGAGATAGATACCCTATTCGGCAATTGGGATGAGTAGGCGACCGTAAGTGCCTCGCCTCCGAGATTTAGAGTATATAAATAATCTGTACGTTCTTTTGTATTTGATAATTGTTCTAAAGACTTTAGTCTTGTATAGCTAGTTGTTGTAATAATATCAAGTCTCTGGTTATTGTTCAGCTACGTAATTTGACATGACTTACTATTCCTTAAGGTGTTGATCTTAGGGAGTAATGATCTGTTACCCGGTGTCATATTCTGAGGATAATGATACGGAGCGTCACATTTACATGTGGATTATGTTAATACTGACTGGTATACATTTGAAAGAATTCTGTACATCGTGGTAAATAGCATTTTTTTTTGCCCAGAAAATTATCTTTCCAGAGTGCTTGTTTGAACTAGAATTCAGTGATACAAATGCAATGGAAAATAACATTTCAGACATAACACCCAGATGGACATATTACTCCTTCCAACTGCTAAATCCATTTGCTCTTACAGATGCTAAGAAAACCACCAAAAAACAACTAAATTTCTCTACGACATAATTCTATTTTCCCCCAAATGCTCTCGGTAGAGGATTTCTTCAGAAAGCTAGAACTGACGCCAATGCCATGAACCATGAAACCAAGTGCAACAGAAATGCCATCATCTATCAGCTTGGACCCGCTGCTATATCCCGGCAGCTGGCTGCTCGTCCTCGGTGACACTGTCGTCAGTGGTGGCGTCGGTGTCACCGGCGCCTGCATCGACGGAGCAGTGGAATTCGCATTCGGACGTGGGGGGTTCACCGGCGGTGATGGTGTTGGTCCCACTGGAAGAAGCCCTTCAAGAGAGTTAATATCAAAGAGAATCTTCAGTAAGTAGCAAATCCCTGACACGAAGAAAAGCATTCTGCACGTAGAGAGTGGAAGCTGCGCGCATGCGATGGAATGAATGCAAGATGTGAGAGGCTGCAATGACAATAAGCTCTTAGTTACCTGCGCAGGCGCCGGCGGCGGGCGGGAGGTTGAGGCGGCAGAGGGGAGGCAGCTCCAGCACGCGCGACATGTTTACGGCGACGGGGGACGCGCCAGAGCCGGACTGGCTGAGGGCCTGGCAGAGGCACAGCGGCTCGTCGTGCACCATGCTCCCCAGGTTGGAGCAGCACGTGTCCGACGGGGTGGCGACAGCGCCGTCGACGAAGGGGAGGCAGGGGAAGAGGCGGATGAGGTCGGTGCTGCAACTGGACGTCGAGCCGGGCTGCGGCATCGGCGCCGGGTGGGCGCCATCGGGGAGGGAGACCAGCAGCAACGCAAGGCAGAAAACTACAGCTGAAGCCATTGATGCTTCCTATCCCTACTCCTTTGTGCAAACTCTCGATCTTGACATCTTGTGATTGATCGAGTTCTTGGAGACAGGTCGCTGACATGTTGTGATTTATATAGCGTTAATCGGAGGAATCGGAGATGCATGGGAATGGTGTGCTTCTGGGGTGGTGCTTTCTGTGAAGTGGAACGTTGCATGCGTGCGTTGTCGTTTATTACTAGATTTGTGCGTGAAGAGCTGCATGCGGATGGGGAGTTTCGTGTGAATTGGAGCGTCAGGATTGCATTGGAGCCTTCGAGGCGTGGGCGGCATGCATGGGAGCGGTGTGCTTGTACCTTGTATTCTGTAGGTTGGGGCTTTCCAACTTTCCATGTGAACTGCAATCAACTGTCACCCGTCTGAAAAAAGAATCAGCTGTTACCGGCCATTCGGTTGAAAAGGTTTGTCTGTGCATCATTAAAAAAAATTTGACTGCTTTTACCTTACAAAATCATGTGTCTTTTTACACAGTTGAATGAAATCTAGATCTAACGGTCCACACTCTCCCTCAATGCTATACAAATCCATCCCACCCCGTCGAGCACCCCCACCCCACCTCCAGTTGCTGCCAGTCTCCATCTCCCTCGCTCCGTCGTTCTTTCTTGTGGCCGACCAGATCCACCACCACCACCTAACATCTCTTTTTGTTGCTCCTGCCACCTTACACCGCCCACCACCCTCCTTCAAGCCAGTGACTGCAAGTGCCATTAGGGTTGTAAAAAAAGCTCGATACTCATGAGCTGCTCGAGCTTGACTCGCTCTAGGCTCGATTAAAACTTGGCTTGAGCTCCAAACGAACCAAACTCGAGATTGATCCCGAGCTCGCGAGCTTTAATGAGCCAAGCTCGAATAGCTCGCGAGCTCGAGCTTTTTTTATAGCCCACCAGGGATGAGGCCATGACCCCGACTCCCCTTTTTACAGCCCAGCCCTGACACCCATCTAGGCTTTGGCCATCTCTCTTCTCTCTCTCTCTCGGTTGCTTCCCGAATCCTCTCATCTCCCCTCCATGGCGACTTCACCGAGCTCAGTCTTGCCGGCCATGGCGCCTCCATCGGTAGGCCTACACCCCCCTAGCTTGGTCTCACCTCCCCTCGGCTTCTCTCTCTCTCTCGGCGTCGCCGTTGTTCCGACCTTGCCATAGACCCTCACCCCACCTCGGTTTCCGTTGCCGATCTAAAATCGGTCAATCCCCCTTGTGGATTTGAGGTGTTGGCTCCATGGATTTGGCTTGGTGAGTGAGTTTGGGTACTTTGATCGGATCTAACCTTCCCTTTTTCTATTGTGCTCTTGTTGTGGATTCGTGGTGAACCGGATCTCCATGAGGATTTCTAGCCAGTCGACGCTATGCGCCTGGCCGACGCTATACACCGAGCCGTCGCCGCCAAGCGCCTTGGCGAAGCCGAAGCTTCACCAGCACCGCTTGGTCGCTGCTGCTCTAATGGTTTCCAAGGCGGTAGTGCCTTGCCGAAGGGGCTTCCTACATGCAACTGATGCTAAGCACATGGCCGTCTCTCGGCTTTATTGTTTGGCAGTCATGTGCCTCGGCGGAACCGAGGTCTTGCCTCCCGGTTGTTTCCCCCCGTCGGTCTCCTATGTCACGATGGTTATGAACCACCGACACAGTGCATTACTTGCTCGACTTAACCGGGTTCTTCCACCCTTCCTTACCCCTACCTTTATGCATTCCTTTCTGTTATTAGTGTGGACTATGTGTGGTGCATTTTCTTGGTGAATTGGTTTGGTTACCTTGTCTTGATTCTACCGACTAGCCTTAGTGTTAGCAATCTATTCAACAGAATGGACGAGGGTTTCAGGTTTTTACCTTGCTCGTGCTGTTGACTCAGAAATGAAGATGTTTTTGCTTGCTTGACTGCCCTGTCTGGCTTACCGAGCCTAGACGAACTTTGTCGAGACGAGGTCGAGCTGAGCACGAGCCCAGCTCAAAGTTTGACAGCCAACTTAGGCTCGCTTGAGCTTGGCTCGAGTTTCCATCGAGCTCGAGCCTGGTAGGCTGAGCTCGCTAGAGTTCGGCCCGTTTACAGCCCTAGGTGCCATCACCGTCTCGTCGCCACCTGCCGCTGGTCCTCCCCCACTCTCGGTCTCCATCTAAGTTCGAGAGCTCCTGTGAGCCTGAACCCTAACCCTATAGCGGTAGGAGACGCTAATGCCGAAGAGGAGGATGACCTCACCGGCCAGAGCATGAATCTCCAAGCGGACCACAAGGTTAGAAATTCGAATGAAATTTTCATTCCATAGACGTATAGCAATTCTGTTACTGGTGACCAAAATGTCCTTTTTGGCCCTGCTGAGTCACCAAAATGTCCTTTTTGGCCCTGCTGATCTCTTGCTGCCGTTTGTTTTGCAAACTTTCTGGGCCATGAGACTTGATGGATATCGTAGTTTTATCGGGCTGTGTGTGATTGGAAGCCGATAAACATGCCTATCTTCGCCTTTTGGGCTGACAAGAGCTGTGTAACTGTCGCACTTCATTCATCTCGGCCTTTCTCTCAAGTTCCAGCCACCAACCATGGCGGTGAGCAAAGCCTTGGACTGTTGGACACTGATGGCTGCAAAGCGGCGATCAAAGGCTGGCGTTAAGCCAAAAGTTAGGTAAGCTTCGTCCTTACGATTAAACAAAGTGATTATCTATGACTCATCATCTCATGATTAGCAATGATCGATCACGATCGGCCACCGAAGTCAACACGGTACTTGAAAATTGATGACGAGATCTTTGGTCTCCAATCCTCCTTGATCCATCAGACGACGGTAAATTTGCACAAGTACACTAGCGTATCTTGACGATTCAAAGCAAGCCTAGCTATCTAGATCCTACAAGCGGCGTACAAAAAACCGTATCTGCTTATTCGGTCCAGGTACTCGTTGGATTCGCCCGTTGAATGCAAGATGCATGCGTACCTGGATGTCCAACTAATTAACGAGCACACGTTACGCGATCGGACCACCTATACGCACGGCCCTTAAAACGGAGCAGAACGGCAAGAATCCACGCACCGTACGGCTGATGAAAGCTACAGGTGCGTGCAAGCAGCAAGTCGTTGTCTTGTCTCCGTTCGAGGCTTGCATTGCCTCCGCATTCACCTGTGTCCGTCACGGGCGGCGGATCGTCGGACACTAAGGCCAACTAGTGGTGTGTTTGATTGGATCATGCATGCAATGCAATGTAAATCCTTGAAAGCTTTCAGAATTTTTTTTGTAAATAATTCAAAATTTAATCAAAATTATAGAAATATATTTACGCAATTTTTTTTAAAGGAATGACCTTCAGTCACCGAACTATTGGACGACTGAAACCTATTGCCTAATGGCCGCGCGACACGGAGGCTATCCGTGGGCCGTTGGACGACATAATTGCAATCGCTAAGCGGTCAGGCGACTGGGACCTATCGCTCAACCGTCGGATAACTGCAGTTCCAGTTGCTCAACTGTTAGGCGACTAGAACTCGCCCATTTTTGCAACTGGGCCCTTGACCACGCATGGGGTAAATGACAATTGTTATAGGTAGGTAACATTTATCAGATTTTGTGTATGAGTTGTATTTTTTGGAAAAAAATAGGAGACAATGCCGGTTGATCTATTTACAATTTTTGTAGATTATGAATGATAGAAAATCTCTTAGATTGGCAATAACAGTTTGCGATCGTCGTATGTTGTTGTAGTGCAAAAAAATTTGTGAAATTTTATTTGAGAACGATTGGGATAGCAACGTTGGTAAGTACGAAGGTAAGTGATGTTGTTATGCAACCGGAAATTCGTATATGGAGATCTTGTTTTTTCATGTTGTTGAATGCCTTGCTACGCGAAAGAATTGAATAGGAAAAGACGAGGAAAAATGCTTTTGCGAATTAAAATAGGCTTCATAATAAAACTGCACGTAACACAGCGCATAGAGTTTGGTTACATGTACAAGAAAGATTATCATGTACAATGCAACAAACCTAAGTACTCCTACGATACATTATGCACCTTTTTTGGAATAGAAATAAATTCGACCTTCGGGGGACTAGTGCGGAACGCCCTGACCTACTGCGTAGACCGGAGCTATTTTCCCTTCCTTGCGAGCTCGGCGTTGAACTCCTCGGCGGTCTCTTTGACCTTGGCCACTATTTCCCTCTTTTTCTCGCACTCCCTCTCGCGAGCCTCGCGCTCTCTGCACGTGCACGCCTTGAGATGAGCTTTCGTCTCCCGACGTATATGTGCAGATTCCTCTTACTGCGGCACTTCTCCTGGATCTCACAGGCCCTTTTGACATCCCACTTCTCGAAGTTGAGAGCCCACTGGTCACGTGGGTGGATCTATAGGTCAATCCATTTGCGGTAGCCATATAACAGCTCCGGGGACTGCAGGTAGACGGGAGAGGTTGTTGGTTCGTACTTTAAAATAGAAATAGTAGGAGGAATACATTGTAACTGGTCCTTACCGGCTGCCGATAGCTTCTCGTGTCCCGACGGCGGTCGGGATAGTCACATGAGTAGTTTGCGCAACCCCAATAAAGATTGCCTAGGCTGAGCCGCTGATTAGAATTGAAAAACTTGCATAGGTCCCTGCACCAACAGAGGGGCGGCGTTTCTCCCTCGGGCGGGTGTTACGGCGAACACTCTGTTGGAACGTTAGAGATGGAGTTGCTGCTACGAGGGGCATCATTGCGGGGAGCTGACTTCCTTGAACGCTCCGCTTGTTCGTCCCAGGCCACCGCAGCTTTTACTAATTCGTTGCGGGCCACAGCAAATCTTGCTAGTTGGCGGGTCTCCTCCCATTGTTTCATCATCTTGTCCCATTGCTTCTTCTATCTCTTATCCATCCCGACATGGTGAAGTAAGTTCTAGTGTAGTGTTGAGTTTGGTTGTGTAGTGTTCTCTCCCAGATCTCTTCACCTCCTTTTATAAGGCAAAGTATTGGCATGGTGTGGTTATTTTCATATGAGTAGCCTACGAGGCAGAGTGATGCCCTGTCTTTCAGAAAAGTTCCTAGCGAAAAGCTGCTCCATGTGGGCTTCTCACAGCGCAAAGCTGTACCATTTGGTCTTATCACTGTGCGAAGCTGCCCCATCTGGTCTTGTCACTGCGCAAAGCTGATCCATCTGGTCTTGTCACTATGCGAAGCCGCACCCTTTGGTCTTGTCAATGTACAAAACTGGTCCATCTGGTCTTACCATTGCGCGAAATCGCACCCCTTGTTCTCGTCACTACGCAAAACTGGTCCATCTGGTCTTGTCACTATGCAAAGCTGCCTCGTTTGGTCTTGTCACTGCGCAAAGTTACCGTGTCTGGTCTTGCCACTACACAAAGCTGCACCATTTGGTCTTGTTACTTTGCAAAGCTAGCCCATCTGATCTTGTCATTGTGCAAAGCTACCCCATCTAGTATTGTCACTGCATAAAGCTGTCCCGTCTGGTCTTACCACGCGCAAAGCTGCACCCTTTGGTCTTATCACTATGCAGAGCTGGCCCGTCTGGTCTTATCATTGCGCAAAGCTACCTTGTTTGGTCTTATCACTGCGTAAAGTTGCCCCATCTGGTCTTGGCACTGTGCAAAGTTGCACCCCCCGATCTTGTCATTACGCAAAGCTGCCCCGTCTGGGACAAAGCTGCATAAAGGTAGCACATGACCTGATTTGTCATAAAATGCACGCCGCCTCCCCTCACAGGCTATAAAATGCATGCCCTATCCCCTACACCATCTGGGCGAGAGGTAGTAGTCCGACATCACTCAGCTTGCAAAGCAAAAAAAGGTCAGTACACAACCTACGTATGGTTAAAAGACAACACCGCTGGAGTGGAAACCTGGTTGTCCGGCGTTGGTCTAGTCTCCAAGCCACTTGAGGTATGCGCGTGCTGACCACCCCTAAGTCAATCGCCTCTTCCACGCTCCCAGGAGGCGGAACATGGCGCGACGCGCGATGCAACCGATCGACATGCTCATCCAGGAGGCTGTAAGGCCAGTCGACGTGCTCATCCAGGAGGTTGTAAGGACAGTCTGATCTACGAACTTCACGATCCATACTTGTAAAATGACTTCAAGTTAGCATTTATGTGGAACAAAAAACATCGAATATAAAGCAGCAGTAAATATAAATTGTAAATAAACAGACAAAACAATACTACGCTACCAGCACAGTGTTTCAAACAATACTAAAAAGGAGGAAATACCACAACGGTTGTACAAACGGTACATGCAAGGTATGATACAGTTGCTACGACACTACATACATCAAATGTGCTAACTAACAAAGCACAGATTACAATGTACAATGTTTTGTAGTCTTGAAGCCACTTTGCACACTTCAACAACTAGTTGCAGAAACCATGCCGGTCTGCTTACTCATTAACAAGTGCCTTACATCGTCTATCTGTGCGCCCCTCCTGACCGCAGTGCCTATAGCGTCTACCCAGCGCTCCGGCTTGCGCTTCGTCCATATCATTCGTAATATGACAACTCTATCGCCGACTCTTCCCACTCTTCAGCATGTTAACATCCGAAATCTAGGTCTTAACTGCAATATCCAAGGTGACGAAGTTCCCCACAACCTTGAACCTCCTAAGCTCGCCACACCATGCCTGCATCACCCTCTTCTTGAAGAAGTACTCGGACAAGAAGTTCGAAGGATCCATGCCCATAGTCTGGCATGCGGCGAGTACATGAGAGCATGGCTTGTATAACAGCTTTGGCTTGTTGCACGAGCAGCTTTGGCTCATTCTACGGATCCTAATTACACACTAAACAAACTATTTACTTCATGCAAAAAATATTGACTACAATATACAAAAATTTTTACCTCGCATAAGTAGCGAAACCTCTCCTTTCTCTCCCTTTCCTCTCCTCTCCTCTCGTTTTCTTCTCTCATTTTCTCTTCTTTCTTTCCCTTCTCCTTTCTCTCTTCGTGGCACGGCGTCGGCGATGGAAACGGCCGAGGGCTCGGCCGAAGACCGATTTATATGCGCGTTCGGTTGCTGAATGGTTGGGCGACTAGAATTGCAGCCACCCAGTGGTTGGGCGACTGGTCCCAGTCGCCTGACCGCTCGGCGACTGCAATTATGTCGCCTAACGGCCCACAGATAGCCTCCGTGTCGCGTGGCCGTTGGGCGAAAGGTTCTAGTCGCTTAACGGTTCGGCGACTGGAGGTCACTCATGTAAAAAAAATTTGTACAGATATATTCTTGTAATTTTGATTAAAAAATAGATTATTTACAAAAAAAAATTCAAGCTTTCAGTGCCATCAATGCAAGGGGAGAAGAGGGCGAGTAAGGGGTTTGGTAAACCGCCAAATCATGCAACCACTTTTTGGTACTGCTAGCAGAAGAGAATTAAGTCAACATTGATGGAAGCACTTGGCTGGACAACAAAGACCCTATCTTGGATGGCTTTGACAGGGGCTTCAACTTGCTCAGTGCAATTTGGACATCTGCTTACCTGACTGTAGCCACATCTTGGTTTGGAATGCCTAATTAAGCTTCTGGTAGCTTTAAGTCGAAGCTCAAAGCGAGAATTTTTAGCTCTCGTGCTCTTTAGATCCTACCTTAGTCTTATACAAAAGAATGTAATATTACTAGTAGTATTGTCGAAAAAAAATACTAGTAGTATCAGACTATCAATCTGTCCTATGCATGTGATGCAACACCAGTGTTTGTGTGGAACATGTCTTCAGATGAATCTGGAGCAAGAACTCGGCACTCCCAGATTGACCCCCTTTGAGGGCACTCAATTCCAACCAGATTCAGGGCCCCGCGCATCCTGCAACATGCTACCAATCCAACAACACACAAGCTAGGGTATGGTACAGTTTGTTATCAACACACCCCCTGACATGCAGTAATGCCAATTCAAATGTCTAAGACCAGCGGCATTGAATCATTTACAGGAGCGAACAATGGTCTCAGATGATCAGATCGGTAGTAAAATGCATCCTGTGTGGATATAATATTATTGCCCGGGGTCCATACAGCCTTGGCTGCAGGGCACACAACAAACTTGCGAAGGGACAAGTGAACAAATACAACAGGAAGAACAGGGGGAGCAATAAAAAAATGATGTGAAATCCTGTGCCGAATTGTTTCACTATACGTTTGAATCTGACTGAACATTGCTATAAACTACAAGTTCAAACTTAGCTGGTAGAATCTTTTAAACTTTATACTTTCAGATAAAACTCCTGCTGAGAGATATTGAAACCTACCATTAATTGGGACATATAGAAGTGCATCGATTCTTATAGCCAAATAGACTCTCGACAAGTTTTATCTGCACCAACCTGTAGATATCCATAAATAAAAAATTGTGACAATTTCTTTGCGATGAAATACTTTCTTTAAGAACCTTATTCCAAAAAGATTAAAACTTAAGATTGCTTGCATGTCATTCAAGTGGTTTTTCTAAATATAACCAGTCGATTTTATGACAATCGGATTACAATCGCACATTCTAGACCTCTCCCTCCCCTCCCTCAACCCTAGTCCCCACCACCACCACCCCGCGCCTTGTCCCGCTAGCTGCCACGGCCATCGCACCACCTCCCCACCTCCACTCCCTCGCTACTTCCAACATGGACAACAATCACAAAACCTAAATTATCCGTTTAGGGAGGGGGAGGGGACGGGCTGGCTATCAAGCCGAGTTGAATTTTGTCAAGCTTCGTTCAAAATTGACTTATTTTGATTTAGTATAATTTTGTTTATAGTTTAGAAGCAATTCTGTAATCTAGCTAACGAGCTGAGCCTAAGCATAGCTATGTTTTACTTAAAATCGATTCATTTCATTTTTTTAAAAAAAGTATAATCGGAGCAATTTTTTATCGAGCCCACGATGCTAGAGATGAAGACAGTGCTAGCGTGTGAATCTCATATAGGATCCGACGGTGAAAAATTTGACTGATTTTTTATAGTTTTCAGCCAACTTATGTATACCAAATCCGTTAATATGTTCTGTAAAAGAGCTCTCTTTCGCACAAAAACAGTTTGGAGACAGTAGCCCAGTGGTGCAAAGCATATAGGCGGGTACATGCAACAATGCCGTCACTGCACTGCCGCACGCACCTGCCATTGCTCAGGGGTTCCTTGGAGTGACATTGACGCCTATCTTTGCTGCCCGTGTACGTACCTGCCTGCCGGCGCCATTCCTTGGATCTCGCAGCCTTTTCAGTTTTTCTCCCACACCCTCCAAGCCAGAGAAACCTTCCCTCCTCCCTCCCTCCACCCCCTCCCTTTGAAATGGTTTGATGCCTGCGGCCATGTCCGGTCTCGCCAGACGCCTCCTGCTTTGCCTCCTCTTGATCGCGTCGTTCACCGTTCTTCTGATCCTCTCGATCAGCAGCAACGGCGAGAAGGACGCAGAGCCCGGTAATGGCGTCTTAAAATTCAGATTGCTGCTTGGTCACAACACACTGAACCTGAGGCCAAGGGGGCAACAGCAGAAGCAGCATGGCCATGCCCATACCCATGGCCCATCTCCAGCCCCGGCTCCGGCTCGTGCTCACTTGCCTCTGCTCCACAAGAACGCGCGGGTGCCGGACCCGGTCCCAGGAAAAGTCACCCGAGAGAGCAGAAATGCCACGGCGCAGAGCCCGCGCAACGGGGGAGGTGGGCATGGAAGCAAGAAAAGCGTGCAGCTAGTCGTCGTCGCCGCGGCGTCGGCGTTGTCCGGGGCGGCGCTGGTGCTCCTTGTCGTCCTCGTGGTGTTCCTGATGCGCAGGAAGTTCCAGAGGAGGCATGGGGGAGCTGACCAGAATGGCGCCACTAACAAGGTGAGCTTCGATCCGGGCCAGGACCTGTTCTACCTGGACGCCCTCAAGCAGTACATCGAGGCCGGACGCGACGATGGAAAGGCGCCGGAGATGGCCGGGCCAAAGGACGAACCCAAGTGTGAAGAAGAAGACGGTGAAGCTTGCTCCGACAACGACGGCACCGAGTCGGTGCATTCCTCGTGCTGCTTCCACTCGTCGCACTTCGCGTACTCCGAGCTCCGGGACGCGAAGGTCGGCCAGACCGATGCGGTATCGCCAACGCCGTCCGCCCGGTCAAGACGGCGGAGCTCTGCCCCTCCGACGCCCGCAGCTAAGAAGAAGGTCGCGAGTCCGAGTCCTTATTCGCCGCAACGCCCGCGCACGCCGAGCAATCAGGATCGGCTGTACCGAACCCACTCCCCGAGCTCGTCGGTGTCGGAGTCGACAGCGCAGTTGCTCAAGGACCATGAGCTCCGGAGAACCGGCCATTCCCTAAAGTTTCCAGAAGTACAGAGCGGCAGCGCGCGCCATGCAAAGGAAGCAGAAGCAGAGGCATGCACCGTGCGCTCGGACGCTGCAAGTGGCAATACGGTGCCGCCACCACCTCCGCCTCCTCCTCCTCCGCCACCGCCGGTAGTACAACAACAGCAGATTGTTCAAGCAAGTGTTGGTCCCGGCGTTCCGCCGCCGCCGCCGCCACGGCCACTACTGAAACAACAGAATAGTAGTGGCCCGATCCTCCCGCTGCCGCCCGCGCCGCCTGGTCTGTTCAGGCAGGGCGCACCGGTAGGGCAGAACGGCGCGCCGCTGCCTAAGCTGAAGCCGCTGCACTGGGACAAGGTGCGCGCCGCGCCCAACCGCCGGATGGTGTGGGACAGAATCCGATCGAGCTCATTCGAGTAAGCCTGGATCAAACTCCACGTACCGTTTGTCACGCACTTCCCTGTGAATTCGAAGTGTAAGATTTTCGCAACTATTTGCTTCACAGATTGGACGAGCAGATGATCGAATCGCTGTTCGGGTACAACTCGAGGTGCTCGGCGAAGCACGAGGAGGTCCAGAGCCGGAGCCCCTCGCTCGGCCACCACGTCCTGGACCCCAAGAGGCTGCAGAACATCACCATCCTAATGAAGGCGGTGAACGCCACCGCCGAGCACATCTACGCCTCTCTGCTGCACGGTAATCAAACTGCACGCACGCGCACGGATCAACGCATCTGTGTAGTACGACCGCACGTACAAATCTCTTACTTTGTAGAGTTTATTGGTTCGGTTGTTGGGTTGGTGTGCAGGGAACGGCCTGACGGTGCAACAGCTGGAGGCCCTCATCAAGATGGCGCCGACCAAGGAGGAGGTCGACAAGCTCTCCGGCTACGACGGCGACGTCGACAGCCTGGTCCCGGCGGAGAGGCTCGTCAAGGTAGCGCTTACGATACCGTGCGCGTTCGCACGAGTGGAAACCATGTTGTACCGGGAGACCTTCGCCGACGAGGTCGGCCACATCAGGAAGTCGTTCGCAATGCTCGAGGTGAGCAGGACAGGGAAATCTTGAGTTCGTTGCAATGGTGGCCTCGTACTAGTTCTGCTCGTAATTAGACTATTCCGAGATTGCACATGACATGCTGTTCTTCGTGTCTGAAAGGACGCGTGCAGGGAGCTGATGTCGAGCAGGCTGTTCCTGAAGCTGCTGGAGGCCGTGCTCAAGACCGGGAACCGGATGAACGTCGGGACGGCGCGGGGCGGCGCCTTGGCGTTCAAGCTCGACGCGCTGCTCAAGCTCGCCGACGTCAAGGGCACCGACGGGAAAACCACGCTACTACACTTCGTGGTCCAAGAGATGACCCGGTCACAGAAGTCACCGATGCGCGCGGCCGAGGGGACGGATATCGTCACCGGACTCGCCGCCGAGCTCACCAACGTCAAGAAGACGGCGACCATCGACCTGGACGTGCTCACCACGTCGGTGTCCAGCCTATCGCACGGCCTGTCCCGGATCAAGGAACTAGTGGGGAGCGACTTGTCCGGCGAGGAAAGGAACCAGTGCTTCGTCGCCTTCATGGCGCCTTTCGTCAGCCACGCCGACGAGGTGATCCGGGAGCTGGAGGACGGCGAGCGCCAGGTGCTCGGGCATGTCAGGGACATCACCGAGTACTACCACGGCGACGTCGGCAAAGACGAGGCGAGCCCGCTCAGGATCTTCGTCATCGTCAGGGACTTCTTGGGGATGCTAGAGAGGGTGTGCAAGGAGGTGAGGGGAGCCAAGAATTGCCATGCTGGGAATCCTGCCCTGAATAATGTATGATACCGCAAAACGGAAAAAGAACAACATTGTAATTCTTGATTTTTTTTGGTAGTTCTTGATCTTGCCAGATTAGAGCAGAATTCGTTGTAGATCAGAAGCATCCATTTCTCCTTCCTTCTGATGTGCATTCGCGAACGAAACAACCTTGATCGAGCATACCTAGTCAAATTACAGGCCCGTTTTTTTTCTCCGAAGCTAACGATTTTTGGCTTTTGCTACAGTACCTAACTTTCAAACGGAGTATTTTCTCAAGACGGTGTCTACAAGTTAAACAATGTACACGTTAAAAGCCCAATATTTGTACCATCCAAAATCGCAAGTGCGTATCTCTCTCTTCGTAATCTGTACCGTAAACAACCAAAATTCAAAAATTTCAGCCAAAAGCCATAAGCCGCAGCCGTTGCCAAACAGGCCCACAGGGTACGTGCGTTTCTGATACTGCTGTTGGGTTGATCTCTCGGCTAACGACTTCCGAGATTTCAGGGAGGTTTCCCCTCCACTCGCGCCCTGATCGGGGGCGCAACCAACTTGATATGGTTTTGGTCCTGGTCACCGAGCGCTAAATAAAAAAAAGGAAGAAGGGATTCGGTAGGGCTAGTTTTAACGCGGTTGTTCTAGGCCCCGATAATCTCGCACACTCCCGATCTCTGACGAACACTTAGATGAACGAAGACCGAAGGCCACCTCCGTCTTCATCCACGGCTCCGTCGTCCCCATCAGCCACCTCTACATCTACCGAGCACCGGCCGTCTCTATGGCTTTTCCAAGTTCGGGTACGTTAATCACGCTTTCGCTCTAAGTGTTTTGGCTAGGTGTTCATACTTGATCTAGGGTTAAGGTTTTTGATTCATGTTTAGATTTAGATTAAGGTTTACAACTGCATATTAAATGGAGTGTCTGATACTGCAAATAACTTTTGATTCGGGAGTGTAGGTTCCTGAACGCTGAGGTGTACAGTAGAGGAACTCAAAACTGGCACAAAACAACCGCGACATGATGCGCGAACCAGTAGTGCTACTTGAAACAAAACAAGTTGTCGTTTGTTTGTTCCCTCGTTTCTTCCCCTTTTGTCTCCTTGCCCTTATTCTTTTCCCGTAGAATTCCAGTCCGTTTGCGTCACTTGCAGAGTTTCAGAGCCCAACGTTCAGAGCCTCGTGCTCTTTCTGTCATTCACCCCGAGTAATTAAGGGTCTGATTGACAAGTCACAAGTCGATCGGCTTTTGGCTTTTACTACAGTATCTAACTTTTAAACGGAGTATTTTTTTTAAGACAGGATCTACAAGTTAAACGTAGCACACGTTAAAAGCCCAATATATGTACCAGCCAAAATCGTAAGTGAGTATCGGTCTCTCCGTAATCTTCACCTTAAACAGCAAAAATTCAAAAATTTCAACCAAAAGCCATAAGCCACAACAAAAAAGAACAGGCCCTAATCTGCTAGTATCCGCGTCCTAAACAATGACGCTGCATACTTTTTCGAAGAAATTGTCGCTGTGGTGAGATCAGCATAAACAGCGTATAAGCCAGGTTCTTTTCGGCTTCTAAAAACTGCTTTTCGGTTTTTCTATAGTAATTAACTTTTAAACGGAGTATCTTTTTAAAACAGGATCTACTAGTTGATTGTATTACATATTGTACCGACTTTATTTATATCGGTAAAAACCACACGTGAGTTTCTGTTACTCTTTAATCTCTCGCACGAACAGCCTAAAAAACACAAGCCACCGCCAAAAGTCACAAACCGCAGCTAAAACGAACATGCCCACATACTGGTCTTCGCTTTTCTTTCATTCAGAGGAATATGTTTCCCCACTGGCCTCTTCGAGTTCGAGGTTTACATGAAGTAGTAGCATGAGTTCTTTTAAGGTGCATGTGCACCACTTACCCCTAAGAGGTAAGAGTTAGGATGAATGCTAGCCTTCCATTGTCCAAGGGTATTTCATCAGTGATGCCTAGATGGTATAAGTGTTTTTTGTGATTCAGAGTACTCAAATTTTTTAGAAGGGTGCATATATGGGAGAATGAGATTTGAGTGTTTTTTATGGTTCAGAACACTCACATTTTTTAAGGGGTATATATATGAAAGAAGGGGAATTCGAATATTTTTGTGATTCGGAACACTTATATTTTTTGGAGGGGATGCATATATAGGAGAAAAATCTAAGAGCTCCGAGTTCAAAAAAATACCCGATTGCTGATTAGGACTTCCCTTTTGTTAACCCATTATAGCAGGTTAGTGGGTCAGAGAGGAGCAAGCTCGCATGGTAAGACAGCCGCCAGGTGCGCTGCCGCCCGCCCAGGCTTGAGAGCTCGCGGCGCCTCATTACGCATGCACGTGGGTGCTTTCAGTGGTCAAAATGCGTGCTCACGCTCTGTGAGATCTTTGCATCTCTGTCTCATCTCAAGCGTATGTATTGGATGTACCTACATGGGTGTGTGTGGTGTGGGGTGTGTGTGCGTGCATGCATGGGTACGTCATTGTTGTACTCGCTTCAAAAAAAAAGTTAGTGGGTTAGAGCTAAAAATAGCAACATCATAAATAACTAGCAAAGTGTTTGTACGTTATAATGAAATACCAAAAGAGAATGATATATATCATTTATGCAACATCAGTATGGTAATTTAGTAAAAAAAATCTCCAAATATATTGTATGGTTTCTTAGGAACTTATCTGCATGTGATTTCACTACTACAAAAAGGCTTATATTAGACGCCTCATTACAGACGGTTTACCAAAACTGTCAGTGTTAAATGCAATCACAGACAATTTAGGTTTAGAGACCGTCCGTGTTGCTGCCAGCGCTAAAAACTGTCTGTGAAGAGATAATATCATAGACAGTTCATGGTGAATACCGTCTGTGAAGTATCACTGGTGGTTCTTACCAAGAACCGTTTGTGATATTTGGCAATATCACAAACAGTTTTTTATTTATACCGTCTGTGGTTTGTATTACAAACTGTTATCATAGATGGTTTGTATTAAAAAACCGTTTGTAATATGTTTTCCGCCTTATAATCCTCTAAAATTTCATAATCTCCCGTCTGAAGTCGAGTAGGATTTTGTTCCAAGATATCTTTAGTAAAACGGGCATAACTTTTGTATACGGTGTCCGTTTTCAACGTTCTTATACTCGTTAAAAAGCTAATGACGAGCCCGATCCAAAACAAATGACCGACTGATGCTAGTTGCCCTCTAAGACATCCAAAATAGGCCATCCTTAGCCTCAAATTTGTGTAACAAGTTTTTGATTTCTATTTTTGCCAAAATTTTCGATCTTCCGTTCGGATTTGGGGTTTGCCATAACTGCAAAGTTGTAGATCTCATCGAAACCTTTTAAACGATCATATATAAGCTATATAGAACTTTTCTATTTTATCTTTTGAGACCAACTATTTACATTGTACTGGTATATACATATATTGTCTTCGATAATTATGTATCACAAACAGTTTGTGGTTCAAGCCATCTGTGATAATTATGTATCCCTGATCGCTGGGCCCATCGATCCTTCCCAACACAATCCCAACCAATAGAAACCCACAAACCCCCACCCCACATATTGTAGCTCCACCTCTTCGTCCCTGCGCTTATTCCGCCAAAAATTTTCCCACTCCCAACTCTCACTCCCCTATACATACTCACCCAAACCCATCCTCTACCACGCTCAAAATCTCTCCAGCCTCCTCACCGTCCTCCTCCTCGACTCCGACCCTAATGACCCTTATAAAGTAGACGGTACGCAAGTCTACGTGCAGCAAGGCGCCATAGAAGCAGCTAGCTTCCAAGACGGTGGTCAAGTTGGTGCCGGCGATATCCAGCTCGCGTGCTGCATCAGGGGCGAGAGGGTCTAGGCATAGAGGCCTCGTCGGCGTGATTGAGCTTCTACTATTTGCTAAGATATCTACTTCTTCTCTGTTCTAGTCATGTTTAAGAGTTGAGTTTGTAGGATTAGGAGATGTGTTCTTGTCATATTCTTGATATGTTAGATGAGTAACCTATTCGTTATGTTATTATGCTGTAATGGTGGATTCTAATCTTAATAAAAATGGAATGCAGTTTTGTGTTTGCTACTGTATTTGCTTGTTTTCAAATGGTGTAGCTAACATTTCTTGAGGCTAGCAAGAAAAAAGAAAAAATAATTAGGTATAGAATGAACTATCATAGACGGTTTGTGGTATAAACCGTCTATGAAGAACTATCGCAAACGGGTCGAACCAAAAACCGTCTGTGATACTCGCACATCACAGACGGTTCTATCTACCAACCGTCTGTGATGCGAAAGTATCATACATGGTTCTATATACCAACCGTCTATGATACTCGCCCATCATAAATGGTTGGTAGCTAGAACCGTCTATGATGTGTGAGTATCACCGATGGTTTTTGGTTCGAGACGTCTGTGATAGTGTTCTTTACAGATGGTTTTAGTTATAAACCATTTGTGTTGTATTTATCATAGACGGCTCACAAATCGTCTGTGATAACCTCCGATTATCACTGACTCATGAATTTAGACGGTTCAGAAAACCATATGTGATAACAGTTTCGAACCGTCTGTGATGACTCTTTTTGTAATAGTGTTTATATCTTATTTATACTCAGATTCATGTTGAAAAAGAGACAACTTAACAATTATAGATGTGATCCTGAACACATACAACATCGGTTACATGGTGGCATACGTCGCCTTGTGTCCTGTGGTGTCGTTTAGCAGGCAGAAGAAGCAGGCACGACGACGCAACTCATTGCCTTGCCGACCACCTTGTCGATGAGCACGGACCTCGGCATTGGAGACTCCTCATGATTCCATCACAGCAACTAGCACCTTCTTTGGTAACTTTGCCAACTATGCCCATGTTGGCAAAGGTACTTAGGTGCAGCACCATGGCAGTGGCCAGCATGACACGACTACAGCAATGGCCCGGGTTCTCGCAAGGTGTCGAAGGGACGCATGCCCACGAGGCTATGATGATGGCTCGTGCGCACCCATGAGATGACGGCGGCGACACCCTTTGCAAAAGTGACAATAGGCAGTGACGACCACAGCGGTGGATTAGTTTTGATACCATGTAGATTTCGAAAAAAATATGTGTATTTCGTAGGACCTAACACCTTTTATTTATATAGATACAAAAGTGCAATTAGGCCCTTAGAGGATTATTTCTAATACACCAACACTAGGTCATCAACCGCTCAATCGTTGGCTTGCCCTTTTAAAGTTTAATGTGCTTGCTATTGGGGTAGTGGTTAGCAGCTAGCAGCTTGTAGCAATTTATGAGGATGCCCGCACGCGTCAGTGTTTTGACCAGCTTTCTTGTTGGTTCTTGTAGAATGGCACGCAAATATGGAGGATGGGGAAGAGCGCCCCAGATGCATCCAAGGATGACTCGTTAGTATGTGTGTTTGTGCCGAATGCATGAGCGCAGGCATCAACCATGATCAATGCCAGTTTTCAACTTCTATTTCGGTCTTTGTCGTGGGTCATTTTAAGCTATTCGGTGTTGTGCTTTCAGTTGCAATATGTAGTCGTTCTCCAGCCTCCACCATGTGTGATGTTTATATGGACTTTTCAATAAGATCAATAAACTCATTGCGTGAAAATAGACCTTGTTTGCCTTTCTTACTCATTAGTCATCACATAGTGCCTTTTTGGATTTTTCAAGCCTTCTAGTACCTATATATCAAGTGTGTGAAGTGTGAACATGTCTGCAATTCTGCATGAACCTGAGCAGGCTAAAGTACCACCGGTGGCTAGTAACATATTCCCAGCAATTATCAGTGGAGTGATCCAAAAAAGTTTGTAGGGTCAAATATGCTACTACACATGTCAAATCTCATAATTTTCTGTAAGTGTTGGGGTCTTGTGCAAATGTTGAAGGGCCGGGTGGCACCACTTCGGAGCCAGTTAGATGACCCTATGGACCCATACATTTTTGTTGGAAGAATATCATCTACCGTGGTAGTTATAACAACATAGTGTGTCTTTTTACTCCCACACTCATGCTCTTCAAAAGGTCTACAAAATCGATGAACTCAATTGGTTCAAAGGGTTGAAATCATAGACCAACCTCCACTTATTTCAATTGTACCCTAAGCAGCAAGGATGATTCATGCAAAACCCTACCCGCCGCATCTAACGACCTCAACTTTTGAGCATGATTTACATAAAGCCAAGCCTACATTCTCAATAGGGAGATGTAGTTAGTGGACGCGAGCCGCTTCCTCCTCTCCCCCACTCGACGGCCTAGCCCCCAATAGCTTTCATAGCCTTCATCAATGCTTTTTGCCACTTACTATGCTTTCGTTGTCACCATCAACGATTGGTGAAACTTTCTCCACCTTACCACTCTACCTCGTTCCCATATCCGCTTCCTCCCAAAACCTCACTAGTTGGTATCTTTAGTGATCCGTGGCTGATGCATCACGCCCTTGATGCCCCACCACCTATCGTCACAATGCCGACAACCCAAATTGTAAGGTTCGGAGAGCTCGGCAAACCCTGTTAGCAAGGGGACATTAAAAGATTTGTGACTATCACCAAGGCACCCTTCATTTTTGCTATTCACACATGGAGAAGGAAGTAGCGAACACCTTAGGAAATGATGAATCTGATCCAATAGATGAGATCATGCGCTTACAAGATCGAACAATGTCAGCGGGCATACTGGAGATAAGTTTTCAGCAAACACTCACTAAATAGTGTTTTCATAACTAAATTAACATTTCAACACAAATAATATAGTTTGTTTTCATATGTACAATTCAAACTTATAAGATCACATATGGGCTTGAAGGGTGATTGTTTGCTTATTGGTTCTCATGAATTGTGAAATTTTGCGTCGATTTATTGAATTGGTGGAATGGAACGGTTGCCAAATAATTCCCAAACTATATGGTGTGACACATTTGTTTTTTGATTGATGCCTATAATTTAATTCACACCATCTATATATTTGATGGATATTTCTGTGGATTTTTGACATGTTTTTCAAAATTTGATCACACAACTTGCGATTTTTTGAGATACGAACTAATCAACCATCACCGACTTAAAAAAACGAGAATGAGAATTCCCTGGCCACATGGCTCCTTGCCCAAACGGCCGGCCCCGGTAAACCCCCCCACCTCTATGGACACGTGTCGCCCGCGAGGAAGATCGCGCCCCTCCGCCTTCCCCATCGGACGGTCCCAATTCCACGACGAGCTGCATTACGAACGGCGGACAGGGCCGGACAGGTAGAACAAGACGCGCAGCGCATGCCCCCCTTGCCCGGTTCGGTTCCGGCGACACCCCGCAAAAGGCTGCCGTGTCGCCTCGCCCCGCCCGCCCGCCCGCTCGCGCTGCCCCGATCGGCGGTGGCGGAGGTACACCTGTCGGGGTACGCGCAGCAGCGCCCCTTCACAAAGGCGCCGGGGCGACGTGGCCGAACGCCGCACCGCTCCTCCGCCCCATATTTTACTCCCCCAGACGCCACTTGCTTCCCCTCTCTCTCCACTCGTCCCCATGACTCCACCACCCTCTATACAAGAGCACCAGCGCTCCGTCGCCTGCTCTCTCATCGATCCGGCCAAATCCTGCTCAAATCTCTCGCCTCGCTGTGCGCCGGCGGTTGGCGCTTCCGATCCGCGCCCGCTCGGCTCGCCTCGTTCCTCCGTTGGATCGGGCCGATCTATCCCCAGCCCATGCCTCTCGGTGCCCTCCTGTCCAGTTGCTCGCTGCAGGAGCTGGCTGCCGCTAGCTTGTTACTTGCATCTATGCTGCTCCGATCCTGCATGGCGTGTTTTCTCAAAATCGTACCTCCCAATTTCCATGGCCTCCCAATTTGCTCTTTCCAGTGTCGCTTCCACTTTTCTACGCCATTCCCTCCATCTAGGGTTTCAAGCTCAAGCTCGGCGCCGGCGTCTCAGGTGAAACCTAACCTCCTCCTCCTCCTCCTTCTTCTAATTTTACGCTCTTTTTTTCTCTCTAGCTAAGTAAGTGGTTGTTGCTACCGAGTTAATTGTCTACGTGTGCAATTGTGCCTAGTGTAGTTGTGTCTCGTGCTGAAAGTTCTATTAGGTCTCGTCGTAGCATAAAATTACGAGCGCCTTGCTTGATCTGGACAGGTACTAGTGATGCTAGGATTTTTTTTGAGACGCGAAATGCTACTGGAATTAGCGTTGCTGAGCTTTTGTTTAGTGAGGACTTCGCTGCTTCCAGCGGTACTTGGGAGACTCTTGTTAGTTGATGCGCGTAAATGTTGAAATTCTGTGCTGCAGCATGGGGGATCTCGCTGTAGTGTCTGCATGTTCTTCATGTAGCCATGTGGTTTATAAGGAGCTTAAATATGAAGTTTTGTGGTTTGATTCCTTAGTTCTATGGTTGATTGTGGATATCTCAAATTTTGGTGATTAGGCATGAGGGAGGATTAGAATTTCATTCAACTCTGGGTAGACGCAGTGGTTTTGCGGTGGATTAAGAAATGTGGCACATTTGTTTTCTAGTTGTGAGGGTTTTGGTATTTGCTTTGGGTTGTATTTGGTCTATGTGTTCGACTGCTCGTTATGCAGCAATCAAGGCTATGTAATGTCTTAAGATATTTTTTTTGCTTGTTTGGTTAATAGGCTTGCAATATTTTCTTGCAGGCGTATGTGTAAGCATGGCAGTTAAACGCAAAATAGTTTGTCAGTCTGCCAATGCTGGAGGTCATGCATATAATATGGGCATAGCATAATTGGTCAATTAATTTACTAAAATATTAAGCGTGCAGCCATATGTTATGTTACATGTCATTGCCAAAATGCATTTGTTTTCACCATGGGAAAGGTGAATTAACACTGTGCTCAGTCTAAGTCACAAAAAAGGGCCACCATGGGAAGTGTGTAGTCAAATCATTTGTATTTTAATGAATAACATGTTTATGAATATTTAAACTGGGTGCGTTAAAATGATATTTAGTAGATTTGTCTCGAAAAATCCTCATAATATGATCTTATTTGGTTCTACAAATATATTTGTTATTACAACATATTGGTGGTTAAAGTTGTATTTTGAAGATCGTACTAATGTCCAAAGTAACACTTTTTTGTGACTGGAGGGGGTAAAATTTGATATCTTTTTTTATTAGCATAAATTGAGTTTAGACTTGAAAATTAATGGTAGAATACTTTGGGGATTACCTTCACAATTTCCTTTTTTCATTGGGCATTAATGTGATGCCTGAAATATTGAAGTGACAGGGTTTTATGTTCACATGAGAAGTACAAAGTGAGATCGCCTTATTATCCTTTGCCTGTTGGTTTTGTAGAAACCTTTTCTTCATAGTTTGCATCACAATATGCTATACTATCCTTAACCTGGTGGCATAAAAAAATGTTTGTGAACGCGCGCACGCACACAAAAAAGTTTGTGAAGGTTGTTTGCACCACCATGTTGGAATGACTGTTTCCTTATGATGAAGCATAGCACTTCATCCATTAGCATTAACTATTGAGATGTAAAGAGTGAAATCAGGTAGATTGGTATTTCTATATCTTGCATTACTTGTTCAAATATGGTGTTTCAAATTGTCTGTGTTCAGTACCTAATAATGGTACAAATCCACTTGGAGTGGCTATGTGTCATACATCCAAATCTAGACTCTGTATATCAGAATCAAATGACATGATGTAATTGGATCATTTCTACTTAATTTGCGGAGCTAAATTAGTTTTTAAAATTATGCATAGGTTGATGGTTCTACCAATCTACCAGGTTGTCTTAAAAAAAAGAAGAAGAAAAAAGGCCTTCTTTTGGGAGCAAGTTAATACGAAATGCTTTTCTTGTTTGTAGAAGGCTTAAGTATATATTGCCATAGTACTTATGAAGCAAGCATAGCCTGCACATAAAAGAAAGGTGAGCTGAGCATATGCTTGACTTTCTAGTTTCTGAACATATGTCACTAGCATAGCTTGCAGGGTAGTTTCCCCAAAACATCACCAAAACTTTAGTGTTAATCTCAATTTTGAATTGCACATCTCTTTTACCTGAAACTTCCAGATAAATCGGGCGTGTTTGATGCTTACACATTCAGTTTGGTTTTTCCCTAAACTGTTAATGATCATTAGCTCATAATTGGATCTCTTTAGCTTCATGGAGGAGATAAATTTGATCATGACATACTCTCTGTGCGTGATGCAAGGACAAACATAGGTCATGCTCTATGGCAATGTTATTAAGTCGTCGACTGATTGGCCACTAATCCACAACTAGTCGTCAAGTCAGTACACGGCGGACGACTAGGGAGGCTGACTCAACCGAAGCGACTAGTCGGACAGCCGGACGACTAGTCGGCGACCAGCTACGACTAGCCGGGCTTTGTCTAGCCGCTCGACTAGGAGGCCCACTCAGTACTTCAGTTTCAGTTTGAGGCCCACTAGGAGATGCTCGGTTCGAGAGTTAATACCACTATATCCACATCATCGTCATCAAGCATGATCTCTTCTTCTTCTTCTTCTTCATTGCCCGAGTGTGGCACATCTTCTTCAACCATCCTTAATGCACATCACATGCCGACTGTAGGTCAAAGGCTCACCAATAGCCCTCCTAGGAAGATTACGACCTTGAAGCTCGCGTGATGCACGAATGGCTTCATCAACATGGTCCCACGTAAGGTCACACTCACGAGCACCATGAGGTGGTTCGGCCATTGGGTCAACCCATTCATTGCCCCAATCAAACTCTTCTATGACCAAGGGGTCATAACTTTTGCCACCTTCCTCACGCCGCTTTTGAAATCTACTTGTCATCTTTCGGTTGTATGCAACATAGACCAAATCATTCAATTTTTTGTGCTCTAATCGGTTCCTTTTCTTGGTATGGATCTACAAATGTTCAAAGTAAGCAAAAATTAATAATATGTTTGCTGAAATTTTGCTAACAAAATTAATCAACTTGACTTACAAATTCAAATGCACTCCAATTTCGCTCACAACCGGATGATGAAGCACAAAGACTAACGATACGCTTTGCATATCTTTGTAGCTCAATGGTTCTACCTCCATATGAATGCCACCAATCAACTAAAATGACAAAATACATGTATGTATTAATATTATGACTTAAGACTAAAAATAACATACATACTAAAATTTAATAGTTAAAACTTAAAACACTTACGAGGGCTCCTTGAGTTGATGTTTTGGATTGCCATTTTATTTGAAAAGACATCTTCACGTTGGTCCTCATAGAGAATACCTTGTTGATCGATCTTGTTTCTAAGATCCTCATCTTCTATCATTCTTGCAAACACATCAGTGAAGCAACCCCTTAACTCCCCAACATATGCATCATCACCCTTCTTCTGGATGGCAAATAATTTCCCTGGGTTCAAATGCCCCATACAGTGGGGTGTCCATTTGCTTCTCCTAACGCTCTTCTATAATTTTCATGATGCTCTTGAGCAAACTTTTCTTGTTTTGGGTAGGGAAGGCTGCATTGATCTTTTCTTTTGCTTGAGCCATGAATGCTGCAACCTCTGGCATGGCAGGCTTCTCATCACCATCAACCATCCTCAATACAACAAGAAGTGGCTGTGTAGTTCTAAGGCAATCCTCAATTGAATTCCAAAACTCTCTAGAAAGCACAATGGCATACACTTTTTTTTCCAGCCTCCGTCTTTGCCAATTTGGTCATAGTCCAATCATTATCAGCAAATAGATACCTCAAAGCGTCTTTGTGCTTGTGCACACTCCGCAAAGTAAGGAATGCTGTGGCAAACTGAGTAGCTGCAGGTCTCGCAAGATCCATCCCACCTGTCTTCTCCCTCATTGCACTAAGAAGCCCCCCATGCCTGTAAATAAAAGTGGTGACATGCCGGGCACGTGCAATGGGCTTCTTAAATTCCTTCAACTTACCTATGTCTTCCAACATAAGGTCTAAGCAATGTGCAGCACATGGGGTCCAAAAAAGTGTAGGAATCCTCTCCATGAGATGCTTGTCCGCTGCCTTATAATTAGCACCATTATCGGTGACAACTTGAACAACTTTATCCTTTCCAATGTTCATGATCCGCTTCTCTAGCAAATTAGCTAACATTATTGCATCATGCGCTTCACTTGATGCATCAACAGACTTCAAGAAGAAAGTCCCTTCTGGATTGTTGACAAGAAAGTTAATCAAATGTTGCCCCCTTCTATCTGTCCAACCATCCGACATGAGTGTGCAACCATATTGCTTCCACATCTCCGCATGCTTCACCTTTGAATTATCTATCTCCTTAACCACCTCCTCAAGCAATGGCTCCCTTAGCACATGGTAGCTGGGAGGTTTGTACCCAGAACCATACTATGCAATGACCTCCATAGCAATCTCGAATTGTCATGAATTTGCGGCATTAAATGGTATGTCACACTCATAAAAGAAATTGGCTATCTCCATGTTGACGGCATGCCTTTCTTCTTTGGTCCTCATGCTGGACTGAATGCTACTTTGAGAAGCCCGTTTAACATATCTTTGCTCTACAACCTCTGTGGGTGTACGTCGAAGCATTGCGCCAATGTACTTTTTGGTCTCCTTTGCCATCTTTGGTGGTGGATCCTTGAACTTCAAGGCATATTGCTTTCTTTTGGCAGCTGTCCCTGAACTTGGCTGCACAACACCTAACATCTTGGGACTTCTCTGTCACATGATCTCCATCTTGTTCTCTTTCATCGTCATCTAGGAAGAGTGGCCTCTCCTCCCTCTTCTTTTTCATCAAAGCATCATGCATCTCTCGTGTGATTGTTGTGGTTGTTTTGGCACACTTTTGAACATCTCCAAACCCACCAACAAGATGCTCCTTGAGCCTCGTTATTCCTCTATGTACAATTTTGCCACAAAGTGAACATTGCACCGAATCTCGGTTGCCAATTATTGGCCAAAACCCATACTTCCATCCTGGATCATTTGACTTTGCCCTCCGTTTAGGATCGGTCATTGGATCATATGAGGCGGCGTTAGAGCCCTCTGTGCTTTCAGTTGCCATTTGTGATATGTCGTGCTTCTGCATGTTGCAAACTAGCATTAGCATATGACTATGATTATTGATTGTAATTAGTAACTAGTATATAGCAGTACTACAGTAGCCTACACATATAGCAATTAGCAGCATAATTATATATATATACCAGACTAACTAGCAGAGAGTGTATTCAGTAACTATTTACTCATTTACTGTTCAAACCTCATACTACCGATCGCAACGCAAAACAAAAATTGGTCGCCACTCGGCCAGACGTCGCTTCATTCGTGAACAGATTGGCGACACCGCGCGGTCCGCGACAGATGGAGGCGAGTGGCGAGAGGAAACTTGCCGGTGGAGGTGACGGAGAGCTAACCGACGAAGCAGGAGGCGGCGGCGGACCAGAGGAGGTGGCAACGAACCGGAGGAGGCGGCGGCGAAGCAGGAGGCAACGGTGGATTGAGGTGACGGCGGATCCGACTGCGGCGAGACTCTCTCCTCGCTTTTTCGCCCAGCTGCCAAAACCCTAACCGTGAGTATGTCAGTCTGACTAATACTACTCTTGAGTCTCGACTTTTAACACCCCCCACCCCTACGGCGTCCGCCGAGCGGCGTCTTACCGTTACAACGCCGCCATGACGACGCCACACCGCCATATCGCCGCCATGGCAGACGGGATACGGCGCACCTGGAGCTACAGGCCGCCACGGCGATATGGCGACGAGATATTGCCGATATCGCGACGCCATAACAACCATGATGCTGGGATTACCTTAATTCGCTAGACCATCTTATTCAATGCTCTCTCTTTTGAGGATTACATATGGGTTGACTAAGCTTACACAGTGTGATGTATGGCTGTGAGGTTCTTCAGGACTTGATAACTTGCAATAACTTGTAATGGTGATCATGCTTTATTTTCCATAGTATTACTGGGATTACCCTTGATCATGATTCATCTATCTTTTTAATGAGCTAGCTGAATTAGCTTCCAAAGTGAGCACTGAACATAGTTAGATTCTGTATTTCTGTCCTATCACTTGTCAAATGGACTATGAAAAGATATTGCCTGTAGTACTAATCTAACATTATTCTGAACAGAGAGCAGTTGTTGATTCTTCCCACTATCTTTGCTTGTTAGGTAGGAGTTTTGGGTTTGGCTTCATAGAGATGAATTTATGTATGCGGTGGTGAAATTGTATGCTCTCTGCTGTTTTAGAATTTGATAGCTTGGTTTGCTTGTCTGAATAGCTGTTAATCCAAAGCAGAAATACTGCTGCTAAGTTATCCCGATATGCGATACGGTACGACGATACCGCGATATGATATTTTGCAAAAACAAGGATACGTTGATATGACAAGTATGTGTATTTAAAATTAAAAAAATGTAGAGAGGTTACGAAGAGCGAGAAACTGATATTACCTTGATGAATGCTATATATTCCTTGCCTCCCTTAGAAATGAAACAGCGAGTACATCCACTTGCCAAGACGGTGGTGACGGTGAGCGGTGGGGCTCATGGGACGATGGCGGCGGAGGCCGACAGGGAGGCGGGAGGGGCGGCGGGGGCGAGGAGAGGGGCGGTCGGCGCGGCGGCGGGGCAGGAGATGGGTTGCCGGCGAGGGGTTAGTGTGGGTCAGGGAGAGGCGCGGCTGGCGACTGGCGAGAGCAACAGGGAGAGGAGCATGGATAGGGTCGGTCGGCGAGTGAAGGGATAGGAGTAGGGATAGCCGGATAGGTTTTGCTGGGGTTAGAATTGGGCCGGGCTTGTAGTGGGCTTTTGTTTGAATGGTTTTGGGTCAACAAGTATCAGGAAGTATCGGCGGAGTATAGCAATTAATTTTATGTATTTTGAAAATTAAATTCTGCCGATACTTCCCGATACCGTATCGCTGTATCAGATACGCATCGAATTCGGGAACAGTAATTCATCGGAGTATTTGTGCTTCTTAGTTTTGGTGATATGTATAGATTTGCTAGAAACCATAGTCCCCCTCTGTTGCAAAGCTTTTGCCAGTTTCACTATATTTTCCCAATTATTTGATGTTTCTTATTTAGCATAATTTGTGGTAGTGTTGCAACGTTGTAAAAGGTGTTTAGCATGAAGAAATGATTTATATCACGGATGTGATTTTTCCACATATACATGCAGGTACATGTATTATCACCACCGTCAAATGTGCCTTGAGATTGATGCAAAATTGCAAACTTTCAAAATTCAAACAACCATCTCATCTAATAATTGAATACTTGTTGCACGAAGGCATTTTTGAGGGTTAAGATAGTGCATGTACCCGTATGTATATGTGGTTTTGCATTTTTGTTTATATCACATTACAATGGGTAAAATTTTATGATCTACTTTTCCTATGCCAGCTTGGAGTTGGAAATAATGATTCTCATTGCCAAAGAACTCAAGTCAGCATTTCCTTCAAACAGCAACTAGCTTGGAATACAATCTCTCTCAGTTTGTAGAAAAGGAAAGAACTGCATGTTGCTTTGGTAGCAATATTTAGGTGTGAATTTGTCTGGTACTTAGTGAAACACTCCTGATGGGGTTGCACAATTTATTACTGCTAATAGCGGTTCTTCAGTTCAATTATCAAGCTTTTGACCTAAATATTTTCTTTTCTTTACTGATAGTTGCTGCAAGTGGAGGCGGCAAGCTGGAGGCAGCAACTGCATACCTTGCAAGAAAATCGTAAGTTACTCAGTTATTTATTCCTGTTATATATTAATGAGAAAATAGTCTATCTGTGAGCACGACAGCATTCATTCATTCATTCACATATATACATATAGATACACACACACACATATTTATATATGTATGTATATGTATACATATACAAATATAGATAACACATACACACACACACGTATGTATATGTATACATACACATGTTTGTATATTATACACACGTATGTATATGTATATAGGTATACATACATATAGGAAGCATTTTCGTACTTCCGATAGTACATATTCCCACTTCTAATATACTATCTAAATGGACATGTTATACATATTTATCACTTTTGATATACTAAAATACTAATTCTAAGATATTTCAATGCGATTCGGTTGATTTTTTTTTGTTATAGCATAAATAACAGGGGCACTATGGTGCCTAGGCTCTATGATTGAGACTTTACATTCATGATTAAGACTTTCCATCCCTAAATCAATGACTTCTTT
Source organism: Bonia amplexicaulis (assembly GCA_036346245.1). Lineage (NCBI taxonomy): Eukaryota > Viridiplantae > Streptophyta > Magnoliopsida > Poales > Poaceae > Bonia > Bonia amplexicaulis. The sequence continues at coordinate 12,951,650 of CM070746.1, read as the reverse complement.
TTCAAATTGATGCATTTTCGAATTAATGAATGTTAACGGATTTGCCTGATATATTATATACTATTGTACTAGCACACATCTAAAAGCAATCCAAAGGCAGAGAGGCTTGGTGTCCAGATACCATGGTGCCTCATTTCAGCGGCATATATATATATATATATATTTACTATTATAAAAGAAGGAGTTGGTGGTTGGTCTGTCCTCATTCCTCTCTTCTCAGCCATCTAATTTGATCTGGACCATTCGTATCTCTCTTCCTCTCTCTCACGACACAACCGCCCACCCCCTTTACTTTTCCCATCTTCTCGCGCATTCTGGCCATCCTTCTCTCTTTGTCGTTTGCTCTCCAATGTTTGATGTATGAAGTTGGCCAGGCAATAAGTTTCGTCTCATTTTTATGACTCCGTTGCAACGCACGGGTCTCTAACTAGTGTGTGTGTGTATATATATATATATATATAACCGACCCAACCAGCCAACTGTTTCACCATCCCACCCCATGGACAGTTACTATCGTTTGTTAATTATGGTAAAGTTACTATCATATGTACATCAAGTTATCATCTGTAATTCATTAAGTTACTTACAGTTATCATCTGTGATTCACGAAGTTACTGCCGTGTGTGAGTGAAGTTACTGTCAACATGCATGCATTGAGAGGAGAGAGAAACATGCATGTCAATAGCAAATAACTCATACGCAAACTTACTGCCGTGTGAGTGAAGTTATTGACAAACACATGTAGAGTTACTGCCAGTTTTCTAGTAAAGTTACTGTCGTATATACATCAAGTTATCATCTGTAATTCATGAAGTTACTTACAGTTATCATCCGTAATTCATAAAGTTACTACCGTGTGTGAGTGAAGTTACTGGCAATGTACATGCATTGAGAGGAGAGAGAAACATGCATGTCAATAGCAAATAACTCGTACGCAAAGTTACTGACGTGTGTGAGTGAAGTTACTGCCAAACACATATAGAGTTACTGTTCGTTGTAACAATATGAAACTGACAACAACTCTATGTATTTGACAGTAACTTCACTTATACATGATAGTAACTTATATGATACAAATTTTACAGCGTCAAATCATATTCAACATGGATATTGTTTTGTTAAGCTCGTAATTTCGAACACAATAGTGCAAACGGATCGTAGATTGAACTTATGGTGAAAGAGTTATTGTATTTTTTTTAACTTGTAAACAATATAAAAATCACAGGTCAAGTGCATTTATTCTCTCCTCTCTTCTGTTGTATGCATGCAAGTCAAGTTACTATCTCTTGAACATAAAGTTATTATCGATAATTCATCAAGTTACTATCTTCTGAACATAAAGTTATCATCGATAATTTAACTTGTAAACAATATAAAAATCACAGGTCAAGTGTTTATTCTCTTCTCTCTCCTGTTGTATGCATGCAAGTCATGTTACTATCTCTTGAACATAAAGTTATTATCGATAATTCATCAAGTTACTATCTCCTGAATATAAAGTTATCATCGATTGACTTATCGATGTCAAAGTTACTAAATATTAAAATTACTATCTCACGCACGTAAAGTTATTATCGATTGACTTATAGATATCAAAGTTACTATCTCATGCACATAAACTTATCATCAATTCATGGACTGCACCAGGAGGCTCGTGCGTGCAGTCAGCAACCCATGCGTAGCGTGCGCAGACGCGCTGATCAGCGCAGCTGTATATATACACACCACTTAAATGAACATGCTATACCCTTCTTTTTTGTCATTTTTGGTATATTTAAATACTAATTCTAAGATACTCTAATAAGACTTGGTTGAAAATTTTTTATCGAAACACTTTATTTTTTTTCTATATACACTTTTCCATACATAAAAGGACCGTATACGTAAATTATGCTATAAAAGTAGATTTTTACGAAATTTTTCATAGAACTTACTTTGTAGTATATTATAATCACTATTAGAGTATGCTCAAATGGATAAAGTGGTATAACAACATAATTAAAGCAGTATATGAGAAGTGGGACTACATACTCTCAGGAGTATGGAACCATTTTCCAACGTACTCCTGGAAGTACATATTTAAATACTAATTCTAAGATACTCTAGTGCGATATGGTTAGAAAAAATTCATCGGAGCCCTTTATCTTTACTATATACATTTTTCATATGTAAAAGAAGTATATACATAAATTATGCTATAAAAAGTGGATTTGATGAAATTTTTCATGGAACTCACTTTGGAGTATCTTCTAATCATATTAGAGTATGCTCAAAATGATAAACATGTATATATTCGTTTAAGCGGTATAAGAGAAGTGGGAGTACGTACTCTCAGGAGTATGGAATATATATATAGTAAAAATAACGAGTGCTCCTTGGTACCCGGGCACCATAGTCTAAAATAGGTATGTGTCGTGTGTGAAATTTTTTAAAATTTATTGGATGTCAAGTTTAACTAGTTTACTAACTAATTCAAACAAGTTTCAACTAAAATTTTCATAATGATTAGTGGAAATATTTGTTTTCGATAATTGAGATTCATAGAAGATAATATGAATTTAGGGTATGACAACGACAAATTTGCCAAAGACCTGAGCATCTTTGCAGTTTGCTTAAATTCACTTGGTTTAGAGCTGCTTTGGCTGGACCGATCAAGGATGTTGTTTAAGTACCTTGTGGATTCAGTAGACACCCAATTCCTTGTGCAGTTTGAAATGCAGGGACCCAAGGTCTTGGGGTCCAGTATGAAAGAGCAATTTTCTGCTATAGACCTTTAGCCGTTGAGTGTCAAAACTGTCAATAGTGTTAACTAATAATCTTAGTTTACAATTTACTGCGATTTAGGAAGTTAGGAACGGACCAAATTTTTCCATGTATAAGCTTATGCTAGTGTAACTATCTTCTCATAGTACATTTATTTACTTCCGAAAAAATGGCTTCCCCTGGAACACTACAGAAATGTTTAGGGAACATCCTTGTATATAAAACTGAAAAAGGTTGGACCCTGCTACACCACTTTCTTTGTTTTGGTATGTCTGCACGGATTAACTAGAATGACAGAAAGAACCTTTGAAGACAGAAAGAAACAATACCTGAATTTTGCACAATCTACAGTTTATGTTAGAGATAGAGTCTTGATTTGATAGAGATAGACTAAATCTGTTAGAGATAGCCTCAATCTCCTGTATTTAGTAGCTGAGCCGTAAATCAAGGATGGCAGGTCTGGTTAAAGATAGAAAGTTTAGATTAATTCCATGTAACAGATAGAATCAGATTAGACCTCTCAATCCTTGACCCTTACGGCTCCTCTGTAACTTTGTTTTGGGCTCTTCACCCTATATAAACATGAAGGGATCGGCAGGGATCCTTGCGGCCAATAAGCTTCACAGTTTACACTCTGTTCCTTTTTGTCAATAAGTTTGCATGTGGATATCACAGACTTGCAGCTGTCATGTGTGTGAACAAACTTACAGAATGTGCCAAATAGGTTTAAGAAAATCATGTACTGGATTTTTCAGCCAAATACATTTTACTTAAAATAGATTTACACTACCATTTATCAATCACCCATGGCATGCAGACTGGTTCCGTCTTGCTATGGGTTTAAGCTCTTTACATCCAATAATATTTCTGGCTGCTCTGAATTGTAGCCCTTGAGAACGATGATAACATGAGTAATACCATACTCCATAATTCTTCATGGATGTAATTGTAATCTGCAAGTGTTCAATAAATCATAATTGAAAATTTCACTGAAGAACTGAGAACAGAATCAATAGATCCTGTGCAGAAAAGCAAGGTTACCCTAGTTTAGGAGGTGCAGTTTGCTCAACATCATTTTGTTGCTGTGGGGTATTGAGTTCAAGATGAACAGGAACGTTGGCATCCTCCACAACTACAAAGTTGTATGGAGTTGTTGAATCTCGGTTGACTTCGCCTGCTGCTTCTGTCTCATAGAGCTGATCAGAAAAACAAGTCACTCATGTGCTGAAACATAAATCCTGTGAAATCATCTGTCATAATTTATCAAATACCTTCTTGTATAGTTCAACATTTTCTTGACGAATCAGGTTGACCTTTTTGTATAGTTCCATGTTTTCTTGGTGGATGAGACTTCCCTGCAAATAAGCCAGCAACAGAGTCAACTTTCTGAAATCCACTCATGACTTCAGTACTTCACACTACTAATAAAATGTTGTAGAACCTTTCGATTCAGTTCATGAATTTCATCAATCAAGACTTGGTCCTGAAAGCAATAATAATGAACCTCAACTAGTTTATTTGCAGGAGACAATCAGGTCCAGAAAAAAAGGTCAGCAGGTTGACCTTTTTTGTTCTGATGCACCGTAGACTCTTTTGTATTTGATTCTCTAGAGTCTGAAGTTCCTTGACACCCAATCCAGAAATATCTTGTCCCATCAACTGCCTGCAATCAATCAATCAGCGTTACTTATTGTGTGCCGATTGATAATCTGATATATATGTAGCAACATTTCCACATCCTCTTAGCACGTTTGATCATTTGTCAATAAGTGAAGGGTAGCATAATTTATTAGATGTTTATAGTTGTACCTTGTTAGGTTAATTGTTGTAGATTAGGCCTTCATAGGTATGCAGGTATTAATGGTGTATGGGTTGTGAGTTGTGATTGAAGCAAGCACAAACCAGAGTGCCAAAAAAAAAAAAACCAGGCAAAAGAACAAATGATAATATCATAGCCATTCTCCTTTCGTATGTACTCTGCTCCTTTAGAAGTTAATCAGAATTTGCATAAAAACTAAATGGCTTGGCGTAGAAAGTTCAACAACCTTTTACATTTCTTTTGTTTGTGAGAACTGATGCCTGCATAAACAAAGCATATCCCCATGGAATCAGTATAAATCATTTCTTATGCTTAAGTATGCATGTTGTATACCAAATTGGCCAATATCTTCTCATGTTATGATTTTTTACTAATTTATATACCATATACAAATTAGGTGTGTTGGTACTCGTGGTACCTCATGGTCGTTAAATTTCATCACCAAGAGTCATGAATGATCGTTGACATGGTGCATTAGGTTCATAATTATCTCTTCCAACCCGAGTTTTACCTTTATAAGAAATACTATGGGATTGCAATTGCTACATTTAGCCACCAATTGGATATTTCTGCATGCTGAATATCGTTACTGTGTGTTGATTTTATTCTGTTGTGCATTTTGAACTTCTGTATGTTTTTGCAAATTTAACACTATGAACTCTGAAGGTTTTCCATCCTTAGTTAGCCAACCTCAAAAGTTATGCTCATGTGCTTGTGCTGCCAATTTCTGATGCCTGGTACCTTTTTTTTTTTTTACATTTGACAAGATTTCTGATCATACATCTGGTAAACTTAACTTGCAGGTTTTCTGGCCATACCGGTGATTTTCTTGCAAGTTGTGCAGTTGTTGTCTCAAGCTTGTTGCCTCCCGTCGCCAGAACTATTGAATATAAAAGCACAGTTAAGTAATGCCACATCCAGGTTTGCCAAAAGCATTGAAATAATCATGTTGCACAGAAGAATAGTTGGGCTATCAGCGAGCTAACTAAATTATGTATTGTCTTGAAAGAACTTAAATTACATGACGTTACCTCATTTCAATCAAGAAATTTATACAGTAAATGTAACAAGAGATGGAGGAAGAGATTATATGAAAATAAAATAAAGCAGGCACAAAACCTTTCTCAATTTGAATGTTGAGATCTTGTTTCCAATAATTCAATTAAGGAGTTTTTGTGAAGATGGTGGGCTATATAAAAAACATGTATTATGTATATTTCCACACTCCACACGAAGTGTTGTTTCCCATGTCATCACCCACACTTCTCTTAAAGTGCTCCTTAACTCCAAACTGAGCTAAATAAACTTAAAAGGCTCAATATAAACTGAAAAGGATTTAAGGGGCAGGACAGGTCTGGACATCAGTGATGGTCTACCTGGTGCAAACTTATGCATCACTGTAGAAAATTGCAGTTTGTCTCAATTTTACACAGATTTGCAAAGGTTTTTCATCTCAAAAGGCTCAATATAAACTGAAAGGGATTATTGTGTTGCTGATCTTTTTGGTAGCTTAAAACATAGGTACATGTTTTCTTTGCCCCAGTGTTACTTGTGATTCTTTACAGTTGTATCTTTTGATGGTCTGTTCTTATTTAAACTTTGTATTCTGAGGTTTAAAAAAGGAAGGTGCGGTATCAAATAGGAGCTCTCTGCACACAAGCTGCCTTGGAATGGCTTCCTTCAGTAGCATTTCTACTATCCCGATTAACAATTTTATCAACTGTACATTTGTATTCTTTTATGCATCTCAGGAATTGAACTATAATTAGATGCCACGTATCTGCAATTTGTACCATGTCTTCGTTTTTAGTTGACTTTATCAATTTGTGCTTTTGCTCGATGTTGGTGGTTTTGAAATTGTTTAGGAGCTGGCCCTCGTTTTGGTCAGGTATCTCTGCTTGGTGCGAGATAATTTGTTAGCTCATGAAACTCTGTTCTGAATCCCTGTTTTGAATTTGTCTGTAACTGTGGTTCTGTTCCGTTTAGTGAAAATGGAATAGGGATTCCGCACTTTTCCAAAAAAACGTATCAGAAGTGGTCGGTTGGTAGTTGACAGGGTTTTTACAGTCTTCAGTTGTGTGGAGAGTAGCTCAAAAGCATCCTCGCTCTGGCTGTTCTGTAATTGGAGAAGTTTTCTAAAGCATTTTAAGCTGACAATTCTCGTCAATTCATTTTGAACGCAGAGCAAGATGCGGCAGACAGTACCATCTTAGACCGACTTCAGATAAGCTTCAACCCAAAAATAAAAAATAAGCTTGGGGCCTGATTTAAGAAGCTTCAGCTTAGCCTGACACCTACTAATTAGTTTGGAGTGCTACTCAAACGATTTCTGTCACACCCCGTTTGGATGCCAGAATTGGGCATGGATTTCTAGAATTAGAATTGGTAACTAGTCTTGATCGCATTTCTCCTCCCTCCTCGCCTGAGTCTATTTCTTCCCCCTCCTGCGAGATTACGGTGGTCTGGCCGTGTAACGGCCCAATTTTGCCTCTCAGTAAATATGTATAAGTTTCATGAATTTCTAAATTTTTTCACGCATTTTAATTTTTTTCCAAAGCATTGCTGGAGTTTTAAAATTTTAAAAATAAACTCTTTGGCTTAAAAATGTGGTACGAAAATTTCTAAAAGTCTATTGGATGCTAAGGAATTTTTCCTAAATTTTTTGTGTGCAAATTCCTTTGGAAAAAAGTTAGAAATTCAAACTCAATTTGGAATCAAAATTTAAAGTTTAAACTATATTCATTTTCCTCCCTTGGCTTTGGGCCAAATCCCACTGGTCCGGCCCATCGTCACTTTCCTCTCCATGCCAGCCCATGAGACGGTCGTCTCACGCTGGCCCATCCTTCTTTCCTTTTCCTTGCTGCGGCCAACGCTCGCAGCCCATGAACGTGCTCACCCGCCAACCCAGGCGCTCGGCCCTCTCGCGCCGATATTGACAATCGACCCCTATGGTCCCACCTGGTAGTCTCATCACATTCTTCTTCCACCACTCTCTCTCGTTGCTCTCTATGCGTCATCCGAATAAGCTTGGCAAGAAGAATTTGAATATGATCTAAGTCGAAAACTAGTGTGAAAAATTATAGTCTAGGATTTAGCTGAGCATGCTAAGAAAAATCCTCCTAAAGTTATCAAGGTACTCAAACCAGAAAAATTTGAAGTAGTCTGAACCAAAACAAGTTGTCTTTAGATCTGCTGGTATTGTAAAAGAGTTCTCTACCAAACAGAGTGCTGTAAAGCTGGCTGATACGGCCACTTATCAAGTCAAGTATCAATACACTCATTGTCGTAAAGATGGTCATTTGGTTTAATTCTGGTTTAGAAAAGCAAAGAAAGAGAATAAAGATAGGATGAGAAAGTGTTTTCGACTAGTTGCTTCCCATGGTCGAACCAGTGAAGCTAGATCAGACGTTCGACCAGCTGTTTCTCGTGTTCGGACCAGCGTAGTCGAACAAGATTTTTGACCAATTGTTTCCCACGGTCGGACCAGCTTCTCAAGAGACTTTCGATCAGCAGTCTCTTCTTGTTTAGACCGGTCGGGAGCCAGACCAGCTTTACTCATGCATTCAGATCATTTTCGACCAGTTTTTCTTGCTCGTCTAGACCTGTCAGCGGTCAGACCAGCTCTGCTGAGGTTACATCGTCCTGGGGTCGAACCGACACCTCATTGACTGTTTGGTTGAAATATGTCCAAAGTCAATGCTTCATTGAAATATTTATCAGTGCATGCTTTTCCTCCTGTTCGTCGAGTATCTTAGTACTGGATACCTAAATCTTTATTGTCTAACCCCAGTACTAAGGTACCGATGATTGTTCGTGCTTTGTAGGCTCGTCGCAAGAGGAAGGAGAACATATGGTTCATTGACTTCGGTTGCACTCGCCACATGACCGGAGACTCACGATAGTTCTCCTTTCTCACATGTGCCCCCGGTGATGAGATTCTCACTTTTGGGGACAACTCTCAAGGACAAGTTCTTGCTAAAAGCACCGTGCGCGTCAACAACAAGTTCATCTTAAAGGACATCACTCTCGTCAGTAGTTGAGCTATAACCTTCTTTCAGTTTCATAGTTAGTAGATAATAATCTTGAGGTAAACTTTTAAAAGCATTCATGCTATATTTTGGATTTATCTGGTGATCTTGCATGCAAAATTAGTCGAGTTGGTCACTTGTTTAAGAGTGACATTTTGTATTCAGTTTCTTCTGATCTTAGGTGTCCTATTCCTTTGGACTCTAAAGATTTGTTCTTTTGGCACCGTAGATTAGGTCATATTGGCTTTGATCATCTTGCTCGGCTTAGTAATATGAATCTGGTTAGAGGAATCCCTAAGTCTTAAGATTGAAAAGTCAATGGATCTAGTTTGTTCACTATGTCGATATGGTAAGATGGTCTCTTCATCACATCCTCCACTCACACTTGTCATGACTGATTCTCTAGATCAATTGTTGCATATGGACACAGTAGGCCCTATTCAGTTGGTTGGAGGTAAATGATGTGTTCTTGTTATTATTGACGATTACTCTAGATACTCTTGGGTGTATTTTATGGCCTCTAAGGACGAAACTTTCGATCACTTTTGAGAGCTAACTCTTAGACTTGCTAATGAACTTTCAGGAGCACTTAGAGTAATTAGAAGTGATAATGGAACTGAATTCAAGAACACATCATTTGCTTCTTTTTATACTGAAAAAGATTTAAACCATCAATTTTCGTCATCTTGAGTGCCTCAACAGAACGGTGTGGTCGAACATAAGAATATAACTTTGGTCGAGATAGCTAGAACAATGTTAAATAAATATGCTACTGATGAGTGGGTTGGGGTCCCGATCTTACAATAGGATGATAATTTCGATTTGGAGGAGAACGACTTTGACGATGCATGCTTCTAACCGGCCACGACTTTGACGATGATAACATCGCATGCATTAGGTAGTAGCATATTCTTATTAGAAACAAAATGCACTCCTAGAAACGAAGTTACCTAATAGTTCAGTTGTTGTACGCGAGCTCTTGTGATTGGACCTTGTAAGTGCATAAGTTCAGATCCATTGGTTGTATGCATGGAAGTGATGCCCTTATCAGCTACTTCTAGGAAGTGTTGGACTGAAGCTATTTCGATTGTTTGTTACATTTTGAATAGAGTTTTCTTGCGAGCTAAACTGCATAAGACCTCCTATGAGTTTTGGTTTGGTCATTCTTGTAATGTTTCTAACTAGAAACACTTGAGAGTGTTTGGATGTCGACGCTTCATACTTAAACATGACAATCTTAATAAATTTGAATATAGATCCTCAGATGATATCTTTCTTGGTTATGCAGTTCACATTCGAGGCTATCGTGTACTCAACTTAGAAACTAACAAAATCATTGAGACCTGCGAGGTCACTTTTGATGAGGTTAGTCCTGGTACAAGATCCGACAATGCAGGTATACAGGTCTCTAACGCACTCGATGACATCTTCTATGACTCCAACGATGACAATAGAGATTTTCCGAGTCACACTACGACACCTACGACCACCTCTACGACCACTCATGAGGTAGAGGTCACTATGACCTCTTCGACTGCATCTACGACCAGTCCTACGACCACTTCACAGGCTCCTCTACATATTCAACGAAGTCATCCTCTGAACAAGTAATTGGTGAGTTAAATGAGAGTTCTTCATAGCAGGTATAACTTCAATACCTTATATGCTCATTCTGCTTTTGTCTCCTCTTTTGAACCTAAAGATGTAAGTCACGTTTTATCTGATGAGTCTTGGATTAATGACATGCATGAGGAATTAGAAAACTGAGCGTAACATAGTTTGGACTTTGGTTTTCCCTACTCATGGTCATAATGTAATTGAAACTAAATGGGTCTTGAAGAATAAATATAGTGAGGATGGTGTTGTTCGAAATAAGACTAGACTTGTGGCTCAAGGATTCACCCAGGTAGAAGGTCTTGACTTTGGTGAAATATTTGCTCTTGTTGCTCGATTAGAAACATTTGGGGAGCTTGGTGTTTAATTGTTTTTGGAAGTTTTGTTTATTATACTTATCAAATGATACATCAAATCCAAGTCTTTGAAATCGTGTAGTAGAGTTGTCTTTATCATATTTACTCATTTACTTTATAGTCATAGACGTAACATGTTGTAATCAATTTGCTATATGTGAACTAAAACATGATATGTCTGACGACTTTGACTAGATTGATTGTCGATAGCATCTTGTGATGATCATCGAAAAAGATTAGCTTGGTTGTGAGTCCTCCTTTAACTCTTGATATGAGGCTTGTGTGTTTCATATTACAATCTTTTTATGTTCACTTAATTTTACATATTATGATAAAAATCGAAATGAGAAAAAGAAGATTGAAAAGATGTATGCTCCGACCATGCCATGGTTAAACAAAAGAAAAAAGCACAACATGTGCTCGATAGAAAAAAAGTATGCTTCAAACATGCCACCATTCAAAAGGGAAATATGCTACAAATGGCAACACGAAACGAAGTATGTTACAAGTATGCAATATTCATAAAAAATGAGTGTGCAGCAATAGATTGCTATATGAAACTGCTATTTTGACTAGACTTAAAGTTTGTTTTACTTTTAAGCTTACTCTTTTAGATGTGATATCCTTTTGTGCTCTTTGTAGATCGGTTTGGTTGTGATCGTAATGTCTGTCATTAATCCAATTTGCTTAATCATGTTAAAGATCTTTTTACTTACTATATGGTGTATGATTTTATATAATCTAGAGAGCTCTACTAAAAAAGGATGATCTGGACACATTCTTAGTTCAATGCAAAGTGGCTTAGATCGAGCAAAAACACAGCCCAAGTGCTCAACCATGCCCCAACTAAACCAAGGCCTCTCTAATTTTACTTGTGACTTCACCCAACTAAATTCATCAGGGCAAACTAGCAGGGACACATGGTCCGATCTATCAATCAGTAACGAAAACTGATGAAGCACAAGACAGTCCATTTGCAACGGAATGTAATTGAACTCCTTTCACGCTAAACAACAACACTGCCTTCTGTGGTCTGAGCTACAGAAGGTATTGAAGAACCATTGTTTCTCGCACTAACACGACAATGAGGCCATGCACCATTAAATGAGCTAAATTCGGTGCAGTTCAAAAGGCTATTACCTCCTCCCCTTCCTCCCCGGCGTACGCATCTCCGTCTCCGCCCTGTTGCTCCTCTTCTCCCTCCCCGCCGTACGACTCCTCCGCTTCGACGGCACCGGCAGCGGCGACCGAAGGGGCAGCCTCCTGCTCCTGAAGTGGAGGAGGCGTGGGGAGGAGGAGGAGGTGGAAGGTTTGGGTGGGGAGAGGTGGGCGCGCGAGGTCAGGGCTGGCGTAGGGGCGGGGTGGACGGACATGGGAAGCAGGGTGTTTGGGTCTGCGTGCGGATAAGAGGAGGAAGACGATGGTGCGCGAGTCCCTTCTTATCTCCCCCTTTTCAGCTCTCACGAGTGTGGTAACAACCACCCTGGGCCAAGACAGTTATGGGCCATGCATAGCAAACCCAGCATGGCAACAGCCCCGGTCATGCACCATTAAAAGTCGGCCTTGCGTGCCGAATTTAATTAGTTACTTTTGTGATTTTGGACGTTGCTAACGTCCGAACGTACTTACGGTCTCCCTTTAGGCCGATGCAATATTTAAGAATAATATGAGTAACAAAATCAATAGCTGTAATAAAATAGTATCTATAATGGGTAATCTTGTCTAATAAGATTTCTTGTTTTATCTATGACATCTACTTAAATCAAGGAATGGATGTTTTTCTTTTTTTATTTCTATCTTATTTCTCTTTTTTAGCAAATGTAAAATTCATGTGATCAACTTTTAGTATAAAAAAAGATATATTTTGTTTTTTTAGGGATTTACTTTGGAATTCGTACGAAAATAAAAAAATGGCTAGTTTTTGTTCACTTCCCCAAATTTTAGTTGTTTTGGATTATACTTGACATATAGTTTCGTTTAATTTGCATGCTAATTTTATTATTCTTAGACAAGATTTATTCTGCATGCATATTTATCAACAATGTGTGTTTCACAACTTTGATTTTTTTTTTCTAGAATCACGATCGACGTTTACATGTAGGAGACAATCATGATCCGCTTCTCCTTTTTATTCAAGTAAACATGCATGCACGTAGATAGAAATATTAACGTGCATGTGGCTTCCCTAATTCCTTTACATATGCATATATATTGGACATTTGATCATGCTTGAAGATGGAAATAGTACATAGCTTCGATCTTCGTTGCATCTATGCGTACAGAGTTGGATTCATTCGTGTGCATGGCTCAACGGTAGGAAGTTTCGTGCGGTCTTCGTCTACTTAGGATATGGATCACGTCTCACATATCGATATAGGTCCGACGCCGACGAGGGTGGGTCTATGGGGGGAGGTCAATTACGACACATCGAGTGACTCTGTGGCACAACGAGGTGTCGGGCGGCGCTTGGGTTGCGCTGGGTGGTGGTCGCGGTTCAGTTTGAATTGTACTTGATATGAACTCTTTCTTTTAATCTGAGACGTTATAACTTGGGTCTATAAAATGAAGGGCTAGATGTTTTGCTTTTTTATGAGAATTTTAACATATTATTCTTTTTTTCTTAGTAAATCTAAAAGACATGTCATCGACTTTTAGTAATAAATAGTTGCAATATCCTGGGTCCTCGTATGCAACAATTAAGAACAATGTTTGCAACACACAAAAATCATAAAAGATTGTCACCGTAGCTAAAACAATCGCATCAAAGTGGCGTAATAAAATGAAACCCATACTACAGCAAGAAATATGATGTAACAATCATTCAAAACTTCTGCAATAAATACTACTACAAAACAAGCTATACTGGACATCTCATCATAGATGGTTCATGTGGAGTCATCTGTGCTTTGATTATTACAGACGGTTCATGTCTAAAACCATATCTGAAACTATCACAGACGGTTAGGTTTAAAAGCCATTATCATAGACGGTTTTTAATTAAAACCGTCTATGAAACTATCACAGACAGTTTTTATTTACAACCGTCTGCGTTTTGTCCTTTGTCGTATGAACTACAAAATCTACTGAGACGAGAGACAAATTCAAGGCAAATTTATTACAAAAGTCTCCAAAAAAGATATTCCCAGATCTTAGCCTTTTTGGCTTCATATGCTTCCTCTTCAACTTTTGGAGTTGGAGGATCAGCCGCTGAGTTCTCGAATGTCGTAAAGATTGTCCTTACTCTCTGCACTTCCCCCTTCAACATGGGTAAATCATTAGTATGACCCATAATCTCATAGTGGATGCCATGATAAGCTTCCTCAGAATTGACCGCTTCTGCTTGATCGGCACTGTTATCCATGTGTCTCTCCACTGCCGTAAGAGCTTCTTCCGCTTTGTGCACATTGCAGAGAAGAACGAGGCTAAGGGCGGTTTCCCTTTCCAGTGGCAACGAGACACCTCCGTCGATAGCGGATGATGAGGTCCAGCTGGCGGATGGAAGCGAGTCGAGGAAGGAGAGAAGGGTGTGAGCGGAAGAGCTGCTCCAGACGTAAATTGTTGGCCGCCTGTGTAAGGTTGTGGCCGAACAACTCATGATGGATATATAAGAAGGAGATCAAAAGAATATTAGATGCCATTATTGAGAAATCTGGTGAAGAAGATGAGGGAAATGACAGTTTAGAGGAGCTGGATTAGGGTGTGCATATTTAAGCGTTATCATAGACAGTTCGTATACCAAACCATCTCTGATATGTGACTTATCACAGATGGTTTGTATAACAAACTATCTCTTATATGCGCATTATCATAGACGGTTCGTATAACAAACCGTCTCTGATAATGATACGTCACCGATCCGTGGCGTATCCCCTAGGATTTCGATCTCACACGTCCATTCTCTCCACATCGAATGGCAGGCACTGGTTCCTCCAACCGCTCGGCCCTTATTAATTACTCTCCATATATCTTTCCACCGACAATCACGCATGAGTTCATCCACTAGCTAGTTTCCTGCATCCTCCCCTCGATGACACCGACTACCACCGTGAGCTAGCGCCTCCGTTGTGACACCACGGTCGACTGCATAACACACTCTTATCATAAGTGTCGTAAGAGTGTCTTATGCAGTCTCACCGTTGTGCCACAAAGGTGGTGCTACCGCCGCCTCTCCATTGCCGGTGATATTCGGCCGCCATCCGATGCATCCATCTTGTTTTCCGACGACGCCGACTACCGCCGTGAGCTAGCACTTCCGTTGTGACACCACGGTTGACTGCACAACACACTCTTATCGTAAGTGTCATAAGAGTGTCTTGTGTAGTCTCACCGTCGTGCCACAAAGGTGGCGCTACCGCCGGCTCTCCATTACCGGTGATATAAGGCCGCCATCCGATGCATCCAGCTTCGACTGTCTACTACGACCTCTACTTCTTATATATTCTTGTCGTGTTAAAGAGTTGAGCTCGTTATCTTGTTATGTTGTAATGGTGGATTCTAATCTTAATGGAAATGGAATGTGGGCATAGGTAACATTATTTCTTAAGGCTAGCCAAAAAACAGAAAAAAAATTTAGGTATAGAATGAACTATCACAGACTGTCTGTGATATAAACCGTCTATGAAGGACTATCAAAGATAGTTCTATATACCAAACGTCTATGATACTCGCCAATCACAGACGGTTGGTAACAAGAACCGTCTGTGATGTGTGAGTATCACAGATGATTTTTGGTTCGAGCCATCTATAATAGTTTTTTTCACAGATGGTTCTAGTTAGAAACAGTATGTGTTGTCTTTATCACAGACGGCTCACAAACCGTCTGTGATAACCTCCGATTATCACTGACACATAAATACAGGCAGTTCAGAAAATCATCTGTGATTACAGTTCCAAACCGTCTGTGATGACTATTTTTGTGGTAATGAAATAATTTTGAGAAAACATAGTTGCAACAAATCAAAATGCTTCCTGCAATAATTGCGAAAAATATGCAAAACAAATTATGAAAGCAGATTAAGAGAGAATGCCATCTTTTTCTTTGTGAAATCGCATTACAACAAAGTACAATAGTTCATAAAACAATCGATAAAACAAGTCTTGAATAATTCAGAAAAATATCTATAACAAAAGCCTGCCGAAGGTAGAGGCCATGCTGATAACTTTGATGACCATATTGTTGGAGGAGAAGGAGACAGCTAGCTCGAAACCTCGTCGTTGATAAGCCCAGATCTATGCAAGACCAAGGCCAGCCCCGTGGCTCATCGCCAACCCTTTGTCGGATCCCTATGATTTGTACAGATCCAACTCCCCGACTCATCTAGCGCATCGCCTGAACACCTCACCGGGAAAAGAAGTTCGTTCACTCCATCCCTGACTCTGATGGGGATGAGGAAGATGATGCACTCGGCCTTATGATACAGGCGTCCCCAGGGGGCCTTAATCTAGCAGCACGCGAGGCAGGCCTGTTGCCCCACCGACCAATGCCACTAGCTAGTTGCCGGCCACGCCGCTAGCTCTCTCCAAGCTGTGCTTCACCCCAACTCGTCCGACGCTGTCTAGTGTACCACTACGACTCCCTGACCTTGCTAGCCCTGTGGGGAGAGAGAGGGAAAGGGAAAGAGAGAGGAAGCTTGGAGGACATGGAAATGAGGAGTAGGAGAGGTTGTGTGTGTGAGTAGAAAAATTCGAAGGAGATAGCGGAGTAATATATAAGAGGAAGAAGATTACTGTAGTGCCGTTGCGGGTATAAGTTCCATTATAGACTATGGCGGAAAAAATGCTTCGCGTCTGAACAGTGGTGTACGATAATGAATGAGTGAGGGAGTTGTTTAGACTATAAAAGCGTCTGATGCAAAGCGTCCAATTGAACGTGTGTCCCCTATCATTTCCCTTGCGAGGACTTTAATTAGTTAGTTCGACTGTCATTTTTATTGTACTTTCGACAATGCGCTTAATTCCCAAATCCAAAAGTTGCTGAAAGCTTCGCCACTCGCGATCTACAATCTTTCCAAGTCTTCTTCGATGGTGAGAGTGCAAGACGATCTGCTACAGGTAGGAAGGACTATCGTTTTATTTCTTTGCTCCCGCTTTTCATGCTTCGATCAAAAAAAAAAAACAGAAAACCACTGCACATAGCTATTGAAATGGACATGAACAGTTACTTCGAATCTGGGATCCTCAAATATTTATGAGCCCGTACAAGGTTGATTATCTCCACTGTATTGCTGGTGAAAATGGTTGTAAAACTACTGTAGTGCAGTAGTACTCGACCAAGTAAAAGATGCGAGATTCTGGCCGTGGTTTTACAGTCCGTAAAAAACATGACGGAATGAAACAGGCAACGATTTCCAACTTCGATACAACCTCATTGCTCACACGTTTAATCAGGGGGGCACTGTCAGATTAACCCAAGAACGTGACTAACAGTTACTAACATTAGTCCCATCTTATTCCACAATCACCGCTAACTATTTACTGTGTCATGCATGCGCCCGGCTGCAAGCGTATCCGGAGCTCACCGCTCAGAAATCCGGCGCCGGCGAGTACGCCTCGGGCGCGGGCACCACCACTGACGTCGACAACGACGCCGACGACGAGTTCACCAGGTTTAGTATGCTGTTCCAATAGTTCTTCTCCTCCTCCGTCTCCTGCAGCCCGACGTCCGCCTCCGCGTCGTCCGTCGCGACTGGTCTCGGGTTCTGGTTCAACGAGCAGTCGAGAAGCAGCCCGGTGAACCCCACTCCGGCGAAGCCCGCGTCGGCGGCGTCGATGTCGCCCCAGTGCTGCTCCTTGCACGCCTCCTCGTACGCCTGCATGGGCTGCATGGCGGCGCGCGAGGCCGCCGCGGCGCTGTGCCCCTCCAGTACGGAGGCGAGGGCCGCGCTCTCCGAGAAGCTCAGCGTGGACGTCGGCGAGTCGAGCCCGGGCGCCGACAGGTGCGGCGCCGAGGCGGAGGCGGACGCGGCGAGCGCGCGCAGCTTGGCCTCGCGGGCCAGGCGCGCCTCTGCCTCGAGCCGCGCGCTCTCCCACTGCGCAGTGTGGCTGAGGTGCGCCGCGGCCTTGTCGTGCTGCGCGCCGGCGGCCCCCACTGCGCCGCCGCCCGCGCCGGACACGTCGGAGCGCGGCTTGTGCGTGACAGGGTCGATGCCCATCTTGGCCAGCCGCTTCTTGAGGTGCGTGTTCCAGTAGTTCTTGATCTCGTTGTCGGTGCGCTTCGGCAGGTGCGTGGCGATCGCCGACCACCTGCATAAAACGCAGACCGACGCACGGCCGGACGCCAAGAAAAATTTCAGGATTCACGTAAAAAATCTGCATCAGCGGCGTCAAAAAAGGGGCTTCTTGAAGCGTAAATAATCGGAGGTAAACGTGCGAGTAAGCGGGCGAGATTTAAGGAGTGCATGGCGTAGTACAGACAGACGGCAGAGATGATAGGAGGTGGGAGTCAAATGGCAAGAGAGCAGATGGCTACAGTGGACCAAAGCAAGCCCAGCCTTTTGGTCCACAATGATGGGCGCTCGCCTCCTCAAAAGACAAGCTTGAATGCCGAATCATGAGAGGAAAAAAGAGAGGAAAATTCGGGAGAGAGCCTCCCATATAGCCCAACTTTTCCACATTTTTTTCCCAAGATGATGCATCATGCATGCATTGATTAGTCAGTTCTTGCGACTCATGCCTAGTTCTTCTGGGTAAGGATGAACAAGACTATGCAGCATGATAAAAAAGAAAACTAGAATTGAAGGTTGCTCTGGTTGCACCGAGTCCAGAATTTCGAGCTAAATGTGTTAATCCATGGCTAATCTTCGCAAAATGCTGTGAAAACTGAAAAAACATGTGTACGGTAACTGCAACTCTGAGGAGACTAGTACTTGCAACAATTTTCCCATCTCATGGCTCTCCCGGTCTAAGTACCCCACTCTTGCATAACCCTTTCATAAATGTGTGAAGACTACGGTGCAGCACGGTTGCTAGTGTGTTCTTGGCTTGCCGGTGAGTCAGCAACAGGTAATACCAGTCAAAATTCTTGGAAACTCTCCGTGGCCAAATTCCATCGTAATTACGCAATTAACTGAATTTTTTGGGTGCAAAGTGGTATAGGACAATCCATGCGTCAATCACCTGTTTCCGAGAAGCGCGTGGAGCTGGATGATGGTCTGCTCCTCCTGCAGGCTGAACTTGCCCCTCTTGATGTCCGGCCGGAGGTAGTTCGTCCACCGGAGCCGGCAGCTCTTGCCGCACCGCTGCAGCCCTGCAAAGAGATCACAGCACATCTGCGTGTCAGAAGCGACCGAAACAACTTAACCACGCAGAATGCAGGACTAGCCGGGAACGAGGAAGGCCATGCGAGAACGATTGATGGAGCTAGCTAGCGGCGCTCACCGGCCTTGGCGGGCAGCGAGCGCCAGCAGCCGTGGCCGTGCTGCTCAATGTAGGCCAGCAGCTTCTGGTCCTCCTCCGGCGTCCACGGCCCCTTCTTCAGCCCCTCCTTCTCGCAGCACGGCGATCGCCCCATCGCCCGATCAGATCAGCAGCTCCCTTTCTCGCCCCTTCCTTCTGGCCTTCCGCTCCCTTTAATTCCTTGATCTTCTCCCTTCTCTCGCTTAGCTAGCCTGCCTGATCAAGGCAATTGACTACGAGAGATCTTCTTTGCAGGGGACTGAGTGACCACGAGTGCAGTAGCAGTATGTATGACAGTGAGCAGTGGTAAGAGAGAGAGAGGGGCCAAGTGAGAGGCACTGAGCTAGCTGGTGCGTTGAGGTCGGTGTAGAGGCATAAATAGAGGAAGGGGTGGCTTTGCCTTGCCCGCTTGCGTTGGGGTCGGCAGCGATATCTTCTTCGGGCTCTGCGATCCTGTCGCGGACAAAGTGGCCTAATTGTCAATGTACCGGGCCTGAGAGGGTGTTTTTTTATATTAAAGTAAACCCTTAGGATGTCAACAACTTCGAAACACGCAGTGAAAGATCAAGCATATAAAACCTATAAACCAATCCTACAAAAAAAACAAACAAACCCAAAACCTCCCCTAACGATCTGGCCACAAGGAGATGGCGGTCTGACCGATCTGCCGGACTGACCATAGGTCAAGGCTGGTTGGACCGTTGGGTCGGTCGGACTGATAAAAGGGGCCAGTCTGACCGAAGCTCAGATAGGAGTAGAGAAAGCTCGGGATTGAATATCTAAAATAGCCAATTTAAAAACCATAGCTCTAAATCTTATAAAATTTAGTACAAACATTCACAAGGAAACATGTTCTGAGTGAAGATTAATGTCAAAGTTCTGACATTTATTCAATCAAGAAGGATTGTACTAAAACCAGACCAAAACCAAACTTGGAATCAAAGGCTTACTATAGGTTAAGCATGGTTAAGATGATCTTAGATTAACTCCCACACATCCTAGCAAGCAAGACCATGACAAGAATCACATCAAAGACGCTAGGATCAAGATCTCATTGAGGGCCTCAAATCAACTAAAAATCAGGCAAAATCTATAACTTTCCATAGAACGTGCATAGATGAATGGCATCTGATCTCTAAGAGATATCTTCACCACCTACACGTCCTTGGCACTAAGAGAGATCAAGAAGAGAATATGAAATATAAAAAACCAAGCCAAATCAAGATTTCAACATTTGAACAAAGAGGAGAAAGAGTTAAATGAATTTTAATCTCTATTGATACTTAGAGATAAATGTTTACAGCCACTCTCTAGCCATTTCACAAGCCTAGAATGATAACAAGCTCAAGACCAATAGCCACAACTTATCTCACAAAGGTTTTTTCTAAGAACCCTAAATCCTCTCAAGGCTTAGCACTAGCTCCTTCAAAACTTAGCCCTAAGCCACCTCACTCCTTCCTTATATATAGAGGTTCAAAAGAAAAAAGCTAACCAGCATCCCTAATTGGGTTTCATCCACTCTTACATGGGCTAATCTATTAATCCAACACCATATCAGGTTTTACACAAACATATGCATGCTTCTCAAATCGCACAACCCATTAATCCACTATTGAATTAATACTTGATCCACTTAGCATTTTCAGCATATACATGACCTAAGCCACTTAGCCCATTACCGCAGTTTCGCACGCTGTCAATTTTTCTAGTATTAGACAATTTATCAAAATATCCCTCTACTGTCTTCCACAAAGCTTTGCACTTCTTTCGCCTTGAAAGCAGCCTCGTGCTTCATCTTCAACTCCATATGGCCCTAATGACTCATCACCAAGCTTCTAACGTGTCCGGATCCCACCGAACCATCCTCGCATGCAAATGGACCCAAGACACTTGTGTGTCACATGCCTTTCCTCGCACCATAATGGCACCTAGGCTTATCCAACCGCATGGACCTTAGCTCATCCCTAAGCTTAGTCCCAGTCCCTTGCCATTGCCCGTCATGTCTATCATTGGTAGCTCTCGCTCTGGTTTCTTATATTCCCGGCTTGTAACTACTCTGCTAGCCTTAGTCATCTTCCGATGACACCTTGATCGCTCTAGACCTCAGCTCCCCTAGCTTAGTCCCGATCTCTTCCACCCCACCATGACCTAGCTCCGGAGTCCTACAACCAACAACAACAAGTAAACCGTCATGTAGCACCGTACAACACAAAATTATCAATTGACACAAATTGATGAGCCAAAATCTTTACCTCACACTAAAGAATCTCCACATGCTTTGACACGTACCCCTCAGTTCCCAATGACTAGCCGTTATCTCTTCACGTATTTGGTCTCCCCGAATCGTCCTTACGTGCATCTGTCCCGTTACTTGGCGTACTACATGCACTAACTCGCTACTCCATGATCTTTATCTTCTCTGTGCTTCCGCTTGAGCCACTTAGTCTCTTCTGGACTTATATGGCCGCTCCAGATCTCAGCATACCCGCCTAGTCCCAGTCCATTATTGTTGACCGCTACGTCCTCCAAGCTACCTGCATATCTAAAGACCAAGCAACTATGTTGAACACAAATTCCATTCACTTGACTCACGTCAGTCAAAACAATGCATTATGCAACATGACACACCCAAGCAGTGGCATCTATACCATGCACACACTCAAACCACTCAACTCAGCAAAAGCCGATCTAACCGCTAACAAACGACAGGTCAGACTGCCCCAGTCAACCCTAGTCAAACTTCGATAACATGGGACTAGGCTGACCACTAGCTCAACACTAATCATACCACTCTATGACCTCTGGTTGGACTGCCACTACATGACGGGTCGCATCGTTATCAAAAACTCATCGCAACTCGACGAGTACTTCTCTGGAATAAGCGGCTCACGCCATTTGAGGTGGCCCAGCCCAGCATTCATTCGCAAATCCTGTAGTGAAATTGAGACCGCTTGACCTCGGAAGCCAAACAAGCTTCTTCTTGAGGAGACCAATTACAACATCCAAGCCCTCAAAGAAGAGCATTGGTACCGTCAACTAGAAATCGGTCACATCGTATTTCCGGTTGAACTGCTGCGCACGGATTATCACACTGGACTGTTGTTATACGACCGGTCAGGCTGCACACGCACAGTGATCAAACCGCCTCTGCAAGACGGTTAGACCGCTCCCACCTGATAGCAAAAATCAGAGAGCAAATAACGCAAAATCAAATTTAAACTTCGACAATAAAGCACAAGCAAGATCAAATACTTATTACACAACATCAGGTGACCTCCACATGGTCTGGCTACGTCTTCTTAGGAGGACACTCTTCAAGACATTGAATAGGCTCCAACGTTACGCGTTCTTTGTGCTGTTGGAGAGCCAACCTCAATTTTTCACGAGGCAGCAACTGCTTTTTCTTGGCTTTCTTTTTTCGTTGAAAGTTTTCGGGAAAATAGTCCGAATGCCATTCGAAAAGTAGAAAGATCGCCTTCGCCTATAGCATATGGGCATGTTTTTTTTTGGCTTTTGAAATAGAGTATTTTTTAAAGACGGGTCTATAAGTTAATTGTAGTACACGTTAAAAGCCCAATATCTGTACCAACCAAAATCACAAGCGAGTATATCTCTTTCCATAATCTCTGTCACGAACAGTAAAAAAACAAAATTTCAGCAAAAAGCAATAAGCCACAGCCATAAGCCAAAAAAAGAACATGCCCATAGTGTACCAACAACAAACTCCAACCTGAGCTGCCTCATCGAGCTAGTGTTGAAGCATGCGTCAGCGTTGATGGATTGTTAAGAGATCAAGTGTGGGTCAAGGAAACCCATCGGTTCTCGCCGTCGCCGGACTTGTTGGATCATGGATATATACATAAGCAATGAGTTATAATATTTATCGTTATAACGTGAATATAGAACTTGATTGTACAGTACACTTACAGTGTCTAGCATCATAGAAGTGAGGCGTTGAGTTCATTGATGTTAAATAGTAAGAATAAGTCTTCGAATGTTACGATAAAGTAGCCTAAGTCGTGGAGAAAATGCGCCTCCGTGTATATCATGTTGAATCCACTTTGCCAGTTTGGTTTCATGTTGGACCATTGCATGTACCAGGTATGCAAAGTCCTGTAAACTAGTCTAACGCTGGGTAATTATGAATCAGAGACCA
The DNA here is from genome assembly GCA_036346245.1 of Bonia amplexicaulis. NCBI lineage: Eukaryota > Viridiplantae > Streptophyta > Magnoliopsida > Poales > Poaceae > Bonia > Bonia amplexicaulis. The sequence goes on along the minus strand of CM070746.1, from coordinate 12,928,520 downwards.
ACGACGCTTCGAGAATGAACTTCTATTGCCTGGGAAGCGCATTAATCTTCTTCAGTTAGGCCTTAGTGTCTCGCTTGCAATACATTTTTGGCGTCATCTGCATGGGAGCCGATGCGCTGGCCTTCTGAAGAGGAGCTTGAGGCGGAGTCGTAGAGGGTTTTGAAGAGGAGCTTGAGACAGAGCCGTAGAGGGTTCTGTTTGATACATTTATATGTGATTTTGATTAATATAGATGAATTTAATATACTATTACTATAATCGAATTATAGATCACACTTTAAAAAATACACTATTTAAAAACTAATTACTATAACATAAACGAACAATCCTAAGTTTGAAGGCCAAAAGAACCGAGCATAGTCCGGTTCCGGACAGGTGAGCGAGACTTGCTCCATCCGTCTGGACGATTTGACTTGATTGCAATCTCGCGGCGTTTTCGGGAACCATTTGCTCCACTCATTCAATCCGACGCTGCGCTCATAAGTGGTGCACGTCAGTCTCAGCTCTCTTTCCCGGCCATTTTCAGGGGTGCTTGCCTAGCTAACCTGATGGGTCTCCCATGGCTCATTTGTGAATCTCCTTTCAGATTGTGCAGGCGATCGCAGATTAAATTTGCTCTGTTGGGCCCTATGCGTAATGGTTTCTGAAATTAGCTGGCTGTTCGTTTCGAGTAAGTACTGCTCTTTCCGTTCTCATTTTCACTAAGTTTTTTTTTAACAAACCATTTTTCTTTGGGATTTCTGTCAGTTTCCAAGAAGGATACCAAAGAAAGGCTCCATTCCTTTTCTTCCTGTCATCCTTAATCATGCAGTACTCCAGTACTCTCTACTCTTATATCTCACGATGAAGTTCGTGAGACGAATTATTGTCTAGTCAAACTTAATTACCACCAAACCTTAATGCAAACACGCTACGGATCGAGACCGGAAAAAAAACGACGCTCTCAGCAGCGACGATGTCCGAGCAAGGTGACTAATGGAACACACTGTAAATTCTGCCAATCCGCAAGGCCTGGGCGGTACGCAGGAACGGGGTTCGCCATTTATTCCGCTGTTCCCGTGGCCAATTGCCACAGGACCACCGCACAAGAGGGAATCATTCGCGCACACAAGCACAGCTACATGTGCGTCTTCTCGAGGAATCGACCGTGTTTGATCTCACCTCTACCAAGCCTGTAAAACAATTCGTGCCTGGTACGAATCCGAAAGTGATTCCTGCGTCTGATCAATTAGCGTATCGGTATCAGCTGAGGCCCTTGCCCTACACTACCCTCGTTCGTGGCACGTAGATGTCACATCACGGCAGAGATCCAATTTTGCCTCAAAGAAGGCTCCTTGGCCTTTTCTTGGCAACCTACCAGTAGTTGCAGGGTGATCACACAACCAATTCTCAAGGAGACGTGGAGGACTACACGTCTTAGAGCGTCCAATCATACAATCAACTAACTATTAAAAGAAAGGAAACCCTAAACACAAAAGGCGTTGCTGAGTGATTCGTCACTGGCTGCGTTCCAACCGGTGTGTAATTAGGGCAGTAGGCAAAAACTTCAATAGCCTACTGAAGTAGATCACCACTATTAGTACGAAGTATGCGCTAACCTATGTCTAGCCTGCAATGGAAAAGGGGAACCCGATGCAACGCATTGCCTTGCACCGTTTCGGCAAACCGGTGTGGCGTCGCCACCAAACCGGAAGAGGACGTTTTCTCGGACGGACTGCCGAGTTTGTTCCAGAACTACTGCTCCGTCATAGGAACTGAAAGCAATGTGCGAGAAATGGACACGGCATTAATAAAACACACAGTCTCACTACGATAGAAAGGGTGAATATAAACATTCAAAATCGTCATCACAAATAGTTTCTGAATCATCTAAATTTATATATCTTTGATAATAGATAATTATCACAGACCGCTTTTAAACCGTCTATGACAATTACAACACAGACAGTTTTCTAAAAAAAATCATCCGTAATATATCAATTATCATAGACGACTCTTAAACATACCAGTCTGTGATATCTGAATATCACAGACGGCTAATACGAAAAATCATCTGTGATATGTCATATATCACAAACAGTTTTCAAACATATCTGTTTGTGATAACTTATATATCATAGACAGCTAAAACCAAAAATCATCTATGATATTTATCTATCACAGACGGTTTGCTGTTACAAACTGTGTGTGATAGCTATGTGAATATCTATATTATTTTCTATTTTTTGGCTAGCCTCAGGAAATGCTAGCCATTCCTCTGAAAACAAGCAAACAGATCACATATATAGCACACGACAATCATTACACAAATCGCACAAACGAATTAAACAATTGAATGAAATATTTAATTAAGCACAATTGATTGATTACAATTGTATCCAATATTTCAACATCTAATCATCATCGCCGGGTGGAACTCTCCAGTTTTGTTTATAACCTCCACTATCAATAATTGGGAGAGCTTTCCTCGAATTTCGACGAGTTTGTCAAGATCAAATGCATTTTCATCGAATTCCACGCGATGTCGCTAAGAGTGTTAAAGTTATTAGCTTTTATATATATATATATATATATATATATATATATATATATATATATATCACAAAATAATTATTGGCAGGTTGACAAACCTCTGGATCATTCGTCTTAGCGTCCATGATTTCCTCCATATGGCGGCAAACGTAGAATCCACATATGTTGCCCTGTAGCTGTTGGTGGCACTGCAAAAATAGAATTACATACATAAGTATTGTCTATTCTAGAGGCATTATAACGAAGTGTGATATATGATTGTTGTATTGTAGCGGGTACCAAAAATCGCATCCTGTGTCGCAGTGTGGCACTAGATTCCTTGTGTCTTCCTCCCTGGGCAACGTAAGCGCTGAATGACCTATGTGATTCCAAAAAAGTTACCCTCAACCATTGCAAACAAAGGGAAGATTACAATAGAGTTATGTATGGAGGAAATGAGTTTATCTGTCAATTGCTTGTTGAATACAGATGAAGTCGTGGTTGATCCTAAGTAGGGAATCAATGTATATTACTTTGCTCCACTTTGGTACAATCACAATCAGAATCTAGTGAGACCGATTCATGTATGTCGCTATAGTGATTAATTCTAAATTCATGTTGCATATAAAGTACAGATGAAACTTATATGGCAACTAGTGAAGCCCTTACTCCTGGTTGAAAGGTACCATGATGCAGTCTTTGTCACTGTGAGTAAGCAATCCACTCGTTATGTAATCTTGGATGAAGGATGCGTCAGCGTTGATGGATTGTTAAGATATCAAGTGTGGGTCAAGGAAACCCACCGGTTCTCGTCGTCGCCGGACTTGTTGGATCATGGATATATACATAAGCAATGAGTTATAACATTTATCGTTATAACGTGAATATAGAACTTGATTGTACAGTACACTTACAGTGTCCAGTATCATAGAAGTGAAGCGTTGAGTTCATTGATGTTAAATAGTAAGAATAAGTCTTCGAAGGTCACGACAAAGTAGCCCGTGTCGTGGAGAAAATGCGCCTCCGTGTATATCATGCTGAATCCACTTTGCCAGTTTGGTTTCATGTTGGACCATTGCATGTACCAGGTATGCAAAGTCCTGCAAACTAGTCTAAGGCTGGGTAATTATGAATCAGGGACCAACGACGCTCCGAGAATGAACTTCCATTTCCTGGGTAGCGCATTGATCTTCTTCGGTTAGGCCTTAGCGTCTCGCTTGCAATACATTTTTAGCGTCATCTCTATGGGAGCCGATGCGCTGGCCTTCTGAAGAGGAGCTTGAGGCGGAGTCATAGAGTGTTCTGTTTGATAGGTATGGTCGTGTGGAGAACACGACACGGAAGGGTCTAGGGTGATGTCCCTCTTTCCACTAGAAGAATGTTCGCTATGAGACCTAACAACACTGTGAAACTCTTGTCGGACCAACCATTGCTTGCCTTCAATTTTAGCAGTTCAAGAACAGATGACAACCTTGTGTATTGTGGCTTGTAGCCCGAGAACAAAGGTTTCTCCAGGTCCTCCATCAAGCCCTCGAATTTACCAAACTCTCTCTCACTCTAGTTTCCTTCTGCATCGTGTAGTATTTGATCCATATTATCATCATACGACCTATCCTCATCGAAAGCACAGTCCACAACTGGCATATCGTTGTCTCCCTCGACGATGTTCTAATTACCATCCTGTATAATCTTGTCTTCACCGTGATTGGTCCAACATGTATACCTCTTTTTGAAACCCCTTCAAATCAAGTGACTTTCGATCTGCGCTAAGTTTGTAAATATCTTCATATTATCACAATCAATGCATGAACAATATATATATTCCATCCCTTTCTTCAACATACCATACTCGGCCGCTCTTTTAAAAGCAAGCACGCCATTAATGTTTTCTTCACCCACATGGTTCTTAACGTATATCCGGCTTTGGTCCATCTATACTACGCATGTAACAAGTTAGTGTCAAATTGGATTATTAATAATACTATAGCTAGCTATAGCCTAATACGTATTTACACATAATTGTTATTCACCTTATAATAAATTGTCCATATGTAAATTAAGTAGCTACATACTATTCATGAAATATATATATATATATATATATATATATATATATATATATATATATATATATATATATATATATATATATATATATATATATATATATGAACCAAGAATATATTGAAGTAAATTAGAAGTAGTGACCCATTCTTAAATTGGAGCAAACTACAAAATATATAAACTAGATCTAAACCTAGCTATCACCTCTCTTTATTACAAGGTATATAATTAGAAATAAATACTAACATCTAATTACCAAGAATAAATTGATCTACAAGCAGGTAACTAGATATACAAGCAGAATGCTTTCACCAAACTCCCCAGAGCTGGTCACCTCCTTCAATACAGTGCAATGAAGACAATCTGTCCGGACCGGTCTAGCTAGGTATTAATTAATAACACGGCGTATCCCAGACATGTCCAACCACGAACCATCTGTAATACGTAATTATCACAGATAGTTAGTATTAATAACCGTCTGTGAATTATCACAAACAATTTGTATTAATAAACGTCTGTGATATCTACAACCATCATAGACAGTTCGTGCTAATAACCGTCTGGGACTATCGCCGACAGTTATTAACACGAACCGTCTATGATAGTTGCGTATCACAGACGGTAAACGGTCACATTTGTAAAACCATATGTGATAATAACCATCTGTGATGAGGTGTCCAGTATAACTTATTTTATAGTAGTGTCGTAGGGCATCTACAACATATTATCTTTTAAGGTTGCTCTAAAGATTCTAATTCATTTAGAGACAATAATAGAGACAATACATCTAACACTATAAAATCATTCATTTAACTTTTTTTTTATCATTTTCATCATAACTTCTCTACTCGTATTCTCTCACCATTTGCAACAGTTTGTATGCCCAGATTATTTCTTATATAAGAGATAGTACATTCTTTCTTTATAGTCTCTCTTCTAATTAGGATTTTAGATTATGTCATAGGTAAACCACTGTTGGAGATGTCCTGAAGCATAAACCGAATTATTAATTTGCCTCTAATGTGTCTAGATGCAGCCTTTAATTCTTCCTGTGTCATCTAGCGATTGTTTGGGAGCACTTTATACCACACTAATTTAATTTTGTCTAGAACCCGCAGGTCATCAGTTCACCGATGGACTGATAAAAAAAAACCTGGCGGAGTTTAGCATGAGACCGAACAGTAAACGGGCAGTAGAAAGGTGAGGTGTGCGTTAATTTGCAAAGACACGGTCAGTGTTCATGCTGGCTGGACCAGCAGGATTGACATCGCGAGAGGAATCTCGTCTTTATAGCGCTGAGAGCATCCATAGTGTATATGATCCAAGAGGTCTTAAGGTGGGTTCCATCTAAACCTTAGCGCCAACGTCAGAATGTATATAACCCACTAGGCTTTAAGATGGTCCCACTTGTCAGATAAAGAAAAAATGTATTTTAATGCTTATGACCAGGTCTTTAGCTTGAGGCCTGGTCTTAAGGTTTTTTTGCTTATGGCCTGCTTAAGGTCACTCCTGTAATGTATAAGGTCGACCTTAAGGTGACTTAAGACCCTCTATTTTTGCACACTATGGATGCCCTGAGGATTTGCAAAGTAGAACGAAAAATTTCAGACTGTCATTGCGATGCGATACATACTATCGCTATCGTGCATGCAGATGGACGTCTACAGGAAAAAGGCAGCGCCGCTTTAAATGCGTCTGCGTGAGCTTTATTATTAGTGCTGTGATCCTGAGAAAAACTGTTTAGAGGAGTTTGTATTGGTTTTTTTTTAAAGAAGTCAGAAGCTAATAATAAATATATGATTTTTTATAGCGGTTTTTTACTCCTCTCACTTCGAGGATAAGATGGAGAGTCACGGATGTATCATGCACCCTATTTCTTTTGCTCTTATCTCATATACATATCTTTTTCTTATTTTTTTCATATCTCGATCATTCTTCAAAAATTATTTTTTAACTACTATCATTTATTTTTAGTTAAAATCTATATAAAAAAATCAGCCGCACAGCAATACGGACACCCAAGTCTTTTCCGGCTCTGTGGTTTTCCTGGCATTTGGCAGCAGCGCAGCACCCTGGGCTGAGCAGACAAATATTTAAGGTCTGTACCCCTTTCCCTTTCACTCTTCGTCCGCTTTTCCAAGAAAATGATCGCATTGTAGTCTGAAACATTCAATGATGCCTGTTCTTTTTCTTAGATGCTGATATCTTTTAATTTTTGTTATAGTACCTAACGTTTAAACGGAGTATTTTTCAAGACGGAGTCTGTAAGTTAAACAATATACACGTTAAAAGCCCAATATTTGTACCATCTAAAATCGCAAATGAGTATCTCTCTTCGTAATCTGTACCGTAAATAACCAAAATTCAAAAATTTTAGCCAAAAACCATAAGCCGCAGTCGTTGTCAAACATGCCCAATATTCTCATCTTAGGTCAGGTACACATGCCCTGTTTGGCGTGACTGCGGCTTATGGCTTTTGGCTGAAAATTTTGAATTTTAGCTGTTTGCGACAGAGATTATGGAGAGAGATACTCACTTGCGATTTTGGTTGATACAGATGTTGGCCTTTTAAGATGTACTACAATTAATTTGTAGACCCCGTCTTGATAAAATACTCCGTTTGAAAGTTAGGTACTGTAGCAAAAGCCAAAAGCCGTTAGTTTCGGTCGAAAAGAACATGCCCACAGTATGGAGCAGTATTTCTCTTGTTCCAATTGGACGACCAAGATTTACTATGGTTTTAGCATCAGCCACTGGAGCAATTGACTAGGGACCGCTCGTTTAGGTTTAGGTTTCTGGTTTTCGGTTTATTTTTCGCTATTTATAAGTTTCATCTTTTTCTGATTTTTTAAATTTTTTTGAGTATTTTTGCCAGTTCTTTTTTCCGTATTCTTTTTCATTATACGTGTTGGGCGAACCCGTTTTTTCTATTTTTAAATTTTTTAAATTTAATTGTGCCAAATAAATCACCATTAGCTACAGTGTAATTTTAGTCAGCTACAATAAAAATTCAGTTATAAGCTACAAAAATTTAATCCAATCGAGCACCACCTAAATGCATGATCAAATATTAATTTATCATCACTACTAGATAGAATAGCGTACTACGTTACGCCGTGAGAGACAAGGAAACGAAACTTGACATGGAAAATATTTGGAAACGAACAGCTGGAGACCCGAGTCTCAGAGAATGAATACTGTGGGTGTGTTATTTGTATAACAACGGTGACATATAGATTCTATAGGTGATACGAAATTGAAAAGCATTGTCTATGCCTAGCTCTGTAAGATTAATCTGAGACAATAATATATATGGTGTGATAGGATGGGCACCGAGTAATTGGCACTCAGGATAATCATAGAAATCTGGCAATGCATAGATATAGCTACGAAGTACCAGAGATCACTTTATCATGTTAATCTGCGTAAATACATATGTAGCACCTCACATCTAGGGATACAAATAGAGCGGATATTTTCCGACCGTCCGTCCGTTTTAATTCGGATATAATTCGGAGCAAATTTTCGGATATCCGAAGGTTTTATCGGATAAGGAAACGGAGTCGGATATTTTTTGTCGGATACGGAAACGGATTCGGAAAAAGCATTATTCGATAGATACGGAACTATCAGGGTATATTTTTGGATAGTTACCGGATACGGAAACGGATAGGTACTGGATAATTACCGGATAGATAGTTTCTGCTTTACACTCTACACTTGTTCAGTAAGAAATAGAATATTTTCTGGTTGAAAATCTATGTTAAGCAATAATCATACGATTATTACTGAGACTGTGACTTGCACCGGAGAAGTTGAGCTTGCTGAGAAGAAGCAGAAGAAGTGTACCTCGAAAGTTTGGGACCACTATATTAAATACACGGTGACTGTTTACACAAAAAAATGGTGGAAAGAAGAAATAACTTTAGATGTAGTGCAATAAATATACTCACAAAGTTCGATGTGAGACCTTAAGGGGCATGAAGGCCTTGTGGAATCATTTGCTAAATATAATAAAGTTAAATGAACTAGTGATGTACTTGACTACTTGGCTATGGGTAATTCGTACTTTTGAACCATGTGACATGTAGCTAGTTAGCTACTACTTGCATCGGGCGGAGGTGCACAGGTGCTGGTGACCAGTCAGCTGCAGCACCATGTGCTCAAAAGTACGACGGCGAACGTCCGCGCTGCCATGGCGAGCTAGCACAGGGTGCCAGAATCGCACGTGACGTCCACACCGGCGGCAACGACATGATCGCCATGATGTGCCGACGACGAGGGGCACATGTGGGCTGCAAGGCACGAGCGGTGTCAGTGACGAATGACGTACTTCCACCATCAGCAGCGCCATGGTGTTAGGCATTGTGGACATGACAATGTCTAAAGTGGTGGCGGCATCGTCGAAGTGTGTGTGTGAGAGAGTGTGCACATAGGAGTTGTGTTACATACGTGTACATATCTGTGTCATTTATTTGGTTGTACATGTAGGAGGTGTATTACATACGTGCATATAATCATGTCATGATCATGCACGTAGGTGAGTCAGTGCATGATGCATGGGTGTGCGTGAGTTCTTGTAGTTATGTCCAAGTTCTCATGTGTATATGTTCTGATGAGAGTCTCCATCGCCGTCAAGATGCGTCACCCGTAAAAGACAATTGGAGCTGAGGAAGAGGTCAAAGTCGTCAGCGAGGTGTGTCACTGACGGTGAAGATGTGAGAGACGCTGGTAAGTTGTGTCACTGGCAGTATGATCAACAAGAAGAAGGCAAAATTTCTTGGAGACGCGTCAGGAGATTGGACTTCATCTTGTGAGTCAAAGTATCAAGATTAAGGAGGAGAATATTACAACTAATCTTGATATTTTGTAAGTGGTCATAGGAGTTGTGAGTGGTTGTAGAAATCACTTAGACGTGGTCGTAAGCACTTAGACATGGTCGTAAGTGGCTTAGGCGTGGTCGTAAGTGTATTTGTTTAGTCATGGTCGTAGGAGTTCAATAGCAGTCGTAGTCGTAAGTGGCTTAGGCGTGGTTGTAAGTGTATTTGTTTAGTCATGGTCGTAGGAGTTCAATAGCAGTCGTAGTCGTAAGACTATAGTAGTTTTAGTAGGTACTGTAGTAGTCGTGCTCCGATGAGTACTCGAAGCAGCCGTGGTCGAGGCGCAGGCGTCTGAGTAACAGCTGAGTCAATAAGTTGAGCGAGTCTTTCGAGTAGTGCGCAATATGTGCACAACTCGTGGAGTCATGGCTGATAATTTTTTTTTAAAAAAAACAGATCATTGTGTCTATTTATATCTTTGTAATTAGTTAGTTGAACAAGGGTATAGTGTTCCTTCACAGAAAGTCAAAGTATGTGATTGTTGAGTTGAGTTCCAGCGGCTAGCGACGTACAGCGTACGTGCGAATTGAAAGGAGGTCGACGGCGCCACCCAACCATCGATCTCGGTATGGGAATGGATGGATCGGAAGACAGCGGCACGTGGTCAGTGGTTACTGCGATGGGAAGGACCGGTTCCCGAGCGACAAATCACGGATGGTTTTGGCGTCTGGCTGGCCTGATCTCGCCCGGCTTGGGAGGCGGTGATTTGTCACCGCTTCTTGTCGTATTAATGCACCGCGCGATCGAGTGCTCTATGCGGTACGTCGCAGCAGTCGTAGAGTTTTTTTTTCTCCATTCTTCATTCTTGGTTGTGGACCTGTGGTTTATGGTTTGGTCAAAGGAGGAGCATGCTTTACTCGATTGGGCTGAAAAATAATAGTTTATAGTTAAAATTATATTATAGTTGGTTAAAATTACACTGTAACTGAAGATAGTTATTTAGCGTAGTTAAATTTTTAAAAAAATTAAAAATAGAAAAAATATATTAGCTCATCACGGACAACGCAAACGAATAAAAAAAAGAATTAGCAAAAAAAAAACTAACAGTTTAAAAAAAAATTTATAAATAGTGGAAAATAAGCTAGAAGTCAGAAGCTTAATTCGAAATGAGCAGAACACAAATCGAAAATCTGGAGTACACAGTACGATCTATGAACAGGGGTTACGGGATGGGTAAATAACTGGGTATACCTGAGTAATGTACTGCCTGACTACCACCAGTGGTTTTGGTTCCGCTGCATACGTACAGCCCCTGGGGTTGTACCAGTCAGAGTTAGCTTGTGGTGCAGTTTCTTTTCAATGGTAAATCAGACCCCAAAAAAAAAAAAAAAGCAAAAGCCCCCTCACTTTTAACCCCTTGTAAGTCATTTTATTTATTGGCAGCCCACAAGGTATAGTCCTTGCTTATTAGAGTTTCTGACTTCTTAAATTCATTTTTTTATTTTTTAGGTTTTTTGTATTTTTTTGTATTATTTGTGATGATATAGTTTTATTTTTTAAAAAAATTAGTTACGCTGAAAAAACTAACAGCAGTCACAGTGTAAAAAAACTAAAAGCCCGAGCTTAAAATCCCAAATAAGTAACACCATAAAACTGTCAAGATACCCACTATAAATCTGTTTTCCTATTTTCTAGTCAATTCCTTACGATTTTTTATTCAAATAATGATATATCAACCGCCACGTAATCATGTCCAAATCACACGGCACATGAAAGTATGAAACCTACTATGGATGTCATGTCGGCGCCGTTGGTGATGCCATAATGAAGAGAAAAATTAGGAGAGGCTAATTCTACGTGTTCATGCGTGCCTGATATGTGTCACATCTTAAGGAGAAATTCACAAGAAATTAATGAGAAAATGAGAAAAATGGACATATATGAGTGTATATGGATGGTCGAATGACTTTGGGGATACCGGTAAACTAAAATGACTTATACGGGGTTAAGTGGCAAAAAGTAATGGCTTTAAGGGAATCTTTTTGGATTTATCCACCATAAAATAGAAACAGAAATGCTATGTGAAGTCAAGGCCAAAGAACACTGCGGTTCGCAAAATTTATTTTATTTTGGCGTACTATTATCTTTGTTTAGATTTCGATGTTGACTTTGGCATGAACATCGAATGAATATCATATATATATATATACCCATCAGATGCTCGCAATACTTGATTTTTCGTTTTTGTCGAACGGGTGACCTCAAGAAAAACGTTAATAGTGTAATTCGTGTACTACTATTTGAAATGGCCCCTTTCGTATACTACTATTTTCCTTTCGCTTCGTCTGACGACTCTGACTCCAGATCAGAAAGTTGCGTGTTGCATTCACGTCGGGTTCAATGCCCCGATCCAATTCGGATCCCTTTGGAATCCATTTTAATCCTTTTGGGCCGCAAATGTCTTTTAGTTCTCGGTTTATGGGCCTTTATGCGCGTTAAGTGGAATAACACATTTTTGTGCTTCACAGATCTTCCAGTCTCTGATTAATTTTCTAGTATGGTAGAGATGTTGACATGTATATGTATGTATGTATATTGTAAGTATGGTACGCGTGAGTTGTGTACATCTTTGTTGTACCCTCAAAATAATTATATTCATGTCCTATATAGTTACCTTTTCATATTTGAGTCTTCTTTACTTCCCTTCTACTATTATTACTCTGTTACAAAATCGTTCTCATGCTAGTGGACAAGATGTCTCAACGGTCAGGAACATGGCCTGTGTGAATTTTTTATCTTGCCAATCTATACAACACAAGTATGAGTAGTCCACAAACTAATGTCTTGCTCAAAGATGTGAACTTCGCCGCGTTTTCTTTGCCGCGGTGCATGGCTGTTTTGGCATCAAACATAACCAACTTGCAAGCCGTGGAGACGCAACAACATTTCACGGCGAAAGCAACGTTTGGATCGGTACACCGGCACGCGTATCTTGTCTTTTGTCCGACACAGCCCCAAGTAGGGGCCTATTATTTTTAGTTACGACTTATGACTTTTAGCTGCAGCTTATGATTTTTAGGCTATTCGTGAGATAGAGTATAGTGTAACAGAAACTCACATGTAATTTTGACCGATATAAATAAAGTTACCATAGTATATACTACAATCAACTTGTAGACTACACTTTAAAAAGATGCTCCATTTAAAAACTAGTTACTGTAATAAAGTCGAAAAACAGCTTTAAAAAACTGAAAAGAAAATGCCCTATATTTGGGGCATATCCCATGAATGGAGAAATGCGCTTTTCCCGTGAATGACACCTCTCGACAGCTTTTGGTCGTGTTCTTTTTTTTGCTATGTCTGATATCTTGATGCGGCTGATGATTTTTAGTTCTAGTGTGAGTATTTGTATGAACGAATCGAATACCGATAAGTCGTTTTGAAAAAACTATCCCGATAAGCTGATTCAAAAAACAATGAAGAAATTATCTTATTTATTTGTTCGAAAAAAATCATAACCTAAAACAAAGGAGCCAAAGTTTCACTGCATGATGATCATCAATCGCGCCAAGATCTATTAATAGTTACTAACTAAACCAGAAAGGGCTAGGCTAGCAAGGTTGCCTGCTCTGGTCTCTTGTGCAAGGCAACATGGCTGAGACTGGAATATTTTCTCGTGGTGAGATTGATGGCATGGTTTGACAGCTCCCATGACACATCAGAGCTGGAATCTAATGCCCACTTGAGGTCTGTTCCTTGCAAAGCTCTGCTCTTTTTTTCTTATCACTAGGCTCCCATGACACATAAGGGGTCAACTGGGCATAAGCCTATAATGTAGTGCAATCGATTCTGTCTGTGTAAGTTGCTATGTTTGTAGTTACTAGAAGAAATTTGATTTGTTTTTTTGTGCCAATTTGATTTGTATCTTTTTTTTTGAACTGCGCAATTTGATTTGTATCTGAAACCGCTACTAACCCGCCCACATAAACTGGCTTATCTCCGAAACTCCTAACTGACCATTTTAACACTGAACTGAATGCAGCCTAAGAAATTACGCCAAACAAATCACACGCAACAAATCTGTCAAGCCTCCGAACATATATAATTTCTCCTTGTAACAGAAAGCATTGGTTGTTAGTTTTGGGATGGAACAGATCGAGAACATTGTGGTGAGTGACCTCACCAACGAATTACTTTACGAGACTGGTGATGGTGATTAATTAAGGATGACAAGCACCACTGGATGAGAAGGACGAGAGAAGTAACCCCCCTGTGTAGCTAGGTTTCCGTTTCCAGAAGTGGTCTCTCGTCTCCGTGTCCGTGGCGGAGAGGGGACAGATGGCATTGTCGTGCAAGCCTCCCCATCTTTCCGTTTTTGTTTTGATCAAAATTCTCGATGATTTTACCGGGCCGACAACCAGGCGAAGGACGGTGGAAGACAATTCACACTTGATGAGGAGGAGAAAGGTAAAAACGCTACGCGATTGGTGCGTACCCAATTTACCCTGATAAATGACTAAATGCTCAATAAAAAAGTGGATGCGACAATCCATTGTACAATCTACATGCACATCCGAGTGACTCTAAAGTCCATTGTACAATCTACGTGCACATGGCAGGCCGCTCGTTTCGGCTTCAACTTTTGGTTTCTCGTTTCGGCTTCAACTTTTGGTTTCTGTCTTATTTTTTACTATTTATAAATTTTGTCTTTTTCTAAACTTTTAGCTTCTTTTGAGCTTTTTTGTCAGTTCTTTTTTTCCCGTATTCATTTGTGTTGTTCATGATGAGCTAGTATATTTTTTCTATTTTTAATTTTTTTAAATTTAATTACGACAAATAAGTCACCTTCAACTACAGTGAAATTTCAGCCGCTACAATGCAATTTCAGCCATAAGCCACAGCTTTTCAGCCCAACCGAGCGGGTAGGAAATAATAAAAACTGTTTTTTTATAGTAAATAGTTTTTCTACAACACCTAACCTTTTTAAACAAAGTGTCTTTTCGAGACTAGTCCTACTAGTCGATTGTAGTACACACTGCAACGACTCATTTATATTGGTTAAAATTGCACGTGAGTATCTCTCTACAAACTTCTCTATAAGCTATTACTATTCATAAGCCAAGGACAAAAATCAAACCCAAAAACTTATATGAACGGGCCCTAATGCTCTATAGCATCAAAAGTAGTACAAATTAAGCTGTATCAAATAGTGTCCTGCTCAAATGTTTAATTGACAGGAAGGAATAGAATTCCAGCGGGAGATGATGTCCAGGATACGAGACACACTAAACAAAAGGAGATAATATCATAAATTTATGAGATTATTGGAGGCTCCTTACAGTGCTAGAACAGCACATATCTAGAAAAAGCACAGTTGTCCTTGCACCATTTGCTAGCTCCTGGCTCTGATTAGTTCACTTAACTGGCCCCTGTTGCTGCAATATAATTCTCATAAATTGGAGCCACCAGGATTTCGATTAGGAGAAGCCACCATCGATCGAGATGGGGCCCACGCAATCATATGCCATCAGGGGCCCACACAGGCAGAGAGACAAGGCATGTGAGCCAAATTGGTGACATAATATTAGTCTGTTCTTGTGCCAACCTAAGCTAGCTGCGTAAGGGTGGCGATGTGATGTGATGTGATCGCCCAAGGACGATGGAACTCGCTAATTGGGATTAGATTTGCGTGTGATGGTTGAGATATGCTAGTCATGGGCCAAAGGTAGCAAGATAATAATGGCGTGTAGCTCAAGCACCACCGAATCAAGCTTTTAAAGCTAGATTAGCTAATAGTACTAACTACTATCACAAGAAGAAGCCAAAACTTTTAGGTTAAGGATGAGATCACACTAGTCCCTAGCTTTTTACAAAGAACTAATTAAGCCAAACTAACTAGATAACGAAGTTGCCATAGCTTAATTAATTAACCGGGTAAGTTAATAATGACAATTTTTATCGATGGATCCGAAAACAACAATGGTAATTACATCCCAAATCACCAAATGAGTAATCTACAGCTATACAAGCAATGAAGCAAAGCTCGATGCCTCGATCGTACATTATTTACAGTGAAACACTATACTGCACTAATCAATCGCCATTAACGCCCGGTGCTTGGAGCTTAGTAGCTCCACAGCGCGGCCTCATGCTCGAACTTTTGGCCGGAGGAAGAAGATATCTCGGGGTTCACGTCGGAGGTGAGGCCGGTGTCCTGTAACAGGCTCAGCCTCTCCCGCTCGCCCTTGCACGCCGGTTGCTGCTTGGCGCCGGCCATGTCGACGAGGTCACCGTACCCGTTGCTCTCCAGGAGCTGCACCAGGCTCGTGCCGTGGTGCAGCTGCCCGCCGTACTGCGTGAAGCTCGCCAAGAACGGCGAGGAGGAGGCTAGGCTGTGATGGTCCGTGCGGCCGCAGGCGTGTGCCGTCGGATTGAAGAACTGGCCCGCCAGCGCGTTGGAGAAGCAGGCCACGTGTGCCACCGGGTCGACGCCGGCGCCGGACATGTCCATGAGCGGAGGGAGGGGAGAGATGGCTACGTCGTCTGCCATGGAGGATCCTATATTTGCTGCTGCTGCTGCTGCCGCTGCCGCTGATGATACTACTCCTACAAGGTTCTTCTTGAACACCCTGCACAGAACCCACTCGTTCTATACCCAAAAGTGGTAGAAAAACACAGCCCAAAAGAAAGGTAGAAACTATCAGACGTGAACGATCGACGCAGAAAAACATGTATGCAGCATGTACACATGCTAACTCAAGAATTAACCATCATGTGCACTATATGCCAGCATGTACACCTTGGATTTGCTGGGGAGGCCGCAGGTGGCGGCCTGGATCTTGCCGTCGAGGCGGTGCTCGTGCATGACCCAGCCGGACTTCTCGCCCTTAGGGGCCCTCCCCGTGTAGAAGACGAGCGTCTTCTTCATGCCCACGAGGGCCTTGCCCCTGAAGATGTTCTTGTCCTTGCCTGTGGCCTTCCAGTACCCGGCCTCCGTCGCCCTGTTCGTCCTCTGCCCCGTCGGGTACTTGCGGTCCTTGAGGCAGAAGAAGTACCACTCCTTCTCCCCCATCTTAGCCAGCGCTGCACGCATGCGTTCAATTCGCAGAAACAACACGGCATGATCAATTGATCAGTATATGCTAGTCACACAAGGCAGTTCTTGCGTTCATAGGATTGACGCATCACGTATGGATGTGTGGTCAGTGGTGCTTACATGGCAGGTCCCAGGGTTCGCACTTGTTGAGGTCGGCCTCGCCGACGGCGAGGGCGGAGAAGCGGGCGTCGGCGACCTTCTTCGCTAGGTAGTGCGTGATGAGCTCCTCGTCGGTCGGGTGGAAGCGGAAGCCCGGGGGCAGGTCCATGGCGTGCTGCTCGTCGTGCTCCACTGGCTGGCTAGCTGTTCTCCTTGCTATGTAGTCCTTGCTAAGCTGTTACGACGAACTCCTGTCCTGAAACATTTGTACATAGAGATATGTGTAAAGTAAACTAGGACCGGAGATTCAGACAAGGTAGCAAAGCAAAACTAACAGTATCCATAACACCTCTAGCTAGAACTAAACAAATCGGAGAGAAACTTAAAAAATGGATGAAATCAAAAGAACATGGCAGCCAATTAAGCATACATAAAAGCCAAGAAGTATACATTAGATAGAACACTTAGAGAGTAAGGCGGATTACCTTTTGGAGCTGATGGATTCAATTGGTAGCAGAGGGAAGTTGTTAAGAGAAAACAAGGTGCGAGGAGGTGGTGCCCTTAAATACTGGTAGATGACCAGATGAGTCCATGGGAGGAGGTGGTTCGATCTACAGCTGCGCGCGGTTGCACTGACCAAAACTTGCTTCCCCAGGGTCAAAAGGGTTTACTAAATTAACGAGTCTAAAAAAAATCATGCGTATTAAATGCATTAACTAAGCCATCGATCGCATATGCAAGTAAGTACATATGTAAGCATATTACAAGCCAGCAACCATAGAAATTAAGCAACCAAAACCAATTTTTTCTGCGTCTCCAGAAGCTTGAGAACACGTTCCGGTACTGTGAACGAGAACGAGAGTATTTATTAGCTTGATGTTAAGGGTGTGAGACGATCATTAGATACAATTAGTGTAGTTTGGCCTACCGACACACACACACACAAAAGACGCAGTCCAACCTGACAGCACCAAGGGCCAATCGATCGGTGCCATGGCATGATGAATAAGTAGCTCAGAGACAGCACATTTGTCACAGTCTGATAATTCTACATGCATCCAAGGAGAGAGAATTCAATCACTATATCATCGTCTATTCGTCCATTTGTTAATGACCGTCGTCTCTGCAGAGCCATCTTGCGTTGCAGTGCCGGTGCATATTGCACAAAGGCCTTTTGGAGCTGTGGGGCTTAAAATGGTATGTGTGACAAAGGCAATGCTACTGTACATTATTCTGTGTGGGTGTCCACTGCAAAAATTGGGCAGATACGTCAGGGATGTATTATTTGTTTTCCAGAACAATGTAA
This sequence comes from Bonia amplexicaulis, assembly GCA_036346245.1. Taxonomy (NCBI): domain Eukaryota; kingdom Viridiplantae; phylum Streptophyta; class Magnoliopsida; order Poales; family Poaceae; genus Bonia; species Bonia amplexicaulis. The sequence continues at coordinate 12,910,624 of CM070746.1, read as the reverse complement.
CATCTCGATTTAATTTAAAAGTGCATAATTTTTATGAGTTTTACAAACTTTTAGTTGTATATCAAAATTTTCTAAAAACATTTGCCGTGAAATTACAATTTGAAACAATTTCCGTTAACTCAAAAATCGGATTTGCATAAGCTTCTAATTAAATTGTGTGCAAACCAAAAACCTTTAAAACTTTGTATTTCAAAATTTAAATTCACCCAAACCAATTTTGGCAAAACAAATAAAATCTCAACCCTTTTTTCCTTCCCCCCTCTCGATTGGGCCATAACCCAGCCAGTCGGCCCATCCCTCTCTTTCTTTCTTCCCCTCTCCCACCCAGCCACCGCCCTCTTTCTTCTCTTCCTTTCTTTTCCCCAGCCTGCCTCGTAGCCCACGAGCACAACAAAAGCCTAGCAGCAGCCTAGCTCTCTCTCTCTTTTTCTCGCCTCATTGACGAGTGCGCCCTGGCCCCACATGTTAGGTTGGGGAGAAGCATTGTGCTTCTTCCTCACACCATCTCTCTCTCTCTCTCCCGCTTTCGCTCGTACGCATGCACATCGTGCGAGTCAGAATAGACGCAGCGTCAGCTCCTCCACCTCGAGTCCTGCAGCAAGTGCCGCAACCTTGTCAAATCGGAGTATGTCTAGTCAAGCTAAGTTCATGTGCCACGATCACGGTCGGTAATACCTCTGTTAGAGTTCACTGTTGAGCAGCCTGTGGTCGCAGTGAAAGGGCTGTCAAGATTGCTGACCAATCTTCGATCCCATGGATTTAAAGCATGAAGTCCCCCACCCTTACATGTGGCTCGCACACCCCAACCAAGCTGCACGACTGCGATGATCCATCATGTACCAGGTTTTGTCCCACTTGTGCCTGTGATCTGATGATAGCTCCGTAAAGCAAGGTGGATAGCGCTACTCGTAAGTCCTTCTGACCGTTGCTCAAACTTAGACGCCTGTGATAGCTTGCCGAGGTTGGACATCTCCGATCGCTTGTCGAAGTTGAGTGACTCCGACCACTGCTCAAACTTGGACACCTTTGGTCGCTTTCAATACTCGGGCGTCACTGATCGCCTACCGTACCTGGACATCTCCAACCGCTGGCGATATTCGATTGCTTATGACCGTCATTGATACCCGGTCGCATACGACCACCTTCAACACTCGGTCGTTGCTGATCACCTCCTATACTCGGTCACTTTTGACCGCTTTCAACAACTCAGGAGCCACCGATTGGCTGCCGTACCCAAACATCATAGACTACTCGCTGCACTTGGACGTCTACGACTGCTAGTGATGCTTGAATGCCATCGACCACTTGCTGTATTCGGACGTCACCGACTTTCAATGCTCGGACATCCACGATTGCCCGTTGAGCTCGGACACATCCGACTGCTGCCCAAACTCGGATGCCACCGATCGCTTGCCGAAGTTCGACGCTTCTGACTGCTTGTCGAAGTTGGATGCTTATGACCACTTATCGAAGTTGGACACTTCCGACCGCTTGTCGGACACTGACGCATCCAACCACTTCCCAAACACAGATGCCTCTGACCGCTTCTCGAAGATGGATGCCTCTGACCATTGTCAAAGTCGAGTTCCTTCGACCGCTTCCCAAAGCCAGACATCTCCGACTGCTTGTGGTACTCGGATGCCTCCGATCGCTTGTTGTACTCATGCAACTTTGACTACCAAAGTACTCGTATGCCCGCCAATCACTTGTAGTATTCGGGTGAGGCGTGCTACAGTAGTCAGACCTACTACAGTAATGGGTTACGACTGATGGTTGATGGCTCCCGACCAATGGTGACGATGGATGGTCGATGACTTCGATGGCTTTCAGCTTTCGACTATCGATCACAATAGCTTTCGACCACGAATGTCTTCAATGGGTTCTGACCATGATGTGTTTTGACCATGGATGCCTTTCGATGGGTTTCGACCACGATGGGTTTCGACCATGGCCCCATAGACTGACGAAGCTATGGATCATGTCAATGCCCACATGTACATTAATCATTCATCACATGCATGGAGAACGTGAAGCAAAGACTGAAGACGACGACCAATGCGCAGCTTAATCAGAGGTATTTTGTGGGTTTACCCCCACGAATGTAATTAACTGAGAGCCTTCCGAGGCTCCGGAAACCAGGAGAACACAATGCCTACGTCAGATCTGCTATGCAAAGTACGCCATGGAGAGCACATATACAATGGGAACTTGTAATTTTGTTATTCTCAAATGAATGAATAAAATACATGCTTTCTCTATCTTTCTTGTGTTTATTTATTTTTGTGTATGTATCTGGACGTGTACAAAGCATGGTATACATGATTGACCCAACGGTAGAAGCATACAAAATCTTACTCATCCGGTCTTGCTCATTAGGTGTCGAATGATATAGAGTCTTGCTAAGACTAATACCACATGACATAGATAAGAAACCTATCTTAGAATCCTGCATGTTGAACCGTTTCAATACTTTATCAATGTACATATTTTGGATTAATCCAATTAGCCATTTAGTTCTATCTCTATAGGTCTTTATACCTAATATATATACTGTCTCTCCTAAATCTTTCACAGAGAAACTATTTTTAATAAAGACATGATAGATGTAAGCATAGAAATATCATTTTTGATTAATAATATGTCATCTACATATAGGACCAGAAAAATAAGTGTGCACCCACTATTCTTTTTGTAAACATAAGGCTCTTCTTCATTCTTGATGAAGCTAAACCCTTTGATTGCCTCATCAACACGAATGTTCCAACTCCGAGAAGCTTGCTTCAGTCCATAAATAGATCTCTAAAATTTGCATATCTTTCTAGCATTTTGAGGATCGACAAAACCCTCAGGCTATGTCATGTACATATCCTCACTTAGGTTTCTATTTAGAAAAACCATTTTGACATCCATCTGGCATATCTCATAATCGAAATATGCAACAACAGCTAGAATGATCTGAACAGACTTAAGCATAGCGACGGACGAGAAAGTTTCATCATAGTCAACACCTTAAATTTGTTTGAAACCATTTGCCACCAATCGTACCTTACGGATATGAACATTTTCATCTATGTCTATCTTTTTCTTAAAAACCCACTTGCACTCGATGGTTTTTACACTATCGGGTGGTTCAACTAAGTTTCAAACTTGATTTTCACACATGGATTATATTTCAGATATCATGGCTCCAAGCCATTTCTCAGAGTTTGGGCCCATCATCGCTTCCTCATAAGCCTTAGACTCATCATTTTTTGACAACAAAATATCATGTTGATACCTTATTAGCAATTATCGTGGTCTTTTAGACCTACGTGGGGCTAGGGCCTCTTCCACAGGTTCTACAATATCTTGTACATCCTATAGAGGTTCAGTAAGAGTTGAAACATTTTCTGATGATTCTAGAATTTCTTTGATTCGTACCATGCTCCCACTAACTCATTTTGAGAAAAACTCTTTCTCTAAAAAGACACCATTTTGGACAACAAACACTTTGTTCTCATCCCTTTTATAAAATTAATATCATTTAGTTTCCTTAGGATACCCACGAAGAAGCATTTATCAGATTTGGGTGTGAACTTGTTAGACGTCAAATGTTTTACATATACCTCACATCCCTATATTTTGAGAAAAGACAGCTCAGGACGTTTCCTAGTCCATATCTCATATGGCATCTTCTCTACGACTTTTGATGGAACCCTATTTAATGTGAACGTAGCTGTTTCTAGAGCATACCTCCAAAAAAGACAATGGCAAATCAGATTGGCTCATCATGGATCGAACCATGTCTAAAAAGGTCTGGTTCCATCGTTCAGATGCCTTCCATTGAGGCATTCTCGGCATAGTTAGCCCTGGAACAATTCCACATTGTTTTAGATAATCACTAAACTTATGGCTCAAATATTCACTTCCATGATATGATCATAAGGCTTTAATTGTCTTACCAAATTGATTCTGTACCTCATTCTAAAATTTCTTGAACTTTTAAATGATTCAAACTTATGCCTCATTAAATAGATGTAACCATATCTACTAAAGTTATCGCTAAATGTTATGAAATACTGAAAACCACCTCTGCTTGTTGAGCTCATTGGTTGTTAAGAATAGATCACAGGTTAAAACTGGGTGTAGAGGAAGTAGATAGTGGCATAATCTACAACATAAAAAATATATGAAAAATTCAACACTATGTTTATGTAAAATCTTCCATTAAATAATTTAACAAAAGATACTCCCATTATATGTTTGAAAACTATGTTCTCTCTTACTTATATAGTGAGTCAAGATCTATATTTCATCAAGTCCTAGTGAGCTTTGGCATCACTTCTAGAAATCTAGCAACGTAGGTAAACAACCCCTCACTAATTACATTACATGTAACTCTTATTTGTTGAGTGATACCTATATGTCCCGACCTCAGCACTATGCCCCTAGGCCCAACACTATTTTGACAACCTAGTCAAGTTAAACCAATATTATATATGAAGTGTCCAACACTTATCCTATCTTATTGAGATAATTAATGATGCCCTACTTTGGTAGACCTACCAGTTAACAATCAACATCTTGGTAGGTGCAACAATTGGAATGGCATCAAGTTTTACTTAATTTTTTAGAGGGATACTATTCTAACATGCATACCATTATACAATAATATATAGCCTATGGCGATAAATCAGCATGACGTGCAGGCCATGAAAAACTCATACATACATCACATACACAATGCATAGAATCCAATTCTATCGCACAACATGAATGCATAATACCTATAATACGCAGTACAATTGCCTAGCACAGTAATCCCACTAGCCAGTTGGCAGGCGGGGTTCAAAGGGGCAGCACTAGCATATATTAATTTCTTCTACCACATAAACCAGAAAGCCGTGCGAGTAAGAGATCATCGATCATTACTACTAGACGCGCAGTGCAGCAGAAGTAGAGTTGAAGTGACCGATTCAATGAAGCGCGTGTCGGTGTAGTGGAAGTAGTCGATCGTCTTCTGGCCAACCATCTCCTCCTCACGACCATCCCAATCAGCGCCACAGTCGCAGCATCACTTCTACCGAAGTCCACACATCTAGGGATAGAATATCGTGCATCGGTGTACTAGCACCAGCGCATACGGTAGGGGGTTTTGACTTTTGATAGATAGTGGCTAGGGTTTCGATGTGTGTGTCTCGGGATGACCCCTTAGCCCCGCACATCTCTTAATCTATAGCCTCCAATTGGAACCTTATCCGCACATCTCTTAATCTATAGCCCCGCACATCTCTTAATCTATAGCCTCCAACTCAGAGAGCCTCTGACTGGATCTTTGTCCAATACGGGTAGAGATCGTATCACACTCAGAGTCTATCATCTATACCCTTATCGTTCCAACCCGTTAAGTGTGTGACATTGTAGGTTCATGTATATTAAGCCATGCCTGAAATTCCTTTCCGGTCCATAAGTGATTTGTGGTCCCTAACAGGACATAGCGACTCCCAAATATACATAAAGATCATATCGGATGAACCTATATAGCGCTTATGTATCGATATCTTTGCCTCACGATACCAGATCGAACTTAAGGCGAGAAGCGTGCTATCCTATGATAACTCGATCCTTCATGCGAACCTGTAGTGGATTACTTAGTTGTGGTTGACTCCTCAACCACATTCGGTATAGACATGCACTTCCTTAATTTAACCACACCGAGGGGCCCAGAGATATCTCTCTCATTATATAGAAGGGGCAAATTATATCTTAATCGCTCACATTCCTCCGCATATTTCATAGTAAACCTGAAAGCTATCTCTATGACCACCCAGTTACGGAGTAGTGTTTGATAACCCCTAAGTAAACTATTACATGTGTAGAAAACTATGACGATCTAAGGTCTCAAGATCCTATATACACTATGTATGAGACCAACTGATGACACTTAAGAATAAAACAATTCCCGCAATGTTTCATGGTAGGTCAATTCAATAGCATGTTCTCTAACATGTGTCCACATTATTGATTTGATATCTTCATATCCATGAGGTGTGAAACATGATCATCAATCAATATATATGCCGATGTATAAATTATAATTGTCTCATATAATGATATAAAATCAGGGATAGTTTAGAATAATATCAAAACATAAATAAAGAGTTCCACGAACAAGTCACATATATGTTGATCAATACGAAAGACATTTATTCAAAGGACAAAATAACACATTATTCAAATGATCATAAACATAGAAGTGATACAATCATCTCTATAATTGCCTCTAGGGCATATCACTAACACCTCAATGAAAATGTAGCCTACTGAATTGAGCATTCTAGGTGTGCCCCATAATGGTCATGTCCTAGTGTTAAGGGGTTTCACCCACCAGGCTGGGAAAAGTGTTAGGAGTAGGCATTGTAAAGGTCTCGTGATGGCCTTCTCAGTCACTCTCATCAATGGGAGCGTGAGCGGAAACATGAGCTAGACATTTCTTATGGGTAAAACTGTACATCTACAGAGTGTATAATATATTCGAATAGTCGTGCTCTCGATTACGGACATTGTGAATAAATCCTCACTTGGTTAGTTCTCATAAAATGATGAATAATGGTCAGGGCCGGCCCTAGGCCTAGGCAGCAAGGGCGACTAGCCCATGTTTGTTAGTATGTATACATGCATGAATTCACCTTCGATTTTTTCATTTTGTAATAGTTCTACTTGAAGTCTTCTCATATAGTCGTTGCATATATGGTACGTTTTTATGAATTTTTATTCTTTGATTATCTATTAAATACCACTCTAAGTCTCCAACGCAATATCTACACTATCTAGAACAAAAATCTTTGAATTTCTTGTAACATCAGTTTCTTTTTTATATACAAAATGTATTATTACATATTTATATTAGAATGAATGGTCTTATGTTTATCGTGCCCTAGGGCCTCCAAAATAACAGGAACGGCCCTGATAATGGTGGCCATGGTATAGTTGTAGGTAGATGTATTCCACTAGTGCAGATGGAAAGATTCCACTCTCATGATAACTTAACTAAACTGAATACGTTTGTTTTAAGCTGAAATGGGTAAGTCGTTGGCTTGAAAAATAATTATAGTATTTAAAATAAAACTTACTTTATGCTAAAATAACCCTAAGACCTTTCCTTGGCAAGCCTTGCATCCATCTACTTGCATTTGGCATAAGGATTTGTTGAGTACTTTTGTACTCACGGTTGCTCATGCATGTGGGTTCAAACTATAAAAGCGAAGATCCAGTGTATGGATACTTCTATACATCCGTGATGAAGACGACAACGAGAACTAGGTCATAGCCCTAGTCGATTGCCTGTGGCAAATTATAAGTCTTTTTGGTTTATTTTCCTTCCACTGTTAATTCTAAACAAACTTATTTGGCCTATCGGCCCATCATGTAAAACCTGGCCCTAAGGCTTAATTATGACTGTCTATGTAATATCAAATACTCCTTTTATTTATGTGTATGTATGTATGTATGTATGTATGTATGTATGTGATATTCTTAAATATTGTACTATGTGAGCTAGGTACTGATCATAGGAGTAGTTCAGAACACACAAAGAGTCTAGATGTAAATCTGATCCGACAAACAGGGACATACTATCTCTGAAGGGTATATAGTCGTTAATTAAAGAATCCAAGTCTAGTTTATCTAGATCACTTTTGTGGTTTTCTAAAGAAAATTGTACAGGCTCAAATGATTCAAGCATAATCACTGGTAATGGAATATATGAGTTAGACCCAGGCAAACACACAATTAATTCTTGATATGTCTTTCTTTAAAAAAAATCTTTGCTCTACTGGATGTTTCTGTTTGTGCAATTAATTCAACAAGAAGCTGCAATCGATTACCAGTTGCATCGTGAATTCTCGCTGAGTGCTCTGTTGCTATAAGAAAACTCAAGAAGAGAACTATAAAAACGTCATCTCCAGATGAGTTTCGTCTAACAAAAAGGCCGAATATTACCGAGATTTAGAAAGCTAGAGCCGCATCTATCTACTAATGGGAGGAGCTAGTTGGAATCATGCACAGTAGCGAATCTAGGATCTGACTAACAGGGATGCAAAATTGTAAATTTAAAAATCCACGAAAAACGCTTTTAGACTGAAGTAGAGAAGAAATACAAATACAACCTCACACACACACTCACATACATACATACATACATATATATATATATATATATATATATATATACATATATATATATATATATATATATATATATATACATATACATACATACATATATATATATATATATATATATATATATATATATATATATATATATATATATATATATATATATATATATATATGTGTATATATGTGTATATATATATGTGTATATATATATATATATATATATATATATATATATATATATATATGTGTGTGTGTGTGTGTGTGTATATATATACACACACATACATACATACATATATATATATATATATATATATTATATTATATTATATTATATTTATTTTTAAATAAAATTTTTGAGGATGCAGCTGCACCGCATGCACCCCAAATCCGCCCATGACCGTGCATCATCTACTGCAAAGATTTCTGTAACCTCAAATGTACCAGTTGCTTGTGGGAAATATCTGTGACAGTGCTGTGCCGAGTGGATCCTACACGACGTGATTGGTGTCATGTTGACGGGCTAGCCACCAAGGCCATACCCTCCCTAATTTCCAGAGCTTGGCCCCTTCCATGCTTGCATGGCTTCTGTTCTTTCGAAATCAGTAGCCGACAAAAGGGTTCCTTTCATGTTCATGAGCACAATGTGCCGCTGGAATAATCAATAATGCTACACTATCATGAGCCATGGCTTTCCAATTCTAATCATTGCGTGGTCGCGAATGTGAACTTAGCCTGTGATTTTTAGACACTTCATCGATCCATCTAATATGAACTCGAGCTGCGTGATTCTAGGATAGAAAGGTGTGTGTAATCTCCCATCGTAAGTAACGGATATTTCAGGGATATGCTCCTTCAGGGACAGCTTAATGACATGATTAATCCTTCACCGTGAGATATTTTCCTACTTATGTATACATTCTCGATCATCTAGCTTACTACATAGCTGGTACTGCATGATTAAGGCCCCGCTCAATATGGCTTGAGCTTCTGGTTTCTGGCTTATTTTTGCACTATTCATAATTTCGTCTTTTTCTGAATTTTTGCTTTTTTTTTGAGCTTTTTTGCCGGTTCTTTTTTTTCCCGTATTCGTTTATGTTGTGCGTGATGAGCTAACAAATTTTTATATTTTCAATTTTTAAATTTAATTATGTTAAATAAGCCTCTGTCACCATCATGTGTTTTTTCACCACCACAAGTGTTTTCAGCCATAAGCCACCAAAAATAAGCCGAACTGAACACCACCTAATCCTTCGTCATAAACCATTTTCCTACTAACACGGCAATTAGGGCATGTCTATATTTGTTGTGATGGATGATTTTTGGATGTGTCTAATGGTTTTTGACTGAAAATAAATAGTATTGGCTGAAAGAAGTGGCTTTTAGAATGAGAGGGTGAGCGACGGGGAAAGTGACGGAGAGATGAGTGCATGAGACGGGAGCAAGAGAAGTGGGGTGCGTAATGTGTCCATGACCGCATACCTTATCATTGGAGCGAGACGGGAGTGGGGAAGCCTCTTCGGAAAACCTGGTGGTCATATTGACTGATGGCATCTTTAAGCAGAAACCAATATGAGCAGACATAGTGTAATCGAGTTGTGTTCGCCTAGTTTAGGCCATGGTACAAATTTGCGGTTGCCAACCAAACAGATTAGCTCGTCGGACCTGCCGTGCAAGCACCAGAGGCCCTGGCGCACACGTGCGCGCAATCTCCACCTTCCCGTCCATTTCTTCCGTGCTGTCCCGCTCGCCAACCCGCACAACCAGTGTCGCAGCGACACACCATCCACAGGCGGGTGCGCATGGTGCACAGCCTTCACGAGCACACTTGAGTTTCAAAATCTGAAACTCGTTAGAACGTAGATTTGAAACTTTCTTGAAATCTTCTAGAAACTTTCAAAAACACACGGAACTCGCTGAAACCAAGATCTTTTAAAATATTTTCACAAAAATCTATAAAAACCTTTCGCTATACGGTGTACCTTCGCTCGCCGCTCCCTCGTGGAGTATATCCCGTCGATGTACACGTCCACATCGATCTCCACTCACACGCATGCCCCAGCCCCGCGCTGCGACTCGGCACGGCGGGTTCCTTCCCGGACACGTATCCGCCGGCGGAACGGTTCAAGTTGCCGGATCGGCAGGACAAACGGGACGTAGAAATGCCAGGATAGTGGCGACCGAGCCAATGATACTACGCGGCTGTGCGCTGCTGCGACTTCGGGGACGTGGAGGTACTCCGTTCCGCTTCGCTCCATCAAAGAATATATATTTATATATTTGTTTCGACAGGAACGTTTCGTTGGATAATATTATCTGCTCCGTTTTGTATTTGCATGGCTTCGTTGCCTCCTGCTGCTTTCTATTTTGAGTGGATTGAAAACGTTACAAGTCCGGGCTCTCGCTTTATAATATTGTGCGGATTGAAAACGTGTCGTACGCATTTGTAATCTCGAGCAATTGCGTCTGCACACGTGCACTTTCAGGATCACGATTTTTTCTGAGATGTACTACCGGTTAACAACGTCTGACGTCGTGTATCGTAGAGAAAAATATGGAGGACTCGGGCGTTGAAATAGAGCTTTAATATTGTTCAGTAATCAGTACGTACATATGTCAGGTTACATACAGGCTAAAAGCACACGGTACAAGTACAGATAGTCAAATTGATCACATAAGAATGGAAAGAAAAAGCAGAGCCCGTAACGTACTTAAATCTTGAGACGTGAATGCGATTACTACTAATGCCACCGTAATACGACTGTCATGTCAGTCACAGCGTCACAGGCCGATCAGATCAGAAGGGCACGAACTTTGTTAGTGAGAACGCCACCTTTTGTAAACATTCTTTATGTGTTCATGGCTTGCATTTTTGACTCGATTCCTTTTTCGAATCTTCACGTCTCTCGTCCTGTCGCGAGCACGGCAATAGATTCATTAGTTTGGCCGATCCAAACGGACCATGCCTCCTGGAGTCCTAGTCGAAAAATTCCGACCGGTTTATCGAGTTGATAACCATATCCTATTTGACGTGGCTACTTCTTTCCCCACCACTTCTGCAGCCTTTTCCTCGAGAGTTTTTACACTTGGCACCGTTCATTCCAACTTTGGCTTCTGGTTTCTCTACGTGCCGGAATGGACACGTCACAGGTTTGATTTTTCAATTTTGGCATTTTAGCTTTTTTTCCTTTTCCTTTTCTAACTTCTACTTAGACTGTTAGACAGATCATATAAGCCATTAGCATTCGATAATTCAGGGTGAAGGAACCAGGAATCACTTGACAGAAATGACCATGATGCTAATGTTAGGCTGTTAGCAACTAATAGCAAAAACCAAAAAGAATGCAGCGTGCTTGGATTTCTCTGTACTTTAGGCAAAGAACATCGTTTTGGCTCAATCATACGTCTTCTTTCTTATCTTTTTACTAATCGAGGTCTATCCACTTTTTTTTGCAAACAGCACAATGGGGACGCATAAGAAGAATTCAGAACATGTTGTTTCATACATGAAACATGTATGATCGGTATGACGAGTATAGGAGGTGAATGGCTCTTTTAAAACCTTCTTTCATGTATTATCAACTCTATACAGTAGAAACGTAAACTCACCAAAGACAAGAGCCAAGGATCACAAAAATCGTCTAAGACTTCTATCTCTAGGGTATCAATAACATATTTCAATCACGAATCGTGAAGATCAATGTCAATATTTTGACTTTCATCCAAAATAAGACAAATTACAACAAAATCAGACAAAAGAGAGAAACCTTGATTTACCCTTGCTCATGAGCCCTTGATGATCTAGATGATATTAGATGTGCTCTCACATGTTATAGATGAGTTCTCACATGTTATAGCAAACTAGATCACAGAAAAACTCAAGCCAAAACATCCATAAAAGCAAAACTCTAAAATCACCTATCTCTTTAGAAAAGCTAGGCAAACTTAAGAACTCTTCCTAAAAAATACATAGATAGATGTGATTTGATCTCCAAGAAATTTCTTCATCTCTTGCATGTTCTTGGCACTAGAAAAGATCAAGAAGAGATAGATCCAAACAAGAAAGTCAAGTAAATCAAAAGCACAAGGAAGGATCCATGGCACAACTCACTTAGGTAAATTTTGGATATGCCATTTCACTTGAAGAGGAATGTTTTACAACTACTCCCTCGTAGATGGTAGAGTTCTAAGTCTAAAGCGCACACACAAGGTTTCACACAAAGGAAACCCTAATTTTTCTTCGCTCTACTTGATACATCTCTCAATGCATATAAGGGCTTATAGAGTGCAGGCTCTCACATCCCACTTAACCTTAGCAACTAGTAACCCTTAGTACATACAACTACTTATAAATGGGAAAGTCGGTAACCCACACACAAACGGGTTTTAACTTAACACACTTGCACGTTTTTCAAAGCACAACTTTCATATAGCTCCAATAGCTTGATAGGACACTTTATTCTTCAAGACGTGACTTAAACCTCTTAGACCAATTCCACAATTTTGCAAACCACCAATCCACCTGGTATTAGATAATTTTCTCAATTGCCACCCACTAGACTCTACACGAAGATGTGATGCCTAATGTCTCGTCTCCAAGATCGTACGCTTGCATCGAGGCTGTCACCACTTGAAACGCGTAAGTCCAATTGACACATCACATGCACACAGTTACCTCCTCACGATCATTATCTTTCTCTCATGCTTCTCCGGTTGAGATGATACTCCATCCGGACTTACGCGACATGCCACGACCGTAGGATCCCTTTCATAGCCTCGGTCTTACCGCTGACCGTAACAATCATCAAGCACCTACACATCAAAGAACAAACAATCAATCCAAACACAAATGACATGCACTTGACTCTCATTAGCAAATCAACACATGCATGAACACAAGCCATGACTCGTACTTGCATGGACTCTCTATGACTAATAATTGCATGGACTCCACCATGACTAACACTACCAAAACCAACTCAACTCAGCACATATCCATAGAGGCCGATATGACCACTAACCATAGGCTGGTCAGACTGCCAACAAACCGACTCCAATCTCTCTCGGTAACATGGACCGGTCTAACCACGGCACCCATGCCGGACAGACCATCCAACACCCACCAGTCAGATCGCCATTACATGTCTAGTCAGACCATCATTACAAGACCGTTCAGACCACTCTCCTCTGATCGTACTGCAATTCCAATACTGTTACTATCGCATTAGGTCACAACCCAAAACTTTCAAAAGACCTTCTCAGAAAAATAGTGTAAGACTATGTGGTGACGGCCCCATGAGAGTGATGAGTATTTGATATTTCTTGTGCCTTGCCTTTGTTGTTTGATTTTGATTTTTGTAAATTTGCATTTTGACCTGTGCAGTTTTGGTAGCACCAGTTAGACCGACAGGGGTGGTGGTTTGACCGCTGTGTGGTTGTGGTCAGACCGGCATGCCTTGGCTATCTGACTGGCGTGGTGTGATCGATCGTTGCTAGCAATCCAACCAGCGCTCAAGTTGCGGTCTGACCGGCCGTGATTGTGGTCTGACCAGAGAGCGATAATAAAAGTTCTTTGTTGGCGGTAGCTATTTTTCAGAGAGGTCCTCATTGAGTTGTGGGTTATTTTTAGCGGTCTAACTAGCCTTATCATGGCGGTCTGTCTGATATGCTCTGGGTGGTCTAATCGGCATGGGTGCCACAGTCAGACTGGTCCTTGTGCCGAGTTGGTTTTGAGTATTGGTTTTTTGTGGTGTTAGTCATAGTGGGAGTCTGTGTAGGTGTTAGTCATGGTGTGTCAATACATGTATGTCATAGTATGTCCATGCATATATTTTGCTAATTGAGAGTAAATGCATGTCATTTGTGCTTAGATCGATTTCTTTGTCTTTGGTGTGCAAGTGCTTTTGTGATGGATTATAGCCAACAACAAGACTGAGGCTTAGTGGCTATGAAGTGTCGTGTAAATTTGGATGGAGCATTATCTCAAGCCGAGAGCATGGGAGAAAAACAATGATCGTGAAGAGGCAATGTGTGCATGTGGTATGCCAATTGAACTTGTGCATTTCAAGTGGTGACGTTTCTTAGAGCACGCGTACAATCTTAGCAGCAAGGCATTGGCATCATAGACTATGGTGTAATATGATGTGCCATAGGACTCGGGTGTTTCAAGCGGTGATGTTCACGGTACAAGCATACGATCTTGGCAACGAGACGTTGGGCATCCCATCTTTGTGAATACCGGTTGGTTGCAATTTGAGAAATTGTTCAATACTAGGTGGAGTGGTAGTTTGCTAAACCGCAACACTGGTCTAAGTGGTTTATGTCACATCTTTGTGAATAGAATGTCTTATTGGGCTATCGGACCTTTAGAAGTCATGCTTTAAAGCGTGCAAGTGTGTGTAATGTAAAATCTGTTTGTGTGTGGTTACCGGGTTTTCTAAATTGTAAGTGGTGTGATCCACTAAGGAGTGGCTGGTTGTTAGAGTTAAGTGAGAGATGAGGAGCCTCTATTATATAAACCTTATATTGAGTTGTGAGAGGGATGCCTCTTATGACTTAGAGACTAGGGTGGTATCCTTGTGTTGAGCCTTTTGTATGTGTGTTCTAAGCTAGAGCTCTGCTATTCCGAGGGATTGACTGTAAAATAGTCCTCTTTAAGTGAAATGAACATCCAAATTTTGCCCAAGTAAGTTGTGTCATGGATCCCCTCTTTTTTGTTGTTGATTTACTTAGCTTTTTGTTTGGATTTCTTTCTTCTTGATATTTTCTACTACCAAGAATGTACAAGAGGTAGAGATATCTCCTGTAGATAAAATCTCATCCATCTAGGCATGATCTAGAGGAAGTTCTTTAGTTTGCTCGGTTTTTCTTAAAAGAGAGATGATTTGGGGGTTTTACTCTTGTGAGTGATTTGGCTTAAATTTGTGTTGTGATCTAGGTTACTATGATATGTGAGAACCCATCTAAGGTCGTCTAGATCACTTATGATTTACGAGCAAGAGCAGATCGAGATTTTCGTCTTTTGCCTGATTTTAGTGTAACTCTTTTTGTTTTAGATAAAGATCGGAACTTTGACATCGATCTTCACAATTCATAATTGAAATATGTTCATGATATCCTTGAGAGTGTTTGTCACAAGTTTCACTGCATTTGGATCAGTGGTTTGAGAGTTGAATCTTTTTTTAGATCTGGTGTAGTGTTAATTGCATTGTTTCTCAGGAGGTCCAACCTCCAGGCGGTCAAATCGGTCTACAGCCGGCAATCAGACTGGTATATAGCTAGCGGTCAGACCGAAGTTTTGTTGCGGTTAGACTGGTGTTCTTGGCTTTTGCATTTTGAGCTTGTGAATTGGTTTTCAGCTGCGTATTGTTGTCGATAATTAGGACAAGATTTTGTAATGGTTATTCACCTCCTTTGACTCATCATACTCGATTCTATAAATAGATACAGCCAACTATAGACCGATACTACCGTATACCGGTTAGACCGCTGTTACAAGGCCAATCAGACCGCTAACAACAAAAAGCAATAGGTAAAATACAAATACTCAAAATCAAACTGAAACTTTAACATCAAAGCACAAGTAAAATTAAGTGCTCATTATAAACATACGTCGAGTTTCGCGTAGTCTTACAATACCCTAAACGCAACGCTGCAATATAGAATACGAGAGCAAATGTTACTCAGTACTCACTGTTCAGAATCAAATGCTGGTCAAATCGCGATCTGCACGATCTGTTGGGATGCAGACACCAGGGATCATTCACCGAAATCTGCTGGCGATGCATTTCTTGTATGCTTAGCTGCTTACTCTCTCATTTACACTGACCATGACAACTATTTCTGAGTGGCTAAGACGAGGCCTTGCGGAAATTGACCTCTCCAGAGTCCAGATGCCATCATCAATCATCACAGAGAGAGAGAGAGAGAGAGAGAGAGAGAGAGAGAGAGAGAGAGCATACACTTCAATAACCAATCAGTTTTCAGTAGTCAAAGACAATAATGAATTGGAATGTCAGCCAGTTGTTCTATAGTGTCGGTTTCAAGTCGTCAATGTCTACGTGGCCGGATTACAGCAGACATTCAGCAAAGCAGTGCAAAACCTGCATGCCATCCAATATGTCAGCTCAAAATATAAAAGTGCGGATTGACATATACTGGAATCTTCAATGCAGGTGTTGATTTGTCACAATTAAAAAGCAAATAGACATAAAAGAATCCCAACTACTTCAGATTTGCAGTGCTCATCACTAATGTCATTCGATGGACTGTTTGGGTCACTTCTATGTAAACTACTGCGCACAAAGCCCGTCCCCGGAACTGAAATGTAGGTCATATCTAGAGATGGCAACGGGCATAAATCCGCTGGGTTTTGCTATCCTAAACTCGTGCTCATGAAAGTTGGACATGCCCGTTAAAAAACCCATGCCCGTGACGGGTGTAGATTTTGCCGCACCCATGCCCACCGGGAAACGGGTACCACGGGTCGCCTGTGTTCGACAACAACTATGCAGATTGCAGCAAGCAAGGTGTTTAGCAAGTCAACAATAAGTTCAATTTATATGCTACTATGCATGAAACAAGCAACGACAAATCCACAATGCACATCACTAGTTCACTCTATCAATTCTCAGTTCATAGTTCACTAGCATAGCATATCATTACAAGTTCACAGTTCACAACTCAGTTAAAACCAAAATGAGAGACATCAACTACTCCTTGTACTTGACTAATGGGCTATGGGCCGGACTGGTTTGCCTGGGAGGCTGGGAACCTGGGTTTATAACTCATATGGATCGGGTTTATATTACCCATGGGTTTACGGGTTTGGATACTATAGGAACGTACCCGAACTCGGCAGACCCGATGGGTTGGGTTTTTTGCCCATTAAGAAACCCATGGGTTAAGAAATTGACTCAGACACATACCCTAATAGAGTAAAAACCCACCGGGTATCGGGTTTTGGGTACCCATTGCCATCTCTAGTCATATCAGCAGAAAGTAACCGGAACTTGAATTCTCGTTGATTTCTTGTGAACCCTAACCTAATCTAGCTCAAATCTCAGCCATCGAAGCCCTAAAATCACTGCTGCATTGCGCCAACAGTGGATTTTTGCACCGGTACTGTTCCTCACTCGAAAAATCTCACCACTGCCCTGATTTTTTTTGCCACCACCCAACCCTTCTCTTCGCTCCCGCGCCATCTCGCCACTGCCAGACCTGTGCAACCTGTCAGAGACCGTACACCTCCTCTTAAATGCCCTGATCGTGCGTTAGAGACCGCCGGCCATGCCCGCCATCGCCGCACGATCTCCTTGCTCGGTCTGCTCTCTTTGCTCTTATAGCCGACCTGACAACCCTACACCACTTTTGACCGTCACATTACTGCACCCGAGACCGCCAGTATACCTCCCCATTAGCCAGCCATGCTGAGCCTTCTCGTGCCCTCTCGGCTGTGCCACATGCCGCTGCCACCATTACCCACCTCCTGTGCCAAACCGCCTCCCCGCTCTATTTAAAGCCCCGAGCTCCCCCTGAGAGAGCATCAGTGCCCAAGGTAAGCCACCACCACCTCAAAAGCTCCGATAATCCTCCCCATTGCCGACGATCGCCAGAATTCATCAAGGCAAGCCCAAATTCAATTCCACTCATTCGATCAATTACTTTCTAATTGCCTTCGTCTGTAGCCTCCTCTTGCCCCCAGAAGCACCCCCGAAGCCTTGCCATAGCTTCCCGAAACCTCTCTTGCCCTGGTGACTAGCGCCGCCGCTCGACCATGGAGCATCACCGTGGACAGCCCAACCCCGACCATCTCCGCCCAATCCACTGCTTCCCTAAGCTTGCCCTAACCCCAAAGATGTCTTTCAAACGTCCGTTTAACCCTCCGTTTGCTCCAGTGCCTTTCAAACGTATTGCGGGAGGAAGACCTCGCCACCGACAAACGCCGACTCTCCTACTACCACTGACCCCAAAAACAGACTCCCCACATCACCAGGAACCTGACAATAGCCCCAGAAGCCATCGCAAAACACCCTAGCCCCGATCGCCCCATCGCCCGACATCTCCAGCCGCTCCTCTACTTCAACTCCGACCAATGCTTGAAGTCTTCGACCATATTGTAGTTAGGAGAGGCTTCGACCACGCCGTTACAAGTCCTACGCAACTCCGCTCAGACGCCGTCCGATGCTTCTAAGTCACTCGTATACTGTTCGATGCCCTTAAGGCACCCAGACACCATCCAAACCCCGCAACTGCTCGTGCATAGTCCGATCACAGAAGCAACTCGTGCATCGTTCAATCTCCATCAGCTTCGCACTTAGATACTCGATAGTCATTACGACCATGTAGTTGTTACGACCATGAAGTCATTACGACCATATAGTCGTTACGACCACGTTGTGGTTCACAACCACGGTGTGGCTTTCGACCACGCTATGGTTTATGACCACAATGCAGTTTACGACTGCGATGTGGTTTATGACCACACAAGGTGCTCAGTCCCCATAGCCATAGCCCAGCTACGACCACGTCTTTCAGCCTCACCGATACCGCCGACCACCTGAGTACTCGTAGAATTCTCTGAGTACGATCAGTAAAACCCGCAGTGAATAGTTCCTAAACCCGTTATTGTTCACCAGATCCGTTATTGTTCACCAAACCCTAAAAAGCATAAATATACCCATTTCAATCGTTTTGGACCCTCCGACCCATTTCTCAACTCTGTTCTGTCACATCGGACACCTGTAAGTCCAAAACCTAATTTATTTGGTTTCTGTTGGACTTTATTTCTTTATTTGATTTCTTTATTCCTATCTCAACCCTTCAAGCATGGAATTGAATTACTTTCCTTTGCCTTACGCTAGCACACGACGTCGAAGGTCAGCCAGTTCAAGAAGGAGAAGCTCAAGATCAAGTACAAGAATAAGAAGAATACGAAATTGTGGAATACATTGATCCGCAAGGTAAGTCACATGTCTTTGATCATATTAAACATACATTCCTTAATTATTTATTTATCAGTATTTTCATTATATTATTTACAAGTTGTTATTTCTTGTACAATAAATGTTTAGAATGACATGATATTAGTTATGTCCTACCTCATGAAAAGCCATGTTTTATTTGATGGCTATATTCACCTTGACAAGTCGTAGTAATAATAAATAACTATAAAATATACCATGGTAGTTTAGAAAATTCAACTGCTTTACACCAGTAGTGACGGTGTCGTAGTGCACTGGGATATTTATTTGTGAATGGTTACCTGGTTGTTAAAAGTAAGGATTGGAAACTTATGCTGAGTAAAGAACATAGTAACCGCTCAACCACAAGCGTTGATTTGTTAAACCTGGTTTAGTAGCTGCTCAAATTGATTGAATATCGACTATATGGATATAATATACTGTTCCAGAAAAGGGAACAACCAGAGAAGCATGTGGTATGAAAATGGTAAAACCATACTTTCACAACGGTATGCTCCGTCCTGTCAGGCCGTCGTATTCCGTGACAGGGGTATCTAGTCTATCGGGTAGAGGCTACACAAAGAGATGAGCATTGAAACAATCTTGTTTTCTCAACTCAGTCATAAGGGTTGAGGAATCTTGTGGGTAAAGTTGGGCAACTCTGCAGAGTCATAATATGTGGTATTCGAATACGCCGTACTTCTGGTAAATGAAGATGTGTTTAATGGGTGATTCCAATAGCAAAGTATAAGTAGATTTAGAAATGTTGAAGTCTGGTAATCAAGTTTTGAAACCCCAATTCCTTAAGGAGTTATTAATCTTTGTGTTTAAAAACGTTTACAAACAAAATTGCATCCACAAATAATTTAATAAAACCATTATATCCCAATCTATTGGAAATTTTGGCAAGTAGTTATATAGCATTTTTTTCATGTGACTTGTTGAGTACGGTTGATTGTACTCATGCTTGCTAAAATCATAAACAGAAAATGCTTGCTAAGAAAATGAAGAGATCTATGAAGATGACATTGAGGAGCACTACGATATAGACGATGCCTGATGTTAGGGTTCATTCTACACTCAGGTATGCTTGTGGAGTTCTTTTGTAATGTAGTTGCCCCGTTGTGTAAAATTTGACTACTAAACCTTAATTTTGTAATAAAATTTAGTTTTTATGCTTAAACTTATGTTGGCAATGGTGTACACTCATCTATAGTACTCGTAGTTGAACAATCTTGGACAGTTACCATGAAATACTAACGACCCAAAAATAGGGGTGTTACAGACGTCCACGGACATTTTAAACAGTTACAAGGGTGCAAATCCAATGAGCCAATGAAGCTTAAATGGGAAAGAAGCCACACGACAAGAGCAAATGCGTGCATTACTATTGGTGCACGCACGCACGATCGATCAGCACGCTGGAAAAAAGAAGAGAGCTCCTTCTAGTTGGCGTCGAGCCGTCGATGATCAGTGGCGCCTCGCGAGCGCAAACGCCGAGAGGGCGACGAGAACAACGAGGAGGACCATCGCGGCGAAGGAGCCGATGAGGGAGCCCGAGATGCGCTCGCAGAAGGAGTCGAACTGCTGGCAGATGGCGAACCAGTTGGCCCGCACGTTGCCCTTGTGCGCCAGGTACACGATGGCCGCCGCCGCCGCCGCACCAGCCGTCAGCAGAGCAAGCATCGCCTTCAGTACGTACATAAACATCATCAGAACATACGCGCATCGATCAGACGAACGAACGAGGTGGTGGTACGTCGATGGTTTCAACATTCGCATATTGATTGGTGATCAGCATGCGCTGCTGCTTCAGGCAACGTTAATTACCGCGTCGAAGAAGACCAGGAACACCCGACTGTATCGCGCTCTTGGCCTGATGACGTGCACGATGGACAGGGGTACGGACAGCACAAGGTACGTGCACACAACCGCGTTCGCCGCGACGAAGAACCTGTTCATGCATGGCAGAGTTATCTCTTGCTGTAGCCTGAAATTAATTACTGCGAAGAGTAGTACGTGAGCCGGCTGTGAAAATTAAACCTACGTGAAGGACGGGAGGTCGCTGTACTTGGCCTCGAACTGGACGAACTGCGTGAAGAAGGGGAGCGTCTCGTTGGTCGTGCCCATGGCGATGGCGCTGCCAAGCGTACCGATGATCGCCATGAACCGGAGGAAGACGTCGACGATAGAGACGGCGCGGCTGACGCCGGTCGCCAACGGCGCGACGAGGGACGCCTTGGAGCTCTCCCCATGCTCAATCACTCCTTCCTTCATCATGACGTACCCCGAATCCCGACCGAACTAGCTAGGATGACAAGAGCAGGAAGCTGGTTGCTAAGTGATTTTTGCAGATCTGAGATTGGCTGCTTGGTTCTTGCTTGAGAGTTGAGAGGCTCAGTGGCTAGACCTTCTTATACATCAGAAGCAGGATTTGCCCTAACAAAACCAACAATTTGTTTGGTCAATCATGCAGCAGAGAGCCAAAGATGGTGATTTAGGTGGCTTTGACAATTGTTAACACCAAGTAAAGCACACCTTGCCATTGGTTGACTCTGCACCTGCCCTTACTTGCTCAAGTGAGACTACCAAGTTGCAAATATTTTGGATCCAACTAAACATTCTCTAGTTCCGAACCCAAAGTGCAATGTCCGAATCCTAGCCCATTTCTACTTTTGGTGCTCAAACTTTGTAGGGCTCCCGGCTCCCCTCCACAATGACGCAATATTTTCTTTGGCTAAAGACTTTGTAGTGAGTTGGTTGCATTGCATGATATGATATTATTGGATA
The DNA here is from genome assembly GCA_036346245.1 of Bonia amplexicaulis. NCBI lineage: Eukaryota > Viridiplantae > Streptophyta > Magnoliopsida > Poales > Poaceae > Bonia > Bonia amplexicaulis. The sequence continues at coordinate 12,888,710 of CM070746.1, read as the reverse complement.
ACAACAACGAGATCATTGGTGAGGCAGTTCAAGATGGTCCTCCTCATTGCTCTCATCCTCCTGTATTTGATTAAGAGGGTTCGTCGTCCTCCTTTTTGCCCACTTCGTCAAGGAAGGCTTCGTCTCACTCCAGCCTAGTTCTCCTTGTTTGCAGCTTGTTTCCACTGCCTCTGTAACTCTAGCTCCCGTTGTGCTCCTCTAGAAGTGCCACTGGTTCTTGCAAAGCAAATATCTTTTGTTACAAGAATCCTTTTTAGAACGGAGATGCCGGCGTGGTTGGGTCATCATGTGTTCTGGATGTTTGTTGCCAATCGAATCGTTTACTGGAAATCTGGAATGGTTGCGTACTTAAGTTGTAGCTTGTATGTACCCTCTTCCTTTACACGATGAACTGAATAGTTCTTGTTGTACCTTCAGCTTATTATGCTGCACCTTTGCTTTTCTATGGATTCTTTGGCATGCCAATACATAGCTGTTCATTTAGCGAAATACGAGCAAATTGTTGGTCTGTGAGGGTGTTTCTTCAGTTGAACCAAACAAATCACCATGATCATAACTCATAGCATAAAGAAGCTCCAAGAGCGTATCAATTCACCTAAAACGGTTGACTTAGTTTACTTCTACTAGTTTATTCACATGAATATTTGAAAACAATAGGCAACGGAGATTCGCACGGCTACAATAAAATGTTTCAATGCATTTATTCTTAGAGTGGAATCGGATGGAGTGCTCTCCTACACGGTAGCAAAATAAAGCACCCAAATTATGCTGTACTACCCTGCCTCGTCTACAGCATCTTAGGATTGAACCAGACTACTCTGCTGATGTTGATATACGAAATCGCATTGCTACAACACCAATTCGGACACAGGTGTTACCAATGTCTGATGCGCAGCTCTTGGCTTCAGAACTCATAAACAATCTTCTTGAGAGAAGAGTAGGTCCCAGTCGCAGCAACCAAGGACTAATCAATGAGTAAGATTGGATCAACTTTTCTATACTCCTATGCCACTGGATAACTATAGTAAGAACTTATCTCATGGACTTTTTAAATACTCCACCTAGGACACATAACTCTGCAAACAATATCCATTAAAGAACAACTTGCATGTGTAACCTCACCTACATCAAACGACTAACTGAATTTCATAGCATGGTTAAAAACTGCTCCTATAAAAGATATCTAGATGAAAGTAACTCCCGTGCCATCAATGGAGCAAAAATAATCTCTTCAATAAACCCCTCATATTGAGCTGTGACAACTAGAACGTATTGCATCTCCTACGACCACGCTGGTCGCCTCCTCTGACCACACTGGTCGCCTCTCTTCTATGCGATCACGCCGATCGCCTACGACCATGTCAATCGCTCCATGCTCCGTGGTCACGCCGATCGCCTACGACCATGTCGGTCGCTCCATGCTCTGCACCTCCTCTGCAACTGCATCGCCTCCACTCAGTGCTCCTCCGACCACACAGGTCACCCTCTTCTCGGCACCTCCTCTGCGACTACATCGCCTCCACTTGGTGCTCCTGCGACCACACAGGTCGTCCTCTTCTCGGCACCTCCTTTGCGACTACATCGCCTCAATCTAGTGCTCTTGCGATCACGCCTGTTGCCCTCTTCTCGGCACCTCCTCTGCGACTATAACGTCTCAATCTGGTGCTCTCGCTTCTCCTCTCGGTACAATGGTCTGCTCTTTTATACCATGCGCTTCGACTATGAAGCGGACTCATCTACGACTCGAACACAAAGTTGTACTCGACTACGACCATGAACTCCGACTCCGATAGAGACGTACTCGTACACGGTTTCGACCACCAAATCGTACACGACTACGACTTTTAAATTGAAAACAAGATTACAAACTCTAACACATCGGATTCGACGAGGCCCAACTCATCGTACACGCAACTCGCAGAGACGTGAGTCGCTGGGAACACCGACTCGACGGATCGCAACATGTGTTGATTATTCATATTAGATCTCCTGTGCTCTGCCTCGGGCGGATGCCACTCAGGTGCCACCCTCACGAGTCGTTCTCTGGGATAGCGATTACAATTTTAAACCCGGAATTCTGGTACCACTTATTATAAAACGTACGGTAAAAATAGAAGGTCAAAAGAACAAGAGCCAATGATTTAACATGAAAACCCTTTTGAGAAAACTACAGATACACAAAGACAGAATTCACTATATGAAGAAATGTTTATAATGAGGTTTTTGCGTTTCTATAAACTATAAGGATATATTTATAGTAATTATAAAAGAGACTTCAGGTAGAAATAAAACTCCGTATTAGAAAAGAAAACAGATCGAATAGAATTGGAATAAGGAGCTGAACACGCTGAGAAGCAAGCCAACGAGCGCCATGAGATGACCGAACAAGGGGACCGTGAGGGCTATGATGACCGTGCTGCGGACGATGATGATGGTTTTGATCAGTATATTGACGAATCTCTTGTTGCCAGCAAGGAAGCCTCTCTTCGATCACTGTCGCTACTGGAGTTACCATCAGAGCATACTTAGAGAACGGATTGATCAGTGTCGTGTAGATTGCTAACTTTGAGCTGATCCTTCCTTCCCTCGGGGAGGTTCAGTGTCACTTGAGATTTGACGTCATCGCCGTACATGAGGTAGCCCAATATTGCCATCGATCCATAGTTGAGAGTACATGCGACGAAACATATGAGATATGACTAGCATGTAGCACCTATGCAAGAAGAAGACATAAAGAACTAGCTTCAGTCAGTATTTAGCTACTTTAGTTTTTTTTAGAGAAACTACTTTCGTTGCCTTGGATACTGTTGAGATATAGAATACTGTTCAGTCACTGTCAGACATTTTTTTCGCTTCTACTGTTCAGTATCAGATTTTTTTGCAGAATTATAGAATGTAGAAAACAACTAACACATCCGGGTTTTCTAACCAAAGAATAAGATGAGACATTACTGACAGCAATTTTGCAGTGATGCTACAATGTGCAGGACAGTTGTTAGCTGTTACTAAAGGTTGCTTCACAATCAGTGTTCAGTATTAGATGGATTGAGCATCAAATAGTCGAGGCTCACATATGACTAGCGCCTATGCAAGAAGAAGACATAAAGAACTAGCTTCAGTCAGGATTTAGCTAAGTTTTTTCTAGAGAAACTACTTTCGTTGCCTTGGATACTGTTGAGATATAGAATACTGTTCAGTCACTGTCAGACATTTTTTCGCTTCTACTGTTCAGTATCAGATTTTTTTGCAGAATTATAGAATTTAGAAAACAACCAACACATCCGGGTTTTCTAACCAAAGAATAAGAAGAGACAGCAACCATTACCCAGGTACTTGATGCATCATGACATTACTGACAGCAATTTTGCAGTGATGCTACAATGTGCAGGACAGTTGTTAGCTGTTACTAAAGGTTGCTTCACAATCAGTGTTCAGTATTAGATGGACTGAGCATCAAATAGTCGAGGCTCAAATTTTACACGGCACTGATACTTCAGTTTCCTTTTGCGGTCCTCATTATGTTCTGTCACAGTGTCAGAACTCAGAACAAATGTTACATGCTGGTTACACCGCATTTTCGTTTTCAACATTAAAAATGCAAGGACAAATGTACTAAAAGAAGTCAAAATATTTTCGTTATGTCTTGAGTGACATCAAAATCTTAGGCTACTCACCCTGGAGAACTTGTCCTTTTTCCTTGGTGGAATTGCACGATGTGGGGAATATGGCACGGCCACAGTAGCAGGTGTGTACAGGGCCAGAGCACTAGGCAGGCCACTGACATTCAGCATCCTTCCCTTCCCCTGGAACCCGACGCCGTCAACGACGGCGGCCCACAGCACGCAGAAAACCACAACGACCGACGCGAACACGCCGCTGGCCGACACGTACGCGAGCACGCCCAGGCTCCTCAGCTACGTCGTCGGCAAGATAACGACCGCGACGAGCACGAAAAACAGCTGCTTCCCCGAGACCACCAGCCCGCCGAGGCTGAGGCTGGTGCCCGGGAACAGCTTGTCCAGGTTGTCCCCCTCCAGTATCAAGAACCCGATGGTAACGAGGCAGAGCTCGGCGTACAGGATCGCCGACACGGCGAGCCGGCCTTTGTTCCCGAACGCGAGCGCGCCGATGTCCGGTATAGAGATGCAAACGGACAAAGTACAGATGGATAATATCTCTATCATATTTTTTTATATTTTTTTCTCAGATGCGGATACAAATATGGATACCTCGGATACGAATACAAATACGAATAATATCGAATACAGATACAGAGCGAATACGAATCGAAATAAATACGGTCACGAATATTTATCGGAACATGAAAATCCCTTAAACTATACATCCAAAATTAATGAAAACACATAAATAGTTTATCTTGTCAAAATATTAATGAAATATAAACAAGCATAAATATTTTTATCCACAATAGTCGTACCATTGTACAGATTTTAAATTTTCAAATGACAATTAATTTTTTCTAAAGTCCTAAATAATTCTTAATGGATTTCTACCATTTAAATGTGACTAATAAATTAATTAAGAATTTAAACTTGCATCAGAATGATTTAAATGGCAGTACATCAATTTAATCGATACAAAATTTAATCTACCGACAATACTAAATTTATTTTTAATAAACATAAATATTTGCTAGTGGTGTTTGTAATTTAATATGACTAGGGAACCTAATACCTAATGGTAATAGAGCTTTATAACTTGGTTGGGCTAGTGGGTTGGTGGCAGGGGAGATGAGAGAGGCTGTCTTGGGCTGGGTAATGTTGGGCTGAAATCCCGGATATCCGACTCCGTATTATCCGGATAATTCGTATTTATATTTGTATTCGCCAGATATCAGGCCTACTATATTCGCATTCATTTCCGACCAAAAAAATCTCTCATCGTAATTGTTTCGGCATCATTACTTTTGGTTCTCTTTATGTGATTTATCTATTTCGTTTTTGATATCGTGTACGCTCTCATAAGTCTAATCTAATATAGGGGTTATTGTCTATAAGAAGGAATATCAGAGTATAACATATTAACTCAATAAAACAATTAAATGTTACAAAGACGATATGCAAGAAGGGAAAGTGTACTGCTGTCTCGGCCTTTATATATACATGAGGTCATTTTGACAGTTGGCCGTATATCTGCATGAACAGATGACACATGCAACAATGTTGCATCAACATCTCTTTTTTTTTTTTTTTGAAAGTTGCATCAACATCTCCTAAGAAGATAAGGAGAGGGGAACGGGTGAGTTTGCCTCGGCAGTTCAAAAAACGCCTGTTCTCTTTTATCACCGAATCAAAATATTCTATGAATCTGGTCAAAATTTTTTAGACCATTGGATCTATATCTAATTATCCACCTTCTCCCTCACATGCCCCAGCTCTACCCGCTAGCCGCTGCAGCCGGTGAGGCTGACCGCCTCTCCTTTATTGTCCATTTGTCCTCCCTCACACCGCCGCCTCCTTCCATTGGCGCGCAGCAGTAGAGGCCGCACGAATCTAAAAGCACATATAATTGTGAAAAAATTGGACTGAAGTCACAAAAAAAATGATTGTTACATAGAATTTCTGTTTTTTTTTAGAGCGGGAATGACTAGCTATAGAGTTGAAAGAAATTTAACTCTTGTCCATAGCGAAAACTCACATCCACATCCTTGAAGTCCGGTGTCTACTCTTTGGAGCTTGTTCAGAACAAGCATGAGCCGCCAAATTAACCGTATGTAATTCCAAGACAGTAACGATTTTGCTGCGGCAATCAGTTGTCACATTAACTCGTGGATGATTTGCATCAGGGAAGAACACGTCCCCGTGACAGCCACCAGCGAGCCCAGCGCCAGGATCCCGGCAATCGCCGCGGTCTCCACGGCGGCGCAACTACCCCTCGTAGACGGCGCTCCGAAGATCCTAAGGTAGCAGACGCACGGCAGCAGCATGCACACGCCCACACTGAGCAGCGACCCCACGAGCGCCATGAGGTACCCGAAGAAGGGCACCGCGATCGCCACGACCACCGTGCTGAGCACAAGCAGCGTACTCACCGCCCCAGAGACGGCGGCGCCTTTGCTGCCGACCCGCGCCACGATCCTCTCCTCGATGGCCGTCACAATCGGCGTGACCACCAGCGCGTACTTGGAGAAGGGGTTGACCAGCGTCGTGTATATGGCGATCTTGGAGCTGAGCCGCGCCGCGGGGAGGTTGAGCGTCACCTGGGAAAGCACGCCATCGCCGTACATGAGGTAGCCCAGGACCGCCATTGAGCCGTAGTTGAGCGTGCACAGCACGAAACATATCGCCAGCATCTGGTTGTTATGATACGAATTGATCAGTATAATTATTCTAGCATTGCACATATCTGACGATGATTCACACTTCAACCGCAGATGGTGCCTCCTGGGGCTTTGTTGCTGCTGTGTGTGTGTTTTTTTAGATGTTGATAAATATCATCTGGTGTTGATAAATATTATCCGGATATTTTTTTGTAACTATCATCTAGATTTATGACCATTAGATTAGAGATCCAACAGTTTTTTTTTGTTTTTTTAGACCTTCTTCTCCTTCAGGGTCTTTTAATTTGGTGTAGCTTATTACAGTAGTAGGTAGTATAGTTCGTTGTATTTTCGGTTTCTTGATATATAAGAGGTAGTGTAGTTGAGATTGCTTGGTGTTTTTCTTCTAGGTGTATTCCTTGGGATAGACGCTGTAGGTCTTAAACTCTTTTAGGCTGGTATACTTAGTGTTGATTTTCTCTTCTTTTTTAAATGAATGGTAGATCTGTTGCTCTTATTTTTTTAAAAGAATAGATTGCTCGAGATCAGGCTAATTATACCTTTGGGAACTGAGACTTTTCCTTCATAGAGCTGTACAGCGTCGGGAACATGGCATGGCCACAGTAGCAGAAGGTGTACAGCCCGAGAGCCGTGGGGAGCCCGTCGAGCCGTAGCGGCGCCCCTCGCCCAGAGAACCCGACGCCGTCGACGGCCGCGGTCCAGAGCACGCTGAGGACGATGGCGACCGACGCGAACACGCCCGTTGCGGAGACGTACGCGAGCACGCCCAGGCTGCGCAGCCACGTCGTGGGCGCGATCGTGAGCCCGACGAGCACCACGAAGAGCTGCTTCCCCGCGAGGGACACGGGCCCCAGGCCGACGCTGGTGCCGGGGAAGAGCTTGTCGAGGTTGTCGCCGTCGAGGATGAGGAAGCCGATGGCGACGAGGTAGAGCTCGGCGTACATGAAGGCCGACACGAGGAGGCGGCCGCCGCGGCCGAAGGCGCGCTCACCGATGTCCGGGTACGTCCGGATGGCCGGGTCGGCGCCCATGCAGCGCCCGAGGAGGAGGCCCGTGTACCAGCAGGTGGCAGCCACGGCGGCGAGCAGCGCCAGGCTCAGCCATCCCCCCTCTGAGAGCGCGTACGGCACCGACAGCAGCCCAACCCCTAGCCGAACAGTGCCATGTTAGATCAAGAAGCAGCAAGAAGGACAAGACATGCATGTGAAGATCGATACGACGTCGTACACACAGACACACCTGACAAGGCATTGAGGCCGTTGAGGCAAGTCCGCACGAAGCTGGCATTGCCGTCGGCGTGAGCACCGTCGTCTCGCGCCGCGGCAGCGGCCTCGTACCGCCCGAGCAGCGGCTCGTCGTAGGCCACCGGCACAGCGCAATCCCATCGTTTTGCGTGCACGCCAATTGCCATATCGCGTATATATTTGATATTTCTCAACTCAGTTTGATTATGCGGCACAAATTAAGTAGTGGACAAATCGCGTAAAACTATACCGCTAATTGCTGTTGCACGATCTTCGATCCTCCCCGTTGGCCGAGACCTCTTCTTGTTTATGTACATAGCCGAATACCTGTGCTCTACATATAAAAAAAATACTATCCTAGCACGCCTAGCCCATATTAGCATGAACGGCCTGCCTGGCTAGTTATGCCTCTACGCTTGGCTCCGTCGTGTCATCCACGCCCTCAGCATTATCGTACACATAATAGAACTACATTGTTTTTCTCTTATTAGAGAATTTTTATAGTAGTACAATTTATTTTTCAGCAGATTATTTTTCTATTTTTGTTAAAGATTTTTTTATAGAGGTACAAGAAGCTAGGAGTGGCATATGAACCATTATCATCAATTTTCCTTTTTAAATAATAGAGATATAGAAACAAGCACAAGCGAGTCGGTAGCAAGTGAGCCCACATGGATCAATTGCAAAAATATCACTTCTGTCGCACGGTGACCAGACTACAGCGTCATAAAGGTGACATCTGGCCGAAGGAACCCCGTGGCCGTGCGGTAGGTACCTGCCGCCCGGCCACCGTGCGGCCAAGGCGGTGTTGGACGGCCACGGGGCGGCTTCCCCTCCCCGACCACGCACTGCTTCGACAACTGCACTTCGACCACGGTATTTCGACCATGACTCTTCGACCACGTATTTCGACCATGACGTTTTGACTATGGCGCTTAGACTACGGTATTTCGACCACACGACACTGCCTTAGCCGTACGGTGGCCTTGGCCAGGTGGCAGGCACTTGCCACACGGCCACAAGGCTCCTTCGGTCAGGTGTCACATCCATGGCACTGTCGTCCGGTGATCAGGCGGCAAAACGAATATTGTTGCTATTGTCACATATATACTGATGTTCTTGTAAATACGGTTTTAAATGTACTATAAGTGCCAAAAATTTCATGGATCGCTACAAAAAGCAATATGTATATATGAGCTCGAGGTTCGTGCAACACGAGTTCCATTAATTAGTACTGGTACACAATTATTGGAAAAAAAGGCTAGCTGCGTCCGGAGTGGAGTGTCTGGATCGTTGATCGTCCACGTCCATGCAACTGTCAACCAGCAAAGCTAATCCTACAAAAAAAAAATCAGCAAAACTTGTACAAGGAATAAAGCAGTAATCACTCATCACTTGCGTAGAGCGAATAGATCACAAGTGCTGACGTAATTGCGCGCGCTCTCCCTCTCTCCAATTTCCGCAACAATACTGTACCTCTGCAGGTTTATAGAATTTTTTTAGCACAAGAGAGGACACACACCACCGCCTACCGAGGGATAATTACATGTGCGCACGTCGGACTATACACGCCGAGGATTGTGGAGATTGGGAAATCCATAATATATATCATGGAGCACGGCACATGTTTTCCTATTAAAGACATATGCACGTGTATTTTGATTAAATAAGGTACTGTAACGTTCCGCGTCATTCCCTAGAGGGAAACAATACTTAGGTAATAGATTATTTTTCGTTTACTCGGTAAAACACCGCTTCGAAAAATAATAAGTCATATTAGAGTATCGCAGCAGAATAATAAGTAGATATTGTACTTTATTACAGTAAGTAGACATGCAGATCTATGGTCTTTAATTATAATTTATTTAAATACAAAAGAGATACAGATAATTATACCCTACCTTTCGTCAACTCAGCTCCTCTAGTTGTCTATTCGTTCCAGCTGTTGCATAAGGTGCCCATCTCACCCTGGTTCTCAGAGTAATCGCCCTCGCCCCACGTGACTTCATTGGCACCATGCGTATCTCGTGTCCCACTCAGGGTATTTCCCGATCGGACTAGGTCTAACAAAGGAAAGTAATAGCAAGAGTGAGTACTATTGTACTCAGCAAGGATTATTAGCAAAAAAAATATTGTATGACTCTTTTTTCTCTTTATCACAAGTTCTAACTCATTTTTCTGGAAACTAGTTTTGCCAAATTAAATTACAAATTTTAAGTTATAAAAGATTACTAGTCACTCGGTGAGAAGAAAGATCCCTAATAGTCTCCGTAGTCCCCAATTTAGGAGACATGAATGAATTTATGATTTTTATTTAGCACTGCGCATGCTTGTGCTTGGATTAGCTTTAGGTCGGCAAGTTCACGATCCTCCCTTATCATATCGAGGGCACCCACTTCTTCCTGTAATTGTGAAGTTTCCATTCGGATAATCAGGGGGCGGAACTGGGCCTCGGACTGGGTAGGTTATAGCCTAAGACCCACCAATACTAATAGTACCACCCTCTTTAGTATTGTCTTTATAATTTACCTGATATACAAGCCCAGCAAGAGGCCTGAAAATTATCAGCCTAACAGCGTCAGCCCGGTAGCGGTGGGAGCAGATGGCAGCCCAGGCGGTGGGAGCCAGCCCGAAGTGTTTCAGCAATTCAGCCCACCAAAGTGACTTGAAACCCTAATCTCAATCAGACCTCAACCGGTCAACCCTCAAATCCCGATCCGTGTGATGTGAACGTGACCGCGCCTCCATCGCTGGCCGCCGCGATGCCGCCCTCGTCTGCGCGGCCGCCACCACCACCGCCGCCACGCGGCCGCTGCGCCCACCGCCACCGCCCGCCCCCGCCTCGACGCGGAGACGCCGCGATCCGCCGGCCACCGACCTCGCAGACCAGCGCCTCCGGGTGCCCTCGTCGAGTGAGCCTCCGCCGCTCCCACGGTGCTTCTGGCTTTGGCTAATAAAGCCTCGTCGCGCACCGTGAGTTCTCATATGTCATAACAAACTAGATCACAGTACAAATTTGACCCAAATCACTCACCAGAGCAAAATCCTAAAATCATCTCTCTTGAGAGAAACTCAAAAAATTCCTCTAGATCATGCCTAGATTGATGAAATCTTATCTCCATAAGATATCTCCACCTTTTATATGTCCTTGGCACCAGAAAAGACAAGAAGAGAGAAATCCAAACAAGAAAGTCAAGTAAATCAAAAGTACAAGAGGGAATCCATAGTACAACTTACTTGAGTAAACATTAGATGTTCATTTCACTTGGAAATTAATGATTTACTACCAAATCCTCAGGATAGCAGAACTCTAAAACTAGATCACACATACAAGGCTCCAACACAAGAAAACCCTAGCCCTAATCTTAGTGTCTCAAGTGATACAAGGATTAAATAGTGAAGACTCCTCACATCTCACTTAACCCTAATAAACAACCACTCCTTAGTGAATCGCACCACTTACAAGTAGAGAAACTCGGTAACTCACATACAAACGAGTTTTGCATTACACACTTACACGCTTTTCAAAGCGTGACTTCCCAAAATCTCTACAAGCCCAATAAGACATTCCATCCATAAAAACACGACCTAAACCACTTAGGTCAGCGCTGTGGTTTTGCAAACTACCACTCCACCCAGTTTCAGGTAATTTCCTCAATTACCACCTGCCGATCTTCACGACAATGCAATGCCCGTGACTTGTCGCCAAGATGTACGCCTGCGCCGAAACCGTCGTCATTTGAAACACCCAAGTCCCATGGCACACCAACATCCCACCACAGCCCGTGACGCCTAATGCTTGCCGTCACGATCGTATGTCTGCCCCGCGACGCCTCTGGGTTGTACTCCCAAGTACGTACCGAGCAGTCGGGGCTATACTACAACTGTGTCTGGCGCATTTGTATTCCTTGCCTTCTTCAGCTTGCAGCATGCCGTTGCATGTGGCCCGTCCAACCTGAAGTTTTTGCAGATAATTCATTACCACAAATTTTACAAACAACATACCTCACTGAATTCCCATCATCGTCGGTCTTGAACTTTTTGTCGAAATTGTTCTAAACTCCTGATGTACTAGCTCTTGTTCTTTTTGCACCCGTGCTATGGGTTCTGGATGCACTTATTGAGCCAGCAGAAGATGGATCGATTGGACCCTACGCCACCGGGGTCGTCGTTTCTCCTGGCTCTCTAGTTTGTTGTAGCTGTGGACCTTCCACGGATGGATATCTTTCTTGAAAGGATTGCATATCCTCCGCCGAGAGACAACAAACTCGAGAGTTGAAAATCGTAGTTGTCCATTAAATCAATTGTAAATTGAAATAGTAAAGAACAATTAACTTATTATTGAATCAACAAATAATAGCAAAAATTAAAATAAGACAACACTATTATCTCTTTTGCAGCTCTCAGAAAATTCTTTGAAGATTTTTGAATTTTCTGAATTTTGCACAAATTTCTCACTAATTTTGCCAAATTTGCGCAAACACTACCGGATTTTTCACAGCTAAACAGAGAGAAGAGGGTGAGGTTTGAGGTGTGCAAAATGGAGGCTGGATGCCCCCCTATTTATTTTGGCCTGAAAATACTATACGCTCTGCACTTCTTGGTTCTATTATTTTGGCCTTTTGGTTTCTCAAAAAATCGAAAAAATAGGACGGTTTCTTGAATTGAATTATTCAAACAGATTTCCAAATCCAAAATCGTATACGCCATCCATATCGACGTCTCCGTCGTCTATTGTCATATTAAAAAACACAGACAAAAATTAGACCGTACTCAAAAACTATTAACCGTAGCTAAAAAAACTGGGCCCTTAATTGAGAAAGTAGTAGTGAGCAGCTGCCGAAAAAAACACAACCCTTAGTTGAGAACCGAGTAGTAGCGAGCAGCAGTTACCAATACCATACATGGGAATTCTCCGTTCTTACCCCCAGCATCCGGCAAAATGATAAATTAATTGAAGGGATGGGCATTCCGTAGTGCACGTCTCAACTTCGAAACCGACTTACATATTGGAAACTTGAGCTACACTTAAGTACACACACCGCAACTTGTGTGTTGCGGCAACCTTTGCCCGTTCTTTCCTTGGCATCTCTGTACAAGTATTTCTATAATAAAATCGTTTGAACTCCAGAAGGCAGAACAACTCAAACCTCAAGAGAAAAAGGTGCTAAAAGAAGAAAAACAAAGGAAACAAGGAGATCGTTGACCCTTCAAGTCTGAGCATCGATCAATCGTGGGCCCAATCAGCACTTGTTGTGTATCGGATCGGACCCTCTCCGGACCCGCCGCTTGCTCATCCTGTCAGGGTCGAACACCGTCGAAGGAGAAGAGCCGATGGCCGCGGGCTTCTTGGAAGCGTCGAAGCTAGCGGCGGCGGCGCCATTGCTGCCTTCGACAAGCTTTCGCGGCTGCTCAGCTGGTAAGGCACCCCGGTTGCTCGCTCCGGCGAAAACGCTCGGGCTTCTGACGGCGAGAACCTCGGAACTGGAGGCCAGAAGAGCAACGAGGACGAGCGTCGCCAGTGCAGCAGGGCTGAGGACTCTCATTCTTCTCCTCTCCCCTGTAACAACCGAGGTGATGACACGCTACCTAGCTAACCTTGCGACAGAGGTATGGAGGCGGTGCAAGCTTCAACCATCTCTTTTACAATGGCCGCCCTTGTGTCTTCGTTCTGCTAGATATAGGACCCCCTAGCTAGATCACATCTGTAATTGAGACGGGTGAGATCTCGGTCCAAAAGCATAAAGCTCCCAAAGGGATGGACATTGGACACCCAACAAGGCAGCAAATCGATCGCTTTATACTTGAGGGGGTTTTCATGTAGACCCCGTGGCCTGGTAAAAAAGACCAGGGTTTTGTAGGTTATACCTAAGAAGCTACTAAAATCTACGTGCGTGGACGAATTAGGATTGGTAATGCAGGACTCTGCGTTAGCGATCAACACGGAAGAAAAGAAAAGAAAAGAAAGGTGTCCGTGCCCACGAAGAAAAGAAAGCGGTGCATGCAGTTGTATTCTGCGTTACTGTGGACGCTGTTTTAGAAGATTCTGCCAGGTGGAAAACAAAGATGTTGGGGACCGGCAGTGTAGCTGGCCTTGGAGACCAAGATTGTTGGTTTCTTTCTTTTTTTGGCTCATCCTCCTTTGTTTTTTTTCCCCTTTGGATTGCAGATCACCCAATCCAAACTGCTGCTTTCACCTGTGTACTTTGGCAGCTTCTCTCTGAAGCAAGGAGCACGCGTCCCCATGCCAAAAACAACACGCGTCCCCTGTTTGTGCCGTGCATTAGGAGACATTCGTATTGGCTTAGCTAAAAGACATACAGTTCTTTGGGATTTTAAAAATAATTTTTAGCTTTTGTTATAGTACCTAACTTTTAAACAGAATATTTTGTCAAGACGAGATTTACAAGTTAATTGTAGTACACGTTAAAAGCTTAACATCTGTACTAGTCAAAATCGCAAGCAAGTATCTCTCTTCATAACCTCTGTCGCAAACAGCCCAAAATTCAAAAACTTCAGCCAAAAATCATAAGCCATAACCATAAACCAAAAAAAGAACAACACGTCTAGCTTCTCAAAACGGTTTCTCTACTCTTTTCGCTCACGTTTCACTCCAGAGATAAGGTACCCACTTATCTCGCTCCTATCTCACGTACGTATCACTCTCCCACTTTCCGCATTGATCTCGTTATCCTTATAAAAGCTTTTTTTTTGCCACTGCTATTTATTCTTAACCAAAACCATTAGCTACAGGAAAAATCATCAGCTACATGGGTCTATTCTTTTTTTAGCTTATGGCTGTAACTTATGGCTTTTGGTTGAAAATTTTAAATTATTTACTGTTTGTGATAGAGATTATAGAGAGAAATAACCGCTTGTAATTTTTACTGATACAAATATGTTTTAAAAAAATACTTCGTTTAAAAATTAGATAATATAGCAAAAACTAAAAACCACTTTTAAAACCAGCAAATAACAGATCTACCGTCAATACAAACACCCCTTCCGTGCTAGTAAAGCTCCCGTCGCTTTACGTTGTCTCTTCTTTCATCATACTCGGCTGCCCTGTCCTCATCGCGTGCCGCCGTTTTGCTGCCTTGGATTGAGCGGGTGTGTGGGTCAGTCCAAAACCAAAAGCCGAGGCTCTCCCGTTCAAAGATCCAAAGTGGCGCCCCGCCACGCCGCACAGCAAAAGCCTCCCACTGTTGCCGCTGGCAGCGACATTCCCTCACCTTCCCTTCCTCTTTCTCTTTCTCTTTGGATAATCCCTTGGTTTAACTCAAAGCACCACCCAAGAGCACATTTCACTCTCAAGTAGCCTTAGCTGTTCATGGCCTATGTGCTTATCGCGCTATCCACTTCACTTCGCCCCCTCCCCTTCCGTTCGGCTCTATCGACGGTGTCTTCACAGGCCGGTGTGGGCGACCGCCTCAGCAGCACACATCATGCGCGCTGCGTGGCTGATGCACGGTGACCACCCACTGACCGATGTGGCATTAGCACTACGGGGCGTTTGTATTGGTTTTTGTTGATATTTTTGGCTATGGCTAATGTCTTTTGGCTGAAAATGAATTGTAGCAATTAAAAAGTGACTTTTAGAAGGAGAAAGCGAATGGTACAAAAAGTGAGAGATGTGTGCACGAGACATAAGCAAGAGCAATATGATACGTGATACATGTAACCCCTTAACGTATCTTTGGACCGAAATAAAAACAAGATGAGTAAAAAAGCTGCTTTAAAAATCTAGGTATTTATATTAATTTATGAAAGCAGAAGCCTGAGCAAATCGCGCCCTGGCTTGCTATCCACGAGTCCGCGCGTGTACTTGTAGGTGTTAGTGTTATGGCGCGGGACGCATCGTGCGAGTGTGGTGCCAGCCGCGGAGCCGCAGCCCGCCCCGCCTCTCCCCCTCCGCCCGCCGAAACGGCGATACGCGTACGCGACGCCCATCGGCCCATGGGGGTCCGCAGCCAGCCGGTGCCACCAGCCGCCGTGCACCGTGCACAGCGTTACATGCTCTTGTGAACTTAAAAAAAAAAATCAGAAGAGGCATTATATAGCGAGAATTATCTATGGAGAAAAGGAGCTCTGAAGAATAGCTTTGATTGGAATCATGGACAGCTTGGCCGATGCTACAATTTATGCAATAGCTTGGGGATGTGTGCTTCGGAAAATACATCAAATGCTTGCCTCTTCGAAAGACAAGGTTAGCTCAAAGGGTTTCCCCTCTTCGGATTGTGAAGGTAACCTTATCTCCAACACCATAATTATCCAGAACACTCAACAGGTCAGATTTGCCTTTGATCTGCTCCGGAAGTGACAATACGAGAAACAGAAGTGTAAGACCAGAGTTTTGAAAATCGGTTTTTATTTTTTACTAGATGTCACCGATAGAACCGGTTTTACCAATTATCGAAAAATTTTGACAAAAAATTTCAAATCAAAATTTGATATTTTGGAGTTAAAAAGAAAAAAAACCAAAAAAGGTGTAGTTTTGCAGATTCAAATCCACACCCTGCTCTTTCCAAGGTAAGGGAGGTTACCACCAGGTCACATGCACACTTATGCTTAAATGTTGTCATGAATTTTCTTTATATTTAGCAAAAATGAGCAAATCCGATTTTTTTAGCCGATTTGAGGGGGTTCCAGTAAAATCAATTTTTTTGAAAATCAAACGATTTTTGGCCGATTTTTTGAACCCTGGGTAAGACTATCCAAAATTCCGAATCACATACTGGTATCTGAATACTTAAAAGCCTAGCGGGAAGAATATAAAGATCAAATGAGACGTAATCAAGAAACACTCACAGGTTTACCATCCACTGCAACAATGATATCACCAAGAACAATATTAATATTACCAGCAAAACCCCTGTTGGTAGGAACTAGACCTGCTTTTGCTGCAGCACTACCCCCAGGAACCTACAGAAAAAGAAAATTTCTGATGGGATCGGGGGATACTAGTGCCAATATAACATTGATAGAATCCCGTTTGGCCAACAGAACAGATGAGGCGCCACCAATTCAATCTACCTGCAGTATTGCGAACGTTAAGCTGATATGCAATTGGATCTGGAGCAAATTCCACATTCAAGCCAGCACGGTGAACCTTAAGAGACAGATGTAAACATAACTCAGGATAAAATAAAATACAGAAACTGAGCACATATGCCAGCAATGAGCAATAAAACAAACGATCAAACGATAACAGTGATCTAACTTGCTTATTCATACTCTAGATTTTTTTGTAAAGAAAACCGGTATGGACCAAGATTAACATACGCGCAAACAGTACCCGCGGAGTATTGTAGCAACTGTGAACAGTACCATATGGGTGTTGTAACGATGCTACGTATTTGGATAGTTTAATAGCATTGACAGTATATCACGTATTAGGAATATAATAATTAGTTTCCTTATTATTTATATTTTTTTATTTATTCCATGTATTAGAGATAAGTTTCATATAATTAGAGATTAGTTTCCTTAATATAGGGATATATTTCTTAGGTATTAAATCTAGCCATCTCTATAAAATGACAACACCATACATATTATCATCAAGCATTGGACAATTAAACAGATCTCTAGTCTCCTTCTTCTTCTAAAGTCAAGCCTCAAAGCCTCTCTACACCATCAGGGAAGAGCCCTGGCAGTGGCTAGATGAGGACGAACGCCCTACCCTTGGTCCATGGACCTATACCGAACCATCGACCACAACATTTGGAATCAAAGCCAACTGCTGCTCTGCCATCAATGGCAAGCAACGGGGGTTTCGACCCCATGAAGACCTGATCTTCATGATTCGACTACCAGAGCTTCTAACCTTTGACGGTAAAGAAGATCCACAATCTTGGTTGAATCACTTTGAGCAACTCTTCAAGGAGCAGCGAACGATGGAGAAAAAAGAGTGGCTGGTATTGCACCACCTAACAGGGAATGCCGCCCTAAGATACTGTAGTTGGAGTGTGCTCTCAGGGTGCAGACATGGCTACGTTTTGTTAAACATGTCAACCTCCATTTTGCCACTACCATCGCATCGTCTCTACCCACACGTCAAGTTTCCACCGAACCAATTACAATGGCTTCTGATGTCAAGTTATCCTCCGTCGAGATCTACGCTAACTTGATGGCCTTGATAAAAGAGTTCATGGACAAAATAGAGGAGAAGACGTTGCATGTTCTACGGTTCCTAAGTCGCCATCACCGCCAGTTGTGACCATGTCCAAGATAGAGGAGCAGCAAAAGACGACGCCTGCCATTGCAATGGTGACGCTGCCATCATGGTCTCCATCGTCATCGTCAGCATTGGTCCCGCTATCTTCACCAACGATGACTCATCTCCAAGCTTCACCTTTGGTGCCTACAACGAGGAGGAAGGTTGTTTCTGTCCAGCGGCGATCTTCTCCACATGGTCGATCGACGCTGTGCCTTTGAAGATACGGAGTGCAACGACTGTCATGTGGGGGTCAGTAATATCGTCACATCTCTCCAACAACCCGTTGCATCCTGAGGTGAGAAAGATGTTGCTGCCCTATGCTGGTTACCCTTGCCACTAGCAACTCCTGCAACGTCAACTAATGCTATTTTAAGGGTTGTTGTTCTCAAAGTTGTGCACCAGGGCTTCGCTGATTATCTTCCGTGCCACGCGACGTCATCATTGCGCCCTTTCATCGACACAGAGACATGAAGATCTTAGTCCGTGGCCGCCACCTAACAGCTCAAAGATGAGTTGTCTCACCATGAGGGGTGTAATATTATAGACTAAGATTAGCAGACATGCAAACAGCACCGCTGGTGTTATAGTGACTCGCGAACAGTACCTGCGGAGTATTGTAGCAATGCGTGACTAGTACCACGTGGGTACTTGTAGCGATGCTATGTATTTGGAAAGTTTGATAGCATTGGCAGCATATCTTGGATTAGAAATATAATAATTAATTTTCTCATTATTTAGATTTATTTTTTTAGATTTATTCTATGTATTAAAGATAAGTTTCCTATAATTAGGAATTAGTTTCCTTAATATAAGGATATATTTCTTAGAGGTCAAGTCTAGCCATCCCTATAAAAAGGACAACACTGTACCTATTACCATCAAGTAATGAATAATCAAAAAGATATTTCCCATACTATAGAATCCCTTGTTGGTCTTCAGCCATTTTTGGGGTTTTTCTTTTGGCCATGAGATGCTTGAATCTCTAGACACCAGAATTCCCTACTTGGGCGACCTTGGTCTACTCTTCTAAGTTGGGAAATATGGTCGCTTCAGCGAGTTGCAAGGGCCAAGGGGCCAATTAGGCGCGGTGAGAGATTGTGGGAGGCAAGGTGAACACAAAGACGTGCCAGAGAGGGTTGGCGACAGTGAAATCTGAGTTGTGTGAGGTGGAGGCGATGATGAGTTCAACCAGAGCTCGGTGTGGCCAAGACGAAGAGTGGGAGGGCAAAAGCGGGGTGCGAGGAGGCTCGAGAGATCTGAGGCTAGGCTTAAATAGCCATATAAGCAATGGTCACCAAGTGAGCAAGGAGGAGGGTGCGGCGCGGCATTGCTTGTGCACAGGGGAGGGCACGGTGGTCGAGGGCGGCGAGGCTCAGCGCATGGCATAGGGAAGCCATTGATGGCGCGAGCATGGCGGAGATGCAACAGTCAAGTCGCGGGCATGTGGCGCGGCACAGGGGCAGGCGACACGAGCGGTGGGCGCGGGCTGGGGCACGCAACAGGGAGAGAGGAGATGGCTAGGTGGGGTTTGGCGAGGCAAGGATACGATAGGGATGCGGTTCCGGAGGGCGACGCAGCGGTGTAGTGGCATATGAGTTGGGCGGCGTTGGTGGTGCGTGCAGAGGGCGTGGGCTGCACGATGCACATGCACAGAGCACAAACGGCACGTGCACAGTGCGGGGAGGGTGGCATGGGCTGGCATGGGCCAGGCCAAGGGGTCAGGTGGGCTGGAAGGGGTGGAGATGGGTTGGGCATGACCCAACCGAGGTTTGAACTTTGGATTTTTTAATTGGGTTCATGATTTTCGAATTGAAATTGAATTCTAGTGTCAAATTTTGTTTTATGCATTTTAGCTCTCCCAAAATGGGAGGTTACACCACTGCCGGATATGACCGGCCGGTTCGACCGTGGTCTTTGATTCGAGTTACCACTAATAGAATTGAGATGTTTGGCTTAATTCATGAAGCTGATCTAATTTATTTGGGCTTACCTTAACGTGGACTAGGAGAGATTAGCAAGTCTCTGAACACTACAATAAAAAGAAACCGTGTCAATTGTGGCTTGCTTTCTTGTGCTCAATTTTTTAATTTCTTGCAATTTACATTCTTAGAATTGAATTGCTCTCTTGTCATCCTAAGATCACAAATCTTGATATAGAATTATGTTGTTGGTGCACTTAGTGAGAATAGTTGATTTAGGGCTTAATTGTGCAAAAACCACTTTGATTTAGTCTTTTGCATATAAACTCGGTTTTAACTAAAGAGAAATTTAAAATCGCTTATTCACCCCTCTCTAGTCGGCCTTCTCAACCTTACAGTAGTGGTGGATCCGGTGGAGACGAGGAAGATAGTGGGGTGGGGTAGATCGAGGTGAATGGTGGCAACAATAAGGGAGAAGGAGGCACGCGGTGGCAACGAGAGGGGAGGAGGTGGTAGCGACAGGGAGGGGTTTGTCGGCCGGCATCATCGGCGTCGAAAGCAACACCAACGAGATGGTAGGGCGATGGTGGGGCAACAACATGCGAAGCGGCACCGGGCGCGGCTTAGGGTAGGAGGAGCTCGAGACTAGGGTTTGCCTTGGATTGTATAGAAGTGGAGGAAGGAGGTGGGCTGATGGATTGAGATCGGACGGTAAAAAAAAAGACTGATTTATGAGAAAAAATCATTCGCATGATGACCCGTCAATGCCCACATAAAATATTTCAATTTTACTTTCAAAGTTTCCTCCCTGTTTGAACGAATGAAGTCCACGCTCCCCGGCAAGCGAGGGTTCCGCGCTACGGGTTCCATTGGAAGCCCATGTGCATTAACTAACCGCCCCGCCCTCCGCTACCAGCCCACTTCGGCCCACTATCCCCACCGGAGCCGCCTCTCGCGCGCCGCCTCTCCCCATCCCTTCTTCCTTCCTCCCCACCCCATGCCGCCGGCCGCTTCCTCCTAACCCGACCAAACCCATGGCCGCCGCCGCCGCCGCACTCCTCCGCCGTTCCACCTCCTCCCCACAGCCGCCTCCTCCTTCCCCTTCTCTCCCACCTCCACCTCCACCTCCACCGCCCCGCGCCCCAACCCCCATGGCTCCCGCCCCACCACCGCTTCTTCTCCTCCGACGCAACCGCCGACTCTGACCAGAAGCCGCCGCCCCTGGACCCGAAGCAGCTATGGCGCGAGCTCTCCACCTCGGAGGCCGCCACCGGCTCGTCGCGCCTCCCGAAGGCCACGTGGGACGCCGTGGTGGCCCTCCTCCGCGGCTTCGCCAAGGACCCGGCCATGTCCGACCAGGCCCTCGCACTCTACATCCCCGCCTCCTTGTTTCCCACCTACGCCCGCCGCTTCCGCCTCTTCCTGCCCCCGCGCCTCTCCCGGGAATCCGCCGAGCAACTCCTCTCCCTTCCCGCCGAGGAGGCCCACGCCCTCCTCCTCCCAGCCTTCGCGGAGTTCTGTGTCACCCACCTCGCGGACGAGCTGAGGCAGCACAGGTCCGTCATGGCCGCGGCCGACCTCACGGCGCCGCACACCTGGTACCCCTTCGCCCGTGCCATGCGCCGGCGGGTAGTCTACCACTGCGGGCCCACCAACAGCGGCAAGACGCACAACGCGCTCGCTCGCTTCGCCGCCGCCAAGTCCGGCGTCTACTGCAGCCCGCTCCGGCTCCTCGCCATGGAGGTCTTCGACAAGGTCAATGCGCTCGGTGTCTACTGCAGCCTCCGCACTGGCCAGGAGATAAAGGAGGTGCCTTTCTCCAACCACGTCGCATGTACTATCGAAATGCTGTCCACTGAGGAGATCTACGAAGTTGCCGTCGTTGATGAGATACAGATGATGGCTGACCCTGTCAGAGGCTATGCGTGGACACGAGCCGTTCTTGGGCTCAAGGCGGATGAGATACATCTCTGCGGTGACCCTAGTGTGCTCAAGATTGTTCGTAAGATTTGTGCAGATACCGGAGATGATTTGGAGGTGCATCAGTATGAACGATTCAAGCCACTTGTTGTTGAGGCAAAGACACTGCTTGGAGACCTCAAGAATGTTTGCTCCGGTGATTGCATTGTCGCGTTCTCACGCAGGGAGATTTTTGAGGTGAAGTTGGCAATTGAGAAGTTTACGAAGCATAAGTGTTGCGTTATATATGGAGCTCTGCCACCGGAGACACGGCGACAGCAAGCAAAGCTGTTCAATGAGCAGGATAATGAGTATGATGTGCTTGTAGCGAGTGATGCCGTCGGTATGGGGCTGAACCTTAACATTAGGAGGGTTGTGTTCTATAGCTTGGCCAAGTACAATGGGGACAGGATGGTACCAGTTGCTGCTTCACAGGTAAAACAGATTGCTGGACGTGCTGGCCGGAGGGGCAGTGTTTATCCAGATGGGCTCACGACCACTTTCTTGTTGGATGATTTGGATTATTTGATCCAGTGCCTGCAAAAGCCGTTTGAGGAGGCACGGAAAGTTGGCCTTTTTCCTTGCTTTGAACAAGTGGAAATGTTTGCCAGCCAGTTCCCTGACCTCACTTTCAATGAACTGTTGGATAAGTTTCGTGAAAATTGCCGCATCGACAAAACATACTTCATGTGCCATCAGGACAGTATCAAGAAGGTTGCTAATATGCTTGAGAGGGTTCAGGGGCTCTCCCTTAAGGATCGCTACAATTTTTGTTTTGCACCAGTCAATATAAGGGATCCAAAAGCCATGTACCATCTTCTGAGATTTGCTACTCACTATAGCCAAAGCCGTCGTGTTAGCATTGCAATGGGAGTTCCAAAGGGTTCTGCCAAAAATGACACTGAGCTGCTGGATCTCGAGACAAAGCACCAGGTCCTGTCGATGTATTTGTGGCTGTCACACCATTTTGAGGAAGATAACTTTCCTCATGTGCAGAAAGCTGAGGAAATGGCAACAAATATTGCTGATTTACTTGGCAAGTCACTTGCCAAGGCGTGCTGGAAGCCTGAATCAAGACAGCAAGCAAGGAATAAACGAGAAAAGGAAGAGGATGATGAGAGCCATGTGGAACAGGCATCAGACGACAATGCAAAGAATGTTTCTAAAGATGGTTATGAAAAGCCGAGGTCACTTGTTAAAGCATTTCTTAGGTAAGTTCTCCAACCCACATCTTTGCACACATGCGCTGATTGTCCGTGGAGGTGCATTTTTTTCTTTGTCATATTATAGTTGAACATATCATATTTGTTTTTCTTGTATCAACAAAATTAGTCTTTCTGATAAAATAAAGGCAAAAAATCCCATCTCCCCTATTTCAGTTAAATTATACTACAGACTTTATTTTAACTTAGAAAAAATGATATACCCATAATTTATGCTTTAATTCCATGCAACGGCAGGCAAGTCGGTTTGTGAATTGTAGGCTTTCCCTTTCCTTATTATTCAAGTAATCGCAATCCCAACTTCCAACTGCCAATAACAATATCTCTCTTCAACTGGTTTTGAGATAATAATTTTTTAACCTGAATCCATATTGCTTAGAGCATTAATTCTTGTTCTCGATTTGTATTCTCTGAAAGTGAATTATCAACTATTAATTGAACGTGTAAATCTGGGGCTGTTTCTTAGCCAACTTTCTTGTTCCATGGTGTATCACACATTCACTCCATCCTGGTATCCCCTTTAGCTGGATATTGTTCTTTTTAGCTTTGTGATTTGCTCGGAGCATGTATTCCTTGAACTTGGTATGATCCGTGCTTGCGAAGTTGATTAGTGCATCTTGGGGAAGAAACAATAAAATTGTGTCTGTCTTTCAATACATGAGTTTGCCAGAATTATATGTGTTACCGATGGTCATGAGTTCATTATGGTAAAGTGCATACTTTTGAGCAAGGACTGCTATCATAGAAGAATTTTGTTGGACCTGTAAAATCATCACACCATAAACCACCAAAAGAAATACATAGATCATTTTCATTTCAACATCACCAGAACGAACAACTTGTTGATTTCATGAACCTATAATTTTAAGGTGTTTTTTCGACTTTGTTGGGGGATGGTAATGATAACTGTGTATTATGTGAAGTAAATGAGTATGCCAACGTTGAAAACAGCTGCAGAATTCAATTTCAAACTGAAAATCTCATGCTTGTGTACATGTTGCCAAACTTCAGGTTGCTTTGGCACTAAATGCACTTAGAACTTAAGAGTTAATCTGTAGAAAGGCGCTGATTGAGATATTATCATTTATCAAGAAGTTGCTCACAACCAGAAAATGTTCGTCTCAAGTGCATGGTGTATCTGTAACTTAAGGGCATTAAAATATGAAGCAGTGGTTAACATTTATTGCTCATTGCAATGCCATGTAAGTTCTATCAGTAAATTAATTGTTTGCCACTATTTTTCCATAGCAAAGGATTAGCAGTAACTTTTAACTTTTGAGCCAACTGTGGAACCTATATGTTTTTATCATTGTTTCCATCTGGAATTCAGTCATGTTTGCACAAGTTTCATGCTCTTATGCATTTTTTTGCTTTGCTAAACTAAGTACCATAACATTTATCAAATATTTATAAGTATTTTCACAGTTTCCCAATTGTATTTTACAGTTTTAGTGCCAGATTATATATCTTTATATGATCTGCTCATTTCTGTAATTGATTTATTGCACCATGTAACGCAACAATTGATCAGCAATGTCATGGTTTTTCATATTAGATGAGTGCTTCTGAAGATTTAATTGCACTTAAATGTCCTAATCATTTCCCTTTAAAAAAAATTTTACGAATCATTCCTAAAAATGGTACTTTCAGATACAGTTGTGGTATGACTTGTAGTTCCATAAGTTTACTAATGTAACTAATTTATTGGGACAATTCCAGATATAGTCATGATGTATTGTTTCCTTCCCAGGAAAAGGCAGGATCAACCCAGCCAGAATTCTTCTTCCTTGAACTTTGTGGCATGAACTACTCGTGGGGTGATTAACCCCAATTGGATGCTACATGAAACCCTGTCGAGCAAACTTGGGAGAGCTTTTTCAAACCCCAAACATGTGGCTTACCTATGGCATGCCACAGCTACTCATTGAGTTTTGGCATAGGATGGTTATGTTGGCTGAAGCTTGAGTTTGAATATTATCACAAAAGTGACACTGAAGCCAACCAGAGTTGTACTACGACATTTGCATCAACCGACTGCTATTGTAGTGGCACTATGGGAGATTTCTGCGGACTAATGCTAGTGTGTGATAGTAGATTGCACGAGAAGGAACGATCGAATGAGGGCCATGAAGTAATCAGAATTACATTAGTTTACTCTTTGATATGCTACATCACATTGCGGTAATAAGGAACTGTGGGGTTTGCAAAATTTTGCTTGATTATTCTCTAGGATGTCTTAGATATTTAGTGGCCCTCAAACTTGTGATTTTGCAATATTTTGGAGTCTGGATAGGATAGCCATTGTATACCCCCTTTGCACTGATGAGCCTTGGAGCTTTCTGGTACTCTGCTGAGATTTCAGATGCTATGTAGTACAGTTATTTGAACTTCTGTTCTTAACAGTTATCTGAAATCGATGGAACTATTGCAGTGGACGGGGTTGTTAGCGACACAGCTCTAAAATACATGGTTTCGGATCTATCTTTTTTTTTTTGTAAAGGATGTGACTATTGGCCTCTTTATATTGGCCGTGGCTTAGTTTTTGGTTGAAAATAAATAGTAGCGGTTGAAAGAAGTAATTTTTAGAAGGAGAGGTGAGCGGTGGGGAAGTTGGAGGAGAGATGTGTGTGTGAGACGGGAGTGAAAGGGGTGAGGAAGTCGGATGTTCATATTAATTTCTGACTTATCTAAATAGAAATAAGTCCGCACTACAACCTAATCGCGTGCCCACCAATGTATGCTTTGTCCTGCCCACCATGACACGGTACCCCACAAATGCTTGCTGGGTCGCTTGTAATTCCCACAAACACTTGCTGGGCTACTGGCTATGACAATCCAAAATTATGTCGCTGAGCGTGTGACCCAGGCGGACGTCTGCATTTTTTGTGTGTATGACTTAACCCCTTTGTTTTTGACAGGCAATTATCATCCTGGGCCTAAGCAATTTACCCCCTAGTATCACGCTAATTCACCATGTTCCCCCTAATTTATCATTAGTTGCACACTAATTTATAGCTAGTTGCACACTAACTCAGTTGGACACTAAGGTAGTGTTTTGGTTCATAGGACGAGGGGTGGATAGGATGGTCCTATCCAACTTTTACATTGTTTAGGTTGAGTGGATGGGACCGACACATCCACCTAAGGGTAATATTTGCTCAAGGTCTTGGATGGCGTGACACGGCAAAAAAACGCCGGACAAGCTCGTCCAGCTACGTGCTCGTCCATTACATGACCGCACGTGAGCCCGAGCCATGGATTCAGTCACGACCAGAGCGGCGAGAGCAGAAGACAAGGGGAGGGTACTGGCAGGGGGAAGGAGCACTAGCGAGGTCACAGCTAAGGTCTAGATCTAGAGGTCGCTACCGAGATTTAGACGCCGAGGTTGCCAACAAGCTCTAGACCTGGAGGTTGCCTGCAACGAGGGAGAAGCAGCACGGACGGGCAGCGCACGACCGTGGGGAAGAAGTAGCATGGGTGGACAGAGAAGATGTAGGTCATGTTGTAGATCTGTGTCAGCTGCGTCGGAGGGTGAGCTAGAGACGGCGACGCATCAGTTGAGAGGGATGAGTGAAAGATTTTATATAGCTGAGGAAGATGGGCTGATATCCATTAGATCTTGATCCAACGGTCAAAGAGAGGAGGTATTTAGAAGTATTTTCAATAACTGGTTACCACAACCAATCCCATCCCATTCGGTTCCTCTAACCAAACACCAACTTATACCATCCCGGATCATCATGTCTTTCCAACCAAACAAAATTCGGGATCATCCCATCCCCTCAACCAAACAACCTACTTGGACCATTCCATCCAATCCCAAAAAAATAGGTCCATCTCATTCTATTCCATCCCACCTGTCCCTCAAACCAAACACTATCTAATTTACCATTAGTTGCACATGAATGACCAACCTACAATCCTTAATTTACCATTAGTTGCATACTATGTCATCATGTTCAAGATTCAATCAAAATCATAGCTAGCATCCAGCAGGGCACAAAAACACAAAAAAGAGGTAACCCAACATCATTTTTGATAAGATAATTACCAACCCAACTCCCCCTGTTTTACCATTAGTTGCACACTATTGCATGCATGTTCAAGTTTTCAACTAGAAAATAGTAAAGCCACCATCCCAGTAGGGCACAGTAATAAAGGTACAATTACCAAACCATCTTCCACCCTATTTTACCTCTAGTTGCACACTCAATTACCATGTTGAGGTACTACACTAGGTCAGCATCCTCATTTTCAAGAAGAATTGTAATGCAACTATCCAATGGGACTGTGGGATAGATGAAAGCATCCCTTCATTTCAGATAAATAAAATCACCCAACCCTACTAAGAAATTTACCATTGCTACATTTTCGCCAAGTTTACCATTCAGTACCGTATTAATTTACCATCTCTCAGCCCTAGCTTTCCATGAAAAAAGTGCATTAAGTTATCAGCATTATCATCTCCTGATAAGAAAAAGCACTCCCCTCCCAATCAAATATCATAGTAGATGCATTCAAATTGAAAAAAAAAAAGATTTTTGTAGGTTACACCCTGTAGAATTATCACGCCTTACCAAAAGACACACCATCTGTAATACAAAGAAAGTTTTCATGCCTTAAAAGTTCCAATAAAAATTACCAAAATGTAGGACATTACTTCTGAATTCAAGCAGGACATTATTATTTTGCTAGATACTGCATAAAGACTAACTATTGCAACCACAATTCGGTGCACCAAAAAAAGTAGCTCTCCAGTCACATATTTATCTTTGTGTTTATTTTTATGGACCTTGAAAGCAAAGATGACAAGCAGTTAGTAAGTAAAAAACATGCAATCCCACTTAGTGATTACTGATTGTTACCTGATATGTGCAGTCCTACGGATTTCAAAGACCTACCAACTATTGATGTAAATAAGCCTCCACTTCAAGATAGCAATGTGCAGCATGTTGCTGCAAGCATTAGCCTTAGTGGATTACCTACTTTCATGCCAGCTATTGATGTAATTCAGCACACACTCAGGGGGTGTCTGAGGCTACAACAATAATTGTCCAAGTAAATATATGGATTACCTGCAAGAGAACAAGGAAAAGGAGACTTTGGTACTTTCACTTTATGCCTAGGATTGACTTCCATTTCAATGTTGTTGTAATTGAAAGTCATCCATTTGTGTAGTAGCAACTTCTTCGTGTTTGACATATCCTCCTGTTTGAATGATGGTATTGTTCGCCCGTCTTATAGCTCTAGGAACTTAAGCATGCAGAACCCATAGCCATACCTATTTCAAAATTTAAAAAGAATGGATTACATTCAAATAGAAATAAAATTATTAGTTAGACACAAAATGAGTTATCTTTTAGATATAGAAAAGTTATTTTCAAGTCAAGATAAAGTTATCTTACAAGATGGATATAAATTAAGTTGACAAACAGAATTTTATCATTAGAAACAAAGAGTTATCTTCGAGATAAAGAAAATATAAAATTTCACCTGTCATATACACAAAAAATGATGACAAAATTATAAACCTGTAGCAGAAGAGCAAAATTAGATGAATTTTAACTAATTGGGGTATGTTAAAACAAAAACATGAACCACTCAACCACAAAAATCAACACACAGCTTAGAAAAATTCAAAAAGAACAATCGTACAAATTCAAAAGATAATTTAAGGAATTTGAAAAATCAAATAAAAGAAGTTACCATATACATTTTTAACACATTATCACCCAAAAGTTATATAAATTACCACCAACAGTTCCAACACATTACCAACCTAAGATCATAGTCACCATCGGTTTGTGAATTTGTAAAAAGTTCATAACTTACCATTCATTGCGTCCTAAATTACCATCTACAGTTGTATCAAATTACCAACATGGGTTTAAAGACTACCATTAGTTTTGTTAATTAGAAAATATTTAAAGATTACCATTGATTGCACCCTAAGTTACCGTCAGTATTTTTAACAAATTACTACACAAAATTTCTATAAACTACCATATATAGTTTTAGCACATTACTACCCTAAGGTCATAATTACCATCGGTTTTTAATTTTAAGTTCACTTACCATCAATTGCATATAAGTTACAATTTGCAATTGTATTAAATTAGCAGCATGCATTTGAAAATTACTATTGTGGTAAGGGGTTGGGTACGTATCTGAGGACCGAGGGTAGTATACTCGCCCTCATCTAGTCACCGGTAAGGCTCTTCCCTAACATGATAGAGAGGCTCCGAAGCCTGACATTAGAAGAGGAAGTAGACTAGAGACTTGTTTAATTGTTCATTGCCTAATGATAATGGTACAAGGTTGTTCCTTTTATAAGATAGCTATACTTGACCTCTAAGAAATCTATCCTATATTAAAGAAACTAATGCTAATAATAAGAAAACTATTTATAATACATAGAGTAAATTTAAAAGAAAATAAAACCCAAATAATAAGAAAACTAATTATTATATTTCTAATCCACGATATGCTGCCAATGCTATGGCTTGCCATGTCATAACAATTACCTGCAATTTTTTGAATCCAAAAAGTTTTAAAGAATACCATCAAATTGTACTCTAAGTTACTGTCAGCATTTTTTAACAAATTATCATCATCTGAATTTTAATGAATTACCACCTAACTTCAAATTTACCATCAATTTGTAAGTTTGTAAAAGTTCAAAATCACCAACAGTTGTACCCTATGTTACCATTTATAGTCTTAACAAATTAACACTCTAAGTTCAAAACTACCACAAGTTAGTGAATTTGAAATGTTCAAAAGTTACCATCAATGGATGTGGCGCACTAAGTTACCACTTATAGTTTCAACAAATTACCAATTTAAGTTCAAAATTACCATCAGTTTGTGCTTGTGTAAGTTCAAAACATACCATCAATTGCAGACTAACTTACCATCTACATTTTCAACAAATTACCACCCAAACTTCTATAAGTTTCTATCCACCTTTTCATTGGTAGCATAAATTATCATAAATTACTAACACTACTTGTCTCTACCTTCTTGTAAATACCGCACATTAGCATCCTACTTGCCGCATCATTTGAGAAATTAGATTCTATAATAAATCAGTTCATATTTTACCATGAGTCCCAACTTTACTATTATCCCACCTCAAATGCTTATTGAACCAGGAAAAGATTATTTTCTATCATTAGCTATAGTTAACACCTCAAAATATAAAGAACCGTGTATTGGATCGATGCCGATAATCAGAGGGGTGAATGATTGCGGAAGCTTTTTCGAATACCTAAGTATTCTAATTCTTTGCTCAAATGACTATGAGAGTCATAAAGCTCAGATCACACCTCCTACAAGAGAATCATAGAAATCTGGAATCAACAAGAGCCAACAACCAAGCTTGATTGCTAGTCTGGTAGTACCACCCTTAGCACACTAGTATGACTGTGCTAGTACTACCGCCAACTAGATTTCGGTATGACCGCTCATATGGTACTATCGCTCAGGGGGCCCAGTACTACTGCTTGCCCTGATCCTAAGTGCAAACCCTTCATAACCAAAAAACCAAATTTTAAGATTTCAATCAAACCTTGTCCAATGCTACCAAAATTGGTGTGAACCTAAGCAAGAATGTGAGGAACCAAATCATATTAAAAAAACATGAGGTTCTTGGACTTGGATCCATCCAATTGGGGAGAATTGATATCTAGGTCACAAGAATATACCAAATCCTAAAAACCAAATTACTTCTTGCTCGTGAGAATCTAAGTCATGAGACTTTCCATATCATCTCTCACATATCCTAGCAAGATAATCTAGTCATAAGTTTGGGCTAGTAAGGCCACGATCATGAAATCACAAATCTTGGTCAAGACAAGACTAAAACCGGGCAAGATCTTGATTCTTGCTATAGAGTAATCTAGATACGGATAGCTTGATCCCAAGGACTTACTAGTACCTCTTATACATTATGGATCACAACAAGAACAAGATGAGTATGAAAAGAGCCAAATCAACATAAGCAAAGGCAAGAACTCATGCAACGAGAGACAAGAAAACACATATTGCAATAGATCTATTGCATGAAGCAGAAGGATTCTTGCAACTTGCTAATTACAAAGGATCCTCCATAAGTCCCATTCTTACTCATACTATGAAGGAGAGGAAGAACCTGGAGCTCAACCCTAATTCCTTGCATACCCTAGCTAGCCTACTCCTCCTTTAAATAGCTAAACCAGCACACTTAGGGGTCTAAACCCGCTAAGGATTGGGAAAACCCATCAACCCCATAATTCCAGGTTTTACTCTCACACACATGCTTTTCAAAGTGTTTACAAGACTAACTAGCTAACATGCTAGGGATTGTTCCACACAACACACACGACCCTAGTCTAACCATAAACCACTTCCCTTATGTCTTCCGACATCGCAGTTTTGGAGTAGGCCTCAAGTCCAGTATTTGGCATTTTCCCTTAATGCCCTTGACGAAGCTTCCCAAAGCCTTCCCTTGAGTCCGTATTCTTATTGTTGTGCAAAACACCATGCAAACCATGTGTAGGTTGATCAATGGCCTCCCTCCCATCAGCAAGTCTCCCCTATTTTTGGCTCTCATCGGACCATGGCTCACTTGAACCGATGAAGCCAACTTGACCCAATCCGTTGCTCAAATCTTCCTTCAATGCATCTCTTGGTTTTTCCACATGCCATGCTTGAGTCTAACCATCTCACACAGCCACCTTGACTGCTTGGACCTCGATCCACCCTGATTTAGTCCCGGTCGCCATTATTGACCATAGTCGCCTCCAAACTTTCTTGCACATCCAAAGACTAATAAATCATTTTCGGGTACAAGTTCTTCACAACTTGACCCATGTTAGTATAACAAGCATGATAAGGCTTCTAAGATCAACACATGATCAAATATCCCATAATTCTTAATTTTCAGAACCTATTGCCTTCAGCTGGTAAGATCGCACAATCCATATTGGTTATACCACTTGGTAGTATCGCCAACCATTGGCTGGTACTACCAGACCTTACCCATTCCAAGTAACAGGGGAGCCGGTATGACCACTCGCACATGACGGTACTACTGCCCTAGTAGTACCACCATTCAAAACCCAGTCATACCAGTCTAGACATACCCCAAAATGATCCACTCTAAAAATAGCTACTACCAGCTATCTCCCAGTTGGACTATACCAGTAGTAAGTTTAAGCTCCATTAAGTTGGTTTTGGTAATAATGACAAATACAATTATGAGACTAATATGTTTATTGATTATGATATTACTTAGTCTCATTTGGATGAAAAGGTGAAAAACATAAGAGGTATGCATTCAATATTACATTATTACCTTGTTGCATTCCTCAGATCCAAAATATAGAATGAACTTCATAAAATAAGTCAAACTTGAATATGTGCATATGCTTTCATAATATATTTTTCATGAGTTGAATGAATATGTTAGGTTCCACAAATGAGAAAGACTTGAAATGGCTTCATGTGTTGAAGATTATCAAGTCAAGAAAAAGAAACATTATGAGTTGATGCATGTCCAAGAGGAGATGATCATTTGTTGATCATCAAGTTAAGTGAAGACCCATCATGTGTTAATGATGGTCAAGTGAAGGATGCATTATGTGTTGATGCATGTAAAGACGATGGCCCAAACTTGAAGTGTAGATGTCTGTCATCAATCTTCAAGGGGATGCTCAAGGTAAAGGTATGGCTAGCTAGGGTTAATGATGTGTTTCTAGTCTTTTACCGGTCTTGGTGTTTGGTTGAAAGACTGTGTTGCTAGTATATGTTACCGTACTATTAAGAATGGTCATGTCTAGTAACTTAAGTCTCATCATGTTTTGATAGCTCAACCTCACTTGCACTAGCTCTCCTTGGCTTGAGGCTTGTATTTGCAAATATGTTTTGCAAATAGTTGAATCTCATGAGTTGAATCCTTGTAACATGATAATATACATTGCGAATGTATTTTGCATGTGTTTGAAGTCCATGTTTCCATTCTTTGTAGTATGAGACTTATATTTGCAAATGTGTTTTGCAAATGGTTGAAACTCACATATATATAATCATTGTGTCATGATTCTAAATGTGTACAAATGTGTTTGCAACTTGTTAGGAATCATGGATAATCCTTGTGTTCATGATACTGTAGTTTGTAAATGTGTTTTGCAACATCTGTTGGAGTATATGCACTTCTTAGGGAAATCAGAACTACCACAGTGTATTATGCGGTACTATTGTTATTTGGAACTACTGACGGTGTAATCACCAAACTACCGCATCTGCTGGTGGTCGGAAGACCTGTGTAGTCAGAGATTGAAGTGGTCAAAAACCAACGTGGTTGAAAACGACGGGGTCGAGATCTGTGTGATCAAAACCAACATGGTCAAAACTGACATTGTTGATATCTGTGTGATTGAAGATCAACGTGGTCGAACCAAGACGATCGGATCCGATGTGGTCGAGATCTGTATGATAGAAACCAGCGTGGTAAAAACCGACATGGTCGAGATCTGTGTGATCAAAACCAGCATAGTCGAAGCCAACAAGGTCGACACATGTGTTCTTGTAATCGACATGGTCGAGCTGACATGATTTATACAACGTGGTGAAAGATCGATTTGGTGGTCGGAGATTTGCGTGATCGAAGATTGACGTGGTCGAAAATCGACATGATCGATGTGGTCGAGACCTGAGTGGTTGAAACCAATGTGGTCAGAGACCAGTGTAGTTGGAGACCTGTGTTGTCGGTCCAAACAACGTGGTCGAAGACCAGCGTGGTCAGAGATCAGCGTAGTCGGAGTCCTGTGTGGTCAAATCGGACAACATGGTCGGAGACCTGTGTGGTCGAACCATCCGATGTGGTCAGGGACCAGTGTAGTTGATGATCGGTACTTTCGACCAGCTCTGTGTGAGCGGTCCGATCACCAAGCGGTACTACCGTCTCCATGTGAGCGGTACTTCCGATTTGCAAAACATCCGGCTTGTGTAGCGGTATGTTTTTTCCAGAGAGACACATGTGTGGTCTTCTCGTCCCCTAGAAAATTGGTAATTCTGCACGAGTGCTGTGGTATTTCCAATGATCGGTAGTATCGGATTTTGCACAACAAAACTACCAGATTTGCCTGCAACGACTAGTTTTCTAACCGTTGTTGGGGGAAGTGGAAGTACCGGTCGTTTTCCTGAGGTACTTCTGAAAATCCTAATTTTCTGTCCCAACGGCTAGTTTGGAGGTGTGGAGTATATATACTCCCTTGTGGCCGGTTGGAGAAGGTAATGCTTCACTCTATTTCACTCTCTTGAGCTAGTATGAGGTCCTCTTCTTAGTTATGCATGTATTGTACCTTGTAAGGAGAAAGGCTCTAGATTGCATGTGTTGCATCTAGAGGTGGATTGAGTATCCACTTGAGCTTGTGCATTTATTGCACATGGTGGGAGTCAAGCGAGGGCTTGACTTATTAGCTTGTGCATTCGTGGCATGTGGTGAGAGTCAAGCGAGGGGCTTGACTTATTACCTTTAGAGTTTGCCGACTCCTAGATGGTATTGGAGACGTCGTGCACGGTGATCTTTTCAAAGAAGGTTGTGAGAAGACTCGGCAAAGTTGTGAAGATTGGAGCTCACCTACCCGGAGAGGGAAAGAGCTACCACTAGTGGATTGAGGTGTTTCGGCTTAATTCGTGGAACCGGTCTAATTCGTTTGGGCTAACCTCAATGTGGACTAGGGGAGACTGACAAGTCTCTGAACACCATGGTAAAAAGTAACAGTGTCATTTGTAGTTTATTTTCTTGTACTCAATATACATTCATAGAATTAAATAGATTGTTTATCATCCTAGGATTGCAAACCTTGACATAGGCTTATTTTGTTGGTGCAATTAGGTGAACCCGGTTGTTTTAGGCGTTATTTGTGCTAAACCTTTTTGAGTTAAGCTTCCGTATTATTTGCTTGGTTTAACCAAATAGAAATTGATAATTAATTGGAGAAGATTTTTTTAGACCGCCTATTCATCCCCCTTCTAGTCGGCTTCCTCGATCTAATAGCCGGTAGTACCATCGGCATCTGGCCAGTACTACTGATAGCAACCTGACTTCTACGACATTTGTATCAAAAGCAGCAGGGAGTAATAAAATTTAGTACATCGTTATACTGAGTTATTCTATGGAACCAATTGCCAAATTGAAATATCTTACTCGAACTATCTCATGAACTTTCTTTATTTTGTTCCATTGTAGATTTTCAAACACTTGGAGTCTATGGACGTGGATGACTCTAAAGATATTAAATCAGGCTACTCCATTAGACCATTACTCTCGTAAGCTTCTTTTGCACCTGCAAGCTACAATTCCATTATTTCTTTCCCTTTATTTACATTCTCCTCTAATCCATATTTTGAAGATACAAGCTTACAAAAACGTTTTCGTTGAACGATGATGGAACAACCACAGTAAAGGCTACCCCCAACAAGTGGAAGGATGAAATGGTACTGTGCTTACTGCTTCGTTGATCAATCTAAGTGCTTCAGTTACTATGCTTCCGCAGAGAAAAACTAATGAATTTTCTAATTATACATTAAGGATATTGGCAATGGGAAGGCCTACACGAAGAAAGGGGACAAACGACTATTGGTTGATGAAAGGTTGCTAGTTTTTACCATAATTTTCTTCTTCTCCTTTTCTACTTGAAGTAATAGCACTTAGTGTGATTCGTAGTTCGATAATTAAGTTATCTGCATACTCTAGCTTCTTTTCAATGTTTTCATTTTCACAGGTAAGGTTGCTAGTTCTGAAGATATAATTACTGCTAGTTCTGAAGATATAATTGATCTTCATTTCAGTTGCTACATATATTTGGGTACTCCGATAGCATGGCTCATGATTTACAGTACACTCTCCTACATCAGTTTTTTTGTTGATACATTGGCATTAGTGCTAACGTTGTTTTGATAATTCAAAATATTCCAATTTTTTTGGAGACAATTGATTTCAGTTTCACAAAAAAATGAAAAAAAGTTTAGTGTTTATCACACCGTCCAAAGATACATTTTATTGTGTTGCACCTTGTCATAATATATCTTACTCATGAATTAAGCATACATATTCTTAATGAACATATATGTTCTGCATTTTTTGAGTCATTCATATACCTTTTCCTATGTTGTTGAGGGCACGGTTTGATAAGGGAGATTAGATGACCCTGAACCCAAACAGTGTGACCACGCCAATGATAGGTGGCCGCACCACAAGGACATGGACTAAATAGTGGAAGACTATTCTCTATTTCTTGATTGATGAAAATAGATAACAATGTTATGATTATATAAACCCAGGCTTAACAATCAAATCCGCTAATCTTTTCAACAAATAAAGATAACATTGCTGATAGATAAGATTATATCTCTACAATAACTTGATAGCTAAGTAATATCAGACGGATCTAGACTGCTGACTGCTACAGAAACCACACACCATTCGTGCTACAGTATCACACATAAACGGCTGAGTGGGCCCCTAATGGGCCATGGCTCCCTTAGCCCACGTCCCTAACATACATACTGCTAAATTAGTCATTAAAAGTGTAAACCTCAGTTGGTGTATATGTAGTCTTGTTTGGGTTGTTAAAGATCATTTCTAGACCTTGGTTGCATTAACACTGACATGCTTACATGCAACACCAGTAGGACATGGTACAGTCATCATAAATAGAGTTTTCTGAAAAGTAGTGAAACAATTTTAACCATACATACACAAAAAAATTGTATATGTTTTTCTCAACTTCCCTTGTTATCACGTTAGTAATGCTTATTTTGTTACGTTCACTTACATACTGCTTTAGCACCTTTTTATAATAGATCACAAACTAGGTTAAGTACCAATTACACAAGGTTAAAAATGTGCATAGATAATAAAAAACAATGTGTCAATTGCTAGAGTTTGTGGCTCTGTTTTAGTGTCATACGAGGGAGACATTATTTTCTTAGAAATAAAAAATAGCTCAACTCTTCCCTAAGATATGATGGGCACCCAAAGAAACCAGATACTTCTACAAGATGCGACATGGCTATGATGTGTTGCAGATAAGCGTCGATACTGGAGTATCCAAAAAATATCATAGATACAAATGTGCTGCATAGTTGAAGTGTGAGTGCAATCTAAAGTTATATGGCTCTTTTTTTGTGCTATGAATTTATTCTTTTTTGTATTCTTACTCGTTTGTGGTCATTGACTCATTGTTCATTCCAGTATGATGATATGCTTTTTTATCACAGTTGAGTTGCAAGTAGGAAATTTGTGAAGAAGAATGATCTTCTGTTTTTTAGGGTAGTTTCTTCATTTGGTTCAATGATGCAAAGAACAAAATTTTTGCTCGTAGAGTGATGGACAAGGTATAGGATTGATTTAGGGTATGTTCTTTTTTACTACGGCTTATGACTACGGTTTATAACTTTTGGGCTATTCGTAAGAGAGTATAAAGTAAAAGAAATCCGTGTATGATTTAAGCTGATATAAATGAAGTCACAATAGTGTGTATTATAATTAACTTATAGATCCCGTCTTAAAAAGACACTTCGTTCGAGAAAAACTAAAAATCAACTTTTAAAAGCTGAAAAGAAGAGACCCTTATTTATTTATTTGTCTGTCCTATCCTTGTATCTCCTACTAAACAATGATTATTTCACTTGATGGGAACTTTGGTTTGGTTGTGAATATGTGGTTGGCAAAACATCTGAAGTTAGGAATTTCTGATTCTTCCTTGTTGGAGATCACAGGGTGGCAAGGCACTCAATTTTTCATGTGGCATACACACACATACATATATGAAGCTAACTACATTATCTCACCAAAGCTCATGGCTTGCATATGTATTACAATACAACTACTACATCTAATTACAAAGAGTGTTACAAGCCTTTTATAGGCATCATATAACCGACTTAAGCAACAAATATCATGCCATATTCAGTAAAGAGTTCCCTGGAAGCTACTTGATTTCCCATTAGCTGCATACTTGCCGACAGGGGCTTAAAGAAGTGTCCAAACATCCTTTGGCTTCTGAACTATCTAGTGTTGACTTGTCACATACGGCTGCGTACGTGGACTGCATGTTTCTAGTTGTTTTGGCGGCAAGTGTTCCAGTTTGCATCCATACAAGTGGGTTGTGCAGATTTACACTGCTTGCCGACTTAGCTCAGGAACCATCCAGAATTAACTAGTCAAGACTGGTTTTATTCCTTGATTTAGTAGAGCACTAAAAACTCTTGAAGCTTAAGTGTATATTGTTATTTTTTAGCATTCCTCTTTGAGGATACTCTGTGAGAACTTCAATCACGCAGGTGGGAGATATCATCAAGGAAGTTGTGGATTAATCCTTTGAAGTATTTCAGCAATGTTAGTGCCTCTATTGTGATATAGTGTATGTTGTTTGCCGAATCCGCTACCTTGTGCTGCCAAATTTTTCACACGGGGCACTTCTTCTTCTTCTTGTTGCACGTTGTCGAGTTGTCCGCACCGCCACTTGCGTAGCATAGTCGCATATATGCGAGTCAACCGTCTGCATGCATAGGGCTGTAAACGAGTCGAGCTCGAGCGAGTTTGGTCTTCTAGATTCGAACTCGGTAGAAACTCGAGCCAAGCTCGAGTTGGGGTCCGAGTTTGAACCTAGGCTCGAGCTCGGCTCGGCCTAAGCTCGAATAGACTCGATCTCGGCTCGGTGAAGTTCGATAACAATTAAAATAATTTATTATACACTATTTTTCAATAATAAGAAAATTTTAAGTTCGAGTTCGGCTCTAGTATGCTCGATAACAGTCAAAATAATTTAAATATACACTAATTTTTAATAATAAGAAAAGCTCGAACTCGAGTTTGACTCGAGTAAACTCGGTAAGAATTAATATGTATTACTATTTAAGCTCGAATCGGAGCTCACGAACTATTCGAGCGCGGCTCAGTGAAGCTCGCGAGCTCGAGATCAAGCTCGAGTTCGGCTTGTTTAAAGTTCGAACCGAGCTCGAATGAAGCCTAGAACGAGCCGAACTCGAGTAGCTCGCGAGCTTTGAGTTTTTTTTACAGCCCTATGCATGCATAAGCTAAGAGCCCACTAGTAACACATGGGCCGGCCTGTTGAAAACGTAGGCAATATTTTAATTCCAAATTTTATCATGACAAATACAATAAACTAGTGATGCAAAGCTTACTACTAACAGTAGGCTACTTATCATACTTCAGAATATACTCAAGAAAAGAATAGTAACAAAGTCGTATGTGCGCGCGAACGACTTACTTGTTAGCCTGATGAAGAACAGGAAGCCGTGTAGGCTTGATGCAGTACAGAATGTAGATGCCGCAGTGCAATGAGCGGTCGCGCAGATGCGCTGCCTAGAAACCTTATTACCACCCTGTGCAGGTACTCTCTGCGGCAACGGTTCGGAGATAGCTGCTCTCCCTCCTTCTAGGTGCATGCCGGAAAGAAAGGTCGACGAGGTTCAGACGGCACAACACCACAGCACAACAGCAGAGCAGAAAAGTAGACGAAGAATGGAGGTGCAAAATTCTCTCACATTTATACCTTGGATATATGCAAATTACTCTCTAGTAACTGTCCCATTCAACTGAAATAATTCACTGGTAACTGCTCAATTATTTACTGATAACTGATAATATTTAACTAATGATTTACCCACTGATAACTGCATGTCATCAAAAACCCAATTAAGCCTCAAATTCAAACGTTTAAATCTCATTCAAACAGAGAGAGTGAGATGCAGGGTTCAGCAAAAATAAAGATGAAGTTGGTCTGCCAAGTAGCGCGCCACGTCACAACACGGTCACAAGTCACAAGTCACGCGAAAATACACGAATACGCGCGCACGTGCGTACGCATGTGTGTGACAAAACAGAACCCTCCTCATACCATCTCTATCCATATTCAAGAAGTAGTGAGGATTTCACCTTATAAATCGGTTTTTCTCATTTTACCTTAGCAATATAGTACTAAACCATGCAAACTTTAAAATTAAGAAAATAGACCATAAAAAAATAGGCCAATTACTAACACGACCCACTTGGCAAACACGAAGCTAACTATTCGTTCTTGGCATCACCATCACCACTACATGCACTCGTTTGATTTGATTTCGCCCGTGCCATCACCATCACCCCGTTGAGTATATCAAATTCCAAACCCTGCTGCTCATTAACGGATCGATACCAGATAATCACGTGGGAATGGAGTCAAGCCTAACATAATCCAAAGTCCATTTATTGTATAGGCTACGTAACATTATCACATCGATCTAAACATGATATGATTAACTAAACTAGTAAAACGGAGGCACAAAACTATTAGCCTCATCAACTCTCCATTTTCAAGAAGAAGAATATCATCTCGCAATCCGGAGATCGTTATTTTTTTCGTCCAATCATGCACCGAGAATCAATCGTACGAAGTCACAAGTCACAATTAATCAATGGTGCCACAACTACAACCTAACCTAGCTAGAAGGAGAACTTGACGACCATGTCGTGCTTGTACACCTGGCCGGGCCTCACCGTCTGCGACGGGAACTCGGGGTGGTTCACGGCGTCGGGGAACGCCTGCGTCTACAGGCACAGCGCTTCGTACTGCCCGTACACCTTGCCGTCCTTCCCCTTGGTGTTGTTCAGCCAGTTGCCGGTGCAGAGCTGCA
Organism: Bonia amplexicaulis; assembly: GCA_036346245.1. NCBI lineage: Eukaryota > Viridiplantae > Streptophyta > Magnoliopsida > Poales > Poaceae > Bonia > Bonia amplexicaulis. The sequence goes on along the minus strand of CM070746.1, from coordinate 12,848,157 downwards.
TGGCCGGCTGGTTCGCCCACAGCTCCAGCGCGCGGCCAGACACGCCGTCCCGGACGGCCGCCACCCTGCGCATGCCGTCGCCGTCGATGACGTAGTTGATGTCGTAGCGTCGCCTTGTTGAGCGCCGTCGCGTTCATGAAGAGTCTGGAGAAGAGAAAAACTATGTGTTGCACTGGTCTGCTTGTAGCATTGCTCAAGATACTCCCATATCTTGCGAGAACTTGGAAGGTCAATGAAATCCACTCTGATAGAAATTTCAGCACTATGACATAGAATACCGAACTTGGAAGGTCAATGAAATCCACTCTGATAGAAATTTCAGCACTATGACATAGAATACCCATAACACGATCATCAACACTCCCAGCAGCAGTATTCGCATTAGTCTTATCTGTCGGAGGCTCTGCCATGATATATGAGAGAAAACCAATAGACCGAAGGAGCATGAGAACTACCGATGACCGCTCACAATAATTATGGCCATCCAACTTGATATATGAGGTTAGAAGAGCACCCCCCATACTGAGAGAATTAGAAGCAGAAGTACCTGAGATGGAAGCCATTGCTGTGAAGATGAGGCTGGCTCTAGTGATGGATCCTACGCATCCCACTCGTTAAGTACTAGTGCTAGCTCTCGTCTTATTTGATCCGGTTCCCCTGCGGCTTCTCATCGTAGACGCCGAGGCTAGCATCGCTGTGTCTCACGTATGGTCTGGATTGGCCAGACGTTGTGGGCTCGCAAGGGTACGTGGCAGCGTCGGACAAGGTCGGCGCAATGGGATCCGGCGATAGCGGCAGATGGCGCGATGGAGAAGACCCGTGCGCAGGCCTACAGTGAGAGAAGGCCAGAGAAACCAGATCTAGTGAAAGAGGAGAGCCGGCGTTAGAGAAGGCAGCGCCGGAGAAGACCAAGCCGATGCGACGGAGAAGACCTATGTGTCGAGTGGGAGATGATGGCGCCGGAGAAGGCCTGCACGCGATGGGGAAGGCCAACGCAAGAGAAGGCCGACGCGGCGGGGAAGGTAGAGCGACGTAAGAGATCCGGCGACGGTGATGTCAGACGTGTGAGAGACGGGAAGCAAGCGGCAGCATCGGAGGCGCGATCGCCGTTGTTGATTCGGTAAGACTCTGATACTATGTTGCAACTGAACCTCTCAATTATATTAGATGGATACCAATAAATATATAATATAAAACAAATCTAGAGTACATGACTAATAGGTCTAATGGGCCATATATATACATAACAGTCGTATGATCTTATTGTATCCGTTGCGTTTTCAGGCATCAAGCAGGAACCATGTAAACCCAAGGTTGGACTTGGATGATCGCGAGTTTCACACCGGAAAGTGATAGGGTGCAGCATCTTCCTGAGGAAGATTTTGCCTGTGCTAAGCACCTGGAACGCTATCTCCTCACGCTGTGGGCGCATGATTGTCAGCTTTTGGGCGACATTAGGCCCGGGCGGGGGCCACCTGCGAGTGCACGACTACTGGCCCAAACACATGGCATAGCCCCGATCGTGCCCACCCTTCGCGAGCATCACATCACACGGCCCGGGTTATGGCCCGGTTGTTTTTGGTTTTTTTGATCCTTTGGTTTTGGTTTCTCTAAAAATCAAAACAAATATGATAGTTTTTTGAAACCGTTTTTTCAAGCAGCTTTCTGAACCTTAAATCATGTGCACCGTCCACATTAATATCTCCATCATATCAAAAAATACAGCTAAAAATTATCAGCTACAGTTAAAAATCATCTGCTGTAGCCTAATATCACACGGACCAGCTGCTACTAGCCTACTGCTACCGTCCGCGCGGCCCATCTCCTGCGCGGTGCACTCGCGCGCCAGTGGATCCATCCGTTCGGGGCGCCGGTAAGCCTGGCTGCCAGCCTAGCTCAATGCCGTGTGCTACAAAAACAGGCCCTTGATTGCATGCCCTCCTAACGCAACGTCCAACAAGGGAGCGACAGTGCCGGCCCGACTCGGCATGCTCTGGCCTGTCGTGGCGCCATCCCCGAGCCTCCACGGTTGACGGTTCCACCACACGCGCGGCGTCACGCCGACAGTGTTTGTGTGTTCTTGGCGTGTTGCCTGTGGTCCGTGGACGATGCGCCGATCATACTAGCTATTTTCAACACCCACAAACAGAAGAGTGCTACTATTTGCAGGCATTATGACAGAACAAGGAGGCTGTTCTGGGATGGCCCAACCTTTTATGATTAGATCTTGCAATAAATCTAATACTGTATAAAAAAATATACCAATGTATTATCATCTTTTATAATTATTATGTGGTAAGATGAAAATTTCCACTTCTATCCTATGCATGTATATAAACTCCAAAAGGATATGAGAGAGCCACATCCGCTCAATTTACACTAGCGCTCTCTCTCTCTCTGTTGGCTGGCTTCAACTCCCTTAGTTCTTATCCTCCAAGAGGAAAAGGGGCGTTGTGTACCCATTGTTGTGCTTGTACAACAACAGAGGTACATAATGGAATTAATTAACAAACAAAACTACACGAATCTTGTTGAAAATAGCTACGACTGAGAGCCGTAACAGCAATGTTCAAGCACCTTGTTTATTACAGAAGCAAAATACGAGCAAACTCCAGCCACGTCACTACATTTTGGCACGTCGACCTTACTTCTTTCAAATTCAAATCTGCGAACTATCTTGCTTCCTCCAGACACACCAAGTAATGGTACACCACAACTAGCAAGGCATAACTGATCAAGCACGAAGCATCCTAGCTAGCTAGTTATCTTAGGAGGAGAACTTGAACACCATGTCGTGCTTGTACACCTGGCCGGGCCTCACAATCTCCGACGGGAAGTTGGGGTGGTTCACGGCGTCGGGGAACGCCTGCGTCTCCAGGCACAGCGCTCCGTACTGCCCGTACACCTTGCCGCCCTTGCCCTTATCGTCCTTGAGCCAGTTGCTGGTGTAGAGCTGCACCCCGGGCTGGTTCGACCACAGCTCGAACGCCCGCCCGGACACCGAGTCCCGGACGCGCGCCGCCTGCTTCATGCCGTCCGGCCCGTGCACGACGTAGTTGAGGTCGTACCCGACCGCGCCGCCCCCGGAGACCAGCTTGATGCGCGCGCCGACGGGAGTCGGCCGGCGGAAGTCATACGGCGTGCCGGACACGCCCGCGATCTGGCCCGTCGGGATCATGGACCCGTCGACGGGCGTGTAGAGCGAGGCGAACACCTCGAGCACGTGGCCGAGGACGTCGCCGCTGCCGTGGCCGCCGAGGTTCCAGTAGGCGTGGTTCACGAGGTTCACCGGTGTGGCCTTGCTCAGCGCCGTCGCGTTCATGCGCACGCTCAGGTCGTACGGGCTCGAGAGCTGGTACGTCACGTAAACGTCCAGGTCGCCCGGGAACCCTGTCCAGACAAGCGCGTGGAAACAAGTGCAAGTCAGCTCTCTGCAATAGCTAAACTCAATCGATGTCTGATGAAGTCTGAAGCTACCAACTTATTATACGAAGCTCCAAATTTGACTTCTCGGGTTTACCGAATTCTATATCGAGGTGTCAGGAAGAATTGACCGTGAGAAAGTTTTATACTTTCGACATGTGTGCATTGGTTTTACCTTGCTCGCCGTCGAAGCTGCGATAGTAGAACGTAATGTACGGGGAGTCACCATCGCGCACGTACTTCTTCACCGTCCATATGACCTTGCTGAACCCCCTGTGGCCACCTAAACAACATCAACGAGATTAAATTAGCGGTGAACTCATCCATCATAGCGCCTCGTGATTCATCATTCAGGCATGGGGTTGGATTTTTTTTAAAAAAAGAAAAACACCGAAGCATACCGTGAATTGAGTTCTTGCCGTCGTTGACGTAGAGATGATAGGCTTTTCCGTCGAGTACGAAGCGGGCGTTGGCGACTCTGTTGGCTACACGCCCGACCAGCGCTCCGAAGTAAGAAGAGCCGTTCTGAATGGGCAGCATGCGCAAAAGAATTTTAATCGAGGTGCATTTGGGTCCGGATCATGTAACATCATTCAAGTGATGTTACATTTGATAAGAGAGCAAAGCTGCATTGCATATTTCATTACGTATTTACTTCCAGGTGCACTTTTCCTCTTACTTTTTTCCGAGCGGTAAAAAACTGAACGGATCGAACTTTCAGCAGTGATAAAGTGTATCCGTGAACCTGAGTGATATAAAGCTAAACTTGGATCTTTGGACGCTATAGAACTATTTTTTTTTCTTTACCTTTTTAGGAGGGAGTAAAGGAATATCACGGGCCAGTGCAACGTTTTGACAGTAACATATGGTCAACAGTGGAGGAATGCATACGTTTCTACTGCTGAAAACAGAGGGATTTGTGATCTTACAACATATTCAGCAACGGTGTCGTACCCAAGGACAACATCAGCCAAGTTCCCTACAAAAGGTCACACCTCCTGGGCAACAATCGTACCACAAAATAAGATGCAACATTGATTCTTGGAAGCAAGAAAGCCATACCTTTGCAATCAGGAACAATGACAGACATGAGGGTAGCTCCCCAATTGGTGACCTTGATGGAGAAATCTCCCTTCTTGTTCTTGAGCTCGTAGACACCAACCGTTTTCCTTTCACCAGCGCTACCGGCCAATGCAAGGCACAGCAGCAACGCAACAGTAAGCAGTGCAGCTCTAGCCATTGGGCAGCACGGATTGGTTTGCACCTTACGAGAGGAGAGGAGAACATATAGTCGCATATATACAGTAAACAGATGATGGGTTACAGTTAACACTTCATCATCATGTGTTCTTCTCTCGTCTTAAAATAAAGGGAAAAGTCAAAACTCTTCAGTCCCATCCTGTCACCCGAGGCATTTTCCTCTGGAGATCAGACATCGGCTAATAGTTTATGGCGGCTACTCTCATATTATTCGTTTAACCGTTTACCATGTCTCCTCATTCTTCTTTACATATGGCGTCTTTGGTGCAGATCTGAGATGCCGCTTACTGTACGCAAATGCTAGATCTCTTAAGCTTCGGATCTGACTCTTGCTGACAAAATTTGGCAAATGGTGCAAGTATTTTGTTCAAAGCAAAATATATAAACCTCCCCTTGTAGTTAACAAGCTTTCCTCTCCGAGTGACAGGAGCATCTTGCATTGACCATATAAAATAAAGTTCCAGAGAAAAAGAAATCAATGATGTGGAATCAGGTGTGAGGATCATGAAATAATATGGTATGTAGATTACAACATTTGAAAATGCATGAATCAGAAGCAAGGTACCAACATTCAGTCACTACAGAACTCCCCAGAACTAGTACTTGAAACTTGAAAGTCCCAACATCTTTGTAATCATCTAGGCCCTTAATTTGTTGTTTACGTGGTTTTAGTTATTAATGACTCATAAATCATTAAGACTAACTTTAGTTTGAGTGTAATGAAGATAAGTTAGACCATGATGATGGATATGTGTTATTTTTGGGCTTTCGTAGATCCCCATGTATGCAAATGATGGCAAAGCATGTTTTTCATGAAGATCAAGGACTATGTGACTAAAAATGATCCAATGTGACACTCCGGACTTTTACCCAGGGGTAGTAACCCTAGTCAACGGATTATTATTCGTTTAGCTGGTAGAACACCGCTCCAACGAATAATAAGCCCATTAGAGTGTTATAGCAGAACAATAATTAGAGACAGTACAACATTATTACAGTAACATTGCCACGCAGGGCTACTGTGTGAAGCAGGACTTAACAAGTCCTGCCCAGATATTATAACACTTGCAAAGGAAATGGTTATACTAATAATAATGCCAAGCAGAGTTGAGTAGATAGCTACACACTAACATATTCGATTTCTGAAAATGGCTCATGGCTACCTTCTATTCATCCCAACATCCATATATGGGTTCCGTTCGACATACGTCAGGCCAAGCTCAGTTCCTTTGGTGTAGTTGTCCTCAAAGTAGATCTCCATATAGCCATGTAGATCATCATATTGACTCATTTCTAACAAAGGAGGGTTAATAGTAAGGGTGAGTACAAAAGTATTCAGCAAGCATTATTAGCAAAATGCATTATATGCTCTACTCTAGCATTTTCTGGAACATCCATTTCCATTCTCATCTCATTCTCTTTCTAAATCTCAATCTCCGTCTCATTTTAGAAAATAATTGTTTTTATGTTTTCAAAGAATTTCATATTGTTAATTTAAAAAACTACTGAACACTCGTATTTCGAGAAAGACCACCGATATGCCTCTGTAGCCTCCAATCTAGGAGACAATCATGAATTCATGATTTATACCCTGCGTAGGTTAGTATCACTTTACCCATAGCTATTCTGACTTTAATTGCCATTGTATTTCTCGCATTTCCTTAGATGCGATGATCAAATTAAAGTACAAAGTTGTTTCCCTTATTTTCATATACTATAACTTCACCCGGCTAGTCATAGTCGTTAGCACAAGGTGGTTTCTTGCCCTCATTCAACACCTACTCGACTATGAGATAGTTGTTGGTCGGGCCGGACTCACCTTCACCCGACACTCCACCGCGCTACTTATAGGCGCCCGGGTCTTACCATTCTAGTCTTACCCAATCCTCATAATTATACACTCCTTACCCAATGTAGAGTGTATAGTAACTTGATAAAGTAGTTTAGCTCTGCCTGTCTTAGACAAGACCATGGCTGATACGATAAATACGGTCCATAATGAGTGAAAGTTGGTTTATCCTTATATAATATCCATGTGTAGAAAAGTCTTTAACTGCCATTATAACCCATCATGGGTACCCTCTACCCCTATTATTATTTAACCGTAGGTCAATCGCCCCATCAACTGAGCCTACCCTCAGATCCTCCATCCCATCCATCTCAGTTGTTTATTTGTTTTTCAAAAACATTTTTATGCACATGGTACTAATAACATACTAGAAAATAATCTGTAATTGAATTACTTCTACTCGACATGATCAACGGATAGCTTGCCTGATATTCCTAGGTTGAGCTCGGACTCAGTTGTGATCTTCCGGGGTTCCTTCTCCGGTGATTGCTTGTTTCCTGCATTTTGATACACGTATTGATTTTAGGCGTAATTTGTTAAGAGGCATCGGTCTATATCACATCACAGTATGGTCATTTCTAAAAGTGTCCTATACAGCTACGGCGAGGAGGTATTAATATTTCTCCATAGTATTTACTAATTTCTTTTCGGTTGCCTTTACCTGACTTAGTGTAGCACTGCATCATCTTCTATACTTTTTTGCTTGCTCGCTTCATGAACTGAACACCATTCTCTCTATTCGGTGGGTCCCGTAGCCAAAGAAGAAGGCTTTCTTATTCTCCCATATCACCACTCCACCGACAAACTCTCTATTCCCATTTACCCCATCGACCCACAATATTCTCAGTTCACCAGCAGGCTCTCGTTTCCCCTTTTCCTGGCTCTCGCCGCTGGCATCGCTACGGCCAGATCCGGCGCTTGTGCGACGGCGGATCGACCGGCTTCCTCCGCCCGGCTACTTCCCCATCTACTTTGGTGTCTTCTCCTAGTTTTTCCCTATGTGATTTGGTTTTACTTGTTCTTTATTGATCACACTAGCAAACCTTAGACACGTAGGTTGAAAATAGCTTGTAGGTTGCTTTAGTTTGTTAAATTTGGCCTACTTAAAAAAGCATATCCAATTTACCCCTACTCTTTTTAGTAACCGATCCACTTCAACCTAAAAATTTTCAAATGGTGTTAACCAAACATTCAACTGTATAAAGCCCTGTCATGTAATAACCCACTAGATTTCTTAAGAATAATAATCCACAAACAAATAAGAACAGTATAGCAAATACACACATTTTATTGGCAGCAACTACGACTGACTGAGTCGACATGCCATAAGCGTTCGGAACAATTGCCACAGACACCAATGTACAAAGGACTGACCATCCATGAAACATTTATCTAAACAAGAAAAACAACATAAAAATCCAATAGGCAATACAGTGCCTTGTTTATATACAACCGAACTAACAGAACTTGCAGATGGAGAAGTGCTTCAAAGCTTCTCCATACTGGCGTTCCTGAAGCTGCCACCGAGGAGTGACAGAAGGCCACCACCATGCACCCTTCCCTCGGGAACAACACAGCCTCCCTCTCTGCCCGCATCTGCAGTAGGCTCAGATGACGAAGAGGGCATCATAGAGCGAGGAACAAGCAGCTGAGGAGGTATCATCGCTTGGCTCCTCACCGTGCCGTCGCAGTCTGACTCCGTGCTGATGCCCAACGACGAGTGCTCGTTCGTCGTGCTACTTGCGGCGGTGGTCGACGAAGCCACGATGCCGCTAAAGAGGCCTGGTCCGATCATGCTCCCTCCGTTCTTCACCACACCATGTTCTTGCTGCTTGGCCATCAAGGTCCCATGTGCAGCACACAGGCCGCTCTTGCCACGGGCGAACTTCTCGCAGCCTGTACTCCACGTGCACCGCTTGCCTCCACCGTGGGCTTTGCAGAAGTCGGTGCTCCCCTGAGCACTCTTACAGCAGTTGTCGATCTTGCACCGCTTGCCGCCACCATGCTTCACACAGCAGTCCGTGCGGCCACGGGCGCTCTTGGTGCAACCAGGCACCGCACAGCGCTTCCCTCCTCCATGTGCCACGCAGAAGTCGGTGCCCCCATGTACACTCTTTGGGCACACACCACCTCCTTCGAACATGCATCGCTTCCCACCGCCGTGCGCTTTGCACAAAGGTGTGCTCCCCTCTGCACCTCTGCTGCATCCATCAAAGATGCACCTCTTGCCGCCACCATGCCCCTTGCAGTACAGTGTGCTGCCCTGAGCCCCCTTGCCACAATCTGGGTACTGGCACCGACGGCCACCACCATGGGAAATGCATAGTCCAGCCTTCCCCTCGGCGCTCCGAATGCAACCTTGAACAGTGCATCTTTTTCCACCACCGTGCTTGATGCATCGCCCAGACTTACCCCGTGCAGCTTTAGGACAGCCAGGATGTTCACAGCGACAGCCTCCACCGTGAGATATACAATAATCCGTCTTTCCCTCGGCACTCTTGGTGCAACCAAGCAGCTCGCACCGCCGACCTCCGCCGTGGGCCTTGCAGTATGCAGTGCTGCTCTCGGCACCTTTATGGCACCCAGGCTTATGGCATCTTTGCCCGCCTCCATGAGCAATACACAGCCCGGATGCTCCTCTTGCACCTTTGGAGCACCCCTTGAACCTGCACTTCCTAGGTTGCCGGGGATGACTCCGTTGTTCTGATGTGGTTGCTGCAGTGACCACGTCAGAGCTCACACCAAATGAAGCCTCCGTCATGGCAGAAGGCTCAGGACTGAGCTGAAGATGACGTTGAATATGCTGAGTATTAACGCTGGTATTGTGCGTGAGGTCTAGCGAATCCCGGGTTGGTAGTTGGGCCTCAGTGTCAGCAGAAGAACTGGTGCGGGGAGCAAAGAGTAGGAATGGCATGTAGCCACCGACGTTCCTTACAGTAGCAGATGTTGAGGCTTCATCAACAGCAGAAAAAGAATGAACTGTTCCATTTGGTACTTGCAGATGCTGATTTTTTTCTGCACCATCCATCTGAAGGCCAAGCCTCAGCATCCCTGGTTCAGTGAAAGAGAAACTCTGGCCAGACAAAGTCTGAGCTTCTTTTGACTTGTATACTCCAGTCGGCTGACAATCTGCCGAATAAAAATTAGGCGTTGGACCCAACCCAAGAACAAGCCTGCAGCCATCATCTCTCGCCGTGATGTCATTCATGCTTTGTGTGTTCGCATTATCATAGCCACAATTAGCCATTGCTGAACCCAGGCAATCCATGCGGAGTGTGCTTTTGCCCAGGTTCTCCATCATGTAGGTTGGAGCTGATTGTCCCATTAACAAAGAGGAGTCATTCATCAGAGGTTGGTTTGGGATGTCCACAAAGCTGTTATCCATCACGGCTTAATACTGTGACAACGGTGTAAGAGCAAATGACAACAGGATCACTGGAGAGCTGAAGAACAGGGGCTAGATGATCTTTCACATACGGACCATAGAATACACAAAATGGAAGAATATCAACAGGGGTGTAGTACCGAAGGAACCACCACTGACAAACCCTGAAGTGTCTGCACGGTCCATTCCTGTCTTGTTTCTGAGAGAATTATGATCCAAAGCTACTCAACCTCCACAGCACCAAACAACATCTCCGGTAGTTGGCATCAAACATAGGCAGGAGCACCTAAGTGCTTTGTGGTTGGAGAATCTTCAAATTACAAAAACAACACGTTATGTCAGCTTAAAATTCAGATAATAAATATATGTTTGACATGAACTTATTTACTAATTATTAGTAGTAACATAACCAGGTTCCCAAGCCAGTAAAGAAAACCAGTATGTCTGTGAAAAGATGAATCCTTGAGTCTCCATAAGATCAACAAATGCAAGAAATAATCAAGGGCGAAGAACTTTGAAAAGGTAACTGTAATTATGAACTGGTATAAAACAAGCAAAAGAAGCACCCAAGAGTGATACCAAACTAGAACTCTAAATGTGTCTGATAGATGGATTTTGTTGTTAAATCATTATTACGTATCAACTTGGGTAAAGAAAAAAGTACCAAAAGTGGGTAATTAACATGACCGAAATCTTTCAAACAAGGAGACATAAAAAGAAGTGCCTGCAATTAATTACCTGTGAGCAAAAATATGCACAAGTTATATCGGAGAAAGAATTTGCACAAGTGATATCCTAAGAACTAACATCCTAAGTCCTAGTATCAGAGCCCCAAGTGCTAACTTTGCTAGCTTGAGTGAAATAAATGGTTTTGCTTTACCTAGCTCTATCGCTATTCACTATCAACGTATGATGATTAATGAATCAGTGAACCAACCACACTGCAATCTATAACTGTACGTGAAAAACCTTGTTACAGTAAAGCCACCAAGGCCAGCTGGCTCCAGTTGCAACACAATCCAAACACACTCCCCTACCAACAGAGAAGAACACCAGGGGTATGGGATGGACACCATCATCAGTTTATCTCATGTCAAGTAGGATAGAACTCAAGATGAGCTAGCAAACAAGCAACCGTGACCACAAGCATATGTTGATTTTAATGAAAGGATAAGCAAACATTAGATAAGGAACAAGCAACCAGTGTCATACATGTATATGATATCTCTCTCAAATCTTTGGTATCCTACACACGACTAGTACCTCTGAAATTTACATGTTTGAAGAGCACTAACAACGGATGCTGCCTAAAACTAAACACACATTCTACTACATTCTCCATGGTAACTAACATTGGATGACAATGAGATCATAAATAGATCAAAATACAGATGTATGGATTGACTAGTTGGGTTAAAACTTCCAAGTGCCAATAATAATACTGAATGAAGAGCATGCTGAACTTCCCTTAGATTTACCCATGCCAGCTTTTTTTCCAGTAAAATGAACTGCCAGGTATAAAAGAACAACCTCTGTTGTGTATCAACACGAATTTGCTGAGAAATATGTAGGATAGTACACATAAAGCTTCTAACACCCAGGAATTCCGGAACGGTTAGGTCTCATCTATTGACTAGCCAGAAAATCAATTCCATAGCCAGTGACAATATCCACTTATAATTGAAAGGACATAGTCGGCGAGAAGAAATGGGGGAAAGGAAAAGAAAAAGGACGGTACCCTTCATCCAAAAATACAGGGTTCAGAGCCCCATACCATCCCAAAACAAGAACCTTACGCACTCAAAAAAAATTTCTCTGCTCCATCCCAAACCTTAAAGGAAACCCCCAAAAAAAAAAAAATCTTGTAAGGACCTCATAACAAACTAGAACATCAGGGCACAGAACAGATCTGATTTTTTATTTTTTTTCTAGGAAAAAATTCCACCTACACCTAACAGGAGATGGCACACAGAAATTCCCCAATCAAGACAACAAAAGAGGTAACCTAGAAGACACGACTTGGGACGAACAGACTCATTCCGGAACCCTCGTAGCCATAACAACATGCAAAGAGAAAGGAAGAAAAAAAGAGAAGGACAACAGGCATACAAATCTTGGCGAAAGGAATGAACTGAGACGGGAGTGACCGTCACCTGGCACGCGAGCGGAGGAGGGGGATTGCTGCGGCCTCAGCGGCGGAGAGGAAGAGAGCGAGGAGGCGGAAATCGCTGTGGGAGAGATGGAGATGGGAGTGTGTATTTTTTTCCCTTCGCCTCCTGCAGGTGGGAGGGAGGGACGGGTAGATGCCGGCGGGGTTACCTGGCAAATCTGGCTCGGCTCGGCGGCTGGGCTGGGCAAGCCAAGCGGCAACCAGCTGTTGTTTTTTTCTCTTTTCGTGTGTGTTGTGTAGTATTCTCGTTTTGTATTTGGCTTTGGCCTCCTCTCTCCATGCGGTCGTCACCTGCTGTCTGCTGAATCTGAACTCTTATATAGGAGGCTGCAGGCTGGGTTGGTAGAAATGCTACTGTTTGTTACTCATTTATGGGCAAAACAAGCCTATGTAAGTAGGCAGGTGCATGTGACTTAGCATGACGCACTTTTAACTACTTATGCATAAATTGATTGTACCCCTGCTTACAAATAATAAAAAGATAGTATAGTAATTCTAAAGTCACTCTTTTTTTTCCTAAACATGGTGTATTACCACTAGTTTTGAGCAGCAGTGACCCCATCGCTTTCACCAAAAAGTAGACGTCACCGTCGGCGGGCAGAGCAGATGTCCCCTTGCAGCGACACGGCCGAGCTCGGCTCACAAAGCTTTTACGTGCACCGCACAAAGCAGTGCGTTCCACGGGGCCACCCCCTGTCACGTAGCCGCAGCTCGTGGTGACCCAGAGCTGCGCGGGGCCCCAAAATTCTGGACTAGCGGGCCACGCCACGCCACGGCTCGCTATTATTTTCGGGCCTTTTGAATTACTGAAGTGAACGCAGAACGTTACTCCACGGAAATTAAATAAGAGCCGTGCCTGCATCTGTAGTTCTGTACGTGCTTCGTTCACGGCCACTTGGCTGAGCCGCTCACGGCCAGCCGAGAGCTCCTCCCCGGCGCGGCTGGCTCGCTCGCTCGCTCGCTGTCCACCGCTCGTTCCGCGAACTGCACCCCACGCGCGGTGACATCTTCTGGAACATCTGGGTGAAGCCTTAGGCGCCCGAGACGCCTCCCTGGCTGGGAAGAACTCCCTACCCCCGCACGATCCCGCCTCCAGACTCCAGAGACAGCCGCCAGCCGGGTAGGCCTCGAGAATCCGCCAGTCAGCCGCTTCCACGAGACCTCGTGAGTCGGGTTCTAGGTAGCTTTTTCTGCCAGCCCGGCCTCTCGGGGGCCGCCACGCCGCGCGCTGCCATTCGCCCGCAGGGGAGAGAGAGGGGTTGGTGGTCGCGCGGCAGGTGACGTCGGCGGCCGCCGGCGGCGCGTGCTGCGGAGGCTGCAAACTTGGCCGAGGGGGCCCACCGCAAGAGTGCCAGAAATTTCGGAGCTGCTAGTCGAAGGTGATTAAGACGTTAATGATTTGCCAATGGCGAGCCGCCGAGGTTGGCAAGTTTGGCTTCGTGCTCCTCCTGGCCACTCGAATTGAGGCTTTCGTCGGAACGGAAGGGCGCGAAGCGTTAGACGCCATCTCCTGGCTTTGTTGTTGATGGCCCGCAAATGAGCCAGTCATCTTTGCGAAGGTTTTCCACGCTCTAGTCCTGATGATACCGCCGGGTTTTGCGTCTCCGATATGAATCGGACCAGCTGGATGCAACGAAATACTCTCCTATACGTACCCATCAACCTTGCTAGTGCCACTGATTTATAGCACGCTGTTGGCAAAGTTGTTTGTTTCGGCTAGCAGCTTTGATCTTTTTTTGCAGAAGTAGCAGTTCCCACCAAACACCACTGCAAGCTAGCAGCTTGCAAATAGTTTAGGGCAAGTGCCTTCGGGATCCACACGTACCATCGTGCTTCCTTCAATCACAAATTTTAAGCACTCGATGGCCTGGTTTTTCGAAATCGCTTGTAAAACAGTCCTCGGATCTAAAATCAGATGTATTATCCATATCGACGCTTTTATCGTTCACTAATATCTTAAAAAATTCAAATAAAAATCATCAGTCGTATCATAAAAGAATCGAGGCGACACTCACCAAGCCAAATGTTTGGTTGCTGGTTACTGGAATAGCCTTATTCTGCAGCAAATCGGCCAGGATCACCAGTCCGAGCAGCCAATAGTATTGGGTCAAACTAGGTTAACGAAGGTCCCATAGATTCGATATTCATACCTACCGTGGGCTAGAATCTCCGGCTCCTACATCCAAATCATTGGTGCAACTGGCCATTGGTTGCTAAAAGTCGTCACTCGTCAGTTACGAGTAATGTCACCTCGAAAGATCCCTGCGAGTTTCAGGTAATGGCAAAAATCACATCCACGTTCATCACAGATTATATATGCAACGCGCGTTCACAAGCCAATTTTGTTCGAAGGACTCTATGGAACTAAGTGCTACTGCTTGCTCTGAATGAGTTCCGGGTGGTGGAACGCCGAGATGCCGCTGCTAAGAAAACCTTTACGGGCCTATTAAAACGTATAAATTTCAGTAGAACTTTGTAGAAATTTCACAAAAAATTATAGTCTCGATAGGAATCCTTTGGAATTCTCCAAACATGCCTAGAACCTGAATCCAGAACGTAGCCAGAGTGGGCCGTAGTTGGGATAATCATGGGTAAACGGGCCGACCTTGACAATCGGAAATTCGGAGGTTAATCGGCCCAATAGCTTGGCGCTTACTGCAGAAAATAACCAAGGAACTTCACATACTGACAGCCTTGCCAATCTCATGGATAATCCACTCCCTTGATCTGCACAAATAACCTTTGTTTGCACCCACCTATCTGATTCTCGTACAGGTCTGGTACAACAATGTTTGTTCACTTGATCTACACCCTTAAAAATGTTTGCAGAAACTATAGCTAAAAATTCAAGCAATGTCTAATACTTTGCAAACTACAGCATGATTCAAACCGAATCTAAATCGAAGGCATAGATAATTTAATCTATCAAAACGTAAAAAATATATATGCATCTGATACAATATGCTCGAATTATTTTAGAGGCTCTCCACTCCCAATTTAGGGTGCATTCTTTTCGGCTGCGGCTAGTGGTTTATGGTTATGGCTAATGACTTTTAACCCTAGT
Source organism: Bonia amplexicaulis (assembly GCA_036346245.1). Lineage (NCBI taxonomy): Eukaryota > Viridiplantae > Streptophyta > Magnoliopsida > Poales > Poaceae > Bonia > Bonia amplexicaulis. The sequence goes on along the minus strand of CM070746.1, from coordinate 12,833,006 downwards.
GTGAGTGTTTGTGCGAACGAACTGAATATCGATAAGCCACTTCAAAAAGATTATTCCGATAAATCGTTTTGAAACGATGAGGAATAAGATATCCTATTTGTGAAGAAAAAAACAGTGTCTTAATCTGCCGCGAAATACATCGGCCAAAAAGCAGCAGGGACCTCGAAAAAAAAGAGCAGAGAAGCGAGTGCAAGTTTGGCGAATGAATTGAGAAGTGAGAACAAATGACCAACACATGGAATCTCTCTTTTTTAAGTGGAGTGTGGGGCTGTAGGGCAAAATATGAAACCATCACGTAAATACCACTTTAGTCACTTTTTTTAAAAAAAATTAATCCTCAAACACCTGTTTTACAAATCTAATATAATATCACCAAGCTACTATAGCTCAATAGATCTGCTACCAGAGCGAAGCCATTAGGTGAGTTTTATTAGGCTTTAACCCACCCTTTAGCCCGCTGTCAACCCCTTCATCCACCCCAAACCACAACACAAGACGCCCGAGCGAGAGGAAGAGCGGAAGGCGGCAATGGGCAGCCTGCAGCTAGCACAGCAGGGCGATGGGCGGCGGCCCGAGTCTAAGGCAAAGCCAAGAAGAGTTTCTCCTATGTCGGCAATGGCGGAGGGGGGCGACGGTGAGGAGCGATCCGGAGCTGGTGTCCATCCCGGCGACGCCATGGGGGCTGTCGATGCCGCCGGTGGTGGGGGGAGGGACTCGGCTTCTAGGCACTCCTCCTCCTCCTCACATTACTCGGTCTTAGTGTTGGGATATGGGTGGGCTACACTATCATAGATTAAAATTTTTCTACCGCGTAAACCAGAAAGCCATGCGAGTAAGAGATCATGGATCATTACCACTAGACGCGCAGTGCAGCAGAAGTAGGGTTTAAACAGCTGATTCAACGAAGAGCGCGTCAGTGTAGCGGTGGTAGTCGAACGTCCTTCGTCTAAACGTCTCCTCCTCGTGATCATCTCGATTAGTGTCAGACCCGGATTTTTCAATCCAGAATCTTCTGTGCTTACGGCATTATTCCCTGGATCAGTAGATAATGCCCACAGGTACATTGCTGTATCATGTCATACATCGCTTAAACAGAATATTACAAACCATGGTTCCAAATTAAGCCACGTCGGGCAATAGTTTACAAGAGGGGGGCACTTCGGCCGAATGTCATCATCACATGCGAACAGCGGAAGAGAAAGCAAAAGTAGGGCCATAACCTCGTGCAAGCGGCGGGGGTAATGTGTCGATATATATTACCTAGGATAGGTAATATCGTGCACACAATGCCTTGAGTCTGACTTGTCTAAGCTCAGAAAAATACGCAAGACGACCTAATTCCCATCGTCCTTCTCCCTCCACGAGACCGGGCGTCTTCATATGCATAATGATCCTGCGCCCCTGTCTCTGCTTTTGATAATGCGAGTGTGAGCACACTAACCACCGTGCTCGTGAATCATCACACGAATGCGATAATAGAATGTTGGTGATCAGAGAAGGCTCTAGGTTTATTTTATTTTGCCATAAGCGCCTTTTCAATACAGTACTTAGAAATTCCTATGACCTAGCAGTTTATGAAGGACAAATTTTTACTGGAAATAATTGTATTAATAGTGCATAGAGTCCATCCACCATTACATGGCCTCTGCACTTTACGTCACCTTTTAGCATTATAGCTGCCTATCTTACCACTGGGACGACACCCAGGACAATTCCAAACTAGGGCCTCTCACTGCCCTACATTTTCCCAATGCACCCCCAAAATTATTTCTGAAACAGAACTATATCTAGTTAAGTCCCATGTTCGCCCATGACCGTAGGCACGGCTATTCGAATAGTTTTGACTCTGCGAGTTTGTACACTTTCACCAAGCGATAATCCACCCATTGCTCCACACGATTCCTTAGTCGGTGGTCAGATAGATTATCACATGACTGTTCAGGATATCTAGTTCCTCTAGTTATCTCACCCTATGGAAGCGCCCACTTGCGGTGGGTCCCATCGTTACGGGATGTTCTCCACGGCTACCAGCATTATTCGGGCTCCACTCCCCTCAATGCTAGTACGACTGGTGAACGTCACCCTCCACTCGGTGTCCCTTTAGGCCTCCTTGCCCTTGCATAACCACATCTATCCACTACCGGTGAGATAAGTCGGGGAGTGTCGATACCGCTACTCACCACGTTTGTAATTCTGAGACATGTGGTTGCCTTTGTTTACTGGGTTAACATGACAAGATTGATCCTTAGAGCTATCCGGGTGGTTCTACCACATTCCATAATTTTTGTGCTCCCACCGCACCACATTCCAGCCCCCATATCATCCACCCAGATACTAAGCAAGTGTGGAGATTTTTGGGACATAAAATAATAGTTCCAAACTTTCCATCAGTCATTCCCACCATGACTGCCCAAATTATCGTCGTATTTGCAAGTGAAATGTTTTGGGATAACTAACATCCCCGTTTATCTAGCAACTAAGCAGTACGATATAACATTATTCTTATTTGTGAAAAACTACATTACGCTAGTTTTGCTAAGGCGACAAGGTTCACATATCTCAAAGGTTTCACGGTACTACTAACAAGCATAGTAATGGGTCTATATCTAGAATCTAACAAATTTGAACATACTTTAGCACATAAAATAATAGCATGCACTTGGATAGTTTAAAGAAAAGTAATTTGCATAAACAAGGGTTCAATATGATCAAGTGATAACTCGCCTTGGTCAAAGTGCTCAGAGGGTTGGGGGTTGGGATCTGCAGTTGCTGCCTCGGCCTCTTCTTCTTGAGCCTCGTAAGCTATTTAATCCGTACGCGAAAATTTGCAATTGAAAGTAAAGCAACAAATCAATCCAAATAACACCAGAATTTCAGATAAAATCTAAAATTATGATTCCAGTGCCATTTGATAGATCTTGAATTTAGATGAATTTAGAAATTTTCCTCACCCGATTTGGAGTTAAAATGAAGAAGTTATGCATTTTCAAAGTTCTCAGTTCAAATAAATTGCTAAAATAACTAAAATCTGACAGGTGGGGCCCACATAGCTATTTTATATTTTTCTTTCTCTTTCTTGTGCCATCGACGGGTGGGGCCTTGGTCGATGGCTCGGGTCTTCTTGGGGCGGCCGACATGTGGGGCCGCAGGCGATGGTACCACCCTTGTCTTTATTCTTGTGGTGGGTCCCTCGGGCGGTGGACCCACTTGTCGCTGGCCCGCTGACAGTGGGGCCCAACCGGCGATGGTCCCTCGGTTGGTTGCGGTGACGGTGGGGCCCGCTGTCGTCATGAAAATAAGAGAAATGGCTCAACCCGGTATGGAGCCGGGGCTCGAACGCCGAGGAGCCGGGGGAAGGAGCTGCGCTAACCAAGTGGGCGGGGAGGCATTGCCTACCCTTATGGGTATAAATACCTCTTAAGGTATCTGTGGTGGCCGGGCAAGGTGGCCGAGGGAGGTGGCGATAAGCCGCGGCGGCGGCGAGGGAGGTGTGGGCGACGCGTGAAATACAATCCTTGCACCGGTGAAGCCGGTGGAGGGTCGGCGGGTAGGGGTGCATGGCGGCGGCGGGCAGCAGCGGCAGCTCGGGTGGGTCTTGGCGATGGCGAGTTAGGGGTTTTGGCGCAATTTACGGGAGGAGAGGATCTTTGGGAGTGTGGGAGTGCGAAGGAACACTCGGAGGCTTTTATAGCCGTGCGGCAAGGCTAGCAGCAGTCTTGCCGTGTTGTCACGTCGGCGGCGGAGGGAGGGGATAAAGGCGAGGCGGCGGGCGTCGAGGCTCCTCGATAACTTTGTGGCTCGAGGTCTTGGCGCGAGGCGAGAGGGAAGGGCTCGAGGTGGGAGGTGATGGGAATCTAGCGGCCGAGAGAGAGGGAGAAAAGATTCGGACGGGAGTGGCGCTCGGACGGCGGGCGATCCGGTCGAAGAGGCGGACGGCCCTGGTCGAAGAGCTCCCATGGGCCGGGCCAGGAGGAGGCGAGGCAGGCGCAGTGTGGCCGGATGGAGGCGGGCGAGGGAGGAGGCGGGGAAGATAAGCAGGAGGCGGTGGGGTGCTGTGGGGTGGTGGTGGCGGAGATTGGGGGCACGGTTGGTAGTGGCTGATCCGATTCCCTTTTTTTTTTTTTTATTTCATTTATACACAAAGATACCTATATATATATATATATACACATATTTATATATTTTACTCGAATTTTATGAGGGTTTGACTACATATTTCTTCATTAAAACCCTTTTGTTATTTCCCTTTTCTCATATGTAAACATTTATATTTACATTTACACTATTCCAATTTATCCCTCTCTCTCATTTCTTTTGAAAAGATTTAACCCCATATTTAATCCATTAATTAGGATCAACTAAATTCTTTTGGCTTTGGATCATCTTTTGATTCCCTTTTAATATTTTATGTTCTATTATTTTATTTCTTTTGCTTGTTGGAATTCTAAATTCTAACTTAGGAAATGTTTTAAAGAGAATCAATTTCAAATCAAAATAACAGCAATTAATGTAAGAAAATTTTTATAATCCAAGATTTAACTTTTCAGGATGTTACAAACCTACCCCCCTTAAGGAGAATCTCGACCCCGAGATTCAGTCTAGTTGGTGAATAGTTCGGGGTAGTCCCTCCTTAGCTGATCTTCTCGTTCCCAGGTGGCCTCCTTCTTGGAGTGGTGACTCCATTGCACTCTGCAGGTACGGATGGTTTGATTCCTGGTCTTCTTTTCCACAGTGTCCAAGATCTTAATTGGACGCTCCTTGTAAGTTAGGTCGCTCTCGAGCTCTACTGCTTCCATCGGGGTTTGATCTTCTGGTACCCGAAGACATTTCTTGAGCTGGGACACATGGAAGACGTCGTGCACATCGGACAGACTTGCAGGCAACTCAAGTTGATAAGCGACTTCTCCCTTCTTAGCTATGATTGGGAATGGCCCAACATAACGAGGGGCAAGTTTGCCTTTGACTTTAAATCGTCGACTCCTCGTGGGGTGACACCTTCAAGTAGACGTGGTCTCCAACTTCAAAACTTAACGGCCTTCTCCTTTTGTCTCGCATAACTTTTCATCTAGGCTGGGCGTACCAATAACCGATCTCGATCGGTGAACTTTCTCTTCGCTTGCTTTAGAGTATCGGCCCAAATATGTACCCTTCCCTACTTCTGACCAATGCAGAGGGGTGCGGCACTTTCTTCCGTATAATGCCTCAAAAGGGGACATCTGAAGGCTAGTTTGGTAGCTGTTGTTGTGGCGAGTGCATATGGCGACACTTATCCCGATCCTTGAGAAATCCGGGCACAAGCCCGAGCATATCTTCCAATATTTGATTTACTCTCTCGTCTCGACCATCATGCTGGGGTGATAGGCGGTGCTAAAATCGAGATGAGTACCGAGGGCTTCATGCGAGCTAGCCTGTAAATGCGAGGTAAATTGGGACCCTCGATCCGAGACTATCCGTTTTGGCACACGTGTAAGCACACGATGCGGGACATATATAGTTACGCCAATTTGTCTCCCTTGTAAGTGGTTTTGCGGGGATAAAGTGAGCAACCTTGGTCAGTCTATCCACCACGACCCAAATGGAGTCGTATCCCGACCTTGTTCGGGGAAATCCCGTGATAAAATCCATCCCTACTTCTTCCCACTTCCATTGTGGTATCTTCAGGGGTTGTAGCAGTCCTGCCGGCCTTTGGTGCTCAGCCTTCACTTTTTGAGACATCACAAAGAAGCGACATGCTCGGCAATGTCCCTCTTCATACCGCCACCGTAATATTGCTTCATATCTTGGTACATTTGGTACTTCGGGATGAAGGGAATATGGGGAGCGATGGGCTTCTGAGCATTAGATCCCTAAGGTCCTTTTGTGGTACGAAACACGGTTTCCGTGCTTTAGAACTCCTTGATGATCCATAGTCATTTTAGGGGCTTTCCCCTCTTCCATTAATTTCTTCCACCTCAAAACAGTTGGGTCTTCTCTTTGTGCAGCCTCTATCATTTCTTCAATGCTTGTTTGATCTTCCCAGGTGGTTAGGGCTCCTTCTTCTACGATCCCCAGGTTCAGGGCTGCCAGCTCTTTATAAAGTTCAGTGGGTTCACGAGCCATGAGGTTATGCGATGAGGCTTTCCGGCTCGAGCATCGGCTACCACATTGGCCTTCCACGGTGGTAATGGACACTCGGTCGTAATCCTTGATCAACTCTAACCATCTCCTTTGCCTCAGTTAAGGTGTGGACCGAGTGAAGAAATACTTGAGGCTCTTGTGATCCGTATATATATCACGGTGGTTGCCGATCGGTAATGTCTCCAAAGTTTTAAGGCATGAACCACTGACGCTAATTCCAGATCATGTGTGGGATAGTTAACCTCATGAGGACGGAGTTGCCTGGATGCATATGCCACAACCTTGCCTCCCTGCATCAGTACGCATCCCAATCCTTGATGGGAAGCATCACAGTATACCTCAAAATCCTTGCGTACATCGGGAAGGACTAGCACCGGGGTGGTAGTCAATCTTTTCTTGAGCTCTTGAAAGCTTCCTTCGCAGGCTGTGGTCCATTCAAATTTCTGTTCCTTCTTGAGTAGGCGGGTCATTGGCACGGCTATTCTTGAGAATCCTCTATGAATCTTCTATAATATCCCGCCAATCCCGAAGCTCGCGCACCGATGTGAGGAGGGTGGCTTCCATTCAGTTACTGCCGCAATCTTGGCGGGGTCTACTGATACTCCTTCTGCGGACACTATATGTCCTAGGAAGCTGATGTCACTTAGCCAGAATTCACACTTGCTATACTTAGCATATAACTGATGTTCCCTTAGCTTCCCTAGCACTAGGCGTAGGTGCTCTGCATGATCTTCTGCAGTCTTGGAGTAGATGAGGATGTCATCAATGAACACCACCACGAACTTGTCCAAATATTCCATGAATACTTTGTTCATAAGGTTCATAAAGTATCTTTGGTGCATTTGTCGAATAGAAGGACATGATCTAAACTCGTCTGATCCATATCCGGTGGTGAAAATTGTCTTGGTTATATCTTGACACGATTTTCATTTGGTGGTAACCCGATCTCGGATCTATTTTAGAAGATGGTGGCCCCACCAAGTTGGTCAAATAGATCGTCGATCACGGAAGGGGTATTTGTTCTTGATGGTTACCTCATTTAATGCCCGGTAATCCACACACATTCTGGCTGTGCCATCCTTCTTCTTCACGAATAACACCGGGGATCCCCAGGGTGAGGAGCTGGGTCTAATGAATCCCTTTTCCTGCAGTTCATGGAGTTGGGTCTTTAACTCTTCTAGCTCTTCCACCGTCATCCTATAGGGTCTCTTGGAAATGGGAGCAGCACCTGGCTTCAAATTAATAACGAACTCTAAGTCTCGTGCAGGGGCATGCGGGTAGGTCTTGAAATACGTCACGATAATCTTGCACCACAATCATTCCTTCTAAGGGTACATCTTCAAGATAATTTATTTCACGCCCCGGTATGGTGGTCTACTTTCACATCTATGGTCATCCCAAGGCATTTAGTCGGTCTTCTTGTCACGGAGGCACAATTTATAACCCTTTATGTCGGCTAACGGTCCATTCCTAGTATAATATCCGAGTGCGTGAACTTAACACTATCGGTCACCGAAATTCGCACCTTTCCATGACAATTGTCACCCGGGACACACTAAGGTAGGCGTAATCATACCGGTGGTGACTTAAGCACTCTTGGCCTCTTTAGAGGATAGGTAGATAACCCTAGTTTGTCGCATACCCCTTGGATATAAATGAATGTGAAGCCCCGAATCAAATAGAGTTTGTCTTGGTATGGACTTGACGAGAACGTGCCATTAGGACTCCATTGCTTCCTCGACTTCTTCTACCGTGACATGGTTGACTCTTCCCGGTTGTGAGTTGGGGTAATCCCGCTAGCTTGCAGTGCGAGGCCCCTTCTTGGCCTTTGAAGCTTATTTGACGGGGTATTCTGTTTGAGTGGGCATCTATTGGCAAAGTGCCCTTTTTCCCATGTTGAAGCACTTGTAGCTTGTGGTTTGACTGAGCCAACATTTTGGCGTCCTTGCATTGTACTACCACTTGGGATTAGACGATGAGGCTGAGGGTTTGAACTGGTTCGGCTTCGAGAAGCTAGAGTTGTTGAAGAACTTCTGAATAAATCTCCCTTGCGGCCGCTGAGTGGTTAGCTTGCGCTTCTGGTGGCCTCATTCTTCTTTCATTTTCCAAAATTAACGCCTTGTTCACCGGTGGTGGAAGCGGTGAAGTCTTCACGATCATTTGTACCCTTAGCTCCTCATTCATGCCTTCAATCATCAATCTTTTCCTCTTCATCAGCCACGTCGGTTGAGGCATAGCGAGCAAGCTGAGTGAATTTTGTGAGGTATTCACTAATGGTCATGCCCTTTGCTTAAGAGTACTGAACTCGTTCTTCTTCATCCTTAGAATTCCTTTGGGACAAAGTTAGTTTTGAAAGCTGTCTTGAACTCCGACCAAGGTACAACATCCATGTCGTTGTCTGTGGAGGTCTCCTCTTGACCTCGGGCCGCAAGGTAGTTCTCCCACCAATTTGCAGCTGCCCCACAGGTGGTGGTGCAAATATCACTTTGTCTTCTTGACGCACTTGACAAAGCGCAGACTTCCTTCTCGTATCCGAAGCCAATCTTTGCCGAGAGGTTCGTCACCGAGGAGAAAGTAAGGGGCGGGTCCTTTGAAAGTCACCAGTCGACTCTAGATCTGCTGGCGCCACCTTGTTGCCCGGCAAATATAGCTGCACAATTGGGTTTCTTTGCGCCATGACTTGCGCCATAGTGGGGTTGGTTGGAGGCGGAAGGTTGGCTTCGATCGTGGGTGCGCTCATGCCCGAGGGCATGCCACCGTGTGGAGTCCACCACCCCTTGGTTGAGGTGGCATTAGCACGAGCCACGGTTACCCTCCGGCGGCCATCTGCGGTTATATTCATACATACGATTGACTTAGCACTAATGCTAGGCAAAACAAAAGAAGGCGCCAATTCGGCAAATAAAAGCCATCAAGATAAGCGACAAAAGAAAATTTTAACACAAGGCGGTTCCATAAGATAAAGCACCACATAGCGACACGAATTTGGACTTACAATTACAACATAGTTAATTAGAGTTCGTGAAATAGTTACTACGATACAAAAGGTCCGGATACAACAACGGCATCGGCGCCACCGTGAGTACGGCGCTACCCTACCTACTCCTCCATATCGCCGACGCGGGGCTAGAGGGGTGTAGTCCGCACCGAGGCGGGACTGCTGGCCCGAACTCGGAGGGTCGGTGTCGAGTCGTGGGCGGCGGTGCAGGCTGCGCTACGGCGTGACCCTCCTGGCGAAGAGCCGACGGGGCTGGAGGTCGCACGCTCTTGCGTGCGGTCGGTAGTCTTGAGCCCCGCGTCCGTCGGCCGGGCAGGCGGGGGTGGAGTAGCAGCAGGGGCTGGGACTCTGGGCTGCACCCGCTGCTGCGTGCCGCCCGCCTTGGCAATGCCAAGGCTTGCTCGCACCGGGCGAGCTGCTCGCGGAGGGTCGCCACCTCGGTGTGTGTGGCGACGAGGTGAACCCGGAGGGCGGTGATCTCCTCCAGTGCGGCAGTGTGGGCCGCCCCCATGGCCCTGGTCAGGTCAACCTGATGCGTGAGCATCGGGTTGTTCTCGTTCACCGACATGTATGTCTCATTGTATCGCGCATTCTCTGGCGCGAGGGTAGTAGCGAAGGGGTGCGCCAAGGCGGGCCTTATAGATGTCGCACATCCGTGCGGCGGCAAAGCGGCGACATCTGAAGTGCCACGGCCGGATGGTCCGCCGGTGCTCGTCCGGAAGGCGTGGGGGTGGTCGTGCGCCGTCTTGGGTAGATGAACACCTCGATCACCAAGACTCTTCTCCTCCGGTGTGGTCTTGAGACCACGGTACTGTGTGCTCCGGATAGCCCGGTAATGGAGGAGCTTGCGAGAATCTTGGCAAACTCCCCCTCATACTCTCCGTGGGCCAGATAGTCCCAGTTACTCTCATCTCCAGCTCCGGCCATCTGTAATTTAAATTCCTAGTGTTAGTAACTTTTCAAAATATCAATGAAGAATAGAGCGAGCAGGTCTAAGAAGGATAGAGAAAGAAGTAATACACTATATTTTGGAAACTCTTTTTTATAAGTTTGATAAAATTATAATCCTATCCTTTGGCTAACGTCCATACTAAGGCCTTTACCCTACAGTCGTATGCTCGATACCACTCTGTCGGACCGGATTTTCAATCCGAATCTTACGTACTACGGCATTATTCCCTGGATCAGTAGATAATGCCCACAGGTACATTGCTGTATCATGTCATACATCGCTTAAACAGAATATTACAAACCATGGTTCCAAATTAAGCCACGTCGGGCAATAGTTTACAAGAGGGGGCACTTCGGCCGAATGTCATCATCACATGCGAACAGCGGAAGAGAAAGCAAAAGTAGGGCCATAACCTCAGGCAAGCGACTGGGGGGTAATGTGTGCAGTATATATTACCTAGGATAGGTAATATACGTGCACACAATGCCTTGAGTCTGACTTGTCTAAGCTCAGAAAAATACGCAAGACGACCTAATTCCCATCGTCCTTCTCCCCTCCTGAGACCGGGGCGTCTTCATATGCATAATGATCCTGCGTCCCTGTCTCTGTTTTGATAATGCGAGTGTGAGCACACTAACCACCGTGCTCAGCGAATCATCACACAGAATGCAGTAATAGAATGTTGGCTGATCAAGAGAAGGCTCTAGGTTTATTTTATTTTGCCAGAAACTGCCTTTTCAATACAGTACTTAGAAATTCCTATGACCTAGCAGTTTATGAAGGACAAATTTTTACTGGAAATAATTGTATTAATAGTGCATAGAGTCCATCCACCATTACATGGCCTCTGCACTTTACGTCACCTTTTAGCATTATAGCTGCCTATCTTACCACTGGGACGACACCCAGGACAATTCCAAACTAGGGCCTCTCACTGCCCTACATTTTCCCAATGCACCCCAAAATTATTTACAAGCAGAACTATATCTAGTTAAGTCCCCATGTTCGCCCATGACCGTGGGCACGGCTATTCGAATAGTTTTGACTCTGCGAGTTTGTACACTTTCACACAAGCGATAATCCACCCATTGCTCCACGATTCCTTAGTCGGTGGTCGATAGATTATCACATGACTGTTCGGGATATCTAGTTCCTCTAGTTATCTCACCCTATGGGAAACTGCCCACTTGCGGTGGGTCCCATACGTTGCACGGGATGTTCTCCACGGCTACCAGCATTATTCGGGCTCCACTCCCCTCAATGCTAGTACGACTGGTGAACGTCACCCTCCACTCGGTGTCCCTTTAGGCCTCCTTGCCCTTGCATAACCACATCTATCCACTAACGGTGAGATAAGTCGGGAGTGTCGATACCGCTACTCACCACGTTTGTAATTTGAGACATGTGGTTGCCTTTGTTTTACAAGTTAACATGACAAGATTCAGTCCTTAGAGCTATCTGGGTGGTTCTACCACATTCCATAATTTTTGTGCTCCCACCGCACCACATTCCAGCCCCCATATCATCCACCCGGATACTAAGCAAGTGTGGAGATTTTTGGGACATAAAATAATAGTTCCAAACTTTCCATCAGTCATTCCCACCATGACTGCCCAAATTATCGTCGTATTTGCAAGTGAAATGTTTTGGGATAACTAACATCCCCGTTTATCTAGCAACTAAGCAGTACGATATAACATTATTCTTATTTGTGAAAAACTACATTACGCTAGTTTTGCTAAGGCGACAAGGTTCACATATCTCAAAGGTTTCACCGGTACTACTAACAAGCATAGTAATGGGTCTATATCTAGAATCTAACAAATTTGAACATACTTTAGCACATAAAATAATAGCATGCACTTGGATAGTTTAAAGAAAAGTAATTTGCATAAACAAGGGTTCAATATGATCAAGTGATAACTCGCCTTGGTCAAAGTGCTCGGAGGGTTGGGGTTGGGATCTGCGGTTGTTGCCTCGGCCTCTTCTTCTTGAGCCTCGTAAGCTATTTAATCCATGCGAAAATTTGCAATTGAAAGTAAAGCAACAAATCAATCCAAATAACACCAGAATTTCAGATAAAATCTAAAATTATGATTCCAGTGCCATTTGATAGATCTTGAATTTAGATGAATTTAGAAATTTTCCTCACCCGATTTGGAGTTAAAATGAAGAAGTTATGCATTTTCAAAGTTCTCAGTTCAAATAAATTGCTAAAATAACTAAAATCTGACCGGTGGGGCCCACATAGCTATTTTATATTTTCTTTCTCTTTTCTTGTGCCATCGACGGGTGGGGCCCTTGGTCGATGGCTCTGTCTTCTTGGGGCGGCCGACATGTGGGGCCGCGAGGCGATGGTACCACCCTTGTCTTTATTCTTGACAGTGGGTCCCCTCGGGCGGTGGACCCACTTGTCGATGGCCCGCTGACAGTGGGGCCCAAGCGGCGATGGTCCCTCGGTTGGTTGCGGACACGGTGGGGCCCGCTGTCGTCATGGAAATAAGAGAAATGGCTCAACCCAGTAGCGGGAGCGGGGCTCGAAGCCGAGGGCCTGGGAAAGGAGCTGCGCTAACCAAGTGGGCGGGAGGCATTGCCTACCCCTTATGGGTATAAATACCTCTTAAGGTATCTGTGTGGTGGGCGGGCAAGGTGGCCGAGGGAGGAGGCGATGGCGATGGCCGTGGCGGCGAGGGAGGTGTGGGCGACGCGTGAAATACAATCCTTGCGCCGGTGGCCGGTGGAGGGTCGGCGGGGTAGGGGTGCGCGGCGGCGGGGCAAGCGGCGGCTCGGGTGGGTCTTCATGACAGCGAGTTAGGGGTTTTGGCGCAATTTACGGGAGGAGAGGATCTTTGGGAGTGTGGGAGTGCGAAGGAACACTCGGAGGCTTTTATAGCCGTCTGCGGCAAGGCTAGCGACAGTCTTGCCCGTGTTGTCACGTCGGCGGCGGCGGAGCAGGGATAAAGGCGGGGCTGGCGGGCGCCGAGGCTCCTCGATAACTTTGTGGCTCGAGGGTCTGGGCGCAAGGAGAGGGAAGGGCTCGGTGGGAGGTGATGGGAATCTAGCGGCCGCAGAGAGAGGAGAAAAGATTCGGACGGTGGTGGCGCTCGGACGGCGGCGATCCGGTCAGAAAAGGCGGACCTGGTCGAAGGCTCCCAGGTGGTGGCCGCGGAGGAGGCGGGAGCTGGCCTTGGTGTGGCGGCGGATGGATGGGGCGAGGAGGAGGCGGGGGAAGATAAGCAGGAGGCGGTGGGGGGTGCTTGGGGGGTGGGTGGCGGAGATTGGTACATGCAGTTGGGTAGTAGGCTGATCCCGATTCCCCTTTTTTTTTTTTTATTTCATTTATACACAAAGATACCTATATATACATATATATATACACATATTTATATATTTTTACTCCGAATTTTATGAGGGGTTTGACTACACATATTTCTTCATTAAAACCCTTTTTGTTATTTTCCTTTTCTCATATGTAAACATTTATATTTACATTTACACTATTCCAATTTATCCCTCTCTCTCATTTCTTTTGAAAAGATTTAACCCCATATTTAATCCATTAATTAGGATCAACTAAATTCTTTTGGCACTGGATCATCTTTTCAGATTCCCCTTTTAATATTTTATGTTCTATTATTTTATTTCTTTTGCTTGTTGGAATTCTAAATTCTAACTTAGGAAATGTTTTAAAGAGAATCAATTTCAAATCAAAATAACAGCAATTAATGTAAGAAAATTTTTATAATCCAAGATTTAACTTTTCAGGATGTTACAATTAGCGTCGCAAGTCACAACAGCGCATCTACCGAAGTCCACACGTCCAGGGATGGAGCACCGTGCGTCGATGTGCTAGCACCAGCGTGCACGGTAGGGGATACGAGAGGTGGCGGCTAGGGTTTCGACGGGTGTGTTTTCGGGATACCCCCCTCAGCCCCTGCACCTCTCCTTATATAGCCTCCAATCGGATCCATATCCGATACGAGTAGAGATCGAATCCTACTCGAAAACTATCATCCGACCCTTTATCGTTCCAACCCATTAAGCGTGTAACCCTGTAGGTTCATGTGTATTTGGCCATAGGCCGGTTTTCGGCCCATAAGTCAGTAGCGGTCCCTAATAGGACATAACGACTCACAAACACACATAAAGATCATATCGGACGAATCTATATAGTGCTTATGTACCGATCTCTTTGCCTCATGATACCAGATCGAATTCAAGACGAGAAATATGCCATCCTATGATAGCTCGATCCTTCACTTGAACCTGTAGTGGATTACTCAGTTGTGATTGACTCATCAACCACATTTGGTATGGCCATGCACTTTCTTAATCCAACCACATCGAGGGGTCAAGAGATATCTCTTCTATTATATAGGAGAGACATATTCCATTTTGATCGCTCATATTTCTCCGCATGTTTCATAGCAAACTCGAAAGCTACATTTATTACCACCCAGTTACGGAGTAGTATTTAGTAACTCCTAAGCAAACTATTACATATGTAGGAAAACAATGACGACCTCAGGTCTAATGATCCTATATATACTATGTATAAAATTAACTGATGATATTTGGCGCTCTACTTATACATAACGAAGGAAGAGCTCTCACCGTAGCCATCACTTTGGGTAAGAATGGAAACAAATTTCGAGATGGGGATATTTCATGACACAATTGGTAGTGGACATTTACATATAAGATCTTGATGGACAATTTTAAAGAACAAATTACCTATCATATGGTTTGATCGACACCAAAGATATATTTGGTGCCGCGCGGTATCTCAGCCACGCACACCCTAGACCCTTCCGCGCGCGCGCTCTCCAGTCTGTAGACATCTCTCTCCCTTTCTTTGTTTTTCTCTGTGGAAAAGCCACGCAGCTTTTGGGATCCAACTGCAGTGATGATGCTATCTCGAGCCTAGATACAAGGATTGGTACATTTCTGGTCCAAAACTTACAAGTTGGAGACTTGCAAGTCTAATCGTGTTGGAGACTTGCGAGTTGCCATACGAACCTATCACATCGACGTGCCGTTTGGAAAGTACACACGAGACAGGCCAGCACCATTGTCATTTTCGCAGGGTCCATGGCATCGTTGAATCTTCCAACATCTTGTTAATTTCGTGCTAATAGATTTCTCACCTCAAGAAACCCTAATTCAAGAAAAGCACCAAATGCATATGCATGAGGAAAAATGGGACACTCTACACATTTCGCTTCATACCTGTCAGCTTTTTATTTTAAAAAATCTCGCTGGTGACACCAAATACCACGTAGCACTTTCTTAGTTTCTCTTTCTACTTTGGCCCTATACTTTTTTGCTTTTTATGGGTTTTTATTTTGATTTCTTCGAAAGCTGAAACAAACGGATTAGCTTCTCTAGACGATTTCTTGAAGTCGCTTTTCTAAGTGCTTCTCGAGTTTAAAATCGTGCACGTCATCTACATTAATATCTCAAAAAACGTAACTAAAAATCATGAGCCGCAGTCCAAAAAATAATACCTTTATTCTCCCTTTTCTTTTGGTCTTCATCGATCTCACATTTTTTTCACACACCAGTCTAGATTGAAGGTGTGTGACTGTGTGAGTATGCTATTGCAAAAATAGTAAAAGGAAATCGCTAGCTCTCATGACTGAGGGGGTGTTCGGCTTCTCACTTTTGCTACAGTATCTAACTTTCAAATGAAGTATTTTTTTAAGACGTGATCTACAAGTTAAACGTAGTACATGTTAAAAGCCCAACATCTGTACCAGTCAAAATTGTAAGTGAGTATCGCTCTCCGTAATCTGTACCGTAAACAACCAAAATTCAAAAATTTCAGCCAAAAGTCATAAACCGCAGCCAAAAAGAACACCCCCTGAGGCTCTACTGGCTCAACCCTTGCGTGACGATCATCTACTGGCTGGGACCCTGACAAGGCAGACGAGAAGGTGGGCCCGGATGCAGCGGCGGTATGACTGGGTGGCGCACCGGATCCCATTCACAATGGGATATTTCGATTGCGCCCCCTAGCTGGCACCCGGATATTACGGGCGTAATGTAATGTAACGATAACGTACGCTACCGACGCTACGGTACATTGTACTCCCTCCGTTTCAAAATAGCCTATGGGGGCAAAGAGGAGCTTGGACACCGAGGAGATCATAGGTCTATGGGGGCGGAGAGGTGGTGGCGTCGCCGCCGTTTTGTGGGGGAGGAGAGGTGGGCGGCGGTGGCGCGCCGCATTCCGTGTGGCGGAGAGTGGATCCGGATGGGGGTGGCCGAGTCGCTCCCATTGGCCGCTAGGTTAGGTTAATGCCTTAATGGGTTACGCTTACGCAGCAGCATAGTAGTGCCAGGCCTCTAGCGATTGCATTGCTCGGCATTTTTACCGGATAATAATCCGGTAACTATCCGAAAAAATACTCGGATAGCTCCGTATCCGTCGGATAATGTCTTTTCTGAATCCATTTCCAAATCCGACAAAAAATATCTGACTCCGTTTTTGTATCCGGCAAAACCTTCGGATATCCGATAATATGCTCCGAATTGTATCCGAATTAAAACGGACGATCGGTCGGGAAATATCCGCTCCCGTTTGCACCCTACCTGGGGCTATGTTTTCAGCTTATAAGGTCTGTTTGGATCAATGATTTTTCATACAAATTTTGGATTCTAGCCTTCCTTCGAAAAAGTTTTACTCTGCGTGCCTTTGGATCAAAGGTTTGCATGTTCCTTTCATAAGGAAAGGTTGTGTACCTTGTGCATTTCACGCAGGGCCGATTCTGAGATTTTAGGGGCCCGGGGCGAAACTAGGAATAAAGGCCCTAGTATAAATATCTAAATATAAATCTACATACACACACATATATATATATATATATCTAATTTTACCAACAAACACTTAAAATACATTATGTATTAAAGAAAATTCATATTTTTGTTTGCATCACTCCTATCCTTGGGTTCTGATCCCTATCTTCCATTAACTCAAGTAGAGTCGACCTTAATTGAGGAGCTTGATATCTAATTGCTTTGACACTTTTGATTCTACTCTCCCAACGAGTATTGCTCAATGATTTCACAGTTAAACCTTCTATATGGTCAAGCAAAACTTTCCATCTTTTAGTAGAACCAGAAAATAATACATATATCCTTTGCACAATTCCAAAGAATGAAATAACTTTGCTGTTGTAGCTCTTTATCGATCGTTTCATATTTGCTCAATCTAACTCTTAGTTCATTCCAAGAATTCATGTTGGAAATATGCTCGACACTAGCTTCATGTTCTTTCAGCCTCTCATTGATATGCCTCCAATCTCTAAACCCATCACGCCCAATGAACTCTTGCAATTATCGAATTGAAAAGCTTGCAATAAAAGCAAAACACCTTATCAACGTGTTTTAATAAACTAACCATTTTCTATCATGTACCTCTCCATTGCTCATTTTTCTAGAGTAATGACTGTACGAAAAATGTCTTGAGTTGTCATCCAAAGGAAATTCAATATTTTCTTCTCTTATAGGCCCTTCTCCACTAATATGTCTCTTGCTTTGTTATCAAGATTACCCCAATTTATCGGATCATAAATATTTGTAGTAAATCTTGGTTCATCAAAACTAGCGATTCTGTAGAGATGAATTAAATATGTGCTCATGATCACTCACATTGTTATCATCGTGTTGATGTTGACATGGTCTTCCGTAGGGCCCTCATCTTCTAGATTCACATTAGCATCTTCCTCCACAAGATGATAACATGGATAGTATATCGATGTATGGCCTATGGGGCCCCTGGTTTTGGGGGCCAGGCGGCCGCCCGCCCCCCACATGTGGCGGGCACGATTTCACGGGAAAATACATGCAGTTTGAGCCAAAGGAGATGAGTGCTGGCTCAGAATGCCCTCCTTTCCCACTGCTCTCTCCCTAGTACGCAGTTCAAAATTTTCCTTTGATCCAAACAACCATTTTTTCCATTCCTATGTTTTAAAATTCTGTAGGTTTCCACTTTATACTCCACCATTATTCCTATGTTTTTTTCTCATTCCTCCGTTTTTCAGTTCCTCTGTTCCAAACAGGCTCTGATTCCTTTCAAATAAATAAACGAAACGATTTTTTTATCATCTTTTCGAAGCTTCTTATTAAGATAACGGATGGGTTCTTTTGGACTATGATTTTATGGATTTTGACTTAAAATTTTGAATTCTGGCTATTCGCAAAAGAGAGTACGAAGAGAGACACTCGTGTGTAATTTTAGCTGATATAGATGAATTCAATACATTGTCTATTATAATCGACTTGTAGACTCTGCCTTGAAAAGATATACTGTTTAAAGGCTAGTTATTGTAACATAAGCCAAAAACCATAAACCATAAGTTTCCGTTCAACTCGGCTTATTTTTCACTGTTTGGCATTGTAACCGGCTTATTTTACACTGTAGCTGCTAGTGGTTTTTTGGGTAATTAAATTTAAAAATTTTAAAATAGAAAAAACAGGTTAGCCGATCACGAATAATACAAAGAAATACAAAAAAAGAAAAGACAAAAAAGTCTAAAATACCAGAAAAAAACGAAATTAAGAAACTAGAAGTTAAAAGGCAAAAGTAAAAAAACTGAAATCCAAACGAGCAGGAAAAGAATTCAACCAATATTTTTAAAACGATTTATGTATAGACAATTATGGTAGAATAAAAAAAAATGAGCTGCAGCCATCAGCCACGACCACGACCACGACCCACCTCGATCTCCCGCTAACTGCATCTCCCGCGCGGAAACGAATCCCACATCGAGACTTTTCTTCGCCGACATGTGGGCCCATACGTGTTGCCCCCATCTGCGGTAAAAGTCACGCGGATAGCATGCGGCGACTTGGCTCTCCTTCCCCCAAACTTGTCATCTCGTTTACCATGGAACAATTTTGTTTGGAACACACACACAGACTGGCGGAAATTTAAAAGCTCGAGCTGCAAAACATTGGTAAAAAAAAAAAAACTCGTTTCTACCGGAGAAGAGGAGGAGGGCCGAGCTATCGAGGCGGCGCAACGCGGGAGCTGATCGGGCCCCGCCGTAGTAAGCTCAGAGGACGCCGGAGGCGCCCGTATGCGGCTGTGAGGCGGACCCACTTGGCAGCTGCGGCGATGGCGGCATCGGCGCAGGTGTTGCGGTTGCGGAGGTGGTGGTGTGCGGCGGCTGTCTTGTCGGTGGTGGTGGTGGGCGTGAGCCGGGTCGCCGCCAACGCAGAGGGTAGCCACTGCATTGATTCAACATTTTTTTGGGGTTTCCCCCCTCCGTTTTGTTTTTGATGGATCAATCTGTCTGCGGGTGAGTTGGCGAGTGACTATTTTTGGGGGAAAGGAGTAAAAATTAGGTACATGCCACTGCAATGCTTAGCAAGTTTAGTCGATGGGCGTGAACTGGACTTGTCGACGGGGATGGAACAGTGGGCCTAGCAACTTTCCTTTTCAATGTTTGGTGGATCATCTAGGTTCTTTGCTTTGTCTCTGATGGTATGTTGTGAATTTGTTCTCTGTTCGGATATCGTCCAGTTCTACTTCTGGAATTGGTTTGGTCTACTTGCGCGGAAATGGGATTAGTACTTTCTGGAATGAATTTGGTATAGTTTTTAGCTGTTTTGAATGCACAGAATTGGAATAAGTTTCTAAATAGGTTTTTGTTTTATTGTTGCTCCCGTCTAGGACTTCTGTGCCCGTAAATTTTTATCAAAAAAGAAAGTTTTTTTGTTCTGAATTATTAGTAGGTAGAGTTAATTGGGTTTACGCTTAAATTGTATGCTATGGTTCTTCACTGTGCATATTTTTCTCTAGTTGAGATTTTCCTAAAGAGAGGTTTGGCCTTCCGTTTCATTATGGGGTATACTTTCAGATCATTTCGATGTGAAAACCAATAGAATCGGTGTAGTGTGATTCTCTAAAGGTAGAATTCATGTTCTTTTGGCGTAAGAGACAAAAAGGTGATATTTGTGGGATACCCGTTTATAATTGTATACCTTGGTTTGTTTTTGTTGTTTGTTCGTTTACCAAAGATGTGGGCTGCTGTTACTAATTGTAAATCGTTAACAAACAAAAATGTACTTGCTATTTAAATTTCGTGGTACCATATGGGTCAATGAATTGAAGCTACACATGAAAAGATGAACACGCACGTCCATTTCTTTAAATTGAAAAGTACAAACTTAATTAAAACTACCAAGTTGCTTGTTGACAGCTTAGCATTCTTTTCCTATTAATATGCTTGCAAATAACCTTGTTCTTATAAAAGCTAGTGATATTGAATCGATGGTGGTATCCTAGAAATGGAATGGAATTGTAAGGGATGTATATGTTGGTGTTGTCGATCGTAATTCGTAAGAGGTGATGGCGTTCTTCTAAGTTGTAGTTAGTAATTACTAGTTAGTTATGTTTAGTGTTTCTTTCTTGTTATTTTTTTCTTTATATAACTATTACTTCAGTCTTGTTAAAAACATGTTTCGTTGTACTTTATATGTTTATCATTTGCCATGTTTCGGCCTTGTTAGTCACGCATTTCTCTGTACTTTAGATATTAATTAATAGGCATATGCTAATTTTATGTACAGCTTTTTGAAAGAAAGGGAGGTTGCAGAAACGTTATTGTAAGGAATCACATTACTATATTTTTCTACTTTTTTTTGTCTGTATTTGTGTGCATAACTTGGTGCAGAAGTAATGGTTAAATTCTACGCAAAAGATTATTGACGAGAAGATTGTGTATTGTCTTAAATGAGTACAATGTTACTGATGGTGATGGTACTTTCAATGGTAGGTGATGCTCTGTACAGTCTGCGCCAAAGCTTGACGGATGCTACCAATGTGCTACAGAGTTGGGATTCCACTCTGGTTAATCCATGCACATGGTTCCATGTTACTTGTAACACTGACAACAGCGTGATCAGAGTGTAAGTTTTTGAAACGATTCACTCTCATTTATGCTTGCTAAAAGTTACAAATGTAATCATTTTTTGTTCAGAAAAACAAATGTGATCATTTTGTGTATTGACTATTGACTGTTCCCATTTCTTTTTGCAGTGATCTTGGAAATGCACAATTATCAGGTGCATTGGTGCCCCAGCTTGGACAGTTGAAAAATCTGCAGTATCTGTAAGTTTAAACTTCCAGTCTTTTGATAATTATGTTTATGGTTATACCATGCACTTTGTGCATCCATGCAAGTTCCCCTATGCTACTGAATAAAAGCTTGGTTTTCTGAACTCTCGGAATGTAAATGCATGACTTGGGCTTGCAGTGAAGATAGTTGTGCTGACAACCTGACACCATAGAAAAAGCATGGCCTTTGAAACCACTTCAATTTGTTTTTGATCTGTCCATAAAATCTGTCAGGTTTTTATTTTTGCAGAATTGTTGCTTATGCTAGGATGTTTGGAGTGGCTACCATGCACACTTGGTTCTTTTAGAAATTTAGGGTACATGATGGTTGGGAGATTTTTGTTTTACACCCTACAATGTCTAGTTTTCTTATTATTTTCTTCCTTCTATTATTTGTCGATCATATATGGTACCTTTTCCTAGTTTGCAGCACTCTTTCTTTACACCTTGAAACTTATGGTGAAATTTTATCATTATGTAACAGGGAGCTTTACAGCAACAACATAAGTGGGACAATACCTTTTGAACTGGGGAACTTGACTAGCTTGGTCAGTTTGGATCTGTACCTGAACAAATTCACTGGTGTTATTCCAGACACCTTGGGGCAACTCTTGAAGCTGCGTTTCCTGTAAGAATACTCCATTTGTATACAAATATAACTGTCAATTGCGTATATCCTTTCATTTAGTTTTTTCTGACAATATTTCTTTGACAAGATCGCAAAAAATTTCGTATAGAATCATGAAACAAATACATCATGGTGCATGCATGGAATTTGTATAAACTTTCTTTCCAGAAGACAGAAGTCCTCTTGGATTTGCATGTCTTATTAAACAATAAGGTGTTCTTGTAGATTTCTTCTTTCATATGATCGTATCCACTTTGGTCTTCTATTACAATGGAGGGAAAATCCACTGTTTAGTTCTTCTTTTGTCGCTTATTGCATTATTTGTTGGCCTACCTGTTGGAATGATTATAACATAATTCTATATATCAATGTCTACTTGGAAGGACAGCCGTCTTAACAACAACAGTCTTTCTGGTCAAATTCCAAAATCCTTGACCAATATCTCCACTCTCCAAGTTCTGTAAGTTGCCTGTTCTACTAATTCATATTCTATATCTACTGTAGGATTTGTTGTGTACATGATAACAGATTTTCAGAATCGGTACATAATTACTGATGTGTCTGATAAATCTTGCAGGGATCTCTCAAACAACAATCTCTCAGGAGAGGTTCCATCAACTGGCTCCTTTTCACTCTTTACCCCTATAAGGTACTCTATCTTGGATGAAATTTCGGGTGCTAACTGCATCTTGCGAGGATGACAAATGTTACTTTTTTGTCACAGTTTTGCTAACAACCAAAATCTTTGTGGCCCGGGTACTACAATACCCTGTCCTGGGGCTCCTCCTTTTTCTCCACCGCCTCCATTCAATCCACCAGCAACTACATCACAAGGTGATTTGCCGTAGTTATATTTCTCTGGCACTTTGGTGATGCCTCTTGATATGCATAAATTGAAATGCTTAGTAGTTCTAGATGGTGGTATTTGACACATGCTTGCTGGATTAATTCATTTCCAGCAGGTGGCTCTAGAACTGGAGCAATTGCTGGAGGCGTTGCTGCTGGTGCTGCATTGCTGTTTGCGGTTCCTGCAATTGGAGTTGCATGGTGGCGGCGGCGTAAACCTGAAGAGCATTTCTTTGATGTCCCTGGTCGGTATATAGCATGCTGCCGTTCATGTAATGGATGTTATCCATTTCATTCATCTGTGCTCTCCTTCACATTCAGCTGAGGAGGATCCAGAAGTGCACCTTGGCCAGCTTAAGAGGTTCTCACTGAGGGAGCTTCAAGTTGCTACTGATAATTTTAGCAATAAGAATATTCTAGGAAGAGGTGGCTTTGGAAAGGTGTACAAGGGGAGACTGGCGGATGGCTCATTGGTAGCAGTGAAAAGACTAAAAGAGGAACGCACGCCTGGCGGTGAGCTCCAGTTCCAAACAGAAGTTGAAATGATTAGCATGGCGGTGCATAGGAACCTGCTTCGGCTCCGTGGATTCTGCATGACGCCTACAGAACGGTTACTAGTCTATCCATACATGGCTAATGGGAGTGTTGCATCACGTTTGCGAGGTACCTTATTCCTCCGTATTTCTTACTTCAAGATTTCTTCTGCGCTTCGTTGCTAATGAAACAGTAGAACTTTTATGGCAACTGAAACAGTCAACTTTTTTTACTTCTACTTGTAGTATATATGTAGTTATTTCAGTTTTGAATTATGGTACCTCCTAGTATACATTTGGTGTTTTGATTTCTGGTTCTTGATTTTGTAGAGTGCGAGCCAGATGAACCGCCTCTTGAGTGGCAAACGAGAGCTCGGATTGCACTGGGATCTGCCAGAGGACTCTCCTACTTGCACGACCACTGTGATCCCAAGATCATTCATCGTGATGTCAAAGCCGCAAACATTCTCTTGGACGAAGACTTTGAGGCGGTTGTGGGTGACTTTGGATTGGCCAAACTTATGGATTACAAGGACACTCATGTAACCACGGCCGTTCGTGGGACGATCGGACACATTGCTCCTGAGTACCTGTCCACCGGGAAGACCTCGGAGAAGACCGATGTTTTTGGCTATGGGATCATGCTTCTGGAGGTCATTACTGGACAGAGGGCGTTTGATCTCGCCCGTCTCGCAAACGATGATGATGTCATGCTGCTTGACTGGGTAAATACTGCTCCACCTTTGAGCATACACATTAGGAGCTGCAATACAACTCATGATTTTGTTTTCCTCGTGCATGTTAGCTGTCTTTCAGCACACATCTTAGCTTCTTTGTCAGTTCTAGTTTAGGAGCCACAACAAATCTTTCCTCATCATTGTTCTGCTGGTTCAAATCATTGTTCTGCTGGTTCAAAGTCCTATTAGCATGACCAGTGACAATGCAAGCTGGCCCTTCTCCACGTGTCATCAATCATAGAGAGCATGCCATGAAAAGTAAAGGCAAGAAACTACTGTTTGTGTTTGCAGGTGAAGGGGCTTCTGAAAGAGAAGAAGGTGGAGATGCTGGTGGACCCGGACCTGCAGAGCGGCTACGTGGAGCACGAGGTGGAGTCGCTGATCCAGGTGGCGCTCCTCTGCACGCAGGGCTCCCCGATGGACCGGCCCAAGATGTCGGAGGTGGTGAGGATGCTGGAGGGCGACGGCCTGGCCGAGCGGTGGGAGGAGTGGCAGAAGGTGGAGGTGCTCCGGCAGGAGGCGGAGCTGGCCCCGCGCCACAACGACTGGATCATCGACTCGACCTACAACCTCCGGGCCGTGGAACTGTCCGGCCCGAGGTAGCCAAAAGAATCGACTTTTGATTCACAACGCTCGATCGCCTCGTTGCAGAAAGTTACTGTCTATTCGGTTTTGGAGAGACCAGCTTTTGATTTTTACCATAGTATATAGATCTTAAATAGAGTAGTTTTAAAGACAGAGTCTACAAATTAATTATAATACATACTAAAAGTTCAACATCTTTACTAGCCAAAATTACACATAAATCTTTCTCTATAATCTCTATTGTGGACAGCTAAAATTTAAAATTTTTAATCAAAAATTATAAACTGCAGCTACAAATAACACGCAGATAGTTGGTCCTGTTAGTGCCAGATTTAGAGGGAAGAAATGGTTTTACTTTGGCCCCCCCGCTGTCGAATTCTTGACACATCTAGCACTGATGCTACCAAAAAATTCCATTTCTGGCTCCCTTCGCACGTTAATTCCGTTTGTAGCCTCCGGTCGACCGCACGATTCGCCGGGCGCTAACACGTGTCCATCGTGCGGTCCCGAACCGCACGACCGACCGTAGCTAGGTCGTGTGGTCCCGGACCGCACGACTCTCATCTTCTGCGATGCCGAACGACCGGTCGTGCGGTGGGAATCTTAGTCGTGCGGTCAGGAGAACCGGTCGTGCGGTGGGAATCTCGGTCGTGCGGTCGGACAACAATGAACAGGAGGATCGTGCGGTCCGGGACCGCACGATCGACACGTGTCGGTGCCCGGCGAGTCGTGCGGTCGACCGGGGGCTACAAATGGAATTAACGTGTGAAGGGGGCCAAAATTGGAATTTTTTGGTGGCAACAGTGCTAGATGTGTCAAAAATTCTCCGCTGTCCTCTGTAATTTAGTTTTTGTAACGTGTGGCGTCTGTGATGGCGCAATCAATGTACTGTACTGCACGTACACTCTTTTTAAGGAGTGTTCTTTTAACTGCGTGTGATATCTTTTACTTAAAAATAAATAATAGTAATTAAAAAAGTGTTTTAGAACTAGAGTGCGAATAGTAGAAAAATGAGGGAGAGATACGTGCGTAAAACAGAAGTGAGAGGAATATGATGTATGATGCGTTTATGATCTATGTTTTATTTTTGGAGTGAGACAAGAGCGAGAACAGTGAAGAAGTTAGGTGCTCACTTATTTTCTAATTTCTCCGATCAGAATCTAATAGAACACCCCTCGATCTTGATCGGTGCTAAATTAATATCCTAAGGCTATCTTTTCTGGGCTTTCGGATTGGCTGCTCCATCACCTGCGTATGGTTTAACAACGACTGACGGGCTGGGCACTCGCAGGCTGGATCGTGCAGGTTATGCAATGCTCTATGCAGCATTGCAGCAGCAGCAACTGCGCGTGCTCAGATCGCCAGACCTCGCTCTGCATAAACAAAACCACCGCTGTTATACTGTACGTTGTTCAGGCCTTTTTCCAGGGAGGAGGCTAATTTCTTAGTCGCATTCTCTTTTTTTTTTCTGGCAGGGCCAGAGAACAGCGCAATTAGCTATCGTATACATACAACACTGAGTGCCATTCTGGCAGCACACTAATTTACATGCCAAAGGCAAGTGTCAAAAAGATCGACAAGGTTCACGCTAAGCCCCTGACTAATTACCAATGAGAGCGAAAATTAAGCAGAAGTCAAAGAGAGAGGGAGAGCACTAGTACTGCGACCGGTGTGCCTAGCAGTGGCGCACTCAGGATCAAAATTTGATCCTGAATTTGATCAATCGACGCTGCATGGAACGTGTTGGATTCTACCCATTCACTCAAATTTATTTGTAGTACTTCCTCAACGAACCGGATCCGTGGCGCAATGGTAGCGCGTCTGACTCCAGATCAGAAGGTTGCGTGTTCGATTCACGTCGGGTTCAATACCCCGATCCAATTCCGGATTATTTTTCATACTTGGGCCAACTTTTTATATGGAGGCCGAGATAATAGACTAACCCTTTTTGTTACACCCAATAGGTTATAGGCCCCTTTCTTCCAGAGGCGTAGCTTAGTGAGCTTGAGTCTCATCTCTCCCGATGGTAACTTTATACATAGTAAAAAATATATAAAGAGAGAGAGTAATAAACCTAAAGAAAAGCTAACTCTCTTTCATGGGAAGGTTAACAACAAGCATAAAATTAAAGAAGAGAAAGAGGAAAAGAAGTGAAAATCATAAAATTAAGAAATGAAATCATAAAATTAAAAAAGAGCTAATCAATCAATCAAAGAAAGAAAGAAAATGAAATAATATATGTAAATCATAAAATTAAAGAAGAGGAGCAGGAGGAAGAGTAGTGAAAATCATAAAATTAAAGAAGAGATAATCACTCAAAGAAAAAAAGAAGAAAGGAAGTGAAATATATATGAATCTTCTTGAGTCCGGGGATGACGATGGAGAGATCGATGAACCTCTAGTTGATCTTCTCCCTCCGCCGTCACTCCGTGATGATGTGGTCTGCAAGTGGAGAGCTCGATGAACCTCTAGTTGATCTTCTCCTCCGCCGCTCCGTGATGATGTGGTCTGCACGTGCCAGAAGGCACCGCCGCCACCGAGCCCCCCACCGTGAAAATGATAAGAACATTGGATAGAGTGTGAAAAAAGATGTCACCTTTTATTTCTATTGTCTTGTGATTTAATTAGCTTAATTCTGGTATATTTCATATAATCTAAATTTTCATTGTCATTTATAATTTTCTATTATATTACTGATTTTGATATGTTTATGCATAAGTGACTTATCGCTACTCCGCACTCATGGCGCTTTCTATTATCGAGGTATCTACTTTCTATTTCTCTATTTTTTATTGTTTATCTCCATCCAATTTATAATTTCTATATGAATTTGAAATTTTATAAGAGTAAAATACTAATTTTGTGATAACTTAGTTTAGATCTATAAATAGTTCAGTCCACCCTCAATTTCATTCTTGGCTTCGCCACTGCTTTCTTCTTTTTTTTGTTTTTCTGGAGTCCCTGCCTGGCTGAGTGCATGGTGGCAGGCATCCATCTCACCTGAGCCAGTTGCAAATGTACGCAATAATAATCGTATGAACATATGGTTCAAAACGTTCTGCTTGATGTCTGGCTAACTAAAAACCTTCTGCTTTGATGTAACTAGCCACGTAAGCGCGGTGCCACGCCGCGTCAGCCACCGTGTGGACCGAAGTAAAAGAGACAAAAATCCGCAGGGCGGTTCTCTAAAAAAAATCGAGGATGTACGTGTAATTTCGGAGGAACCAAAGGGTTTTTTTTTCAAAAAAACAGGGACCCACAAGGACCTGTACGCAGTGGCTGAGGGAGGGGGGCTGGGAGGGGCCTGGCACCCCCCAACCTCCTACTATTTTTTATTATGTAATTAATTTTATATGTTTAATTAGTGATTTGGCCCCTTCAAAAAAATACAAAGTACACTTCACCTAATGATCCTGCTGATTTCTCAAGTCAAGAATATTATCCTCCTAAAGTGAAGTGGAAAAATATTATCCTGCAGCCATCCAAACAAATATTATCCTCTCAAAGGATTCCTGCTGATTTCTCAAGTCAAAAAAGAGCTCAATTGGAATGTCAATTGCCACATTTTCAACTTGATGTATGCAACCATCCAGACCTAAGTGCATTACCATTACTTGCTGATCTAACAAGTGGACTAGTTAAGACTCGTAAAGATTCATCTTATCCTATGGTGGACAGGTTGTTAAGATTAGTCTTAACTCTTTCGGTTTCAACTGCAACCACCGAGTGATGTTTTTCAGCTATAAAACTTGCGAAGACGCGACTTCGAAGTACAATGGGAGATGAATTTCTACGAGATTGTTTGGTAATTTATATTGAAAAGGAATGGCCGTAAAGATTAGTAATGATGATATTATTAAGACATATGATCTTGCTGGTAGTCGTAGTTTAAGTTAATAGAGATGTAATTTTCTTTGCATTGTAATTTGCGAAACATATTACTCTGATATGTGACTATTGGGTCGGTAAATCCGGTATTAGAGATGGCAACGGGCATAAACCCGCTGGGTTTTGCTATTCCAAACCCGTGCCCATGAAAATTGGATGTGCCCGTTAAAAAACCCATGCCCGTGACGGGTGCAGATTTTTGCCCAGACCCATGCCCACTCGGGTAACGGGTACCCACGGGTCGCCCGTGCCCAACAACATCTGTGCAGATTGCAGATAGTGCAATGCTTAGCAAGTCAACAATAAATTCAATTTATGTGCTACTATGTATGAAACAAGCAACGACAAATCCACAATGCACATCACTAGTTCACTCCATCAATTCTCAGTTCATAGTTCATTGGCATAGCATATCATTACAAGTTCACGGTTCACAACTCATTTAAAACCAAAGGAGAGACATCAACCGCTCCTTGTACTTGACTAATGGGCTATGGGTGGATTGGTTTGCACGGGAGGCGTGAGTGCAGGTTTATAACTCCTATGGATCGGGTTTATATTACCCATGGGTTTACGGGTTTGGGTACTATAGGAACGCACGAACCCTTGAGACCGATGTGTTAGACTTTTTGCCCATTAAGAGACCCATGGGTTAGGAAATTGACCCAGACCCATGCCCTAATAGAGTAAAAACCCACTGGGTATCGGGTTTCGGGTACCCATTGCCATCTCTATCCGGTATGGTTCATTGGTTATACTCTACTTGTTGTTCATGTTGTCCCCCCTATATCTAATTCCTGGCTCCGCCCCTGCCTGTACGTAACTAAACAAGGACCTATATGTAATTTTGGAAACCGCGGGTTGCTATCGGTGAAGTGGAGGGGGCTTTCTAGAAAAAACACAGCGATGACTGTTTGCTAGAAGCGATGACTGTTTGCGAGGACGGAGGACCTCTACGATTTCATAAGCGCAGGACTTTTCGCAAAAAGCGTAAAAAGACGACGTGGCCCATCTCCCTACGAGAGAGTGCCGCTTATAATATACGGAGTATTCTTTTCTGCTGTCTCACTACACTGTTCTGCTTGGCTTTCTTATTCAGCAGTGACCAAATGAACTGATGCGAGTTTTTCTAAAAGAAAAAATAGAAAAGCATACAAATATATAGCTAACCAGTAACCATCAGAATTAGAGAACAGTACAACCGAACAAAGCCAATACTACCATCTCTTTTTCTATCCCATTATTGTACTACATGCCACCAAAATTTTTAAAAAGACCTCGAATACGTCAAAATACTAGAAATACAGAACACATCGTATATTAATTAATTCATTTTTTGGGCACCCCATAGGTAGAGTTGTCTTATCACTTAACAAAGTCAATTCTTAGCTCTTTTTCTAAAAATAAAGAGTAAGGTTTTATGGTAATGAACTTATAGTTGGTTTAGAGTCATGGAGTCGGTTTTTTTAACAATTGGCACGCAACACTAGGTTTAATGGCCAAGGTTTCATCGATCTGCTCCGCCCGACGACATCCATCCCTGATTTGATTATATGCCACTAGCCAATAAATATAGGGCCTTTTTTAACTATGACCATAAAAACATGGCTGTTCATCTGTATTGCTAATTACTTGTTACATTGTAGTCTAATTTGTCAATATTTTCTTTCATTATTTGTACTACCTATGGTCCAATATTTTATTAAGGACCTCTTACTATATTAAAATAATGAAAATGCAGTACACGTGGTCAATTATAACTAACGCAATTTTGGTGCTTCCAGAACGATAGAGGCGCCCTTTGTCCCTGTCATTTCACAAGTCAAATTATTTGTCATTTTTTCTAAATATAAAACTATCACTTCGATAATTCAATTTTCATGTCTCGGCATTGCTTGAAGTGCCTTGGCATTCCATAAAGTCAAAATAAAAAATTTGCCTTTTTAAAACAAAAATTTGCCCCCTTTTTTTTTGCATTGTCTGGGTACTTAGCTTAGCCATGTCTAAGATTCCGCTGAAGATGTCGGATAATGTCAAATGGAAATAATTAGTCCATCTTTTGTGAGCCACATGGTCATTGGTGCCATTCTTTGCCAATGTCAAATTATTGTTTTTTTTTCTAAATGAAACAAGATTTTCGAGCAGTCCTTTTGCCATTTTCCGTGCTTGCCATGGCGTCATCCAAGATTTCATTTTTGTCTCAATGGCCCCCTAGTTATGTTTAAATAGAAAAATGAAACGCGTGGTCCTTCAATTAATTTCTGCAAGGAGATTTTTTTTCTTATATACTCTCTATTTTAAAAAAAATCTAGCACTTTTGAACAATTTGTGCATACCAAGCTTATTCACATTGATGTTTTCACCCCATCCATCACAGTGATCGATCCTGGGTTTGGCTTAACCGCACTCCAACGCCTCCTCCGTTGGGAACTCATCTACCAATGAGGAGAGGAGAATATGATCCGATCAACCTTTTCTCGCGTTGCTGCTGCACATCTTGTCTCTTTCGTTGTCCGTGATCTCTGATCCTGTATCTTCTTTTATTATCGTATGATGATATGATAACTAAAGCGTCTGTGATCTAAAATCGGTGCAAAATCCACATGGAAAGATGCGAATTCCTCGGCGATGGTCACCGAGGCGGCTTCGCTTGGTTAGCTAGCTGCCCTAAACAACAAGCACTTCTCTCCCCATGCGTCATGCGTGAGTGAGTTTTCCAATCAAGTTCACGTTTATGCCTGCCAAGTCAACCGAAAAAATTGAAAGGAAAGACTCGATCTCAGGGTTCAGATTGGATCAAAGACTCATGGACGTGTGCTAGCGCCGGAACATACAATAGGAGCATTTCGATTGTACATACCGGCTGTCGTTGGATGCAACATAGAAAAAGACTTGCTGCAATAACTCAACTTGTTGCAATAATTGGACGAGCACAAAGGAGAAGATAACATCTAACCAAATCCAACACCTTGTCGTCGGAGCTCGTTAGAGGTGGACGCCAGCATCCTCATCGCGGTAGGCTTAGGCCTAGATCTAATGAGGGGCAAGATCGACTCGATTGCATCGTCATTGAGTGTGTTGCTCGTCCTCGGTGAGGGCAGCACCAAGAAGAGACGGCGCCAATGATCTAGGTCCTTCATTCATCTCCGCTGCCCTCCTTCTACACGTGCTAATTTCCTTGGCTCCTTCAGCGTGATGTTCTCTCGTTGTATGGTCCTGCCACTGCTACAGACAGTCCTATCACAGACGGTTTGGAACAGTCATCACAAACGGTTCCTGAACCGTCAGTGTTTATCTGTCAGTGATAATAGGTGATTATCACATACGGCTCCCAAGCCGTCTATGATAACTCACATTACAGACGGTTTGTATAACAAAATCGTGCAGTGATATCGACAGTTTTATACAAACCGTCGTGATATACAAATATCACGAGCGGTTTTATTCAAACCGTCGTGATATCTGAAATATCACAGACGGTGTTTGTATATAACCGTCTGTGATATGAAATCTATCACAGACGGTTTTTGACACAAACCGTCTGTGATATACACAATATCACAGACGGTGTTTGTATATAACCGTCTGTGATATGAATTATATCACAGACGGTTTGGAATAAAAACCGTCTGTGATTTGAATAATATCACAGACGGTTCTAAATAAAAACCGTCTGTGATATTGTGTATATCACAGACGGTTAATAACAATTGAAACCGTCTGTGATATATATCACAGACGGTTTGTAACAACGAACCGTCTGTGATAGCTGTTGCAACAACCATTTTATTTGCTCTTTTTTGGCTAGCCTCAGGATATGCTAGCCATGCCCTCTGAAAGCAAGCAAGCAGATTACAGATAAATGACAGATAAGCACAAATCGTTACATATATAGAATGAAAATCGTTACACA
The DNA here is from genome assembly GCA_036346245.1 of Bonia amplexicaulis. Taxonomy (NCBI): domain Eukaryota; kingdom Viridiplantae; phylum Streptophyta; class Magnoliopsida; order Poales; family Poaceae; genus Bonia; species Bonia amplexicaulis. The sequence goes on along the minus strand of CM070746.1, from coordinate 12,800,684 downwards.
GATCTTACAAATGAATGTGACAGGCGGCCAGAACATCACATACATATATAGAATATGAAAATCGTTGCACATATCTTACAAATGAATTTTGTTTGATTAAGCACAAATGAATACAATGTTTCAACATCTAATTATCACCATTGCCGGGGTGGAACTCTCCAGCCTTATTTATGACCTCTGCTACTAAGAATTCACAGAGGGTTCCACGAATTTCGATGAGTTTGTCAAGATCATATGCACTTTTGTCGAAATCCACCGCTGTCGCTAGGAGCAATGTTAAGTCATTAATTAGCACGTGTTACATATATATAATTAGAAAATAATTATTATTATACGGACCGGTACCTCGGATCATTGATCTTAGTATCCATGATTTCCTTCATGTGGCGGCAAACATAGAATCCACATCGTTGCCTTGTAGTGCTGGTGGCCTTTGCAAAAATAGAATTACATACCGCATGGTTATTTCTATAGGCATTATAACAAAGTGTGATATAGGATTTTTGTGTTGTAGCGGCACCGAAAATTGCGTGTTGTGTCATGACGTGTCATGGATTTCTTGTGTTTTCCTCCTTGGGCAACATAAGCGTAAAGCGACCCACGTGATTCAAAAAGTTAGCCCGGCCGTTGCAAATGAAGGAAATATTACAATAGAGTTATGTATGAAGGAAATGAGTTTACCTGTTAATTACTTCTTGCACACGACTGAAGTCGTGGTTGCTCTTAAGTAGGGAATCAAGGTATATTACCTTACTCCACTTTGGTACAATCACAATCAAAATCCAGTGATGCCTAGTCATGTGTGTCGTCATAGTGATTAATCATATGTTCATGCTACATGTAAAGTATAAATGAAACATGTGTGGCAACTAGTGAAGCACTTACCCTTGGTTGAAGGGTACCATGACATACTCCTTGTCGATGTGAGCAATCAATCCCCTCGTTATGTAACCTTCCACGAAGGAGGCATTTTCATTGATAGATTGCTCCGAGACCAAGTGAGGGTCAAGGAAACCCACTGGTTGTCGCGATCACCTTACTTGTTGGATCATATATCTATACATAAGGAAAGAGTAATGACATTTATCGGTATAACGTGAATGTAGAACTTCATTGTATAGTAAACTTACAATGTCCAAAGATCGTAGAAGTGAGCGTCGAGTTCGTCGAGATTGAATAGTAAGAATAAGTCTTGAATGTCATGACGATGTAGGCGAGTCGTGGAGGAAATGATCCTCCAGTATATCTCGAGTGAATGCACTCTGCGGTTTGGCTTCATGTTGGACTTCATCATGTACCGGCTATGCAATGTCGCAAACCAAACCAAGGCGGGGTAATTGTGACTCGGGGACCAACGACACTCCTAAAATGAACTTCCATGGCCCGGGATGCGCCTTAATTTTCTTGGCTTGAGTCTTACAACCTCGCTTATGACACGTTTTCGGTGGCGTCTCGGCGGGAGCCGATGCAACAGGCCTCGAAACCGGAGCTGGAGGTGGAGCCACTGGAGCCGATGTGATAGATCCATGGCGATGTCCCTCTTGGGCCACTAGATGTGGAGATCGTGGCACGGACAAGTCGAGGGCGATGTCCCTCTTGGGCCACTGAACGAATGTGTGGACGACATCCCCTAATGTCTTAATCTCTTCGTTTGGAGGCTTCTGAAGAGAGACGGTCTTAAAAATATCATTAATCATGTCCACTTGAACCTTTATAAAACCGTTCTCTATTTGTACACTGTGCACCAACATCCCTGATAGCAATGGATATGCCATCCCTCGCCCAGCGTCAACGGGAATAGAGCCTACAATCCTGACTATGAGGGTGCAAGGCATGTGCTCCTACATAATGACACAAGATGAGTTAAGACGTCCACTAGAGAGATCTATGTAGCATTATAAAGAGGTACAATACCTGAATATCATCGATAGGTAAGTGGGGGTCGCTATGTTCAAGATTTGGTGTGGGCGCTTACACCTTTGCGACGTTGAGGGGGACTGGGTATCGCAGTAGTAGGGGTGGGTTGCAATTGGTTACGAGCTTGTCTCAGTTCTTCCCTCAATGAATCTATCTCTCCTCGAAGTGAGGCAGTCTGCTCTTGAAGTGAGGTAGATAGTTGTTCCTCAAGTTGAGCACGAAGCTCATGTTTCATTTGTTCATTGCGGTACGCCTTGGATCTCTTCCTACTCCTATATGTCTCGAAGTAATATGGAAATCCGTGCCTCCAAGATACGTAAACCCCCAAGCCTCGTGTGCGACACAGGTGCTCCTTGTTTCCCAAGGCACGTGATAGTAAATCTCTCTCTCTGTATTCTTGAAAGGAGCCACGAGAAGATTCGGTAGTCAATGATTCTTGCAAGAGACAATTAATCATGTTATTTTGAACCCATGAAGCTCAAGATGTGTTAACAACTAGTTAGTTTAACATAATATTACCAGGCGTTGGGACACTTCCTCATCTGCGGGGTTTTTGAAAGAGACACCCGAAGATGTGGGTGATGACCTCGCTCTTAACCAGTTTCGAGCGCGCTCGTTTGCGATCCCGGCAAATGGCGGGGAGGCCTCCATTCGGATTGCGACCTCGTCCTGCATCCTCCACTACGGGATTTTACCTGCGTACCCAACGGTGCCGAGTCTGTGAGGGTGAATATTTTGTGACTGAATTGCCTTGTGCGCCACACTTTGTTGTTCAAATTCCGTCGTTGTCTTCATCTACACAAAGGCCTCCCATGTTTCTGGCGACATGAAAGGATACCTCGTGAAGGCGTGAGATCCTTGGCCACGTCTTTGCGTCACAAGAGTGCTCTTAAAATTCTTCCATGCTTTTCCCATTGCGAGTAGCGCGTGCCTTTGCACGAGTTCACTGTATCACTTGGGATCTCGAGCAATTTGTGATTTCCTCCCATAGCTGATTTTTGTGATCCTTTGCCAAATCTTTCCGACTTGCTATGGTGATGGGGACCGTTGTCTTCCAATTATCCCGGGTAGTCCGAAATGATGTCTTTGCTTTCTTCGGTTGCAGAGGGACCCCAACCGGAGAGATCTCCGTGATTATCATTCGGCCCTCTGGCCTTTTCGATACTCCTCGGTCACGCTTACTTATTCCAATCTTGGGAGCGTGAGACCCAGATGACGACGACGACTGTGTGGACACCATCTCTCTTCTAAGAAAAAGCTAACTAAAGTGAGTTATGAGCCTAAACAAAGTTGTATGAAGCAAACGCCACACTACAAAAAGTACTAAAGGTCATCTTCGGCTACATGACTACAATCGACATTTCAAGAACATAACATGTCGCCATCAAGAGTAGCCAAATACAAAAGACTAAGAACAACATGTTGATAATGATTTTAATTTGCTCTCGGATATAGAATGAAGTTTAACCAAACAACTCAATCTCTTGTCAAATAATGTAGATACAATCTAGCAATGCAAATATGACAGAACAAATATGACGATGAAGGTACTAAACTAGAGCTCAATATTTGACCATTCAAATTTCAGTATTAGACCTCAGTTATCATCACAGAGCAAGTCACAAGCCCACAAACATCTCTTCCTACAAAGAATAATCGAAAGAACATAGATGAAAACTCACAAACCGGTGATATTCGAAATCACTTGAAGCAACCGAAGGTAGCAAGGCACGATGAAATCGCTGTCAAGAAAACCTATCAACCCAGCCGGGAGGGAGCGGCGTCGGAGAGGGCGGCGTCGAGAGGAGCGGCGTCGGGAGGGCGGCGTCGGAGAGGGCGGCGTCGGGAGAGGGAGCGGCGTCGGGAGGAGCGGCGTCGAGAGAGAGGGAGCGCGTCGCAGGAGCAAAACAGCTAGCGAGGCGTTGGAAAGTGTGTGAGCGGAATAGAACTAGCTAGCGCTCGGTATTTAAAGGGAACTATCACGGCGGTTATATAAATGGAATCGTCGTGATATCAATTCCTGACGGTTCTATAAATGTAACCGTCGTGATATTTGATTATCACAAACGGTTACATTTATAGAATCGTCGTGAAATTGATATCCTGACGGTTACATTTATAGAACCGTCGTGAATTGATATCACGACGGTTCCATTTATATAACCGTCGTGATAGTTTTTAACACTTAGTTCCTATACTATGTGCACGATACATTTCTGATTACATTTAGGAAGCATAAGCATAATCATAAATATAACTATTTCTAGTTCTTGAGTCATTTACAACTACAATGGAATATATATAGTTACATTTATTACACTTGGCTATTTCATTTTAAATAAAGCCCTTCACGATGATCGACACGCATATAGCTTACTTCATCTCCTTGTTCTTCCTTGAGCACGATCTTGTCTCCGAATGGAGGTAAATCATCAAATTGATTGTACTCTTCCTCATCACAACATTCTCAACTCCGACAATCCTTCTTTTCCACGAAGAACTACATGGCGCTTCTTATTTGCGGGTCGGTTACATAAAATACTTGAACAACTTAACTCATGATACAAATGGTTCGTCTTTGTATCCTACACATTCGAGATCCACGGTAGTGACGCGTGCATTTGTCGACCTTTACACCCGTGGGAGTTGGACCCAACGACACGAAATAGATGAATCTTGAATATTACGTAGTCAAGCTCCCAAATCTCATCTACAAGCCCGTAGTACGAGCTTGGGCCGGTGATCTTGACATGTGCATCATAGGCATCTATACGGACACCGAGTTACTCAGACCGTGCTCTTTCTATCCCGATCATTGTATAAAATGTATAGCCATTAATGTTGTATCTTTGCCATTTCACAATTGTAAATTTTGGCCCTTTGCCAACCATTGTAGTGTTTCACTTGGCGACCTCCTAGTCAATTGCGCCTTCAACCATTCGTTGAACCGCGGTTGTGTTGTCTCGTGATCCAAACTTACGCGCTCGCATTCTCTTGACGTAGCATGTCCTTGTGCTCTTCAATATATGGGGTCACTTGGTCATGTGTTGTAAAAGCGTAAAATGGGCTTGAGCATACGTATTTTGATCCGGAGTTATTGGTTTCCTTCCGATAGTCCCGATACCCTCTAGCCTCCCCTCGTGACGAGATAGAGGTACACCTATCAGCTCGACCTGAGCCATGTAGTCAATGCAGAATTCAATGACCTCTTCTATTGTATAACCCTCGATGATGCTACCCTCCGGTCGAGATCGATTGCGTACATAGGACTTGAGAATTCCATGTACCTCTCGAAGGGTACATATGACGAGAAACACGGGGCGCATATTTTTATCTCTTTCATAAGGTGGACAATGAGATGGACCATGATATCAAAAAATGATGGAGGAAATACATCTCTAGATGACAAAGAGTTGTCACCACCTCGGTTTGCGAGCATCTAGTCCATCGGGATCAATGACCTTCGAGCAATTGCGTTAAAGAAATAACATAGCCTTATGATTGTCACTCGAACCTTGTTCGACAAAATACTTCTAATTGCAACGGTAGCATTTGTGTCATTAGCACATGACGTCGTGAGACTTCATGCCAATTAATTTCAAATGTTCCATGAAACAAGTTTCTTCATCTTTGGTGGGTGACCGGATGGAACTTTCACACCACGTAAGGACCGGCACGATTCAGTTCTCTCGGACTTAGATAGAGTGTAGCAAGGCGGGGAAGGTACGTCCGACCTTTAGCGGTCTCTATCGGTGCTAACTCGGTCACGATGTTCATAGCGACCAAGTCACGCCTTGCGTTAACACCATCCTTTGTTTTATCGAGAATATTGGTAAAAGACCAATCAAGCTGTCACATACATTCTTCTCTACGTGCATAACATCGATGCAATTGCGAACTTCTAAGTGCTCCCAATAAGGCAAGTCCCAAAATATCGACCTCTTTTTCCATATGTTCTTCCTTAATTTACGTCCCTTTCCAAGCACAACGTTTATATCCTTGACCATATCATAAACCTCTTTCCCGCTAAAAGGTCTTGGTCTGAGTCATCCTCCTTTTCCATCAAATTGTTTCTTCATCTTGCGGTATGGGTGATACTTTGGAAGGAACCTACGGTGGCGCATATACAGCTTTTACGAGAGTTGTTCAACCACATACTCTCGGTATAATCTAGCGATGCGGACACGCTTTGGCTCCTTTTGTACTCAACCACGACGGGTTACCAAGGCGGAAAATCATTAATGGTGCAGAACAACATGGCGCGTAAAGTGAAGTTCTCTCGTTTGTCCGCATCCCATACGTGTACCCCTTCGTTCCACAGTATTGTAAGATCTTCCACCAATGGTGCTAGGAACACATCAATATCGTTGCCATGTTGCTTCGGCCCTTGGATAAGTAGTGACATCACAATATACTTCCGCTTCATACACAGTCAAGGAGGAAGGTTGTATATGCACAGAGTCACGGGCCAGGTGCTATGTCGGCTGCTCATGTTACCAAAAGGATTCTTTCCATCGTACTCAACCCAAACCTTATATTTCTCGGCCCACACGAAATCTACAAACATCCTATCGACGTTCCTCCACCGGGCGTAATCAGCAACATGTCTTATCATTCCGTCTTTCTTACGCTGCTCCCAGTGCCAACGCATCAATCTTGTATCCTTGCGGTTTGCAAATAAACGCTTCAAACGGGGGATTACTGGAAGATACCACAACACCTTAGCAGGAGGTCCTTGCTTCACCTCAATGCCCTTCCCATCATCAGAGTCATTTTTACGCTTGTATCGGGATGCTTTGCACACCGACAAACATGTAGCTAGCATACTCTTTACATGCAGGATACAATCATTCGAACATGCATGTATTCTTTCTACTTCTATTCCTAATGGACAAAGAATCTTCTTGGCTTGGTAGGTGGTTCTTGGCAACACATTTCCAATTGGAAACATGTCCGCTAGGAGACCTAACAATGCCGTGAAACTCTTGTCGGACCAACCATTGCTTGCCTTCAATTTCAGCAGTTCTAAAACGATGACAACCTCGTGTATTGCGGCTTGCGACACGAGAATAAAGGTTTCTCCGAGTCCTCCATCAAGCCCTCGAATTTACCAAACTCTCTCACTATAGATCCCTTCTACATCACGTAACATCGATCCAGTTGTCATCCTGTGACCTATCCTCATGATCGAAAGAACGGTCCACAAATGGCATATCGTTGTCTCCTCAACTATGTCATTACTACTTTCTTGTGTACTCTTCTCTTCACCGTGACTAGTCCAACATTTGTACCCTTTTCTAAAACCCCTTCGAATCAAGTGAGCTTCAATCTGCGCTGAGTTGCTAAACATCTTGAGATTATCACAATCAATGCATGGACAGTACATATATGCTATCCCCTTCTTCAACATATCCAGCTCGGCCGCTCTTCTAAATGCAGACACGCCATTGATGTACTCTTCACTCACACGGTTCTCAATGTACATCCAGTTTCGGTCCATCTATGCTACACAAGTAACAAATTAAATGGGTGTCAAAATAATTATTACCGCTACTAGTACTACATAGCAAATCAGACTAGCTATATATACTTAATTACACTCACATGACAAGCATCTATATATAAGTTATTAAATTAATTGAGTACTAACCTCTGATCAGATCACTAAGACGGCGATATGTTTTCACCCCGAACTCCCTAAAGCGGGCCGCCTTGCTCCACCGATGCAGCGCAATGACGATAGAACTGTGTCGACGCCTAGTAATTAATATGGTGCAGAATATCAAAGACGGTTCCAACCACAAACCGTCTGTGAAATCAATATATCACAGACGGTTCGTAGTAATAACCGTCTGCGAATTATCACAGACGGTTCTATATACGAACCGTCTGTGATGTAAAGAATATCATAAACGATTCGTAATACCAACCGTCTGTGATTTAGAGTATCACCGACGGTTCATATATAGAACCATCTGTGATAGTCGTACAATTTCACAGACGGTTCTTAATACGAACAGTCTGTGTTGTCTAGATTTTCACAGACGGTTCTTAATACAAACCGCTTGTGATGATGCGTACCACAGACGGTTCATATTTCTAACCGTCTGTGATAGTTCACTCTATATTTGAATTTTTTTTTGCCTAGACTTAAGAAATTTTTTTGTTACATGCCCTTTGAAAACAAGTAAATACAGACGGAAAACAAGCAAATGCACAAGGAAACACAACAACACATTCAGATCTATTACAGGATAACAAGCTAACGAACCCTTCATGTCACAACGGTGCCGCTGAAAAAGACACACTTACGACACTTACAAAGAAGAGTGTGTTGTCCGTGCCCGCCGTCTTGTGACGAGGCGCTAGCTCATAGCAGAGGGAGAAGCAAATTTTTTGTTACGGGATAACAAGCTAACGAACCCTTCATGGCACGACGGTAAGGTGAGCAAGACACACTTATGACACTTACGGCAAGAGTGTGTTGTCCACCTCCGCCGTTGCGACGGAGGCGCTAGCTCACGCGGAGGGAGATGCATGCGGGAAAGCTAGCTAGTGGATGAACTCACCGTGACTAGTACCGGTGGAAATGTAGATGGGGAGTTATTAATAAGGGCCGAGCAGTGGGAGACACTGGTGCCTATCATTCGATATGGAGAGAATGGACGGGTGAGATCGAAATCCAGGGTACACACCAATTATCGGTTATCTATCGATTACCACAGACGGTTATTAAAATTATCCGTCGTGTTGTCTCGCTATCACAGGCGGTTCGTTTACGAACCGTACGTAAGCCCTGACGGTTCTTAAAGCGAACCGTCGTGTTGTCTAGATTTTCACGAGGCGGTTTCTATTATAAACCGTGCGTGAAAATATCACGACGGTTTCTATTATAAACCATCGTGATAGTTTAAGCACGACGGTTCCGTATGAACCGTCTGTGATGTAGCCGTCTAGTTTAGCCTCTTTTGGTGCTTCTAGAACGATAGAGGCGCCTCTGTGTCCCTGTCATTTCACAAGTCAAATTATTTGTCATTTTTTCTAAATATAAAATTAGCATTTCGATAATTCAATTTTCATGTCTCGGCATTGCTTGAAGTGCCATGGCATTCCATAAAGTCAAAATAAAAAATTTGCCTTTTTAAAACAAAAATTTGCCCCCTTTTTTTTTGCATTGTCTGGGTACTTAGCTTAGCCATGTCTAAGATTCCGCTGAAGATCTCGGATAATGTCAAATGGAAATAATTAGTCCATCTTTTGTGAGCCACATGGTCATTGGTGCCATTCTTTGCCAAGGTCAAATTATTGTTTTTTTTCTAAATGAAACAAGATTTTCGAGCAGTCCTTTTGCCATTTTCCGTGCTTGCCATGGCGTCATCCAAGATTTCATTTTTGTCTCCATGACCCCCTAGTTATCTTTACTATTATAAAAGAAGGAATTGGTGGTTGGTGCGGCCTCTTCCACCCTTCTCACCTCTCTTGACAAAAAAAGATATTTTGTCTGACGTGTGGACCCACTCACCCCTCCCACGTCCGCACGCTTTGCCTCCCCACCCCCACGAACCCATGCGCTTCTCCCCCTGATTTCTCCCTCGCCTCCTCCCCTCCCTCCTCCGTCTGCATGTTCTAAAAAACTTTATCACCTGTTATCAGAACATATAAGAACATATAGTATGATCACATTTTAAAATTTGTAGTAACGCACGGGCATTCAGCTAGTGTTTAAATAGAAAAATGAAACGCTTGGTCCTTCAATTAATTTCTGAAAGGAGATTTTTTCTTATATACTCTCTATTTTTAAAAAATCTAGCACTTTTGAACAATTTTTGCATACCAAGCTCATTCACATTGATGTTTTCACCCCATCCATCACAGTGATCGAACCTGGGTTTGGCTTAACCGCACTCCAACGCCTCCTCCGTTGGGAACTCATCTACCAATGGGGAGAGAAGAATATGATCCGATCAACCTTTTCTCGCGTTGCTGCTGCACATCTTGTCTCTTTCGTTGTCCGTGATCTCTGATCCTGTATCTTCTTTTATTATCGTATGATGATATGATAACTAAAGCGTCTGTGATCTAAAATCGGTGCAAAATCCACATGGAAAGATGTGAATTCCTCGGCGCTGGTCACCGAGGCGGCTTCGCTTGGTTAGCTAGCTGCTCTAAACAACAAGCACTTCTCTCCCCATGCGTCATGCGTGAGTGAGTTTTCCAATCAAGTTCACGTTTATGCCTGCCAAGTGATGCGCGTGGACAGTCTCGCACCCTTTGGACTCAGGGTCGACGAAGTCGGCGGCGAGACGAAACTGTGATGTGCATGGGCTGTCCCCCACCCTTCGGATTTGACGTCGATGAAGTCGGCGGCGAGATAAAACTGGAGCGCGCATGACCCGTCCCCCACCTTCGAATTCGCGGTCGACGAAAGCGGTGGCGAGACAAAACTCTGAGGCACGCGTTCCGTCCCGCATCCTTCGGACTCAGGGTCGACAAAGGTGGCTACGAGACGAAGACTTGCTGGCGTGCTTGGCCCATCCCCCACTCTTCAAACAAGGTGTCGATGAAGTCGGCGGTGAGACGAATCCTTGCACGTATGCATGTATGACCACAAGGTGGTTGGACAAAACGTCTATAACTACGAGGTGGTTGGACAAAGTCTCAAAGTTGGTGATGGAGACACGCTCCTTCCCGCACACCCATCAGACTTGGAGTCGACGAAGTCCCTTCGGACTTGGCGTCGATGAAGTTGGTGGTGAGAGGAAACTAACATGCGCGGTCCGTCCCCCACCTTCGGATTCGCGATCGACAAAGTCGATGGCGAGGTGAAGCTCTGAAGCACATGTTCCATCCTGCACCCTTCGGACTCGGGGTTGATGAAGTCAGTGGCGAGACGGAACTATGGGGCGTGTAGGCCATCCCCAACGCTTCGGACTTGACATCGACGAAGTCAATGGCGAGATGAAACTGGAGCGAACGCGACCCATCCCCCACCTTCGGACTAGGCGTTGATGAAGTCGGCAGCGAGACAAAACTGATGTGCGCGCAGCTCATCCACCACCTTCGAACTAGCAGTCGACGAAGGCAACGACGAGATGAAGTTCTGAGGTATACATTCCGTTCCGCACCCTTCGAACTCGGGGTTGACGAAGGTGACGCAGAGATGAAGCTCCGACGCGCACGAGTTGCCCCTTGTCAATAAGGGAGAGGTTTCACACGGTAGTCGTAAGTTCTTCTACGACCACTCCTTAGTCGTAATTTCTACAACCACTCCTTAGTCGTAAGCTTTTCTACGACCACCTAGTTGTAAGTTGTTCTGCAACCACCTTGTGGTCGTGGATTTTCCGCAACAAGCCTATCTCCGACTGGCTTATCTACGATGACCTAATACGTCATGGGTCCATCTGACAAGGTGATTATAATGTGCATTTATCCTTAATAACCGTGCATGATCTCTCTCTGATAATAACCGCCGCACGACGAATATGCCTTCACGTCTCTCTAACAATAACTTTCATCGGACGGTTATCGCCTGAAACGTTGAGGTGTCTTTTGGCACAGGACAACGCCCACCACTTCGCTAACTATATAAAGGTTGACGTCGGATAGAAGAGGAGATCAGAGGGGATTAGATCAGATCAGACATAGTGCAAGGAATTTTCGTATTACTCTCTCAGTTGTACCAATTCTCTGAGCAATAGACACATAGAAAGTAGGGTTATTATTCTCCCAAGAGAAGGCCCGAACCTGTATAAAAATTCATGTATCTCTACTCTGTGTGGTCACAGTCCATGTCTTCAACAACTTCCTCCAAATCTAAGAAATCATACGTAAGATCGGTATTAAAACAGAGACAAGGGGCAATAAATTAAGAAAACATATGTAGCAAGCTACTTGGGATGGATGGGTGTGGCAAGTGCCAACGACATGAGCTCAAAGCAGGTGGTAGCGGCGGTTAATCCTAGTTTCTTTGCATCGGATGGGATGGATAGATTTGGTAGGGCAAGACGTTCTAGTGACCATCCGACCACTGTTGTTATGAGCACGGTAGCCGGAGGAGGAAGGGACAGAGGAGTTGGCTGATGGTGGCCTTGGGGCTTGGAAGTTGTTGCCATGACCTCAGGATGCGCTGTCACTGTTTATCGCTCTCCACTATGCAATTTGGGAAGCCTCCTCACCTCTACCCTAGGGTAGAGTAGAAGTCGTGTCAGCACGTTCCACCACGTGTCAGGTCAAACCGTGCTTAGGCTGTGCCGGGTTGGCCCAAAGGGCTGGCTGTGCTTTGGGCTAGCCTAGAAAAGCACGGCCCGTCTCTCACCTCTAGTGTGGAGGAAGAAATTTGTGGATGTTGTAGTGACACGTGGGGTTGAGCATCCGATTTTTTTTTCCTTGTGTCGAACGCCCGAGCACAAGAAATTCCCTTTTAACAATAGGATCAAAATCAAACCCACGTCTCAAAGCTAGTTCAAAAGCCAGAAAATTTGGCCTATAATTAACAAAAAAATCATACAATTTGCTAATAGCAAAACAGAATAATTTTGTTCCACAGCCCGATTACCCTGATCCAAACCTTGGCCGGGCTCAGACTTGATTATCGGCCCGTCCTAACTCGCCGGCCGAAATATTTCATGCGGTTTATTTTTCGGCAAAAGTGTAAACTCTTCTCCCGCTCCCGTCCATGGCCGGTTAGTACGCTCTCTTCTCCCTCCTCAGTCCTCACAGGTTCACACTACTACGCGCGCGCGCTTGAATGGATCACTATAAGCTAAGCTCCTTTTTTCACTACCACCAGCTCGACACCTTCAATGGGCTGCCGCCGCGCTCCTCCTCCTCCTCTTCCTTGCCGCCGGTGCAGCGGCAGAGGCTGGGCGGAGGGAGGTGGTGACCTCGCCGCACGGCGCCGTGGCGGCGGACGACGGGCGGTGCTCCAGGATCGGGCGCGACGCGCTCCGCGACGGCGGCAACGCCGTGGACGCGGCGGTCGCCACGTCGCTCTGCCTCGGCGTCGTCAGCCCCGCGTCCAGCGGGGTCGGCGGAGGAGCCTTCATGCTCGTCAGGCTCGCCGACGGCACCTCCGTGGCGTACGACTCCCGGGAGACTGCGCCTCTGGCCGCCTCCAAGGTGAGTAAACCAAAGCGCCGTCGTGCGCCTTTACGTGCCTCTATTCCGTTTAATCACATGATTTAAGACTGATAGGGTGTGCCAGTGCCTACTAGTACGCAAATTTACATGGTTTTAGACTCCTACGAAATTGGGAAAGCCAAAAGGAATCCAAGTTCGGCGTAGATCCTGATAGATGTTACAATACAAACAATCGTGCCCTGATCAATTAGTATTCTTTTGTCAGTCCAGTAATGTACAAGAACAACAAGATCTGTCTGCTACTGGTAGTCAGTTTGCTGTTTGTCTATTTAACCACCCTGCCATCCAATTATATGAACTGCAAACAGAAAGGGCTGTGATTCAGTGGTCCCAAAGTTATCCGCATGGCTCCTTAAAGCAAAGTGCTAGCAGAAATTAGCTTTTTTGATAGCATGGCCAAGTCTTGATCCAAGTTGTGTCATTTTGAGCAAGTGTTTTCTTCAGTCAATGACAGTTCGAGTTTTATCCAGAACTGTCCTCATGTTGGAAAATTTGCACAATCTTGTGTGCATAGTATTCCCTATGTTAGTTCCTCCTTATGCTACTGTCATTGCCATTTTGCTCAAAAAGAAAAACGAATGAACGGACACTAGAGATCTCAACTGTGCATTCAGGACATGTTTGGTGGCAATGCAACGCTTAAAGCAAGGGGTGCTCTCTCCATAGGAGTTCCAGGGGAAATCGCAGGCCTATATGAGGCATGGAAACGCCACGGCAAGCTTCCATGGAAGAGGTTAGTGATGCCGGCTGCAAAGCTCGCCCGGGCATTCAGAGTATCACCGTATCTGCGAATGCAGATGGAAGCAACTAGAGACGGCATTCTCAATAATAAGGGAATACGAGGTGTATATACCTCGAACGGGGATATCCTTAAGGTTGGAGACGTATGTCGCAACACTAAGCTTGCAAGAACACTGAAGGCTGTCGCGGAAAAAGGGCCGGACGTGTTTTACAAAGGCTCGGTTGGTGATCAGCTGGTGAAGGATATTAAGGAAGTTGGAGGAATCATAACGATGGAAGATTTGGAGAAATATCAAGTTAAGGTGCGGCGGCCAATTTCAGATGATGTAATGGGGCTTACAGTATTAAGCATGCCACCTCCTTCAGCCGGTGGTGCTGGACTGATGCTTGTAAGTTTTCGTCTTAAAATCCTGTTTATTGTTCTTCGTTAGCAATCTCCTTTTGCTTGAAGTGATGCATTTTTCCTTATGTACTGTTTTGTCGACCTGAAGATATCAGAAATGGAGAAAAAAGAAGAGAAGAACAAATGAAAGAAAGCTAGTTGTTTCTTATTTTCCGAAAAGTGAACAAAATGTTTCTTTAAGAATATAAGCATGCATGCTTGGATCTACTGCTTTGGATTATTGCAACAGTTATGCATTGTAACACCTTGACAGTGTAGTGCGATTCTAGTCCCACTTATCATATTTGATGGGCGCATATCACATATTGTTGCAAATAATGCACAGAAAAATAGAGACAAGAGATACGAAATTTTTACGTTAAAAACTCTTGCGGAAAAAAACCACGAACGCTCGAAGGCAAATCATTATAACGAGGAGAGTTTATAATAGAGCGCTTGCTTTTGAACACACCTCTTCTTATAAACTACTGGGGTACATATATAGTGCGAGAAAAAAGAGTACTACACGAAGAGCAAATCGAATCAGAGTCGGTTGCTGCAGATTGACACCACATCTAATACAACTGTGGAGAGTTTACACAGAAAAATAGAGACAAGAGACACAATTTTTTTACATGAAAAACCCTTACAGGAAAAAAAAACACAGGCACTCGAAGGCAAATCACTATAATGAGGAGAGTTTACAATGGAGCGCTTTCTCTTGAGCACACATCTTCCTATAAACTACTGGGGTACATATATAGTGCGAGGGAAAAGAGTTCCACACGGAGAGAAAATCGAATCAGAGTCGATTGCTACAGATTGACACCACGTCTGATACAACCTGTGTATGCACCTGTCATGCCACGTCTGGCATAAGACGATGAAATGTCCTACACGAAAACGGTACGAATTCGGATCAACTTTAACACATATAATGCTTTTATGAGATAGATAAACACACAGTAACAGCACTGTCAGGTGAAGTGGTCTCATTTTGATTTTCAAGGAAAAGTAAACATTATGAATGCTATCATGCTTTTATTGGGTAATAGAACCGGTTGAAATATCATTATCTTGCCGAATTCTTAACATTGATAAATACATGGAATTCCTTGGAAAAATGAACACACGCAATCCAACCGATTTCATCATATTTTTCCTGTTATTATCCTGACACTTTTGTTTACTTAATGAATAGGTTTTGAATATCCTTTCTCAGTATGGAATTCCTTCTGGTTTTGCCGGCTCTCTTGGGATTCATCGCCTTATGGAATCGTTGAAACATTATTTTGCAATAAAGATGAAACTTGGTGATCCTGACTTCGTAAATGTTAGTGAAGTTGTCTCTGATATGCTGTCTCCAAAATTTGCTTCTGAGCTGAAGAAAACCATTAATGATAATATGACATTTGCCCCTAAGCATTATGGTGGAAGGTAAATAGCTTTTTAATATTTTTATTTACTGTTCGAGTGAAAATACCAAAAACATCCCATGTTTGTGTCTGATTTTTGAAGGTAAAAGAACTGCAACACATCAATCACATTCACAAGTGTGCAATTCTTTTTTTAAAAAGAAGACTTTTTCTTGCTATGTATGTTTTCATCTAGTCTTGTTATACTTTTAATCGACATGTCCTGTACTGGTGCTTCAATTATTGAAGAAATGGATGATGCATTACTATATGTCTTAAACTAGCCTTGTAGATTTTGTAATCTGAAGGAACTCTAAACAAATAGCCTTTTCCCGTATGAAATTTATAAAGACAGTTATCTTCTATATTTTCTAGATAGTGTCTTGAACCATAAAGATTCTATGTGGGTCTATACGAAACCCGGATCATACGATCCTCCTGGATGATTTGAGCCTGAAGTTCTTTGTGCATTATTTCAGCAGTTCTTTGAGTTCCTTCTTTCCTCATTCAGTACTACAGTATTTGCAACGAAGTGTACAAGGACAAACCGTACTAATCACGAAAAACTTGCATTTCAGGTGGGATATCCTTCAGGACCACGGAACCAGTCACCTGTCCATCGTCGATGGCGAGAGGAATGCTGTTTCGATGACTAGCACTGTCAACGCTTACTTCGGATCCCTAATTCTGTCCCCAAGCACAGGCGTTTTGCTCAACAACGAGATGGACGACTTCTCCATGCCGGCAAACACGTCTGCCAACTCTCCACCCCCAGCTCCCGCCAATTTCATTAGCCCTCTGAAACGCCCTCTCTCTTCTATGAGTCCAACCATAGTTCTCAAGGTACAACTACTGCATCGCGGAAGTTCAGAAGCTGTGGAATGAGTTCCTGAAGAATCTCTGGAAGTTGCGGTTTTCTGTAAAGATTCTGATCGATTTATTTGTCCTGTATCATCTCTCGTAGGATGGGAAGCTGAAGGCCGCAGTTGGCGCCAGTGGTGGAAGCATGATTCCGGCGGGAACAATAGAAGTATTTCTCAATCATTTCGCTAAGAACATGGATCCGTTATCTTCTGTCATGGCGCCACGAGTGTATCATCAGGTCCCATGCTTAAATCTCTCATTGTTTGATTCGTCTCATTCATACACAGGTGGAGCCTCTCCATTCTGCAACTCCGAAACCTGTCACCGAGGTGTCTGTTCTTTAAACTCTTCTGAGCTTGGTTTTGCTTGCCATGGCTGCAGCTGATCCCGAACGTGGTTCAGTACGAGAACTGGACGACGGTGCTCGGCGACCACTTCGAGCTCGACGCCGCGACGAGAGCTGACCTGCGGAAGAAAGGCCACGTCCTGGCGCCGCTCGCCGGGGGCACCATAAGCCAGCTCGTGGTGCACAACGTGGAGCGCTACGGTGACCTGACCGCCGTGAGCGACCCGAGGAAAGGCGGCTTCCCGGCCGGCTACTGAACTAGCCCGACGCAGCGATGATTCATGCATGGCGACTCAGGATGAGTCACTGTGGTTGTGACTTGTGATCAGTTCGCTACACGGATTTGTTCTTGTATTTGATTCATGGACAAATTTGTACACGTCAGCACGTCACCCTGTTAGGTCAAACAAGCATATGAATAACGCATTTAAGCATTTTTTTTAGCGACCGTTTTTGTCACCTTCAGCATTGAGCCATGAATCCAAAATTTTGCTTCGGCGAAACTTTCAGCCTTTTTTTCAGGACATCGAAAGTGCGAAAGAATAACGAGCACCTGTGACTGACAGGTGGGTCACAGATCTATTAGTCCTGAAACATTTTAGGATATTTTTTTTCTTGAAACGGAATTTCGGTCATCGTTACATGGGCCGGCCAACTACAGAAACGGATCGGCCACATCGGCAGGCCATTGGAGAGAGAATCCAAGACAAAATCACATCGAGTTTGACCCCGAAGGACTAATTCGATCCCTTCGATTCGCAGATCCGACCATGTGTACCGCCGAGTGGCAGCCAAACGAATCTTCACCTGCCACTCGTGGTCTCATGGATAATAATGCAGGCAAACCTGGATGTGGCCTCGTGTATATCCAGGCATCCAGCTTATATGCGCGTCGTTCAGCCTTTTTTTTCCCTTCATTTTTTGTGTTCTCGTCTCGCGTCCAAATTATGCGTAGTGCAGCTTATTCCATCGTGTATATATGACTCATGAATCACAAGCGTCAAATCATGCGTAAAGCAGTGTGAAGTGTGAGCCAACCAATAACGCTGGCGTGAGGGCGCCATGGATGGACGAATCTTTTCCTCTCGGTTTCGTTTCTCTCAAATTGTCAATTGTGACATATCTTTTTTGAAACAGGTCAATTGTGACATATCGTACTCAGGTTCAGTTATATATCTCAGCTACCCCTCTCTCTCTATAGAGCACCATACACAAAGCGATTTTTAGTTACTAAGAGCTGAGAGAGAGAGAGATGGCCTCGATAATAGGAGGGCACTTCGTGGAGACCTACATGCTGAAGAAGGCGTGCAGGGAGAGGATGAGTGCAATGGAGGCGGCGGCGGCGGAAGGGCAGAGCGGCGGCGGCTCCGGCAAGGCCAAGCGTGCTAGGGGAGGGCTACCGAGGCTGGTGATAAAGAAGAAGGTGTATCCCGATGGCTTAGAAGCTCCGAGGAGAAGCTCGGCCAACTGACCAAATGGGTCTTTTCTTGTGAGCATCAGTCTACAGATTAGTGGTAAGGGAAGTGGATTCAGAGATGAAAGTATTTGTTGTACACTACGCGGTTTCAGCAAATATTTAAATAAATTTTTAGAATTATAAATAAGTAATAAAATATGTTTCCAACATAGATTAAATAGCAAGAACAATATTAAAATAATTCCAAGATCATAAATCTCTTCCAAGTCATTTAAATATGAAATCATGCTTAACAGTTCTGCTGAAAATAATGGACAATTAGCATAATACTCAAATTGTTATTTGTTTTTTGTACTCAGTTGCCGGGCTGCTATTGTTTTAAATAAGGCCTCATTGCTATGGTGATCTAAATCTAATCAATGATTAAAAAGACGATATCTAGATATTCTGTGGTTTTGAGCTAAATTTTTTATCACAATAATCAATTGCAATTCAAGCTAATTAAACAAGTAATAAATTGCACTACCAGATGCTATGCTATGATAATTAAGCCACTAAAACAGTGAGCATATAAATATAACAATAGGAGATTATAGCTTTGGCAAGAATAGGACAGTAACAACAATTGCTAAAAAAACTCATTAACTAGCAAAACATCATAAAAAGCCATCTTAATCTTATATAGACCGTTAATCCTCATCGAGCAAATAATTATCCCACTTATTATTATGCAATATCTCCCAGAACTAGTGAACACGATTATCAACCACTAAAGTACACTCAAACGGCTCATAATTGCACAATAATAACAAGTGCCAAATGCAACTTGCAAGGAGGTAACACTCTAAGCCGTCTAGAAAGCAGTAAACACACAACTAGGTACGTGTCGAAAACGTTGTCTTAGAAAACCTATTGTTACCATTTGCAACATGACGTGGTTCTCGGAGATACAAAGCTACCCACATGAGCCGGCTCACACCATGGTCATGAGGTCAAGGTTCAAAGAATGGCGCATAAGATCAGTATCTAACATCGACCGGTACAAGGCTAGTCGAAGCACCACACATAGTTGTAGCCGAAACCACAACAGTTACGGCCAAAACCAACACAAACCACCGCACCAACAGTGAGCATAGCGATGCACCACCAGCGTCTCCACAGCCCACCAGCACAAGCTGGTACAACGCTGAGACGCCGCGAGAAATTGTCGCCACCGTTGCCTTGACCAAACGCAAGGTAGAGGTCACCGTCACCACTGAGACTCGACCCCTTGGCTTCGCCTTCACCGAAGCATAGCACACTGATGATAAAGCGTGTGTATGGCTCCGGGTTGCTAGAGATGAGGAAACGAGCCGAGTCGTCGCCGGAGATCAAAACCCTAGGACTAGAGCTCCGTTTAGATGGAAGGAAAAAGAGAGTTGGGGAAGCTCGATTGGATCTGAGGTGTAGAGAGGAGGGATCCATACCGGTTAAAAAGAGGAGGAGAGAAGCTGCACCGCCATCTGTCATGCCGATTTCACCGGAGAGAGGTGGAGATCCATCTCCATGATCCCACATAGGCCTCCACACCCTCAAGCCATAGCCGGCCCGAGCTAGCCTCCCTCTCCTTATCCCTTCTTCCTCTGACTGACAAGGGAGGCCCTCTCTCTCTCTTTTCTTTAAATCCAAAACAAACTGGAACTCCCCAAAATGCCCTCTCGTTCAACAGTATTTGTTATGCAAGAGCGAGACTGCACACATATGCATGCAGATGCTTAGACTTTGGAAGTTTAGTTTGGAAGGACAACATTGTATGGGTGAAACTTTAGCATGCATGGCGTCTGATATTTGTGTGAGCTGCTACTCGCAAGTAACTGCTTTGTTTTCGAGGCGTCTGGAGTTGCATATATATGTAGTTGTGTAACTCTGTTTCTGTACCTACTTATCAGTTGATACCAGTCTGATACCAATATTTGAGTTTTGAAGAAGAAAGTTTTCGGTTCTCACGTGTGTGTGTATATATAAAGAAGAAGAAGAAGAAGAAGAAGAAGAAGAAGAATTATTTCCAATCATCTCAACAAAATCATGCCCGTCGATCGTAGGATAGAACATTGGTTAATGACTGCTGATCTATAGTTGGTCACAAAAAGTACCAGTTCAAATTGCTGCCTTCCTCAGAATCTCGAGGCAGGGGCGCAGCCGCGCAGGCGGCTGCCTCATAATCAATCATTTGCCAAGAAGACGCATGCGGAGCAGTTCCCGCTCGACGACCAAGAAAATATTATGCTGGTTCTCTTTAACTTATGATTTATGAATTTCCTTGAATAAACAAATAGTACAGCTTCTTCGTCGCTATGTCGAAGCGGCTTATCGAGATAGTATTTTCGAAACGGCTCATTTGTATTCAGTTGGTTCATACAAATACTTATAATATAATTAAAAACCATAAACCATAACTATAAGAAATAAGTCCTAGCCGAAAAGAATCGACCAGAAACCATTAGTTCACCTGCCGTCTTCTGCTTGGTAACTGTAATTCCGTATGGAAATAACAGCTCCTTATGAACCAGTTCTTGCTTCTTAGCAGTAATGGCGTATGCATCGCTTTGCTTGCATCAGAAAGACCTGCGCATTCGACACGTTTCTACTAGCGAGTGGCAGCTGCCGTCGCAATTCCAGCACCGTCAATGGTGGCTCGGTTAGGTATCGCAGGCACACAGATATTTCCATCGACCTCCAATATCAGCTACGACTTCAGCAGCCAAGTTTCTTCCTCTGTTCGCGAGCTGTGCATAGCCTTCACAATCCCACTCACGCATGCAGCGTCGAGCACTCCACCGTATGTACGTACGTAGCGTCTTCCGATGTACTAGCACAAGGAAAGGAAGTTTCTCGCGCCGGGTCCCTCCAAGACGAAGAGCGACAGCACAGTTAACTCCAAGTCAAGCCTTTCACCATCGATCTCAGCATGCGCCAATGACTGCACATTTCGTAGGGTCGTGGCAATGGCATTCACCAACCCCGCGGTCAAGAGGGCAGAAACTACACGCCAATTTACCTGCCTTGGTTACCAAGTTTGCTCCTCTATGTACGCGTGTATGCTAATATACATCTGTTACCACACTTCTCAGGCAACAGGTACACTCAGACACAGCTGCACGGGAGAGACAGTACTCAGAGAGGAGAGCGAGCTAGAGAGAGAATATGGCATCCATGATAGCAGGGGACTTCGCGGAGGCCTACGTGCTGAAGAATGCTTGCAAGGAGAAGGTGAGGAGGGCCGAAGCAAACGCCGGCGAGGCGGAGGCGGCGGAAGGAAAGAAGAAGGCCAGCGATGGAGCGTCGGAAAAGAAGACGCCTGAAGCCAGCAAGGGAGACGGGGAGGCCGGCTTGATTGGGCTGGTGAAGAAGAAGGTGCATCCAAAAGTTGATCCAAGTGGAGCTTCTTCTTGAGCTACTGCTAGTAGGTTCCTCGTTGGTCCAACTTAGGTCAGGGTGTTGCACTTAGAAGACACTTGCGAGTGTGCAAGCGTGCGTTGAAACTTCTATCTTGAAGTCTGCTACTGGTGTGTGCTAAGATTGTATCTCTGGTTTGCTTGTCTTTTTGTCTTCTCGAGTAAGGAGTGTAAGTGTGTGTAACTATGCTGATGTATCAGCTTGTTTAGTTATTTAATTTGGTTATTTGCTAAAAGCAAAAAAGATTTTTTTTGGAGGGGGAGATTTTTTTTTGGAGGAGGGGGAGAATTCATGACCGTTAGATCTCTAATACAATGGTCATAAATCTAGATGGTAGTTAGAAAGAAAATAACCGGGTGATATTTATCAACACCCAAGCAAAAAAGGCCAAAGAAGGATAAAGGTCCTTTGGCATGGCTTGACTTGACTTCTCTCCTCGAGAAGCGAAACTCCCAAACAGTCAGCTTCTCTCCGGTAGGAAGCCAAAAGCCAGTTGCCACGCTTCCCATGGCTTTTGCAGGATTGGTTTAGCTCTTTGCCATTGGTGTTGTTCAAAATTACAAAGCCCATACCGGTATAAAGCAATCCCCACCTCTTACTATTCCACCCGCCAACACATCAATGTCTCGTTGCAAACATCTTTGCTTGGCGCTAGGGTTTGCACCCAGTGCCTCCACCGGATCTCCGCCGTCCATGTCGCTCGTGACCTTCTCCATCCTTCGCCTCGGTCTCGCCGCATCTCCGCCATCCGCCTTGTAATATTCGAAACCGATCCTTCTAAAGACCCATTTGTGAATTTAGAAAAGGATATAAAGAAAAGCAATTGGGGATGAAAAGGAAATTTCTATTCGATCCCTTGATTGAGTCGGTCACGAGATGGGCTTGGGCTAAGCCTTTTTAAGGGAGAGAAGGGGTGGGAGGAGTCACCATAAAACCATAGCACAACCTCCTATCACCCGTAAGCCTATGCCAACGTTGTGCCCTAGTCGCCACGCCACCACGCCCGAGCACATCACTTGTTGCTATTACCATTGCTTCATTGTTGCTGATTTTTCTTCTCCCGTGTGTTGTGCGGTTGCCGATGCATGCATGTGTGCGTGTATGTAGCCAGCTGCAGCTACCTTTGGTGTAGTTGCTAGCTTGTGCAATCTAGGCCTTCACGAAGCATAGCACACTGATGATAAAGCCGTGTGTATGGCTCCGGGTTGCTAGAGATGAGGAAACGAGCCGAGTCGTCGCCGGAGATCAAAACCCTAGGACTAGAGCTCCGTTTAGATGGAAGGAAAAAGAGAGTTGGGGAAGCTCAATTGGATCTAAGGTGTAGAGAGGAGGGATCCAGGCCGGTTAAAAAGAGGAGGAGAGGAGCTGCACCGCCATCTGTCATGCCGATTTCACCGGAGAGAGGTGGAGATCCATCTCCATGATCCCACATAGGCCTCCACACGCTCAAGCCATAGCCGGCCCGAGCTAGCCTCCCTCTCCTTATCCCTTCTTCCTCTCGATCGACAAGGAGGCCCTCTCTCTTTTTCTTTAAATCCAAAACAAGCTGGAACTCATAAAATGCCCTCTCGTTCAACAAGATTTGTTATGCAAGAGCTTGTTGCACACATATGCATGCGAGATGCTTAGACTTTGGAAGTTTAGTTTGGAAGGACAACATTGTATGGGTGAAACTTTAGCATGCATGGCGTCGATATTTGTGTGAGTTGCTACTCGCAAGTAACTGCTTTGTTTTCGAGGCGTCTGATAAACTTTAGCATGCATGGCGTCTGATATTTGTGTGTTGCTGCTACTGCAAATAAGCGCTTTGTTTTCGAGGCGTCCGGAGTTGCATATATATGTAGTTGTGTAACTCTGTTTCTGTACCTACTTATCAGTTGATACCAGTCTGATACCAATATTTGAGTTTTGAAGAAGAAAGTTTTCGGTTCTCACGTGTGTGTGTATATAAAGAATAAGAAGAAGAAGAAGAAGAAGAAGAATTATTTCCAATCATCTCAACAAAATCATGCCCGTCGATCGTAGGATAGAACATTGGTTAATGATGGCGATCTATAGTTGGTCACAAAAGTACCAGTTCAAATTCTCGCCTTCCTCGAATCTCGAGGCGGTAGCGCCGTGCAGGCGGCTGCCTCATAATCAATCAATCACCGCCAAGAAGACTGCGGAACAGTTCCCTGCTTCGACCCGAAGAAAATATTATGCTGGTTCTCTTTAACTTATGATTTATGAATTTCCTTGAATAAACAAATAGTACAGCTTCTTCGTCGCTATGTCGAAGCGGCTTATCGAGATAGTCTTTTCGAAACGGCTCATTTGTATTCAGCTGGTTCATACAAATACTTATAATATGATCAAAAACCATAAACCGTAACTATAAGTAATAAGCCGTAGCCAAAAAGAATCGACCAGAAACCATTAGTTCACCTGCCGTCTTCTGCTTGGTAACGTAATTCCGTATGGAAATAACGACTCCTTATGAACCGTTCTTGCTTCTTAGCGATAATGGCGTATGCATCGCTTTGCTTGCATCGAAAGACCTGCGCATTCGACACGTTTCTACTAGCGAGTGGCATTGCCGTCGCAATTCCAAAGACCGTCAATGGTGGCTCGGTTAGGCATCGCAGCGCACGAGATATTTCCATCGACCTCCAATATCGCCTCGACTTGATGACCAAGTTTCTTCCATTGTCACGAGGTGTACATAGCCTTCACAATCCCACTCACGCATGCGTCGACTCGAGCACTCCACCGTATGTACGTATGTAGCGTCTTCCGATGTACTAGCACAAGGAAGTATCTCACCGGGTCCCTCAAGACGATTGTTCTTTTCGCCTCTGACTTATGGCTTTTGGCTAAAATTTTTGAATTTTGGTACATTTACGGTCTGATTACGGAGAGACAGATCATCACTTACGATTTTGACAGGTACAATGTTGGGCTTTTAACGTGTAGTTCGTTTAACCTGTAGACCTCATTTTGAGAAAATACTTCGTTTAAAAATTAGGTACTGTAGCAAAAGCCAAAAGCCGTCGATTTCGGAGGAAAAGAACAGGCCCGAAGAGCGACAGCACAGTTAACTCCAAGTCAAGCCTTTCACCATCGATCTCAGCATGCGCCAAGAAATGGCTGACTAATGACTGCACATTTCGTAGGGTCGTGGCAATGGCATTCACCAACCCCGCGGTCAAGAGGGCAGAAACTACACGCCAATTTACCTGCCTTGGTTACCAAGTTTGCTCCTCTATGTAGCGTGTATGCTAATATACATCTGTTACCACACTTCTCGTGCAATGGTACACTCGACACACTGCACGGAGAGGCAAGACTCGAGAGGGGAGCGAGCTAGAGAGAATATGGCATCCATGATAGCGGGGGACTTGGCGGAGGCCTACGTCTTTGAAGAATGCTTGCAAGGAGAAGGTGAGGAGGGTCAAGCAAGCAAGCGGAGGCGGAGGCGGCGGCGGCGGAAGGAAAGAAGAAGGCCGGTGATGGGCGTCGGAAGAAGGCGCTGAAGCCAAGCAAGGGAGGCGGGAGGCCGGCTTGATTGGGCAGTGAAGAAGAAGGTGCATCAAAAGTTGATCCAAGTGGAGCTTCTTCTTGAGCTCTGCTAGTAGGTTCCTCGTTGGTCCAACTTAGGTCGGTGTTGCACTTAGAAGACACTTGCGAGTGTGCAAGCGTGCGTTGAAACTTCTATCTTGAAGTCTCACTCTTGGTGTGTGCTAAGATTGTATCTCTGGTTTGCTTGTCTTTTTGTCTTCTCGAGTAAGGAGTGTAAGTGTGTGTAACTATGCTGATGTATCAGCTTGTTTAGTTATTTAATTTGGTTATTTGCTAAAAGCAAAAAAGATTTTTTTTGGAGGGGGAGATTTTTTTTTGGAGGAGGGGGAGAATTCATGACCGTTAGATCTCTAATACAATGGTCATAAATCTAGATGGTAGTTAGAAAGAAAATAACCGGGTGATATTTATCAACACCCAAGCAAAAAAGGCCAAAGAAGGATAAAGGTCCTTTGGCATGGCTTCAGCTTCGGCTTCTCTCCTCGAGAAGCCAGAAACTCCCCCAAACAGTCAGCTTCTCTCCAGCCGGAAGCCAAAAGCCAGTTGCCACGCTTCCCATGGCTTTTGCAGGATTGGTTTAGCTCTTTGCCATTGGTGTTGTTCAAAATTACAAAGCCCATACCAGGTATAAAAACAGAAATCCCCACCTCTTACTATTCCACCCGCCAACACATCAATGTCTCGTTGCAAACATGCTGCGGCGGCGCTAGGGTTTGCACCCCCAGGCTGCCTCCACCTGGATCTCCGCCGTCCATGTCGCTCGTGACCTTCTCCATCCTTCGCCTCGGTCTCTGCCTGCATCTCCGCCATCCGCACTGTAATATTCCGAAACCGATCCTTCTAAAGACCCATTTGTGAATTTAGAAAAGGATATAAAGAAAACAGAATTGGGGGATGAAAAGGGAAATTTCTATTCGATCCCTTGATTGAGTCGGTCACAGATGGGCTTGGGCTAAGCCTTTTTAAGGGGAGAGAAGGGGTGGGAGGGAGTCACCATAAAACCATAGCACAACCTCCTATCACCCCGTAAGCCTATGCCAACGTTGTGCCCTAGTCGCACGCCACCACGACCCGAGCACATCACTTGTTGCTATTACCATTGCTTCCGCTGTTGCTGATTTTTCTTCTCCCCGTGTGTTGTGCGGTTGCCGATGCATGCATGTGTGCGTGTATGTAGCCGCTGCAGCTACCTTTGGTGTAGTTGCTAGCTTGTGCAATCTAGGCCTTCACCGAAGCATAGCACACTGATGATAAAGCCGTGTGTATGGCTCCGGGTTGCTAGAGATGAGGAAACGAGCCGAGTCGTCGCCGGAGATCAAAACCCTAGGACTAGAGCTCCGTTTAGATGGAAGGAAAAAGTGAGTTGGGGAAGCTCAATTGGATCTAAGGTGTAGAGAGGAGGGATCCAGGCCGGTTAAAAAGAGGAGGAGAGGAGCTGCACCGCCATCTGTCATGCCGATTTCACCGGAGAGAGGTGGAGATCCATCTCCATGATCCCACATAGGCCTCCACACGCTCAAGCCATAGCCGGCCCGAGCTAGCCTCCCTCTCCTTATCCCTTCTTCCTCTGACTGACAAGGGAGGCCCTCTCTCTCTTTTTTCTTTAAATCCAAAACAAACTGGAACTCCGCAAAATGCCCTCTCGTTCAACAGTATTTGTTATGCAAGAGCTTGACTGCACACATATGCATGCAGATGCTTAGACTTTGGAAGTTTAGTTTGGAAGGACAACATTGTATGGGTGAAACTTTAGCATGCATGGCGTCTGATATTTGTGTGAGCTGCTACTCGCAAGTAACTGCTTTGTTTTCGAGGCGTCTGATAAACTTTAGCATGCATGGCGTCTGATATTTGTGTGAGCTGCTACTCGCAAGTAACTGCTTTGTTTTCGAGGCGTCTGGAGTTGCATATATATGTAGTTGTGTAACTCGTTTGCACCTACTTATCAGTTGATACCAGTCTGATACCAATATTTGAGTTTTGAAGAAGAAAGTTTTCGGTTCTCACGTGTGTGTGTATATAAAGAAGAAGAAGAAGAAGAAGAAGAAGAAGAAGAATTATTTCCAATCATCTCAACAAAATCATGCCCGTCGATCGTAGGATAGAACATTGGTTAATGACTGCTGATCTATAGTTGGTCACAAAAAGTACCAGTTCAAATTGCTGCCTTCCTCAGAATCTCGAGGCAGGGGCGCCGCCAGGCGGCTGCCTCATAATCAATCATTGCCGATGAAGCCATGCGGAACAGTTCCCTGCTTCGACCCGAAGAAAATATTATCTTGGTTCTCTTTAACTTATGATTTATGAATTTCCTTGAATAAACAAATAGTCTGACTTCTTCGTCGCTATGTCGAGCGGCTTATCGAGATAGTCTTTTCGAACGGCTCATTTGTATTCATTGGTTCATACAAATACTTATAATATGATCAAAACCATAAACCGTAACTATAAGTAATAAGCGTAGCCAAAAGAATCGACCGAAACCATTAGTTCACTGCCGTCTTCGCTTGGTAGCGTAATTCCGTATGGAAATAACAGCTCCTTATGAACCGGTTCTTGCTTCTTAGCGATAATGGCGTATGCATCGCTTTGCTTGCATCGAAAGACTGCGCATTCGACACGTTTCTACTAGCGAGTGGCGTTGCCGTCGCAATTCCAAAGACCGTCAATGGTGGCTCGGTTAGGCATCGCAGCGCATGAGATATTTCCATCGACCTCCAATATCAGCTACGACTTCAGCAGCCAAGTTTCTTCCGCTGTTCGCGAGCTGTACATAGCCTTCACAATCCCACTCACGCATGCAGCGTCGACTCGAGCACTCCACCGTATGTACGTATGTAGCGTCTTCCGATGTACTAACACAAGGAAGTATCTCGCGCCGGGTCCCTCCAAGACGACTGTTCTTTTCGGCTACGGCTTATGGCTTTTGGCTAAAATTTTTGAATTTTGGTACATTTACAGTCTGATTACGGAGAGACGGATCATCACTTACGATTTTGGCAGTACAATGTTGGGCTTTTAACGTGTAGTTCGTTTAACTGTAGACCTCATTTTGAGAAAATACTGTTTAAAAATTAGGTCTTGTAGCAAAAGCCAAAAGCCGTCGATTTCGGAGGAAAAGAACAGTTCAAGAGCGACAACCTGATTAACTCAAGTCAAGCCTTTCACCATCGATCTCAGCATGCGCCAAGAAATGGTGACTAATGACCGCACATTTCGTAGGGTCGTGGCAATGGCATTCACCAACCCGCGGTCAAGAGGGCCGAAACTACACGCCAATTTACCTGCCTTGGTTACCAAGTTTGCTCCTCTATGTACGCGTGTATGCTAATATACATCTGTTACCACACTTCTCGAACCTTGGTACACTCGAACCGTTGCGGGAGAGACATTACTCGAGAGAGGGAGCGAGCTAGAGAGAATATGGCATCCATGATAGCAGGGGACTTGGCGGAGGCCTACGTCTTGAAGAATGCTTGCAAGGAGAAGGTGAGGAGGGCGAAGCAAAAGGCGAGGCGGAGGGCGGCGGAAGGAAAGAAGAAGGCCGGTGATGGGCGTCGGAAGAAGGCGCTGAAGCTTGACAAGGGAGACGGGGAGGCCGGCTTGATTGGGCTGGTGAAGAAGAAGGTGCATCCAAAAGTTGATCCAAGTGGAGCTTCTTCTTGAGCTACTGCTAGTAGGTTCCTCGTTGGTCCAACTTAGGTCAGGGTGTTGCACTTAGAAGACACTTGCGAGTGTGCAAGCGTGCGTTGAAACTTCTATCTTGAAGTGCACTCTTGGTGTGTGCTAAGATTGTATCTCGGTTTGCTTGTCTTTTGTCTTCTCGAGTAAGGAGTGTAAGTGTGTGTAACTATCTTGATGTATCAGCTTGTTTAGTTATTTAATTTGGTTATTTGCTAAAAGCAAAAAAATTTTTTGGAGGAGATTTTTTTTGGAGGAGGGAGAATTCATGACCGTTAGATCTCTAATACAATGGTCATAAATCTAGATGGTAGTTAGAAAGAAAATAACCGGGTGATATTTATCAACACCCAAGCAAAAAAGGCCAAAGAAGGATAAAGGTCCTTTGGCATGGCTTCAGCTTCGGCTTCTCTCCTCGAGAAGCCAGAAACTCCCCCAAACAGTCAGCTTCTCTCCAGCCGGAAGCCAAAAGCCAGTTGCCACGCTTCCCATGGCTTTTGCAGGATTGGTTTAGCTCTTTGCCATTGGTGTTGTTCAAAATTACAAAGCCCATACCAGGTATAAAAACAGAAATCCCCACCTCTTACTATTCCACCCGCCAACACATCAATGTCTCGTTGCAAACATGCTGCGGCGGCGCTAGGGTTTGCACCCCCAGGCTGCCTCCACCTGGATCTCCGCCGTCCATGTCGCTCGTGACCTTCTCCATCCTTCGCCTCGGTCTCTGCCTGCATCTCCGCCATCCGCACTGTAATATTCCGAAACCGATCCTTCTAAAGACCCATTTGTGAATTTAGAAAAGGATATAAAGAAAACAGAATTGGGGGATGAAAAGGGAAATTTCTATTCGATCCCTTGATTGAGTCGGTCACAGATGGGCTTGGGCTAAGCCTTTTTAAGGGGAGAGAAGGGGTGGGAGGGAGTCACCATAAAACCATAGCACAACCTCCTATCACCCCGTAAGCCTATGCCAACGTTGTGCCCTAGCTGCTACGCCACCACAGCCAGAGCCTGTCACTTGTTGCTATTACCATTGCTTGCGTTGTTGCTGATTTTTCTTCTCCCCGTGTGTTGTGCGGTTGCCGATGCATGCATGTGTGCGTGTATGTAGCCGCTGCAGCTACCTTTGGTGTAGTTGCTAGCTTGTGCAATCTAGGCCAGAATAAGAGAAGGAAGGAAGACAAGAGGAGGTTACAAGTGCTGCTACTAGCTGTCACTGCTGGTACCAAGGCGTGCACTCCAGGAGATGGAGAAGAAGAAGGGAAGGAGAGGATAAAGAGGTGAGCCTGCTAGAAAGGAGAAGAAAGAAAAAAAGGAAGAGGAAAGGAGGATTCCGCGTGCACGTCGGTTTCCGTTGTCCCGACAAATCTTTGGGTTGTAGGTATAACCTCTTAAACCTTGTTTCCCCGTATTTTAAGCTATGGTAGATTGATTTGAGGTTGTGCTAGCTCTAGTTAGGAAGAAAAAGAGGTGTTAGAGATGAGTTTTGGGTATCGATGCTCGTTAGGGTTTACTGTTTTGTCTTGTGGGCGAGTTTTGGGATAGCTACATCCTGTTTCATAACTTTGGCATAACATAAATGTTGTATACAATTGTTTAAGATTTCCATAGAGTACAAGAACCTAGGGTTTGGTTGAGTGATTTAGGAGTTATGGCTTAGGGAAGACTGCTGTATAGAAATTAGGTTTTGCTATATGAAGTCATAGTAATATGCAGTTTAGGCCTAGTACATGGCCAAATTAAATTCTAAGTATAACTACATAAAGGTAGATAATTTTCTTTATGTTTCAGAAGTGGTATGATTTTCTTTTGCCCCTATCCCAAACTCTATACAATGGTCGCGGAGACAAAGGGGATGGCGGCGTCAGTGCCTGAGGCCAAGGCTACGGCGGTCAGTGGTGGCTGCACCGGCGGTGAAGAGGACGCTGGCGCCCTGTGCCATCCTCGCCCAAGAGGGCCCGCTCCAGTGAGGCCTCGTGCTCACCTTCCAACACCAAGACCGCAACAAGAGTGTAGCTGGACCGCCCGGATAAGCAGAGCCATGCCACATATTGCAGCCTTAACTGTTCTTGGTCTGTGTTTCCCTCGGTTTGCTTTACCTATGGAATTAGTAGTTGGTTCTTTCGTTGTGTAAATTTTTTTTCTTGTTCCAGATGTTATCCTGCAATTTTTTTCTTTGCCACGTGATCAATCAGCTCCTGGAGAAGGCATAAATTTTTCTATGTACATGTAGGGCCGGTATGACAACAGAGAGGGGTGCATGATGCCTCTAAATTTTTCTTAAGTATTTCATTAATCTTTACTCTAATAGCTATATGAAATTATGAAGATCAAGAAGCAAAAAATCCAAAAAATTTTAGAGCTATTGAAATTTTCAACCCACAAATAGTGAAATCAACACTATTTCAAAATCGAAAAACCATGTAACTTTTGATCCGTCAATCCAAAAGACTTGAAAATTGAAATAAAACTAGTTTGTGACCTTAGAAACCTATTCTAACCAAGAAAACTAAACGAACTTGAGATAATTTGGATATTTTAGTTCGTGAAGCTCTATTACACCAAGACTGAGCTAAAACCTAAATGAGCTAACTCTCAAACTAAAATTCCAAATCGCTTGAAATTTGGTATGCAGCTTTTCTAGGATACCAGGAATCTATTTCAATCAACGATCAAGAAAATCGTTGCCAAAGTTCTGAGCTTTTTGCGTTTGAAGGCAGATTGCACCAAAAACGAGTCAAAAACCATAAATGATGAATATGACTTACTCGTGGTTGAATGATAGCTAAGATGGCTCTAGATGTGTCCCCATATGTTCCAGCAGGTAAGAACACCAAAGAAATTGAGGTAGAAATAGTTAGATCAAAAAACCACTCCGAGAGACCAAAAAGAGCAAAACCTGGATTTCTTCATGAACTTGCCAACCAAGTGCTTATATGGGTAGAGATTAATTTTTAGAGGTTATCTGCATTTCTTATACGTACTTAGCACAATAAGATCAAAAAGAGAGAAGAGAAGAGATCAAAACCAATCAAATCAAAGGCAAAGCAATCAAAATATGGAAGATCCATAGAGATGAGTAAAAATTGATGTGTTGCTATTTGAGGAGGAAAGTTTTACAGCCACTTCAACTTGGAGAGCAGAAAGCACACCACATGCACTCAACTTTACTCAAATCCTAACCTTAGAACTCATGAACACTTGGTCTCAAGAGAGGATAGTTACCCACAAATCTCCATCCCAACCCCTTAAATAGATAGGCTAACCAGTCATATCTAACTCTTAGTGGATACTATCCACTTAATACAATAGGAAAAACCGATAAGCCCGTACACATGGGTTTAACTCACTGTACTTACGCACGTTTTTCAAAGCGCATAAACTCGAATCCGCTAAGTTCTAAGCTTTGATCCATCTTAATCAAACCAGCTTCTTCATGATCTAAACCGCCTTCCCATGTGCTGCTCACGTGCCGTGGTTTTCTTCGAAAGCCATTTCTGGTATTTTGGTCAAACTACCAAAATACATTTTCTTGACCCGATCATCTCCTTCCATTGCAAGCAATCGTCATACTTGCCACGTGTAGGTGCACCACTAGCTTGCCACGTGTCGGCAAGTCTCTCCTGTTCTGGTTCCACCGGACCACGCTTCACTTGGATCGACCAAGTCACATGGTGCAAACCCGTTGTTCAAACGTGTCTTCAATATTTTTCGCCTTTCTTATAGCACGCTTGAGCTCACCATCTCACCGGCATGCTTGATCGTTCTGAGCTTCGGCTCCTTTATGAGCGTAGCTCCGATTCTCATCGTTGACCATGGTTGACTCCAAACGATCCTGCGCATCCAAAAAT
Source organism: Bonia amplexicaulis (assembly GCA_036346245.1). NCBI lineage: Eukaryota > Viridiplantae > Streptophyta > Magnoliopsida > Poales > Poaceae > Bonia > Bonia amplexicaulis. The sequence continues at coordinate 12,767,935 of CM070746.1, read as the reverse complement.
AAAAAAATTATTTTCGAGTACAAGTTCTTTACAACTTGACTCACATTAGCAATAACATGCCCCATGCAACCTATAACCAGTGACTTAGGTCACCAAATCATCATATGACTCAAAATTCTCAAAACCATCTATTTCTGCATCATGTCCAAAAAAATCTGCAAATTTACAGATTCCACATTTTTACTCCTCTAAAATAGCAATGATTTATCTAACAAAACTCATAAATCTTCTCAAATGGTCCTTCGGTACATCAATTCATCGCTACATGTTTCAATCATCGTTAACGAATGTGTAGACGGTTCTTAAATTGCTAATCCTTGCTGCATCTTTTCATCCGTCCGTCTACAGCAAACTCTAACCAAACTAGACAGGAAACAGGCGAGGAGCCGAGGCTAGCCTTCTGGACTAAGGCAGGGCAAATAATCTGCTAACGCTGTGGTAATTGAGATTTCCGATAGCAATAGATGTTTCTTTACATTTTCTTTTATCTATATATCTCATTGCTTTTGGTCATCTTGATACATTCATGAGCTGGTATGCCTGCCCGTTGCCTTTCCTCCCATTTTATCTTTTCTTAAAGTGAGTTCGAGGTGGCAATCCATTCAAGCCGGTTTGGTGTAGGGCAAAAGGGTCGATTCACAAGTAATTTTGGAAAAAAAAAATGAAGAAATAGATGAATACAGGAGGATCGATAAAATATAGCTATTTTAAGCTTTAGAGTGACATTTTATCAAGAAATTCTTTTGTGTAGCAAATCCTCGATCTAGCATCTTTACGATGGCAAATGATGAATTTTCCCAAAACTAGGATGTGAATCATCCCAACACGGTAGCATTCCAAGCGCATCAGCATAAGAAAATCGTAAATATTGCTATCAGCTGTCAAGTGTGTTGTAGAAGATCGGGTCTGGTTATGTTCATCTGGTAAGCTATCAGCTGTGGACTAAGAGTCTGGCAGGTCTCAGACTTGAGTTTCCTAGCTACATGATAGTAAAGTGGACATCTGATTTTTTTCCCAGGCATTGGACGATTGTTGTAGTTCAATTTAAATGTTATCGTAGTTACTCGAAAATGTTGCAGTGGCAAAAAAAATTTACCATACAAAACTAGTATTATGTTGCAACGTTCTGTATGAATCTCTCGAAGGTATATGGGATATGACAACCCCCAAGGTGAATCGTAGCGGTAGGTGCGCGCTAGCAACGCCCATGAACGAAACCCTTTTCCTCACGCAGATCAAGGTTGTCTGTGTTTCTGACTTCTATCCGGAGGATTCGGAAGTTAATATCGAGCAAGGTTGGCTCGATTGGTATCGAGCCTGTTAGCTCTTCTTCATAGATCTTAACCTCTCTTGAGCATGGCAACTAGCAGGAATCTTGTGAGCTTTTCTTTGCATCTTATTGTGGGTGTTTTGCCAATGATGTCCTTTGAGACAAGAGGCTCGATTTCGCGAGATGGTGAAAATACTTTGAGGAGAGGAGTGCAATGATCGCTTTTGAGAGCGAGCATAATTCTTTTGTTAAGCACTTGTGCCTTGTGCTTAGATGCTCCTATTCTTGGTCGGTGCATTTCTTTTGTCGGCTCTTCTCGTTGGTCCAAGGATTTCTTTGAGTAAGGATGGTGCTTTTGGATCATGTCTTGTAGTAGACACTTGCACCATTGCTCATTTTGTGAGAAGGATGGACATTTTGACATCGCGACTTGTTTCTTTAGATTTTGATCTTTCTCCGATCATCGTCCCGAGGAAGGGTTTCTGCTTCTCAAATGATGGACCTTGTTCGCCCAAACGAGGTGCGCATCTACTGCAAGGAGAAGTTGTGAGTTTCTTTGGTGCTTTTGTTGGTTCTCTTCTTGGTGCTTTCAAGTTAGGTATTCACCGCTTCTTCTATCCACTTATGTGTGCCTCTAGGATCAATTTTCTTGCATGAACCATCCATTGCATCATGATAACTTGCATACTTCTAGTGCGAGTGTGTCAAGTCTTGAATTCCCAAGTACATGTCTACTAACCCTTTAGGATTCAAGACTTGGGCATTTTCGTTCTTTTTAGATATCAAGACGCTTGTTGGAGAACATGGGATTTATTGAGGTTTTAGTCTTCGCTCATCACGTGACTAGAACATTTGTTGGTTCTCCACTTCATGGCCTCCAAAAGGCATGTACCTTCATGTTTATGCTCCACCTACTTTGTGAGCTACTCTATACCCTCATGCCCTTATACTCATGTTTGACCATAATTGGCATGTTGTACTTGTTCATGCGCTCACTTGTTCCATAATCGCATGTTTTCTCTCAATACTTTCATGTCATGCCTTTATGTGTATGTCGCTAAGTATCCATGTACCTAGTTGTATTTGTTAGATGCTTAAGCTTTGACTTGACTTCATGAGCTAAGTAGAAAGTGTGTATTAGAAGTCAAGTATCATCATGACCCCCGTGCTCGTAGTATCTATCATGGTTCACATCTTGCTCCTTATCTTCATTCATCATTATTTATACATGTTAGCATACTTTTCATGATGTTGATTTGCCATGTTGTATGTCTACATGATGTATGCATATGTATGGACAATATGAGCTTGAGTATATCTTGGATAGTTTCTCGTGTCATGATGGTGCGCTTATTCATGCCTTTGTATCTTTTCTAGTATACATGCTTTTATCCATGCTAGCATATGCTTTTGTGACTGCTCGCCATTTGCTATGTATGGTTGTGATTTATTGTGATGCGTGTATACTTTGATCTTATTGATGCTATAGCATGAAATAAACCGTATGATATCTTGGTAGCGTTAGTTTGTGTTTATGCTTAGATATCATGAGATCGTGGTTAGGTCACAAGCTCCTTCTAGTATTTGGTGGCTCTAGGCTTGCCGTTCTAGATGCTTTTGATGAGGGCTAGATTGAGCTTATGTGGTGTGTGTTCTCATGTATTCTATGTCATTAGTACTAGTAATGCTATCGTTGTCATCTGCTCCAAGATCGGTTCAATGTCAGATATCATTTACCCCAAGATTAGGACACCAACCGTCCAGTGTTTGAAATGTAGGTTGTGCATGTGAGGGGAGACTGCACGACCACCACGACGTGGTGCCCCGGCTCGACTACGACCATGTCCTCGACTCGCACACGACCACCGCCAGACATAACGACCACGACTGTGATGCAACTACCACCACGACCGGTTTCGTGTTCGACCACCCCGAATTGACTACGACCGATCCTCGACACCCACTACGACCATGGTCCGCACCAAGACGCGACGATCACTCCACCGCGGCCTCGACTGATACGATCGTGACCCGTAATCATCTATGATCACGACTACACACCAAGCGACGGGACAAAGGTTTGATCCCTTATGATCTTTCAATGTTTTGCTTCCTCCACTTGGCTTTGCATAGTATAACTGCTCTAGTGGGAGGAAGGGTCCATGGGTTAGACAGAACAACTCTAGGTGATGTTGTCTCATTCACACCTCTCATCCAAATGGTTCTCTAGGATTATTTACTACATAGTTTGGGCTTTGGTTCTCTAGGATTCTCTTCTACCTAGGTTGAACTTTTTCTTGGCCACTAGAGTCTTTTGCATTGACATAGTGTGCTTTTTGCCCCGTGGTTTGAGGTTATAGACTAGAGACCATGAGGATAGGATGTGTTTGGGAATCACCTCTTTGAGCTAGAACCTCTCTTTCGGATTTTGTGCCAAATTTCTTGGTTCTTCTCTTTTGCCTTCTAGGGGAGTTGGATCCTTTCGCCTATTCTGCTATGTTTCGTGGGAGTTCATCTCATGTGCATTCTTTTGTTCAATAGTGCGAATATTCACATGAATGCCCTGCATGCCTTGGAGCCCCGAATATTATCTTTATGTGACATGATATCATGATTTATGTCTTGCCATGTCTTGTGATAGCTTGATTTATCATGCCCTTCTATGTGTTGCTTAGCTCTTGCCATACTAGCTAAATTAAATGAGAACAACTTGAATCAAATCATGTCTTGTTCAATCTTGTGAATAGTCTGGCTTTAGTGATCCTCTTGATTCGTGCCATGTCGAATAGGCTAAGTTGAGTCTTGAATCTGTTTTGAGGTTTAGATTGAGCTAAGTTAGTTCATTAGTGATGCATGAGTTAAGTTTTAACTCTTTGTTCATGAACTAACTCAAGTAAATGCAAAAGATCTCTTTGTGCGAAAAACCGATCTCACCAATTCTTTCTCATGAGATGGCTTGCCATTGCACTAGGCATGAACTCGTGGGGAGTTTTGATGACCAAGATCACCTCCTTAAGCTTATTGCTTGGAGTGATCGATAAGGTTGAGATCTAGCACATGGCTATGAAAACAAAATTCTTGTGAAAATGGTTGAAACCAACCATGAATTTCGATAAAAGCCAATTGTGCTAATTTTGCTCAACTACAAGTATTCTACAAGTGTTAGTGTTAAATTACATGTGATATCTAGTGCTTGAACAAAATGTCTCATTTTTGAACTTATAGCACTCTAAATTGACTCAACCATGGCTTCTTGGTTCCACTTAGAATATTGACATGGCTTGACTCACGCTTGATACCTTCTTCTAGACCATAATCTTGAGTGACTCGACATGCTAATCAAACCATTTAATTTAAAGATCATGACTTATTTGGCTTGAGCTTGGCAATACATGGTTTGTTATGATCTAGATAGCATTGTCACCTTTATGGCTTGGTATAATTTTCGTGAAGTCACTTTAGATAATCTTCATGGCTCCTTTTGCTTAAAATGAATTAATTTTGATCACACCATTTCTTTCATGCTCTATTTTTTTTCTTCCTTGCATCTTGATGACTTTATTGCCAAAAGGGAGAAGGATAGAGAAAAGGCATTAAGGGTGCAAAGGTATTAAAATGGGAGAATGCATTAAGGGATAGGAGAAGGATAAAAGACATTAAGGAGGAGAATGTTTGGTCATCTTGCTATGACAATGGTCATGTGAGCATCCGCTTTTGGACCATGAGCAAGATTGGACTTTTCGTGTGATTTGGAGTTTCAGAGAAATTTTGAAATTTTCTCGTCGCTCCATTTCATTCTCGTGTCAACATGGTCATGAGTTCCTTCTTCGCTCTTTTTAGACCATGTATGGCTTTTGCATCTCCTTCATACCTTTCTTTTCAAAAACAAAATCATCTTCATGCCTTTTTCAGTGTTTGTCAATATACTCATCAAGGGAGATTGTGAGACCATGTGGAGGTCACCCCATGGTTGTGATGAGTAATTGACTCTTGATCTAGAAAGATTGAGTTTGGTTTTTGAGGTTTGAGTGGCTCGCAAAGTCGTAAGTCTTAAGAATGGTCGCCAGACCGCCACGACCACGCTGTCCAAGGCCCAAGGGCGACGACCACCGCCATGCTCAAGGCCACCGGGAGTTTACGACCACCGCCGCTGGTCGGAAGCCAACCGCCGCACGAAGTTAATATAGACATGTGGTGTTGGGGTCCGTAATCCACCGAGGAAGCCAAGGAGACCTAGTCTTGCAGGTGGTTGCAAGGGTGGACAGGAAGGCGGTGTGAGGGCATTCGAGAAATGCCAAAGCCGCAAATGAAGCTTCCGGAGGCGTTGGAGGGTATTTTGGAGAAATGTCAAAGGTCGCAAAGGGAAGCCCCGCCCACCGGGAAAGCACCGATAAAAGAAGTGGATTCGGTTGGCGCTAACGGCAAAGTCTTGGTCTCATGGGATAGCAGCAAAGCATTTGAGTTAGCGGGCAAAGTGAGTGGTAAATCCGTGTTAGGTGGGTTTACGGTTATCCCAGTGTGGACTAATGGATGGATCCATTAGGGTTAGTCTCGGTGTGAGGCTATAAAAGGGAGAGGGAGGCACGAGAATGTTTGAGTTGTTCTACTGAGCCTTGGAGGCACCGCCTCCCTCCCTTGGGAGTTTATCTGTGTGTAGCTCTAGGGTAGAGCTTGCCTCCTGTGGGAGTGGTCATGAATCTTTCATGAATGCAATCATTCATCCTCTGCCTCTATTTAAGTTGTGTTATCTGCTTATGTTTGGTTGATTTGATTGGTTTCTTCGCTCGCTCTCTTCTCTCGTGTTCTTGGTCATTTCTTGTTCTTGGCCTGTTCTTGTTGATTGCTCAATCGCAGTGACATGTGGGACTCGCCCAAGCTAACTTGGTTAGCTTTTACCCACGAGCGTTCTAATTAACAACATCGCCCTGACTTTGTCTTGTGTGCTTTGATCAAATCACAAAAGGTCTCAATCGCTTGATATGTTTTTATTTGAAGATTGGAATAGCTTCGTGAGACCTTCTGGCTTTTGAAATCATTTCTTCATTCTTTTCATTTTGTTATGCTTCGAGGATACGTAAGAGGGTCACGAACATATCATCACACTCCTCTCACTCCTATCTCACGCACGCATCTCTTTCTTACTTTTTGCATCACCCGTCTCCTTCTAAAAATCATTTCTTTCGACTGCTATTATTAATTCGGAAATTTCTGTTTCCATGTTTGTGCACATTGGTTCAATGGTACGCACGCCTCAAAGCGCCGTCGGATCCCATTAGAGGAAAGCAAGTGCTAAATACTGAATGTGCATGTGATTGTCTCATCGTCCGCACACTGCTAACAGCTGTTGGATGAGATCCATTTGCTTGAGAAGGAGACTCTCTAGATTGTGCATGAGACCACGCGACAAACAAATTGTCTAGATTGTTGGCCTACTCCCAATCACATTTCCCCAACTTCGTCCCCTCCTGAGTTCATCTTTCTCCCCTCCCCTCCCAAATATATCTCTCTCTACTAATCCACAACCCACCCTGACGAGGATATAACGATCATCAAATTATTATTTATCTATAAATAATATTATCATATTATTATACTTCTTGGATGTACCCCTTATGACTAAGAGAAGAACTTAGCCAAATGGTCGTAAGCGTCTCCTACGACCACTCTCTGGTCATAAGCTTCTTCTACGACTACTCTCTGGTCGTAAGTCGTTCTACGAGCATGGTATGATCGTAAGCTGGTCTATGAGTATAGTACGTCGTAAGTCTTTACACGAGCATGATGTGGTTGTAAGTTATTCTACGACCACCCCGTGTTCGTAAGTTCTTATACAACTATCTTAACTTCGATTGGCTTGTCTGTGATGACCTGTCGCATCGTGAGTTTATCTGATGAGGCAGTTAGCACGTGCATTTCTTCTCCGAAATAACTGCGCATAACTTCTCTCTAACAGTAATCCCTGTACGACAAGCGAACCACGTCTCTTTGACAATAACTTATGTTGGACAGTTATCATGTGAAACATTAAGATGCCTCTTGACATGGAACGAACTGCCACCACTTCGTAAGCTATATAAAGGTTCGCATCGGGAAGAAAGGGGGGAGACAGGAGAGAGATTGAAGGGAGAATAGCGGTAGAAGCAAGACTTTCGCCATCTCTCTCGATTGTAATCTGTTCATTGAGCAATAGTCACACAGGAGTAGAGTTGTTATTCTCTCAGGAGAAAGCTTGAACCTATATAAAAATCTCTGTGTGATCGTAGCTATGTCTTCAAGAGTTCCCCCGCACCCAAATAATCATACATAATATCGATAGTAAAACATTGACACACCTCAAATCTTGCAAAACAAACAACAATCTCACTGCCAACAGCGGTCTCTAGGCTCCCTACAACATCCTCTTGCTGGATGGTTTAGGTTTCTTCGATCGCCACGCTCGAGGCAGCGAAGATGGTGAGACCCGAGTTCTGGGAACCAGTGAGCCTATCCACCATGCACGCTGGATTGCAGGGCAGATCAAGATGGCCCTTCATGGGTGAATGCAGCCCCATCGAGGTTGCCTTGGAGCAGTGCCAGAGGTGAAGCAAAGGCAGCGAAACAATGAGAGATGCTTGGCGCGGTGGGACAAAGCCACATAGCATGGCATGGTGGCGAGGCCACAGCCTGCTTCCAAATTTGTACTCATTTGCCTATAGAAGGACGTTGGATTGCCCTCAAATTTTCGATGATGTGCTCACAAATTTGTCCCAACTTGCTTTTTAATTTTATCCTGACTTGCTTCTAAAATTTGTGCTTAGTACTTTCAAATTTACCCTTACTTAGAAATAACCCTGGTTTATTTTCCAAAATATCCTATATTGCTTTCACATTTTTATCCCGATTTGATCCCAAATTTGTCTTAATTTGCATTCGAATTTGTTATACTTTGCTCTCAAATTTGTTTTGACTTGCTTCCAAACATTGTCCTAATTTAATGCATTTTGATTTGCTTAAAAGTTTATGGTGATTTGCCTTTCATCTCTGGTGAGGAGGGGGAGAATGCAACCGAGTTTGCTCAACTCTTATGCGGTTGCGAGATTAGAGAAAAATACATAATATATGTATAAGATTAAAAAGAAAAAGCACATGAAAAGTGGCATGCCGCATAGCCCAGAATAGCAACAGAAAGGTGTGTGCGGAAGTACAAATATATAACCATAAATAGTTAGCTACGGGGTATATGTAGATCAACTATTGCATACATACACAGTTTATAGTCGTACCTTCATTAATTTAAAATCAAAAGAATCAATCATAATCAAAAGTTTTCAGCAGATCTATGACACGTTTACAAGCAGCGTCAGGGCCAGGATATAGTCCACGTGGCGTCAACCAGCGCGGCAGAATCCGATGGCGCGCTCTCCCCATTGGTCAGCGCCCTATCCATCCTACCATCCCAGGATTTCCCCCGCCCGAATCCTGTGGCTGCCCCGCGCCGCGACGCCACGATTAATACCAAACCGCCTGTGACGTCCGAACAGACTGCCCAGCCACTCCGCCACAGGGAAGACTTGCTTGACCGGCGAAGCTTAACCGACCATGGCGCTCGCGTCCACCTCCGCCACCGCCTCCGCGGCCGTGCTCAAGAGCCCGTTCCTTGGGGCGAGGCGCGCGCTTGCCAATGCCGCATCCGTCGGAGCCGCGAAGCCCGCTTCCCGAAGCGTGCTCGTCGTCGCCGCCGCCGCGGCCAAGAAGTCTTGGATCCCCGCCTTCAAGAGCGACGCCGAGTTCATTAACCCACCGTGGCTCGATGGCTCGTAAGTCTCCTCCTCTTTCTCTTAATTAATTCTGCGTTCTGCACGAGGCCTCCATGGCAGTGCTGGGACTGAACGCGTGGAGCTCCGCTATTGCAGGCTGCCTGGTGACTACAGCTTCGACCCGCTGGGGCTGGGCAAGGACCCGGCGTTCCTCAAGTGGTACAGGGAGGCGGAGCTGATCCACGGGCGGTGGGCGATGGCGGCGGTGCTGGGCATCTTCATCGGCCAGGCGTGGAGCGGCGTGCCTTGGTTCGAGGCCGGCGCGCAGCCGGGCGCGGTGGCGCCCTTCTCCTTCGGCTCGCTCCTCGGCACGCAGCTGCTGCTCATGGGGTGGGTGGAGTCCAAGCGGTGGGTCGACTTCTTCAACCAGGACTCGCAGTCGGTGGAGTGGGCCACGCCGTGGTCGCGCACCGCCGAGAACTTCGCCAACTCCACCGGCGAGCAAGGGTACCCGGGCGGCAAGTTCTTCGACCCGCTCGGCCTCGCCGGCACCATCAAGGACGGCGTCTACATCACCGACACCGAGAAGCTCGAGCGGCTCAAGCTGGCCGAGATTAAGCACGCGCGCATCGCCATGCTCGCCATGCTCATCTTCTACTTCGAGGCCGGACAGGGCAAGACGCCGCTCGGCGCGCTCGGCCTATGAGCCGCAACGCACGACGACTACGTACTCGTCGATTGTCGACAGGAGTTGATTTTCGCTTTGCGCTCTTGGTGATCAGTGAGGGTTGCTGCATCAGATCGATCAGACGCGTGCATGGATTGCATGGGGATCGGTTGGAGGTCAGAGAAGCAGCAGCAATGTTTCTGTGTCCGTGACTTCTTTCGGGTGGTGTGTGTGAATCGAATGGGGAATTAAGGAGTTCTCTCTTTTTTTTTCCAGTGTATGTACCATGTAATATATAGCCTGGGTTGATGTGGAATTTAAGGCGGGATGAGCATGGACATTTGATTGATCTCAGGATGAGCCGTGTGACCTACCAAGTCTATTAGAACACTGCTCGCATGCGCAATATTAGCTAGTCTTAACTAGTAGTCGGCGCGAGATAGTTTATTTCATCGCATTGAAGTAAGAAAACTAGTGTTGGTTCTGATAACTGACGATCACAAGATCATAAGTTTATCTGAAACTTCAGAGCGAATCCTCTTCTAAAGAACTCGAGAACAAATTCGTAGGAGACTAGCACGCATCCCTGAGCAGAGGTGCATACATGCTGCATGCACATCACTCAGCTTGCCCTCAGTAGCATGGTTACCGCTAAGGTCTGTTTCGAACCTGATAATGTTTCCTGATTCTTACGGAAATCGAACTTTTTTCTTGTGAATTTGTTCTAGATAGAGCCTAAACCATGAGTATATACACTAGCGATTAGCAACATTACATGAACACACCTTCAGTTGTTTGTCAAACGCAAAACTCATCCCCTCTGCAACATATGGCAACCCCCATCTCACCACAGAAACAATGAGTAATGACCAATGTAGGACCAAGGCGGCGACTGCAGCAGGGTGAATAGGAGTTCACACTTTTTCGATATCAAATTGAACCTCTAGGTTGTTCACGGTTTCGAAATACGTATCGGAAGATCGAGCATACAAAACCTACAAGTCAACCATACAAAAACCGAGTCCAAACACTCCTTTGGCGGTCTGACCGCAAGCGAGATAGCAGCCTGACCGCTTGGCCGATATGAATGCAGGTCACTGGCAGTCAGACTTCTCAGCCGGTCTGACAGGAGCCCAGATAGAGGCAAGAACAGTTCGGGTTTAAACCTCCAAAAGAGACAAAACAAAAACAACTGCTTCAAATCTTATGAAAGTTAGAACAAACCTTCATAAGGATGTTAGAAACCTATTTCAAGTAAAGTCAAGAAGATAAATGTCAAAGTTTCAACATTTATTCAAAACAAGAAATGTTGCACTAAAACCGGATCAAAACCAAACTTAGAGCCAAAGACTTGCTCGTGTGATAAGAATAATCAAAATGACATTGGATCAATTTGCACAATTCCTATCCAGCAAAATCATGCTAAGAATTATAGCGAAGACCCTAGGATCAATATCTCTCACCGAGGGCTTCAAATCAAGCTAAAACTAGGCAAACTCAAGAACTTTCTATAGAAAATACCTAGATGGATGGAATTCTCCACCACTTACACATCTTTAACACCAAGAAAGATCAAGAGTAGAGAAGGAAACACTAAAGACCAAGCCAATAAAAAACTTCAACTTAAGTACAAAGACCTTAACAAATTTGGTGAATCTAATGATATTTGGAGATGAATATTTACAGACACTTTATCATAAAGGCGAGAGCTCTACCCATAGAGCACTCACACAAAGTCCTAACACAAGAAAACCCTAACCCAAAAGTGACTCTTCAAGCACAAGAGGTATTTTCTCTCAGCACACACAAAGGCTTATATAGTGAAGCCTCCTCACCTCACATCTAACCCTAACAACTAGGCCATACTTAGTAGATACAACCACATAGAAATGAGAAAACCTGGTAACCTACACACAAACGGGTTTTGTGCTAACACATTTGAATGCTTTTCAGAGTGTGACTTTTTCATGGCTCCAATAGCCCGATAAGACACTCCATCCTCCATGACGTGACCTAATCCACCTTAGGCTACTGCCTTAGTTTTGCAAACCGTCTCCCCACGTGGTATTGGACAATGTACGCAATTGCCATCCGCCGGCCTCCACGATGCTTCTCCTCGAAGCAGACTCCAATACAAAGTCTATGATGCCCAATGACTTGCTGACAAGCCTATACGCCTCTAACCTCCTTCCGGATCATTTCCACTTAAAACGGTTCAATCCAATGACACATCACATGCATGCACTTGTCTTATCACGATCCTTGTCTTTCTCCTGTGCTTCTCCTTTTTGAGATGTAGCCTCACCTGGAATTACACGACTCTCCGTGGCCTTAGGCACCTCCCCTAGCCTCGGTCTTGCTGTTGACTACCAACAATCACTAAGCGCCATGCACATCAAAGAACAAGCAATCGTGCCGACAACAAGTGACATACACTTGACTCTCATTAGCAAACACTACATAGCACTCCCGACCATGATTAATACAATGTATAGACTCCCGTCATAACTAACACTTACGTGGACTCTTGTTATGACTAACATAATCGAGACAAAACTCATCTCACACAACTCTATAAGGTCAGTCTCATCGCCAACCAACGATCGGTTAGACTGCCCCAGTCAACCCTAGTCAAACCATGGTAATAGGGGAGATGGTCTGACCATGAAAACCATGCCGGTCAAACTGCTCAACACACCTTCACCACACCGCCATCAAATGGCCGGTCGCACCGCTCTCAAAACTTTCGTGCAACAAAATGAAGACCTCTCTGGAATAAATGTATCTTTCGTGCAACGATTGAGTCGACCACTATTAGAGTTGGAGGGCCTTACATAAAGCTATCTTCTACCTAATTTGGGCTCAATTCGAACTCCAACGCCTCTCAGGTGGCTAAACTCAATAGATCTCAGTCAAGAAAATTATGACGGAGCTGACAAGATCACTAGATAGTAGGTGCATTCTTTTCTAATGTGGCTTATGGTTTATAACTGTGGTTGATAGCTTTTAGTCCTAGCATGAGCATTTATGCAAATGAATTGAATGTCGATAAGTCCATAAGTCACTTTGAAAAGACTATCATAACAAACCACTTTAAAATGGCAGTGGAGAAATCGTCCCAATTATTTCTTAGATAAAGCCATAAGCCATAAGCTAAAAAGCACAAGGAGCAGCTAACAGCAGAGAAAGTCCTCCAGTGCTCTAGCTTACGTGTAAAATATCTCTCCACAAAGAAGAAGAAAAGAGGAGGAGGAGGAGGAGATAAATATACTTGAGAATCTCCAGTACAGGACTACTGGTCAACACTCAACGCTACTTTAAGGTTATATTCTAAACAGGTTCTGATTTTAGAAGCTAAAAGTTGTTTAGAACGTGTTGATTTTTAACGTGGTTTTTTTCTTTTTTTCTTTGCATTATTTATAAGATATAATGTGCTTTTCTTTAATTAACTACCTTCGAAAAAGCTAATATCTTTATGAATCATAAACTAAAAGGAATGTGTGAGAAAAGGTCCGAAAGGACGGGCATGTTTCAATTTGTAAAAGAGCGTTTCTCCGTGGACCACGGGCCGGTAAACTTCAGGCTTCGTGCCGCTCCGGAAGGATTTGGTTGGGCCAAAATTCTTCACTCTGTGGTGTCAAACCTGCTACCTAATCTAGGCAGGAAAGGCGCACATCTTTCTGGCAATTTTTTTCCCCGAAGCGGAGGCCCAATCGAGTGCAATACTGCAATCCTGGGAAGTTTGGTAGACAAACAACCAACCTTCAGTTGCTTCGGATTTTCAGAATGGAACGCAAATCCCAGACATCATTAAAATCCCATGCATAGTGCTATCTACACAAGAGCACCCGACTGGACTGTTCTCTACACTTTCTAAACGCGACTTTTGATTTTTACTATAGTATCTAACTTTTAAATAAAATATTTTTTGAGATAATATCTATAAATTAATTATAGTACACGTTAAAAACCTACCATCTGTATCAATCAAAATCGCAAATAAGTATCTCTCTTCGTAATCTCTGTCACAAACAGTTAAAATTCAAAAATTTCAGTCAAACACCATAAGTCACAGAAAAAAGAACAGATCCTAGGATGTAAGGCCTCGAAACAATTTGTCGATTTATTCTGCAGATTCTGCCGTCAGATAGTAGACAGTAAGTGATAAATACCACATCGCGACTCGCGAGACAGATAAACAGATGCCGACATAATACCAACTCGTCCCCAGTCGGATCGACTCTCATCAGATCCTTCCAGAACGCAAGGAACGCTGGCTTTATTTACCCTTATAACAACGTACGTCCTCCTCGTATAATAATTGGAGGCCGGCAAAGCTAATCGCACATCAAGAACGCGGGCAGATCACGTTTATTGCTGCATAATTACACGGGAATCAAAGGATTTTCACACCGCGGTTCACGCCACGGGCATAAACTTCACAGAGCGGTGACCCTGGCGGCCTCGTCGTCGCCCGCGGCGGCGGCCGGCGCGGAGCCGGGCTGCTTCTTGGGGCAGGAGTCGCGGACGGCGTAGAGGCGGTAGGGCGAGGCGTCGGTGGCGATCCACTGCTCGACGGTGAAGAGCTGCTGCTTGCAGCCCAGGTGGGGGCCCGTGACGGTGACCTCCAGGTAGTTGCAGTACCAGCCGTGGTGCGGGCCGGTGCCGTCGGAGGTGAGGTTCATCCAGCACGGCGCCCGCGCCATGCAGGGCCCGCGGCCGCTGAAGATGTCGAGGTTGCCGCGCTCGTAGTAGTCGTGGCCGCTCCCCATCAGCCCGCCCCACCGCTCCAGGTCGCCGATCCGGATGCCCGTGCCGTCCGAGCCCAGCAGCGTCACGCCGATCACCGAATCCGTCCCGCCCTTCCAGATCGACCCCGTCCGCACGTACACTGTGTACACGCACTTGTCCTTCGGGTCCGACGCTAAGGCTAAGCTGCCGCCGCCGCCGCCGCCGCCGCCGCCGCCCGTGACGGCGCCCTCCAACGCGTACGCCTAATCAAGCAACGCACGCGCGTGCCACATGGTGTAAATCACACGGCGATCGCAGTACATGTAGAAGAGAGCCTAGCTAGTAAACGATATAGAGGCTTACCGCGGCAGCGAAGGAGACGAGGAGAAGGTAGGAGAGCTTCATGGCAATTGGGAAAGTTGACTGCTTGGGGATGAGACAAGGAGTGCTGTGGTGCGTGGGTCTATAATGGGATTGGGGAAGGACCCACTAGACAGTGATACTTTAGGGGAGAAATTTTTAGCCATGTGCAGCATAGTAATATCATAAGTAGCCTCTGGTTATATACTTTGGGGGAGAAATTTTTAGCCATGTGCAGCATAGAAATTTCTAGTATTACTGTACTGCAAGGCTCCTGTTTAGTAATGTACGACAAAGTGTGTACAGACCTGACGAGATCCGAGCACCGCAGGAAACACTGGCGCGGATCCACGCACGTTGTGCACGTAGCTGTTCCCGTGAAGGACAAGGCCGTTTTAGTGGTCGATGTGTATGTGTCGATTATGTGGCCGATCTAGCTAGTACCGAAGTGCGTGTCTGGAGTAGCTGGCGAAGACTGTGACATTAGGCAGGTGTCACACGAGGAATTATTAGCTGGCAGAGCATTACGTAGCTAATACATGGAGCATTAAGACCTTTATTGTCTTAAAAAGTACAGCTGAAAATCATAGATCGAAATCAAAAACCATGGTAAAAAAATAGCCATAGGTTGGCTTAACACCTTTTTTTTAGGAAAGCTGGGTTAATGCATAACTCTGCTTACAACAAAGAAGAGAAAATGAAGTGTATGAATTAAGGGCAAAAGGAGTACTGTCGATTAAGCTGGCAAAATTATCCATGCAAAATCTCACTGCCACTTAAGGCATTTTTTGCCAGATAGTACGAGACAGGTTACGCGTATTTATTCACCAACGCTCAAACTTCGCAAGTTCAAATAAACTTGCCACAAAAGCGCAGGACCGCCTCAAGAAAATGACAGAATCAACACAAAAACAAGCAACCCTCCCGCTGCTCAGCGCTCCTCACCCTCGCTGCTCTTGGCGCAGACGCTCCGCTCGGCGTAGAGCCGGTACGGCGGCGCGTCCTGGCGAGCCACTGCTCGACGCCGAACGCCTCCTTGGCGCACCCGGCGTGCGGTCCCGTGGCGGTCACCTCCACGGACTTGCAGTACCACCCGTGATGCGGTCCCGAGCCGTCGGACGTCAGGTTCATACGGCACGGCGGGGACGGCAGGCATGGCCCGCGCCCGCTGAACACGTCCACGTTGCCGCGCTCGTAGTAGTCGTGGCCCGCGCCCATGAGCCCGCCCCACCGCTCCAGGTCCCTGATGGCGAAGCTATTTAGAACACCTCAAAAATTTAAAGTTTCTAAATTTTAATTGATTTTTGTTTGAATTCTTTTTTCTTTCCCAATTTGACAAGTTAACCGAAAATACGCTTTCCCTTTTGGTTTTCCGCCTCCTCCCTCTCTCTGGTGCCTCTGTGCGCAGCGCCTTCCCACCGCCTCTCCTCTCTCGCTGTCACACACGTCGAGCTCTCACCGCTCGGATTTGCGGCTAGGCGCGCGCCTGCGTTCACACCGAGCTGACAGCGACGACCCTACTAGTCAGCCTCTAGCTCCCCCTCCTTTGCTCCGCACGCCGCTGCTTCGCTCGCTCACTCACTCCCTGCGCGCCGAACCGTCTCATTCCTTGTCCTCTTCTGCTCAAGTCTTCCATGGGAGTCTAATCCTACAGAGCCGCAGTGCCACCTCCCTCTCTACCTCCCTGCGTGGTGCTAGAGCCATTTCCCCTTCCCCTCTTTGCGCTGAAAGCTCACTCCCGAACCACCTCTCTATAGCCACCGCCTCTCGCGAGGTTTAAAGCCCAATGACAACTGTAGAATGCTTCATAATACTCCCTTATACCTTCCAGACCCACCAATTCCAACTCAAGTCCATCGCTTCACCGCCGGCGAACTCCCCTGTGCCTGGTGAGCCCTAGCGGCAATCTCGAGCTCCTTTCAATTATGTTCCGATTCAGTGCTCTAATACAGTCCCCTCCACCTCCTGAACATGGTGGTGAACTTGTCTGAGCTCGAGCGTTTGTCTGGAGCTCTAGCGGCTAAGATCGCCGCCGGTCGAAAGGACCCTCTCGTGGCCAGCTTCACTGGGCCATCCCTGACCAAAACCACCTCCAACATAGTAATCCCGAAACTCTCCAGATGGTTAAAACCCTTCCAACCCATTGAAACTCTGAGACGCCGCTGTGAAGGTTGTCGTCTTCTTTTCGGTCGCCAGCTTCAGCTGTTGTGCAAATATTTAGGATGTCTGGCCGAAATGAATTGAGTAGAATTTCTATTTGAATTCGTATTCAGGATACATGATCCCAATGTAAATATGGTTTGGCCGATATTTGGCTCCACTAGCGCTTATAGACCCTACGGCCTTAGTCCATAATAAGACGACGACGGATTTTGCGCTTCATCGGTCTCTTTTTTTCTTTTGATTTTTGACTCCTTTAAAATATAATAAATATGAATATTTTCAAGCGAATTCTTTAGTTTTCCGAGCATAAAACTACATACGGTGTCCACATGGATATTTTTACCTTTGCTGTTGTTTAAAAAAACAGACAAAAAAAGCAGCTGCGACAGAAAAATAATTCCACTGCAGCAAAAAAAAAATCAGCCACGGAAAAAAAAAAGGGCCGATAATCCTCTCCGCACCAAACAAACACCACCGTCCACCCACCCCTCCCGTCCCCACTCCACCAATCGCCTCGTCCGCCGCCAGCGGTGCGCCTACAGGCCGCAGCCATGCACGGCCGCCGGCACCTCGCGGCCTACCTGGTCCGAACCTAGCCCAGGCCCCTCCCGCACCATCTCCTCCACCCCGCCCCTCCTCCAAACCCTCGACCCGTCCGCCCCGTCGCCTGCCGCAGCCCGCCTGCGGCGGGAGGCTGGCGGAGCTGCGGCGGAGGCTGCAGGCCGACGCGCCGTCGCTGGGGACTTCGTGTACTCGGTGGAGGTGGGGACGCGGCAGCGGCCGCCGCCCAAGCCCAAGTGGATGAAGGAGACGGTGCCCGGCGGCGCCAAGTACGCGGGCATCAAGGCCAAGCTACGGGAGCTGAAGCTCCACACCGTATGCGAGGAGGCGCGCTGCCCCAACCTCGGCGAGTGCTGGTCCGGCGGCGAGACGGGCACCGCCACCGCCACCATCATGATCCTCGGGGACACCTGCACGCGCGGCTGTAGGTAATGGATTAATCCTCTTCTTTTTACTGCTTGTATTACTTATTGTGGACTGCTGCTTAGGTTGTTTGGGCTATGCACAACGAAACTCTGATGCGATTATACTATTTTAGGGATTAGAATGGACTGCCCTATATGCTAATCCATTTCTAGGGAATTTTCCAGATTTCTGTTTTCTATGCTACGCCTTGAGCCGTGTGACTGAGAATGATGTGATTTTGTAGCTTCATGTATTTCGGTTGCCTGTGCTAGATTATGTGGATGCTTTGACTCTGCTTACGATTTAGGAATTGTGCAGCCCAGCTGTTGTGTAATATGAATTAAAATTAAAATCATAGAAATAGTCAAGTGTGGATGGCTATCGTGTAGCAATTATGGAGAAAACACCGCTTCTTTGATTGTTTGTAGTGGGCATTGTGGACAACTGCTTAGGTTGTTTAGACTATACCTAAGGAAACCTTATTGTGGTATCTTAGCCTTTAGAGATTAGATTGGGTTGTTATATCCATTTCGAGGAAATGTTGCAGCTTTGTTTTTTCACACTACACCTTGAACCGTGTTTGTACAAATGATGTGTTTTTTGTGGCTACATTTTTCGGACCGGGTTGCACGGGCTGCACCATAAGGGTGGGTTACACCGGATATGTTGCCACATATTTTAGTTGCTTGCTATAGATTATGTGGATGCTATGACAGTGGTTGTGATTTAGGAATTGCTGATCCTAGCCGTCAGGTAATATGAAGTTAAGCAATATTAAAGTTTTATAAAATGGTGCAGTCTAGTTCTATGGGAACAAATGCGGAAATTGTGAACAGCAGTCTTGCTTTGATTCTGGTTTGCTAATAAAAGGGACTGGGGTTTGAGCCCTCTATTTCTTAAAAAAATGGCACGTCTAGATAGACAGTATAAAGCAATTCTATAGAAAATCTGCTTTCTATTGTGCCGATTAGGAGCTGTGATTGACAGCTTCTTATGTTGTTTAAATTAGGTACTGTGGTTGACAGTCATGCCATCCATTTTGATGAAGGTTCAGGTTCAGGTTTTTTTAGGCTGTGCAAAAACTAATCTTGTTGGTATTTTGTTTGAGTACAGATTTCTTTGTCAATGTATTATTCCATTTGAGATTTGCAGATGTTGCAATCTACCTTATTGCGATTTAGGAGTCACCTTTTAGAGAAAGGAGCACAAAGCTCCTGTTTGATAGCTTAAGAATTTGAGAAGTCGTCAAATTGCAGATTCTGTAATGTCAAGACATCAAGGACTCCCCCTCCACCAGATCCCGATGAGCCTTCCAATGTTGCGCAGGCTATTGCCTCATGGGGCCTTGATTACATTGTCATCACAAGTGTTGACCGGGATGATTTACCTGATCAGGGGAGTGGTCACTTTGCTGAAACAATACATAAGTTGAAGGTTTTGAAGCCAGAAATGCTTATTGAAGCACTCGGTAAGCGACATATGTCTGGTCATATCATAATGTTTGGTCTTTCATTATTTCGATATGTCTTCTGTCCTCTATTAATTTTAGGCATTCCATGTATTGTTCCCTTATACAAGTAATTTTTGCAGTACCTGATTTCCGCGGAGATCCGAACTGTGTAGAGAAGGTTGCAACTTCTGGGTTGCATGTTTTCGCACACAATATTGAAACGGTGGAAGAGCTGCAAAGAAGTGTGCGAGACTACCGTGCAACCTTTAAGCAGTCTATAGATGTTCTGAAAATGGCAAAGGAGTATGCCCCTCCTGGCACCCTTACAAAGACATCAATTATGCTGGGTTGTGGGGAGACTCCTGATCAGGTTATCAGCACAATGGAAAAGGTGAGGGCTGCTGGTGTGGATGTTATGACGTTTGGTCAGTACATGAGGCCTTCAAAGCGTCATATGCCTGTATCTGAGTATGTTACACCTGAAGCCTTCGAGAAGTACCAAACCCTTGGTGTTGAAATGGTATGTCCATCTGCCCCATCTACTTAGAGCTGTTTACATCATACAAAACAAGATCTATTATCAACCATAATTGCTATTATTCATCTTATACGTGGCAAATCTATCATTAACTAATAACTATAATACCAACTTACTGTTGGAGTATTGGTTGTCAATGAGGAACATGATCCACAGAAGAAGAAAGCAAGTCTGAATAGCTTGTTTATCACTTCTATCATTTAGTGATCCAACTTAGTTTGCTGTTCTAGAGAAGTGAAGATTGAGGAACCTGCTTTTTTTCATGTAATCTGCATCAATGGTTCATATATAAAGCTGAATACCAGGGAATTGCAAATATGAACTTACACTCATGTGCACCATCCTTAATACCATTATCCCTTTTGGTTCCCAGAATCTTTCTTACTGTTAAAGACTTTAGGCAACACTGCTATATTTTGCAGATTGCTTACAAAATGGCTTGATCTTGAATGACAGGGATTCCGTTATGTTGCCTCTGGTCCAATGGTTCGGTCCTCCTACAAAGCGGGCGAATTCTACATCAAGGCTATGATTGAAGCCGATAGAGCAAAATCTGCTGCCTATGCAGGCTCAAATTTATAGTTGACAGTACCTCCATTCATTGACATGGCTACGCTGCAAATAAGCTCCTCAGTGGTTTCTAAGTTCTAATTGGAGAAACATGTTTTTTTCCCCTCTCTTGTCGTCTTGGCAATCGTTTCATTTTAGAGAATAAATTATCCCAGCTCCTCACCTAGTCACCTGTACCATCTCTGCACTTCTTCATACACCGTTGCAAGTTGAATACTCCCTCTTGCTTTATAATGTAAAAAAATCCAACAAAACGTTTTTGTATTTGATCAAAATTATTTATTGTGAGTTGTAACAGTAGCAGGGACAAAATCAGTCAATTTACCCTTGAATATTTTGCCCATATGCCTCATGTGCTGTGCTTGTAATCCACAAATCCAGAAATCGCGAATCACTCTTTTCTTAAAGTCAACTTGACCCTCCTTTGTGTGGTCAACTTGACAGGGCCCTGCAATAGGTTCATCATAGGAGGAATGTTAGGGGTAAAGTACACCACTACGGATATTGATGCGTCACACTGGTGTCTTGTCCCAAAAAGGATCTAAAGTGTAATGCAATAATGCTGCACACATGAACTATCAGAATTATTATTTGCGTTGTCAACATCCCATTGAAGGTTAGGAGGATGCATGTCCCACCATTTTCTCCAGCCACTGTAGCAGTGGGTTTGGGTCAAACCAGCACTACCAAGAAGTCTGGCTTAGCTCATAGATGCAGCTTCCCTGTAGCCGGCCCTCCGTGTCCATAATTTGCAAAATTATCAACTTCCTTCGTCCACAAATATATATTATTTTTTACATTTTACGATCAACAATATAAAACTTTGACTATAATTTATTATCATAATATATTAGCAATAATAATAAAAAATATATATTATGAAATAATTTTGCAAGATAAATTCAATAGTATTATTTTCATATTATCAATCTATATACTTTAATACATATTAGAGAGCTACTATGCCATCCGAACGGTATAGCATCCAACTAGCGCCGCTCTACTCACCTTCTTATCTGCTGCTTCCCTCTCTTTTCTCTCTTCTCAGTGCCACCCTCCTCGCCTTTTTCTTTGGCGCCGGCCCAGTTCGTGCGCCTCCCCCTGCCCCTCCACCACCCGCCTCACCGTGCATCCTCCCGACCCCTCCTCGTCGTGCTGCCCCGCCCAACATAATTGTCATAGCCGTAGCTAACACCGTCCTCCGGTTTTGCCCACCACCTTCCTATCCTGCCCATCACCCCCGCCCCTATCTACCGCCGGGCCACCGTCTCCCCCGACCTCCTTCTATGCTTGGGGGGAAAGGTGAATATGTAGCGAGGGAGCCGAACTTCCCTCTAGCGGCGGAGGAGAGTGAGGGGATGACAATGGCGAGGAGGGAAGGAGCGGTAGACGGGAGCGAGAGGGAGCACGAGAGGGAGGGAGCGGCGGGAGTGAGAAGGAGCATGAGAGAGAGGGGATGATATATCATCAGAACGGTGTACCGTTTGCTAGATTTTCTCTATATGTTAATGGTCAAAGCTTGATCATACGGAACTTACGGTGGTTTACATTTGTGGACAAAGGAAGTACATATAAGACCGCAAACCGAGGGGGTGTTTGGTTTGAGGAATAGCTTCTTCTCATCTTCTATTGTCGTTATAGCCATGTGGAATGTAGTAGCGATCGATAATCAGGTTCCGAATCAGGATCGGACGATTCTAGATCAACCCATTGTTTAAACCAAACACCCTATAAATTTACCGTTTAATAAAGCACACATGCTTAATTATCCATCTGATCTGTCTCGCAGGATAGTGATCTAGTTATCTGAATCCGACTCAGACGGAGGCTAGCTTAATTTACTCGTGTTTCTGAGGGCAAAAGCTACGATATCAAATAAAACTCGAGTGCAGGTAGTTATCAGCAAGCAACGCGTGTGCTCAAGTGGAAAAAGGCGTCCTAGGCTGCTGCGTTCAAACCCATAATTATCCATATCAAGTCATCAACCTCTAGTGCCGTCTCTACGGCCAAATCAGCCCTTGACGCGCCCAAGGGTTCGAGCCTGTTTCGCGCAAGCTTCACCGGCCACTAGGGCGCGGTCCACGCGCACGGCTCCCTCGAGAAAGAGAGAGCCATTTCAACCACGGTATGCACGACCATCGCAAGCTAGCCAATGGCTGCCATTGCTTGTCCCCCACCAAGCACTCGCATCTGCGGGCATAGTTGCAGTTGCAACTCCTATATAAGTGCCTTAGCTGGCTTGAGAAAGCTTCAGTACTGGCTAGCTAGTGCTTGCTGCAGTGTTGACATTATTGTTGTGTTGTTGCGCAAGCGCGCGCGTGCATGCATGGCGGCTAGCTTGTGGAGACAGCCGAGTCTCGAGTTTGAGGTCAATGTCGTGAGGGTGGCCGGCTTCGAGCCCCGGCTCGAGGGCGGCCTCTTCGTGAGGTACTACGTCCCGGCCGGCGACGGCAGGCGGCGGCTCCGCGTGGACACGCGGGAGGTCCCGTGCGGCGGCGGCGGCGGCGGCAACGTGTTCTGGGGCGAGCTGGCGCGGTTCGAGCGCTGGAATGACGCGGTCGGGGTCGGACAAAGCGCCGGCGCCACGTCGCCCGCGTCGGGTGGGGTCGCGTTCGAGCTCCGGTGGAGGCCGCGGCCGGCGTCCGGGCTGGCGGCGTTCCTGGGGACGGGGAGGCCTTCCTCGCGGGTTCTGGCACGGGCCGAGCTCGCGTGGCAGGACATCGCCGTGGCGGCAGGCGCGACGTCGGTGTCGGAGAGCTGGCTAAGGCTCTTGTCGGCGAGCCGCGAGCTAGGCGGGTGCAAGGCGCCCAAGCTGCTGGTCGAGGTCAAGATCAACGCCGTCGCCACTGCCGATGATCACGGAGTGAAGGCGAGCAAACTCGGCGGCATGAAGAACGAGTGTTGCGGTAGCGGCGAGCACTGCGGTCAGTGCGGGTGGGTCGGGAGCGAGGAGGACATGTTCCTTGCAGCAACGTTCAGTCAGCGGTAGTAGCGAAGATTGTAATGGAGAGCCTACCCAGTTAGGCTGGAAATAGGGCTGCATTGGGTATCTATTATTTTTGCTCAAATCCATACCCATACTATTGGGTAGGTTATAGATAAAAAATAAAATACTTATTTATATTTGGGTATGAAGAGGATAATACCCACTTAACTATTTTTACTTATATCCATTCAAACCTAGTGTTAAGAGTTCACTTGGACTATCTATATACTTGGACTACCCATACTCTCATAGCTTCCGGTAAAAGTATGTATGAATCATACGTGCCTATCAATTTGCACAGAATAGCTCACATATACACGTAATCATTTCCAACAAATTTCAATCGATTTTGTAAAACTTATGTGGTGCGAACGCAAGATAAAAATTCTAAATACCGAAGTCTTATGAAAGCTTCCTATAAAAATATGTGGGACGCACATATGCGCTCAGCGCTGCTAATTTGCATAGAGTAGCTTTTCTATGCGCATAATCATCTCCAATAAATTTCAATTGATTTTGAGAAACTTTTGTGGTGTGAACACGATATTGAAATTTTAAATATCGAAGTTTTATGAAAACTTTCTTCATAAGCTTCTTTGACTTAACCCCTATATTTCCTTCTTCTTTACCCACTAGGTTACCCAAACCTATTGTGTATGCCCTTTTTTATTTGGGTATGGGTAATATCACTTTAAATGGTATGGATAAAAATTGAGTATAGATTTGGGTTATCCATACCCTACCCAGTGGCAGCCTTAGCTGAAAACCACTCATTTCGCTCTTGGGGATGCTAAAATTTGTGGATTTTGAGGTAAAGTAAGGCATGAAATTTTGAAGTTGCTACTTTGAAACTGTTAGATCGGACTCTGGCCGCATGGTTAGGTCCAGCCGGCTTTACTCCTCGGGCCATAAGTCCAAATGGGTTAAACACAACTAAGCCCATGGACTACCACATGCAAACCCTAAAGCACATTGGGTGTGCTGTGGTATTAGGTCTTCTCCCAAAAAAGACTAGTCCCATGGGTGAAGTCCCCTCACACTTATAAGTTATATTTTTTTCTTTCCACAACCGATGTGGGATTATTCCTAATATTCTTTCCATCACACATTGGGTGTGCACTCCTACCCCAATAATCATGAAGTTCAAGGAGATGTTAGGCACCTGAACTCTGATGCCAATTGTTAGATCAGACCCTGCTGCATGCCTAGGTTCAACTAGGTTTACTCCCCGAGCCACAGGTCCAATGGGTTGAACACAACTAAGCTGATGGGCTACCGTATACAAGTCCTAAAGCAATAGTCTTATAAGTGACATTGGGTTTTCTTCCCCTAAAAAACTAGTCTCATGGGTGATACATTCCTTACACTTATAAGTTGTGTTTTTTCTTTCCACAACCGATGTGGGACTACTTGTAATAGAAGCATGGCTCTACCTCTATTCTAGTACCTCTCGTTGCCTCATTGGCTGCCATGAGCCAATGATATATCTGCCGCATTGATGCGCCGCCCGACTGCTGGGTTGTGCGCCATGCTCTGGCAATGCGGTGACGTTGTACCCGTACGTACCATACACACCACCTTTCTGCCTGCACCGCATGACACCTAGCGACACAACCAGCGAGACGTTTCAACATTTCACCACTCCCGTACATACATGCCTTGCACCACTTCGATGCGGGGTGAGTTGTTTGGGGGTAGGGCCTACAAGGCAGTGAGGGGAAAGGGGCAGTAGCTCCCCTAGCTTTTTGGCTGTAGTCCGTAGAGCCGTAGGCCGCTTTGACTTGTAGGCGGGAACGAGTGATGGCCTGATAGCTGTTGACCCATCAATGCTCTTGGACTTAATGAGGTCACTGGATAGTCCAACGACCAGAAGCAGGGATGGCAACAGGCTATTCCCGCGGTCCTATCCTCACTCTCTATTTAAATATTGAGAATGATTTTCCTTCTGTTTCTATTCCCATCTAGAATTTGGCAGAAAAATGAGGAACTATTCACATAAATGGCACATAAATGAGGAACTATTCACATAATTTTTTTTGTAGTTTTTTGAGCTCATTTGATATATTTAAAAATTCAAACAAACACTAAACAGAAAAAAAATTAGGCAGGTAATTAGGTCGGCTAATTGGCCTAATTACCTGCCGCAGCCTACCGCCTGCTCCCTGGACGATAGGTTGCCTGCCGTCCAGCCATCAGGTGGCAGGCGTCTGCCATCGGACGGCAAAAACGATATTTTTATCAATACGATTGCCATACTGTTATTTTTATAAATACGGTATAAAACAGTGTCAAAGTGACTTCGATTCTAAGACCAGAGTCTTCCAAACACATTTCAATTTTTTTAAAAGACAAAGCGCAATTCAAATCAGGTGCGGCTTTGAGCCCAAGTTTTTAGGCTTCAAAGCCATTTTTTTAGCCAAATGGTCGCTCCGAAGCTTGGGCTTTAGAGGGCTGGGAGAAGTTTGAGCCCAAAATCAATGTGGGAAGAGAAGCATGGGATGGAAGGCTTCGGGCATATTCTTTTTCTCTGAAGCTGGTGGCTTTTGGTTTTTGCTATAGTACCTAACTTTCAAACGGAGTATTTTCTCAATACGGAGTCTACAAGTTAAACGATGTACACGTTAAAAGCCCAACATCTGTACCATCCAAAATCGCAAGTGAGTATCTCTCTCTTCGTAATTTATACCATAAACAGCCAAAATTCAAAATTTTCAGCCAAAAAACATAAGCCGCAGCCGTTGCCAAACAGGCTCTTCGAGAACTCCCGAAGAAAACATGAGGGACAAAACACATCCTTACCCTTGTCACCGTCCGTTGCGCTACCAACTCAATCCGCCGCGTCACCGCCCGATGCGCCGCGTTGTCGTCCGATCTGCCACGTCGCCGCCAGCTCGATCTGCCACATCGCCGCCCAATCTGCCTCGCCACTCACTCGATCTGCCGTGCCTCCATCGGAGAGGAAGAGAAGGGGTGGAGACGTGGAGTTGCTAGCGACAATTGGATTTGTAGGAGAAGAAATCGGGACTGGCTGGGTTTGGAATTAGGATTCATTAGAAAGGAGGGGGCAATATCGAATATTTCATATATTTTTTGGAGCCGAGCCCAACGTTAGGTAAACACATCAGGTCTTTGGGCCGTGGCTCCCGGCTCCCCTCGGCTCCCTGCCTAATTAACAACCCCTTCCGGTCGTATTCTCTCCTGCAACCACCGACAAGTGGCTCCAGAGTTTGCCGGGCCCACGTGTCAGTTACTGCAGAACAACTGTTCCCTGACGCAGATGGGCATGGATGGGTATTACCACTAGTACCCCACGCAGCAGCAGTGCTCGCATTTAGCTCTTGGAAGAAGCCAACCCAAGCGAGCGAGCTAAGCTGAGGCAGTAGCAGCAGAGCAGCAGCGGTCGGAAGCAATGGAGAGGGCGGTGCCGGTGCGGAAGCCGCACGCCTCGACGGCCGACCTGCTCACGTGGTCGGCAACGGGGCCCGACGCCGCCTCCGCCTCGCCGGCCGCCTCCTCCCGCCCCAGCCTCAAGGTAAGCGCTCGCGCGCGCGTCTCGCCGCCTTGCTGCATGTGTTCGATCGAATCGGTTTGCTGTTTTCTGTGTGATGCGGCTGACTTTGGGTGCCTGTGTGTTTCTCTGCTGCTGCTGCTGCTGTTGGACCAGCCGGCCGGGGGGATCACGCCGGCGATGTTCGGCGCGCCGGTGAGCGAGCAGGAGGCCGAGGATCTGAGCAAGAGGTGAGATCTGGGTCCTCCCTGTGCCTCGTCCCGATCTGCTCGATCCGTGATTTCGTTCCGCGTTTCCGATTTGGTTAACTCGATCTGACCTAGCAATGTGTGCTCTGCTCTGTTTGGATGTGTGGTTTGGCCGATCGATGTTTCAAATTTACGACGGCTGGTGGGGTTGCTCTGGTTCTTGCGAGAAGTGGCAACTGAAAATTTTAATGCTTGCGACGCCTCCTCATGGTGGGTTGCTGGAGGGTAGTCGCTTGCAGCTGGCGGTTGGTTCATGTGAGGCTGGACCGTGCGTTTGTGGCACAGTGCAAACATGCGATGCTGCTAGTGTCCAAATTTGTTGTATTAGTACTGAATTGTGGGTGGTGCTGGAGTCCAAGTTTTAGCAGTACTGGTAATGATGCCTGAAAGTGATTTGGCGTTATGCAAACGGCAAATGTCTGATTCAAAATTTGGATATTTCTGCTGTGGGTGCCGCAAACAGACCAGAAATTAGCTGAATAAGTCGAGTCATGTGGTGCCTGATTCTGTGTACTGACTTACAGTTGTTGCCGTGTCATTGTCTGTTTTCTATATTATTACTTCTGGTAATTGTTCAAAAACTCACTATCGTGCAATTTTGTTGAGTACGATGAGCCTCGTAGAGTATGGGCTCTTTTATGTGTATGATTTGCGAAAATCAGTTTTCGAGAATTTGGTGATGGATTGTTTCCCTTGGTAACCAAATCATAATAGATGTTCTAGTTTATCTACCTTCAGTCTTGCTTTTGAAAGTTTGCTCTTGCATGGATTGAAGGCTCTGCTTGAAATTACCTAGGCTTGCATGATAAAGCTGTAGTTGGGTTTCTTACAGAGATAATGCTAGTTGAAATTGTTGAAGATATGCATTTTCTGATTACTGTTGACTGGACAAAAGTCTGGCAGTTAGTGGTATACTGGTATGTGACGTCCATCTTATTTCTGGCTTCATTGGTTTATGTACCATAAAATAAGTCTGATAGGAAACTCATTTGCTTTCAGTGGTAACAAAATCAGTCAAGTTTCTTTTATTCGTATGCCATACTTATTTGAAGATAGAATACATTGAACTCTAACCTTGTTGATCTATTATAGTGAAAGGAAATTCTGCTCGGGCTTGAAGTTGAAAGAAATGACTGGGAGTGGGATATTTGCTGAAAAGAGTGAAAATGGTGATTCAGAGGCTTCAAATCCTGCTAACAAAACTTCTGTGAGGATGTATCAGGTACTTTTCCTGTTTAGAAACATGTCGCGGTCCCCGCTTTTTGTTGCGTATGTCTTTCTCCACTTGGTACTATTGTGGTGTCTTCTGGTGGTATTAATATTATAGTATGTGTAGATGGACAGAGTTCTAAGTTAATACACACCTCAATACTTTTTCTGTTAAGAAAAACTGCTATTTGGTTTGAGACTTGAAAAGAAGCATATTTGCAAGAATATTTTATTATGTTTTACGTTTGTAACCCGTAATGTCTCAAGAATAATTTTTTTCTTTTGGGTTGATTAATCCAAAGCTCAATCTTTGATATCTTCCAACAATATAATTCACTGATGAACCTTTTCATGACAGCAAACTGTAACTGGAATAAGTCAGATCTCATTTAGTGCTGATGGAAGTGTTTCTCCAAAGAAGCCATCCTCATTGCCTGAGGTGGCTAAGCAGCGGGAGCTTAGTGGTACACTGGAGAGTGATGCTGAAGCTAAAATCAATAAGCAGCTTTCTGAAGCCAAGAGCAAGGAGCTCACCGGGAGTGATATCTTTGGTCCACCTCGTGAGATCCCTGCAAGGCCATTGGCTGCTCGTAATATGGAGCTACAAGAAAATCTTGATTTTGCACTTCCACAGCCGAGAAGCGTCCATACATCAGTGAAAGTTTCTAATGTAAGTGACATGCGAGTATGGGTTTGTTCTTTTCGGCTGCGGCCAATAGTTTTTACCTTTAGAGTGAGCGTTTGTGCGAACGAACTGAATGCCGATAAGCCTCTTCGAAAAGGCTGTCCCGATAAACCGCTTTGAAAAGATGGCGGGAAGCTATCCCGTTTATTTGTTCGGGAAGCTAGGAAGCTATAAGCTGAAAAGAATGGGGTTTATGACCTTTCTGTTTACGTTTTGATTCCATTTTACTGTACATCTGTCAAGCAAACAAAAAGTCCTATTATAGATAGGGGTGTCAATTAGATCTGGATAATCTGTTTTATCCGGTGTCCGTAACTGGACAATTTAATTCGTATTTGATATATTAGGATTCAAAGAGTGTCAATCATATATTTATTATCCGTTTTATCCGGCATCCGTATCCGGACTATTTGATTCATATTCGATCCATTAACACCCCTAATTACAGAGAGTTGGCACTTCATGTCTTTAGGAATAAAAGATAAATTTTGACTATACATAGCTGAACATGGAATTCTGCATTGTGTTCTTAATCTTGTGTTTCATTTCATGCAATTCTTTATATGTTTTTATTTATTTTAGTGTTCTCCAGTGGTGCAAATATTTGAATCCCCTGCTAATTTAATTCGAAATTTCACTGTGCACATGCATAATTCTGTAATGCACACACCATTGATCCCCATTTGATGTGTTTGCATGCTGCTGATTGCATGCTTCGGTAGTATGTTAATTACATGCTAGATGCTGCATGGTGATTTAAAATCTGTTTCTGTTGAAATGTTGGCCAATGGGGAATTTCAAGTTTGGGTTTTGGAGTATCACCTGAATCTTCCTTAGGCTTAATAGAATGCTGGTTAGATATGTTAAATAGGAATTCATACCACCTTTCTTTAGGGCACTACAAAAGGGAATTTTTTGTTCCTCTTGGTTGTACAGGGAATGAATGCACTACAATAGGAATTATGCCTTATAAGTATGCTCAAAATAGGTTGCATTTGTAAATTGTTCATCTAAAATGCATCAGCTACTGCATAAGGAAAAAATGTATCATTTTTTAAGGGAAAAAATGTCATTTTTATTTGATATTTTCCTCGATACTTTCGTGACAACATTGCATTGCCATCATTCAACAAAATCTACTTGTTATTTATCCTGTTAGCATAAATATCCCACCCTCTGAATTTGCATGATTTGGAATGCTTTTGTAGCCTGCTGGAGGTCCAAGCAACATCTCATTCAGCGAGGATCCTGAAGTGAAAACAGCAAAGAAAATTCACAACCAGAAATTCCAAGAGTTGACAGGCAACAACATCTTCAAAGAGGATGCTGCCCCTGCCTCAGGTGAGAAGTCTCTGAGCTCGGCGAAGCTGAAGGAGATGAGCGGCAACGACATCTTCGCTGATGGAATGGCGGCTTCCCGGGACTACCTTGGCGGCGTCCGGAAGCCCCCTGGTGGGGAGAGCAGCATCGCTCTTATCTAATTATCGTGGACTGCTCTAATCTGGACTGGCTAGTTCCTCGTCTTCAAAGCGCGGCATGTGCTCTTCTTGACCTCCCAGTTATTGATCATGCTTGAGATGTTAATTATGTTGGATATCATAGCCCTAGTATGATGTAGAGTCAGCAGAATCTGACTTGGCTCATATCTGATACACTTGCGTGTGATCTCATCTATGTTTTGTGCTGCTTATGTATTAATCTCTCCGTACTGAGAACCTACGCAATAAGTTTTATGGACTCATTTTTTGTGCTGGTTGAATTGAGCATCTTTGGCAAGGAAGTAGAGCAAGTGCTGTGGTAACACGTGTGAAAAAGGAGAGCTGAAATTTTCCGTAGTACATTTTCTTTCTGTAGCTCTGCTTGTTCTTTTTGAGAATGACACAGCAGAAAGATAAAAAAAGAAAACCAAACGACTCCGCTGGGGATCGAACCCAGAATCTCTGGTTCCGTAGACCAGCGCCTTATCCATTGGGCCACGGAGTCGTCATGCAAAGGCATATGCTGACTTAATATAATTTTATTCCAAGGAAACTCTGATATATAACCTTTTGTAACAAAAAAACAGTCATCACGATGAAGCTGTTGTCTGCTAATACTGCACAGGACTCATATGGTCATATGGTCCGTACGTGGTTTCTAAGACCGCTATTTTTGTGTTGCGAAGTATTGCACCGACGTTTCTATACAATTATTATGTTTTTCGTTTTGTGCCTTCTAATTAGGCATTTTGCTCAAGTTCAGGTCAAAAAGACTTAAAATAAACTTGTACTCAAATAAGTGTTTTTTTGTCGAAGGGTGTAGTTGATTATTTGGATATTGACTTTTAGCCACACAGCATGGGGTAGTAAATCAATTGGACTAGCCACAAACTTGACAAACAAGTGTTGTTTGCAAGAATTGAGGGGTGGAAGAGTATGAACAAGAGATGCTCAGAAATGTATTTATAGACTCAGAAAAGAGGAATGACTAGGAGGCGACTCGCCGGATTTATGGTCAGTATAGTGGTGCATGATCATTATTGATAACGAGGTTTAAAGCTGGGAAAACCGATGGAGGAAGTGGGAATTGATGAGGG
The DNA here is from genome assembly GCA_036346245.1 of Bonia amplexicaulis. NCBI lineage: Eukaryota > Viridiplantae > Streptophyta > Magnoliopsida > Poales > Poaceae > Bonia > Bonia amplexicaulis. The sequence goes on along the minus strand of CM070746.1, from coordinate 12,736,273 downwards.
TTTTCAAAAGCATCAATTGCTTCACCTAACAGGATGTAACGGCTAGCTATTAAGATCTTAGAGGGTCATCAATGGCGGTGGTTGGATATGGAAGAAGGGGAGGAGGAGGGAGCTGACATGCAAGTCTCGCATGTCGGCGAGAGGAGAGAAGAAGGGAGAGGCGGGCGAGCGGACACGTGGCAAAGGAAGGGAATCCCGGTCGTCTGGTGGAAATGAGGAGGTTAAGTGAAGGTGGATGGTCGAGATTAGATCAGCGGCGATGGATGAAATCTAGCTCACACACATGTCGGCCAGAGAGGAGGTTGGGTTTTAAAATTAACTTTGAATTTTCAGAAAAACTAAGAAGCTTCAAACACTTAGAAAACAGAAAATAAAGTTTGAAAATTTCAAAAAAATTCACAGAAATTCCTAAATATATTTTGGACTTAGGGGAAAATATTTTCAACTTAAATCTAATCTTTAAATTTTTACAAAAATATTTTTTAGATTTGAAATTGATGTTTAAACTTTAGAAAATTCATAGAAAATCCAAATAAAAGTCAAATGCTTTAAAATAATTTATTTGAAATAGTATTTTTATAAAAATTAAAAATACCTTTTATTTAGTAATATTTTTATATTTTTAGTTAAATTACTTTTAAGAAAAGCTTTTTTTAAAGCTGAAAACAAGAAAATAAAATCTCCCAAAATTAAGGCTCTCAAGAAGGGTAAGAAAATTTAGATGATGTAGGTGATGAAGGCTTGAGACAAGCCAGGAAAAATATGCAAATTAGATATATCAAGCCAAAAGAAGACTCTGATGATCCACCTCATCTACCCAAGTTGAATCATCTTCTTTCACTATGCCAACCCATGTTCAAATTGAAGAAGTGGAAGACAAAGAAGGAAATCAACTGTCAATAATTCCATCAAAGATTCATAATGCAATTGTAAATTATTATCCAATTGATCAAATATTGGGTGACGTTAGTAAGGGTGTCTAAACTCGATCTCGTGTTGCATCTTATTGTGAACATTACTCGTTTATTTTTTCTTTTGAGCTTAAATATGTAGATGAAGCAATTGAAGATATGGATTGGGTGAACTTAATGTATGAAGAGCTAAAAAACTTCACCCAAAATGACATTTCGATTTTGGTGGAAAGACCCAAATAACACAATGTTATTATTCAATTCAATTGAAGGTTTGGATTTTGGGAAATTGTTCGCTCTAGTAGCTAGATTTGAATCCATTCGCATATTACTTATTTTTGCATCATGTTTTGATATTAAATTATTTTAAATAGATGTTAAAGGCGCATTTCTTAATGGTAGGATAACCGAACTTAAGTGTGTTAAACAACCACCCGATTTTGAGGATCCTAAGAAATCAAACCACAAGTATAAACTTTTCAAGGAGCTATATGATCTTAAACAAGCTCCTAGAGTTTGGTATGAGCGTATTCGAGATTTTCTACTCTCAAAAGGATTCAAAATTAGGAAGGTTGATGAAACCTTCTTCACTAAAATAATAGATGATGATTTCTTCGTTTGTCAAATTTGTGTCGATAATATTATTTTTTGGTCTACTAACCAAGATTTTTATAAAAAATTTGGTGAGATGACGTCTAGGGTATTTGAGATGTCTATGATTGGAGAAATTAGCTATTTTCTTGAACTCTCAATCAAGCAACTCAAGGATGGAATGCATGTGAGTCAAACAAAATATGTGAAGGATTTACTCCAAATATTTGGCATAGAGTACGCTAAACCCATCAAAACTCCCATAGCTACCAATGGTCACCTCAACCTTAATGAGGGAGGTAAACTAGTAGATTTAAAATTTTATATATCAATAATTAGTAGTTTACTTTACCTTACCATATCTATGCCCAATAATATGTTTAGTGTTTGCAAGCTTCACCAAAATAGTGCCATTTAGTGGTTGTTAAAAGAATTCTTAGATATTTAAATCATTAATCTAGCATCGGCTTATGATATCCCAAATGTGCTATGTTTGATTTAATTAGATATTTAGATTTCAATTATGCATGTTATAAAGTGGATTGAAAAAACACATCGGTTAGTTGTCAACTATTAGAAAAATCTTTAGTTTTATGGTCGTCCAAGAAATAAAATTGCATTGCCCTATCTATCGCCGAAGCGGAGTATGTCTTCACGGGTAGTTGTTATGTTCAATTACTATAGATGAGACAAACATTGATGGATTATGGAATTGAATTTAAAAGTATGTCTCTTTTGTATGATAATCATAATGCCGTAAATATAGCCAATAATCCGGTCTAACACTCCCAAGTGGCCTAGAGATATTTTTCCCGTTATATAGGATGGGTAAATTTCCTCTTAATCACTCACATTTCTCCGTATGTTTCATCATAAACTCAAAAGCTATCTTTATGACCACCCAATTACGGAGTAGTATTTAACAACCCATAAGTAAACTATTACATATTTAGAAAACTATGATGATCTCAGATTTAAGAATGCTACATACTATATGTATGAGATCAACTGATGACACTTAAGAATATAACAATTTCTACAGTGTCTCATGGTAAGTCAATTCAACACTATGTTCTCTAACATGTGTCCACATTATTGATTTGATATCCCGATATCTGTGATCCGTGAAACATAATCATCAATTAGTACATGTGCTGATCTATAAATAGTAATTGTCCCATATAATAATATAAGATTAGAGATAATTTAGAATAATATCAAAACATGAATAAAGAGTTTCACGAATAAATCACGGGTGTTGATAAATATCACCTAGATGTTTTCTTCCTAACTATCATCTAGATTTATGACCATTAGATTAGAGATCCAATGGCCATGAATTCTCCCCCACCCCCTCCAAAAAAATCTCCCCCTCTAAAAAAAGGGGACATTAGATCTCTAATCCAACAATCTCAAATTTGGATGATTGTTAGGAAGAAAACATCCAGATGATACCTAGACACACCCATAAATCACATACATATTAATCAATATAAAATATATTTACTTTAGAAATAAAATAATATATTATTTAAAAGATCATAAACATAAAAATATCTAACACTTCGACTGACATTCTTTGCGTCAGACTTGCTTGACAGCAACCACGTTTACATCGACCTGGTTCTTCAGTACGTTTGCGGTAGTGCTCCTAGAAGCCCATGCGAAGGAGAGGTCTAGAAGAAAGCAGTCCGTTCGGCACAGCCATGACAGCTTATTCTGGCGGATCGTGGCGACGAACGAGCAGTATCTTACGTACGTCGTGGTGGTGGCGACGTTGCAGCTGTTCTTGCACTTGACCGGAGCCAACGTCGCCACCCTGTTCTTGCCGATGCTGTCGCACACGACAGGCGGCAGGAGCAAGGCGGCGCAGATCCCAACGCCGTGCTGGTGAACACCGACGGCATCCTCGGATCTGCCCTCGCGACGAGGCAGTACGGCCGGGAGGTCATGTCCATGATCAGCGGGGTGCATATCATATTCTGCCAGGTAAAGTGGCACAATCTACCCTACGTAGGAGGTTGTCACTCAGTACATCCCCTGTTTAGAGATGCCATCCTCACTGGTATGCTTTACTCAACTTTCGTGCGCATGCTAACGTGAGGCGAACGCGGACAGGGGTGGAACCAGAACACGATTAGGATTCATCATTTCACATATATATATAATTTTAAGCAATAGTGTACTAGATAGTAATGTGTTCAATAAATTTTAGTTTCATTAATTTAACATAACCAATAAAAATATACAATGATAAAGAAACATCCATTAAAGTGCTTATCAAATTATGAGTTTGTCACCGAATGTTACATAGTAGCGATATGTGTCCTTTTGTCCATAATTTGATAATTGTAAGTTGGAAATCTTACGTGATATTGTGTATCAACTTGTTAAAAGTTCTAATCCAAAGCTTGATAGATCACACATGGGTTCATGGTCACATGAAACGCCTCAATTTTGCCTCCCATTTGCCACTAAGGTATTCTAAAAACCATAATTGAAACCCCAACCTTACAATTTGAGGAAACTCAACAAATGATGATCAAATCGAATCCATAAACCTCAAACTTAGTCACTATGCTTGAAATAAATCAAAAATATTGAAAGGAACCAGAAGTACCTAATAGAAAGAAATCGAAAATGTATGGCTCGCAGGCTCGGCTTGAGCAGCCACCGCTCGGCAAACAACGGCAAGGGCGACATGGTGGCAGGTGAGATCGAAGCTATTTCGGCAATATATGGATGATCTGTTGACTGTTGTGTGTCTCCTGCTTTTGACGCTGGCCCATGGCCATCTATCCCGTCTGGGCTATGCGTTTGCTTAGGTCGATTCTATGGGTACGGGCACCGCTACCCTGGGCATCTATCTGTCTTACCTTAGCTAGGCTAGATGTTTCAGAGTTGGTGTTACCTAGATTAGGCTATATGGTTCACACACTATGTACATATGGGCTATATCATGAAAAAAAATAGATTTGAACCTGACGTCGTGTGCACCCTGGTGGACCAGTGTGGATCCGCCCCTGCACACGGGGCTGGACGGCGGCACGAGGACGATGGCGGGCTACGCGGCGGGGATGTTCGCGCTGTCGTGCGCCGTGTTGGGCGGGTTCAGCTGGCCCGTGGGGCGCGCTGTTCTGGGCCGTGCCAGGCGAGGGGGTCCGGTCGGTGGGCAGGTGGTGGGGATGACGCCGTCCGGTTTCGGGCTCGGCTTCGCGCAGATGCAGTGCTTCCTGCTGATGCTGCGCCAGCTCGAGCACGCCGTCTTCGCGTACTACGCCGTCTGTATTTGGTCGTGATCGACACGCACCCCTCGGCCTCGAGGGGAGAGCGATGCATGTACAGAGTGCTGTAGACAGGCAGAATCGGTCGCGGAATAATGTTAGTTGGATGTACGGGAGGAGACTGCTCGATCTCGTGAGTGCGTGCGTGCAGCTGTGCTCGCTGCTCGCCGTTGATAAAGATGGTGGCCGGCTTGCGGTGGCACTTGAATCTGTCGAATTTTTGACATATCTAGCACTCTATATTTCGAAAATTCCATTTTAGCCCCGAACGTATTATTTCCAAATGTAGCCATCTTCCGACCGCACGTTTACGTAGGCGACACGTCCGGTCGTGCGGTCCGGACCGCACGACCGATTATAGCCGGGTCGTGTGGTCCGGACCGCACGACTCCACTGTTCACCGTCCGCCGAGCGCACGATTGATTTCTGACCGCATGACTCTCTGTCCCGACCGCACGATTGAATTCTCGACCGCACGATTGAATTTCCGACCGCACGATTGATTCAATCGTGCGCTCAACGGGCGGTGAACAGTGGAGTCGTGCGGTCCGGACCGCACGACCCGGCTACGATCGCGCGGTCGTGCGGTCCGGACCGCACGACCGGACACGTGTCGCCTCTGAAACGTGTGGTCGGGAAGGGGGCTATATTTGGAAATAATACGCTCGGGAGGCTAAAAACGGAATTTTAGAGATTTACAGTGCTAAATTTGTCAAAAACTCGAATCTGTCCACCCTTCTGGCTCAACTGATGAAAAAAAAGGATGCTTCCATCTACGCGAATTCATTCTCTGCTGTGTGTGAGCCGTGAGTGGGTGCAGTTAGCGTAGACCACGGAGGCCTATGGCTGTGATCGTTTCGGTTTCAGTTTCTGGTTTTTGGCTTATTTTTCACTATTTATAAATTCATCTTTTTCTGAACTTTTGGTTTTTCTGAGCTTTTTTGCCCGTTCTTTTTTCCCATATTCGTTTGCGTTGTCTGTGATGGGCTAACATATTTTTTATATTTTTTGATTTTTAAATTTAATTATGTTAAATAAGCCTCTGTCATTCTGATGTTTTTTCACCACTATGATGCTTTTCAGCCATAAGCCACCAAAAATAATCCCAAATGATCACCACCTATGTATCGCACCAACATGCCTTGTGTACTTGTATTTGGGATGTATGACGTATCATGCGTGGACACTATGGACTATATAGGTCTGTTCTATCTGACTTTTGAAACCAACTTTTGTTTTTTTGCTATAGTATTTAGTTTTTAAATGGAGTATGTTTTAAGATGAGATCTACAAGTTAATTATAGTACATATTTAAATATCATTATCTGTATCAACCAAAATCGCATGTGAGTATCTCTTTCCATAATCTCTATCGCGAACAACCACAATTTAAAATTTTCAACTAAAAGCCATAATCATAGCCATAAAGAACATGCCCATATATGACTAATCAATTCGAACCAACAAATGTCCTGGCTTCTGTTTCAGAATTGGCGACGTAAATCGAACTGCGAACTGCTGAATATTGAGTTGCATGCACCAACCAGTTCACCCAAAAGCTTAAGCTGATGAGGAAAGATGGGTAATTCACTTATACTTCAACACTCCCCTCACGTGTAGGCTCCCTTAGGCCTAATACGTGGAATAGAAGTGGACTGCAATTTTTTTTAATTGCGTCAGCCGGGTCTTGAACTCGGGACCTCTTCATGCACCAACCAGTTCACCCAAAAGAGCTTAAGCTGATGAGAAAAGATGGGCAATTCACTTATACTTCAACACTCCCCCTCACGTGTAGGCTCTCTTAGGCCTAATACGTGGAATAGAAGTGGACTGCAATTTTTTTTAATTGCGTCAGATAGGTCTTGAACTCGGGACCTCTTGGCTCTGATACCATATTGAATTGCATGCACCAACCAGTTCACCCAAAAGCTTAAACTGATGAGGAAAGATGAGCAATTCACTTATACTTCAACACTGAAGAATCGAAGTGTTCTGGGACTAAATTTGAAGATCTTCGCATTGTTTCGTCTGCTGATGCTCGTGACTGAATTCTTAATTAGCGTGCTACCGTCCACCGCTGCACAGATGCTGTCCTAGGAAAGCCGTAGTGCGGGCTCGTCGACTACACAACCACGGTATAGTAATAAGTTTTATATAATTTCAGTAAATTTTATGAAAATATTTTAAAAGATGTATGTTTCAATTAGTTTTATGTGTTTCTAGGAGTTTCCAAAAGATTTCAAACCAAAGGTTCAACGAGTTACAAATTTTAGAACTCAAATTTTAACAAGTTTTAGCTGAGGAGTTTCAACAAGTTACAACAAATTTTAACCAAGAGTTTCAATAAGTTTTATCATGCTTCAACAAGTTTCACCAAGGAGAGTTAGTTTTGCTTGTTTCTAGGAGTTTCTAAAAGATTCCAAGCCATAATTTTAACGAGTTTTAAATTTTGGAACTCAACCTTCAACAAATTTTAGTGAGTTTTAGTAAGTTTTAGCAAATTTCAACCTAGAATTTCAACAAGTTTCACCAGGTTTTAACAAGTTTTGCAAGGAGGTTCAACAAGTTCTAATAGGTTTACCTAACTATAACAGTGTGGCGGCTTGCATAGGCGGCTACTGGTGCTCACGGTGTGGATATGGAGGCGGCACCCGAAGGGCACAACGGCCAACGAGCAGAAGAGTTCGATGACCCTCGGTGCCACCCAGCCCCCCATGCACCGGATCCGCCCGAAGTTGTCCCGCCACCTTATACCTACGTCCTAATCCATGCCATTGCCAACCATCATCAGATCTGGAGCTAGATAAGGAGGGGAGGGTAGCGCTAGAGTTGAAGGTGAAGGTGGAGGGGCAGCACCGAAGGTGAAGGAGGAGAGAGGGCGATGTTGGAGTTGAAGGAGGAGGGGGAGAGGCTGCCATCCTCCGTCGGCTTGCCGGCTGCTCTCCTTGGTCGGACGCGGGAAAGGATGGGGAGGGGCGGTAGCGACGGAGGAGGACAAGGAAGGAGAGGTGGTGGTGGTGCCAGCGAAGGAGGAAAGAGGAAGTGGAAGGGGAGGTGGCGACGCCGGTGAAAGATACCGACATGAGGAGTGAGAGGGAGGAAGGGACAAGTGAGAGAGATAGGCGATAAGATATACAGTGAATATGAATCAATAGATGTACCCAATAGACACATCTAATGGAAACTAGTTATGTACCCGTGCGTTACAACGAAGCTCATTGAATGTATAAAGAATCGTGCTATAGAAAAGAGTTATTCTGATCGATTGGAACGTGGAGAATGGTGAGAAGTTAAGGAAATAGAGCGGTTGAAGGAGAATGGACATACAACCATCAACTCATTCTTTTATAATAGTAATGATTTACCAACTGAAATGATTTACAACGGTCAACGAGCAGAAGAGTTCGATGACCCTCGGTGCCACCCAGCCCCGCCGTGCACCGGATCCATCCGCTAGGAGTTGTGCTGCCACCTAATACCTACGTCCTATGCCATGCCATTGCCAGCTGTCGTCAGATCTGGAGCTAGATAAGGAGGAGAGGGTAGCGCCAGAGTTGAAGGAGAAGGTAGAGGGCAACACTGAAGGTGAAGGAGAGAAAGGGCGATGCTGGAGGTGAAGGAGGAGGGGGAGGTTGCCAGTCTCCGTCGGCTTGCCGGCTGCTCGCCTTGGTCGGACACGGGAAAGGATGGGGAGGGGTGGTAGCGACGGAGGAGAACAAGAAAGGGGATGTGGTGTTGCCGGGGAGGAGGAAAGAGGAAGTGGAAGGGGAGGAGGCGACGCCGGTGAAAGATACCGACGGGGGAGTGAGGGAGGAAGGGATGAGTGTGAGAGAGAGGAGATAAGATGTACAGTGAATATGAATCAACCATAGATATCCATACCGTTCAAACGGTAAAGGGTAGAACATAATTCTTCTTCAACAAAAACCCTTTCCATGTCCGGATTGGTGAACCTCCAAAACTGCCGTGCATCTCCATCGCCAATTCGTCTCCGCACCGCACGCGTTTAATTCACCGGGGGACGCAAAAACGCAGCGCATTGCACGCACGCACGGCCATTGACCGGGGGCGACACAAGTGACGAGCTGACAGCAACGCATCGCGAAACACATCATGGGTTCGGCCGCACGGTCCCCTTACGTTGACTAATTTTGCGGGCTCTTTTCGCCGGGGGATCGGCCTTTCAACGGCGGAATGATGGGCGCGTCGCGGCCGGCCACTCTCGGTGGGACGATTAGCCGTCAGCGGTGCTGATCTAGCGATCTTGCTTTTCTGGGAGGCGCGGCATGTGAGCGGCTCGAGTGTGTGCATGGCCGGGCCGGGTGAACACGCTCCACCTAGGTCATAGTCTCTCACCCACCCGCGCAGACCAGATGAGATGCAATTAGTACTAGTCCATCCACTGCTGTTGCCTCTTTTTTTTTTCTTTCCATAGAAGCTATCCTGTCTTCGAGATCAGATAAGCATCCGGGATCTGCATGCATATCGGAAGATTTCTTTTTGTTTGTTCTTTAGAAGGTGGTTAAAAAATGGAATATATTGGCAAAATGTCAACATGTATAAAACTAGATACATGTTAGAACTAATCGGAAAGAGCAATCCTTCAGGCGTAAAGGTGGAAAACTGAATACGTATTCCATGCCTTCTCCTTAATCAGCACAGAGCATAGCCGCTGATTGATAAAAAAGGGCATGAGACCGAGAAAGATGAGATATTTTGGACACTCGTATGTAAGAAGTTTTCCAGCAACTCAATCTATCAATATTGTTCAAATAGTCTCATATTGATTATGAAAGAACAAAATATCTAACTTAAAAGTGAGAAAATCTCTACCCTCACAGTCCGGCTTTTAAGGATGAGAAGGCTCTTACGATTCTACAAGTGGTATCAGAACCCGCTTCTAACATCTATGACCCAATAGACACTAGTGTGTGAATATCTGATACATTGTGATCTTGAGGGACCAGCAATGTACGATGAAGGGGGTGATAAATGACTGATGGATACCAATGTGTGAAAGGGAGATTGTTTGAATAATCCTATATTGATTGTGGAAGGACAAAAGATCTAATTTAAAAGTAAGAAAGTCTCTAATCTCATAAACTAGCTTTTGAGAATGGGAAGTCTCTTGCGATCCTACACATGCCTCAACAGGGGATGCCTCCTATTGAACATTCCTTGCGCATGAGCTGTTCAGTCGAAAGATAAGCTAAGGCCTCGTTTAAAACTAAAAAGTCTCATAACAAAAGGAAATATCCACTTCCATTAGATGTGAAGTTTTACAAGAAATTCCCCTAAAAATATCCTACGCTCCAAACAGGGCCAGAGATTTTACCAGTACCTGGCAAGAATTGTTTAGAAGAAAGCATATGGCAAGAAATTTGCAGTGCCTCGATTTCTAAAATCGTTTCCTGTGTTTGGTATAGGACTGTGGCGTGGGAGCTAATCTTGTTCTTTCCTTTTGGACCACATGACAGGGCGCAGCCGTGCAAGTGCCTCCAATGATCGATGGCTGTGCACAATCCTCCAGAACTCAGCCGACGAATATGTCCTTTCCGTAGGATACCCCACCTGTTTCGAGATAATGAAACAGGAGGTTCGTTCCTGGAGAATGGCGGCGCAAAAGACCTAGAACTAATTCTGCCTTATCCCATTAGCTGTTCTCCTCTCTTTGTATAACTAGTTACGTACCCGTGCGTTACAACGAAGCTCATTGAATGTATAAAGAATCGTGCTATAGAAAAGAGTTATTCTGATCGATTGGAACGTGGAGAGTGGTGAGAAGTTAAGAAAATAGAGCGGTTGAAGGAGAATAGACATACAACCATCAACTCATTCTTTTATAATAGTAATGATTTACCAACTGAAAAACCACCAGGCGCTTCTGCACTTTGTATTTTTGGCTTCTATTTCTTCTACTCAATATAAGCCAGCAAAAGCTGGATCTTTTAAAAAAAATTATGCTAAACCCACTTAAACCCACATGCTAGCTAGATTAGAATGCTAGATCCTCACACTGATCAAACACAGTCTCAATTAGACGAGTGACGGAGTGAGGGAGGTGCTCAGTGTGGTCGAGCAACAGTGACTCGTGCGCAATGCAGAGTTGAGAAAACTGGCAACCAACAACAGCAACAAGCATCTGAAACAAACTTGCATGACCCCCTAACGACTCGTGTAACCTAGCTCGCGATTTTTTTTTACGAATAATCTATTTTTTATTTAAAATAACAGAAATGTACTCGCGTGAAATTTTTTTACAGAAATAGGCTCAAGTCGTCGAGCCGTCGGGCGACTGGAACCTATCGCCCAACGACCACGCGACACGCAAGCAATCCGCTAGCCGTTAGGCGAATTGATTGCAGTCGCCGAACCACCAGGTGACTGCTTCCAGACGCCCATCAGTTAGATGACTGTAACTCTAGTCACCGAGGGGATTTCAACTTTTTACCACTTTTAAGATTGGCCAATTAACTCTGTCACTTACATGTGGGCCCGTTTGAGTCACTGAAAGCGGGCCAGGGTGGCAAATCTGTTGCCACTCTACTCATAAGAGTAGCAAATGATTAAATTTTCTAGTCACCGAAGGGTTGGAAGCGCATATAAAAAGACCGCGTGGCCGAGCGGGCCTCGGCCGCGCTATGAATAGAGGCGACAGAAAGAAAAGAAACGGAGAGGAGAAGAAAGAAAAGGAGAGGAGAGAGGAGAAAAGGAGAGGGAGGAGAGAGAAAGAAGGAGAGGTTTTGCGACTTTTGTAAGGTAATTTTTTTGTATGTTGTAGTTTAAATTTTGTATATAAAGTAGATAATTTATTTAGTGTTAGTATCCGTAGAAAATTGTAGATGTAGTAAAGAATAGTACAACTTTGGTATAGAAATTTTAGTTAATGCAGTTTTAGAAATTAGCAGTCGTAGTAACCTATAGTTGTAGAAAATTTAGTGAACATAGTAGTAGAAAATTAGCATCCTTAGCAAATTAGCATGCGTACAAAATTATAGTTGTAAAAAATTTAGTCAACGTTACGTAGAAATTAATCCTCCGTCGAAATTTGTAGTTATTCAAAACTCAGTCAATATTTTTGTAAGAATATAATAATTTACTTTGTATAAAATAATAATATGTAAATTTTATGATTAATTATAAATGAATGTAATGTCGTTAGTACATTGAAAAAACACGTGTACCATTATAACTGGTATATAGGTATTTAAATCGATATGTCATGTAAATTGTCGAAACCCATTAGGAATTATTTGTAGTAGGGGAGAGCTCAAGTAGCGAGACAAGAGTGGCGTCGGTGCGCGGTCTGTCGATAGGGAGTTAATGCTACGAGGGTAGTGTAGTTAGTTACGATAGATGAATGGTCATTGAAATGTAAATTACAGTACATCAGTACTTTCGTAATGTGCGATGCGATGTGACTAGTTGCAAAAATAAAAATATATGCAGGCAAACATCAGTAATACCGATACCCACTACATTGAAAGTGCATTACGGTGTTGGCATCGTTCATGAAGGTTCGAAAGGTATTGATTTGAGCGGTTTTGCGCAAGCCACTCTGGTACACCCGGATGACGAGAATGCTCGAATTGCAGATGTGATGCACTGGCTCATCCGCAATTTTTTCCTTGAACCTAAAGTGTGCAGCATCGTCAGACAAGGAATTTGGAGCCAGTCTCCCATAGACCGGCCATCTCCGTCTGTCAGATTGCTCGACCGGTTCAACCACTTCCTCATAGTGGTCTGACCGCCCTTGAGGAGTTGAGCTCCATTTGCTTCCGCACTTTTGTGAGTGCTATTATTGGTGAGCAATATGATTTTCCTAGCTTCTAGTAGCTAGTGGAGTGAAAGTTTTATAATACCTTTTGGAAGGTTGAATTTGAAGGTATGATTCACCCTTTCTGATTGCCATATCGGATCCAACAGATAATGACTCACTTTGTCTTAATACTGACGCCCAAGCCTAGCTAGAGCATATGAAATGGAAAAAGTCTATATAATATCTCGAACTTTACTTGAAAGTCCAGCCAGCACCTCCAATTATAGAAGCAATTATATAACCCCAAAATTTTCCAATCCGATTCAAATAACATTCTTACCCGATTTCACAAAGTGGTATTGCTTTGTGTGGCATGATGAGAGGGCGGTTTTGCCATATGGGTTGACAAGCCGGCGGATGTGAGCAGGAGGTTGTGGTGATGCTCATCTACGGCGGTGGCTCTTCGGTAGTGTCCTGGTCAAGAAGGTTTGTGCATAACATGTTTCGAGCAAAGGGAGTCGATTGGGGAGGAGCCCTCGTGGGTCTCACATGTCATTCACCTAACTTAGCCAACACGTCATTCCATATGGTAAAACTGTCCACTTATTGTATCACATGGATAGTACTAACCTATAAAATCATTTTATAGTTAGGAGTGCTGGACGAACTTTTAAGCAAAGTTCGAAGTGTTATCAGTAAATTTATAGTGCCCCATGGTCTTATCAGTAAATGATCATATTGTTCTGCAATAACTCCAGGTTTTGCCGATTTTTCATAAATTTCCCTCGAGGGGTGCCGGAGTGGCATGCGTGAGCCGTGAGGTGCTGATGGGCAATGCTTAATTTGTGACGTTTTGTTGAGGCGCACAAAACGTACTCCCTATTTATAGCAGAGAAAAAAGTGCTACTCCATATATTTTCGTCCTTATCTTGGTGCTGCTGGTTAAATTATCGATCCATCTGGATCCGTTGCATATATACAATCCAAACTTCCCAACATATCAGCTGAGAGTAACTGATTAGGGTTCCACTTATTTCGATTTGAGTTTCTGACTTCTTGTTTATTTTTTACTATTCATAATTTTTCTTTTTCTAACTTTTTAGTTTTTTTGAGCTTTTTTGTCGATTCTTTTTTTGTATTCGTTTGCATTGTCCGTGATGGGCTAACATATTTTTTATTTTTTTAAAAAATTAGTTATGTCAAATAAGACATCATCAGCTACAGTGTAATTTCAGTTAGCTACAGTGCAATTTCAACCATAAATCAATTTATTTCAGTCCAACCAAACGGCACCTAGATTCCATAGAAACTAGCCAACTTTACAGCTAACTCGACACACAGCGCCTTAATTTGCAAGGGTGCATACACGCACCTTTCCTTTAATTTGTCACTCGTATTCCTCGGATGCCCTTTGTGGGGACAGAAGAGAAGCGTTACACAGCAAGTTTCTCAGTGAAGTCGGGCAACGCTAGGGGACAATATAATGACTCTGCACATTAACATTTGGCACCACACCAGCAGAGCATCAACGTCAGCGTTGCTTGTGTACGTACCTCCAAGCTCTCGTGCAGCTAGCTAGCCTGCGTCGCGCTACCTACCTCGTGGAGTCGTGGTCCATAGCACATCTCCTATCGATCGAGGTGGTCTTTGACCGGGGCCGGAGCTAGCGCGGACGGAGAATGCCCGGCGGCAGCTTCCTCCTCAACGGCGGCGGCGTGCCGGACTACGGCGGGGGACTCACCGTCCCCGTCGTGGTCACCTGCCTCATGGCGGCCTCCGGCGGCCTCATCTTCGGCTACGACATTGGCATCTCAGGTGCGCCGTCGTCCCCTCGTCGTCGGTACATTTCTTTCGTATGGATGCGGATACCGGTGCACTTTGTTCGCTTGTTCCTCCTTTCTGATGGATGGAAGGTTCGTCTAGTATATGCATTTGCTGCTCTTTGCTGAACACATGCCAAACAGGATTTGATCGATCAGTTCGTCTCCCTTAAGGCCTCATCGATCCTCTTCCTGATACCCAAGTCCACTGGGTTCTTGATTTAATTTTAGTATAGTAGTAGCCATCTGCAACAAATCGAACTCTTGATCCGAGACCATGGAGTGCATCAAATCTGTTGCTGTGCTCTTCGTTTGGTTCTTCCTGCTTAGTTTCCTTCCATGTCCGATTCCCAGAGATATCCAAATCGGAATTCAATTTTTAATCTAGCCATGTCAGGTATGTGCCTCTATCACCCTCCAAACAGGCAAACAGATCAGTTTTAAAATCATACGACTAGATCCAATTGAAAGGGGGTTACAGCCCGTGTCCTTTCGTGCAAATTTAATGTACAGCCTACAAAAAGAAATCGTATACTTGGAACAGTATACAGTAGTACAGTGTAGGGCCCGGCACACCACATGTTCACGTATCTGACTTTTTTTTTCACTTTTGACCTAGCACATTTTTTTGTAAAAATAAACCCCTTCTCCAAGCTCAGAAGACGTGGCAGATAATACGTGTTACCATAGCTATATAGGAGGAAGTACATACACCAAGGTCAGCTAAAGAGTCGAGCTAATGAGTCATCGTCTTATCAAGATTCTTAAAATTAGCATAGATTTTTTAATATTGTTTTATATATAGTTTGTAAGTATTTTTAGAAGTGAACTAATGAGTTAAATTAAAGTAAAATTCAAATTAACAAGTATAATTAAAATAATTTTGAATTAAGTCAACGAGGTTTTTTTGCCACCCTTGTTTTTTTGCACTGCCCATTAGCCAAGGCTCCTGCTGAGCCAGGGGCCAAAATTTTGGCATACGCCAGCTCTCCTTGCTGCATGTACCGTCTCTGGCCGAGCTACGGCGATATGGCAGGTGCCGCACCTTTTGAGCTTGAGGATGGGTCTAGTTTTACCAAAAAAATATGTTAAGGATCAAAATTAAAAAAAAACATCGCTACAGGTCATATGTATATGCAGTTCCACATCGCATAAAGATATATATTCCGAGAGTTTGTGGCACTTTTTGCGCTCGTATTTGTAAGAATGACAATCATCGCACGAAAAATAGTAGAAATGACGCCTCCACTGCACAGCCATCGACCTCGGTGTGACACGTGGTGAAATCTCTCGTCCACCGCGGTGGAGCACTGTAGCAAGTTTTTCCGAAAAATCCATTTATGTATTTTTATAGAATTTTTAAATACAGCAAATGAACTCTACAAATTACGAATTAGTTTGCGGAGTCTCCTGACATAGTGCACTTGCCTGTGTAATTTTTTAATAATTTTATCCATTCTGAATTTTTCTCGAAAATTTATTTTACTACACAGTTTGTAGGAATTTTTCTTGAAAATTTAGGACAAATAAAATTATGAAAAATTAAAATTACATAGGCAAGTGCACTATATCGAGACTCCACAAAATTCATAATTTTTAAAACTCACTTGTTATATTTAAAAATTATAACAAAAATTATATATAATATATTTTCATGAAAAACTTGCTACAGTGTACTGCACGGTGGCCGTGCGGTTTTGCCATGTGTCACACTAGGATCGATGCCGCGCATTGGCTATGCAGTGAAATGTTATTTCTATATTTTCACGCAACGACTGATATTCTTATAACTACGAGCATAAAAAGCACCAATACAGCCAAAAAAGTGTATATTCCGACACCACGTATCTCTACCTGTGTAGCTTCTGCGCCAAGCCGTACGCGAACAGAGCCACATGACACGATCAGACGACCAGAAGATCTGCATGAGCGAGGGGCCCCACCAGGCAGAGATTCTTACAGGTGGGCCCGGCCACCCTTTCTTCCTTCCCCGTGGTCCATCTGTCGACTTGGAGCCTGGGACACGCACCACACAATCGGATCGACATTGGGTTGCACTGTGTCCCCGGGGCCATCCGCGTACGGCGATTCCATGGCCTGCCCCCGGTCTTGTGGAGCACCAGTGGACACGTCAGTTCAGTTACAGTCTGATTCTGTGCTCATTATGGTATTTTTGTTTTGGGCTTTTTATTTTTGATTTTGACCTCTCGAAATAAATAATTTAACTTTTTAAAGTAGATTTTTCAAACGGATTTTTAAATCTAAAACTATATATGTCATCTACATTGATGTTTTCATCATCTACTGCTATCTTGAAAATTATAGACAAAATTATCGATCACAGTTTAAAAAAAACACACAATTTTATTCGCGCATCAGGCCATGCTCCGCGGTACTTCCAGCTTTTGCGTCAGTAGGGCCTTTTGCGATAGCCAAGCAAGATTGCCATCGAGTGGCCTAACATATACCACACACACCCTACTCCCAAAATCCCAACAGCATCGAATAAACTTCACCTAGCCGTTCGTGTGGAAAAGCAACAATCCCAATCTCCTTTCTTTCTGAGAAAAAGTAACACAGTCTCGCTGGGCTTCCAGGAAGATGCCCGTGAATTACAGCTCGATGAGCGAGGGAAAGTCGCGTGCGCCATCGGCGTCTCCGACGAAAATCGCGACGGGAAAGGACGAACACGATGAGATGCCAACGTGACGCGATTTTTTTTTAAATAATCTATTTTTTATTTTAAATTACAGTATTATATCTGTGTTTTATTTTTTTGTAGTTTGGATTATCTGTTGCTCTATGGTTAGGAAGAGGCTAGTCACTCAACCGTTGGACGACACATGGCGCCAAACAGGGGTGGACATTTTTGTACCGAAACCGAAATACCGAACCGAAAAGACCAAAAAATACGGTTTATTCGGTGTATGGTATTCAACAGTCTACAAAAGAAATCGTATACTTGGAACAGTATACAGTAGTACAGTAGAGGGCCCGGCACACCACAGCTGTTCACGTATCTGACTTTTTTTTCACTTTTGACCTAGCACATTTTTTATAAAAATAAACCCCTTCTCCGAGCTCAGAAGACGTGGCAGATAATACTGTCACCATAGCTATATAGGAGGAAGTACATACACAAGGCCAGCTAAAGAGTCGAGCTAATGAGTCATCATCTTATCAAGATTCTTAAAATTAGCATAGATTTTTTTAATATTGTTTTATATATAGTTTGTAAGTATTTTTAGAAGTGAACTAATGAGTTAAATTAAAGAAAAATTCAAATTAACAAGTATAATTAAAATAATTTTGAATTAAGTCAACGAGGTTTTTTTGCCACCCTTGTTTTTTTGCACTGCCCATTAGCCAAGGCTCCTGCTGAGCCAGGGGCCAAAATTTTGGCATACGCCAGCTCTCCTTGCTGCATGTACCGTCTCCTGCCGAGCTACGGCGATATGGCAGGTAACACGTGTCGATTACCGCACCTTCTGAGCTTGAGGATGGGTCTAGTTTTACCAAAAAAATATGTTAAGGATCAAAATTAAAAAAACATCGCTACAGGTCATATGTATATGCAGTTCCACATCGCATAAAGATATATATTCCGAGAGTTTGTGGCACTTTTTGCGCTCGTATTTGTAAGAATGACAATCATCGCACGAAAATAGTAGAAATGACGCCTCCACTGCACAGCCATCGACCTCGGTGTGACACGTGGTGAAATCTCTCGTCCACCGCGGTGGAGCACTGTAGCAAGTTTTTCCAGAAAATTCATTTATGTATTTTTTTATAGAATTTTTAAATATAGCAAATAAACTCTACAAATTACGAATTAGTTTGTGGAGTCTCCTGACATAGTGCACTTGCTTGTGTAATTTTTTAATAATTTTATCCATTCTGAATTTTTCTCGAAAATTTATTTTACTACACAGTTTGTAGGATTTTTTCTTGAAAATTTAGGACAAATAAAATTATGAAAAAAATTAAAATTACATAGGCAAGTGCACTATATCGGGAGACTCCACAAAAAATTCATAATTTTTAAAACTCACTTGTTATATTTAAAAATTATAACAAAAATTATACATAATAGATTTTTATGAAAAACTTGCTATAGTGTTCCACCGCACGGTGGTCGTGCGGTTTTGCCATGTGTCACACTAGGATCGATGCCGCGCATTGGCTATGCAGTGAAATGTTATTTCTATATTTTCACGCAACGACTGATATTCTTATAACAAAGCACCAATACAGCCAAAAAAGTGTATATTCCGACACCACGTATCTCTACCTGTGTAGCTTCTGCGCCAAGCCGTACGCGAACAGAGCCACATGACACGATCAGACGACCAGAAGATCTGCATGAGCGAGGGGCCCCACCAGGCAGAGATTCTTACAGGTGGGCCCGGCCACCCTTTCTTCCTTCCCCCACGGTCCATCTGTCGACTTGGAGCCTGGGACACGCCGTCACACGCACCACACAATCGGATCGACATTGGGTTGCACTGTGTCCCCGGGGCCATCCGCGTACGGCGATTCCATGGCCTGCCCCCGGTCTTGTGGAGCACCAGTGGACACGTCAGTTCAGTTACAGTCTGATTCTGTGCTCATTATGGTATTTTTGTTTTGGGCTTTTTATTTTTGATTTTAACTTCTCGAAATAAATAATTTAACTTTTTGAAGTAGATTTTTCAAACAGATTTTTAAATCTAAACCTATATATACTGTCTACATCGATATTTTCATCATCTATTACTATATTAAAAATTATAGATAAAATCATCGATCACAGTTTAAAAAAAACACGCCATTTTATTCGCACATCAGGCCATGCTCCGCGGTACTTCAAGCTTTTGCGTCAGTAGGGCCTTTTGCGATAGCCAAGCAAGATTGCCATCGAGTGGCCTAACATATACCACACACACCCTACTCCCAAAATCCCAACAGTATCGAATAAACTTCACCTAGCCGTTCGTGTGGAGTATGGTATTCAGTGCGGTTTATATTTTTATGCTATTCGGTTTTTAGTTTTCGGTGCGTTTTTTAAGTCGTGAAAACCGAATTAACCGAAATACCGAAATATTATTTTCCCTTATGTGAATTTGTAGTAAACAAAGGCTATTCTCATTTAATTTTGTAGGTTTTTTCAACATCTCAAAAGGAAAAACATTAGTAGCTTCTAGAGATATTATTTGCTTAAAAATAAATCTGGTATGATAACACTAGACTAAATAATGTTATTATACATTAAAGCACTGTGCATATTTCGGTTAACCGAAAAATCGAATTAACTGACCAAAATATTTCGGTTAATTAGGTTTGATTTTCTATTTTAGTTTAGTTAATTCGGTGGTCAACTTTCAAAAAAATGAAATATTCTTTTATCAAATAAACCGAACCACATAAACCGAACAAACCTAATATCCACCCCTAGCGCCAAGTCCTTCAACCATTAGACGACTAGTCCTATCACCCAACAATTAGGTAACAAGCCTTCTAATTGCCCAACGGTTAAGCCATAAGTCCCTAGTCGGCCGGTGTTGATACGCAGCCAGCTGGCTTGATCTAGGACGTCAGGTAGCCGATTCCATCTGAGATGGTGTTTGGTTCAAGCATCGTCAAGGTAAATGTAAAGGGAATTGGTTTACACGGGAATAAGAGCTGGAATGGTTGATTACTCAATTTGTTTGGTTCGAACGGGGATGGTTTCTGGCATGGCGTAGCTGGAGGCGAACTCGATCCGTAGCCTCTCGCCTCCTCTCATGGCGGTAGCGACCTCTGGCCTCAAGGCTGCCCTCATCTCCTCGCGGCCTCCTCCGGCTCC
The DNA here is from genome assembly GCA_036346245.1 of Bonia amplexicaulis. Lineage (NCBI taxonomy): Eukaryota > Viridiplantae > Streptophyta > Magnoliopsida > Poales > Poaceae > Bonia > Bonia amplexicaulis. The sequence goes on along the minus strand of CM070746.1, from coordinate 12,716,084 downwards.
ACCTGCTCCTCCGGCCCCGCCTCCTCGCCTCGCCGCCTCGCCTCCTCACCAGCCTCTCCTCCGCCCGCCTCCGCCTCGCCTCCCTGCGCCCGCCGCCTCACCTCCTCCGGCCACCTCCTCCTCCACCTCGCCTCAAGCCTCGCCTCCTCCTCACGACCTCCTCCTTCGCTCGCCTCGCCTCCGGCTCCGGCCCGCCTCCTCCTCCTCTCCGCCTCCGCCTCCCTCCGCATTCCCCGCCACCGCCTCCCGGCCACTGCTCCTTCGGTGGCGCATAAAAACATCTGTCCTATTTTATTTAGTCTATCGGTATGGGTTACCCGTCGGTATAAATACCGCAGCGCGGGTACGGGTAAGTTTTATACCGTGCGTGCACGGTATCGTAGCGGGTAGAGTTATACCTATCGGGTCGCGCCTAGGGGTGAAGTTGAACGAGCTCGTGGGTTGCGGTGGCGGCGGCATCCTGGGATCCGGTAGAGACTGAGACGGAGCGGGGCACCAAGAACACTGATGCAGGATGGTTAGAACTGTAAAAAAAACGCATGTATAATATTGTAATTCGTAATAAAAATAGATTATTTAAAAAAAAACGGTGATCGTGCGCGCGATATGTCGAAGCTAGGATCGGCTGGGATTAGGATTGTATCATATCCGAGTGATGTACGAGTTTGACAAGATCGGAATTTTTAAAGGAGACAAGATGTGGAATTGTGGATGTGATGATTGATAAAGACTAGTATTTGCATCGAAGAAAATATCAATTCTACGATTCGGTTAAATGACAGGGTAGCTTCAAGGAATATCAAGTACCAGCACTGAAGGAGTAGTTTGGCTCGAGTCTGTAGTTTCTCATGCTCTCATCTTATGCGTTTCTCTCATTATCTTCACTTAAGTTTGCCAATGGAAAATATATTCCAATTAACAAATGGCACTGAAGTGATGCTACTGCTTTTGCAAGTGATTAATTTCCTTCACTTGAACCAAACCTTGTTCATGTCGCAACAACACCAGGGGGCGTGTCGGAGATGGAGTCTTTCCTAGAGAAGTTCTTCCCGGGCTTACTGAAGAGGGCAACGCACGCGAACAAGGACGTGTACTGCATGTACAACAACCAAGCGCTCACGGCCTTCACCTCGTCGCTGTACGCGTTCGGCATGGTGGGCACGCTGGTGGCGAGCCGTGTCACCCCGCGAGTCGGGCGCCAGGCTATCATGCTGATCGGGGGGAGCATGTTCTTCGTCGGCGCGCTCGTCAATGCCGCCGCGGCCAACATTGCCATGCTCATCATTGGGCGGATGCTGCTCGGCTTGGGCCTCGGGTTCTCCGGCCAGGCCACGCCGGTTTACCTCGCCGAGATGTCGCCGCCGCGCTGGCGCGGCGGGTTCATCTCCGGTTTCCCTCTGTTCATCAGCATCGGGTACCTCGTCGCCAACCTGATCAACTACGGCACGTCACACATCCCCGGCTGGGGCTGGCGCCTGTCCCTCGGCCTCGCGACGCTCCCGGCAGCCGTCATGGTGGTGGGCGCGACGTTCATCCCGGACACCCCGAGCAGCCTCGTCCTGCGCGGGAAGCACGACCTTGCCCGCGCCGCGCTCCAGCGCGTGCGCGGCAAGGGCGTGGACATCGACGCCGAGTTCAGCGACATACTATCCGCCGTGGAGCACGACCGGCGGAACGAGGAGGGCGCGTTCCGGCGGATCCTTCGGCGGGAGTACCGTCCGTACCTGGTGATGGCCGTCGCGTTCCCGGTGTTCCTGAACCTCACCGGCGTGGCCGTGACGGCCTTCTTCTCGCCGATACTGTTCCGGACCGTGGGGTTCGAGAACGACGCCGCACTGATGGGCGCCGTCATCCTCGGCCTGATGAACATCGGCGGCATACTCGCGTCGGGCTTCTCCATGGACCGCTACGGCCGGAAGATGCTCTTCGTGATCGGCGGCGCACTCATGTTCACTTGCCAGGCATACAAAGACCACAGTACATCGACCTCACGTACATTTTAATTGCAGCGTGTCAAACACATGACGCCTTTGCTCTTTGCCTTTGCAGGTGACAATGGCGAGCATCGTGGGTTCGCACCTCGGGAACGGGAGCAAGATGCCCGAGGGCTACGCGGTGACGGTGCTGGTCCTGACTTGTGTCTTCTCCGCCAGCTTCAGCTGGTCGTGGGGCGCGCTGTACTGGACCATCCCCAGCGAGATATACCCCGTGGAGGTCCGGTCGGCGGGGCAGGGCATGGCCGTGGCGCTGAACCTGGGCCTCAACTTCGTGCAGGCGCAGTGCTTCCTCGCGATGCTGTGCTGCTTCAAGTACGGCACCTTCCTGTTCTACGCGTCCTGGCTCGTCGTCATGACCGCCTTCGCCGTGGCGTTCGTCCCGGAGACCAAGGGCGTGCCGCTCGAGTCCATGGGGCACGTCTTCGCGCGCCACTGGTACTGGGGCAGGTTCGTCAAGGACCAGAATTTCGACGACGAGTCCAACTGATTTACGTGCTCGGTATGTACCAGTAGTAGATTTGGTATTATGGGAAATGGGGTGAATCAAGAATGGACCGTAGTGTATATCGTGTGTGGTGAGAGGTGACTGAAATGTTGGCTCAACAATGAGGGCTTAACGGCTCAACCATGTACTACATCGGAATTATTAGTCGCCTTAAAGTATTACATAGGAGAACCTTTCATGTATCGTTGTTTTTCTCTAGCTGATTTCCCATGTTTGCAAGCCAAAACACAAAGAGGTCTCAAAACACACACAGAAAGAGCAGTACTAGCTTAGCTAAGTGGTGTTTGGACGAGGGGATTGCTCTAGGGAGTTTTAGGGTTTATCCTAAAGATCGTAATCCAAATCCTCCGTATCCAAACAAGACTTGAGTGGTGGCTTAAGCACTAGGATGAAATTGAGAAGATCCACCTGGTGGCTAATGCTGTGAAATGTTTCTTCAGCTCTTCCTGTATATATTGTTTTTCCCCCTGAGTTGTTCCGGCGGCAGATGCGTTGAATGTCCTTGTCACCGGCACCGGAGCAGGGTTGGCGAAGGGGGGGAGGTTGTGTAGGGGGAGTGAGGGGAGAGATTTGAATCGTCTATCTAGATCCAACCATAGAAAAAATCAACTAAAATCTCACCAATCTTTAGTCAAGTGTTATATTCATAACTTGAAGGATGGTCCGCGCATTTGTACGGCTAGATCTGTTATGTACCATTCACATATTCAATATTAATAGTTGTCGATATCAGTTGTTTGATTTTTCACCTAATTATAAGTCGATTTTATTGGCAATTAGATTAGCCTTAATATGTTTATGTGCCATTAGAAAGGCATTTTAAGTTTTAATAATTGTGTTGAAGTACTGGCAATTAGATTAGCCTTAAGATGTTTATGTGCCATTAGAAAGGCATTTCAAGTTTTAATAATTGTGTTGAAATTAATCCGAATTTATACCATGTTCATATAGGACACTGCATTGCCTCATACCAGCGTAGCATGATAGATGGTAGGGTCATGCGTAGGATGTATCAAATATGGTGTCAACATATAGCAATCGACTCTAATTCAGTTTTCTCTCCGTATGAAACTCGTTTTCCTTACTCTATACAAATATACCTCATTAGTCCAGAGGAAGATCAAGAACTTTATTATAATCTCTTCTTATATAATAAATTTCACTTTCGTACTTTCGTGATTTTTTTCGTAAGGATTTTCTACGTCAAATCCTCATCTCTCATTCTTTTGATCTTCTATTTCTATCGTGTATTTTATAATAAATAGTATTAGAACTATAAATTCAAAATCAAAACCGCTGCACCAGGAGAATGAGACTCTCCAGACGGCCATCGCACGGTACCTACACCGATCATCCAAGGGCTGCATCAAGCGGCGTCCGTACGGCGTGGCACCATCAAGCGTCACTTGTGCGGCCATCATCGAGGCATCAAGGGCAGCCAACGCAAGGCAACTGCATGACATCCGAGTGACGAGATCCTGTCACCGAAGAACTCACCTTGCCCGATTGCGGTCACCGAATCCAAAGCGGAATATTTTAAGAGAAATACTATAGAACATTCGACTGCTTTTGGAGAAAAAAACAGTCAGATGATCTAGAAGCGTTGGATCTCTTTCTAACGGATCCGATTATACAAGCACCCCCTCCAAAAAAAATCTCATATAAGTACCCCTCTAAAAAAACGATCTGGAGCGTTTGATCACCATCCAACGTCCTAAAATCTGATTATTTTTGCCTTCAAAAGCAGTGTCGGTCTAAAACCGACTACATGCAAAGCAAGGCTGCATCAAGCGTAGGTGTTAGGAAAGGCAAAAGCCACTTTTTGGTCTGAAGTGCTATATGTACACGTGCCAGATATTTGCTGTAGCCAACAATTTTCGCAACGACAACTTTGAATTTTGGACATAAGTAACACTGTGGAAACCCGAAATTCCAAATTTGGCCCCTGCACCTAAAAAATTCTGTTTCTAGCCCCCGTTCGACCGCGGGACTGCGCCGGGCCGACTCGCGTCCGATCGTGCGGATCGGCACCGCACGATCGCATCATTCATTGGTCGTGCGGTGCTGCATCGCACGACTACATCGGCTGCCGGCCGTGCAGTATGGGACCGCACAACCCGACTGTAGCATGCGGCACCCAAGCGCATGATTGCTCTCCCGACCACGCGTCTCCTCTGCTGTCATTCCATCCGCCGAAAGCGCCGAAAACACCCAGGCCTGGGCACCCGCTAGCACACGCGTCAGCTGCTCATTTCTATGGCCCCTCTCCATGAGCAAAGGATGCCTGAGATATATTCAACAAGCATATGTTCGCATCTGAAGGAAGAAGCTCATTTGCAGTTCATTTAACCGAGCGAGAGCGATGAAGGCAGTGAAAAAACTGAGTGAAAGAAGGAAGATTTGAGTTGATTTCGTTCGGAATCAGCGGATTTGGCAAGTAGAAAAGTTGTAGATCGTCTCGTGAGCTTCAAGAAGAGGTAAGTTTTGTACCCGTGCAACTAATATTTTATGTATGTCATTAGTTTATAATTAAGCAAACCATGTTTAGTTAATGTTATTTTAGGTCAATCTTTGATACGCTATGTATTTGTAGCAAATCTTACATATGTTAGGCATGATGTATTGTAGTGTATGTAATATTGTACTCTGTTTTTTGAGAACATACGTATTGTAATGTAGTTTCATGTCGTGCGAAAGTATGAACTTGTAGATTTGTAGACGGTGAGAAAGTACATATTTTTTTAGAGCATTTGTAGGTGATAACAATAGTACCAGGATTAGAAACATACAATTAGTACGGTTAGGGAAGAAGTGGATATAGTGCGGTTGGTGGTAAAAATAAATTGAAAATAAAGTGCGGTAGTGGGTGTTTGATGGTACGATTATTGCATGTTTGAAACTAACATGGTTGATTATGCACTTAATATGTAATGGGAATTTGGCATGAATCGAAACAAGCTTAATACAGAACAATAGTGAAAATAAAATAACGTTGTAATGCAATTTTCATATGAATTAGAAATGGAAATAAAAATGAAATGAATATGTAATTTGATGTATGCTAGAATTTGGAAGTAAAATAGTTAGAAGTAAATTGTAGATTTATAAATACCGCACTGTTAATGTTACAATGGGGTAGTGGGGGTGTGATGATACGATTGTTGCATGTTGTGTACTGAGATGGTTGATTGTGCACTTATGTTAGGTACGCCATGGCTAACATTCAAGACTTGTTCGTATTCTACGGGAGTGGTCTCGTACGCGACGGGCCGTATGGGGCGGACCTGTCTAATTGTGACCGGACCGTGATCCGGGCACCACAGAAGAGAACACACTTCTTTTTTCGATTTGCACGGTTCGCTGCCTACAATATCATGGGACCCCAACCGTGCTATTTATACAAAATGAGAGAACTTACTGCAGTAACGTGACAAAAGAGGCCAGCTTTGCGCAGTGACATGACAAAAGAGGCCAGCTTTGCGCTGTGACATGACATAAGAGGCCAGTTTTGCGCAGTGACATGACAAAAGAGCCCAGCTTTGCGCAGTGACATGACAAAAGAGGCCAGTTTTGCGCAGTGACATGACAAAAGAGCCCAGCTTTGCTCAGTGACAAGACAAAAGAGGCCAGCTTTGCTCAGTGACAAGACAAAAGAGGCCAGCTTTGCTCGATGGCGTGACAAAGAGGCCACTTTGCGATGACAAGACAAAGAGGCCGACTTTGCGATGACATGACAAAAGATGCCGACTTTGCGATGACATGACAAAGAGGCCAGCTTTGCGCAGTGACATGACAAAAGATCCCAGCTTTGCGCAGCAGCCAAAAAAAATAGATGGCTACCCTTCGCCTTATAAATTGACGTGCAATGCGTCTGCAAGAGAGCACTACACCATCTAATACTACATCTTACATTCCTTCTCCACGTCGAAATGAACAACAAGAATATAAAGAGTTGGCAGGAATTCGCGGACAAGATAAATGAAACTAGGCGGAAGGCTAAGGAGGAGTCCCGCAAGAAGGCACATTGGGAGGAGACACGCAACATAGCAAGGGGCTGCGGCTCGCGACGAACAAGCAAGAGCGGCTGCGGCGCTCGCGACGAACAAGCAAGGGCTGCGGCTCGCGACGAACAAGCAAAGGTGCTGCGGCTACGAGGTCGACTCCCGCAATGAGCGGCAGTAGCAACAACCCCATCCGGACATCCCCAACGGCGTTCGCGCAACTCCCACCGAGGGGAGACACCCCTTTGTTGGTGCAAGTTCATCAAATCGAACGAACGCATCACCGGTATGCGCATCTGGGTTGCATAAACTACTCGATGAATACCCCAACCGCCGTTTTGACACCTCATCCTATCGGGAACCGGTAACGAACACATGCACCATTTTTCCCAATATTTTCTCCTTCACATCACGTACTAACAATCTCTCCCCTCGTTTTGCAGTCTCCGGAGCCCCTATGTAGCTACCGTAAATGGATCGATCTTGAGATCCACCTGGCGACCAATGGACCATCGACTTGAGAGTGGAATGTCAAACAGACAAGGAGTTCTGCGAAGGAGCGCGCACCACGAGCACACCCTGCGTATACAACGCGACTCGCAAGCCCATCTCGATGCGTGCACGCGGAGGGAGCGGGAGGCTCGCGAGAGGGAGCGCGAGAGAAAGAGGGAAATAGCGGCTAAGGCAAAAGAGATCGCGGAGGAGTTCAACGTCGAGCAGGCAAGGAAGGGAAAGTGACCCCGGTCCACACAGTAGGTCGTACGAGCAGTTGGGTAGATTAGTCGCATATCATGCTATATGTTATGTATGTAATAAAAATGTACGCGGCATGTTACAACCAACTGTATTATGAAGTTTATTATCTCGTCTTTCGCATTCAATGATTCAGATTGCAAGTCATTTATTAATATTAATATACTGGTTCTCTCGGTACACTAATTCTCACTAAAATCAAAATATCACTTACCATTGTATGTATCGATCGTTCTACAGTCAATAGCTCTTAAAAAAATTATCTCAAATTTTTTTACGCACCTACAACATACAGTGAACATAAACTTTTATTACAACTACTCTTGATTTTTTCCCAGTTTAAAAGTACAAAATTGACAAAACTCTACAAACTCACGGGGGACTAACTCAAGTCGTCTTCCTACAAAATTGTCAGTTCAACATATTTTTCACGGTCAACAATCTACAAAAATCACAAATACATCAATCGTTACTTCACATCTAGTTCAACATATCTGTTTATTATGAAGTGTATTTTAATTATCGGCATAAAATCTCCTCATCTTTTCGCATTCATTTTTCCCAGTTGTTAAATATCACTTTCCTTCCTTTCGCCCAATTGTTCTTATCACGTTGTCCTCAAAAATTTCATTAAATTTCCTACAATAAAACAGCATACCATGATCGAAAAATGTTATTGTCAGTTCAACATATTTTTCACGGTCAGCAATCTACAAAAATCACAAATACATCAATCATTACTTCAAACATATTTCGTTCGTACTCTACCAAACAAAATTTTATATTTTCTAAAATGCAACAAAAATTACACAAGCTATAAACTGGACTCTACATTATTTTCAATTTTTTTTCAAACACCATTTCACATATGTAAATTTATTTTTATTATAAATAACTTAATAATACATATAAATTCTTATACTAAATACATATATCAAACCCTAAAAAAATTAGCCGTGATCGGTGAAACGTGCGGTCGTGGCGGCGGGTCATGCGGCCGGAGGCGGGGTCGTCTTGGCGGCGGGGGCATGCAGGCGGTCGTGCGGTCCCGCACCGCATGACCGATGAACAAGCGGCGATCGTGCGGTCCGGGACCGCACGACCGGACAGGTGTCGGCGCGGCGCGATCGTGCGGTCGGGAAGGGGGCTAGTTTTCGATTTTTTTTTGCACCGGGAGCTAGATTTGGAATTTTAGATTACCACAGTGCTAGATGTGTCCAAAATTCGGCAACTTTCAGCAACTTCAACTCGTCTATTTTGACTAACTATAACTCCGTCCAACATCTCGACTTCATGTTAAATGTTGTCATGCGCTCTACCTTAATAACTATTTCAATGTCAGGTTCATCAACACCATTACCTGTGCTACCTAACGTTATGACCAGACGTCGTATTACGTCATCTCCGTCAATGATCTTTGCCTCAATCGATCGTCATCTTTCATGAAGAAGCCCAAGGGGAGTGTCAGGAAACCTAGGTCTGGGTTTGAAGCCTTGGTCCATGGTGGATACATCACCACTAGCCTATAAAGAGGGAATGCTATTGGCTATTTTACACACACACATAAGAAAGAGAAAGCAATAAAAAAGACCAAGAGTTCTCTTTCTATCTCTATGTTTCAATCTACTATTTATATTACTCTATGATTGATCTGTCTTTGATATATAAGAAGAATCGATCAGACTAACTCATCAACCGACGGTTCCACAACACGGAGGACGCTGGACGCCCCAATCCATGACACCAATTCGTGATCACGCTCACGCCGGCTGCGCCATTTCTAGCTCCTAGGCAACCCACAGTGGCGCAGAGTTACCGAATAGCGAGATATTATGCATGGAATCTGCATGCACAACCAAATCACCAACTAACATCGCGTTCATTACAAGCAGAGAAGAGCACCAGCAGGTTTTACCAAACTACAGCATTCTGTACTTTGCACAAATTACCCACATACATACATACATACATACATACATACATACATACATACATACATACATACATACATACATACATACATACATACATACATACATACATACATACAGATCGCGCACCAATCATTTGATTTACACCGCTTTTTTAAGTTGCGTATACACGTTTTACAAGCAGCTCACCTGGCTGGCATCCTTGACGAACCTCCTCCAGTACCAGTGCTGCGCCCACACCGACCGCATGGCCTCCAGCGGCACGCCTTTCGTCTCCGGCAGGAACGCCGCTATGAAGGCCGTCATGGCCAGGACCCAGCCGGCGTAGAAGAGGAATATGGCGTACTTCATGGCGCAGAGCAGGGTCATGAACACCTGCGTCTGCGCGAAGGAGAGGCAGAGCGCGATGGACACGGTCATGGCCTGCCCCGCCGACCTGATCTCCACGGGGTAGATCTCGCTCGGCACCACCCACTTGAGCGGCCCCCACGACATGCCGAAGCTGAACGAGTACAGGCACATCAACACCAGCACGGCCACCGCGTAGCTCCGCGCCATCGTCGCCGAGTGGTGCTTCCCGAGATGGTCCGCCAGTATCCATGACACGGCCACCTTAATTAGTCCAATACCAAAAGAAAAGTTAGAGCATGCATATATACACGTACGTGACAAGTGACACGAAAACTACAATGTGCGTGTCGATATAAATGTGGTACCTGGCAGAGCATCATGGCGGTGCCGCCGGCGAGGAACAGGAACCTGCGGCCGGAGCGGTCCACGACGAAGGTGGACACGGCAACGGAGATCAAACCTACGAGGCTAAGTATAACGGAGCCGAAGATGGCCTTCTGGCTGTTGAACCCGACCGTCCGGAACAGCACCGGCGAGAAGACGGTGATGACGATCATGCCGGTGAGGTCGAAGAACGTGGGGATGGCCACCATCATCACCAGGTAGTGCCGGTACCCCTTGCCGCGCAGCCGCTCGAACGCGCCCTCGTCGTTCCGGCGTGCCTCCTCGACGGCGCTGACGATGTCCTTGAACTCGGCGTCGACGTCGGCGTCCTCCCCGCGGATGCGCTGGAGCGACGCGCGGGCCTTGTCGGGCTCGCCGCGCAGGACGAGGCTGCTGGGGGTGTCCGGGACGAAGAGGGCGCCCACGACGATGACGGTGGCCGGCACGGCCGCGAGGCCGAGGGAGACGCGCCAGCCCCAGTCAGGGATGCGGTTAGTGAAGTAGTTGGTGACGGTCGCGGCCAGTATGCCGAGGACGAGGAAGAAGTGGTAGGCGGAGGTGAACGCGCCTCGCCACCTTGCCGGTGATGTCTCGGCGAGATACAACGGAGCCGCCTGTGGTCAATTTTATTTCGATTGATTGGAAATGAGTCGTAATGTAATTAGGCCCAAATATGCACCCGGCTTCACCGGTTGGGCCTAATTGGTGTTTTTAAGCGGATTTGGGCCTAGTTAATTCGTATTCGTCCTGAGAAGAAACTGCACGGGAGAAGATCCAGTCAAACGGTCAGACCTGCGCGGTGAACCCAACACCGAAGCCGAGCAGCATCCGGCCGATGATCAGCATCTCAATGTTCACGGCGCCGGCGTTGATGGCGGCGCCGGCGAGGAACAACGCGCCGCCTATCAGCATGACGGCCTGGCGGCCCACCGTCCTCGTCACACGGCTCGCCACCAGCGACGACAGCACGCCGGCGATGTACAGCGACGACGTGAACGCCGTCAGGAGCTGGTTGTCGTACTTGCAGTAGGCGTCGCGCTTCGCGCTCTTCATCCCTCTCAGCACTTCCGGGAAGAACTTCTTCAGGAATGACTCCATCTGCGTGACGCCACCTGAGTAAAAATTCATCAGTACACTGTGTTTTTTTTTTGGTCCATTTGCAGCGGTGACGGTCTGACGGGACATCATCAGAGAAGTACTAATTACTTAATTAGTTCACATGTGCGTCGACTTCACGTGATTTATTTGTGAAATTATTGGAAGATTCGTCTGTTATACAATAATATATAGCAGTACCTTTGACTCTTAATTTGAGAACGCCTTCAATAGTAATATTTAAAGCAAAAGGATATATGCTAGTTTTCCTTTCTGTTTTTTGGTTGTCAACGTCGTACATATCCGGAAGCGTAGACGTATATCTGCCTACTACATCAATACATTAATTGTACTAACTATAGCGACATCCCACTAGAAAAATTATATGCTATTGACGTGTTCTAATTCTTTTCATGTCCTGCCTAACTGCCCAAGCATTTGGTGACATAAGAGTGGATTTACGAACCTTAAATAATCCACATTGAGAGTATTCTATTCACATGATATTTCCACCTATGGTAGCATGTAATTGTCAGCATATATTTATCCAATATAAATAGATAGATATGTGTATCTCGTGATCAGTATCTCCTGCGATTTGCCTATCTCATGATTGGTATCTCCTGCGTTACACACAATGTTCGTACATCCAAGATCAACATCATTATGTAATCTAGAAAGTAACTATATTGTGTGGTAATATGACAGCATGTCCATTGAAATTTCCAAAAAACTCATTTAAAACGCATAAATTTCTCAGAAAATGATTTAGTTTTCGTAGGAATCGAAAAAAGTTGCCGCGTTCGAAAGGATGCCTAACCCTTGGACAAAACATGCATAAAGCAGATAAGCTTCTGTCATCTTTCCAAGCAGCTCGCTGATGGATCGATCATAGATATGGATTATATTGTGTTTTACTTGTACAGCACTGTTTGAGTGCTGTTTTGTTTCCCTGGCCTGCACGTTTACTTTGTGCAGTTATGCAGCTTGTACTTCTATATTGGTAGGTTCTTTTGAACTGATAGTTTATGACTTATTGTTTAAATATTTGTATTTTTGCTGTTTGCGAGAGGTAGTACATATAGAAAAATAATTGCATATAATTTTGACTGATACAGCTGAACTTAGTATATTTTTTACTATAATTTTTCTGTTTACACTATTTTAAAAAACGTATAATTTAAAAGCTAGTCACTGTTAATATGTAGTTGTATGGACAAGGTTCCGACGAATCCAAGCCACCAGATACATGACAATAATTGAAATTGATGCTGATGCAGTGCATGGAAGGAGAACACCGCGAGATAAGGGGCCAAAATTAATCTACGGATTGGATTCTCTCGACTAATGAAATGTTTGCATGCATGGCATGAACAAGAACAAACCCCAAAGGATGAGGCGACACTGACACACATGTTCTGATTCCCGGCAAGCTTTTGCAGGTTTGCTAGTGATCATGGCGTGTCCTCTCAGCTTTCGTGTCAAGCAACGTATTGAAACATGATCTAGATTCTAAGGTTGTGATCGTTTCGGCTTCAGCTTCTGGTTTTTAACTTATTTTTTACTATTTATAATTCCATTTTTTTAACTTTTGATTTTTTTAAGCTTTTTTGTCGGTTATTTTTTTCCGTATTCGTTTGCGTTGTCTGTGATGGGCTAACATATTTTTTATATTTTTTAATTTTTTTAAATTTAATTATGTTAAATAAGCATATGTCAGTTACAGTATTTTTTCAGCTAGCTACAGTGCTTTTCATCCATAAGCCACCAAAAATAAGCCCAAATGATCACCACCTAAAGCTAGCCCCTGGTAACACACCATGTTCAGTTTAAAAGTTTTAAAAAGTTGAATTTGATTTCCAAATATTCATTGCTTTGGTCTTTTAGGCAACATTTCCGCCGAACACCTTTATTAAATGTTTGCTGCCAGTAGAGAGATTGCCATTCAAATTCAACTAAGATGGACAAACAATACCAGAAACTAGATCATTAACTCGATCCTTACGCTATGTGCACAGTGAGTCAGGGATGACATCTACTTTGGACTAGAGCGAGTGCTTCCATTACTCTCGAAGATAAACGCAGTATTGAGTTGCATACGTCGGCGAGTTCATCTCAAAACTTAAGCTGATGAGAAAATACGAATGATTCATTTATACTTGAATACCTTATCACATATAGTCTCACTCAGACTTAAGACGTAAGCTAAAAATGAATTGTAATTTTTTTAATTGCGCCAGTCGAGTTTGAACCCAAGACCTTTCTTTGCTCTGATAATCTATTGAGTTGTATATATCAGACAATTCACCTAAAAACTTAAACTAATGAAAGAAGATGGACAATTCACTTATACTTCGGACATATTCTTTTTTGCTTCGACTTATGACTTTTGGCTGTGGTTTATGACTTTTGAGCTGTTTGTGTGAGAGAGTATGGAGTAACAGAAATTGCGTGCGGTTTTAGCCGATATAAATGAAGTCGCTATAGTGTATACTATAATCAATTTATAGACCATACTTTAAAAAAATACTATGTTTAAAAGCTAATTACTATAAAAAAATCAAAAAATAACTTTAAAAGCTGAAAAGGAAAGGCCCTTCAACACATGAAAGTGTGTCCCATTGATCTCTGCCAAAGGAATTCTCGCTGCCTTTGATCATAGCTAGTACTACCACATTTGAATTGATTGAAGTGGAAATATATATCATGCTACTGCTAACTTGTGGTAGTAGCAGTAGTAAGGGAAAAAAGATAACATTTCCATAAAAATCCTTGTGCGTATAAAAAATTTCTTATGAGACACTATTTAAGGATCAGAGCTCAAATAGTGATCAGTGACACTATTTAAGGATCTTATGGGGAATGTTATTCAGTTTGGCCTGGATTGGCCTGGTGAGACGTGCAAGAGGTTCCTAGTAAACCAAAATCGAAAATTCCGATGGGTCGAGTGGGAACGAACAGCTCTCCCGAAGTCATGTACCAAGCCATCGAGAACATACATGGACGAGGCAGGCAGAGTGATGCATGCGTACGCACCTGAGACGCCAATGTCGTAGCCGAAGATGAGGCCGCAGGAGGCGGCCATGAGGCAGGTCACCACGACGGAGAGCGTCACACGGCTGCCGCCGTAGTCGTGCGCGCGGCCGTCCGCCGCGGCGAATCCTCCCCCGGCCATTGCGCGCTGCCCGCTCTCAGACGCTCGATTAGACACAGCAGCTTGCAGGTTGCGAGCCGTCGACGATAGATGGGCTGCAAGGTGCTGTAGTAAGAGCGAGAGGTCACCAGCTATAGGGCATGTTTTTTATGAGTATAACTTATGTTTTTTAATTAAAATTTTTAAATTTTAGTTATTTACGATAGATATTACGGAGGAAGAGATACTCGTTCAGATTTTAGTTATCAAAAAATACAGACAAAAATCATTCATCACGGCCAAAAACCATCAGCTATAATTTTGAAAGGGTGTGTCTAGGTATCACCCAGATGTTTTCTTGCTAACAATCATCCAAATCTGAGACCGTTGGATTAAAGATCCAACGGCCTCTTTTTTAGAGGGGGAAGATTTTTTTGGAGGGGTTAGGGGAGAATTATGACCATTAGATCTCTATTCTAATAGTCACAAATTTGAATGATAGTTAAGAAGAAAATATTCAGATGATGTTTATCGATACCCATTTTAAAACCCCCGGGGAGGTAGTACAATGGATTTGCAACAAAATAAGGTGTGGGGAAAGCGACCGTACACGGTCCGGCTGCTCCGCTTCTAATCAGGGAATCAATACAAGAAATAGGAAAAGCTGGGTATATTATATATACCGGTATACTGCCCACTTAGAAAATGGATCACATGCGCTGCGAGGCCTAGTAAATATAAAACATAAATGTTGACAAAGCTTCAGAGATATACTATTTTATATAGGCAATTTTATATGGAAGGGTTATCAGAATGGGTCGGATGAAATGGAAGGCAGTTTAGCCATTTACTGTTCGACGCTAAAGTGAGCTCAGATTCTCCGCAAAAGCGTTTTGTCTTTTGGTTTTATCCTTCAGAAGTGAGCTCAAATAAACGATCCTGCCAGAAAGTGCAGGTTCCGAGTTGTCTTGCTCGTGTTCACACTTTAAGTTGCACGAGCTACACTTCGCAAAGTTTCGCAACACACCATGTAGGTCTTAAATTTTTCTCAAGAATGCATCAGGTTCTAGGTTCTAACTCACTTCTCAGCACTAGCATGCTAGCTCTATAATAAACAGTCCAATCAACGTGAGAATACATTATTCTCGTTGACTTTGGAAAGCTATGGTTGTTTTGGATTGTGGATTTAGCTTTCGATTTTTGAATTCGGACTATTCGTGAGAGACAGTATGTAAAAGAAAATAGTTATATATGATTTTGATCGGTATAGTTGAACTCGATACAGTGTGTACTATAATCTTCTTGTAGACCCTACTTTAAAAATTTTATCATTTAAAAACTAATTACTGTAGCAACTTAAGCCAGAATCTAAGCATAAATAAAAAAAGACCCATCAACTTCTGTGACAGCATAGTACCCCAAAATCAAGAGTAAAGTGCAGCATAACGGATTGGATTCTCTCGACTAATGAAATGTTTGCATGCATGGCATGAACAAGAACAAACCCCAAAGGATGAGGCGACACTGACACACATGTTCTGATTCCCGGCAAGCTTTTGCAGGTTTGCTAGTGATCATGGCGTGTCCTCTCAGCTTTCGTGTCAAGCAACGTATTGAAACATGATAGATTCTAAGGTAGTCCTGGTAACACTTTAACCATTGTTACATTTAAATCATTTTAAAAGTTAACTTTGATTTTCAATATTTTGTTTGGTTATTTGCAACTTTCCCGAAACCTTTATTAAATGTTGTCCAGTAGAGATTGGCTACAAATTATATATTTGAAAAAATTACCATAAATATCATTAATCGTCCTAAATACGCTATGTGCACAGATTTTGATCAGGGTGACATCTACTTTCACCTAGAGCACTCCATTCCAAAATAAGCCAAGTATTGAGTTCATACCTCAGTCTATCTAAAGCCTAGCCATGAGAACAACGAATGATTCAGTTTATATAATTTTAAAAGTTCAATTGATTGCTACCAAATATTAATTGTTTGGTTTAATTAGCGCAACAGTTTCCGCCAACACCTTTCTGTCGATAATCGTATTGAGTGTATATATCGAAATTCCCACTTAAATAATGAACAAGATGGACAAACATATACTCGAAATAGTTCATTAAGCTTCGACCTTAGCTTTATGTGTAACTTATGTGGTAGAGGATGAATCTAACTTTGGTTAGCCATTAATGAGCGCTAAGTGCTATCTCATAACTCTTTATAGATATACTAAGAAGTACTATGTTGCAAAAGTCGTAGTTCTATACTCAAAACAACTTTAAGCGATAAAGGAAAGCTTCAACACGAATGTGTCATTATCTCTCAAGAATCATCGCTGCCTATCATCATAGCTAGTCTACCCATTAAGACGTAAGTAAAAATACATTACTGTAACTTTGTTAATGCAGTAGTTTGAACAAGACCTTTCTTTCTGATAATCTATTGAGTTGTATATATCGGAAATTCACCTAAAACTTAAACTAATGAAAGAAGATGGACAATTCACTTATACTGGACATATTCTTTTTGCTTCGACTTATGACTTTTGGTGGTTTATGACTTTGAAATTGTTTGTGTGAGAGAGTATGGAGTAATGAAATTGCTGCGGTTTAGCGATATAAATGAAGTCGCTATAGTGTATACTATAATCAATTTATAGACCATACTTTAAAAAATACTGCTTTAAAAGCTAATTACTATAAAAAATCAAAAATAACTTTAAAAGCTGAAAAGGAAAGGCCCTTCAACACATGAAAGTGTGTCCCATTGATCTCTGCCAAAGGAATTCTCGCTGCCTTTGATCATAGCTAGTACTACCACATTTGAATTGATTGAAGTGGAAATATATATCATGCTACTGCTAACTTGTGGTAGTAGCAGTAGTAAGGGAAAAAAGATAACATTTCCATAAAAATCCTTATGCGTATAAAAAATTTCTTATGAGACACTATTTAAGGATCAGAGCTCAAATAGTGATCAGTGACACTATTTAAGGATCTTATGGGGAATGTTATTCAGTTTGGCCTGGATTGGCCTGGTGAGACGTGCAAGAGGTTCCTAGTAAACCAAAATCGAAAATTCCGATGGGTCGAGTGGGAACGAACAGCTCTCCCGAAGTCATGTACCAAGCCATCGAGAACATACATGGACGAGGCAGGCAGAGTGATGCATGCGTACGCACCTGAGACGCCAATGTCGTAGCCGAAGATGAGGCCGCAGGAGGCGGCCATGAGGCAGGTCACCACGACGGAGAGCGTCACACGGCTGCCGCCGTAGTCGTGCGCGTGGCCGTCCGCCGCGGCGAATCCTCCCCCGGCCATTGCGCGCTGCCCGCTCTCAGACGCTCGATTAGACACAGCAGCTTGCAGGTTGCGAGCCGTCGACGATAGATGGGCTGCAAGGTGCTGTAGTAAGAGCGAGAGGTCACCAGCTATAGGGCATGTTTTTTATGAGTATAACTTATGTTTTTTAATTAAAATTTTAAATTTTAGTTATTTACGATAGATATTACGGAGGAAGAGATACTGTTCAGATTTTAGTTATCAAAAATACGACAAAAATCATTCATCACGGCCAAAACCATCGCTATAATTTTGAAAGGGTGTGTCTAGGTATCACCCGATGTTTCTTGCTAACAATCATTCAATCGAGACCGTTGGATTAAAGATCCAACGGCCTCTTTTAGAGGGGAGATTTTTTGAGAGGGTTAGGGAGAATTATGACCATTAGATCTCTATTCTAATAGTCACAAATTTGAATGATAGTTAAGAAGAAAATATTCAGATGATGTTTATCGATACCCATTTTAAAACCCCGGGAGGTAGTACAATGGATTTGCAACAAAATAAGGTGTGGGGAAAGCGACCGTACACGGTCCGGCTGCTCCGCTTCTAATCAGGGAATCAATACAAGAAATAGGAAAAGCTGGGTATATTATATATACCGGTATACTGCCCACTTAGAAAATGGATCACATGCGCTGCGAGGCCTAGTAAATATAAAACATAAATGTTGACAAAGCTTCAGAGATATACTATTTTATATAGGCAATTTTATATGGAAGGGTTATCAGAATGGATCGGATGAAATGGAAGGCAGTTTAGCCATTTTACTGTTCGACGCTAAAGTGAGCTCAGATTCTCCGCAAAAGCGTTTTGTCTTTTGGTTTTATCCTTCAGAAGTGAGCTCAAATAAACGATCCTGCCAGAAAGTGCAGGTTCCGAGTTGTCTTGCTCAAGTTCACACTTTAAGTTGCACGAGCTACACTTCGCAAAGTTTCGCAACACACCATGTAAGTCTTAAATTTTTCTCAAGAATGCATCAGGTTCTAGGTTCTAACTCACTTCTCAGCACTAGCATGCTAGCTCTATAATAAACAGTCCAATCAACGTGAGAATACATTATTCTCGTTGACTTTGGAAAGCTATGGTTGTTTTGGACTGTGGATTTAGCTTTTGATTTTTGAATTCGGACTGTTCGCGAGAGACAGTATGTAAAAGAAAATAGTTATATATGATTTTGGTCGGTATAGTTGAACTCGATACAGTGTGTACTATAATCTTCTTGTAGACCATACTTTAAAAAAATATACCGTTTAAAAAGTAATTACTGTAGCAACTTAAGCCAAAATCTAAGCATAAATAAAAAAGGACCCATCAATTTCTGTGACAGCATAGTACCCCAAAATCAAGAGTAAAGTGCAGCATAGGTTGGAAAACTTGCTTGCTTGTATCACTTTTTTTTAAAAAGAAAATTCGACTGTACATATCCTTAAAACACTTATGCAAAGATGGGGAGAACTGAGTAATAAAAATATAGTCTATTAATACTAGCAATAGAATCATGTGGGAGATATAAAAGAACACATATATTTCTGGCACATTTCACCCACTGTGGAAGATATTATTGTAATCAGATCTTATGGCCATATATATATATATACAGCCTGGGCAAAGAAGAGAGCAGGCCAGTCCATTTCCTACTCACTCTATTTGTCCCCTTATTTATTATTTGATTCATAGCCACAATAGTTGGCATCGTCTGTAGGAGACGACGAGCAAACTACGAGCTTGAGAGAAGCAATGGCGTCTAAGAAAACAACGACGACGGCTAAGCGAAAGAGAAACATGGTGGCAGCGGTCGCTGAGGACACCACGCAAGGACCGGTGGTCTAGGGCCCGCCACCCTATGGCAGCAAAGCCTTAGGGTCACAGCGGTGAGTGGTTAGCGCCGACGTGAGGAGCTAGCTCGGATGCTAACACGGTGCAACCATCGACGACGATGCCCACACCGGTGCGACCATCGACCATGATGCCCACGCCGGCACAACCGTCAACCTCGGAACCCGCGTGGGAGCTCTTCGTATGTATAACAACTTCCAAGGAACTTACATCAAACGGGTGGATACATACCAACTCTTAGCCATCAAGCAGAAGTCTTTGGAGAAGCTCCGGGAATACTTCAAGCGATTCACGAAAAGTTCGCTGCCAAGTCAAGGGCGTAAAAGAGACCACCATCATCAATGCAGCAATACGAAGTCTTCGTCCGGGGTTGCTCGCGGAGTACAACACACGTAAACCCATAAAAATGGTTGCAAAACTCTTTAACAAAATGGAGAAGTATGCAAGAGTGGAGGATGTGCAGCGACGCCGGGGCGATGTCTTCGAGTCAAAGCAAGCACCCGATAATTCGAAGGAGAGCTCCAGCCACAAGCAGCGGAAGTCTCGATGGGCCAAATACATTGGATTTACAAACTAATAAGTTAATAAAGCTCATTATATCATTGAAAATATTTATTTTTATGATTAACAATATCTACAGTTTTATATAATTTTTCTAAATTTTTTCTTGATTTTCTACAATTTTTTACAATTTTTCTTAATTTTTTACATTTTTAAAAACTTTTTCCTTTTTTTCGGTTTAACAGGCCGTGCCAAGCTTTAATCGTGCCTGAACCGACACGACACGGCATCGAATCATGGCTGGGCTCGTACCGCGGTCTACGGACCGGTATAGCACAGCCCATTTAATAAGCGGGTCTTAACGGACGTGCCTAAATGAACCGTGCCCGTGCCGTGCCGTACCGGCCGGCACGCCCACTGGACAGGTCTGGCATTGCGCACTCGACAACTGATCGGACTCGCGTCCACGCCGCGCTGCGTCCTCGCCGACTCCCCCGCGGCCGCGCCGCCCTGCCCTCCGAGAGACCGATCGAGAATTCCCTGCTGGCGATCGAGAGAGAGAAGACCGAGCCAAGTCAGCAAACGAAACCCTAACCGAGGCAATCGACGGCGGGAGGCGGTGGGCGGTCTGACGGTCGGAGCGGGCCGCCCTCGGGCATGGCAAGGCGGCCAGCTAGGCGTGGGCTGTGTGCACGGGCAAGCGGCCCAGGCGCACCGGGCACGGGTATTGCTGACTGGGCGACGCGGCAAGCCGGCGAGTGCGGCGGCCAGTCGGCAAGCCGGCGCGGATAGAAGAAGGGAAGTCGCCACTGCTTCAGGCTGTTGCCCCTGCGAGCTGCCGAAGGTGATTCCCAAATCCCAAATTCTAATTCCCCAACTCTGAATGTAGTTGGGAATCCCAAATCCATATTCTGAACTTTGAATTTGAGAGAGAGAGAGAGAGCGAGAGGCTTAGGGTTAATATTCACTTGTAATTGCAATTGATCTCTCGTATTTAGTTGAATTGCTAATGTTGATTTTGCAAGTGTCAACAGCATCTGTTGAAAGATCCTTTTAATGACTAAATGATGTGCTACACCAAGCAGGATATAACACTTGATGATTGGTAATACTAACACCTTTAATACAAGGGCGGAATTGGATTGTTTGGAGTCAAGTCCTTTACTCCCAGTCTAAGAATTTGGTAGGCGGTGTTTGGCAAAGTTGCCCATCTTGTCATACAAGTGTCTTTTGGTAGTTGTATCTCTTTTGTCCATAGGCAGTAAGGAGTGTCCTGGTATTTAGGACGGTCGCCCATTTTTGGGAACTGAACTGATTAGGTGATTGCTGATGATCAACTTCACTGTGTTTTCCTTTGTTTGATTTTGGTCTATACATGACGAGCTTACAAATAAGGGCGTAATGCATGATGCCACTTTGATCTCAGCCAATGGACTACTTCACACTTCATAGTGCAGTCTTCACCAAAGTAATCGTTGTTTGTTGACTTCACAAATTCTAGTGTTTTTCACTTGCAGGAATAATTTGTCCGCCTTATCTAAATTAGTGTCTGACATTTGGAAAGAAATGGCTGTGGGGTTGATAACCCTTTGGTTTATGAGAGAAAGGAGAGGAGCATCCAACAGGCACCAGAAACCACAGATGAAAATGGAGCTGAGCCTATAGGCCAACAAGAGATTTTCGATATCCTATTCTTGTTTCCTATTTTTCCTGCAGTGTGAATATCATACGCGGTATGATTTCTCTATCTGCAGCTTGCACTGTCCCAGATTTTTTGCACTCCTTAATATTCCTACATCACATTAGAGATATAAAGGACCCAGAGCACTCATACTCATTGGAAGAACTGAATGTTGTCACCGAGGATTCAATTGAAATCAATGATGAAATCAGTCATGTCAGGTAAGTTCACATCTCTCTAGGTCTGGGTCCTTTCCTATAAAAAAAGGAATAGTTAAATTCAACCTTCAGATATTTGCTTTGTTTCAGGGTTACTTTCACCCCGACAGTGGAGTATTGCAGTATGGCAACTATCATTGGTCTTTGCCTCCGTGTGAAACTCATACGGAGTCTGCCTCCTCATTACAAGGTATGCCGTTGGTAGACTGCACAGTTCAAAACAAAGACCAGGTTTTCTTGCTTCATACACAATCATGGACTGCCTTTTTGCTTTGTTCAAGCCTCAAATGTCAGTATGTTAACGACATGTCCCAGTTTAGGATGCCCCAGAAAACTGATCTAGATATGCATATTTACGTAGTCCTCCTGCTGCCACCGTTGAACAACAATTTTCCAGTTGCCTTTTCACATTTCATAGACATGGGCTACTGGGCTTTTCACATATTATAGACCTGGAAGTAAGCAGCCATGCTTCATCAGTTATCACAGGGCACTGTTTCAGAGGTGGTGCCTATCCTGAATGTCTACATTTGAGATCCATGTAGAATAGAAATTGTTTCAGAATCCCCTTTTTTTTTGTACATGAAACTTGATCGTCGATGGTTTATGCCCCGTTCGGAATGCGGGAATTTTTTTCCGATTCCTACGGAACTGAACTATTTCCTATAAAATTCTTGCATTCCAAATGGGGCTTTAGAAGACCAGTAGCTCATGCTGTCCATTCCAGAGGCAAATATAACTATTGGGGCAAATTTGAAAGTTATCTTTTTTTCCTTCATCTATAGGATGGGGAAATTGCCTCCTTGGCGCTGCTTGACTCTCCTAGTTTGTGTAGTTGGACAAAAGGGTAGCACATGCAACTAAAGCTGCTGGTACATGTCCTACAGCTTATAGTCATTACATTCTCTTGCCTTGTTGCCTGACCTGATATCTCAGTATTATTTGTTTCTTGCAGTGAATAAGCAACTGAACGACAAAGAACGTGTTGCAGCTGCATTGGAGAATGCAAACCTTCTTAACATGGTAGAGTGCGCTTGTCGCCTACTTGTCCATGAGACCTGGATACAAGTTGGAAACACAGTGCTGATGTTTATTCCCAAACCACGCCAGAGTTATTCCCAACATATTATTCCACGTTTGAATCAACCACTCGTTTTGATTAGAACAGTACATAGTACACTAGAAAACAAACTTCACTCTACGGATTACGAGAGATATAACGCACATTAACGTGTGAAGCCACAAACATGAAACGAGCACCCATGTATAGCCAAATTAATTAGCCATGGATATGCAGCAGCTAGCTAGCTATCTTAGTTGAGCGTCTGGGCGCTCTTTCCTTTGGTCCTGGACGAACCGCTTCCAGTACCAGTGCTGCACCCAGACGGTGCCCATGCACTCGAGCGGGACGCCCTTGGTCTCCGGCAGGAACAGCGCGATGAAGACAGTCATGACGGCGACCCAGGCGGCGTAGTAGGCGAAGGTGGCGTACTTGAAGCGGCAGAGCATGGCGAGGAACGACTGCGTCTGCACGAACGTCAGGCCGAGCCCGATGGACACGTTCATGGCCTGCCCCGCCGACCGGATGTCCACGGGGAAAATCTCGCTCGGCACCACCCACGCCAGCGGCCCCACGACCACCCGAACCCGGCGGTGTGAGGCCCGTGAACACCAGCACCGCCACCGCGTACGGCCTCGCCATCGGAGCGTCGCCGCTCTTCCCCACTTGCGCGCCCATGATCCACGCAACCGCAACCTTCGGGACTCGAAAACGCGAGAAAACTGAAGTAATTACATGCATGTAGGTGCATAAAGAAAAGAACTGGTAGGTGACGTACCTGGCCAATGATCATTTGGAGGCCGCCGACCATGAATAGCACCTTGCGGCCGTACCGGTCGATGACGAGGGTGGAGAATGAGGAGCCCAGGTTCACGGCGCCGAGTATGACGGCACCCATCAGCGCTGCGTTGCTGCCAAACCCGACGGTGCGGAACACGAGCGGCGAGAAGAAGGAGAGCACGATCACGCCAGTGAGCTGGAAGAAAGTGGGCACGGCCACGGCGAGCACCAGGTGGGGGCGGTACTCGCGCCTCGTCAACATCCGACGGAACGCGCCGTCCTCGCTCTGGCGCGAGGCCTCCACGGCGCGCACGATGCCCTCGAGCTCGGCGTCCACGTCCGCGCCGCGCCCGCGCACGAGGAGGAGCGCGGCGCGGGCGCGGTCGCTGCCCGCGCATGACGAGGCTGCTGGGGTGTCGGTGAGGAAGAGCGCGCCGAGGAAGATGACGACGGCCGGCGCGCCGGCGAGGCCGAGGAGAGGCGCCGTGCTATTCATATTAGCGAGATGTGTTGATCGTTCTTGTCTCTACGCCTCACGAGTCGAAATTCGTCTTTCGGAAGAATAATCAAGGAGCGACGAATAAGTCTCTCTAACGAGATGGTTAAAGTCCTTCTGACCGTCAAAGACTGGGAACAAGCTGAATTAAGACTCCAACATACTGCAGATAATAGAGATTTAGAAGAATCTTTTGAGAATTTATATTTAGATAGTAATGAATAGGATTTTCAATATTTTTCTTCACATGTAGTCACTAATGAGCTTTATAGGTTGTACTCTTTTTTCTTTACAAAGGTTTTCCCAAGTTGAGTTTTTACTTGGTAAAGTTTTTAATGAGGCAGCCATCCCATGTAATTTAATAAGTTAATAAAGCTCATTATGTCATTAATAATATTTATTTTTATGATTAACAATGTCTACAATTTTATATAAATTTTCTAAATTTTTTCTTGATTTTCTACAATTTTTCTTAATTTTTTTACATTTTTAAAACTTTTTCTCTTTTTTCGGTTTAATAGACCGTGCCAAGCCTTAACCGTGCCTAGACCGGCACCACACGGCATCGGACTGTGTCTGGACTCGCACTGCAGCCCACGAGCCGGTACGGTACGGCCGTTTAATAAGAGGGTCTTAACGGGCGTGCCTAAACGAGCGTGCCGAGGCCGGCACGCACAGGTCTGGCATTGCGCACTCGACAACTGATCGGACTCGCGTCCACGGCGCGGTGCGTCCTCGCCGACTTCCCCGCGGCCGCGCCGCCCTGCCCTCCGAGAGACCGATCGAGAATTCCCTGCTGGCGATCGAGAGAGAGAAGACCGAGCGAAGTCAGCAAATGAAACCCTAACCGAGGCAATCGACGGCGGGAGGCGGTGGGCGGTCTGACGGTCGGAGCGGGCCGCCCTCGGGCATGGCAAGGCGGCCAGCTAGGCGTGGGCTGTGTGCACTGGGCAAGCGGCCCAGGCGCACCGGGCACGGGTATTGCTGACTGGGCGACGCGGCAAGCCGGCGAGTGCGGCGGCCAGTCGGCAAGCCGGCGCGGATAGAAGAAGGGAAGTCGCCACTGCTTCAGGCTGCTGCCCCTGCGAGCTGCCGAAGGTGATTCCCAAATCCCAAATTCTAATTCCCCAACTCTGAATGTAGTTGGGAATCCCAAATCCATATTCTGAACTTTGAATTTGAGAGAGAGAGAGAGAGCGAGAGGCTTAGGGTTAATATGCACTTGTAATTGCAATTGATCTCTCGTATTTAGTTGAATTGCTAATGTTGATTTTTGCAAGTGTCAACAGCATCTGTTGAAAGATCCTTTTAATGACTAAATGATGTGCTACACCAAGCAGGATATAACACTTGATGATTGGTAATACTAACACCTTTAATACAAGGGCGGAATTGGATTGTTTGGAATCAAGTCCTTTACTCCCAGTCTAAGAATTTGGTAGGCGGTGTTTGGCAAAGTTGCCCATCTTGTCATACAAGTGTCTTTTGGTAGTTGTATCTCTTTTGTCCATAGGCAGTAAGGAGTGGCCTGGTATTTAGGACGGTAGCCCATTGTTGGGAACTGAACTGATTAGGTGATTGCTGATGATCAACTTCACTGTGTTTTGCTTTGTTTGATTTTGGTCTATACATGACGAGCTTACAAATAAGGGCGTAATGCATGATGCCACTTTGATCTCAGCCAATGGACTACTTCACACTTCATAGTGCAGTCTTCACCAAAGTAATCGTTGTTTGTTGACTTCACAAATTCTAGTGTTTTTCACTTGCAGGAATAATTTGTCCGTCTTATCTAAATTAGTGTCTGACATTTGGAAAGAAATGGCTGTGGGGTTGATAACCCTTTGGTTTATGAGAGAAAGGAGAGGAGCATCCAACAGGCACCAGAAACCACAGATGAAAATGGAGCTGAGCCTATAGGCCAACAAGAGATTTTCGATATCCTATTCTTGTTTCCTATTTTTCCTGCAGTGTGAATATCATACGCGGTATGATTTCTCTATCTGCAGCTTGCACTGTCCCAGATTTTTTGCACTCCTTAATATTCCTACATCACATTAGAGATATAAAGGACCCAGAGCACCCATACTCATTGGAAGAACTGAATGTTGTCACCGAGGATTCAATTGAAATCAATGATGAAATCAGTCATGTCAGGTAAGTTCACATCTCTAGGTCTGGGTCCTTTCCTATAAAAAAAGGAATAGTTAAATTCAACCTTCAGATATTTGCTTTGTTTCAGGGTTACTTTCACCCCGACAGTGGAGTATTGCAGTATGGCAACTATCATTGGTCTTTGCCTCCGTGTGAAACTCATACGGAGTCTGCCTCCTCATTACAAGGTATGCCGTTGGTAGACTGCACAGTTCAAAACAAAGACCAGGTTTTCTTGCTTCATACACAATCATGGACTGCCTTTTTGCTTTGTTCAAGCCTCAAATGTCAGTATGTTAACGACATATCCCAGTTTAGGATGCCCCAGAAAACTGATCTAGATATGCATATTTACGTAGTCCTCCTGCTGCCACCGTTGAACAACAATTTTCCAGTTGCCTTTTCACATTTCATAGACATGGGCTACTGGGCTTTTCACATATTATAGACCTGGAAGTAAGCAGCCATGCTTCATCAGTTATCGCAGGGCACTGTTTCAGAGGTGGTGCCTATCCCTGAATGTCTACATTTGAGATCCATGTAGAATAGAAATTGTTTCAGAATCCCCTTTTTTTTTGTACATGAAACTTGATCGTCGATGGTTTATGCCCCGTTCGGAATGCGGGAATTTTTTTCCGATTCCTACGGAACTGAACTATTTCCTATAAAATTCCTGCATTCCAAATGGGGCTTTAGAAGACCAGTAGCTCATGCTGTCCATTCCAGAGGCAAATATAACTATTGGGGCAAATTTGAAAGTTATCTTTTTTTCCTTCATCTATAGGATGGGGAAATTGCCTCCTTGGCGCTGCTTGACTCTCCTAGTTTGTGTAGTTGGACAAAAGGGTAGCACATGCAACTAAAGCTGCTGGTACATGTCCTACAGCTTATAGTCATTACATTCTCTTGCCTTGTTGCCTGACCTGATATCTCAGTATTATTTGTTTCTTGCAGTGAATAAGCAACTGAACGACAAAGAACGTGTTGCAGCTGCATTGGAGAATGCAAACCTTCTTAACATGGTAGAGTGCGCTTGTCGCCTACTTGTCCATGAGACCTGGATACAAAGTTGGAAACACAGTGCTGATGTTTATTCCCAAACCACGCCAGAGTTATTCCCAACATATTATTCCCACGTTTGAATCAACCACTCGTTTTGATTAGAACAGTACATAGTACACTAGAAAACAAACTTCACTCTACGGATTACAGAGAGATATAACGCACATTAACGTGTGAAGCCACAAACATGAAACGAGCACCCATGTATAGCCAAATTAATTAGCCATGGATATGCAGCAGCTAGCTAGCTATC
This sequence comes from Bonia amplexicaulis, assembly GCA_036346245.1. NCBI lineage: Eukaryota > Viridiplantae > Streptophyta > Magnoliopsida > Poales > Poaceae > Bonia > Bonia amplexicaulis. The sequence continues at coordinate 12,688,543 of CM070746.1, read as the reverse complement.
TTAGTTGAGCGTCTGGGCGCTCTTTCCTTTGGTCCTGGACGAACCGCTTCCAGTACCAGTGCTGCACCCAGACGGTGCCCATGCACTCGAGCGGGACGCCCTTGGTCTCCGGCAGGAACAGCGCGATGAAGACAGTCATGACGGCGACCCAGGCGGCGTAGTAGGCGAAGGTGGCGTACTTGAAGCGGCAGAGCATGGCGAGGAACGACTGCGTCTGCACGAACGTCAGGCCGAGCCCGATGGACACGTTCATGGCCTGCCCCGCCGACCGGATGTCCACGGGGAAAATCTCGCTCGGCACCACCCACGCCAGCGGCCCCCACGACCACCCGAACCCGGCGGTGTGGAGGCCCGTGAACACCAGCACCGCCACCGCGTACGGCCTCGCCATCGGAGCGTCGCCGCTCTTCCCCACTTGCGCGCCCATGATCCACGCAACCGCAACCTTCGGGACTCGAAAACGTTAGAGAAACTGAAGTAATTACATGAATGTAGGTGCATAAGGAAAAGAACTGGTAGGTGACGTACCTGGCCAATGATCATTTGGAGGCCGCCGACCATGAATAGCACCTTGCGGCCGTACCGGTCGATGACGAGGGTGGAGAGAATGAGGGAGCCCAGGTTCACGGCGCCGAGTATGACGGCACCCATCAGCGCTGCGTTGCTGCCAAACCCGACGGTGCGGAACACGAGCGGCGAGAAGAAGGAGAGCACGATCACGCCAGTGAGCTGGAAGAAAGTGGGCACGGCCACGGCGAGCACCAGGTGGGGGCGGTACTCGCGCCTCGTCAACATCCGACGGAACGCGCCGTCCTCGCTCTGGCGCGAGGCCTCCACGGCGCGCACGATGCCCTCGAGCTCGGCGTCCACGTCCGCGCCGCGCCCGCGCACGAGGAGGAGCGCGGCGCGGGCGCGGTCGGTCTGCCCGCGCATGACGAGGCTGCTGGGGGTGTCGGTGAGGAAGAGCGCGCCGAGGAAGATGACGACGGCCGGCGCGCCGGCGAGGCCGAGGGAGAGGCGCCAGCCCCAGGAGATGCGCGCGGTGGCGTAGTTGGTGACGTTGGCGATGAGTACGCCGACTGCGAGGAAGAACTGGAAGCCGGCGGTGAGGGCGCCGCGCCACCGCGTCGGGGCCATCTCGGCGAGGAAGAGAGGAGTGGCCTGTCATTTGTCAATGCAAGCATGGTACGTATGACGAGTATGAGGTGACATTATCGAGCAACAGACGATGGTGCGTGCAGCGTCAAACCGCGGTGTCTCCGTGCCGCGCGTGAGCAGATTAAACATTGGCAACTGCCGCAGGCAGCCAACAGCCATCGTGCTGCGCGCCGAAGTGAAACAATTGCTGAGCCTACTTGGCGTGAGCAAGAATGCTCGTCCCCAACGAGCTGAAGTCGTCGGGGATGCATGCCACTAGGCCAACTAGACAAGTAGCCGATGAAAACTTCAGCATTTGTTAGTCTAGTTATTTGATACTTCATCCGTGGACTGAAAGAAAAATGGATCAGTGACAACTGGTTTGTTTCTTCCCGTGGATCATGCATCTACACATGTCTGCATCACTTTGAAATACTTGGCGATCGCATTGACTTGAACAATGCGAAAAATCTGTGTCAGTGAATCAGCACTTGTTTGATTGTTTCTCTCTCGTAGACGTGGTTGCGCTTGCACTTATATTTAAGTAAGAATGCTTTATAGTAGTGGCTTCGAAGTATATGATCTAAGCAATTTTATACGACGTCGCTGTCTGAGAATAGATATCCGAGAAGTCCACCACCCGATCGAACGAGGCCAGTGAACAATGGCTGGCTACATGCCAGCCGTTCACTGGCACATGCGTGTCAGACAGAGAAGTGCGCCGGTGCTGAATTCCTGACCGTTCATGGAGGGTGAAACTGACCTGGTTGGTGAACCCGATGCCGAAGCCGAGCAGCATGCGCCCGACGATGAGCATGGCGATGTTGACGGCCGCGCCGGTCATGGCGCCGCCGGCGAAGAAAAGCGCCCCGCCCATAAGCATGACGCCCTGCCGGCCCATCGCCTTGGTGACGCGGCTGGCCACGAGCGACGCCACTAGCCCCGCGACGTATAGGGACGACGTGAAGGCCGTGAGCGCCTGGCTGTCGTAGATGCAGTAATCGTTCCCCTTCGCCTCCGCCATCTTCTTGAGGACGTGCGGGAAGAACCGTTTCAGGAACGGCTCCATTTCAGAGACACCACCTTGAATTAACAGGGGTTAGCTCGTTGACATAGTTTTCTGTAGGAGTTTTAAGCTCAAGAAACAAGGCATATCAAGATGGTGAAGCACTTCAAATCAAGCAAATAATACTTTGCTTGTGCATAGGATTACAAGCAAACAGAGTCGGAACACGCACGAGGTGACCCTAAGGTAGCACAAGCATGGATGCGGTGCTGAGGAAGAAGATCAGCGAGAGATGCACCTGAGATGCCGATGTCATAGCCGAAGATGAGGCCGCCGGAGGCCGCCACGAGGCAGGTCAGGAACACCGAGAACGTCATGCGTCCGGCGTAGTCCGCCGCGGGGCCATCATTGGTCGCAATGATTCCTCCGGCCATCTCTCGATCTCCTCAATTTCTTCCTCCTCTCAGGAGCTCTGGTCAAATGGCCTACTATACGTTTCGAAGGTGTAGATGAAAGAAATATATAGACTTCACCTTCTACTCCAACACTAGAGGAGCATAACATGCATACAGGTAGCCGGGCAACTACTAGGCATTATCAGGAGAACAACATATTAATAAGGCCCACTTAGGGAGCGCCCCAAATAGCGCAAGCACGTTTCTTTGTGCAAGTAATATATTGACGGTGACATCAATTATCCAAGATCTCAAATTCGTCCGCAAGTCAGTACTTAGGATATCCTTTGTGCAGCAAGTTGTACCTATAAGAATGCTACGCTCTAAGGCCTAATTAGTTAAGCAAGCATGCAACGATATGATCACATATCACGAAGGCTAATTATTGAGCAAGCACGGTTCATGTGGATGGAGATCCGCCCATGGACTCCAGGGGAACGCCGGCCCTTGGTCTCCGGCAGGAAGGCCGCGACGCCGTGACCCAGGCGGTGTGATTAGGGGTGTAATCGGGCGATACGGATGGATATTATTTATCCGTATTGTATTCTATATTTTTCTCGAGTCGAGTCGACACGGATAATATCGGATACCAATTTCTTCATTATGTATCCATTCCATAATAATTTAGATGGTCGGTCGATAAAATTATCCGTTCTTTGCATAGTACATTGGACATTATGGTGCAATTAGAGCGAATACGGAGAGACTAATCACGAGATGTCGAAGAAAGAACACTCAAGATTCCCGCTTGTTTAGATGTGATAATCCACCTATATATTATCTTGTTCCTAGGTGAAATCATAACAGACTTCCGAATATCACTTGACATATGGATATCACTTATCCCGTATCATATTCCATATTCTTTTCCTCGGAGTCGGACACGATAGTGCCGGATATCCATCTACCCATTTCGTATTCATTCCAGAGCCTTCATGCTCGATCGAACGAAAATTATTTGCTCTGTTGCACCCCTAGGTGTAATACATGAATGTGGCGTGGGTTGCCTAGTGGGTTCTAGAGTAAACCTAGAGTAAGCCTAACAGCATGATGCTATATGTATAAAGTTCACATCCTCCCCATTCACATATATAAAGTTCCAAAGGGGCATTGGGGGAGGTTCTCATTTTTTTCCTCACTAGCTTTCCCTCTCTCACTCGCAAGTGATGGTCTCTAGCTCTCTTAATTCCACATCATAAGGGAGGAAGGGTAGAAACCACCCACTGTTTAGTCTCGTTGCCGCAATACTAACTATTTCCATAAATTGGGTAGTAAATCCTAGAGGAAAATCTTTGGAGTGGCATTTCATAGAGTGTCAATCTTTGTGGTGGCAAATAATTCATTTTATCTTGTTTTCCGTAGGGTGAACGAACATCGCCACCTTCCACGAGCAAGCCGGAGCGTGCTCACACTATCGCCGCCTTATTCCTTCCGTTCTGGTGAGCTTCGACCTCAGAGTTCTTGTCATCCACGTTCACCTCAATCAACTTTTTCTAATAGCTCCCCTTCTTCTTCGTTTTCTTGGACCAGAGAAGCGGGATGCACCTTCATCCCTATCACTGGCCCATAGCATGCCTCGACATCCCCGCCGTACTCGATCTCCTTCCTCTTGGTTTCTAGGTTAGCCCTTTTGTTCCCATGTGTTCCAGCTTGTCACAAATCTATTAGGCTAGTCAGTAAAACACCTAGATGATCGTAGTATCTCCGTCCCAAAGCATCTTGTTGTGCTTTGTAGGTCACCATAGGTAGCACGACACACAGCAACATCTTGAGCACCGAGGGCACCATTAGTAGATGGTAAACCAAGCTTCAATTTCTAGGTTTAAGTCGTGTTTGATAGTTTCCACCACCTACAGTGACACCACCGCCATCCTTGCCGTAGCCCATCGCCTCAGTGCATCTCCCGCAGTGCCGTTGCTGCTGCCAGGTAGTCGAGACTACCATATCGCATTTTGGGGTTGCCGAGCTTCCTCCCGGTCGTGCTCGACCGAGCGGCCATGGCGATCCTTCATCCCCGATGCGTGCCCTTTGTTCGAACGGAGATGCACAATAACGACAGTGGACCCCATGGTAGTTAAGGGAATTAAGCCATGATTAGTTAGTGTTTAATTAGTAGTTAGCATTATTATGCGTAGGTGCATAAAGAAAAGAACTGGTAGGTGACGTACCTGGCCAATGATCATTTGGAGGCCGCCGACCATGAATAGCACCTTGCGGCCGTACCGGTCGATGACGAGGGTGGAGAGAATGAGGGAGCCCAGGTTCACGGCGCCGAGTATGACGGCACCCATCAGCGCTGCGTTGCTGCCAAACCCGACGGTGCGGAACACGAGCGGCGAGAAGAAGGAGAGCACGATCACGCCGGTGAGCTGGAAGAAAGTGGGCACGGCCACGGCGAGCACCAGGTGGGGGCGGTACTCGCGCCTCGTCAACATCCGACGGAACGCGCCGTCCTCGCTCTGGCGCGAGGCCTCCACGGCGCGCACGATGCCCTCGAGCTCGGCGTCCACGTCCGCGCCGCGCCCGCGCACGAGGAGGAGCGCGGCGCGGGCGCGGTCGGTCTGCCCGCGCATGACGAGGCTGCTGGGGGTGTCGGTGAGGAAGAGCGCGCCGAGGAAGATGACGACGGCCGGCGCGCCGGCGAGGCCGAGGGAGAGGCGCCAGCCCCAGGAGATGCGCGCGGTGGCGTAGTTGGTGACGTTGGCGATGAGTACGCCGACTGCGAGGAAGAACTGGAAGCCGGCGGTGAGGGCGCCGCGCCACCGCGTCGGGGCCATCTCGGCGAGGAAGAGGTGGCCTGTCATTTGTCAATGCAAGCATGGTACGTATGACGAGTATGAGGTGACATTATCGAGCAACAGACGATGGTGCGTGCAGCGTCAAACCGCGGTGTCTCCGTGCCGCGCGTGAGCAGATTAAACATTGGCAACTGCCGCAGGCAGCCAACAGCCATCGTGCTGCGCGCCGAAGTGAAACAATTGCTGAGCCTACTTGGCGTGAGCAAGAATGCTCGTCCCCAACGAGCTGAAGTCGTCGGGGATGCATGCCACTAGGCCAACTAGACGAGTAGCCGATGAAAACTTCAGCATTTGTTAGTCTAGTTATTTGATACTTCATCCGTGGACTGAAAGAAAAATGGATCAGTGACAACTGGTTTGTTTCTTCCCGTGGATCATGCATCTACACATGTCTGCATCACTTTGAAATACTTGGCGATCGCATTGACTTGAACAATGCGAAAAATCTGTGTTCGTGAATCAGCACTTGTTTGATTGTTTCTCTCTCGTAGACGTGGTTGCGCTTGCACTTATATTTAAGTAAGAATGCTTTATAGTAGTGGCTTCGAAGTATATGATCTAAGCAATTTTATACGACGTCGCTGTCTGGGAATAGATATCCAAGAAGTCCACCACCCGATCGAATGAGGCCAGTGAACAATGGCTGGCTACATGCGTGTCAGACAGAGAAGTGCGCCGGTGCTGAATTCCTGACCGTTCATGGAGGGTGAAACTGACCTGGTTGGTGAACCCGATGCCGAAGCCGAGCAGCATGCGCCCGACGATGAGCATGGCGATGTTGACGGCCGCGCCGGTCATGGCGCCGCCGGCGAAGAAAAGCGCCCCGCCCATAAGCATGACGCCCTGCCGGCCCATCGCCTTGGTGACGCGGCTGGCCACGAGCGACGCCACTAGCCCCGCGACGTATAGGGACGACGTGAAGGCCGTGAGCGCCTGGCTGTCGTAGATGCAGTAATCGTTCCCCTTCGCCTCCGCCATCTTCTTGAGGACGTGCGGGAAGAACCGTTTCAGGAACGGCTCCATTTCAGAGACACCACCTTGAATTAACAGGGGTTAGCTCGTTGACATGGTTTTCTGTAGGAGTTTTAAGCTCAAGAAACAAGGCATATCAAGATGGTGAAGCACTTCAAATCAAGCAAATAATACTTTGCTTGTGCATAGGATTACAAGCAAACAGAGTCGGAACACGCACGAGGTGACCCTAAGGTAGCACAAACATGGATGCGGTGCTGAGGAAGAAGATCAGCGAGAGATGCACCTGAGATGCCGATGTCATAGCCGAAGATGAGGCCGCCGGAGGCCGCCACGAGGCAGGTCAGGAACACCGAGAACGTCATGCGTCCGGCGTAGTCCGCCGCGGGGCCATCATTGGTCGCAATGATTCCTCCGGCCATCTCTCGATCTCCCTCAATTTCTTCCTCCCTCTCAGAGAGCTCTGGTCAAATGGCCTACTATACGTTTCGAAGGTGTAGATGAAAGAAATATATAGACTTCACCTTCTACTCCAACACTAGAGGAGCATAACATGCATACAGGTAGCCGGGCAACTACTAGGCATTATCAGGAGAACAACATATTAATAAGGCCCACTTAGGGAGCGCCCCAAATAGCGCAAGCACGTTTCTTTGTGCAAGTAATATATTGACGGTGACATCAATTATCCAAGATCTCAAATTCGTCCGCAAGTCAGTACTTAGGATATCCTTTGTGCAGCAAGTTGTACCTATAAGAATGCTACGCTCTAAGGCCTAATTAGTTAAGCAAGCATGCAACGATATGATCACATATCACGAAGGCTAATTATTGAGCAAGCACGGTTCATGTGGATGGAGATCCGCCCATGGACTCCAGGGGAACGCCGGCCCTTGGTCTCCGGCAGGAAGACCGCGACGCCGTGACCCAGGCGGTGTGATTAGGGGTGTAATCGGAGCAGATACGGATGGATATTATTTATCCTGTATTGTATTCTATATTTTTTCTCGGAGTCAGAGTCAGACACGGATAATATCGGATACCAATTTCTTCATTATGTATCCATTCCATAATAATTTAGATGGTCGGTCAGATAAAATTATCCGCTTCTTTGCATAGTACATTGGACATTATGGTGCAATTAGAGCGAACACGGAGAGACTAATCACTGAGATGTCGAAGAAAGAACACTCAGTATTCCCGCGTTGTTTAGATGTGATAATCCACCTATATATTATCTTGTTCCTAGGTGAAATCATAACAGACTTCCGAATATCACTTGACATATGGATATCACTTATCCCGTATCATATTCCATATTCTTTTCCTCGGAGTCGGACACAGATAGTGCCGGATATCCATCTACCCATTTCGTATTCATTCCGCGAGCCTTCAGCCGGTCAGTCGAACGAAAATTATTTGCTCTGTTTGCACCCCTAGGTGTAATACATGAATGTGGCGTAGGTTGCCTAGTGGGTTCTAGAGTAAACCTAGAGTAAGCCTAATAGCATGATGCTATATGTATAAAGTTCACATCCTCCCCCATTCACATATATAAAGTTCCAAAGGGGCATTGGGGGAGGTTCTCATTTTTTTTCCTCACTAGCTTCCCCTCTCTCACACGCAAGTGGTGGTCTCTAGCTCTCTTAATTCCACATCATAAGGGAGGAAGGGTAGAAACCACCCACTGTTTAGTCTCGTTGCCGCAATACTAACTATTTCCATAAATTGGGTAGTAAATCCTAGAGGAAAATCTTTGGAGTGGCATTTCATAGAGTGTCAATCTTTGTGGTGGCAAATAATTCATTTTATCTTGTTTTCCCGTAGGGTGAACGGAACATCGCCACCTTCCACAGAGCAAGCCGGAGCGTGCTCACACTATCGCCGCCTTATTCCTTCCGTTCTGGTGAGCTTCGACCTTAGAGTTCTTGTCATCCACGTTCACCTCAATCAACCTTTTCTAATATCTCCCCTTCTTCTTCGTTTTCTTGGACCAGAGAAGCGGGATGCACCTTCATCCCTATCACTGGCCCATAGCATGCCTCGACATCCCCGCCGTACTCGATCTCCCTTCCCTCTTGGTTTCTAGGTTAGCCCTTTTGTTCCCATGTGTTCCAGCTTGTCACAAATCTATTAGGCTAGTCAGTAAAACACCTAGATGATCGTAGTATCTCGGTCCCAAAGCATCTTGTTGTGCTTTGTAGGTCACCATAGGTAGCACGACACACAGCAACATCTTGAGCACCGAGGGCACCATTAGTAGATGGTAAACCAAGCTTCAATTCTAGGTTTAAGCCATGTTTGATAGTTTCCACCACCTACAGTGACACCACCGCCATCCTTGCCGTAGCCCATCGCCTCAGTGCATCTCCCGCAGTGCCGTTGCTGCTGCCAGGTAGTCGAGACTACCATATCGCATTTTGGGGGTTGCCGGAGCTTCCCTCCCCGGTGCCGTGCTCGACCCGAGCTGGCCATGGCAGTCCCTTCATCCCCTGTGCGTGCCCTTTGTTCGAACGGAGATGCACAATAACGCTGACAGTGGACCCCATGGTAGTTAAGGGAATTAAGCCATGATTAGTTAGTGTTTAATTAGTAGTTAGCATTATTATGCATCATGGGCCCGCGGTAATTAGAAAACACAGTTAGGATCTAGATTAATGTCAGAGTGTATGACATGATGAACCCACACTTAAAAACCTAGTGTAGACTTGGTCCATAGACATAGCCGCTAACATGTGGGCCCATGGTCTCGTGACCCGACGTATGGATCGAGTCCATGTGGACCATTGTTACACCTATCGATCTCTCTGGTTTTTCCTAATAAAATTAATTAGTAAAGAAAACAAAAACCCAAAAAATCCACTTGTCAACCACACATGATTTTCCTTAAGAAAAATTAATTGAGAATGAAATTGAAATCTCTGCTGACCCCACCTGTCAGGATTTTTGTAATTTTCAAAATTTCCTCCTAGGTCAAATTTTAGAGAACTCGTTCTCCTTTGTCTTAAATCCAAATGACTTGATTTTTTTGTTTTTAAATTCATCTAAACTCAAGATCTTTCCATCGGCACTAAAAATCATAATTTTTTAAGTTTATTTGAATTTATTTGGATTTATTTGAGTTCAATTTGAATGTGGATGCTTTTTGCGATTATAGACTTTGATGCTTTAGATGCCCCATCGTTACTGATCAAGAATCTACCCTATCCACTATTGAGCAAGGTAAGTCCTTATGATTGATCATGTTGACTCTAGTTTTCAAATGAAATTACTTTGTTTGCAAAGATTACTTGCTTGCTTATGTTTATTTATTAAATCATGTGTTAAATACTAATGCTTAGCTATTCCATGAAATTAATAGTTGTTATATATATCCAGTCCTTGATTATTGATAATCCATTTCCTTGTCACCCTAGGCTAATTATCATAATAATTTTGCCCTTGGTTAATCAATAATGAACAAAGATTATGCTTAGAGATGCTTAATGGTTAATTTGAATTTGACACAGACATTGCCATTATAACACTTAAATATTGTATAATAATTGGTGTGGTGGCATGGGTTACCACTGGAAACATAAAATAGTTTATAAAATAGTGGATACTTGGGCGAGTGGATTGTATAAGACTGGTGCAGTAATTGCACGGAATTTGGGTTTGTGGCTGACCTCGCCCAAGTCAATTAAGGACTGAGTCATGTATCATTTTTTGAAGTTAATAATCATACAACCACAAGTCGAGTATGGGACATACTTGGCTAAATAATTTATCTAGTATTATTAGGGGTACAAACAGAGCGAATAATTTCCGTTGGACTGACCGACCGAATGCTCGTAGAAGCGAATACGGAAGAGGTAAATGGGTGTCTGGCACTTCCGTGTCTGACTTTGACTTCAAGAAAAAAATATGAAATAGGATACGTGATGAGTGATATTCGTCCATATATATTCGTATGTCAAGTGATATGAGGAAGTCTGTTGTGACTTCACTTAGGAACAAAATAACATATATGCGGATTGCCATATCTAAAAGACGGGGAATATTGAGTGTTCTTTCTTTGACATCTCAACAATTAATCTTTCTATGTTCGCTCTGATTGTACTCTACTATCCAATGTCCTATGCAAAGAAGTAGATAATTTCCGTCCGACCGACTATCCGAAGACTTATGGAACGAATACTGAATGGAAAATAGGTATCCGACATTATCTGTGTCTGACTCTAACTCCGAGAAAAAAATACGGAATATGATACATGATGAGTGATATTCATTCGTATCCGCTCCGATTGCACCCCTAAGTATTATTGCTATTGTCATACTGCGGGCAATCTGGGTTGTTCTTTTGGACTTAGATTGTAGGGTCACATATCTCTATGTACACACCTGTTGATTTATTTTATGACATCATATGCCCATTTTGGTTGGTACTAAGTCGGGATATGTCTATTCCCTCAATGGTGGGTCCTTAGAGTTCAATGTCATTTAACTTCCAAGAATAAACCCATCGGATAACCTAGTATTATGGCGAGGTATTGTAAAAGCCTTGTTATGGTCATCTTCCTCGCACGTCTAAGGAAGTGTGTCATTGGTCGATATTATGAGTTGATCATATCTTGTGGGTAAAGTTGTACAATCTTTGTATAGTGTTTAAATCTATTCGATAGTCGTGCCTCGGTTATGGACGTTGTGAAGAAGGCAACATTTGGTTAGTTTCACTAAAATTTTGATTGGAAATATGATAAAATGTCTAGGGCATAGGTTTAGAAAAATAGCTACGGTATGGTAATTAAAAATAAAACCTGCTTTGTGCTAAAATAACCTAAGACCTTTCCTTATCAAGACAAGCATCTAGATACTTGTATTTGGTGTAAGGAATTGTTGAGTACTTTTTGTACTCATGGTTACTCATATATGTGTATCAGACTATGAGAGTAGAGTTCTGGTGTATTGGTACTTCTATGCTTTAGGATTTAGCAATGAAGACAACGGTGAGTGCTAGGTTGTAGCCTCTCATCGATTGCTTGTGGCAAATCATAGATATCCCTTTTGGTTTATTTATCTTCCGCTATTACTTTCTTTTGGACCCACTGAAGGATCTAGACCCGTCATTATGAGTTAACGACATGTTTTGGTAATTAATGACAATTGTATTGTGAGACTAATATTTTCATTAAGATGAATGAGCATGATATGTCCCACGGTGATGGATGACTTGAGATAAGTTCATGTGGTTGATCATCCTCAAGCAAAAACTTCATGTGTTGATGAGTAAAGTCAAAAATCCGAACTTGAAGTTGAAATATACGTCATCAAGCTTCAAAAAATACGTAAGGCAAAGGTATAACTAGTTAGGGCTAAGAATGTGTTCTTAGTGTTTTTACTGGTCTTAGTGTTTGGTTTGAAGACCAGGTTTCTAATATAGGATGTCGTCCTATTAAGATGGGTCATGACTATTAGCTTGAACATATCATTGTTGATGGCTCATTTACTTGCTCTAACTCTCTCCGTAGCATGATACTAGTATTTTCGAATGTGTTTTCAAAATGATTGTAGCTCATGCTTCCTTGTGACATGTGACTTGAAGTTTGCGAATGCGTTTTACAAATTATTGGAGTTCATGTTTTCCCTCCTTGTGGTATGATTCTAAAAGGTTGGCGGATGTGTTCCATAACCTACTGATAATCTCATACCAACCTTGAGTGCATAAATATTCAATGTGTAATTTGGCTGTGAAAATTTCTCACAGGAAGATGCACTTTTGTGTGCTGTCTGGAAAATCGGTCTGACTAGCAAAAGTGAAGCGGTCAGACTAGCCTAGAGGTTTAACCGAGCAACGTGGTCGAATCAACGTAGTCGACACAACGTGGTCGACATAACATGGTTGAAACCGGTAAGTTTTCGAATGCCACACTAAAACTTTGTGTGTCATTATGGTTTGTTCTCTTGTACTCAATTTATATTCAAGCAATCTATAATCATTAAATTAATGGAGTGCTTGTCATCATAGAATTGCTTATCTTGAGATAGAACTATATTGTTGGTGCACTTAGTCAACCTTAGACAATTTAGGTCTACTTGTGCAAAGCCAAATTGGTATCACTTCCGCATTGTTAAATTTGGTTGTAGCCTAGAAGAATTTTTAAAATCGCCTATTCAACCCCTCTAGTCGACCTCTTTGATCTTACACCCATTTGCCATGTTGATCCATTATGTAAAACTTGGCTATAAGATTTATTTGAGATTGCTTATGTAATAGCAAATACCCTTTTTATTTATGTGTATGTATCGATATGATATTTATCGATGTTATACTATATAAGTTAGCCATTGATCATAGGAATAACTTAGAATACATGGAGGATATGGACATAAATCCGAGTTCCAACGCTATCAAAGTGTGTGCACTCAATAGCGACTGAGTGCACATGCATCCTGCCCCCATCCTCTCGTAATCTCTCACCCTCCACTCATCTTTTCCTTCTTAGACCGTTGTCGGGGCAGCGCCATCACCAGAGGGGCAATCGCGCACCCGATTACTCCACGGCGCAGCCGTTCTCGATAGGGTGGGTTCTTTTTCGGTTGTAGCTAATAGATTTTGGTCCTAGTGCAAGTGGTTTTCGAACGAACAGAATACTAATAAGTCGATTTGAAAATGTTGTCCCGATAAGCCGCTTCGAAACAGCGACGAAGAAACCGTCTCATTTATTTGTTCGAATAAAACTATAAATTATAAGTTAAAAAAATTATGTCATAGGCTTTCCTATTTATTTGTTAGTTTTGCTCCATGTGAAGCTCAAATTCTACTTTGGTGCGAACTTGGTTTGCAAAGTGCTTTTTACATGCCTAATCAACATCCCTCTCCAAAGATCATGTATAGTGGATCTGGTTATCAAATCTAGCCGTAGCCTCAAATAAATTGTAACAATTCACTTGATGATCCATTGAAAGACCAAACTAGACTTAGGCATCCTTTCAAACAGTGATGATTTATGGTTTTTAGAAGTCAAAACTGTTTAGAATGTGTTAGTTTTTAATATGGTTTTTTTGTATTGTCTGTGGGGTAAAATGGTGTTTTTATTATTTTTTCCATTTTTATTTTTTAATTGGATATATCAGAAAAGGCTAATATTCTCTACTATGCCATTTTAGGAGAAAAAGACAAAAAAAGCAAGCACTTGAAACAGACTTAGGCCTTGCTCCGACTGGCTTAGGCTTCCAGCTATGTTTGTTGGTTTTTGACTGAAATTGTACTGTAACACCTATTAGTTTTTTAAATCATTCAATTAAACAATAAAAAATAAGGAAAATATAAAAAACATTATTATATCCTCACAAACAATGTAAAGAAATAACAAAAAAGTCAAAAAATTAAAAACTAAAAAATAAAAATAAAAAGTAGGGACCAAAACTAAAATGACTTGGAATATACATGTCCAAGTGGGTCGCCCAACCGTGTCTTGACCACTGACCCAAGATCTTGTGGCCTCACCGAGCACAGCACGGCCCGGTGAACCGGGCCGTCCCTGGGCCGACGGCGCGGCTAGTCAGGCCGGCATGACACGGCCCGGCTAAATATAGCCGTTTTTTATCGTTGGAGGCTAAAAAATTCAGACAAATAGCATAAAATTCAAAAAAAATCTAAAATTTTTTTATAAATAGGGGGGCATCCGGCCTCCATTTTCACACCTCAAACCTCACCCTCTTATCTCTGTTTAGCTGTGAAAAATCCGGTAGTGTTTGCGTAAATTTGGCAAAATTAGTGAGAAATTTGCGTAAATTTCAGAAAATTCAAAAATCTTCAAAGAATTTTCTGAGAGTTGCAAAAGAGGTAATAGTGCTATCTTATTTTAATTTTTTTGCTATTATTTGTTGATTCAATAATAAGTTAATTATTCATTACTATTTCAATTTGTAGTTGATTCAATGGAGAACTACTATTTTCAACTCTGTGAATTCGGCCTCTCGGCGAAGTATATGCAATCCTTTCAAGAAGGATATCCATCCGCGTAAAGTCCACATCTACAACAAACTAGAGAGCCAGAAGAAACGACAGCCCCGATGGCGCAGGGTCCAATCGATCCATCTTCTGCTGGCTCAAAAAGTGAATCCACAACCCATAGCACGGGTGTGAAAAGAACAAGAGCTAGTACATCAAGAGTTTGGAATGATTTTGACAAGAAGTTCAAGACCGACGATGATGGGAATTCGGTGAGGTATGCTGTTTGTAAAATTTGTGGTAATGAATTGTCTGCAAAATTTTCAGGTGGGACGGGTCACCGCAATGGCATGCTGCAAGTTGCAAAAGAATGCAAGGAATACAAATGCGCCAGACACAGCTACAATATAACCCTGACGGCTCGGTACGTACTTGCGAGTACAACCCAAAGGTAGCCCGGGAATCTCTTTGTAGATTAATTGCTTCTCAAGATTTACCTTTAATTTTGGTGAGTATAATGATTTTCAAAAATATATTAGGACTGCTCATAACCCTCGATTTAGTGTTGTATCTAGGCAAACCACAACTATAGATTTAATTACATATTATAATAATTATCGTGAAAAATTGAAAGAAATATTTCGTACATGTACATTCTCTACTGTTTTGACATCAGACATATGGAGTGGTAGGGCTAGAGAGGATTATATTAGTGTTGTTGCTCATTGTGTTAATGATGACTGGGTAATGAAAAAAAGAATTATAGGATTTAAATTAATTAATATTTCACATAATGCTAAAAATATTGCAGAAAAGTATTATTAAAGTTGTAGAAGATTTTGGCCTCACGGATAAGATTTTTTCTATAACTTTAGATAATGCAGCTGCAAACACTAAGGCTATGGAAATTCTTACTCCTTTGTTTAATACTAATGCACAATCTTGCTACAATATTTTACAATTTTTCTTAATTTTGTACATTTTTTGAATTTTTTCTCTTTTTCTCGGCTTAACGGGCCGACCGGGTCGACACGGCCCGTTAAGCCGTAACCGTGCCCATGCCGCACGGCACGACCATGGGCCATGCCTAGGCTCGAACCGCGGCCTGCAGGTCGACACGGCACGACCCGTGTATTAAGAGGGTCTTAATGGGCCATGTCTAAATGGGTCGTGCTGTCACCGGTCCCTTGCCGCCATTGGACACCTGGAGCGCCCCGTAGATCTGCGATTTTTTTTGTACGAATATTCTATTTTTTATTCGAAATTATAGAAATATATCTGTAGCAATATTTTTTACAGAAATAGGCTCCAATCGCCCCCCGGTGAATTTTGTAAATTCTGTCAATTTTGTAGTTTTTAACTGGAAACTAATTTGCTGGAGTTGTAATAAAAGTTTTTAACTATTTTAACTGGAAACTAACAATTGTAGCGCCAAGTCGTGCGGTGCCCGACCGCACGACCTGTTGTACTATTTAGGGTTAGGGTTTCATGGATTAGCTGCTTCGTGTTTTCACAAAATGAGGTACAAATTTTGTATTGTTGTTTTGATAAGACTGTATATAGTTGTACAATTTTTTCTAGTTATAAACATTACGTGTACATTTTGTTTGAGTCATTTGTTAGAAATTATGTTGTCACTTATTCCACATTTCGTTGTTTTTTGTTGTCATTCGTTATAAATTACGTTTGTTGCATCTTATGTGGCCACTGTAGGCAATGTGCATATTATGCGTTTAATATGACAAGTACGTACGCATGTGGCCACTTTAGGTAACAGCTTGCAGTAGACATACATAGATCAATCCTGCAGCGGGAGAAGACACGATAACAATAAATAAATGATAGAACATAGCATAAAATATTATGAACATAGACAAGAATAACCTCAAACACTACAACTTGACGATAACAATAAAGACAAGAAAGAAAATAGCACACAATATTAAATTAATCTTCCACTCTAGTCTATCGAAACGATGCCGTATCTCGACGGGGTCGCTACCCCGTACGACAACTCTGTCATATCAAACAATGTCGGTCCTAGTGCCCATTTCATCCTCCCACACCCAGAATCGGCAACCGCCGGAGGCTTCCTGCGATTTCATGAGAAGAAGATTTTCTAACATACCTGCACGATTTTAATGAACCTGAACCAATCTTACTCACCGAGTGAAATGAGCACTTGTAGTAGTGTCACCCAGTATTCGCGGCCATGTGTGAGGTCTTACGTCTAACAAGCATGTTGCATTTTAGGCAAATCACCGTGGGTGCCGATGAAGAGGTGCTGAGTTGACTCATATCGGTGTCCAGGGGAGTGAGCACGAATGAAAGGTACACAAATTGAAAACAAGTAATTCAGGACGTGATGGAGAACAATGCAGGGGACTAGGTGAGGAATGCCCCCCTCTTATATGCTCAGTGGGGGGCAGCCTGATGCACTGAGACCACAAAATAACAAGGCGTTATGCAGTGAGGACACGAAACAATACAAACATTGCACGTACAAAAAACATAGAAAGTACAAAAAAGGCCAGCTTTGGGCAGTGACTTGACAAAAGATGCTAGCTTTGGGCAGTGACTTGACAAAAGAGGTTAGCTTTGGGCAGTGACTTGACAAAAGAGGGCTGCTTTGCATAGAGGCATGACAAAAGCCGACAGCTTTTACGCTGTGACTTGACAAGAGAGGTCATATTTGCTCAGTGCTTATATTGTAACTCTGCAAAGCTGTCCCATTTGATCTTGTCACTGAGCAAAACTGCCCCTTTTGGTCTAGTCACTGGACAAAGCTAGCATGTTTTGTCTTATCACTGAACAAAGTTGTCCACTTTGGACTTGTCACCCACATGACAAAGATGCCCCCTTTGGTCTAGTCACTGCATAAAGTTGGCCCGTTTTGTCTTGTCACTGAACAAAGCTGTCCACTTTGGACTTATCACTCACATGACAAAGCTGTCCCCTTTGGTCTAGTCACTGGACAAAGCTGGTTCGTTTTGTCTTGTCACTGAACAAAGCTGTTCACTTTGGACTTGTCACCCACAAGACAAAGTTGGTAATAGTATATTTTTCGTTAGTGGTAAAATATCATCCATGTTAACCCTCATTTGCAGCAGTGGTGAAATGTGACTTCACCCGCTGGATCAATCCTCGCATGAACTTTATATTGTGAATTATGTGGATACATTATGGGAGCGAATCTTCGAGTTGGAGGTGAGAATCGACACTCTCAATGAGGACAACAATGATATCCGCGAACAGATGCAACGCGAGAGGGGCAACGAGGAGGTTGTCAACATAGCAAGTTTGTATGATCGACATGCTGCTGCGCGAACCCTTGCAGCATGTATGCCTGCCACAGAAAGGACGATGAGCCACGTCCAAGGCACCCCCTTTGGAACACTCCATGTGGGTACCGAGAGACACATTCTACCAGTAGGCGTACTTTCTGTGGTGTATGTGGAGAGAATTAGTAGCTTAATGTTGTGTGCTATTTTGTTTATGATGTTCGATGTTGTGTTCTAAGTGTACGCTGCAAGTGTTATTTTTATTGGTGTTGCTCTCTGTACTACTTTCGATAATTTATGTATGTGCAATTCTATCCATTCAGATCCAGATATTGTTTTTGCCGGACATGATGAGCTTACTTGTACGGTGTCGGGCTTACTTGTACTTCTCCTTACCTTCTCGACGTGCATAGCAAACGAACAGTAAACTGCACCGATGGAAACCGCAACAACGCACGAACCATTCAATTACATGCTTAACAACATTAAAAATTATTTCGAACATCACTTACCATCGTATGTACAGATCGTTCTCCGGTCAATCGTTCCTAAAAAAATTTCCCAAAATTTGTTATGCACCTACAATATACAATGAATATAAACTTTTATTACAACTCTAGCAGATTGATTTCCAGTTAAAAACTATAAAATTGATAAAATTTACAAAATTCACGGGAGTGCAACAAGTCGTCCCTCATTGGGCTACTGCACTTGAAGTCGCCCAATGGGGGGCGACTGGTTGAAGTCGCCCAAGGGTCGCGTGACTGGACATCTATCGCCTTCCTGTTTAGCAACTTACTCCAGTCGCCCTTTTATTGGACGACTGGAGTCTATTTCTGTAAAAAAATGTTGTTGTGGACATATTTCTATAATTTTGAATAAAAAATAAAATATTCCTACAAAAAATTCTAGATCTGCCCGAGAAAAAAGAGTTAAAAAAAATTCCAGAATTCCAGATAGACCCGGACCCCACGGGTCAAGTCAAATGCAAAGAAGAGAAGCCCACACCCACGAACACCGATCTAAGCGAAATCCCCAAACGAGCAGCAGCGGCGACAACAAAGCAAATCCTCCTCGCCGCTCCGCCTCCATCGGATCGAAGCACTAGGGTTTCGCCGCCTCCTCATCCCCCTCCTCCCCTCTCTCTCCGCCGCGCGCGCGGGGAACCACCAAACCCTAGGACGGCAAACCCAGTACGATCGCCCACGGTGGAGGCCTCGTCGGCGGCCGAGAGGAGCCGCTCCGGGCTCGGCTCAGGGGTCCGGTACCTCGCCGGCGCCGCCTCCGGGTGGTGGGACCGGTGGATGGTCATGGGAGCCAGCGGCTCCAAGCTCGAGAAGGCCCTCGGCGACCAGTTCCCCGAAGGCGAGCGTTACTTCGGCCTCGAGAACTTCGGCAACACCTGCTACTGCAACAGTGTCCTCCAGGTCTCCATACCCTATCCCTGCACTTCTGTAGCTTATGGATTTGTTGAGCCCCTGTATGCTAGGTGTGATGTTTGTAGCTGTGATAGCATGCTATGCGGTAATCCGTGCAGTATACATGTCGAAATGGTTTGATTTGGTACCTGTCATGCCTTGATTAGGTGGCGTGTTCGATAACCTTTGAGGCGCCTTTGTTTGTTTGCAGTTGACTTGGATATGCTCCTTATTGTGTTGGTATACTAGATGGTCACTAGATTCGAGGCTGTGCGAGTATAATTTGACATATGTGTTGATATGGGTGGCATCCTTCGACGATGCAATGACACAAACTGTTCTGAGTTATGTGACACGTGGATACTTGGTTATGGTTGCACTATGCTCACATATTCGCATAATTAGGTTCATGTTATGTAGAGATATACAAGAATGTAGACAACCAGTTTTTTTGTAAGATGACTATCCTGGCACGTTTACAAATTCTACAAGCTTGCCTTTTATGAGTGCCGATATATATGATACCTCCAAAATCTACCGAATTGAACATTTATAATATAACCGTTACATAGTAGATTTACACATGGTAGCCCAATAGTGGGCATTGACGTGTTTATCTGAAACGTATGCCCTGTTACAAATATTCAAACCCTTTTTACTAGATTACTTGCAACTTAGAGGTGTGTCAATAACTTAGTATGCCTCTATTTGCCTGCTTCTGATTTAGATCCTCCACTCATGTGTCTGTGCCATGACTTATTTTGATGATTTGCCTTGATAGCTTGTCTGTCTCTAGTCTAAAGCTCCTAACACATGAGGTCAAGTCAGCAAAATCAGGCTGTCATGTGAGAAGAAAACTTTGAATATCTAGTTGTGCAAAATAATAAGCTGATTTTAGTTCATTAAGTGACTGGTAGCAGCATCAGTGGGCTGAAAACTAGTGAAAACTTTCAAGCTATATTAGACAAACAAGATAACTTTCCAATTTTTTTTTCTGAATGAAAGCATTAGGTACTTACGAAGTTCTGTAGGCGGTGAAAGCCGCAGCTCATTGATGGGAATGCCTGTCTACTATTTGTCCACTTTAGAACGTTTGTTTTGTTTGGTTCAGGATCTTGTTAGGACATACATCATTTTGTCTATGGCAGACATAATGAATTTAGTGATCATGATGACTTGTATCCTAATTAATTGTATAACAAGCAATGGCAGACATAATGAATTAGTGAAGCTCCGTTGTATTTTGATAGAATATATTTCAACAACTTGCTATCTGTATGGAGTAAACAGTGGTTGACACTCTGAACCAGTGGGACTGTTACATGTTGATAGAATATATTGCAACAATTAGCTATCTGCATGGAGTTATTACCATTGCATAAGAGGTGTTCTTCAAAGTTGCAGAATATTACTCTTTACTCTTAACCTTATTATGTGAATAGAATCCACATCAAGCAATCCTGTTGTTCACCAATCACCAATGTGGTTTACTCACCTTTTTCATATACTGTTACCATTGTGTGCTAGAATGCGTTAAAAGTCACTTTTCATCACTGGGAGAAAGGGCCTGAACCACGTTCAGCATAAAATAAAGAGAGGTTGTTTGGTGCATACTGCGAATGTGCAGGCATGTTAGACTGGTTTTTTTAGTTATCATTAATTCATTATCCCCATATTTCCAAGACATAAAGCAGATCCATGAGTAACATTAGTTTTTAATGCTGCTATATTTTCTCCCTGGGAAAAGAAATCCTTTTGTGTATTCATGTATAAGACTATCTTAGCACTAGCTGCATATATACCTTCCATTTGCTAAATTTGTGCAGAATATTGTAGTTAGCACGTAATATTTTCTGGCTAGGATCAACTTTTATGATGAGCAAGTTTAGCTATTCTCGTAGGTTTGGACTGTTGGTAATCTAATAATGTTATCATTCTCATGCCATATCAAAGTACGGGTTATTTCTGTTTCCTACCTTTCTTTGTGATAAATGTTTTGTTAGATCCTGTTCTAATCACAGATACTGTTTGTGATGCTTACAACTTTTACTGTGTAGTTAGACTGTTTTAACGCATCTGACAAGTACAATATTTACATGAACCTTACAATGATACTTTTGTTTTAGGCACTTTATTTTTGCATTCCGTTCAGGGAGCAGTTGCTGGAATATTATGCAAATAATAAAAATCCTGGAGATGCAGAGGAAAACCTTTTGACATGTTTGGCGGATCTTTTTATGCAGGTAAAGTGGACAAGAAAATAATTATTGACGTACAGATTTGTAACTTTGTTCAAGCATGTTGTTGCTTTGTGAATTAACTTGGAATGGTATAGTTTATTGGCAATTTTTTTCTGTTGGATCCAGGGGAGGTTTTCTTCTACTTATTACTGCATTTCTCATTGTTAAGGAAATCAGTACACTGCTGTTCTTAATTGGTATGACTATCATTGGACACTAGTTGTTAATAAGTTAGTTAGGCTTACTTTTGGGAGATGAATATACGTGGTTTTATTTATTGTGAAAATGCTTTCCGTTTTTGTAAGCTTTGGAGTGGCAACATTTACTTGTATTCTAGCAACCTTTAAACCTTCCATTTTCTCTCGTCAGGATGACATGCACGCTGATGCTAAGTATGGATTGCAAATAAAAATACTCTAACTGTCCTAGACAGAACCATCTAAGTTTTTTTGTACCGAACATTCTCGAAAACATATTTTAGTTCAGAAAATGCAACACCACTTGTACATGTAGATACATGTTACTATCTTAGCCCTCCAAAGTGCTCCAAGATTTGCGCAAGGACAATACAATGATTACAAGATGGGGGTGGTTAGTTTGAATTTTGAAAGTTTGCATTGATCTCAAGGCACACCTGATAGTGGTGATAGTACATAGACCTACATCTACAAGTGGGAAAATCTTAAGAATTTTGAGTACCCTGTTGATTATGCTTATGCAATTAGTACATATCTTGTAGATTAGGTTGCTTCCATCACACTCCAAAATGTATGCAACATTAGCTTGCTTGGATAACACTTTCGCTGGAGGTTTAAATGATGATCTGTATAGGTTGATGGGTAAGTGTAGCACTATTTATGGGTTTCATGTTTATATTCTTCTCTGTTTTGCTGTTTGACATTTTAAGAATGTCAAGTATCCTGTTAATTGTTCCTTTTCTGTAAGGACATATGTCTAGTCTTGTAGACCAACTTACATGAGTTTCATCCAATTTCTAGTGCACCCAGTATCCTGGATGTTTGCGACATTGATTTGGTCACTTCCTTGGATAACATTCTTTAGAGGTTTTAAATCATGAATCTTTGCACTGCCTCAAAACATGCACGGCTTTTCTCTCTGGGATTCGAGGTTTCATATGGTGCCTGTTAATGAATTTGTATTGTTCTGGGTTTAAGGGTTTCGCTTCATAGTTAGTCTGAGAATTATGATGGGAAGCCACTTGATTGGCACAGTGCATGCTGCACTTAAACTTGTTTTGTCGGTATTCTGTGAGGAATTTGAGTACTATCAAGATCATTTTCTTTTAGTCTTGATGCTTCAAGAATTGAAAATGCCCTGTTAATTGTGATTTTTCTGTGACCACATATCATCTTGCATCCGACATTCCCACTAGGCCACTACCTTGAATATATGCATTTCTTGAATTGCTTGGATAGTATTGCCAGTGGTATTGCCAGTGGATGTTTAAATAATGAATCTGCATATTCAGTTGTAATAATGTGGGTTCCATGAGGGTAGCTTGTCAACGCATTTATATTGCTATTTTTGGCTTCCACTCCTGAGTTATTGGATGACTTGCTTAGGGTGATGAGCACTGACCTTCTGTTAAGTAACCAGCATATATGATCCTAAGATCCTTTATGTGAAGTTGTACACCAAATAAAAAGTTCAATTAATGTCTCAAACTCTTAATCATTAATTCATCGTTTCACTGCATCTATGTGCGTTATTGTTAGTTTGTTACTGCATATAGCCTTTTTGTATGTCATGTGAAACTTATGGCAGGATATTGTTGTCAGTAATGAATTAATGATGGCTCATGATATATCATGCAGGTAAGCCAATCAAAGAAAAAGACTGGTGTTATTGCTCCAAAACGTTTTGTCCAAAGAGTGAAGAAACAAAATGAGTTATTTCGCAGCTACATGCACCAGGTAACCTGCAGATATTAAGCAGTACATTTCATCAGTTATACTATGATAGCCTCACGATGACCTAATTGATACAATATAAGGCAAACTTCATAGTTGTGTTTACTTTAAAAATGTTCCGGTAAGTAATGGATCTGAGTGATGGCAGTTCCTTTGTTGGCATTTCATGACAGCAGGTCAGCAGCCTCAGCCATGTTATGAGTAGTAGTGTAGTATTGTTCTTTTTCTCATGTGCTTGCATTTATCCAGTACTTTGCTTTGGTTTAACTATATGCTAGCTTCCAAAACAGTCTCCAGTGACAGAATTAACCGTTAAAGATGACATTCATTAGCGTTGAAGAAAAAATGATTGCTATGTAGGATGCACATGAGTTCTTAAATTTTCTGTTGAATGAGCTTGTTGATATTCTGGAGAAAGAGTCTGATGCTGCGAAGGACTCCCCCCAATCATCATCTCCTGAAAAAGTTCCAAATGGGCCAGTTCAACCTTTAGCCAATGGAGTTAGGAAAGAGCCGCTGGTTACCTTGGTCCATAAGAATTTTCAGGTGATTGAATTCACTGAAAAATGCATTACAATTTATGTGTATCTACCTTCAAGGGTTCAATCCATCGTCATCTTTATATACTTGCAATCTACACAGGGCATACTGACCAATGAAACCAAATGCTTAAGATGCGAAACAGTAACTGCAAGGGATGAAACATTTTTCGATCTGAGTGTTGACATTGAGCAGAATAGTTCTATCACAAGCTGCTTGAAAAATTTCTGCTCCACAGAGACTTTAAATGCTGAGGACAAATTCTTCTGTGACAAATGTTGCAGGTATACCTGTACCATATTTCCTTTCTACTGCTTTTGCATGTAGTCGTCATGCAGCATGTTCTGCATTGGCCTATTGGTTTGTTTTCTTACTCAATATCCATCTTTGCTTGGTGAGCACCCTCTTTTGGTATATATGGGCAGCAGCATAAAGCCCTGAGTGGTCTCCTTTCCCTCATCCCTGTGTCAGAACCCATTTTATGCTGTACATTTTCGGTGAAACAGACAAATTACAATTTATAAATACCATATGGGTATTTTGCTGAACTCCGACATTTCTCATTCCAGTTTGCAAGAAGCACAGAAGAGCATGAAGATCAAGAAGGCTCCACACATATTGGTGATCCACCTAAAGCGCTTTAAGTACATTGAGCAGCTTGGCCGGTACAAGAAGCTTTCATATCGAGTTGTATTCCCCATGGAGCTGAAGCTCAGTAGTACATCTGATGATGTAGATACTGAGTATTCTCTCTTTGCTGTTGTGGTCCATGTTGGAAGTGGCCCCAACCATGGACATTATGTAAGCCTTGTTAAAAGCCACAACCACTGGTTGTTCTTCGATGATGAAAATGTCGAGATGGTTGAAGAGTCGACCCTGCAAACATTCTTCGGTTCTTCACACGAATACTCAGGCAACACGGATCATGGATACATCTTGTTTTATGAGGGCCTTGGTGGGAAGAGTTAGATTGATTTTCTTGGCCTTCCCTGTTCTTTTCTTTTTCGTTGGATTATGCAAGTTTACTGTTGTATTTACACAGCTATTTCATTACCTCCATGGAAAATTGTTGATCTCAGAGATTGTGAGTATGAACATGAGGATGCCAGATTTTGGGTGGTTTTAGTGTACAGGGGATAATGAAACCTTGCTCCCAGTGATGAAATAAGGTGTAAATCATTAAGTACGCCTGACCTTTTTTCCCTCAGCATTGACATCGTTGTCGAAGAATGGAAAATTGCTATTAGGCTTACTGTATACTGATTCCAGTTTTGAACTTTTGATGCATTAGATGTATGATGCATCCATTTCAGTTCTGATGTGCTGCTCTGTAAGCCTATATAGGAACTGCCTATGAATCGTACTCTCAGTTAGAATTATGCTGTTTGTTTGATTTGATTTTGGGACCGTGGTCAGTTAAGCTTGCAGTGAATTCATATTTTACCTGATGTATTGCTCCAATCTTGTGCAGTTGCGCTCTTGGAGGGAAATTGTTCTTCGTAGGAGACGTTCCTTTCTTATTCACTCAACATCTTTTTTATGAGAACATCATTTTTTAATCAGAATTTTGGAAGATGTGTTAGTGTGAGCATGCGGTAGTGCCAAGAAATATTCATTGATATATCATGCGCGTGGAGATATAGGTTGGCTTGAGAAAGAATTAGCAGATATACTGGGGCCGTTCGCTTGCACAATTGTGTTTTTAACCACGTTATTGAATTATTTTGTTGGTGAAGGCAGCACAATAATTTTTTTTAGAAATAGAATGTTTTGAATATCAACCCTAAACTAGAGAGTGAGAATGGAAGTGAAGCATCAGAATGTTGGGATGGTAAGAGTCTGAGTCACCTGCTGCCATGTATCTGAGCAGCCTCCGGCCATTGTCTTTCGAGATTCATTGAGATTTTTCTGTCCTCAACCAGATATATAACCAGACGTAACCTGCTGTTCATGTTAAACCTTGTGTTGATACTACTAAACAATTATACCCAATGAGATCTTACCAAGTAAACGCTAAGACGAGGATGAAAAAAAAATACTTCGGAGATCTTTTTCATGTCTGAAGATTGAAGAATCACGATAGCCTCAGCCTGCCTGCATTTGCATACTTGTCCCACTCGTGAGTTACCATTCCCTTCCTCTCTTTATGAATAAGCAAATAATATAAAAATACAATGGACCTACACGTCAGTGTCGAATGTCGTTCTTCTTCCCTCATGTTCTTCCTCTCCTTGGAGCTCCTCGACGGGCGCTCGGGGTGCTATATTATTTCCCGTCCATCTCGGCCATTCGATCCGAAAGCAAGGCACAAGATGCAGGTAAGTGGAGGTGTTCCAATGGATATTTGTACAAAGCCCCCTACGCATCCCACTGGAGCTCACTAGTTGCGCCATGTTCGTTGGTACATTTTGCTGAAAAACCCCTAACTTATCCGTGCACTTCATTTTGACTCCCTCACCTGCTCGTGATGTCTCTCTACAACGCGGCGACCCTAATCTGGCCGCACTTGGCCGGCGTAGCCGCCACGCCCGGCGACCCCGAGCTCGCGTGTACTCGATGCTTCCCCCTCCCCACGCTCACCCCACCCCTAATGTTGTATTATGGAGGCCGCTGCCGCCACTGCCGTCACCATCAAGGGTTGGTGCGTGCTAGGGTTTGAATCCGCCTGCCAACGGCCGACGGCGCGCCGACCGACGATCAGGCGGCGAGCAGGTCCGATGAGATGCGATCCCTATGCGAATTTACTACCCGTAGTTGTTGGGGAATTAATTCTTGATGTCCCTTATCGCCGAGGTCATCTCTAAATGGTAAGAAATTTCTCTCTCTTACGTTCCGATACTCATGTAATGTAGCACTGATGCAATTGAAGTGGTACACGTTGAAACATTTTGTAGTTTTGCAGTGCTCGCCAGTTGAGTAAACCTGTGCAATCCTATCAAATCTGTAAAGAGATTAGGCCATCTGCTTTGCTTTACTAACTCATGTTTTGTGAGCCTGGAATAATGGACATGCTCTTCCTTGCTTTACTTATGTTTTGTGAGCCTGGAATAATGGGCATGCTCTTCCTTAATAATTTCCTTGTCAAATCTGAAGGTGGGGTGTATAAATTTTTTGAGCCTGGAATAATGGGAATGGACATGCTATTCCTTCAAATCTCAAGCTTTCCTGATGGTATTGATTTTTTTCTTGCTTGTTTTATTAAATCAGTGCCCTAGTTGTTAGCAGCCACACTGTTGGTACATGAATTAGAGTCATGAACTTGCAAAAAAGAATTAAACCTGACTGGTGTTAGATTTCCCTTCCCTTTTGAGGTGGTCCATGACATTGAACCCGGTACATTGTTCAAACACCTCCGTTTATTGATTTGATCTTATGCCATACTTGTTCAGATCTTAGTGCCTGAATGTAAGAATTATCTGCTGGCACTAGACATTACCATGTTTAAGCCAATTGTACTGGTGATATCAAATGGTGTAGCATCTTTACAAACTGTTAATAATGTACATTTGATCAATCATATAAAAAATAGATTAGTCCGGATCATACAAATCGAATAATACAAACGAAATCACGATCTGAATCGAATAAAAAGATATTCTCGGACGAATTTTGCTTACCATATTCGTATTTTCTGCGAATATTAAAGCAACGAGCTTAGGAAAATGGCACTTGTCGGTGGAACGAAGGGGAGGGCGGGTGGTGGTCGCTCGTGGCGCTATCATTACATTGTAGGTGAAACTACACTATCGGTAACTAAATTTAAAAAATTAAAATAAAAATGAAATAAAGCACTGTGGTGGCTTGAAAGGGATGGACTGAAATTACATTGTGAAATTACATTGTAGACGGTTGAAACTACACTATAACTGATGGTGGTTTATTTGACGTAACTAAATTTTAAAAAATAAAAAATAGATTAGTCTATCATAAATAATGCAAATGAATACAAGAAAAAAGGTAAAAAGCTAAAAAAAATCAGAAAAATAATAAAAAGTAAACTAAAAATTAGAAATTCAAGTCGACATGGGCGGCCGTAGTCGCGTCCTTTTTTAATCGTACAGCTTTTACGGTCTCCGGTTCGTCGCATCAATCACCGAATTAAAATCCCACAACGCTCGTTATCAAGACCTGGTCCACAGAACCGGAATCCATTGCTGCCACCCAGCAAGTCCGACTCGCGACCCCCTGCCTCTCCGGTCTATAGACCCGGTTCCCCGACAGGCCAGCACCTGCCTGTTCCGACCAGTAGACGCGCCAGTCAAACGTCGCGCCCCACTTGCCTCCGCCCGAAGTCTTTAATTTCCGCGCCCGATTACACCAACTGGGTCTAATCGTAACAACAGTCAATGACGATAAGGCCCCATGTAAGTAGGCCCACCGGTCGGTGGCTCTAGGGGGATTCCACGCTTGGACCGGTCAAGAAAGACCGTTCCTGTTCCCCGATTGTCCCCTTCGCTACTCACCTGCGCAAACCGAGTCTATAGAACGTAGGGATTTTTATCGGTCGATGATGCTTCGAGATTTGAGTTCTGGAGGATTAACTAAGCTTGGTGTATGGACCTGTACTACGTTCTTGTGGACCAGCGGGTTGCTCCCTGTTGAGTGTTGACCCTCGGAAAGGCCTCTCCCATAGACTTCTTTGTCCCGACGCGCAAACCCGGCGAAACTTTTTTAATAAAAACGAAGCCACAAAGAAGAGCTCGGCTTCTTCACTTCGACCGCTCAAAGCTCCGGCCTTTTGTACTCTTCTTCCTCTTCTCTGCGAATCTTTGAGTTTTAGGAGCGCTGGATCGATCGGTAAGTTGATCTGTTCCGCTAGAAAAAAAATCCCAATTTTTTTTGCCGTCGCTGTTCTTGAATTCTGCTTGTGGTTTCGCTGCTGGATCTGCGGTGATCGAAATTTTCACTCATTTTTGCTTGCAGGGTGCGAAATTCCATGAAAGAGGCGCGGTTTTGGGAGGGCCGTCGTGAAGAAAGTCGAGTCTTGTGGTGTCCCGAGAGAGGTCTCGGTGGCGTTGGGGGCTTCTGAAAATTTCCCCGCTTCAGTTATATTATTTTGTATTTTTAGTTCCCTGGTTGGAATTGGGAGTGAGTTTAGAAGATATGGCAAGGTTTTGCTGCTTCGGTGCGGGTTGGTCCGAGGTAAGTCCAAATTTGATCAGTTTTAATTTTGATCAGTTTTTGTAGCCCCGTATTTTCTTCACTACTTACTTGTTTCATTTGCATGGAATTATCTTGTAGTTATGCTAATTAAGTATGTATTAATATGTGAACTAGAGCAGATAACATAAAAGGCAATCATTAGTCCTTAGCTTCTCTTGCAATTATTGTCGTTAATTGTTAAGTAGACCTGCTATCAGTTGGAAGCACTCTCAGAAGTAATTTGGTTCATGAGCTATCGTCTACTCACGAGGCTTTTAACTAAATGTTTTAGAAACTAACGAATGCAGTCAATATTATGTTAGCACTTTAGCTATATTAGTTTAATCTTGCTGGTTGCTCTTCTTGAATATAGTTGACAGGTCATGCATCAACCACCTCTGGTAAAGGGAAATGCTGTCAGGGCGAAGTCAAGGTTAGCTATGGGTTTAGCCTTGTAAGAGGGATGACAAATCATCCTATGGAGGATTATCATGTAGCAGAACTTGCTGAAGTGAAAGGAAATGAGCTTGGTCTCTTCGCTATTTTTGATGGTCATCTAGGAGATACCGTTCCTGCATACTTACAAAAGAATTTGTTTCCAAATATTTTGAACGAGGTGAGTTTTTGGCGTTTATTTTGATAAGAAAGGTTTCATTCACTAGCATTTGTGGTGATCGTAATTTTATCGTGTCATTTCAGGAAGAGTTTTGGACACATCCGGATAGAGCAATCACAAAAGCTTATGAAAAGACAGACCACGCTATTCTGTCACATACTCCAGATTTGGGACAAGGTGGCTCCACTGCTGTAACTGCCATTCTTATAAACGGCAGGAAGCTGTGGGTAGCTAATGTTGGGGATTCACGAGCTGTTCTTTTAAAATGCGGTGAACCCATACAGATGTCGACCGACCATGATCCAAATGTTGAGCGGGGTGCTATTGAAAATAGAGGTGGCTTTGTTTCGAACATGCCAGGTGGGTCACTAATTCTTCACTTATTTTTAAACACATTATCTTGAATTCTTGATTGAAATGGTTGTTGCACCCAGTCATTCATTTGATGTTTTAATCCACTCATCTTGTTGTGGAGTATCAGAACACCTCAAATACATAATCGATGTGAAATTTTTTAGGTATTTGAAAGTGACAAAGGTGTCTCCTAGTTAGGCTTAATGGCATGATTTGTTGCATTCTAATATTCCATTCTTTGTCACTAATTATACGAAAGTGTTGATTCTACAACATCATGTTGTTAGATAATCTTAAATGGTCTGAGGTATGTTGCAATGCTATAAGATTGTTGCACTATAGAATATTCAACAAACGTATACATTTGGAGTAAGTGGATACTAAACCCCATACTAACTAATGGCTTACTGTTGCATTGCACATGAAAACAAGATACAAATTTTTAGCTCTTGTATTGTGAAATTTTGGTACAACCAGTATTGTGACATACTGATACAACCACTGCGATTTGTTATTATGAGCTGGTGCAATGTTAGAAGTCAGGCTATCACTGCGACATGTATTACGGTAGTTCATATACAACATGGTGGAAGTTCGTGTATGCAGATATTTTTACACAATTACCGCAAGGTTTCCTTTAACATGACAATGTTATTGTAGCACCGCTCTATATTAGCTAATCTTAAGGTGTTTTGATTCTAGCAAGACCATTAATTGTATGCTCAACAAACAAAAAAAAACTGGTTTCAAAAGGCTGAAAGCTTCCTAGATTCTTTCTTTGTCTGTTTATTCTTGAGGGAGGCAATAGTTCACCATCCGCTAGCCGTATGTACTCTTTTTTCATGTAAAATGCACCATGCCTTGAAAAGGCAATAGAATATATGCTCTTTGGGGCCAATGGTGTACTAGAACATTTTACTGTTTCTTGTACCATTCTTTCTATAAATACTCATCTTTCATTGCCCTCTACTTCTGTTGGTTTGTACCTTATGTTTGTTCTGTACAATAGTCTTAGCTTTTCAAAAGGGACACGCTAGAATCGTTTACGTAGTGAATTTGTATCACTTTGATTAGTATCTTATGCTATTTTGCGACCTCTATTGTCTTAACATGGAACGGACATCTGTACACTTCACATCAAGTTTTCATTCTCATCCACCAGCTTCTGTGCTTACTGCTTAATATCCACTAATTCATTCATGTGACCTTTTCCACCACCATAACACATTCTTCTGATCAAACCAATTATCTTTGTTGTGATTAGAATGCAAATATAGAAGTTTAGCCTTTTCTTTTTTACAAAAAAGAGTGGCAGCGGCAGGTGGTAAGCGTAAAAAATGTAGACCAATTTCTCAAAGTATGGTTGTAGGATGTGGTTGATATTACCTTATATGCATGGATTCACTGTTGGTAGTATTATGCATTTATGTGCTGGTTTTGGAATTAAAGAATACAGCTCTTGATGTGAACTGAAATCATTGATTACTTAAACGGTACAGTATTTTGGGATAAAATTCATTGCATCAATCCACAGCTGCTATGTGGTGTACCTATGGCACTAACACAAGAATTCATTCACAAGCTCATACTACACATTTGCATGGTCACCTTTCAGAAGAAAGTAAGAAACCATATAATCATTCTGCATTGTCAGCTTTTCACTCAAAGGCTTTCTTTATAGATATTTAAACATGTCTGTCTCTTTTTAATATCTACGCTTCTAGTTTCCGACTGATAAAATGTTGCTGTTAATGAGAAAAGCAAGCCCGTCTTTTGGGAGAAGCCCCTCAAGTTGTTGCTAATTGTTAATTTCTTATATTTTCATGAAAAAAGAAAATCAATAATTATTCTTTCATGTGGAATTTCTGAGCGCATTACTCCCTAATATGCTATACCTACAGAAGCAGAACTACGGGGTTTGATAAAGCACTTCCTTTTCCAAGCCTATTGACTATGCTTCCGTTTGTTATTTTCACTGCCTAGACCAAAAAAAAAAAGCATCCATGTCTGAATTGTAATGCTGTAAATTTCAGGAGATGTTCCCCGAGTCTGTGGTCAGTTGGCTGTCTCCCGAGCTTTTGGAGACAGGAATCTAAAATCACTCCTGAAATCAGAGCCTGATATAAAGGTTGAAGATATAGATGAAACTGCTGAGCTACTTGTCCTTGCGAGCGACGGACTTTGGAAGGTGCGACTTGTTATTTCTGTATTTGTCCAAATGGCTGGTATAAAGTTCATGTGGATATATGCTTATTTCCTTCCTGTGTCAACTAGGTAATGAACAATCAGGAAGTCGTTGATTTGGCCAAAAGGTACAAGGATCCACAATCAGCTGCCAAGCAATTAACCGCTGAAGCGCTAAAACGAGATAGTAAAGACGACATATCATGTGTTGTTGTTCGGTTCAAGATGTAAATTGATCGCAAGCAACTCGTGAAGGATTGTCACCGAGAGCACAACGAACTATATAGCAAAGCATAGGCTGCCTGACAAGGATAGTGGTAATCCAAAAAATAATTCCCTGGGGTGTTGGCTGTAAATGATGTATGGGCTCCATTGTAAGTTCATATATAAATATGCTAGGATTATTTCTTCGGCGATTCTAAGGTACATGCGTGAGGGCTCAAAGCTGTCTTAACAGCCATCTTGTGCAAATAATGGTTGCGGATATTGGAAGTTCAGCCGCGCTCCATTGTGAGAGTAGTAGTATGTCAAGGGCACATTGGTAATTTTCCAATTTTGATTTTTGAAAGGAAAAAGAAAAGGTGAATTTAGTAGGGCCTACTTTGGGTCAAGGGAAAGGATAAGGATGGAGAGTCCGGTGTTGGTTGGGTTGTTGGCTTCGATGGTGGAAGTCGTGGGGATCGATTCGATCCCTACGCTTCTCTTTGGCAAATCTGGCACAACTATTTTGGAATGTTGTCTCGATCCATCGTCTTATACAGCTGGCCTTCTTTCTCCTTGAAAAGGGGAAACAGAGGGTAATAGAGAAGCTCTCTCCGTCCCCTTCCACTCTAGTTTCTCGCTTCTTAATCCGGTTGGGCTACGTTGCTGTTGTAGACCTAGAGTGTGCAGCGGCGACTTAGCCCTCACCGTCGGTGACGTAGTGTTGACTTAAAATCATATTCTTGAATTTGAGTTGTTTGCTATCCTTATCTTGCTTATATTCGGTTGATAGCTCTACTTGTTTACCTCTGTTAGAAATAATTGTTCATAAGTGGATAGATTACTGTAAATTAAATAGTTGGCATTTCACTCTATAACTAGCTGCTGTTGTTGACTAATTTGTTGTTAATTATCTTATTGAATAATTGTTTGGTAAGTAGGACAGCTCAAAACCTAGAATATTTCCAGAGAATCTGTCACACTAAATCAATGATCATAAATAGCCCCTTGTAGCAAGGAGGCATTGTTCTAATACAAGAGTAGTCCGACATCTGAAAGCCATATAAATTAATCAATTTGAACTTGTTGCTAGTTGAATCTTATTGTTTTAACTTTCAGTTAAACATGATATCCTATTTAAATGACTTGAGTAGCTTATTTGCCCATTTCAACTATTATTTGAAGCTCATGTCATTTAATTGCTGCTGGTATTATATTTTACTGTTCATAATTATTTTTAGGATAAAATGAAATATTTGCTGAAACCTTAATATTTTCAACAGTTACTCATTTGGTTGTCTTCATTTCCCAACTTGGTTTGAATTGGCCGTGAAACCCCATCTTGCTACATGTGTTTAAAGGATTTCGAAAATATGAACAGATGACTTTCGAAAATATTGCAGTTTCAGTAAATATTTTATTTTAATCATAAAAATAATCATGAACAATAAAACATACACCGGCAGCAATTAAATGACATGAGCTCCAAATAATAGTTTAAATGGACAAATAAACTACTCAAGTCATTTGAACAAGATATCATATTTAATTGAAAGTTAAAAGCAGTAAGGTTCAACTAGCAACAAGCTCAAGTTGATTAATTTATATTACTCTCAAATGTCAGGCTGCTCTTGTACTAGAACAAGGCCTCATCGCCATAAGGGGTTATTTATGATAACTGATTTAGTATGATAGTTTCACTGAAAATATTCTAGGTTCTGGGATGCCCTACTTACCAAACAATTATTCAACAAGATAATTTACAACAAATTAATCAACAACAACAGCTAGTTACAGAGTGAAATGCTAACGATTTAATTTGTAGTAAGCTAACTATCCACTCATGAACAATTGTTTCTAACAGAGATAAACAAGTATGGCTGTCAATCAAAATTAGCAACATAAAGACAGCAAACAGCTCAAATTCAAGAATATAATTTTAAATCCTCATTGAGCAATTCACAAGCTCACAATCTATCGCGCAAGTCACCTGATACTAGTGCTACTTAAATCGAGAATAAACAAGATGAAAATCACTAGTATGGCACACTTAGCACAATAGGTAAACCGAACAAGAGAAATACGTGACAAAGTCACCGAGAAGAGTGAACAAAACATGTTAATGATGTAGTCCCTGAAAACCAAACACCACTGTTGTGTCGTGGTGTAATCAACAAGATTTTCGGAGATATAATGTCCTCCGCAATCATCAACACACCAAATTGCAAAACCAATGTCCTGGAGGTGTCGCACAAAGCCACATATGAGATCGAACACCGCAAAATGAACAACCGACGAAGCCAACACCAAACTTGCTGCTGAAATCAACAACACTTCACTGAATCGCAGCCCACTTTCACCACATAGGTGAAGTATTGCAATCCAGGCAAACAACCGAAGCAATTGAGATTCAATCCAGCCACAAACTAGCGCAACCACCACCAAATACCTGGGCTTATCTACCTTTTGTGGAAGAGAAGGGGACAACTAGTAGGTCACCGGTGGTGAAGACCAAGTCGTCGCTGTTGCCGCTGCACACTCTAGGTCTGCAGCTGCTGCAGCCCAACCAGATTAAGATTAAGCAGGAAACTGGAGTGAAAGTAGAAGAAGAGAGCTTCTCTGTTGCCTTTTTCCAAGGAGGAAGTAGACCAAGCATATAAGAAGATAGATCGAGGCGACGCTCCGGAACGGCTACGCCGGATCTGCCGGAGAGAAGCATACAGTCAAATCAATCCCACGACTTCCACCAATGAACCCAATAGTCTAGCCGACACCAGCCTCTCCATCCTTATCATTTCCCTTCAGCCAATGACAGGTAGACCCCACTAAATTTCCCTTTTCTTTTCCTTTTAGAAATCAAAATTAGAAAATCACCAAAAGCCCTTGACATACGACAGCCACAATTTGGAACCAGGGATTTTCGTAGGACTCCTAGAAAATGTACGGCTTCCTGCAAAATTCTTTGAAACTTCTGCGTTGCAAACGTGCCGTAAGTCTGAACAAATGGCGTGCGCGCAGGCGCTTGTACCAGCTGTCATTCATTGAGAGGTCGGTATTGCCGTCCGCGTGTTTCTCACAGCGCTCTCGATAACAGTAGAGATCAACAGCACAATTTCCTCTGTAGTTCGTACAGGCAACTGTCGTTCGTTGAGAGGGCCCTCTCTTTTTTTTTTCAGGAAATATACGGCTGAACTCAGCGGCTAATTTGAGTGCGAAGGAAAGGCAAATAAATTCGTACATCCTTGCCAAGCATTTGCGGTACAAGTTAGAAGCAAAACCATCGGAAGCGTACAAGAAATTCTCCATCCTTTCCAAAAACATGTACAAGCCGATTGATCGATCGATCAGGAAGCACTACCGCGCGGCATGCATGCCGACGCAGGCGTGTGCTTCGTCACATTGATTCGCTCCGCGAAGAAAGGACTCAAAAGACAAGAAGAAAGCTACTGTATTATAAGGTCACACTGCTTGCTCGGTGCAGCGCGCGCGCGAGAATCCGAAGCGGCCTTAGCATTGCATGGATTCCCTGATGGCCATGGACGCCACGGCCTTGGCCCAGGCGACCAGCTCCCGCTTCATCCTCCTCTCATCGTTCCAGAGCAGCGGCACGTCCGTCGTCATCGAGACCGCGTCCACCGCTGTGGACGACGAAGCACCGCCGCCCTCGGATGACGCCGTCGCCGCGCCGACGACATCGACGGCGGGGGCAGAGGCGGTCGCCGCCGCCGCCGCCGGCAGGGCCCTGGCATCCAAAGCCATGACCGAACAGTCTCCACAAAGCAGACGACGAGTCGTCGATCAGCGCGTGTAAAATGGACCGCGGTTGGGCTGGCTTTGCTGCTCGATCGGTTGGTGCAGCTAGGACTCCAGGACAACACGCTATATATATACCGGCCGGCCAGTGGCGCGTGCGCACAGCGAGCGCGTGATGCACGAGTAGCGCATGTACGATCTCGTATACGTGCCAGCATGTGACGGTCACGTACTGCTAGCACGCGACGACAATACATGGGTCTGTTTCCGACGGTTTCCAGCTTAGGTGTGTCTAGTATTATTCAGATATTTTCTTTCTAACAATCATCTAGATTTAAGATCGTTGGATTAGAAATACAACGGTACCTTTTTTGGGAGGAGGGGTAGATTTTTTTAGAGGTGTAGAGGAGAATTTATGGTCGTTGGATCTCTAATCTAATGGCCAAAAATCTGGATGATAGTTAGAAAAAAATATCCGGGTGATATTTATCAACACCTTTCTAGCTTTTGCCTTTTAGAAATTAGTTTTTAAGCGAAGTGGTTGATTAAGGTGATTTTTGTAAGTTGTTTATTAAAGTTATTATAAAAGCCGCTTGAGTAGAGTAGCTTCCCAATACAAGTGTTTCTTACTCTCTAGTTCTTTTTTGCAATAAGACAAAAGCTAAAAGTCGTAGATAAAAACTAAAAGCCATAATAATTTTAAACAATGCCGACATCTAGCGTTGGGGGTGTGAAATTAAGGTCCTGCTTATTTTGACTTGAGCTTCTGATTTCTGACTTATTTTTTACTATTCATAAATTCATCTTTTTCTAGCTTTTTGCTTTTTCTAAGCTTTTTTACCGGTTCTTTTTTTATTCGTTTGCATTGTCCATGATTGTCTAACCTGTTTTTTCTATTTTTATTTTTTTTTAAATTTAGTTACGTCAAATAAGTCACCATCAGCTACAGTGTAATTATAGTCAGCTACAGTACAATTTTAATCATAAATCAGTTTATTTCAACTCAACCGAACGGCACACAAATTACAACGCTGTCACACAGGTGGCACCTGCTCGCCACCTTTTCCCCTAGGGTAATCGCGGGGAGACCCACACGCTGAAACTAAGCGGTCGGTTGGAGACTAGGAGCGATGGGCATACTGATTCTACGTGCGTTAGGTACCAGGTAGCATTCACGCGGACCCATCCGACGGTTTGGGTCGCGTCCCGACCGATCGGACGGCCGGTATTGCCGGGGCACCAGTCACCCGTGATCACATTTGTGATTTAAGTAAGGTTGCACGTATCATCATCGTGCACGTCAGTTGCCGCGGCCGGGGGATTTTTCTATGCGTGTACGTACACATGGTGACGAGAATGGTGTGGTCGATCGATCCTTGTGACCATCGACGTCCGGGTCAGCGCGTGTGAACTGATCTCGTTTTGGGATATCGATGATGCTCGATCGTGCTGTAACTGGGGATGATCTTGTTTCGATAAGGTGGCGATGCCGATGGGTAGTTTACTACTGGCTAGGTGAGATGATCGTGGCTGTTTTTCAAACGAACGTGCTATTCCACGTGCACGCGGATGTGTGGGCTGGCGGAAACGCTGTAGAGGTCGTTTGATTTGCTGGGCGGAATCCCCTCTCACGCGTATGCGTCACCGGCTCACCGCCGCCCTCCCCATAGGCCATAGCATCCACCTTCCTTCCCGGCGTCGGAGTCCCGCCGCCGCCGCGGCCTCGTCCTAAAAAAAGAAAGCTTTCAGCTCATCAATCTGAAAGCTTTTGAGCCAAAATTCAAACTTTCAACGGATGAATTTAAAAACTTTCAAGTCAATTTCAAGTTTTCAACTCAAAATTTTGGAAAATTTCAGATCAATTTCAAGCTTTCAACTAAAAAATCTGGCTCTTTCAACTCAGATTTCAAACTTTGTAATCAAACTCTTGGACATTCAACTCAAATTTCCTAACTTTCTAGTCAAAACCTCGAGTTTTTGGCTCTGCTTCAACGAGACTCTATTTCTGACTTCTAACTCATTAATTTCGTCTTTTTTGTTTCTGTTTTTCTTTTTCTCTTTATTCTTTTTGTATTGTTGTTTCTGTTTTTTCTTTTTTGTCCTTATTCTTTTTGTAATCTGATGATATAACATTTTTATTTTTTATTTTTAAATTTAATTATCCTGAAAAAATTAACAACGTGTACAATACGTAAAATAAGAAAAACCAAAAGCTTAGACCTATAAGCCTAAGTGAGCACCAACTCAAATCCTATTTTTTTTTCTAGTCAAGATCAATAACTTTTTACCTCAGTTTGAAGGGTTTCAATGCAAAATTCGATGATGAGGACGGCGGTGTCCACCCTCCCCACTAGCGGGCCAGCGGCGGCACCCTGACGCCAAGCGGTTGGATTGATGGGATCAGCAGCGGCGTCGGGGAGAAGACGGGGAAGAGGGTGAATATGATGTGTTTATGGTGGGACCCACCCGCACTACGAATACACGTGTAATGGACTCACCCTTGCATCAAATTAATTGTCAAATCTTAGTGAGTCATTGTAAACTTTGGAACACAGAGTTCAACCCTTGTCTTTTTTTTACAGGATTTTTTTTAATTAGTGATGCACTAGCACTTGGATTATGATAATCTCATTCGGTGGATCTGCTTTTAAATATTCTCATGTTTAGTTAACCACTTCTTTTAGCGGCTGGGCTGAAAAGCTATGACTTATGGCTGAAATTGCACTGTAACGACTGTAATTTTACTGTAGCTCAAGATGACTTATTTAACGTAATTAAATTTTAAAAAAATTAAAATAGAAAAAATATGCTAACTCATCACGGACAACACAAACACATACGGAAAAAAAGAACCGATAAAAAGCTCAAAAAAGCCAAAAGTTTAGAAAAAGATAAAATTTATGAATAGTAGAAAATAAACCAGAAGTTATAAGCTGAAGCCGAAACGAGCGGACCGTGTTACAAACAGATATTATTGTGTTCCAAATAAAAGAATACTCTATTTTCATACAAATTTGCTGAATTTTAATCTACTTTGTCAGACAGAATACTTAAATTTCCACTGCTGATTTATTCCCACAACAGCTTTGGCTACACCACACAGCGCAGGGATCATAGCAATCGCATACCGACTTTAAGGCCCAGTTTTTTTTTCAGTTTAATGGCTCTCGAACAACCAACAGGATGATTTCTTTATCGCTATTTTAAAATAATTTATTAATTTATCGATATTCGATTTATTCACACAAACACTGATAGCATTAAAATCATAAGTCACGGGCTCACAGCCATAAGCTGCAACCGAAAAGGTATAACATACTCTAAATTAATGGAAAGAAAAAACTAAAGTACTAGCACTATATTGTGAACGACCAACTCAATGTATACTTAGTATATTATAAAAGACCATGAGATGATGGAAGGGTTGAAGGTCTTGTTCTTATTAACTTATATTTTTATTTTTTACTTAGAAATATCAAACACCAATACGGACACTCGCTTTTTCAAAACGGCTTATTCACTTTTCTCACTATAGTCTTGCTCTGAGGTCACAGGTGTATCACCTACCCTACTTTCATCGCTCTCATCATGCGCACGTATCTCTTCCTCACTTTTTACATAGCTCATCCTCTCTTTCTAAAAGCCACATTTTTTAGCTGCTATCATTTGCTTTTAATCAAAAGTCACGAGCGATAACAAAACGCCATCAGTAAAAGATAATAAGAATGCACCGAACACGTATCATCGAAAACGTCGCTGTCTCTCGTACGTGGTGTTTGACCTCGAAGGGTTGAAATTGGTTACACATATTTCATATATGTACACATCATTTTCGTTGTCGTAATATTGATGGGCAACGCATGCGGTTTTCGTGCCGTTTGAATTAACCGGAGAGGGCACGAATGCTGTAAGGCCACGCTTTGCCGTCATCAGCAGGTGTCCGTGTAAGCTACGCGTTCCAACAGTTCTTTCTACTATTCTCTCTCAAAACAAAGGTCTTTCTAGTTTCTACTAACATCGAAGATGATTGCTCGAACAACAGGAACAAATCAATGTACTGTAGTAGCTGGACTGAATAGGTTCTTCTTTTTGAGAGGAGGTAGACTAGATAGTAATAGTAGCACTATGTATCTTGCTCTTTTGGGCTTTTAGGCTGGCACACGCTATACTTGGGCTTTAACAAAATGCTCAGTAAGAGTAGAAGAAGAAAAGGTACAAGGAGTGGCTACCTGGGCTTTATAACACCAAGCCCAGGTTAGGGCCCTGCCTACTCGAGACTTGGGCCTGGTTCCATGAACCGAACTTCAATTTGTTGCTGATATGTTAGCCGAGCACGCCGCTGTCTTTTCTCGTATATTGCAATAAAATTTATTAGATATATATAAAATCATGTTATAAAAGAGAACTACTCTGATCAATTGAAAAATAAAGAGTAATGAAAAGTTAAGAATGAGACAATTAGAGTAGAAGAAATGTACAACCACCAACTCATTCTTTTATAATAGTAATGATTTGCAGGATAGTACCACTCTTTCAGCTCAAAATGCAGATTCGTGCATCACGGTTACTTACAAGTGTGCTAATTAATTGGCATCGTGCGTCGGGCGCGCATGGAGCCGGTCAGCTTGCCGCATACGTACTCCACGGATTTGTATCCTCAGATAAGCACAGTGCGATAGCTCTCTTTTTATAGGTTATGACTGATGTCTTTTAATTGTGATAATAGTTTTTTATGTTTTTTGAGACGACGGTAGATGGTGCACTGTAGCACTTAAGATACCAATGTGAGATACTACTATGAAACGTTATCACCAAAGTAAAGAATGAATAATAAAAGTAATAATAGAAATCACAAGTAAATACCTTTAAAGGTAATTTACTAAAGAATCAACAGAGTCTGAAATAAATATTTGAAACATGGGACCAGTTCACTTTTAACCAAATAAAGAACAAATAAAACAACAAATAGTGGCAAGTCACGGTGCTAAAAACTCGAGTGCTCCCTCATGCATGATGCTATCACTCCACTGGCCATTTACCTGAGAATGGAAAGAGCAAACGTGAGATTTAGAAATCTCAGCAAGTACCCAACAACGGTCGCAACACAGTGAATAAAGAATAGGTAATGCAAGATATGTAAAGGACAAGCAAAGCAAGTAAGTGATACAGATTAAGTGCAATGAAACTAGGTTATCAAAAACACTGATACAGATTGGAGATAGAGATCACATGAACAATGTCATTAAAGATAAATGTTATTTAGCAAGTTATGACAGTGGTACCGGTGATCACTTCCCACATACCCGGTTATACGAGAATAGTCAGGCATGCCATCGTCCTCTATTGTATAACCGTCGACGGGGTGTGATATCCTGAGTAACAAAAGTGTACGCCCCTCCCCCCGGTACGTTACCAGGTGGATGGAAATATCCTCTATATGTGGATAATCCCAGGCCATGTAACCATTATATTATTAACATGTTATATGGTGTGAATTTAAGGAACTAAGAGAAAGTTAAGATAAAATTAGAGAAAGTGAGGGGTTTTGCTAAGGCTGAAAATGAAGACACATAATTTCTAATACGAGGATGATAGGGGATGATAATATAGTGATAAGGTAACTGATACATCATGGACAGATTATATAGTATGAATTTAAGGAAACTAAGAGACGGCAAGGATAAGGCTACGATAAAGTTATGAGAAGTAAAAAGAGGTGCTAGGGTTGACAATGGAGAGACATATTCATGATATGAGAGCGATGTAGAATAATGATAAGGTGATAGTGATATAGGAGTTATCTTAAAGAGGTGTTATAATATAGCTCACGCAAGGTTATCAATCAATCAAGTTTTATTATGTGATAAGTAATTATTAGTTAGATTAACAGGTTTAATATATACATTCTTCATGGCTCAAATAAAATATCATACAATTATTAAAATATAATATTATAAACTAAAACATAGCAGCTCTAATATCAAAAGGTGTCAATAATTTAAACCTAAGTTAAACATGTTCATATATTACCCCCTATTAATGGTTGAAGCACTACTTCTAAGTCACTAATTAAAAGCATAAATTCTAGAGCATAATTAACTAAGCATTCTACTAAACCTAAGAGCATGTAAAACAAGATAAACAATATTAAAAGTCTATAACCAAACAAGTATCGGTAATATGATAATAATCAGACAAGCACTGGTGATGTGATACTAACCAAGTAAGGTTTAGTAATATATCAATAGCTAGGTAACTTTAATGATATGATGTTTGCCAAGTATTGTTAGCGATATGATATTAGCCAGGTATCGTTAGTGATATGATATTAGCCAAGTAAGCATGAGTGATATGATAATTATACTCAATGACAAGGTGACAAGTAATTTTGCAACACGTGATATGCGAAACGGAAGGGTCATGGCCGCGAGGTACTTGCCTTGAGCACGCTCGACGTACACGCTGCATAATGGATCCGAAATATGCAACTGCCCAACTGCTCGTCAACAGCTGCGCGTGAACCTATAGGATGGAACGAAAATGTATCAGATCAAAGCTAAGATAAACTTGTGGACAATGGACGTAAGTGCAATTGGCCGGAAGAAACGCGCTTGCTGGATTTTGCCGTGCAAATTGTCGTTCGGCCGAGTGAATCACGTTCGGTCAAACGAACGGCGTCCCGCTGCGTGAATCAGAAAAACTCTCATGCGAATCTACATTCGGTCATGCTTCCACCAGCCCGATCGCTCCGGCCACCGCCGCCATCGGCTGCCACCGCCCATGCCGGCGCGCCGCCGCCGGCCACCCACGCCACCCGACCGTGGCCAAATCCGTCCGCTCCGTCGCCGCTCGCCGCCTCGGCCGCCGTCGCCATCGTGACATCGCCGACCGCGCGCCACGCCGCTACCTCCACGCCGCTTGGTCGCCCGTGCCGCACACGTCCACGGCCGCCTGCGCTAGCTTGCGTGCCGCCATGCCCAACCCGCGCGCCTAGCGCTGTCGCCGAGCCGGCCGACGCCGCATACCGTGAGGTGAGGCGCGTTCGGTGACAAGGTTGGCCGCGGCTTTTATAGAGAGGAAGAGGGAGAACAAGCTCGGGCACCATGAGTGGCTTTGGGTGGCGAGTGAGAATGAGCGAGAGAAGGAGAGAGATGTTGATGGGACTACCTCGCGGTGATGAGACAATGTCGCAGCGCACTTGGCTCAAGGTACATGGCCTTCATGGCTTGCTTGCACATAGAAACAAGTGAGAAGATGAGGTTGAGCACGTGCGAGGAAAAAAGAGGGGAAGAAGAAAAACAGTGCACGCTGACGAGTGGAATTGAGCCCACTTGCCGAGGGCACGTGAGAATGTGAGGTGAGCTGGGCTGGCATGCGTGCGGCGCACATGGGCCACATGGCGCAAAGCGGGCCGATTGTCTAGGCCACGATGCGTGAAGGAAAAGGTAAAGTGGGTCGGGCCGACAAGCGAGATTCGGCCTAGTGGACTAAAGGGAATTTAAATAGGATTTAAAATTTAACTTTGTTTTGAATTTAGATTTGAATTTCTATTTTGAATTCCTAAAGGAATTTGCACACAAAAATTTCAGAAAAATGCTCAGCATGCACATGCACCATATTACATGCTAATATGCAGCGACCAAAATGAGTTTCTGGAGTTTGGGCCGAAAAGAATCCAGCAACTTTGACTTGATTGAGCCTGAGTTAATTCAAAGCAGAAAAAATGGTTGGCCCATTGCTCACATGCACCATATTACATGCTCTCAAACAGCAAGAAATCTCTATTTGATTTAAGCCTAGTCCTAGAGTTATGCAAAAAATCTTCTAAAATTTGCTTGAGTGAGCTGCATGGGATGGGCAACACACCCTGGCACCTCACATAAATGGTTACAGGTAACTCTGCATTTGACCTTACAGGAATGGACAGAACCTAAGCACATATGGGTAAGACACTAGCAATGTTCATTGTGCTTCTGTTTGAAGATGCTCGGAACATGAAATTTGTCATCCGATGGTCACAGCAGAAGCATCATGTTTGTTCAATCTTTCAAAGCGGAATAATTTTTCGTCTCTTATCAAAGGAGGGATATTCCATGTGCCATATGCATAGCCAGATATTTTTCCACCTGCAAGAGGATGACAAACATGATTGCTTTTAGCGGTCCAGAAATTTTAAAAAATGTCACCCAAATCAGATGAAGAAACTAAATTACTAACAATCAAAATGTTTTCAAGATGGCCAAAGAAGGCACACCTTCCTTCGTAGCTTCCTCACATCTTCTCCAGTAACTCCCTGAGAGGCTAGGATCCAGTTTCTTTGAGAAGCACTCATATTTTTCCTCAGCCTCACTTATGCACTTGGCCTACAACAGCCATTCATCAAAAAATATGACCATCACAAACTTTTTATGTATAATTAATCAGCAAGATCTACCAAAACCTACCTACAAGATCTGTGAGTAAGCAGAAAATATTATGATGTAAATAAGTCAATACTCAATAGGCAGAATTCACATTCACTTTTTTTAATGCTCAAACCAAAGTAGTTTGCATGATTGGA
Organism: Bonia amplexicaulis; assembly: GCA_036346245.1. Classification (NCBI taxonomy): domain Eukaryota; kingdom Viridiplantae; phylum Streptophyta; class Magnoliopsida; order Poales; family Poaceae; genus Bonia; species Bonia amplexicaulis. The sequence continues at coordinate 12,644,019 of CM070746.1, read as the reverse complement.
CCTATCTTTAAGTTTGCAGTAAATGTGACCCCTCAACTAAAGTATCAAAAGTCATCTTCCCTTCTATTTTGGCCATTGCGGACATGAACAATTACTCAATAACGACAACTTAAATGTTTCATGATTGAAACTTTTTAGTTCAAACAAGATCAGTACTTAGTACTTGCGTAAATAAAAACTACACACTAAGTGCAAGGTACTTACAAATAAAGAAACTCACAATTTTACAAGCAGGAGCTAAATTGACCGAGATTGGATAGCATTAGAAACATTAGAATACAGCTGTGACATTATCAAGAAACCATGTGCCTTTAGCCAAATACACAGATATTTGTTACTCACCAACATTTTTGGAGCCTCCGAAGGTCCATATATCACAGCAAACATGCGGAAGAGGTTAAAACTATTATTTATCACATCATCCTTCAACACAAAATTGAACTAGTTCAGCTAGACATGCATATACACTTAAGATTTTAAGTGGGTGACAATATCATTAGTACAACTCACCTCATAATCATACCTGCAAGATAATTAAAACAAGTCATTAGTGCAACAACTGTTTTTCGTTGATGTTGTAACTTGTAAAATAGGGGAATTTTTTCCAAATATTGAGTAGGTGATCATAGTTTTACTGTACTTGGCTCTCTATCATCTTAGATCATTACTGATTAGGTTTCATCGTAAAATTAAAGTCACGATTTCATTCATAACAAAACCACTGTTTCCAGTTGAATATATAACACATCCTTGCCAGGATAGTGACAGGTTTTGCATATTTCTGCCTTAGTTCTACTTCAATCTACTTACACCCATACACTACCTCACCAAAACATTTAATCCAGCAGATCATATGTGCTGGATAGCCTAGATTTCTTCAAACATAGGCACTTTAATCCGTTCTATGTAGAGACTACACCAATCTAGTTATGTATGCAAGAGTAACATTTAGAGCATACTCACAGGTCATCAGATATCTCAACTAAAAATTCGGAAACTGACAAGAACTCCATATGCAATTCATTGACCTAATAATAACCAACAGAAAAAGATCCAGGTCTTATCAAGACAAGAGTAGCATTTGATAGGCAATGAACACAAAGACATATATACCTGCTGACCAGTAAGCTGATACATCAACAGATTGAGAACTCGATAATCAAATGATTTGAGATGGATTGCTTTCATCACATCTTCAATTGATATCTACAGAGAATTTTGAGCACTATGTTTTAGTCTGAAAGAAGGGCAGAAAAGCCAGAAAGATTATCTGATGCAAAAATTGTTCGATTTCAAAGAATTTGAAATACAGGTTTAAATTTTTGGGCCATTAATTTCTTCACATTTTAGTTTGCGAGCTGTCAAGCTCCAATATCAATTCCCCTTAGAGATTGTCTTGTTTAACAGTTAACATCTGGCCTCTGCTCTTTCAAGTTTCCATATTATACTTTGATAACTTTGCCAAGAAAAAACTGTTGATGCCGTGGTGGATCAACAAATCTCAGGAAATCCAACTGATCATCTAAGAAACTGCTCTACATACCTTTTCATTTCTTGATAATGCTTGACAAAGCTTCCTCTCTAGAGACCAATACTGAATGCCAGATTTGAGTTCATTTCGTAGTCTAAAAACAGATAAAAATAAAGAATTAATTCAATCAGATATGGTGAATATTTTACATATTTACAAGTGCATAGAGGAGAAAGTTCCCAACTGATCTGTCATCAACCCTTGGCTTTGGAGAAGATCATCAAAGGGATCAAGCATCTCAGAAAAGGATGTTTCATCGAAAGCTTCTTTTTTCCTCTCTAACACCTGTATTGGTAATACAATAGTCATCGACAAGAAAGACAAAAAAAATACCAGTAAATAAGACAGTCAATGTACAAACTATAATCCAAGACCTATGTTGATCAGATTCAAGATAATCGTGTTCCATATTATATTTCACAAGATAAAAAAAATCCAGTGTCCAAATCTTACTGCTGAAGAAGCGCTGTTGTCTGGGACTAGGTGCAAACTGTATTCATTTGAAGCATCTAACTGCAACAAGAAAGATTGAGTTTGTTCAATGAAAAATAAAAACCATAAGAAAAAAGTGTGAAACACATTTCAACAAAAACCTGGTATATGTAGCTCTCTGTGAAGGAAAGAATAGGAAGAAACTTGAAAATTGATTGTGGTTTGTTAACATCCAAACCATGAAACATAAAGTATGACCTGCACTGTCATTTGAAGAAAAATAACTCAAGAATAACATCATTATATGGAATATCTCCAAGGACATGTTCATAAGAAAACAAAAGAATGAAAACATGCTTGCATGAGAGCAATCAAAATTGACGACATCACACTGATTCAGTTTCTGCATGAAATTTCTTAAACAAGAGTGATTAAAGAAACAACGAAATATACTCCATGTTAATTTGTCTTATTTTGACAGGAACCTAATGTCCCTAAGTGAGCTCGATCATTTTGTTGCACAAACAAAATCATGACAACTTTCATAAAAGACAATAGGACAGTGTTAACACATGAGTAGTCTTAGAGAAAGCTGGGTGCAGTTAAAGTTGTTAGAGGTATCAAAGAATACGAACAAAATCTTCAAGTGTAGAATTAGCTCTTGTCATTGCATCAAACCCAATCATAGGCACACCCTGAGTAGTAAATTTCTCGGCATGCATCTTGGACTTCTTATCAGGCTGAAGTAAAGCTCCAGAAGATATATCTTGATCAGCTGCTGAAGGGCATAATCTCTGCAGAGTACCAGTGTCGGTTAACAAGAAATTTGCTAAATTAACTTGCAAGGTAACAGGGCATCAGTCCTTACTTCACTACCAGTACCTTCCAGACAGGAAAGATGCCGCACTTCTTCAAGAGTATCAATGTTAACCTTATAAACAAGTCTCAATTCAGTTATAGCAAACACTTGAAAACGTTAACCTTATAAACAAGTCTCAATTACAGTTATAGCAAACACTTGAAAACGTTAACCTTATAAACAAGTCTCAATTACAGTTATAGCAAACACTTGAAATTATGGTAAGTAAATGAGCATGTCGCAATGGGTCACTAAGATTACCTTTCTTAATAGTTCAGAGAGCAATAGGACCTTCTTCTCCATGCTAAGTGAATCAAACGGTTGCACCTACACAGACACACAAACAGAATTTCTGATCATTGAAATCATATTTGACAAATAGGGGTTCTAAATGCATTTAGTCTGCCAGTTCAACAAGAACAGGAACACTTGAAATATCAGCTAGAGGTACCGAATACAATGGAGCAATGGACAAAGTAAAGTAAGCAAACCAAGTGAAAAGTATGCACAGGAACACTGAAGCCTACAAGGGCAACTCGGCTAAAGTAGCCAACAGACTAGTGTTTCAACTTTGTCCAATGACACATTATCAAAGTATAGTAATTAACACTAACCCATGCGTAGATCAAGCCGATGGGGAAAAGTAAGTTTTCAGTTGTTTAACGGTTTAGAAATATCAAAGGATCGTACTTTTCCTGATGGAAGAATCGCGCTCACTGAAACTCCAAATGCAGCACACAAGCACAGATGTTGCTTGTGATAAATCATGAGACCCAGCAAGCACACATCAACATACACCACCTCATCGGATTTTGACCACGAGTCGCACGCAATGGCACAAAATCGCGGCGTCTTACACAGGCACCAGGATACGCCGGCCCACACTTCACCTGGCAAAAATCCTCTCAGCACGCATGCGCAAACGCACAGCCGCTCCCCTCCTCAGCAAACCAAACCATCAAAACGAACAAGGACGCCGGCGCCGGCCCGACGCGCGAGTGCACGCACGCAACACTACGCGCATAAACCCTTGACCCTTGGCCTAATCAAAATTCTCCACAACGCCATCGCAACCGTACGCGACCACGCGCGCGGAGATAAGAGCTTCAGCTCACCGAGAATCGGTAGACGAACATGCGCATGCATAGCCTACACATCCGATTTGATGGAATTCGCGGAGACGGAGAAGGTGGGGGGATCGTACCAGGAAGAGGAGGAAGTGGGCGAGGAAGCGGTCGCCGCCGCCGCCGCCAGCGGAGTCGGAGAGGCCACGGGAACCCATGAGGGAGAGCACCCTCTGCACCTTCTCCAGCTCCAGCAGCGCCTCCATTGCTCCGCCTCTCGCTCTCGGTTGATTCGGTTCGTTTGGTTTCGCGTCAGCCTCTCAGGTTTGTGAGAGTGAAATGAGATAAAAAAAAAGAGGAGGAAATACGCAGTGTTGGGCTTACACTCCAAATAGAAGCAGCCGAAATAGACAATTAGGCTGACGCCTTCACCAGTTGGTCATGCTCTAGAGATGGGCTTAGAGGGCCGACAGGCCTCGTAGAATGATTATGGGCCAGTTTCGAACTCGTAGCTCCAGTGCACAAATTATTTACCTCCCGAATTGTAAGTCCGCACCGCAACCGTAATGTTTGAAACGCAGGAATTTCATATAAATTAGTTTACTTTTTATAAACACTAGAAAAATTTATATTGGCTGATGACTTTTGGCTGAAAATAAATAGCAATGACTGAAAAAAAAATGATTTTTAGAAGGAGGGGGCAAGCGGTGAAAGAAATGAGTGAGAGATACATGTACAAGTCATGTGGGGTGCGTGATGCGCCCGTAACCTCCTGTTTAATCCTTAGAACGAGAGGAGTAGATAAGTAACTTCGAAAAGCCAATTATTTATATTATCTTCTGGCTTCTTTAAAGCAAAAACCAATACAAACACGGCTAATTTGGACCTACCTCACCTATTTCAGAACATAGCTAGTTACTATAGTAGTGGTCAGATCAACTCAAGAACACTTGGGTGTGCTCATTTGGGCTTAAATTTATGATTTTTAGTCTTTTTACTCTTTGAGGTTTTTGTACTGTAGCTACTAGTAACTTTTTCAGCGTAGTTAAATTTAAAAATAATAAAACTATAAAAAAACAGGTTACGGATAATGCGAAGGAATATAAAAAAAAGCTAAAACCAAAAAAGCTAAAAGTTAGAAAAAAATAAAACTAAAAATTAAAACTAAAATTAAAAGTCAAAAACCGAAGCCCAAACTAGCTGGGCGTAATGTGTTTGACAAGAACCTTTCGGCCGTCCGACGTCCGGTTGGGGAGGACGAATGCCAACCGCCTGAAGAAGCACGCCATGCGCATGAAACGAGGCGCTGCCGAACTACTACAGAGGTATGACTGGTACCCTCCCTGCTGCTGCGAGACCGCACAGTATTGCATCGCCGTTCCCAAGTTCCGTACTGAACATGCTAAATTAGGTTCAGAGTCCGGAATGGTTCAGAAAGCAACAGCTGACACGAACGGACGCTCTGACGAACTGCACGTCGAGCCGACGATGACGGAAGTTCCAGCTGCCAACATGGCTCACCTCACCATTCCTGATTCCACTCCATTGGCAGTCAGGCATTGCAGGTTGGTTTACTGCTTTTTTTTTCTGAGATGACAAGTTTTGGGTGTCTGCTGGTAGTCTTCCAACATCCAAACCTATGGCAGGCCGACAAAGATGAATGGGAATTATCACGGTCAGGCAGGTTGGTTTACAAGTACTATTAGTTTGCTTTGTGAATTACGAACTATTCGACGAGTTGTTGGATAACAGCTGAGCAATCGACAACTGTGTAGGACCATGGCTGGCTCTTTTCTGTTTTGGTTTTAGCGTATCAATTTCTGCTAGCAGTTAGTAGCTTTTAAACGACATCTTCTTTTAAGATAAGTTTTACGTATAGATTATAATAGATACTATATCGAGTTCAGTTATATCGGCCAAAATCATACACGACTGTTTCTTTCTACGTATTGTCTCTCGCGAACAGCCAGAATTCAAAAACCATAGTATCTAAGCTAAAACTACGAGAGTGATGAGTATTTGATATTGCTTTTACTTTGCTTGTGTCTATCGAGTTTGATTTTTGTAATTTGAATTTCGACCAGTGCTTTCGAAAAAGCACTGGTCAGATCAGTCTGGGCAGACGATCTAACCGTTGGGAGGTTACAATCAGATCTGTCTGGGGTGGTGGTCTGACCGATGGAGTGTGACCGGCCGAGTGGTAGTACACCCGGCAAGTCTTAGGGCGGTTTGATCGGCCTGGTAGCCGTAGTCAGACCGGCCCCTATTGAGATGTTCTGAGAGGAGTTGTTTTGGTGTTGTTAGTCAAGGTGGGAGCTATGCAGTGTTAGTAATAGAGTTTTCATGCATGTGTTAGTCATAACATAGGTCCATATATATATATATATATATATATATATATATATATATATATATATATATATATATGGAAAATACATTCTACACCCGGTGTAGTTACACCCACCTCTAATATACCACCTAAACAAACTTGAAATACTCCTTCATCACTTTAGGTACATTTGTATACTAATTATAAGATACTCCAATGTGAACCACACGAAAAACTTGTAAAGGAGTTCATAGTTTTAGCGTATTTTGTAAATACCCTTATATATGCCGCATAAAAGGAGTATGTCGAAAAATATACATATCACTTCGAAAAATTGTTCATACCACCTAGATGGTCTTAAATACTTGTATACTACATGTACATACCCTCCGTTACGCGAGATACTCCCTACATTGCGAGATACGATATAAGGTGTAACTACACTGGTGTAGAAAGAGGCTTATATATATATATATATATATATATATATATATATATATATATATATATATATATATATATATATATATATATATATATATATATATATATATATATATATATATATATTCTGTTAATTGAGAGTCAAGAGCATATCATTTGTACTCGGATCGATTGTTTTGTCTTTGATGTGCGGTGCTTTGATGATGGATTGCGCTAGAAGCAAAACCGAGGCTTGGTGGCTTTTGTACTCTAAGGAGGAGAATGAGAGCTATGGACATTGTGGAGTAGCGATCGAGAATGATCATGATGAGACTACCGAGGACGACCATCTACTCGAGATACTTAAGTTCAAGAAGGAAAAAAATCATTGAGAGCTCTTCGTCTCTGTCAATTAAAATGCATAACCTTGAGGGGAAAGTAGAAAAGCTAAAAGAAGAAACTAGAGAATTGTCAGGTGAAATTACTATGTTGAAATCTTCTATACCTTATAAATCTTGTGAGTCATTACTCAAGGGCTTATGTAACATGAACAAATCCCTTGCATGCTTAAAAATTGAAAAATGAATATTTGAACTTAAAGTTTACTATCGCATGTGATTCTTGTATTACTTTACTTCATGCGCTTAATAGTGCTAAGGTATAAATTAACAATCTTAGATCATTGGCTAGTAATAAATGTGATTCTTGCAAAAACATGCATACTGAAAATAAAAATAAGGAATTGACTCGTTCTCTCTATGTAGAACAATTACAAAATTCTAAAATTGAGAATAAAAAATTAAAATTGAGCATTTCCACTAATCTTGAGCAGTTGGAGAATGCTAGGGCTGAAATTATTGATATTAGAGCTAGCCTTTGTAGCATATGCTTAGAGAATGAAAATTTGCTTATGGATGATTTTCGAAACTTGAAAATTGATTGTGGTTTGTTAACATCCAAACCATGAAACATAAAGTATGACCTGCACTGTCATTTGAAGAAAAATAACTCAAGAATAACATCATTATATGGAATATCTCCAAGGACATGTTCATAAGAAAACAAAGAATGAAAACATGCTTGCATGAGAGCAATCAAAATTGACGACATCACACTGATTCAGTTTCTGCATGAAATTTCTTAAACAAGAGTGATTAAAGAAACAACGAAATATACTCCATGTTAATTTGTCATCACTCCTCTCTTCTCGACCATCCAGATTGATCGTACCATTCGTCTTGAAAACGTTAACCTTATAAACAAGTCTCAATTACAGTTATAGCAAACACTTGAAAACGTTAACCTTATAAACAAGTCTCAATTACAGTTATAGCAAACACTTGAAATTATGGTAAGTAAATGAGCATGTCGCAATGGGTCACTAAGATTACCTTTCTTAATAGTTCAGAGAGCAATAGGACCTTCTTCTCCATGCTAAGTGAATCAAACGGTTGCACCTACACAGACACACAAACAGAATTTCTGATCATTGAAATCATATTTGACAAATAGGGGTTCTAAATGCATTTAGTCTGCCAGTTCAACAAGAACAGGAACACTTGAAATATCAGCTAGAGGTACCGAATACAATGGAGCAATGGACAAAGTAAAGTAAGCAAACCAAGTGAAAAGTATGCACAGGAACACTGAAGCCTACAAGGGCAACTCGGCTAAAGTAGCCAACAGACTAGTGTTTCAACTTTGTCCAATGACACATTATCAAAGTATAGTAATTAACATCCGATTTGATCCACTATCTGCCTCTCCTCTCTCTCTCGGGATACACCGTTCACCTCCTCTGTGAAGTTAGCGGGGCAATAAGTTCGTTCATTATTTTATAACTCGTTACAGTGCACAAATTATTTACCTCCTGAATTGTAAGTCCGCACCGCAACCGTAATGTTTGAAACGCAGGAATTTCATATAAATTAGTTTACTTTTATAAACACTAGAAAATTTATATTGGCTGATGATTTTGGCTAAAAATAAATAGCGATGATGAAAAATGATTTTTAGAAGGAGGGGCAAACGGTGAAAGAAATGAGTGAGAGATACATGTACAAGTCATGGGGTGCGTGATGCGGTAACCTCCTGTTTAATCCTTAGAACGAGAGGAGTAGATAAGTAACTTGAAAAGCCAATTATTTATATTATCTTACGGCTTCTTTAAAGCAAAACCAATACAAACACGGCTAATTTGGACCTACCTCACCTATTTCAGAACATAGCTAGTTACTATAGTAGTGGTCAGATCAACTCAAGAACACTTGGGTGTGCTCATTTGGGCTTAAATTTATGATTTTTAGTCTTTTTACTCTTTGAGGTTTTTGTCTTTGTAGCTACTAGTAACTTTTTCAACAGAGTTAAATTTAAAAATAATAAAACTATAAAAACAGGTTACGGATAATGCGAAGGAATATAAAAAGCTAAAACCAAAAAGCTAAAAGTTAGAAAAAAATAAAACTAAAAATTAAAACTAAAATTAAAAGTCAAAACCGAAGCCCAAACTAGCTGGGCGTAATGTGTTTGACAAGAACCTTTCGGCCGTCCGACGTCCGGTTGGGGAGGACGAATGCCAACCGCCTGAAGAAGCACGCCATGCGCATGAAACGAGGCGCTGCCGAACTACTACAGAGGTATGACTGGTACCCTCCCTGCTGCTGCGAGACCGCACAGTATTGCATCGCCGTTCCCAAGTTCCGTACTGAACATGCTAAATTAGGTTCAGAGTCCGGAATGGTTCAGAAAGCAACAGCTGACACGAACAACTGCTCACCTCTACTTTCTATCTCCTTGTGTATGGCTCTACTTTTTCTATCTCCTTGTATGCCATCCTTCCTCTCTCCGCCTTGTTTAGTGTTTGCTCTTTTCTATCTCCTTGTGTATTAGCCATCCTTCTCAATAAGTTTCGTTCATTATTTTTATAACTCACATAACGACTCGGTCATACGGGTCTCTAACTAGTTATTATAAAATATTGCTTTTTCTATCTCCTTGTGTATTCGAGTTTGATTTTGTAATTTGAATTCGCTGCTGAAAAGCACTGGTCGGATCGGGCCTGGTAGACGATCTAACCGGCTGGAGGTTACAATCGGACTGTCTGGAGTGGTGGTCTGACCGTTGAGTGTGTGACAGCCGTAGTAGTACACCGGCAAGTCTGGGCGGTTTGATCGGCTGGTAGCTGTAGTCGGCCCGCCCCTATTGAGATGTTCTCGAGAGGAGTTGTTTTGGTGTTGTTAGTCAAGGTGGGAGCTATGCACGGTGTTAGTAATAGGTTTTCATGCATGTGTTAGTCATAACATAGGTCCATATATATATATATATATATATATATATATATATATATATATATATATATATATATGGAAAAATACTTTTCTATCTCCTGTGTATTACCATCCTCTCTCTAATATACCACCTAAACAAACTTGAAATACTCCTTCATCACTTTAGGTACATTTGTATACTAATTATAAGATAGCCATCCTTCTCTCGCGCTTGCTTTCTAGTGTTTGATGTGTGAAGTTAGCGAGGCAATATGGACATTGTGGAGTAGCGATCGAGAATGATCATGATGAGACTACTGAGGACCGACCATCTACTCGAGATACTTAAGTTCAAGAAGAAAAAAAAATCATTGAGAGCTCTTCGTCTCTGTCAATTAAAATGCATAACCTTGAGGGAAAGTAGAAAAGCTAAAAGAAGAAACTAGAGAATTGTCGTGTGAAATTACTATGTTGAAATCTTCTATACCTTATAAATCTTGAGTCATTACTCAAGGGCTTATGTAACATGAACAAATCCTTGCATGCTTAAAATTGAAAATGAATATTTGAACTTAAGTTTTCTATCTCCTGTGTATTCCTGCCATCCTTACTCTCATGCGGGTCTCTTCCTAGTTATTATAAATTAACAATCTTAGATCATTGGCTAGTAATAAATGTGATTCTTGCAAAAACATGCATACCGAAAATAAAAATAAGGAATTGACTCGTTCTCTATGTAGAACAATTACAAAATTCTAAAATTGAGAATAAAAATTAAAATTGAGCATTTCCACTAATCTTGAGCAGTTGGAGAATGCTAGGGCTGAAATTATTGATATTAGAGCTAGCCTTTGTAGCATATGCTTAGAGAATGAAAATTTGCTTATGGATGATTTTCTTTCTTGCAAGAATTTTACTAGTTTACAAATTAAAATTGATGTTTTAAACTACAAGCTTGCTGAAGATACATCATTGTCATTTTGTACTTCTTGCATTTCATTGACACAAGAAGTTGGGTAATTAAAGAAAGTTAGCCAGGCAATAAGTTTCGTTCATTATTTTTATTTCAGTTATACGGGTAACTAACTAGTTATTATAAAAGAAGGGTCTCTAACTAGTTATTATAAAAAAGAAGGTTGCGCCTTTTACAAAAAGATGGACACACATTTGAGCTTCGCTTCCACCATATCAAACACGAGAGTCAAGTGCATTATCAAGCTTCTAGAAACACACACCACCCATCTCTTGGTATGTGTGCACCTGGTGATTGGTCCTCCTCTTTTTGTTTCAAGAGACTTATCCTTCGAGCAAGATAGGTACTTTATCCTCTGGGACTATGTTTACCTTTAAACTTTTATACCGTTGCTCATTTTATGAGAATGATGGGCATATTTGAAGTTAGCTGTGCAATAAGTTTCGCTTCATTATTTTATAACTCGCATAACGCACGGGTCTCTAACTAGTTATTATAAAAGAAGGAGTTGGTGATTGGTCCGTCCTCACTCTTTTCTTCTCACCATCCAATTTGATCCGGATCATTCGTCTCTCTCCTCCTCTCTCTCTCTCATGATACAACCGCCCACCCCTCTATTTTTTCCATCTCCTTGTGTATTTTGACCACCATTCTCTCTCTGTCGCTTGCACTCTAATGTTTAATATGTGAAATTGGCCAGTCAATAAATTTCGTCTCATTATTTTTATGATTTCGTTGTAACGCAGGTCTCTAACTAGTTATACTAATACTCTCCGACTCGCCATACTCGATCCTACACTCTGTGTTGTGGTTACAAATCAAACAGTGAATAAGAGAGCTATGAGAGGCCACAAAGGTTGCACGAGCCTTACACATCGTAAAGATAGATGATAGAAGTCTATGCTACTTAGATTTATCTAAAAAAGAGCCTTCTCCCCATGGCGCCTTAAGACACGTATTTTATAAACTTGATGAAACTTGCTATATAAATATCCCTATATGGGTCTATAATCGTGAAGGTACTATCGTCTTTTTCCTTGTGAGTTGTGACAACTCTTTTGGATTAGCCATGTGGCCTCGTGATTATTGGGCTAACTTGGCCAAGGTGGAGGCCACTCCCTCATATCACTAATGTGGCCATCCATTTTGGCTAACCATGAGATAGATATTGGTCTTTGGAGATACTAGCTTGAGTAAAATCCTTGTACTGATCGACATGGAAAATATGTTCTGTTGTCGTGAATCTGAGTTTGGCATGCGCACATGTTTTTCGACGGTTGCATCGCCAATGTCCGAATGGGAAGACGTAAACGCCATGGGCTAAGATCCAGGGAGTACGTGGTCACGCACCAATAATCGCGGGCATTATGACATGTCTATTTGGTTTACGCTTTGATCTTTTGCGCCAACGAGGACATCAACACGTTGTTTCTTTCCTCGTTTATTCGGGCACACGGTCATGAGGTCGTCAAACAACTCATCACTACCACTCCTTCCACACCTAAAAAGGCGTAGTGACTTAATTGCTCCTTGGCACACCCGAGCTTCATGTTGTCGGTTGGCCCCCTCTGACCTCGAATTGCACAGTTTCAACTCAAATCGAATCGAGGCTTCCCTGGCCGAAGCTTACTCCAATCCAGTGAATCCACAGCTTCTCACAGTACTACTACTAGTGTGTGTTTCATCACTCATCGATTGTCAAGCGGTTTCAAGTCGTCTTCAAAGGATACATAGCCTCTGCCGACTTTTTCTTTTTCAGTTTTTAATTTTCTACTGTAACTAACTTTTAAACGAAGTGTCTTTTTAAAATGTCTACTAGTTAATTATAGTACATACTGTACCGACTTCATTTATATCGGTAAAAATCGCATGTGAATTTCTGTTACTCTGTAATCTCTCGTATGAATAATCCAAAAACCACAGCAAAAAACCATAAAACTCAATCAAAAAGAACAGGCCATCGTTCCACCGTTATTGTATAAGAAAAACGACGCTTTGAATGGGCTCAACGTATAGAGTGCATTGCGCAAAGATATCGTATCACTGGTACTGCTGTGTTGAAATCGCAACTAACCGACGGCCAAAACCATGGCGTGCTGTGGGGTTAGAGTTAGGTGTATTCAAAACGGCATTTAGGAGAGCTTTTGGTTTCGATTTCTTTAGAAGTCAAAATAAATAGGACGACTTCTTCAAGCAATATTTTTAAACGATTTTTTCAAGCCTATCGCCACGTGTGCCATTCATATCCATATCTTCACCATCCGCCGCTATCTTAAAAAAATACAACCGAAAACTGCCAAAAGACATGGATCAGCTATTTTGAACCTGGCATTAGCCGGTCGGCCTGCCTGGTTGAACAGTCAGTGTGCCGCCGACCGTTCAATTCATCGCCAAAGACCCGATCCCTCCACTGAAGTGAAACGAGCTTCCACGGAATTTTCCCGCGGCCCCCACCAAATCCAATCTGCGGCAGAACTTGGGGCCCCGAGCAACCGCACCCCACTCCCTGCCCGCGCGCGCGCACGGACACGGTGCCACGCCCACCCCTCCCGCACGACGGCCACCGCGCGGGGCGATCCGATCAAAGCGAGCCAAAAACACGCGAAAACCTCCGCCGTTGACCAACTAGCACGGGCTCGCCCGCCCGCCTCGGCGCAAGGCTCAAAACGCGCCACGAACACACCCCCTCCCGCGCGCCCACGACCCCCCGCCATTTGCGGCCTCACCCGCGCTCGACGACGCGCACCATACAAGCAAAAACAAATCCAAGCGCCTTCGATACGAGTATAAAAATCTCTCCGGCGTTGTTAATTCCCACGGTTTTACTCTAAACATCTCACCTTCCCCTTCCCCTCTTCTCTCGCTCGCGGCTCGCCGAGTGAGTATTAATTGCGCGCGCCCATGTTGCGCCGGGCCTTCTAAAAATTCGGTTTACCTGACACCATTTCTTTTCCTGGCCCGCTCGCGCCTCCGACGCCGCGCCGCCCCGCGTGCTCGAGATGCTCCCCTCCAGGCCGAGGTGAGGACTCACTGGCCACTGGGCAAGCATGCGCCTCCCTCCCTTAATAAGATCCTTCTTTTCCGGCCCTCGCCGCTGTTCTTTTATTGCTTGACTATTTAGCTCCGCGATTCGATTCGATGAGCTGGGATTCGCCGTGCGTGCAGATGCGGGTCCTTCGAGGCCGGGCTCAGGGCCACCGTTTCTTCCAAAGAATCCAAGCCGTCCCCTCGTCTCCAACGCAGCCGCTCCACCGCCGCCGGCTCCAAGGCGTCGCCGTCTCCGGAGGTAGCGGCTGTCGTCGTGAATTCCTGATTACGTTACGTTACCTTCAAGGTCGATGGCTTTGGTGTAATCAGGGGCTGTACTTGTTTCTAACGGCGCTTCTTGGTTTTCCGGCCGGCAGAAGCATCGCGGCGTCACCGGCGGCGGCGCGATGCAGCAGCGGGTGGCGCAGCTGGAGGAGGAGCTCAGAAGGGAGCGGGAGGAGAAGGCGCGGGCGTTGCAGGAGCTCGATGGGCTGAGGAGGGATGGGAAGAAGGATACCGGCGCGGAAAAGGTGCCACTTTTGGAGCGGGAGGTGGAGAAGGCCAAGGAGTCGGAGCGCAAGATGCTTGAATCGCTGATATACCAGACGAAGCAGCTCGAGCAGACCAAGATTTCCCTTGAGGAGGCCAAGCTGGAGATCACGACGCTGCAGCAGAGCAACAAGAGCCTCGAGGCCGCGACGGCGAGCCGGCGGGTCGGCGTGGAGCCGAGGAGCGTCAAGGACCTCGTGTTCGGCGGCGCGGACGAGGAGATCAGGGTCCTGCGCAGCGAGCTCCGGACGGCGATGCAGGGGGAGGAAAAGAACCGGAAGGCTCTGGACGACCTCTCCGTCGCGCTCTCCGACGTGACTATGGAGGCGAAGCAGGTCAAGATTTGGCTCTCCGAGGCGCAGGCCGAGCTGGAGGCCGCCAATGCCGAGGCCGAGCGGCTGCGCGGGGTGTTGGCCGCCGCCGAGGCGAGGCTGCTCGCCGTGTCCGATGAACACGACCGGTGCAGGCTCGAGGCCGAGGAGTCGGCGGCAGGGTGGGGAGACAAGGAACGCGTCTTCCTCGACTGCATGCGCGCGTCCGAGGAGGAGGTGAACCGGGCGCGGCAGGAGAACACCAAGCTGTTGGAGTCGCAGCGCGTGATCCGCGACGAGAACGCGCGGCTTCGCGACATCCTGAAGCAGGCCGTGGCCGAGGCCAACGTCGTCAAGGAGTCGCTGGAGCTCGCCAGGGGCGAGAACGCCCATCTCAACGACGTTGTCGCCGAGAAGGACAGCGCGCTGCAGAGCCTCCGGCAGGAGTATGAATGCATCAAGGTCAGCGAGGCCGCGGCGCAGGGCAGCCTAAAGGAGCTCAACAGCCTGCTCGCCGCGACAACGACGGCGTGCAGCACTCCCACTTCGGCGAAGACCGCACCTGTGCCGGACTACGGCTTTGATCAGCACCTTCCAAACGGACGTGTTGTCGCCAGCGAGAAGGGAACACCGGAGGCGGCATCACAGCGGTGGATGGCAGAGAAGTCCAGGACGTCGAGCAGCCGGAGCTACTCAATTGGCGAGCCCAGCAAGTTCAAGGGCGGCTTCTCGCAGTCGGCGAGGATGGGAAACCTGAACCAGAAGGACCGGAGGTTCGCGTCGCTGAGCAACATTGCTGATCTCAAATCCGCAGCGGACGCGGCCATGGACAATTTCGACGATGAATTCGACCACATTGATGAGAGCCACTACGATGGCATGGAGCATTCCATGAAACACAAGAAGAGGAGGCCGATACTTCGCAAGTTTGGGGATCTGTTCAGGAGGAAAAGCTTCTATAAGGCGAATTTAGCGCCAGTACACTCTTAAATCTTCCCATGTAATGCTTGTAGTTTTGTTCTGTTTATCTGAATACACGAGGAATGAAAAAATATTCGATCAAATTGCTTCCTTTTTTTTCTGATATTTCAATGGTTTATAGAATTGCTGGTATCTATCGTGTCTTTTGCTGAAAGTTCAACAGGTTCACATTTACATGGCTGACATACTGATCGAAAAAGATTGAATTTGCAGGTGATGTAACAAGATTGGAAGAAGCTGTCGGTTTTGTGTGTTTCAACGTTGCCTTTTTGACACGTGGGATTCTAGAAACATAAAGAGAAGTCAAGTTTCGCTAATGATCCTATTTGTCAGTGCAGATGCTGATTAGTAGAGTGCTCATGTTTTTCGTTTTGGCAGAAGGGGTTGATACTGGAGTATGATTGGAGCCTTCTGCGTAACATAGCTTGAAAAAACGATTTCGCATCATTATTTTCCTTTGCTTAGCATGCAATGTCAAGAAAGGAACACATACCAGAGAAAGTCTCAACTGATACGTATTCAGTATTCTAAATTTCCAAGTCCTGCCTCTGAAGTGATCTATCGTTTCTCTCTCTTGACTTTTTTTCTGAAGTAGTAGTCTTGTACCATTTCGGACCAGAAGACAACCAAATTACCAAACACATGAACAAGTCGCGTGCTTTGATGGCTCGCCAACTGGCCTTTCAATACACCACGGGGCGGAATTGGGCCCTTGGCAAGGTAGACTTTAGCTTGGGGCGTAAAAAAATACGTAGTGTATAGCTCAGATATTTTCAGTTTAGTCCAGGGTAATATTGCTAGGATTCAACACAAACACAAGTAGCCTAGTAGCCCATAACGTCATGCTGGTACAAACATCGCCTTTTCGCACACTCGCCGCCGTCCCGACCCGCCCTCCTCTCTCTGCTGACTCGGCCCACTTCATCCACCGACAAGCCACAGCCACCACCGCCCAAAACGCCACTACTCCAATTCCAAACCCTAGCTCCACGACCACGACCAACAGGCGACACGCCACGACCTCTGAGCTCTGTGCCGTCCCATTGCGCCATCCCCTTCGGATCTCGGCCAACGCCCACGGTGGCCTAACTCCTCCAGCGTCGCCTCCTCCCGGCCAACCTTGCCGACTCCTCGACCCACCCTCCGCCCCGCCTTGCCTCCCGACCAACGCCACCCGGCGCCCCCCTCGGCTGCCGCCCGCCTCCTAGCCAAGACCCTCTCGCTCCTCGGTCTCACGACGTCGGCTACCGCCTCCCGTCTCCCAGGCTTCACTCTTCAATCTTCAGGTAAAGTTTTGAAACCTTTTCATTCAACCATTCAAGTAAACTAGTAAAGAATGTGAAATGTGATGATTCATTGATTCTCTTTTGTTAGTTATTACTTTGCAATCTGCATGTAGGATGTAGCACCTTATGTCCTTATCTGAAAATGATTTAAGGTGGACGACTGGATGTGGTCATGTGGAATTGCGGAACATACATTTATATTGCTGAGTGCTGAGAGCCTGAGAGCATATGGGAAAATGAAAAATGTTCAGGGGATGTGTCGATTCAGGAGCGAATTGATGTCCAGAGACCAAATTGGAAATTTGGAATCAAATTGATCTTGCCAAACCATGGGGATACCCGTTAGAGCTCACATCATAACCTTGCAAGGCCCGGCGATACCCGTTGGGCTCACATCATAAAACCATGTGTCGTTTTCTTGTCATGTGGGATTTGGTACTACACGTATTAGAGAATTTGAGTGATGATGCAACTAGTGCAACAGAGAAAACCATAGCTTTCAGTTTGTTCAAAAAAATAGAGAGCTTTGAATTTATACTTATATTGCATATTATGATCAGAATCTTGTGTAAGACTAATGATCTATCATAATGCTTGTAAAAGAAAGATCAAAATATTATTCATATAATAGGGCTGATTAGGACCACATTGAGGATAATTAGGGTAATAAGAAATGATGGTTGGGATAAACTTTTCGCAGAAGCAAATGCCTTTTGTCTCCAACATAAGAATATTGTGCCAAATATGAATGATACAATGCCTCCCGGCCTCCCTCCCTCCCCGCCTTGCCTCCCGACCAACGCCACCTGGCGCCCTCCTGGCCCGGGCCGCCTCCCAGCCAACACCCCTCTCGCTCCACGGTCACGACGCGCCGGCTACCGCCTCCCGGCTCCTGTGCTTCACTCTTCAATCTTCAGGTAAAGTTTTTGAAACCTTTTCATTCAACCATTCAAGTAAACTAGTAAAGAATGTGAAATGTGATGATTCATTGATTCTCTTTGTTATTTATTACTTTGCAATCTACATGTAGGATGTAGCACCTTATGTCCTTATCTCGAAAATGATTTAAGGTGGACGATTGGATGTGGTCATGGAATTGTGAACATACATGCATATTGTCGAGTCGAGAGCCCCAGAGCATATGGGAAAATGAAAATGTTCAGGGGATGTGTCGATTCAGGAGAGAATTGATGTCCAGAGATCAGATTGCAAATTTGGAATCAAATTGATCTTGCCAAACCATGGGGATACCCGTTAGAGCTCACATCAAAACCTTGCAAGGCCCGGCGATACCCGTTGGGGCTCACATCATAAAACTTTGTGTCGTTTTCTTGTCATGTGGGATTTGGTACTACACGTCTTAGAGAATTTGAGTGATGATGCAACTAGTGCAACAGAGAAAACCATAGCTTTCAGTTTGTTCGAAAAAATAGAGAGCTTTGAATTTATACTTATATTGCATCTTATGATCAGAATCTTGTGTAAGACTAATGATCTATCATAATGCTTGTAAAAGAAAGATCAAAAAATTATTCATACAATAAGGCTGATTAGGACCATATTGAAGATAATTAGGGTAATAAGAAATGATGGTTGGGATAAGCTTTTCGCAGAAGCAAACGTCTTTTGTCTCCAACATAAGAACATTGTGCCAAATATGAATGATACAATGCCGGTTAGGGGTCGTTCAAGGGGTCGTGGTGTCCAAATGGTAACTTACTGTGACCATTTTCATCATGATATATTTATTATGGTGCATGACCAAATCATGATATATTTATTGATGTGCATTGCTTATCTTGATCCAAATAATTCTTTTGCCAACTTTGATGAAGACAAATTAATTAAACTTGCTATGATATATGGTGATGACTTCTCCGAATATGATTGTGTAGTCCTTAAGGACCAGCTTGGTACATTTATTGCTGATGTGAGAAGTGATCTAGATTTTCCAAATTGTACTGACATAGAAAATCTTGCTGTGAAGATGGTTCAGACTGATAGACACATAGTTTTTTCATTGGTATATCGTCTCATTGAATTGGTCTTGATTTTGCCGATGGCAACAGCAACCGTAGAAAGGCTAGGCTATGAAGATTATTAAGACTGATTTACGGAATAAGATGAATGATGAGTGGATAAATCATACCTTGTTATGCTATATTGAACAAGACATATTTGTAAACATTAATGATGATAAGATTTTACAGCGTTTTCAAGGATGAGGTCACATTAGAAACAACTATCTCGTGCTAGTGGTAAGTTAGTTTTTATAAATGTAAACTTCGTGTTATTTGTATTTATTTATACACATGTTTGATTTACTATCATATATTATCTTTACATGTTTTGGTCCATGTCCAACTATCAATAAAGAAATGATAGGATATGATAGAGAGCAAAACTTCGTAATTTAGGTACTCAAATTGTATATCTATCATATTACATTTTTTATATTTTGACATCATGTCATGTTTTTCTTATTATGCTTTATGTTTGGCATTGAACTTAAGTTTCATATCAGTAATACAATTATGATATACTTTTGTTGTGTCGTGGTATGAGTACAAATTGGCGTTAGTTTTAGGTTGTTAGAGTTCAGCCCGGAGCGTAGCCAAATCCTGGTTCCGCCACTGATACACAAGTTGCCCATAAGTTCTGCCCTAGTCATCTCTCAAAAAGATCATCTGGCTTTTAAAACACCTTCTTTACAGGGAAAATGCGAAATCGATAACTGAACGGATCTGAACCAAACCTGTGCATAGCATTGTGGGTTGCTTTGCTCTTCAGCACCCAGAAGGTTGATATCGACTCATTGCTCATCCCTTTCCATGCTTCATCAAGTCAGGCAAGCCCACCAGCTATTGGGATTTTCAGATCTATTCATCTAAAAAAGGGTGCTTTTAATTCTTTCCAAGCAACAATCGTAAAAGTGTTGGTGCTCGCTTCTGCTTGAACAGTAAGCAGGATAACGATCAAGCGAGTCATGGGTGCACTTAAAACAGTAGGACTCTTGACGTAAACCGAGTGAGTTAAGCGTTGTGGCTTCAGTGCTTTCCACATCACGAAGTAAAGATGAACAATTTCGGTGTCGGCTTCTACTCAATGGTCCATCGAAATAAGATGGCATACAGAAGGTTTTGGAGCTTTTAAACAAAATTTCCATAGATGAACTATTAACAACTGAAAAATCCATGCTAAGGATTGCGTGGATGGCACTGAATAGGCTCTGCATCATAAGTTCAGAAAGACATCAAATGATTCTCTGAATCCTTGGTAGCAGAGGTGCATCATGCGTCGCGCATATCCTATGTCCATTTTCTGAATGTGATCATACTAACCGCCAGATAATCGGGTCCATGGTCGGTGAAAGGGTTGCAGAGAATCACGCGACGCGTCATTGATCAACGTCCTGTTGAGTGCACCACATCGTACTAAACTCCGTCACTTTTGTTTCTTGAAAATTACTAGACACGGTGTCGCATGCGAAGCTATAAGATATGTACTCAACTTGGTTATGAGTTAACGTTGTTGTCACGTGACTAAAAAGATGTCCGGAGGAACTTTATTCTTATTATGTTACGATATAGAGCACTTTGTTGAAGAAGCTTGAACGGGCAAAAAAAAGGTGAGGATTTGTTTTTCTTTTCCAGTTGAGCAAGCCTGCGTTTGGCTCTCGAGGATCACTTGGGGAGTCAGCATCGCATGACCAACCGAACACACAAAAGAGACCATATGTTGGGCAAAGACTGACAAATTCGAAGCTTGAATGGGCGGGAACAAGTCTCCGGGGGTGCTAGTGGTCCGGCGGAGGCCATGAAACCAGTCGGAGAAGGAAGGTGAGGACGGCACACTAGTCAGAAGTGTGTCAGGGAAGGTGAAGAAAGAAAGCTCCAGTCAGAAACTTTGGATGAAGGAGAAAGAAAGCACCACTCAGAAACTTTGGATAAAGGAATCGGTCTAGAATGGTGGTTTGGTCCAATGCGGGGGGACAACGGGGATGGAACTTGGAAGACCGGCCGGTCAGGCATCGGCTAAAAAAACCACCGGTTTTTGGCGCGCGTCAAAAGACGGGTCTTTTTAAAGGCCGACATCG
This sequence comes from Bonia amplexicaulis, assembly GCA_036346245.1. NCBI lineage: Eukaryota > Viridiplantae > Streptophyta > Magnoliopsida > Poales > Poaceae > Bonia > Bonia amplexicaulis. Next base: position 12,622,892 of record CM070746.1, on the reverse strand, counting down.
GCTTTTCATGCTGCCGGCCGCGTTCGTATTCGGCAGTTGCCGGCCTGCCGCCAATCCTGTCGGGAATGGGCCGCCCTACCGACACCCTTCGGCAGACAATTGTTCTGTCTGCTCAACACTGACGCATGGAACACAGAAGCTTCGCATAATCGCCAACGCTCAGGACATGTAAACAGGTGTGGCAGCACTAGCACCCATGCTGTCCAACTCCCAACTCGCGAATTCAGATAAATAGATATGCAAACACCTCAGCGCAAGACCCCGTAACAGCTGACACAATTACTGATTTCCACAGGTAAATTCAAGGTTCGGATAAGACCTAGATACACACCCATCAGGTGGACGGACGAAATCAGCAGTTCAGCACGACCAACTAACAAGCGACGTAGTTTTAGAACACAGAAACAGAGTACTGCACTGACACCATACTAAGGACGACTAGTATTAGTACTGTTCACAACACCTGGACGAAATCAACACTTCAGCACGACCGACTAACAAAAGACCTAGTTATAGAACAGAAGCATAGTACTGCACACCAGGGAACCTAGGCCCTCTCGCCGCGGATCCTCCTAGCCAGCTGAATGTCCTTGGGCATGATGGTCACCCGCTTGGCGTGGATGGCGCACAGGTTGGTGTCCTCGAAGAGACCCACCAGGTACGCCTCTGCAGCCTCCTGAAGAGCAAGCACCGCATGGCTCTGGAAACGCAGGTCAGTCTGCACAAACAGGACGGGGGTTGAGAGAACGCCCTTCGTTTACTTGATGAGAGAGATCTGGAGCACAATAATAGCATGAGCAAATCTCACCTTGAAATCCTGGGCAATCTCCCTCACAAGCCTCTGGAATGGAAGCTTCCTTATCAGCAGCTCAGTGCTCTTCTGGTACTTGCGGATTTCACTGCAAAGTGAGTGAAATTTAGAACTTCTCATTTGCAAATACTTAAAAAAACTAAACTGTGTACAGTAATATAGATGTAAACATAAGCTTTACGCACCGAAGAGCAACAGTCCCAGGGCGGTATCGGTGAGGCTTCTTCACTCCCCCAGTTGTGGGAGCAGACTTGCGGGCAGCCTGTTGAACAGGAAAAACCAGTCAGATATTCATAATAAGCTGGCACAAAAGGTAAGGTTCAAACCATGCTAGCAAGTATAGAATAGTCAAACAGTAACTTGGCATAAGAAATCTGCAAAGTATTACAGGGATAAACCTTGGTGGCTAGTTGCTTCCTGGGTGCCTTTCCTCCAGTGGACTTGCGAGCAGTTTGCTTAGTACGAGCCATGAGCAAATAAACTTTGGTTTACCTGAAGAAGAAATATGAACAATCTCAATGATGTGCACAGTGGAGTACCACAACTGTAATTTTCTCACAACCATACATAAATGGTCGAAACAAACTTTGCTTGTTGCTAGCACATATGTTTAGTAACTATGCAAAGATTTAAACAGTCATCAACCGAGAATACCTACTGCAAGATTGAATTACGTACTTAGAAAACAACATTATAGAGGACGTGCTACTTCAGATGGAATATATAGCCTTTTCTAACTAAGATACTTCATTCATATCTGAAGCAAAACATTACAGGCACCTGTATTTTGCAAATGAAAACAGGAAATATAGCCAGTCCAATAAATCAAAATCTGCCTTCGCATTTTCAGATATCATGGTCCAACATAAGTTTCCCAAAGTTAACTGTATACCCATTTAGTTTCTCAAAAAAAATGAGCATTAGAAATCTGATTGGCCTATCACTTGCTAACGTTAGCCACCAAGACAGAAGATATCGATGCTAAGATGTTAACCAAGTAACAGTGCTACATTGGCAGGTGGCACTGCCCAGTTTTAAACAACAACTAAGAGCTCGTTGAAGTAACAAATCAACTTCATTACTACTTCAATGTATCAACGTGCACATTCGAGTTTCACTATCAACGCTTGCTTAACTTCACCCTACAAGCCTACACCCATTCATTCCACGATGAGACTAGATGACAGATGACTAGATAATATTTTTCAGCACCATGATCAAAATTCCCACATAATCCCATTCTCACAAACAATATTAGCATGCCAATTTATGACATATAGATGGAATTCATACTCCAGACATCAGACATGACAGTATCAACTATGAACTAAGGCCAATCCTACCGACCTAAAGATACCATGTAATCACTTTCACAGCAAGACCAGCAGACACCAAATTTTCCAAACAGGGGCTCACCTCCACAAATCGAATATACAACGCACTGCAATGATACGAAACGAACTTTGATACCACTATAGTGCACATGAAGCTACAGATTTGCGGGAATTGCTTTATGAGTAAGCCGAGAACCTCATGTTATCGAATCATGCGATTCCAAGCTACATAGATCGGTATACTACCAAACCGTAAAATCCGCATCGCATAGGCACATGTGACCGCAGCTAATCGAAATTAAACATGAGAAAACCACAAAAAAAAAAAACCCTCGCGACAATCACAGCGACGAACTGCGCCCAAACCCTAATCGCGCCTAATATTCAAATTCGCGCCCTTCTAATCACGAAGGCTAGCCGCTAGCGCCACGCAGCGAGATCAACACGAACCAATCACCAACCGAAGCGGCAAACAAAGGAATTGAACTACCAAATCGATCGAAGGGAACAGGGGAGCATGATTTACCTTGCGCGCTTCCCGAATCCCTAATCCGCCGAGAAGTTGCGACTTCTGAGTTTTCCTCCCTGCTCAAGAAAGCGGCGGCGGTTCTGCCGTCAGGCGAGGCTATTATAGTCGAGGGTGGACGGCCGGTCGGCCACGTCTCCGTTCGAAGCGACGGTGGAGATCGGGCCCTTTTGTGCTTCGGCTGGCACGATCGGACGGTGGACGCGGGCGGTTTCGCAGTGGCACGGATCGCGGTTCGTATACGGCGCGCTCCTATTGGCTGTGATACGGAGGACGGGGGATAGTGGATTAGTGGGGTTATTACTGTACGCGGGTCGTGTACGCTGGGGAAGGGCGTGCGACTGACACGTGGGGACGCTGTGTCGGTCATGTTACGTAGTCGAAGTATCCTATTGATCACGGGTGTTGGCTCTGGTGTTTGTGGGTCCAGTTCCAGTATGATCGTGGGAGTGACCCTGGTGAGTGGGTCCAGGACCGGGCTTTCTTCATTGTTGCACAAATGTTACAAAACCTCAGTGTTGGAATAACCATATGTTTAGCAACTCTGGAAATCTGACAAAAGCATGAATTTTAAGATAGGGTCTAATGGGTTAGAAGTAACTTGATTTTGAAAGAAATCAGCTAGATGGGGAGTAAAAAGCAAAACCCATACAGGAAATTAGGTCATGTTTGGTTCAATGAAAATCTGTGGTTTATGGTGGCGAAACTGTCAGCATACCAAGTTTCATTGTAGTCAAGATGACTTATTTGACGTAATTAAATTTTAAAAAATAAAATATACTAGCTCATCGCGGACAATGCAAATAAATACGGAAAAAAGAATCAAGAAAAACTAAAAAACCAAAAGTTCGTAAAAGACGAAATTTATGAATAGTGAAAAATAAGCCGTAAGTTAGAATCTAAATCGAGCCAAACCCAACATGTACATTCTAGGGTTTCCAATCTTCCATCATGAAATGTACCTAAAATCAACTACTTCTAATGCAATTAATTATGGGAGGAGGACCTTACTTGCTTACTCGGTTTGGAAGCAAAATCGCGAGAAAACCAACGGATTGGAGTGGATTTGGAGGAGAGGCGGGGGTGGAGGCATCCATCAGATTCGCTTGGGATGAAGAGAGAGTGAGGGGTGGGGGCGGGGCCGTGTCGGGCTTAAGTCCCAGAGCACGCCACCACTCGCACTACGCCGTTGTTACATAGCACGACGTCACGGGCTTTGACCGTGCATATACCACCGTGACTCTTACGTGTCCATGAGCGTCATGGGCTTTGGCGCTATGTCGTCTTAAAACCCTCAGTCGCTTTATCTGGTTGGCATCGCAATCGATCAACGAACGGACGGCCGATCGAATTGAGTCGCCTAACGATCGACGTCGAAATAATTCACCAACGGTTCCCATATTGACCAAATGTCGCTTCCGGCTGAGCGAAGGTTGCAATCGCCCATCCATTGGCGACTGGAGCCTGCTTTTGTAAAAAAATTCACAAGTATATTTCTGTATTTGAATAAAAAGATTATTCGCAAAAAAATCGGCCCGCTTGCCCATTGGTGGCGTTTTCTTCGATGGTCATACCAGCGGGCAGAAAAGTAATGGGATACAGTGCGGCCACCACCAAGCCTGAGAGAGCAATTTTGACGTTGGGCCTAGCTCGGCCCAGCCTGACCGCGACTTCGAAGAGGTCAACTGGCAAAGTAGAGGTTCAGCTTAGACGGACCGTCACATCACGGCATTCGTGGCCACGTCACTCGCCAAGTCAGAAGATTAGCGGGAGAGAAAGTAACCCACGCACCCACCGGATACGCGCCAAGTCCAACTTGGCCACCACACCAACCATCCGGCCAGGCCAGGCCAGGCCAGCCCAGCCTCCCCCAGTCCACGTCCCAGTCTACCCTCCTAAACGTAAAGAAAAGAATCGATCGCACGCGGTTGCACGATCCTTCCTACCACTTTCCTCTCCTCCCCGCCCGCGCCTCTGCCTCCTCCTCCACCCACCGCCGATGCCGCCGGCGTCACGTCCCAGCCCGCCGCCCTGACGCCACCGCACGTACCCGCCGCGATGCCCCTCCACCGCCGGAGCCTCTTCCTGTACGACCCTTGGAGTGGGGACTGCCACCCTTCGTCCGAGCCCGGCTGCTCCCCGCCGCCCTCCCTCCTCCTCCTCCCTCCTTCATCCCACCCCTCCCTCCCTTCCCTTCGCCTTTTCCTTGCCCTCCTGTCGCGGATCTTGCCCCGCCCCTTCTCCCGTCCATGGCGGCGCCGCCGGCAGGAGAGACCAGGAACCCACGGCTACAACCCCGCAGGAAGCGGCGCGGACGGCCACCACCGCCCACTCGTCACCTACATCGTCGTCGCCGCCGCCGCGCTCGCCTTCCTCTCCTGATCCTCCTTGGCGTCTCCGTGGCCGTCCGACGCCGGCGGCTGCGGCGGCAGGCGCCTTGCCACCGCGCCGGCCGCGGCGGCGAACGTCGAGGACGGCGGGAACGACGACCCCGAGGGCGGCGGGGAGTGGTGCACCACGTCTGGTACATCCGGACCGTCGGGCTCGACGAGGCGGCGATCAATTCGATCGCCATGACACGGTACCGCGCCGGCGCGGGGCTCCTGGGCTCGGCCGACTGCTCCGTCTGCCTCGGCGAGTTCCAGGACGGCGAGCTCGTGCGGCTGCTGCCCGCGCGGCCACACGTTCCACGTCTCCTGCATCGACACGTGGCTCCGCGCCCACGTCAACTGCCCGCTCTGCCGCTCCGAGGTGCTCGACCCCGCCGCCGCTGCCGCCGGAGGCGGCAGCGAGTCCAACTCCAACCAACCAGCTGATCCAGATGCGAACACCAACGCCGCAGCCGAGCAAGCGGCTGCCACGAGCCATTCAATCCTGGAGCACGAAGAGGAGGAGAACGACCAAGAAGCGCCGCACGTGGAAGAAGACCAGCACGAGCAACTCAGCTCGCCCGAGCCACTGCCGCAGCAGCTCCCCTGCTCGCTGCCGCGGAACGTGCGGCGCGCGGCTTCCATGGACGCGGCGATAGTGTCAGCCGCCGCAGATGTCGCGGCGTTAGATCGGCTGCCGGAGGCGGCTCCTGAAGAGGAGCAGAGTGGCAGACGGAAGCACCAGACCGGCGCGAAGGTGTCGGGCTCCGGCCATCAGAGCAATCTCAGCACCGAGAGGCCCGCGTCCGGCGGCGCCCCGAGGTCGTTTTTCTCGCGGCACTGCCGCGCTCGGAGCTCGGTGCTGCCACTGTGATGGTGCCGATTTCCCGAGCTGAATTTTGCTCCTTGCTAATAATGTTACTATTGCACGTGATCAATGGCTGTGTGTGTGTAATACTTGTTGCTTGTAATCTTAAAACTGAGGATTACGAGTTGAAAATGAGACCCCAAATGCAGTAAAGAAAAGTTTGCAATCGAGTAATATATATGTACATGCATCGTGTACATTGTACAGCTGTGTTCTTCTTCCCAGTATGGATTCGGTAATTGTCCTGTTATTTTTCTGATGTTGTTTTGCTCTCCTTCAGGCGTATCTGAGCAACTATTCAAAAGCCATTGCGGTCAAGATGGTGCTGACGAGTATTACATCTCTTTCGAGTTCTTCCATCTCTTTCTTATCTTAAGATGGTGTAAGTAGAAATTTGTTACGAAAATGACGCGTTCACGGACGGGTTCCTAATGCCACTTCCTTCGTTGGTATTTGTTTCTTCTCATGTGCTAGAACTAGAATCCTTAACACTGATATGCCGTCTTCTGATTTAGTATTTGCCTGTTTGGTATCTGCAATTCTGTTACTCTCTGTGAGTTATCCTCCCTTGTGCTTTTCTACAGGCTGATAATAAGTTTGTTTGCGAAGTTTCGTTTGTACATACCTCAATCAGTCCCAAATATTTGGACTCGCACCAAATGGCTTTAGCTCCTGATCAGAAGTCATTTAGAACATATCAGTTCCTTAATTTTGGCGTTTTTGACTTTTTAGTTTTTGTTTTCCCCTTATTCGTTTGTATTGTCCTAAAAGATATAGCGATGTTTCTTAATTTTTATTATTTTTTAACTCGAAAAAAACTAATAGTCCCATACAAGTACAATTGCAGCTAAAAACCTATAATAAAATACAAAAGCCATGGCTTTAAATTATTTGGAGCACCGAGGCTTGGCTTCGATTGGACTCATTGGAGTAATACCGCAACTCTGCAGCACCAGTAGCATGTCCCCTGTCCCTAGCGACAACGTTCAAAGCGTGTACGGACATGGCGGAGATATCTTACTTACTACTCCAGGGATTCACCGAGGCGCTTCTGCGATCCACGCCGCCCCATGTCAGCGGTCGTCCGCGCGACGCGTCGCGAGGAATCAAGATCTGATGCGGGAGAGATTTTGCAAAAATTCACATCCCTTTCTCGAATTACGTGCGTGTCCTTGGTTCTCACGAAAGGTCCTGAAATTTTTAGCCCCTCCACTTTGCGGATGGCCCCGCGGTTTTGGAAATTGCGACGGGTCCTGGCTGATTCACGACAAGTCCTCGGTATTTTTTTCAAAATGAGTATTTGCCCGGTTTTTTACGGGTCCTCGCCCTTTTGCGAAAAAAACCCTTTAACTTTTCCGAAAATACGTATTTGCCTCGGTTTTTTTTAAAACTACTCACGAATTATCGTCTCTTTTATTTTGATACGTATGGTGGCTGGCGCGACGTTGCGCCGCGCCTACGAGGCTAGTTACCCCTATTCAGAGACACGCTCGAGCCACATCAGAGTTCAGACAACAGTATAACACAAAGGAATTCCTGAATTATTTAATTCCGGACAATAACACAGCTGCAACATACAAGAGAATTTGCATTGTTCACTTAGGGCGCTTCTGAAATCGCCACATAATGGATCAATTTGCAGCCAAGACGGCGAGACGCTTCCGATGGGTTGTTTCATATCTCATCTCTCTGGACAGGCTGCTTGCTTGGTGCTGAGTTCTTGCCATCGCTGACGACACTTCCATCGTTTCTTTCACAGTGGTGTGTTACTCTACAGTCCGGCCCATTCTGCCTCAGCTTCCCTGCAACGCACGACCCGATCATGCATGACAATTTTTAGCTGGAATTATTTCACAAGAAATCTCTTGAGCGTGTTCTCTAAAAAAATCACAAGAAGTCTGAAACTTTTCTGCCTGTTTCTTGTTTTGACTGAAGAGCTTGCGGCATGACGAAGGCGAAGCCGCCGGCGGCCGCCGCCGCCAAGCAAGAAGCAGTAGGTGGTTCGGGCCCCGCCTCTTGATCATCCCCACCGCCGCCTACTTCTTCGCCTGAGGCTGCATGTTGGAAATCAGAAGGTGGCAAGGCACTCATGTTTTGGGCAGCAGCAGTAGGAATACTATTCTTTATTTTCTCTCAATAGCACACATACATGCTCTAGTATGACGCTGGGGAAGGGCGTGCGACTGACACGTGGGGACGCTGTGTCGGTCATGTTACGTAGTCGAAGTATCCTATTGATCACGGGTGTTGGCTCTGGTGTTTGTGGGTCCAGTTCCAGTATGATCGTGGGAGTGACCCTGGTGAGTGGGTCCAGGACCGGGCTTTCTTCATTGTTGCACAAATGTTACAAAACCTCAGTGTTGGAATAACCATATGTTTAGCAACTCTGGAAATCTGACAAAAGCATGAATTTTAAGATAGGGTCTAATGGGTTAGAAGTAACTTGATTTTGAAAGAAATCAGCTAGATGGGAGTAAAAGCAAAACCCATACAGAAATTAGGTCATGTTTGGTCAATGAAAAGTCATGGTTTATGGTGAAACTCGCATCAGAGCGGTGAAGTTTCATCAGGTGAAGATGACTTATTTGACGTAATTAAATTTTAAAAAAATAAAAATATACTAGCTCATCGCGGACAATGCAAATAAATACGGAAAAAAAGAATCAGCAAAAAAACTAAAAAAAACCAAAAGTTCAGAAAAAGACGAAATTTATGAATAGTGAAAAATAAGCCAGAAGCTAGAATCTAAAATCGAGCCAAACCCAACATGTACATTCTAGGGTTTCCAATCTTCCATCATGAAATGTACCTAAAATCAACTACTTCTAATGCAATTAATTAAGGGAGGGGAGGGACCTTACCTTGCTTACTCGGTTTGGAAGCAAAATCGCGAGAAAAACCAACGGATTGGAGTGGATTTGGAGGGAGAGCTGGGGTGGAGGCATCTGTCTGTGATTCGCTTGGGATGAAGAGAGAGAGGGGTGGGGTCGGGGCCGTGCTCGGGCTTAAGTCCCAGAGCACGGCGCCACGGCCGTTAGCGCCGTTGTTACATAGCACGACGTCATGGGCTTTGACGCCGTGCTATACCACCGTGACTCTTACGTGTCCATGAGCGTCATGGGCTTTGGCGCTATCTTCGTCTTAAAACCCCTCGTCGCTTATCGTTGGGCGATCGCAATCTGATCGCCCGATGACAATGATCGCAATTGAGTCGCCTAACGATCAGACGTCAGAAATAATTCGCCCAACGGTTCCCATATTGACCAAATGTCGCTTCCCGGTTGAGCGAAAGGTTGCAATCGCCCGTCCATTGGGCGACTGGAGCCTGTTTTTGTAAAAAAAAATTCACAAGTATATTTCTGTATTTTCGAATAAAAAAAGATTATTCGCAAAAAAAAAATCGGCCCGCTTGCCCATTGGTGGCGTTTTCTTCGATGGTCATACCAGCGGGCAGAAAAGTAATGGGATACAGTGCGGCCACCACCAAGCCTGAGAGAGCAATTTTTGACGTTGGGCCTAGCTCGGCCCAGCCTGACCGCGACTTCGAAGAGGTCAACTGGCAAAGTAGAGGTTCAGCTTAGACGGACCGTCACATCACGGCATTCGTGGCCACGTCACTCGCCAAGTCAGAAGATTAGCGGGAGAGAAAAGTAACCCACGCACCCACCGGATACGCGCCAAGTCCAACTTGGCCACCACACCAACCATCCGGCCAGGCCAGGCCAGGCCAGCCCAGCCTCCCCCAGTCCACGTCCCAGTCTACCCTCCTAAACGTAAAGAAAAGAATCGATCGCACGCGGTTGCACGATCCTTCCTACCACTTTCCTCTCCCTCCCCCGCCCGCGCCTCTGCCTCCTCCTCCACCCACCGCCGATGCCGCCGGCGTCACGTCCCAGCCCGCCGCCCTGACGCCACCGCACGTACCCGCCGCGATGCCCCTCCACCGCCGGAGCCTCTTCCTGTACGACCCTTGGAGTGGGGACTGCCACCCTTCGTCCGAGCCCGGCTGCTCCCCGCCGCCCTCCCTCCTCCTCCTCCCTCCTTCATCCCACCCTCCCTCCCTTCCCCTTCGCCTTTCCTTGCCCTCCTGTCGCGGATCTTGCCCCGCCCCTTCTCCCGTCCATGGCGGCGCCGCCGGCAGGAGAGACCAGGAACCCACGGCTACAACCCCGCAGGAAGCGGCGCGGACGGCCACCACCGCCCACTCGTCACCTACATCGTCGTCGCCGCCGCCGCGCTCGCCTTCCTCTCCTGATCCTCCTTGGCGTCTCCGTGGCCGTCCGACGCCGGCGGCTGCGGCGGCAGGCGCTCCTTGCCACCGCGCCGGCCGCGGCGGCGAACGTCGAGGACGGCGGGAACGACGACCCCGAGGGCGGCGGGGAGTGGTGCACCACGTCTGGTACATCCGGACCGTCGGGCTCGACGAGGCGGCGATCAATTCGATCGCCATGACACGGTACCGCGCCGGCGCGGGCTCCTGGGCTCGGCCGACTGCTCCGTCTGCCTCGGCGAGTTCCAGGACGGCGAGCTCGTGCGGCTGCTGCCCAAGTGCGGCCACACGTTCCACGTCTCCTGCATCGACACGTGGCTCCGCGCCCACGTCAACTGCCCGCTCTGCCGCCCGAGGTGCTCGACCCGCCGCCGCTGCCGCCGGAGGCGGCAGCGAGTCCAACTCAACCAACCAGCTGATCCAGATGCGAACACCAACGCCGCAGCCGAGCAAGCGGCTGCCACGAGCCATTCAATCCTGGAGCACGAAGAGGAGGAGAACGACCAAGAAGCGCCGCACGTGGAAGAAGACCAGCACGAGCAACTCAGCTCGCCCGAGCCACTGCCGCAGCAGCTCCCCTGCTCGCTGCCGCGGAACGTGCGGCGCGCGGCTTCCATGGACGCGGCGATAGTGTCAGCCGCCGCAGATGTCGCGGCGTTAGATCGGCTGCCGGAGGCGGCTCCTGAAGAGGAGCAGAGTGGCAGACGGAAGCACCAGACCGGCGCGAAGGTGTCGGGCTCCGGCCATCAGAGCAATCTCAGCACCGAGAGGCCCGCGTCCGGCGGCGCCCCGAGGTCGTTTTCTCGCGGCACTGCCGCGCTCGGAGCTCGGTGCTGCCACTGTGATGGTGCCGATTTCCCGAGCTGAATTTTGCTCCTTCCTAATAATGTTACTATTGCACGTGATCAATGGCTGTGTGTGTGTAATACTTGTTGCTTGTAATCTTAAAACTGAGGATTACGAGTTGAAAATGAGACCCCAAATGCAGTAAAGAAAAGTTTGCAATCGAGTAATATATATGTACATGCATCGTGTACATTGTGCAGCTGTGTTCTTCTTCCCAGTATGGATTCGGTAATTGTCCTGTTATTTTTCTGATGTTGTTTTGCTCTCCTTCAGGCGTATCTGAGCAACTATTCAAAAGCCATTGCGGTCAAGATGGTGCTGACGAGTATTACATCTCTTTCGAGTTCTTCCATCTCTTTCTTATCTTAAGATGGTGTAAGTAGAAATTTGTTACGAAAATGACGCGTTCACGGACGGGTTCCTAATGCCACTTCCTTCGTTGGTATTTGTTTCTTCTCATGTGCTAGAACTAGAATCCTTAACACTGATATGCCGTTTTCTGATTTAGTATTTGCCTATTTGGTATCTGCAACTCTGTTACTCTCTGTGAGTTATCCTCCCTTGTGCTTTTCGACAGGCTGATAATAAGTTTGTTTGCGAAGTTTCGTTTGCACATACCTCAACCAGTCCCAAATATTTGGACTCGCACCAAATGGCTTTAGCTCCTGATCAGAAGTCATTTAGAACTCATCGGTTTCTTAATTTTGGTGTTTTTGACTTTTTAGTTTTTGTTTTTCCCTTATTCGTTTGTATTGTCCTAAAAGATATAGCGATGTTTCTTAATTTTTATTATTTTTTAACTCGGAAAAAACTAATAGTCCCATTACTCCCATATAAGTGCAATTGCAGCTAAAAACCTATAATAAAATACAAAAGCCATGGCTTTAAATACCTACCCATAGATCGTTCGGAAAGGGCAAGGGCGTAATACGTCGCCGCTCGCCGCTGAAAGGCCAATGCATACCATGTGTGGCGAGACGCGAGAAAACGGTACGGTACCGAGGTGATTTCCGTGTTTTTCGAAATTACGTACATGATCCCCGGTTCTCACGAAAAGGTCCTTAGATTTTTTTGCCCTCCGCTTTTGTGGATAGCCCCCGCTTTGGAAACCGTGGGTCCTCGGTTTTTACGCACGGATCCTCTGATTTTTCAAAACCCTCCGCCTTTTAGAAAATACGTTTTTCCGGAAAAGCCCTTTACCTTCCTCGAAAATACATTTTCGCCTTTTTTTAAAACTCCTCACTAATTATCGCCTTTTTTATTTTTTTTGACGGTGGTGGCGCGGCGGCGCCGCGCCCACGAGGCTAGTTATTTGGAGCACCGAGGCTTGGCTTCGATTGGAGTAATACCGCAACTCTGCAGCACCAGTAGCATGTCCCATGTCCCTAGCGACAACGTTCAAAGCGTGTACGGTACATGGCGGTAGATATAAACCTACTACTCCCGGGATTCGCGGCCTTGCGCGAGCCACGCCCCTGGCGACTCCGTGCCGGCCGCGCTAAAAGCGCAGCATGCGGTCGGAGGAGCACGAGGAATTTCGAATTACGCAGGAGAGATTTTGCAAAAATTCCCCGGTATTTTTTTTCACTTTGCAGATGGCTACGTTTGAAAATTGCACACGGGTCCTTGGTTCTCGATTTTTTTCGAGTTTTTTCGAAATTACGAAAAGGTCCCTGAAAGTCCTCGTATTTTTTTGGCCCTCCACTTTGCGGGATGGCCCCGCGTTTTGGAAATTGCACACGGGTCCCATTTTTCACTTACAAGTCCTCGGTTTTTCCCAAAATCAAAAGTATTTGCCCCGATTTTTAATGAGTCCTCGTTTTTGCGAATAACCCATTTACCTTTTCCAAAATACGTTTGCCCGATTTTTTGAAAACTACTCACGAATTATCTTCTCATTTATTTTGATACATATGGTGGATCGGCGCGCGTGCGCCACGCCTATGCTTCTAGTTACCCCTATTCAGAGACACGCTCGAGCCACATCAGAGTTCAGACAACAGTATAACACAAAGTAGTTCCTGAATTATTCAATTCCAGACAATAACACAGCTGCAGCCTACAAGAGAATTTGCATTGTTCACTTAGGGCGCTTCTGAAATCGTCACATAATGAATCAATTTGCAGCCAAGACGGCGAGACGCTGCCGATGGGTTGTTTCATATCTCATCTCTCTGGACAGGCTGTTTGCTTGGTGCTGAGTTCTTGCCATCGCTGACGACACTTCCATCGGTTCTTTCACAGTGGTGTGTTACTCTACAGTCCGGCCCATTCTGCCTCAGCTTCCCTGCAACGCACGACCCGATCATGCATGACAACTTTTAGCTGGAATTATTTCACAAGAAATCTCTGGAGCGTGTTCTCTAAAAAAATCACAAGAAGTCCGAAACTTTTCTGCCTGTTTCTTGTTTTGACTGAAGAGCTTGCGGCATGACGAAGGCGAAGCCGCCAGCGGCCGCCGCCGCGAAGCAAGAAGCAGTAGGTGGTTCGGGCTCCCGCCTCTTGATCATCCCCACCGCCGCCTACTTCTTCGCCTGAGGCTGCATGTTGGAAATCAGAAGGTGGCAAGGCACTCATGTTTTTGGGCAGCAGCAGTAGGAATACTATTCTTTATTTTCTCTCAATAGCACACATACATGCTCTAGTATGGTACTACTACTTGTTACATACACGCACACACACTTGAGGTACTTCTAACTCATCTCCATGTGCATCCTTGTTACAAAAAGACCAGGTTCCTTTTTATAGACCTAAACAAACAGACTTAAACAAGATAAAAAGATATATACACTACACGCTAGATGTTACTATCACACACTAGATGCTTCTACAAGGACCCATGCTCGTTGGTATTCAATTTTCACCTTCTTTTCTCTACCAGTTGAACCGACTAAACAAGCAACCAACTTAGCAAGGCTCAACAAATATCATACCACTACAACTATTTACTTTCTTGCCGATGTGTAGCACAACAACATGATTCTACTAGAATCTTCAGCCTTGAACCGATATTAGTAAGTATACTAGAAGTATGCATTACTATTTTCAACACTCCCCCTCAATGCATACCTGCTTTCAAATTTGTCTTGCAAATAATTCCGAGAGTTTTTCTTCTATCCTTTGTATCTCCTCGTAATTTCCTATGATGATTAAATCATCAATGTAGACTAGAACTATTGCTAGTCTACCTTCTTTGGCCTTCACAAATAGACTAGAGTCTAATGGAGCAACTTTAAATCCACTTTGTACTAGAAACTCATCGATTTTCCCGTACCAAGCTCTTAGAGCCTGCTTCAAGCCATAGAGCTCCTTTGATACGGGGTCGCCCGATCTTCTCGACGTAGGATGGATACTCACGGGAGTCTTGATGAATCGTAATGATCCTCCAATGCCAATGCAAGGGACGAACACTCTTTAATCCGCCAAAACACACTCGTGTTGATTTCGCCGACTGCCAAGCGAAGATCTATCGTGCACCCAATTCCCAACGGAAAGGCTGAACGATCTTGATTGAAGAAAATTACTCCTAATTCCCTATGAAACTTCGGTAGCAATGCTAACTCGAACAAACTTTAGTAGATTCATTATTCTCAAACGTAGTCCATTGCGTAGCCCTTGAAATTATCTTTCCAACGAGTACAAGAACACCTGAATCGGACTCTGTTTGTGAAAGTTATGGCATTTTAATAATCACCGTCAGTTGTCCGAACCGAATCGAATTGAATTCGAGTTGAATCTGAGTTTGAATTGGATTGAGCACGTGGGAGATCTGAATTTGGCTTGAAAATCTTATCCAAAACTTGTAGTTTAAGTCCTTGTGCTCCTCCCTTTTGCTCTCCCAAGTCTTCACATGAATCATACCTAAGAATACATAAAATAATAGCATGATGTAGTATTCCAAGTTCATCATCAATTAAAAGAAACACATTAAGAAACAAATTCACGACAATATTTAACGCGGCTCAATACTTCTTTCGGTGAAATAATATATTTGGTGAAAAGTGCTAAGCTTGTGCGTATCCGCATCATCCTTCAATTTGTAGACATACCCTGGTTGAGTCTTACTCTCAAAGCTTTTGGTTGTTCCATATAGATGCCCTTGTCAAGCTCTCTATGTAGTAAAACGTTCTTAACATCTATCTGCTACAACTTCTAAGACTAGCTAGCAGCCAAAGTAAGTAAGACTCGAACAGTTGTGATCTTCACCACTGGACTGAATGCTTCTTCGTAGTGTAGCCCATATTATTGAGAAAATTCGAGCAACAACTCGAGCTTTATACCTTTCGATTAAGCCATCTGGATGGGTCTTGATTTTATAAACCCATTTACAGGATATTGACTTCACATCCTTTGGTATTAGCACTAAGTCCCATATTTGATTTTCTTTTAGTGCCATAACCTCTTCATCCATAGCCTTTCGCCACTCAGAGCTTTGTGCTGCTTCCTCACAAAGATGGCTAAATAGGTATAGCCCATCAATAAGGGTAGCATTAGCGTACTTAGGATTGGGATTCCGCTTCCTCATAGATCTTCGTAGTAGATTTTCATAGTTCATGTATAGTATCTTCAACTTCCACTTGATTTGGACGATGATCCTCGAGTACAGGCTGATGTTCGTCAGTCTTCCATAGACTTTTGGCCTTACTAGGTGAGCTCCCTTCAACTTCACCTGGAGTTAATGCTTCCTTCTCAACTTCTGTCTTAATTTCTTCTATAACTTCATCCAAATATTGGGATTCAAAATTTCGATCTTCTTGGGAGTCCACCATGAAGAGGCTTCGTCAAACACAATATTTATTGAAGTATGGAATTTGCCTGTAGTCAGATACAACACCTCCAACATTTTTAGGCATCATCATAGCCAACAAAAATGCATCAAATCACCTTATTGTCAAATTTGCTCCTCAAGTTATCTGGCACAAAGACATAGCATACACAGCCAAATACTTTGAAGTGCCTGACGACTGGCTTTATCTTTCACAGCTTCTCATGTGGTGATTTAAATCCCAGCCTTATTTGTGGTAGCCTATTAATCACATAGACCGCAGTCCTCACACATTCGGCCCAAAATCTTCCTGGTACATTCTTAGCATGTAGCATACTCCAACAGGTTTCTGTAAGGTGACGATTCTTGTGCTCTGCTACTCCATTTTTTTTGTGGAGTATAGGGACAAGTTAATTGTCTTTTTATCTTATGCTCCTTGAGATAGATAATGAACTCATTGGATAAATATTCTCTCCTATTATCAGTGCGTAAGCACTGGATATTTTTGTCAAGTTCACTTTCTATTTTCTTCTTAAATTCCTTGAACTTCATAAAAGTTTCAAATTTCTCTTTCATAAAGTAAACCCAAACATATATTGAGAAGTCATCGATAAACGTCACCATGTATCTCATGCCTCCAAGTGATATTTACTTGACTGGGCCAAACACATATGAGTGTATGACGTACATACTGTAGTAGACACAATAATGTAACACACAAGAAAAACAAATCGAAAATACACTTTACCTTCTAAAAATACTTTAGCGCCAACACACATACTGTAGTAGACACAATACTGTAGCATGACGTAGCAGTCAACTTTGTTAGGCTACATAAGGAGAGCACATCCTTTCTTGTAAGATAGAGTTAAAAATTTTATAATTATACACTTCTTTGTTTTAGGGTTTGAGTAAAACATTTCCACTTCTTAGAATTGGGAAATACCTTGGATTCTTGTCTCTACGGTTCTTACATTTACATCCACGATTGCAAGAACACATTTACTCCATATGAGCAAGTAGACAAAGGGTCGCAGCGTGTGGTTAGATGAATAGAATATCGGAGGTTGCCATAATAGAATTGGTGGTTAAATGTCATTCATTAAATTGCACAAATCTAATTATCTCTAATACTATGTCATAAAAATCGGACAACCCCGTTTCAGATTCATCTAGATCGGGTTTGATTCCGCGAATGTGTTCACTTGTAGTTCATCGTGAACCAATGTTAGCGACAGTGCAAGTGTGACGTCACGTGCATACAGCGGTAGAACCACCACCCTGCCAGCCTGGGTGACTGTGTCTGGGCTCGCTGACGATGAGCCATGGAATTTCAGTACATCCCGCCGCGCCAGCAGACCACCATGGGAGCGAGCTTTCCGGGCAAGTGTCGGCATCGCGGTGGTCTTGTAGGCTAGCTAGCCATCTGGGCCATTACATGGGCCAATTCCGCAGCCCGCACGAGGCACACCATGCGCCCATCAGGAGGCCCATGTTCCCGATGGAAGTATTGAAGGAACAATTGATCCCCACTGACCCACTCCACTCTGATTCCATTCCCTTCCTTCCCCTCAGAGCTCAGATTCTCAGTCATAGGAGGCGGAGCGCAGCGGCTGGCAGGCAGGGCGGCAACCGGCGTCCGGCAAGGGGAAGGGGACTCGGGCACTCGGTGGACGGGCGGAGTCGCCGATCCGTGGCCCGTGGAGGCGCGACGGTGGAGCAGCGACCGGCGAGATGACAGGTAGTCAGGCAGCGCACGGCGGGCGGGGCACTGAGCGGGCGGGGCGCGGGGTGGCAGCCGACAAGGCAAGGGGCCAGCACCTGGACACAATGAACAAGAGCAACAGTATGGATTCTTCAGATTCCAGAACACGGTAAAGTCCTTCAATGCTTGGATCGACAAGATGAAGGTTAACAAAATCGCCCCCTGATGCCTATGTTTTAGCTGTCTATGGTAGTCTACATCATGGCATATCTGATTATCTTTCTAAGACGTCCGGTTTACGTACAGCGGGTTTAGTTTAACAGCATGCACTATTATTTTTGTTTTGGCAAGGTAGTGAATGAACATCTAGTTGCTATGCAAGTGTTCACCGAAAGCGTTTGAGCTTCTAACCATTAGCTGATCAATGTTTTCTTTTTTTGGCAATGTTTGCTCTATGGATTGGCTGTGGCAGGGCAGGTAGCCATCAATGTCTTCCCTGTTTTCCATTGTTGTCGGGTTATAGTGTTGTTTAGTATTGTTGATATCTTACCTGACAGCCTGAGTCAATTTGTCTAATGGTTGTGATGGTTCTCTCTAGTAACAGGGTAACAATGCTATGGCATTAACATTTCCAGGCATTTGACTTTAATCCTCTCTATATTGATAAGGCAATTCAAGTAGTAGCATGCAGACAAAAAAATTCTGACTAGTTATCTGTCGCAATTGTTAACTGCATTTCTGATGCCAAAATTAGGTTCCAATCTTGCATCAAATTCATGTAAAACTTTGGGAAATTTTATCTCATCTATATTGCAAGGATTGAAATAATTTACCATCAGTCAACTGTAAATTACAATCTAGTAATTATGATTTCATTCAACTAGGCTTCTAAAACTGAAACAACTTCAGTTCTGAACGTTTTGAAGAGTTCAGTTGATTAAGCTCGAGCTGATGACAAGCATATCTGCGTGCTTGTACTGAATGATTGTGGTTGGAGTGATCCTTTAAAGATCGTAGCGAGCTTCCTACTCCCTAGGTCAGGAGAAATTCTGCCATCATCGAATTTGAAGGCGTTTCCATTCAATGACCATAGGAATTTGAAGGTATTCGAGGAGTTGACAAACCAAAAGAGGAGAAATCCTAGTGCTGATCAAGGAGTATGGTAGGCAGGTTTTTGATCTTACCTTTTGATGCTTTCCCTCTTCTTGTTCTTCTTCCATGATTGATCCTATTGTAAGCTGTGATGCTCGTTGTTCACTTGTTCTTGAGATGTTCTTTTTTTCTCCTCCCTGCCTCGTTCTGTTTGATTCTCCTTCAACTTGACGTGTGAAATAAACATACAATCCAAACCAACTTTAATCAAAAAGTGACAAACGATCCGAAAACAGATCAGACCAAAAAATGGCACAAATGGGCCAGAAAAATTAGAACGGGTCAGTTCTGATTTGTACGGCCCGAAAATGGGTCGGGTCAGAAAACGACACAAACTGGCGGGAAATGAATACATTTGGGCTGTAATGGTCACAAGCGGGCTGAAACAGTAAGGAAGTAGGTTTGTGCTGTAGATTTTACATCCAACGATGGAAAATCTAAGTATTCTGAACCATAAAAAACACTTAAATCTCTAGAAAAGACAATATTATTAGGCCTGTTCTTTTTCTCCAAAGCTGGCGATTTTTGATTTTTACTACAGTACCTAACTTTTAAACAGAGTATTTTCTTAAGACGGGGTTTACAAGTCAAACGATCTACACGTTAAAAACCCAATATTTGTACCAGCTAAAATCGCAAGTGAGTATATGTCCCTCCGTAATCTGTACCGTAAACGGCCAAAATTCAAAAATTTCAGCCAAAAACCACAGACGCACCAAACAGGCCATACCCTCCAAGAAAAAAGAAGCAAAACACACAACTTGTCAATTTTTACAGTCAAGCTTTCCGGCCACGGCGGCGACGTGGAGATAATTACGGCTGCCCCGTCGCCGGTGAGGTCGCCCCCTTTCTGCTCGACTCCGCGTCATCCCTTCCCCTCCTGGCCGACCCGTCCCACCCCTTGCGCACCGACCCGTCGCCTCCCCCTCGCGCCCACGACACCGTCCTAGCCAAGAGCGCCTGCCACCGGCGCCCACCGTGGCTGCTCCCACCGCCAACGCTGTTGCCGAAGCTGCCTCCTCCTCCTCCTAATGTTCGTCGTCCTCCCTTCGAGCTCCCCTCCGAGCTCATGTCCAAGAGGTTGACCAGGCTCGTGGCGTGGCGCAGGCGGCGCGACCTGAGCACCTCTTCCCTCACGTGCTGCGGCAGCCGCAGCGTGAACCTCTCGTGGTCGCCCTCCTCCGCGGCGGCGGACGCCGCTCGCTGCGCAGCATCTCGAGCTCCACGGCCTCCTCCTTCCAGTCATCCTCGTCACTGTCCTCCTCGTCCTCGTACTCCACCGGTATCGCCACGGCATGCGGCGGCGGCGGCGAGGGCTGACGCCACGCCACCTGCTCCGGGGACAGGTGCGCCACGGCAGTCGGCGCCGGCTTCTCAAGGTTGGCGCGGCACAGCGGGCACGTGACCCGCGCCTCAAGCCATGGGTCGATACACTCCGGGTGGAACGCGTGCGAGCAGTGCGGCAGCAGCCGGAGGTCGTCGCCGTCCTCGAACGCCGTCAGACACACGGCGCACTCCAGCACGCTCTTGCCGATCTTGTGCTCCATGATCTCCCTGTACGGTATGATCGGGAACGTAGCCACCACCGTGGGGTCCAGCCCGCTCTTCCCCCTCCTGGACGCCCCGCCCCCCGCAGCCGCCGCGGCGGGGCCCTGAGGCGCGCCGTCGTCGGCGAGGCGGCACTGGTTGATGTACACGCAGAAGAGCAGGAAGAAGAAGACGCTGATGGCCACCGTGATGAACGTCGACATGGTGCGCTCGAACGGCGTGGGCTGCTGCGTCGGCGGCGCCAAAGACTGCGCGTCGCCGACAGCCATGCCGGCGGCGAGGAGGCGAAGAACGACGAGGACTAGCTCCCGCACCCCCATCGCTCGAGGCAAAGGCACTGAATTGGCAAACTGTCTAGCTAGTGCTGGTCTACTTCAATGGGATTCGGCTCTGACAAGAGAAGCTGGTGTTGTGTTAGCGGCGATGGCTAGCTCCCAGATTCCCAATTGGCCACCACCCTCTTTCCTTGTCTTTCTTTACGTTTCTTTCTTGATTTGAAACTTGGAGGAATAGCGCATGAATGGATACTTTTTTAAATTACAACCGCGGATACACCACACGATCATATACATGTATATTATGTAGGATACATGGTCGTTAGATAAATTTTAGATATATTCAGTACTTCACAAAATATGAACATATTTTTTACTGAACACGTATGATTGTATGAGGTAAAACTTCCGAGACTAATCTAGAGGTCGATCTCGCGAAAGCGAAGCTTGCCAAGCTGTCAAAACTCGGTCCTCATGAATGGATGCCTAACTCGATCTCTGCCCGTGCTTGCTTTTCTCTCTCTCTTTTATCCCAAACCTGCCTTTTCTTTTCCACATCTGGATTGATCTTTTTTTTTTACTATTTTAGCGTGAGACACAATGAATGTGATGTGATGCAGGAGACGCAAGTGCTATTGTATTTGGATGGAGCTAAGCAAACAACGCATGTAAGGCGTGTGCTGACGAAATATTTACTAAAATGGGCCACCGAGCGATTTTTTTTTTCAGCTTTAGCTTCCTTAGGATTTCTTTATAAATCTACCCATTCTCCTCGAGCACGGAATTACGAAAGTGATACGTGAAGAATATGCACCCAGGGAGCACGGAAATAGAGTTTCAATGGTACTATAGTGTGGTTTTTTAATTTTCACGTTAGACAAGGGCGAAAATTAGACTGTGGGGGTACTGTAGCTATAATAGAAAAGCCACGTTATAGTACCACGGAATTGGAATTTCCGTGCTCCGGGATGCAAATTTGTCACGTGTCAGTCTCACGTATACCGTGCTCTGGAGGAAGCAAGATTTGCAAAAAAAAAAAAAATAGTCAGGAGGCTAGAGTTGCAAAAAAATGGTGCTAGAAGCAAATAAGTAAAGATTTCTGGATTGACAGTGGCCAGTGGGTATATTCTAAGGTTTTGGAGGCTATCAAAGTAGTTGTGTGGATGTGCACGATGATGCCCAATGAGGTAATGGGAGAAGTCAGAAGAGAGGCATAGAAATCCTTAAGAGAAATACTAAGAGCATGTTTAGTGTATTAAATACGGTTCGATTAGACTCAGCTATAATGGTCAGTTACAGTGCAATTAATGCACAGTTTCTCACTGTTACACTGAGGACCAGGCCGACCAGTCTTACACCTACAGTAGCACCGGTCCTAGTTGAAAGTTGGAGATTTTGACTCTAACAGTCAGTTTTTGTTGTGGAGGCTATATATACCCCTTTAGTCAGTTAAGGACAATATTGATGCATCTTATTTCACTCTTTTGAGTTAGTACAATTTTTCTCTCGATTATGTATGTGTTGTATCTTGTGAGCAATGAAGAATGTCTTAGTTGCATGTATTGTATATAGAGGTGGTTTGGGTATAACTTATACATGCGTTGCACTTGGTGAGCGTTAAGTAAAGAGCCAAACTTGTTTTTCTTAGAGATTGCCGACTTCTAGATGGTTTGGAGATGTAAGAATTGGTGATCTCTTTTTAAAAAAAAGTTGTAAAGAGACCCGGATTGATGTGAAGATTAGAGCTCACCTATCCGGAGCAATAAAGAGCTACCATTAGTGGAATTAGGATATTTGGCTTAATTCGTGGAGCTGGTCCAATTTATTTGGGATTACCTTAACGTGGACTAGATGAGACTAGCAACTCTCTGAATACCACGGTAAAAAGAAATCATGTCACCTCGTGTTGATATACTCTCTTGTGCCTTAATTTGTGCAATTTACATTCTTAGAATCAAATTATTTGCTTATTATTCTAGGTTTGTAGATGTAGATCTAGATTTAGGTTATTGATGCACTTAGTAAGACTAGTTAATTATGTCTTAATTGTGCAAAATGGTTTTGATTTATGTTTCTACATATAAACTTCGATTTTGGCTAAAGAGATTTTAAAATCATCTATTTATCCCCTCTAATCAATCTCCTCGATCTTACACGTCTGCAACAATGGCGGGTCACGGCGCACCTCCAACCCCTTGATCACGCTATCACCCTCCTCTCTAGATCACCTCCCCAAACACCACCGCTTCCCCCACCGTTGTTGTTATGGTTAGCTCGTCAAAACTTGTTGAAATTTATTGAAACTTTTGAAAAATTCTTGAAATTTTTGGATGAAACTTATGTTTAAAAATCTAAAACTTACTGAAACTTAGACTTAAAACTTTCTTGGAATCTTTATGAAACTTCTAGAAACACATAAAACTCACGGAAACCTAAAACTTTTAAAGTATTTTTATAAAACTTTTTGAAACTTAATAAAACCTTTTGCAATATTGTTGGAATGATATATGGTTCGCTAGCTGCTCCCAATCCTTAAACAAATCCATGTGGCTTATAACTGATTTTTCAAATGAACAATCATGTCTCACCGTATAGAGCATACGAAGCGTTAGATAAACAACTTGGTGAGGTGGTGATCAGGTGATGTCGTCTCGTCTGCCAGCGTGGAGCAGAAAAACTAAATAAAGCTTCACGAAGTTAGGCTAGGAAGATTTGGAGAAAACAGAACGACCAACAGAGCTTAAACTTATTGGTCCTTCATTTGAGCTTTTAGCTTTTCGGTTTCTCCAAAAGTCATTCTTCAAACGGATTCTCCAAACTCTCAAAACCGTGTACGCTATCCACGTCGACGTCTTCGTTATCCGCTGCCGTCTCAAAAAACACAAACAAAAGCCACCAATGACAGCCCAAAATAACATGCCCAAAAGAACAGAGCCGTTCATCATGCCACCGACTAGAACATAGAGTCAGATATCTTGCCAAAATAAAGCGTAAATTGTTCTGCAGTCCATATTATTGCGCCTTATAACATACCAACAGTTCAGCATGGAAAGCCACCTAGGAGCACTCAGCCCGGCTTGTCAGTATACAACTCTTTTGCAGCATCAGTTCTCTGAAGCTATTTGCCGTGTCGGTAAAACCAGCATTCAGAAAAGCATCAAGCAGCCTATTGCAGGCAGAGATGTCGAACTCTGGAGCTTTTGATCGCTGCCACTGGTCGACGATATCCGCGGCATCCTTCAGCTGCCCACACATTAGGTAGGAGGAGAGCACGCAGACGTAGTTTCGACTCGTCATCCTCTGAGAAGTCATCTGCAACGATTTCCATATGTCCTTGATTCTGTCTCGGTTGCCAAGACCAGTATGTAAAATGATGAGAAAATCGTAGGTTATCCACTCCCTCTGGCTAATCTTTGCTTCGGCTTCCACAAGCGAGTTTCCAGTGCCTACAAGCTGACCGGCTTCAACATAGATAGCGGCGAGGTTTTGGTACAGTTCCCATCCTTCGTTGGAGTTTGGATCTTTCGACATCTCATCAAGAATTCCTTTGAAGGCCTCAAGATCCATGGATGCAGCAGATGCGCTGATCCGGAGGTTGTATGTGAAAAGGTCTGGAGAAACATTTTGCCTTTTCAGCTCTTCAGCAACTGCCGGAACTTTATCAAGCTCACCAACAGAAATGTATAAGGTCATCATTTCATTATAAACCAGGACATCCACAGACAGATTGGCATCCTTCATTCTCTCTAACAGCCTCTCAGCTTTGTCTGTCATCTTTGAACGAGCATAGGAATGGAGGAGTGCTGTATATGCTTCCAATGATTTGGCTCCAGGTGGAAGCTTCTCAAAAAAGTCTTCAGCTGCATTAGCACCAAAAACTCTGGTAATCAAGTCGATGCGCATCCCATAGTCACACTCAGATAAATCAGACTCATGATGTGTCTTCATCCACTCCGCTACCTGTAAAATACGAGGTTAACATCTGATGCTCTTGACATCTTCTTTACTTAAAGGACAAATATAGCAGCCATTGTCAAATCGTTTGGCTATCTTCATAAGCATTTACTAGGGTATCAGCATAAGCAAAAATAAGAAAAATGGACTAAATGGACATGTGCTATGGGCTTCAGCCAGGTGAAGGTTAGATGGGTAGCTCTTTTCATGGTTGACAATAATGGTTCTAATATCATTCACTGCAATATCTCAGGAACAAATACCAATTTAGCGCATTTATTTTGGGAAAAGTGTATATAAAGATAATGACTCATCAAGTAGCACAATACTAGATGATGGATTGCATCACTTTGCAATAAAATGATGCTGCATAAAATACATGAGATAAACACATTTATTTGACTACATCTACCTTCCTAATATTAAGACCTTAAATGACAGTTTCCTATATCTCAGTACTAGATGAGTACCGGTACAGCCTTTTCAGTCACCGGTAATAATCGAAGAACAGACAACTGGAATGCTGCATAACTTGCACTAACACTTCGTAAAGAAAAAAAATGCCCGGTCTGGAGTGTGCAAGCATCAATTCCCGTGAAATGTTAGAATTAATTAACCCACAGCACAATTGAGTTACAAAAGCCTCATCGTTTATCGTAGCAGCCACATTAGAAGCAAGTAATCTGTACCACAAGAAAGCAGAGCAATCTAAAGAGATCAGGGCTCTGGAAGTGGGGCGAACCTCAAGCGCGTGCTTGTAGCGGCGGGCGCGACTGAGGTCGCGGGCGATCCGGCGGAGCTCCGGCACGGGAGCGGCGCGGCCCTCGCCGGCCCACCTCTCGAGCGCCGCGGTCGCGCTTCGCTTCTCCAGCCGCAGACGGAAGATGCAGCCCCTCAGGTCGTCCTCCTCGTCGACGGCCGCGACCGCGACCGCTCCCCGCTGGTCGTCTTCGTCAGCCGCGGGGGCCTGTGTCGCGGCGCCGGAGAGCGGCGTCGCGGCTGTAGAGGCTGTGCGGGAGGAGGAGGCGAGGGGGCTAGGGATCGCGTGGGTGGAGCGGAGGAGAGCGGAGGGCCTCGTGGCACGAGCGGTAGCTCGGAGAATAACCGCCGCCATCTCGTGTGCTCCGCCGCTCCAGCGAACCGCAAGGAGCTGCAGTTGCAGAGCTGAGAGGTGGTTGCACAGTTGCACGGAGTTCAGGAAACAAAGAGGCCCAGTGCGGCCCAAATGTTCTTGAGATGGAACGAACGGCCTGTATGGATGGGCCAGACATGTTATGTTTTTCGGAATATGCTACTTTCATTCGGCCCAATACCGAATGCGATGCGTTGGTGAGTGTGGGCAGTGGGTGGCTACTCTAGAGAAGGATACGCGTAGGGGTGGAAGTCGATAACGGATAATTCATTTTATCAGATATTTGTATCTGAGAAAATACGAATATGGTAAGCAAAAATTCGTATTCGAGAATATTCGTATCCGTATTTGAGAGTATTCGTATTCGCATTCGTATTCGAGAATATTCGTATCTGTATCCGTATTTGAGACTATTCGATTCGTATTCGATCCATTTCTAGAACACATGAAAAATTCTTACAATTTTTGTGATTCAAAATTTGAATTTAGGTGGTTTAAAACCGGTAACCGGTCAAAAATCGATGAAAATCGGCAAAATCGCTAGGAATCCGTTTTATCCGATATTCGTATCCGAGGAAATCCGTATTCGTATTCGAGAATATTCGTATTCGTATTTAAGAATATTCGAATTCGTATTCGTATTCGTTTTAAAAATATGGATTTGTATTCGTATTTGATACTATTCGACCGTATCCGATCTGTTTCCACCCCTAGATACGCGATTTTAGCTGGAAAACTAATGAGCCGCCGCCGCCGCTCGTAACTCCGTCGGTTCGCCGTGTCCCCTCTTCTTCGACATTTTCATCGACGTTGAGCGTGGTAGAGGACCCGTTGATTTTCAAACTTCTAGTTTTCTTCTTCTTTGGCGAGTTCTCGACTGGATCTTCATTCCTCTTTGTGTGTTGACTTACCTGGAATATGACGGTGACATTTACATTGGAGATTGACACTGGACTGAGTTAGGTGCAAATAAATCACATTTGATTTTTCTTCCAACGAACAACACTGCTATCAAGGCGTAGGTTCTCACAAACAATGAGAATCATTGAGAACCTACTTCCTATTGTCGTTATCGTCGGCAATTATAACATTGTTAAAAAGATGCATAGTCTACCACGAGGAAGATAAAGAAATACAACATCGATGGTGTCATGTTGTTCATCTAAGATCTTCAATATTTATGTACTTTATCATTGAGTTATTGATATAAATCAAATGATTTTCTAAAAAAACCAAATAACTAATGAGATTTAACGATAAAGTGCAAAAACCCACACAAAAGTACATTGGAGTTCGATTTCCCATACAACTCTTTATGTGGCACTTTCACCTCCATTAGTACGCAATTGTTTAAAACTTCCCCTGCTCCCTGTTTTCATGCGATTTCTAACGCCGTGGTCAACCTAGATCTCCGGTGCGGCAAGTGGTCTTTCAGCTTGGTGAAGTGTTTGGAACTTGGAACCGAACCCTCAGTTCAGTCTTCTTCTCCTGCCCAACTGGTTTGACCTGAAGAAGCAAGGAAGCGAATGCAGGAGGCGACCTAGGGCTGGAGCAACGTGAGCGCGCCTTGGCCATCTCGTGCTGCCAGGTGTTGCTTCAGGTTTGTCAACAGAGTACATCAAGGAGGAAAATGGTTTGCCTTTTCCTATGCCGTGCCTAACATAAGGCACCCTCATGCCACGTGGAAGACAGTCTTGTTTATTTTGACGTCATAATTTTGTCTTTTCTAAATGGGCGGGCTTTTTGAGTTTCAAACAATTACATTTTTAGAGCATCCATAGTGTATATAATCTAAGAGGTCTTGGGCTAACAAATTTTTATATTTTTCAATTTTTAAATTTAATTATGTTAAATAAGATTTTAAGATTCTGATGTTTTTTTCGATAAAGAAAAATGTATTTTAACTATAAGTCTTTAGCTTGAAACCGATCACCAAAGCACCCTCATGCCACGTGGAAGACAGTCTTGCCACACTGACGTCATCAAAAATAGAATGAAATGGGCGGCAGGGGGAGTTTCAAACAATTACATACTCAGAGAGGTGAAAGTGCCACAAAAAAATAGTTGTAGAGGGGAAATCAACCTCCAACGTACTTTCAGTTGGGTTTTCGCAACTTTACCTGAGATTTAGTTTCATTCATTTTTCTTTTGTATTTAAGCTCGGGAGCCCTGAACCTTGATCCAAAGGAACAGAGAGAAGCACCCGGAGGTGCGGGATTCTCAAATGCTATTCAAAGATGTAACAGTGTAATACTTTTCTACAGCATGAATTTAATGGGTGTTCTGAATTTCTGATGCCAGCATAACAGTCGCATACTTTTCTACAACATTAATTTGATGAGCACTGTGATCTTCAGATGCTAGGACTCCAAGTTCAAGGTCATAACCCCAGCAGATTTGTCCTCGGCATCAGTCGACGAAGGTGGCGATAGCCCCATTTCGATCTTGTCAAGGTAAGCAAGCATCACCCGGAGACCCTTCTCATCTGCGAGTATCAAGAACTTAAAGATTCACAATCCACAACCCTTTCGCAAAATGAAGAACTTATCAAGAACTTAGAGATTCAAGAACTTAGTGTAATTTTGCGAGACATTTCGATTTCAATCCAATCATGAACCAACGATTGGGCTGAGCGTTGTCTGAACTCTGAACTTATACAGGCTCAGCAAGCTTACCAAGTCTGGGAACCGTGTGGCCGCCCGGGTGACGTACAACAAGTGGATCAACAAACGATTCTACCAGCTCCTCAGCGTGCGTTTTCACAAAGTCATTGTCACCTGCGCACACAAGCAGACGCAAGATTGATGGAATTCTCAGCTGCTCATTTCATTTCACAATGACGCAGACGAAAACACACGCCCTGAAATTAAGCGACTGACAAAAACGCACCGGACGAGCCAAGAACCAGCTGAAATGCTGCACTGATGGTGATGGGTTCATCTATAGACTACAGGAGAGGAGATCAAATAATGGAGAAGTACCAATGAAGTGAAGCGAAGGGCACTTGATCTTGTTGGCATACGCCTCCGCGGCCGTTGCTGGCGACTGGATCTTCGCCCCTGATATAACTATCACATACCTCAACTCAGCAACCCGATTCAAGGCCAATCCCTACCGGAAAACGCAAAGCAAAATGGTTAGGTGAGATCGATTAAGCTGCAACCATAGCAGTAGTTCTAACAAGTAGAGCACTATCCGCTGCAACAGCAACGAATTATACAAACTCACTTGTTCCCGGAGCCCAGCAAGCGCTGCTGACAGGAGGCCACCCTGGATGTCAGCATTACAGACGTTAATTAATGGAGCATTAACCATGGCTGCCATGAGCATGTACTAGTTTAAAACGAAGCTAATCCCAATTTTACCACCTGAGAGAAGCCGAGTAATCCGTCGAACGGCCCTTCTCTGACCATCAGCTCCTCGATTTTGGCCAAGCACTCGCCGAAGTTGCTGTACTCGAGAAAATTCTGTCCCAAGATCCAAAGCGTAGAAAGAATCTTGTCAGATTGGAAAGATCAACAGTGAATTGTTGAGGTGGCACCGCCATGTTACGGACGGGCGGACCTCACCGACGAACCGGCACCACTCGTAGTAGGGCGGGTCGAAGACGCCGCCCACCGGGGACTCGCCCTGGGCGGGGAAGGGCGCGTCGGCGAAGGTGAGGTCCAGGCGGGACGTGACCTCGGCGGGCCACGTGCCCGCCACCTGCCTCCGCATGATCTCCCCGCTGGTGCGGAACCCGTGCAGGCACAGGAACCGCGGCCGCCGCCTCCTCCCTCCTCCCTCCCCGCGCCGCCGCCGGACACGCGCGGCCGGATAGCGTGCCCGCGCTCGCCGGCTTCTAGAAGCCGGCATGCCCAGCGGCTCGACCCGAAACCGTAAGACGCGTCGAATTCCAATGCCACGAGCCCGAGGCGCCGACCACCACCGACGACGCGCTGCTTTCGAGCCGTTGGGAGGCGGCCGCGCAAGAGCGACGAGGCGGAGAAGGTGGGTACGCTGCCCGCCAAGCTGATGGAACTACAGGGATGAGCTGTCGCCGCCATCTTCTTGGGCTTCTGGAGTTTTGATTGCTGCTGCTGCGTCTCATCGCTGCTTCTCTCTATTTAGAACTGGTAAAAGGTTGCGATTAGTTCACGGATGAATTAATGATTTACTCTATTTTATATTGAAATAGTAAGTAATATTTTATTGATCTTGTATATCAGTAAAATATCACAAGGTATTTTAGTTAACCGGTTAGTTGATTGATTAGCCCATGTGCCCTTTTTTTAAGTAGGCCGGCACGGCGACGCAATTTAGGGCTTGCTAGTGCTTGGTTCGAGCCGGGGAGCGCTTTGCCTGCCCGGGAGGTTCCCTGGGAGCAGCCTGTGGCTGTTTGGTTAGCTCCCAGCTCCAGGCGCTCGTTTCGGTCAGCATCCAGCGTCTTTTGGTTGATTCGGCGTCTTGCCTTCCATTCACGGGTATTAGGTATACTGTGTTCTTTTGGGCTACCTCTACGGTTTTTGCTACGATTGATAATTTTTGTATGTACTTTTAATATAGTAACAGATAACAGAGACACTGATATAAATATCGTACACGATTTTGAGTTCTTGAAGCTATTTTGACGTTTGACTTTTTAACTTTTAAAGAAACCAATAACCAATCAAATAACTCATCTTCGTGCTTACCCAGTGAAATAAAAATGGTCATGTTTTTAGAGAGGACATCACTATTTTGCCGAACAAATTGTTTGGGCCTCAACTAAATAAAACAAGAGGAAAACAAGTCTAGTCAAGTGGCCAACGACAATCCCAGAGCTTGAGAGGTCCAACAAACAACAAAAACATAGTAAAGCAACCCACTTCCCTTAAAGAGGCTTAACAAATTCATCTCATTAGCCCACCAAAACACCCACTCCAACAAAGCAATTGATTACCACTTTCACTTTCCCAAACCGGCGGCGATGACCCAAAGTCGAGGAGGAGAGCGCTGACGCCGCCACAACGCAGAGGGCGAGAGGGGCGGGCGGGCGGGCGCGCATGCACATGAGGGGTCTTGCCAGAGCCGATCCGTAGCGAGCCGACGGAGGGACTGGAAGGGAGGCTATTCGCCGATCTGGCGGTGACCCGCTGGGGGAGTCTGAGCGGGCGACGAGGGGCAAGCCAAGGCGGGAGCCGGACCGAGGCGAGGGCCAGGCGCGCGGCGAAGTCGGGCGGCGGCCGCCATGAGGAGCACCGAGCAGGCCAAAGACGGAGAAGGAAGACCGGAGTGGCGAGAGCCGAGAGCCGGGAGATGGCGAGTCCAAGCGAGCCAATGAGGCGAGGAGCGACCGGACTAGACAGAGCGAGGCGAGCGATTGAATCTGATAGAGTGAGATAGACAGAGAGTGAGACGGATGAAATGAGGAGATAGAGTGAGTGTGAGACAGATGAGTGAGACAGAGGGATTGAGGAGATAGGGGCGGCCGTCAGCTTCAGAGTGGGTAATTTTTTTTTAGTTTTTCTTATCAATTTAGTACTTTAGAGTTTAGATTTTAGACTTTCATATTCGGTGTATATAGATAGTTTAGTCTTTATAATTAATTTATATATTTATAGCTTGTATTGATGAAATTAATAATTTATTTATAGATTTTGCTATAATAGAGAAACGAACTTTATGCAACTATTTCGCAAGTAATTCAAGTAGTTCTCATCCAACCGATGAGAATACAACTCAACAAAAGAAGCCTCGACTAGAATTTAATCCAAATGAAATAATTGCCGATCCGGTCTGCGTATACCAATTGAAGATTACACTAACAAAATTAGATGTCAAGTGAGAAGGGCATATTTATTGAATGGCCCTACCCGAGTAATTGGATATTTATTTCCATAGACATTGGATGTTAAACAGTCGTGGTCCTTTCAAGAATCATGGTATAATAAATTCGATTGGTTGGAATATATTGTGGAAAAGGATGCCGCATTTTATTTTTATTGTTTTCTTTTAAAGAAACCGACACAACCCAATACATTTAAAAGTGATGTAGTTCTCTCGTTGGAAGATTGCTTTATATGCTTTCAATAAACATGTTGGTGGAACAAATAGTTCCCACAATATTGCAATGGGTCTTTGCGACGACTTTAAAAATCAAAGGTCAAATGTGTCTAGCAAAATCAATACTTATATTAAGGAGGCCAAAATTGCATATAAAATTCGTTTAACTATATCTTTAGATTGTGTAAGATATCTTATAGCTCAAGGTGAAGCTTTTCATGGACATGATGAATCCTCTACTTCCATCAACAAGGGGCATTTCAAATAGTTATTGGATTGGTATAAAGATAAAAAGTAGGAAGTGAAGGTGGCATTTGATGCAACTCCAGGGCACACAATTATGATTTCTCCGTATATTCAAAAAGAGCTTTCTAAATGTTGTGCACAAGAGGTCATATAAGTGACTAAAGGTGAGATTGGAGATAGAAATTTTGCAGTCCTTATTGATGAGTCTAGAGATGTATCAATAAAGGAGCAAATGGCGGTGACTGTGAGATTAGTTATAGTTTCACATCATTTATGCATTGTTGTTTTGTTCTACCTTTACAGTTTACATTTTATAATCGTATCATTTATGAAGATTTGTGAATAATCAAGGGAAAGTGATGGAAATGTTTCTTGCCATTGAGCATATCACAAAGTATACATCTGCAGCATTGAAAGAAGCTTTGGTTGGATTACTTACTCGATATGGCTTGCATATTTCAAGTCTGCGTGGGCAGGGCTACGATGGAGCTACAAATATGAGAGGTGAATATAATAGATTGCAAAAACTTATTAGGGATGGTAATCCAAATGCTTTCTATGTTCATTACTTTGCCCACTAGTTACAGTTGATAGTTATCACTGTGGCAAGTTGTAGTAGAGCTATTGCATATTTTTTTAACTATGTTCCCCTGATAGTGACTGCTGTGAATTCATCTTGTAAAAAAAGATGCCTTGATTAAAAACATCATGAGGTCTTGTTGGAGAAGCTAGAGAATGGTTTGGTTTCAGTTGGGATATGACTTCATCAGGAAGCTGGACTTGCTAGACCTGAAGACACTCGGTGGGGCTCACATCTTAAAACTTTGCTTCACATATACCAAATGTGGGAAGCAGTAGTGAATGTGCTTGAGCTTGTAAGTGAAAATGCTTGTCAAAACCTAAGTCATGGTGGAGCAGTAGGTTTGCTAAAAAAGATGGAATATTTTGAATTTGTATTCATCATGCATTTCTTAATAACCATGTTGAGCATTACAAATGAGCTATCACTTGCTTTGCAAATGAAGCATCAAGATATTGTTGAAGCTATGGGCTTGTTACAGGATGTCAAACAACGCTTTCAAGATATGAGAGACAATGGGTGAGAGCCATTGTTCAACCAAGTCAAAAACTTTTGTGAAACATATGAGATTGATGTGCCAAATATGGAAGATCCTATTGGAGTTATGGGTAAATCAGTAGGTCGGAAGCATAAAGTGACTCAACATCATTAATACAAAGTTGACATTTTTAATGTTGCTATTGATGCAATTATAAATGAGATGAATCATCGATTCAATGAAGTTTCCTCGGAGTTATTGGTATGCATGTCTTGTCTTGATCCAAGCGATACCTTCTCTAAGTTTGATGTTAATAAACTTGTTTGATTTGCTGAGATTTATGCTGATGATTTCACGGGTGTTGATCGACTCTTGTTAAGAAATCAATTTCAAACCTTCATTCTCAACATTAGAAGAAATGAAGAATTCAATGGATGTCGTGATATATCAAAACTTGCTCAATTGATGGTTCAAACAAGAAAAGATAGAACTTTCCGTTGGTATATCGCCTCATCGAGTTGACATTGATACTTCCAGTGGCAACGATATCTGTTGAGAGAATATTTTCAGCAATGAATATATCAATACAGATTTGCGTAATAAGATAATAGATGAATGGCTCAATGACTTGATGGTGTGTTACACTAAGCAAGAGATTCCAAGGCATGAAGTTGTGTAGAATGCATTTGCCCCGTGATTCAAATTTGTCTCGTGATTCAAATTAACTTATTTGTGGTACGTTTCATAATTCATATGATCTAAATTTTTATTTTTATTCATAATTTTCTATTATATCACTAATTTTCATATGTTTCATACACATGTGATTTATTGCTACTCCGTACTCATAGCAGAATAATTATATATTCTTGGGTATACGTTTTCTATGTCGAGGTACCTACTTTGTATTTCTCTATTTTTCGTTGTTTGTCTCCAAGAGTTCAATTGTATATTTTCTGAATGAATTTGAAGTTCTATAAGAGTATAAGACTATATTTGTGCCAACTTAGTTTAGTCCGACAAATGATTCAGCCCATTCTCAGTTTTATTCCTGGCTTTGCCACTGATCCTGGCATCTCTATTGCGAAGGATGGGTCCGCCTCCAACAGTAAAAGAACAGTGCAACCATACCTAACTGTAGGATAGCTCCTTTTTTGTTTTGATTACAGATTATTCTATTTGCTAGATACAAGTAGAGTAATAAATGTATTTACGTGACTAGTTTTGTACCCATGCGTTGCAACAGAAAATAAAGCTCTATGTAAAAAAATTCAGATAATATGTAGTACTTTCCAAGCAACCACTAATCAGTACAGGCCACATCATCTGCAATCAATAAGTTATATGTACTTCCTTCCATCTAGTGAGTAGGGTAACACCAAGCACACAAAAGCAAAAGCAAGAGATACGATCTTGAGCTTTGCCACAGCTGCTACATGCTTCTTAGCAGCCGCCTCAAAGCTATGCTGCACCTCAATGATCTGCGGGTGTGCACAAGCATACGCTTGCAGCTCGATCTCGACCTGCTGCAACTCCTCCCGCACGATGCTCTGGAGGCGCTGCTACAGGACGTCCTCATTGAGCCCCCCGCTCCGTCGATGATGATTGAGCAGAAGTCATAAAAATATCAAAAATGTATGAATTTTTGCTATATGTAAAAACTCATAAAAATATCAAAATTGTATGAATTTTTGAGCAACATTCGTCATGGATAAAATTTCCCAAATATTACACTGTGAAAAAACATTGTGTCGGGATGCTGTACATAAATTTTCGTAATTTTTTGAGCTCATTTGATATATTTAAAAATTCAAACAAACACAAAACAAAAAGTATATAATTAGATAGGTAATTAGGTCATCTAATTACCCGACCTAATTACCTGCCGCCTGTGGGCTGGGCGGCAAGTAATTAGGCCGAGTAATTAGCCGGCCTAATTACTTACTTTTTATTTAGTGTTTGTTTGAGTTTTTAAATATAAAAATGAGCTCAAAAAATTATGTACAACATCACAACACAATGTTCCTCGCAGTACAGCATCCCAACACAATGAATTTTATCCATGGCGAATGTTGCTAAAATATTCATACAAGTTTGATATTTTATGTTTTTTTACATATAGCAAACGAGCTCTAAAAATTACAAAATTTTATGTGAAACCTCCTGAGATAGTAATAGTTATTATGTAATTTTTTAAGAATTTTATACAGTCCAAATTAACCATGGTTGTTCAGATTAATTTAATCATGGAATTTTTTGTGTTAAATTTATGGTTAAGTTAATCTCAAAAAAGTGGCTAATTCATATAGTATAAAATCCCAAAATATTCTAAAATAAACCACGGGCACATGATTTTCTAAAAAGAAATATTAGAGATATGTGTCATTTCTTAGCTAGTTGATTTGACTAATATAATTGGTTTGAGCTTGAACATTTATTCTAAAATTTCAACGTCCACCACTGACATCAAATACTGCTATTTCGACCGAAATTCTCCAAACAACCATACCAACCTACGTCTAGGTGCACCTCCGTCCGGTTGTACTGGCGCGCGTACGTACGTGACGCTACCTTTCATCGCAAATGCACACTAGCTAGCACGTACGGTCAATATTGAGTTATATGTATTAGTTAGTTCACCTAAATATCTAAGCTAACGAGAAAAAGACGATTAATTAACCTATGCTTCAACAATTAATTACCCACAATATATAATGCACCACACCTAACCTAGCAGATTGCAAGCAGGAAGCAGCACGTACGAGCTTATCTTTCAACACGGTGTCAGATCTCCCGCTGTAGTGCCGTCAGAAGAGACATGGGGCCTGTTCGGCAGGCTGAAAGTCGCTTTCGCCCGCCACAATATTAACGAATGGACTATAAGTTAAAAATTAGTTTATACTTATACTATATAAAACCATAAACCGCACCAAAAAAGAACAGACCTGGGTTCGAATGGTAAAATTAGTTTATATTTATACTATATATATAAAATAATTAATTTTTAATAGTGTATTTTTTAAGACGAGTTAATAAAAATTTATAGTAAAAATATATTAAATTCGGTTATACTATCTAAAGTTATATATGACTATTTTTTCTATATACTATCTCTCATAACATATAGAATTTAAATATTTAATCCATAAATTATCAGTCTAACAAATTTATCCTATATATAGGATTGATATGATGTGACGTTGGTTTGGTTCTTTTGAGCCGCCTGATCGATGGAATAATTATATTGGGCAACTAGCTAGCATCGAGCTAGGCTGTCTTGCAGAGTTCTCCGAGGCTCCAGCCCATGAGAGCACGAATAGCGACACGGATCAAAGGGTAGAAATTTGGATTTTTTTTATTGATACCATCCGTCCGGTGATGATTATCAAAACCGCTGGCTACATTGATGGGTGGGCTTATCCATTCTCTCTCAAAATTGTACATCACTAATACCTGTTGGAATAATGTGCCTCAGACCATTCTCTTATTAATAGTTCCTAGAAAAATCCCAAAGATTCATTCATGTATGATGATATGTGGGATACTTTAGAACTATTGCTAACTAAGATACCACTTTATAAGGTGGAGCATGTATTTTGTTTTGCCATACATTTGTGTTAGGATGGAAAAAGATGTTTGAAAACCACTATAATCACGTGGTATTAATTACGATTAATGCACTTCCTGTTTCTAAAAAATCGATTGAGGATTCCTTTTGAGGTCTATAAGAGAGAAGCTTTGCCTATTCTCTTAGTGTGTTTTGTGTGTGACATGAGTTCCTTTAGTATTGCACTGTTACCGGCTACTTCGTCCTTTCACCAATGTGCACCGGTCGTGAGGAGAGCAGGTCTCCAAGCCATCGTCCTTGTGATCCTGTACAAGTGAGAGCAAATAAAGTTTTAGAAACAACTCATGCTACTGCTTGCCGTTCTCTGCAGTGACTGCTTCTGCATCTTCTTCATCGGCATCGGTCTCTTCATCTTCACAACTCCCTTTGTTTCACTTCGATAACATTTAATAGTCCATATTTTTTCCTTAATTATCATTATGAATATATATGTTTTATTGTGCATAAAACTTACCTTGCTAGTTCATGCTTATGATAGACATATGTATATTATTTGGTTTATGTTTTTACTCATGTTTAGTATTTATGATGTTCTTACACTTATGATTATTTACAGAATTATTTAATCTCTAAGGTGCTAAATATTCTGACAGTACCGTGCACGATGGATACGCACGATCTATGGATAGTACATACATTGACACTATTGTCGATCACGGTCCCTCTTACATCCCCTCTCTTTCTCGTTAATTCTTGCAGCTAATTACTTCCGCCAGAAGCTTGTACCTCCGCACCTTGATCCTAACCGGCCGCGTCATCTTCCCCGCCCGCATCAGCTTCCTGTTGCTGTTGTTCCCCTTCGCCGCGCCCGGCGCCGGCGCCCTCTCGTCGGCCTTGTGCTTCTTGACCGGCCGGCCGAGCTCCGCGGCCGCCCTCCTCGAAGTCGAGCATCCGGCCTCGTGCCGCTGTCGCTCCTCGTCGGAGGTCGACGTCTCCGTTGACGCCGCCGCCTTCCGTTTCTCCGTCGGCTTATTAGCCGCCGCGTGGGCGCGGCCTCCTCCTCCGCCTTCGGCCGGCTCCCTCAGGCACCAGTTGCACCTCCTGTACCCCGTCGCCCTCGGGTACAGATCGCTGCAATATCTGCACACGCACACAAATCAGGTTCCAAGAACGGCTGATTGATACAAGAACGCGCGCGCGCGCGGCGATATGCATATGCGGCGTGTTGCACGTCAGTACGTACCTGTGCTGCAGTCGGACGCGGCAGGACCTGCAGCGGAACAGCTCGTGCGGCAGCCCGTGGTCGCCGCACATGCAGCAGACGGCGCCGGCGCCGTCTCCGTCTCCGTGCGGAGGAGGTGACGCCATGGAAGTCAAGGCCGCCCGGTGATGTAGCCTGTAGGTGAGATGGGGAGCAAGCCCCGAGAGAGCGTGCGATGGATGTGTGGACGAGCTAGGCATTAACGCATTCACATCTTCTCTATCTCTGGGCTGCCTGCCTGGTCGTGCTGTGTTCATGGCGGTAATGTGAACAGCTTTCGTGAGGTACGGGGGGAAGGAAAACGAAACGAGACGTGCTATTATGTAGACGAGGGCCGAGCCTTCCTGGGATGGTGTGGCTATCGGGTATGTTGTTTATCTTATAAGTCAGTGGTTTTTAATTTTTATTATAGTATCTAACTTTTAAACAAAATAGGGTGTTTTTTTAAGATGGGATTTACAAATTAAACGATCTACACGTTAAAAATCCAACATTTGTATCAGCTAAAATCACAAATGAGTATCTGTCTTTCTGTAATCTGTATTATAAACATTCAAAATTTAAAAATTTCAAATAAAAACCAAAAACCGCAGTCGAAAAAAACTGATCCATTGTTCTGGAGCCCGTCCGCCTAGACTCGATCCGGGCGTCTCATTCTTAGATACTGTTTATTTCAATAATACTCTCTAGATAATATTTATATAAACAATATCCCTCAAAACATGTATCCGTACTCTATATCTTTAGGATCTCTGTGTTATCTTAACATATGTATTAGACATCCTTACTGTACTCATAAATAAAAAAATTCATCGTGAACGGCTGTCGTAGACTGAGGAGACTAGGGGATGGTTTATCAGGGACCCATCCATCTAAATCAGGGCCGTGTGATTCCGACGGTACGTTGCTCCGGCCACCACGGCTGATTGATTGATTAGGTCGTGTATAATTATGTGACGTGAGCTTTTTATAATTTTGTCACGTAAGATGTGAAATGATATAGAAAGAAAAAATGATCTTTTATACGACAGTTAACTATAACATAAAAAATATAACACATGTGTTGTAAAAAAAATATCTATAAAGATATATAAAAAGATAATTCGTTGTAGGAGATATTTTAATATCGTTTATAGATAATAGAGAGGATATCATAAGCAGTAGTTGTCTATCAGCGACACTAACATCCTATAGCAAAGATAATCATAATGGTATGTGTATGTATATATCCTCGAGTTAATCAATCTATTTCTGCGTGGAAATTTTCTGGGATGACTGCGCATAAACAAAGCAGGCACGGCAACGCACAATACCCTCTTCGGCTTAAAGCTTTTAAACACTTCCGAGCCTGGAAATATCCTTCCAGCCCCTTCCTGCATGCGCGTTCGATTTGCCGTACGAGACATTGCAAAAGGCACACGACCAGCCGAGACTTGAAGACCCGGACTTGTTTACTTCTTCAGGTCTTCCTTGGCCGCTAAGGGATGTAGACGTAGAGGCAGCTAGTTTTAGCTTTGGTAACCGGTAACAGGCTCACGATCGGCGCCGTCTTGTAATGAAGCAGTGTGAACTGGAGAATGCTCGATCTAATCCGCGTTTGGAGTTGAGCAAGTGGCATCACGAATCACGTTTAGGCAAAGTCTACGGCCCCGCTGCAAAAGTACATTTTGTAGAGGGATGTGTTAAGGTGATGCTTATCATTACTATTATAAAAGAACGAGTTGGTGGTCATTCTTCTCCAACCGCTCTATTTCCTCAACTCCTCATTATTCTCCACTTTTCAACCGATCAGAGCAACTCTATTTTATAGCACGATTCTCTATACATTCAATGAGTTCCGTTGTAACGCACGGGTACGTAACTATTTAGGTTTAAAATATAGTTTTATGGTTTTTTCATTATAGCGGCTGAAAATACACGGTAGCTGATGGTAATTTTTTCAGCGTGATTCGATTTAAAAAATTAAAAAGTTATATTATCACGAATAATACAAAGAAATAAAAAAACCAAAAAATATAAAATTAAAAAACTATAAGCAGAACACAAATGAGCAGAGCTACAAGTGGCTTTCTAAGCAATTCTTCAGCTC
The DNA here is from genome assembly GCA_036346245.1 of Bonia amplexicaulis. Classification (NCBI taxonomy): domain Eukaryota; kingdom Viridiplantae; phylum Streptophyta; class Magnoliopsida; order Poales; family Poaceae; genus Bonia; species Bonia amplexicaulis. The sequence goes on along the minus strand of CM070746.1, from coordinate 12,583,091 downwards.
GGCAAACATGACAGCCATGTGCCCATGGCAGGACGAGGAGGAAGCTGCGGGGCATTCAAGGAGCAATTGGATGCCCGCGCGCGCGTACACACAGAGTCTGTTTGAGTGCAGCTGCGGTTTATAGCTTTTGAGTAAAATTTTTAAATTTTGATTATTTATGATACAGATTACGAAGAAATAGATACTCACTTGTGATTTCGGTTGGTACAGATGTTATATTTTTAACATATAGATCGTTTAACTTGTAGACCTCGTCTTAAGAAAATACTCCGTTTAAAAGTTAGGTACTGTAGCAAAAGCCAAAAGTCACCAGCTTCAGAGGAAAAGAACAGGCATACACATGTTCGGTAACAGTCGCCCCGTTCAGAACGCAGGAGTTTTACGGCAGCATTACACCCTCAATAGTAATACTTGACAAACCTCGATCCATCTGTTATGAATATTGTGTGTGTATTGATATGAGACCCAAAGGGCCATATATATAGAAGAGTACAAGAGATATGCCATATAGAGATAATGCATATATGGAATAAAATCCAAATTCTATCTCCTAATACAACTCTATCTCCTTAACACCCCCCTCAAATGTAAGGCGTATGCAATAGCATTGCATTTGAAAAGGAGTTAACATTAAAACAAGAAAAATCCGAAATCCGAGCATTGATGATGTCGTCGTTGCGTGCAGCCTTGTAATAAACTGTCAAATCAAGTCGAAGAGAAATAGATAGATGCATGACGGCGCAGATCGAAGCTCGAGACGGCGGCGACGGCGGCGCAGTGCACAAGAAGCGCAACCGAGACGCAGTGCAGAAGAAGCGCGGCGGCGTTACAAGCTCGTCAAAGAATAGAGCGGCGGCTGCTGTCATGCAAAATAAAATTCCTACACTTCTATGACTGACAATAAATTTGTGGACTCGCACGGCTGAGACGAACTAAAAATTAAAGACTACGGATTTGGACGCAACGGAAGACTCACGAAAAAAAATTAAAGACTGACTCAAAAGAATAAAAGTCATTTGCCCTGTTCCTCCACTCATTCTCTCCCCTCTTCGTAGCACCATTAAAGCGGCAGCAAGCCATCGTTTATTCCTCTCCCCATCTGTGCTCTTCACGGTAGCCAACAGGAGCAGCCGAGCAGCCGGCGGGAAGAGTCGGCAAGAGCGGCGGCGAGCAAGAGTGGGCGGACCGTCGAAGAAGAAGAGGCCGGCGGCCCACCCGGCCCAGATCGATGGAGATTCGAGCGCGGTGGCTCCGGGCGGCGAAAAAGTCGGCGGTCGGCGGTCAAGGCGAGAGGTCGGCGGTGAAGCTCACCGGCGCCGACGGATCCGGAGAGGCCGCGGCGGTGGATCCAGAGGCGGTGGCCTCACGTCGACACGGCGACGTCTGCATCAGCCTGCGACTCCAACTCTAGATCCGGCAAAAAGAGCGGTGGCGACCGGAGCGTGTCCCCAGGCGACGGGAGCAGGAACCGCCTTCTTACCAGCGGTGTTGGAGCCTCGACGGCGCCAAGGCGGCGGCGGAACACCCCGGCGTGGAGAGAGCCAGAGGCGGCCGGATGGTGGCGATTGTGGAGGCGTCGACGGCCAGATCGGGGGCGCGAGGTCAGCAACCGGAGATAAGGCGGCGACGACCGAACGATGGTCGCCGGTCCAAGAAGAGGACCGGGCCGACCGTAGATGAGGTGGCCGCCCCCGGGAGTAGAGATGGTCCTCCCGGGGGCAGCGGCAGCGGAAGACGTACGGAGGCTAGGGTTTTAACCTAAGCTCTGATACCATGTTATGAATATTGTGTGTGTATTGATATGAGACCCAAATGGCCATATATATAGGAGAGTACAAAAGATATGCCATATAGAGATAAGGCATATATGGAATATAATCCAAACTCTATCTCCTAATACAACTCTATCTCCTTAACACCATCCAAGTTCATTAAAAAAAAACCTTAACCTATGCTAATCACTCAGAGAATGACATCATTAAGCTGGCCCCTTTTTTGCATCTTCCAACCTGACTCTCCCATACAAGACATGCTAGGGAAACACATTCCTAAGTTTCAAACGAGGTGACCCCAACATTACGCCTTACAAAATAGTTCTGCCGTCGTGCAGCGTGCATATCCCAGCGTCGGAATTATGGCAGCGCCGTAGATGGTAAACCAAGGCTGATACCCAGATATGTGACTACCAGCTTCAGATAAACTAGCCCACAACTAACAATCCGAACATACATATAAAGCAAGCAAACTCACAGATACAGAAGAACGAACGAAAAAGACGGCATACAAGCAAACCATATCCATCTGTAAAGGCTGGCCTAACACAGAAATCACTTCGCACAACGGTGATAAATGGACGCACAAACAATAGTTTAATTTATTAGCAAGTCAAAATTTCTTGAAAGAATAGCCATGACTCATGGTGTCTACAAGCCTGGAGTTCTAGTTTCTTGCAACACAGACACTACAGATACCATTCATTTTTCATCTGTCTCACCCACTTTTAGGACAATCTATTATAACCTCTCATCTGACGCTACTATGCTGACTGTACCAAAACCTTGTTTTCCATCGGAGGGAATGGAACGAAGCTCTCTAGCTCACTAGCTGCTGGTTGCCGTACAAAGGATAGGCCCCATATGCAGCAGCGTACATGTTGGGGTGCGGGACGGGGGAGGCATAGCCGTATCCACCGTAGAATGGTGTGCCATAGTACATATTGTTCCTTCGACTGCCGGAATCAGCCCTAGACTGGAAACAGAAAAGCAAATGAGTGAAAATGAAGGTAAGAAATAATTAACTTAACAAAACATACCTTCGTTCATTTCCATAATTGTTAGGCATGCATAAAGATATTAAATATGAGGGGTGCTAAAATGTAAAAACTAACTCGTACTCCGTAAGATAGGATGGATGATATCAAATAAGCATCCACATTAGCTGTGCTGGAAAACAATAATTCCGAGCAATGGTTTAAAATGCCACGGTCAGAGCTATCGTACCAATGTTTACTGACGCTATCCAGAAGTGTGTGCAAAATGGGAAACTTTGTCTAAAAAAGCAACAATGCTGCGAGGATACAAGACAATACAGACCCCTAGTGCCTATACCACGATAAAGATGTTATCTGAGTTTAAATTTGAAGCCATGAGACCGAAGAGAAACAGTTCAGATAAGTAAAATTTGCTGCCAATGTTTCCATAAAGATGTGGCATCATGGGTGGCCAAAGCATCCACAAAATGAATAACCTTAAAACATACCTGAAGAGGATCTACAGCACAATGAGACATTACCAAAATGCTATAAATGCATAATAACATGGAGTAAAAAATATACAGCAAATGGTTGCAAAGCATGAAAAGAAAGAATAGGTATTCTTCAATGTATAATTATAGTAACCTAGTCAATTTTAATTTTTATTACCAAGCAAGTTGGCAATTCTCCAAAGCAAGAGATGGTATGTAATTGTCATGTCTTGGAAAGGTAACAGAGGAGCAATCACGCCACAGATATATACAGTTGATGATCAACAAGATGATATCTCATAAATTGATAAAAGAGAAACCTAGTGGAGAGCGCAATTGCAAGAGCCAACAAAGTGCTTCTGGAAGTCTGCTTATACTTGATCAACAGGATGGTTCCTCGACTTTACTATGTTAATTTTGCTCGGAGGGAGAACTAAACCAGCTCAAGACAAGACTAATTATATCAAATGTCGTGGAAACCACAATTTTTCTTCTGCATAATTAGCATAAAGTCCATTTGTGTGGTGGAAGTTTAATCCTACAGGCCCACACTAATTGTGGAGTTAGTGTTTTAGCTAGTTATAAACTCATAGGAGCAGGACATGGTCGCCAAGATAACCCTTTTGGGCCAAGCAAGGATGGGCAAAATGATCCTACAGTTGGGCCACATGGTATTACAGGTGTATTAAAGCATCACACTATTTACATGGCCACATTACACGCAAGGCATATGGATATACGACGCTTGCAGGCTAAGTGAGCAGATACACAACATATGGTTGCAAGCACTGGAAGCTCAATTTTACAGTTGGACCAAAGCTAGAACTAGTCTGGAGTGAGCTTAACTGAATTAGGCTTTGATAAAGGCCGCACATGTGAAAGTTTAATTTGAAGCAGACTAGAAACAGTTGGCAACCTTAAGGCTGCAATAACAAGCAAATCTTATCAAACTAATACCAGTACATCGGTCAATGAGGAAGCACCGAAGCAGGAATGTGTCAAGTGGCACATGAGCAAGCTAATAGTCAGTCAGTCATAAACCCATTCAATCTAGATACTACAGAGTAGCCTTTTCATGGAAAGAGCATGTCATATGATGAAGCCAATCTTGCCCATGAAAAGGCTAGTTTATCTTACATCCAAACTTAGGATAATCAATAACTTACTACTGAATTGTTATTAACATCAATTTAGAACATACAAATGTATCATATAGCATTTTTAACAAGATGAATGGTGCAATGCAAACAGATACTATAGCAAGGAGTGGCGGAAAACAGAGAATAATGATGTGATATATGACAAACCTGCTTATGTGATGGGCTGCGGCCCCAAGAAAGGCGAACTGCCTGCTTTCCAATGACTGCTCCATTCAACCCTTGCAGTGCTTCTTCCGCATCACCTCTAAAAGTGTAATTGCACATCTTAAATATCACTTCCAGCAAGTTATAGAAAAAACAACTAGCCAAACACGAAACAGCTTCAGGTACATACCTGCTGACGAATTGAACAAAGCCACACTGCTTTCCTAGAGGAATTTTTACAGAAGCAACATCACCATATTTAGCAAATAATTTCCTAAGCTCATCTTCACTTACATTTGGGTCAAGCCCGCCAACATATACCTAAAGCAGGTCAACAACTACAGATTAGAAATTATCAAGCTACAAGGTAACAAACAACAAGGAAAACCAGTACCACACACCGTTCTGTTAGTAGAATCACCATCTGAATTCCCAGGTGTCGAGGAGCCAGAATCACCTGGAATACAATAGTCATGAAGTTTGGTGAACAAATGACTAAACCTAGGGCAATTTCATACAGAAAAATAACCAATGTCATAGTGACCTCTATAAAGAAGCAGCATGGTACATAACATGCATCAATCTATTGCTGCAGAGCAATGTTTATGAAGATAACAATTGAAGGAGTAATTGTAAAGGAGCTGCTGCCACTACAGCATTAGGAACGCTAGCTCCACACTGGAATTCTCATGAAGTAGGTTTTTCTTATCAGCTGCTGCTCCTTAATTTCTATAGGTTACATATGTGATCCTCAAAGGCGCAAAGTACAGATTGATAAATAACAGAACAAATTCATTAAATTTTTATTAAAACTTCGGGATGTGTTCCAAAACCTACATGGGAGAAGGGAAGAACACTTTGGCAACATCAGGGGCATACAAGATGGAAAAACATACTAGACTTTCAGAAACCTATAATGATAGTAATGTTTGCTACAATGTGGCCATAGAATGAGTCAAAATGAGTAAAATTCCAATCATAGCGCAAAACAGCAGACAGTCCCAGAACTAACAAAAAGAGGTTGTGCAATTTCAGATAGTAGAACAATCATGAAAGATGGACATACCTGACGATCTTCTGGGAGTTGCAGGTCCTATACGAATTGGCCTAGTAGAGCAATATACACCATTCATTTCAGTCATTGCATTAGATTTGTCATTATCATCTCCAAATCTAACAAATCCATATCCTCTAGAACGGCCTGTGTTTGCATCAAGAATAACTTTAGCTCCTTTAACAGAGCGGTACTTGCTACCAAAAAGCAACATCAGCATTTCGTCAGTAACATCAGCAGCTAGATCACCGACAAATATCGAGTGGTCAGAAGCAACTTCAGATCGCTTTTCACCCATGCTATATAATGCCCAGTTTAACTTAAAAGCTCGATCAGTGTTAGGCATCACATGACCAGCAAAATTTTGAAGAGCTTTCTCTGCTGATGCATGGGAATAGAACTCTACAAAACCATATCCCTCCGATTGGCCAGTTTGCCTATTGCGGATAACTTTTATTGTCACCACCTACGAAAGAGATGAGTAGCAAAAGGTGAGAAAATTAGTATAAAAAGAGCACAAAAGCACACAAACAAAAAGAAGAAATAACAATTGATGTACTAATCAGTGATTAACCTTCATTCTGTATTTTAATAACCTATAATACTTGGTATTTTTTTGAAGATTTTAAAAAATGGTTCCTGGCAGCTAGTACAAAAACACGAATGCATACAACTCTCATTGTTCGTTAACACTGTTCCTGAAGAAGCACCGTATCAGTTGCCATCACAATGATCCTATAATCAGGCATCGTTTTTCTTCCTGTCAACCATCAATTAGCACACCTCCAAATAAAGACAATTGGCCAAGGCTGTCATTATGACCTCCTTTCATTCCTCCAACTGTTCTTATACTAACTCCGTAACCACAAAATGCAACAACTAGCTCGGCTCATTCAAAATGTTTATTAAATTCACACAACAAGACCATTTCCTCCAAACTACTAAACAAACCAGTTCTATACATAAATCCCACCACGAAGTCGGCACATTTGGCAGCTCGTAAACACCAATTTTAAGGGGCACGCCTTATTACATACAAAATTACAATTAAAGCAAAAAAAGTTATTTAGCAGTTACATGCACTAATACACGAATCAAGAGACGTAAATGACCAAACCAACAAGATCATTCCGTCCGTACTGCATTGAATAACCTCAAAGTTGGCGCCTTAAACAACTTCCCACGGCTGATTCTACAAATATCGCACTTTTATTCGCATCAAGCGACAAGTAAGCGCAAATTTACGCTTTACGACAATTTCAGGACACAACAGACGAATCAACACATAGAAATGGGACAAATCTAACTGTATTCGTGAGATCTAGTACGGATAAGTCCGGATCGGGAGAGAACGCAAACCTCGCCGCTGGGACCGAAGCAGCTGTGGAGGTAGTTCTCGTCCATCCAGTACTGGAGATCGCCGACCCAGATCGTCTTATTCTCCTCGCACCCGTTCCCGCCGGATCCGGCCGCGGGCGGAGTCGGCGTGCGGCGCCCGGCCGGGGCGGGGGGCGGCGGCGGCCCCGCTGCGAAGTGCTTCGCGAACTGCGGCGGTGGCAGGGGTGGCGCGGCCACCATGGCCGGCGGCGGCGGGTAGGGGATGACGATCCACCGCGGCTGCGGCATGTGGTGGTGCGGATGCGCGTGCTGCGGAGGTGGGTGGGGTGGGTGTGAGGGTGGTGAGGCGGCACGGCGGCCTGGGAGTCGGTGGTTGTCGCCGCCATCTGCATCGCCGCCGCCGCCGCCGAGGAGGGTCGCCTGGGGTTGGGGGCTCGCGAGGGGTGGAGGGCGGAAAGAGAGGGAGCTCGTGGGTGGGGACAGTGAGGCTGCATATATATTAGGTGAGGGACGGATCCAGACCGTCCGATCTAGGAGTTCGTTATGCCGTCGGCCTTCTGATCGGATGCGGTGGGGAAGCTGATGTGTAGGGGCGGCGTGGGCTCTGCGGTGTGTGTCACAGCTGGTTTTTAGGACGGGTTGTTCGGGTTTAAGTCCTGAACTAGTGACAAATCGTAAGTATTTAATTTAATTTAGTCAGTAAGATTATTTGGTATGATATTATAAAATATGCATATCATAGAAAAAGGTAAGATTATTACCTATAGCGTTACAAAAGTACATACATCTTAGATAAAGTAAAACCATCAAGTGTGGCGTTACAAAGCACCTACACCTTAGTGCCACAACTAGTTTTTAGGGCATATTATTCAGGTTTACGTCCTGAACTAATGACAAACCACGAGTATCCAATTTAATTTAGCTAGTAAGATTATTAAGTATGATATTATAAAGTATGCATATCTTAGAAAAAGATAAAATTATTAAATATGGCGTTACAAAAGCACACATCTTATATAAAGTAAAATCATCAAGTGTGGCATTACAAAGCACCTACACCTTAGTGCCACAACTGGTTTTTAGGATGGGTTCTATATGTTTACGTCCTAAAATATTGACAAACCACAAGTATATAACTTGATTTTACTACTAAGATCATTAAATATGATATCACAAAATATGCACATCGTAGAAAAGGTAAAATCATTAAGTACCATGTTATAAAAACACATCTTAAACAAAATAAAATCATCAAGTATGGCGTTACAAAGTATATGCACCTTAGAAAACGTAAAATCTTCACTATGGCTAATTAGTACAGTATAAATCTAGTAAATCGATAAAACAAAATATGTTGAAACATAGATAGTTCCCGTGTGTACATTTAAATATTACGCAACACCCCATTTGGCTCGACCACCAACGTGCAGGGAGATTGCATTGTGGGGTTTGGAATTTAAGAAGTGCGGGGTTAGTGTTGTTGCTATTTCTATGGTGTCTTTTACTATTTTAGGTTTGAAATGAGCAGGACTTTATGACTTAATTTAGCCAATAAGATTAGTAAGTGTTGCTAGTTAGCATATGCTATTCTTAGCGTGGTATTTGACTGACCAATCGGATGAATTAGTTAGCAATACATAGCAAGCAAGTATGATTTTACATCTAGTAATCCAATGAAATAGAAAATCTGCGGTGGGTTTTTTTCGAGATTATGGTATGTCAAGCATCAATTAACCATGTATCAAGGCTCATTTAATGGGTAACAATTACGATCAAAGAATTAAATTAGCTCAAAATTTACTAAAATTTGATCGCAGAGAACACACGATGGATGTCACCAATTCACCCTCCTCAATCGGTTTACCATACCCCTAGCTCCCACCCCACCCAATTTATAATTTGTCTACATCCATGTAGCCATACCAATTTACCATACCGGAATAATCATAAAAAAGATGACCGATAAACAGGGGAAACACCTGGAGAAAGGGAAGATCCTTTGTCTGTCATCTCCCAAATGGCCAAATGTGATGTAGGAGTAGATGGAAACGGAGAACGCCACAGGTTAAGCTTGCAGGACAACCACCCACCCGAATTAGCAAACGTGCCCGTTTGCCTTTTCCATTCCCGTTGCTTGACTTCTATGTAGAGACTTGTCATTGGAAACTTCTCTGGCTGGTGAGGACTCTTTCCTCCCAAACCCAGGGTTTTAGACCATGATTTTGTTATTGTATAATGGATTAAATTTTTTTATCTTTCGATCATCTAAAATTACACTCTAATCATCTAAAATTATAGTATACTAATTCCTACATCTAAAATTACAATCTATGTTATTCAAAGTTACAGTATAATACAATAACTGAAGATGAAGAAAAAAAACAAACACCTACACAGTAGTCATTCCCTTTGAACCAAAAGCAAGTAGCCAATCAAAGCGCTGCCTTTCCCCTCTCTCTCTCTGCTTCCGTTCCATTCCACCAACCCAGCACGTCCACTGCACAACCACCTCAGAATCCAACCATTTAAGGCACGCACAACACAGCACAAGCCGAAGCTACTGCTGCCACTAACTCGTGAACCATGCCGCCTGAGATGGGATGAGTTGACCGGCCAGTAGTAGGAAATGGCATTCACGTAGCACGCAAGTTTCCGGCTTGCTAACATGGCTGCCCGTACAGCTCCAGGCACGAGCGGAACCTCTTTGCGAGTGATGCCATTGCTTCGAGTTGGAGCGGCAGGCAAACGGGCCTGTCATTTTTCTCCTTCTAAAAACTGCTTTTGGTATATCATTTTAAAATATAATCTATTAGTTAATTATAAAATATACTGTACCGACTTCATTTATATTAGTAAAAACACACGTAGATTTTATTACTATATAATCTTTTATACGAACAACCTAAAAGTCACAAGTAACAACCAAAAGCAAAAATTTCAATCAAAAAGAACAGTCCAATATCTTCTCAGATCCAATGCAAACCTGTGCAGGATGGATGGTCCAAGGCGGTGGTACGGTGGCGATATGTAACGCCCTCGACAATCTCTGTACCCTCGCAATCGTCAAAATGTTGCAGCTAGCAAAACATCGTTATGTTCGAGCATCTCCTCTTGACTTCTTGTACCGTGTGGCCTCTTCTTTTTTAATTACAACGAAGGACAATATATTCACATACACCGTACACTATACGAAATGTGAAACGCGCTTTCTCACTGAAAGCACGTATCTGTGTAAAGTGAGACATTCGGGACTGGTCCAAGAATTGAACCCAAACAAACAACTCGCACGATGAGGAAGCTTGCTAACTGTGGCCATATTAATCAGTCAAGATTTGATTACGTCTTGAACTCAGTAGTGAAATAATCTAGATTATTTGGATTGTATCATAAAAGTATTACTTAGATTGAATCAAAATTACTTGAGCTATACACTAATAATTTTTCACATCTCAGACTGAAATCGATCCTGTTCAAATGTGATCCACCCCTGATTTCAGTGGTGCCCAGATTGCACGCGGTAAGTTCCCAGTTCGCACACGATTTGTCCACGTCCGTATGTGCTAGAGAGGTAGGCCGATTTGCGGTGTTTGGATTGGCCCAATGTTCTTTTTACGTAGGCCGTAGTCCTGGCCTGAACTTCAGGACCGCGGGCAAATTCCCTACTTGTTTACTGTGGGGGTTTTTGACAGGAATCTCCCGGGCCGGATGAAACAAAAATTCATCCAAATCCGTGTACAAAAATCATCCAAGTTCCTCAAACTTTGGATCCGCATCGCGATTCGAGCTCCGGGCAAGTCCCCGGTTCTAACAGAGCTACGCAAGGGTTGTAAGTTTGCATTGTGACATGTCAATTTCACGATCGCTGTTCAAACCTCGGACGACACAAGACAGCTGGCGCACAACCACTAGAATGATCGATACTCCGTATCGAATCGCCGTTTATTTCCGAAGCCCTCCGACTCGAGCAGCTCCACCGCCGGCTCGGGAGTCGGGACCCCTCGCCCGCGCCGCATCCTCCGCGTACGCCCTGCTGCGCCACCGCAGGAAGTCCCCCTCGGCCACGCACGCCATCACCTTCCCGCACGTCAGCTTCTCCAGCCCCGGCGCGGTCGGGTTCATCCGGGGGTCGTCCCCGCCGTCCGCCACGCCGGGGCACGCGAACTCCCACAGGCCCTTCTGCTCCCCGCTGAAACAACCCAAAATTTCAAAGTTTCGATTTTTATTTGAATTTACTTAAATTTCCCCAAACCTTTCCAATTTTGGTAAGAAGCCCTGTAAATCCGTTTTCCCTTTTCCTTTGCTTTGGCTCCCTCCAAGAGTTCACCGGTGACCACCGAAGCTTCCACCACACGCCTTGCCACCGTTCGCTCGTCTGCGCTGCGGCTTCCCTCTCCGTTCACACCGAGCCATGGCCAGCTCAGACGTGGGTTTTGGTCCTTGCGCTCTGTTTGACTTGCGTCAACTACTCAACTGTTCCAGACTTCCATCTATCCGTCGTTCTCGCTATCAATGGAAGCCGGCGGCCGGCCGTGCAGCGCGAAAACCATGGACGCAGTGCGAAAGGGGCATCAAATTCCTTCCTGCATGGGGTTGGAACGGAACCGCTGATAGCTAGCTGATGGATCGAGGCAGGAGACTGCTCGTACTGTGCCTCTAGAAGAATGCGCGCGGAATCTGAAGAGCACGTTGGGAAAACCTGCATTCTTTCTTTCCACGGCGCTGACAATGGCGCATCTAGAAGCAGAGAAAACTGAGTTCCATGTGCTTCGAGAAGTTCTGACGGATTTCCATCGCAATCAAACCGCCGGCTCTGCGGCGGCCGGCGCGCAGATGACGAGCCTGCAAGCGCATGTGTAGCCAGATGATCATTACCGGATAGGTTACACGTCCTCCTTTGTGATCAGATGGTTTGAAAATTAATGGCTCTTAACTGTCGATGGACGGATGTCCGTGAAGTAGACGTGTTCATCTCGATGTACTTCATAGACAGCTGGATATGCATCCATTGACTTGACACGTACATTAATTCGGCTCTCCGTCGCAAACGTCACATGATCCGTACTTGACCTGCAATTTTGCGAAGCGAAATAACGCAACAGAGATCGCGTCCCTTTCTTTGTAGCCAGCTAGAGAGAAAGAAACTAATTACCAGAACGTAAATGTCTAGAAATTAATTACCAGAACGTAGCTGTCTAGAAATCAATTACCAGAGCGTATCTATCTCATCCACATCTCATGTAATGGAAGCCGTGACACAGAGTTGATCCGTTCGTTCGTTGGTTCGTTCATTCCCCCAAGCTGCTTTCGGTTTCACAGTCTTATCACCAGTGGATGCATTCGTTCTTCGATGAACAAGGCTTCTGTTCCCTTGTCATGTTCCTCCTGGTACGTGGCGTACGTCAGCTGCTCTCCATCCTCTCTTGTGAGCTCAGGAATGCAATCCAACGGAGTGGAGGATTCACATGTGTAGAGAACAGGAATAGAGACACCGAACGGGAACAGGGAAGCCATTTTCTCTATCAGTGCCACGACAAAATTAAGAAGTACTGTAGTAGCTTGGGCGGAGAGTCGGGAAGCCTTCTTTTTCCTTGATGACAGGCGGCGCTACATGCTTGCGAGTCTTGTACGCAGCTTTATTAGTCTTGGGGTGATGCTTGATGTTTTTGGCTGCCAACCTGACATTACGCTACAAAAACTTCAACATTTTACAGACTCGGTCCATGAAAACAGAGAAAACAACTTGCAGAGTGGTACAAGCCTTCAGGCACCTCGATTGATCCCACTACCCGTGTCTTTTTTCCCGGAGTTCTTCAGGGAAGAGAAGTTGCGTACCAACACGGGTCTAGAGAAGCAGGAGCACCAGTGATTCCGGTTGCGGTGACACGGCAACTCCCCTCCCCGCCTTGCCGTCTTACTTTCTTCAGCAACGACGGGGACGGGCGTGACGGGACCATTCCCTGCCGCAAATCTCTGGCCGGTCGCTGCGATTAATCTCGTTCTTTAAAGGCTGGAGTGTGCAGCAAGGTGGAGTAGCATCCGTCTCCATCCTCGTCAAGTCTTGCGTTTTGTCCATGGTCTGACTCTGCCTCGCGTGCCCGCGTCAACCAAGAAGAATAAAAAAGAGATAATCCATTATTTGCCACTGATATAAGTGTGTGAGTATTTTTATTCCTATCTGTTTTCAGATTTTGTTCACTCCATCCTTCTATGAACATATCTTGCTTCGTCCACCGTGTCAGTTGCAAAGACCATTTTACCACTATGAACATATCTTGCTCTAATAATCAGTGGGACCCGCAAGCCTTCTTCTAACTTTGTGCTGCCCGTGCCTGGCGATGCCTCACTCGGCACACTCTCGCGCACACACACCTCTGTCATCCTCTTGACTTGCAGCGACCGGCGACCAGCTGCGAGACGCGGCACAGATCAGCAACGGGAGGCGGTCGCCTGCGTGCACGCATCCATGGTGGCGGTGGCCGACAGGCGGCTCGGCATGGCGGCGGTGGCCGGTGGGAGGTGCCTGTGGTGCACGGCGGCGGTGACGCGCGGCCATGGTGGCGGCGGCATGTGGCACGGCGGCGGTGGCCGGTGGTAGAGACGTAGCTGAACAGCCGTTCGTGTGGCTGAATGTGGTTTCGCTTGGTCGAACGGCCGTTCGCGCGGCTAAACGTCGTTTCGCTTAGCTGAATGACGTTTCACACGGCCGTGGAGGCTAGCGAATCCGTTTCCTCTCCAGCCCAGCTCATCTCCTGTTGTTTCTTTATCAAATTCATCTGTATCTGATCGGTTGCATTCCATTCCATCATGTAGGTTCACACGCAGTTGGCCAGTTGCGCATCTCGGATCCATCGTGCAGCGTGTACGCTGAGCGTGTTTAAGGCAAGTACCTCACGGCCGTAATCTGTCCTTTTGCACATTATCGTTTCATGATTATCTGTCGTCATTAGCTTAATATTCGATTATTTCACTGTATTGATTGCCAGTTGATGCTATTTGTATAATTAGATAGATTCTAATGCGTTGGGCTAATTAGTGTTGTACATTTGTAGTTGGTATAATACTCGACTATAGAATTCATGCTCAGTTAGGGATTGGAATAGATGCTTAAATTATTGATAGGGTAGTGTATAAATATGTTCAAATCTAAAGTTAACCAATAATAATCTTTTAACATTGGACGGCTTATTTATACATCCTACTTCCATGATCCTTTAATTGTACATTATTGATTGTGAACCTCGGCTAATTTAGTTGTGGTACCATTAATCTGACTAATAATCACTTATCATGTAATAAAAATTGTATGATTGACAATATTTGTGTGTCTCCTTCTAGTACCCTCTTTAGGACATATTTTAGTACGCTATCATCACATCATGTTCTCCATCGCTTTGTATCACAAATCATGTCTCTCCGTTCTCAACTGTATCAACCTATTACCCGCATAACTTAACATTAATTCACTCTTGACTTTCTAATTACATCTTGGATAACTCACTAATAAAAGAAATAACAGTTATCTGGCCCGGTATTATTCACATGGAGGTGAGATTTTCACCCACTTGGTAACGTACGGGGGCTGTACATTCTCGTTACACATGATATTACACCCCGTCGGCGGTTATACAGTCGATGACAAGGATGTGCCTGACTATTCTCGTATAACCAAGTATGTGGGATGTGATCGCCGGCGTCTTTGCTATAACTTGCTAAATAACAATTATCTTTAATTACATTGTTTATACGATCTCTATCTCTGATCTATATCAATGTTTCCGGTAACCTAGGTTCATTGCCTTTAACCTGTGTCAATTACTTGTTTACATTGCTTGTCCTTTGTATATCTTAGTTGCATTACATGTCCTTTACTCACCATATTGCGACTGTAAATCTCACGCTTGCTCCTTCCATTCTCAGGTAAAAGGCCAGTGGAGTGATAGCAACATGTATGAGTGGGAGCATTCGAGTTTCAGCACTATGGTTTGCCATTATTTATGTCATTTTAGTTTATTCTTCGTTTGATTAGAAGTAGATCGGTCTCATGTTTCAAACATTTATTTCAGCTTCCGTTGGTTCTCTAATAAAGTACCTTTAAGGTTTAAATTTTCTTGTGATTTCTATTATTGCTTTTATTATTTATTCTTTACTTTGACATAATGTTCCATGGTAGTATTTCAGTTTGATTGGATGTGAATGCTACAGTACAATTATACAAACTTCTGCTGACAATGTAAGAAAAATATGTTACCGTAGTAGTAGTAGACAGCAAAAGAACATGGTAAAGCAGGACATTTGACAGATTGATTGATGATGATAACCGGTAGGACTAAGGAATGGATATTGGCTGCAAGCCAAAACGTAAATTTTGCAGCAAACCGGACCTACTTGACAAATCAAACATGGTTACACGCTAGAGACTAAAAGGTTCGTTAGAAGAAAGGAAGTAACGACGTTAGGTACGTATCCACGATAATAATGGGGAAAATAATTTGAGAGCTGTTAAAATTAGATTTATCTGGGAAACAGAGCCGGTTCATATGAACACCGGCAAAAAAATATTTTTTATAAACGTAGCATAGCTGAGTGATACGACATCTCGTCTCTTTGTCATGATTAGAGTTTCATTTTTACCGATCACGGTTTGAGTGAATTATTTGTTTGCCTTTTTACTTTAATTATTTGAAATTTGAACCTATGACCTATAGATTATAAACCTTAAGATGAATACGCTAGCCATTATTCTCACCTCTAAAAAAAAATAGATGCGGATATTTGCACAGTGCATGTTGTGGTGCTGCACAAACAGCAAAATCCACAAGCAATAATTGTTTACAAATAAAAAATCCTAGCATTGTTCATCGTAAATCATTCCAAGTACTACAGCAATGTCAACGTAATGACTAATCGAAAGCATGGTTTTTCCCACATATATTGGAAGATTAGCTCATAATAAGAAAGAGTATAAAAAATATTCGTGTATAATTTTGATCGATATAGATGAAGTCAAAACAATATTTACTATAATCAACTCTTTATTTAAAAAATTACTATAAAATTAAAGAAGGAAGTGTCATACAACATTCATTTTTTGAGGATAAAATAGTCAAATTTGAACGTTAGATGAAGTCCAAAAATATTTTATTTGAAAAAATAGTTATTATAAAAATTAAAAGAAAGCCATCCAAAACTATCCGACAAACCAACAAACAAAAGGCTGCTTCGCCTCGGCAGCTAACTCGTCTCAACTCCCCCGCAAAAATAAATCTGAAAAAGGCAAACAAAAAACCCCCGAAGCTTCTCTCTCCTTCCATCTCCTGTCTTATCTGTCTGCTTCCCGCAAGAACACGAACGCGAGCGTCTTGACCCACCAAGCGAATCAAGAAGCGCGCGAGCTTATAAGCGCTTTCCCCCCTCTCGAACGGTTTGTCGCACAAACCGCTGAATTTTCCGTTCCGCCTCCGCTGGTCGCAGATTCCAGCGAAAGCGAGGACGCTATCTCTCTCTCCTCCCCTTGCGCTCTCCGTCCTGCAAAAGCGGCAGAAAGTTGCTGTATTTGCAGCTGTTCTTTGATTCTTGCGGAGGTGCTGGTAATACGGTTCCTGTTCTTGGCCGTGGCGCCGCGGCCGTGGGTATATGTGATTGAGGCAGGCGGGGCGGGCGACCGTCGCCGGAGACGATCGATCAATGGACACGGTGAAGGCGTGGGTGGCTGCCAACTACCCGGAGCCCATCGCGTCTATGCAGCACTCGCTGCGCGTCGCGTACGTGGTCTTTTCCTTCTGCGCCGCCTTCTTCCTCGGCGGCATCAAAGGCATGTCCTCTTGTAATCGCGCCTTGCCATGTTTGATTTGGAGTCGCTTTTGGAGTTGTTGGAGCCTGCGTTGTTCTGGTGTGTTTATATCTTTGTTGGGAAATGGGTGTGCAGCAATGGTGGTCGGCCCGGTGGCCGCGGCGCTGATGATACTGGGCAACGTCGGCGTGATACTCGTGCTCTTCCCGGCGCACGTCTGGTGGACCATCTACTCGCTCATCAAGTAAGCTGCAAAGCAATTCCTCTTCTTGTATTCTTGCTTTAGCCAAGAAAAAAACTGTTCTTTGGTATTTTCTTGTGTTGGAGGCAGGGCGTTTAAGCAACTGGTTTCTTGATTGCGATCCTTCTGGTGAATGTTTGGGGGCAAGCTTTGATTTTGCTTCCTCCATGCTTTTCAAATTTCAATTTCGGTTGCTTCAAATGATCCATGTGAGAATAATCGGTCGGGTTGTTTCACTGATCACTGTTCCTCTGCACCCTCCTCAATCCAGGACCGACCGCATCAACGCGGGCCTAAAACTGGCGGTGCTCATCGCGCTGCCGGTGCTGTTCGGCCTCTGGCTGGGGCTGGGCATCTTCGGGAGCGCGCTGGTGGCTCTTGGGTACGGCTTCTTCACGCCATGGATCTCCACCTTCGAGGCGTTCAGGCAGGAGAGCGAGGCCAAGAAGTTTGTGCACGGCATTGTGGTAAGGACATGCCCTGCACGATGCTGCAGGTGGAGACCAGCGAGGTACTGTCCTTGTTAAGAATGTCCCGCAGCACTCACTGAGACGGTGATTCGGTTTGAGCAGGACGGAACGTGGGGGACGATTCAAGGCAGCTGCACGGTGGTCAGGGACTTCGCAGATATCTGCTTCCACTCCTACCCCGTTTACCTCAAGGAGTTGCGCGAGTGCTCGCAGAATCGTGAGCCCCATTCGATAAGGTAGTGTGATCCTACTCGACTACTAGTTGCCTCTCTTGGGCTGTTTAGGATTAGTTCCATGTTGTAATCCATGCGACAAGGATGGATGGCTTAGCCATGAGAAGGGCGTGCATTGGTATTTTGCTATTAAAAAACTCTGCTCCGGTAATCTGTCATGGTTCATGTTAGACTGTTAGTAAAGCCTTTCTGCGGCGGTAGCATTACTATGATCATTGCACATTGCAGTTGCTTGACATTTAACATCACGATCGATGAGTGAATGCACGCGTAGAATCACCCTGAGTGCTTTGCGCAGGTTGTTGGATGTGCCCTCATGTATAGCTGTTGCTCTCTTGGGGTTAATCATGGACATACCGCTTTACACGGTAATCGCGCTGATAAAGAGCCCCTATATGCTCTTCAAAGGCTGGCAGAGATTGCTGCATGATCTTATAAGCCGTGAAGGCCCGTTCCTTGAAACAGTTTGTGTGCCGATCGCTGGCCTGGCTATCCTTTTCTGGCCCCTGGTGGTTGTTGGGAGCGTCCTGTTAGCTATTGTCTCAGGCATTTTCGTGGGGCTTTACGGAGCAGTCATTGTCTACCAGGTTGCTATCTTACCACACTGTTGTATTCTTTCTTGCACATCCTTATGTGTCTAATTCCTACTACGTGTGATAGATTATCTGAAATACTCAAAGTTATGACTTGGGCCTATTGCAGGAGAAGTCGTTCCAGAGAGGAGTTTACTATGTGGTGGCCATGGTTGCAGAGTTTGATGAATACACTAATGACTGGCTTTACCTTCGTGAAGGGACAGTTCTTCCAAAGTAAAGTCTTTCCATCGCTTCCTTTGATGTTGAACCTTGTGATATACTTTGTCATGTGCTGCTTCCTTACAGTGCAAAAATTTTCCACTAGGCCATCCTATCGAAAGAGAAAATCATCCAATTCCACAGAGTTCTCGGTCAGAACAAATGTTTCTGTAAAGGGAGGCGAGTACCCCACTGCTTCCAGTGAAGCACCAGCAATGTTGGTTCCAACTTTGGCTCCGGCGAGATCAGTTAGAGAGGCCATACAAGAAGTGAAAATGGTCCAGGTCCGTTTCTGTCCTTTGTTAAGTTCTTAACATTTCCTGTCTTATTTGCACAAAAAATACCAAGACACAGAATCAATTTATTATGCACAGTTCCCTCTTTAAGCAAAATTCTTGATAGTTACTGACAGTTAGTAATAAGTGCATTCATTATTGCAGTGCCCTCAATATTTGCCCTGTCTGGAAAGAAAAGGCAATGTACTCTTTAAGGGGTCTGTTCCTTGCAAGGGATAGCTAGACATTTTTATTGTTGCATCCATTCTCTCTTAGATTAGGTGAGCTAGTTCTAATTGAGGTAATGCCATAAATAAAATTGATGTCATGAAAGCAGGGATAGTCAAGACCTTTTTTCTTTTTATGTTGGGTCTATGCTTTTCTTAGATTAGGTGAGCTAGTTCTAGTTGAGATAATAAATGAAAGGAAGGCATAAGAGCAATGATACTTGAACATTTTAATTGTTGCATCTATGATTTCTTACATTAGGTGACATTTTAATTGTTGCATACATGATCTCTTAGATTTGGTGTGCTTGTTTTAATTGGGGCAATATCGTGATTTATAATAAAAGGAACCCACAAAAGAGAAAATAGTTAAACTTTGAAGTCCTTTTCCCTAAAGAAACGTATCATCGTAACTGAAGCAACAGTTGACGTATTATAAGCTCCAAGGACACTTGAGCAGTATCCAGTTTTCTATAATTGGTTTGTTTATCTTGGTAAATATTTTGCAACCAGGGAATGCATAAGGATTTGTGATTATGTTGTCTAGGCCCCATAGATCATATTTCGTTATACAAACTAATGAGTTTGAACACACATTTTTCTTACATTTCACAAGATACAAATGAAAAGCTGTAGACAGCTTAATATATACAACATAAAGTGTTACAATTAGATGTACTGGATTTCCCCTTTCTTAAGTATGAGCTAATGGCTTACAAGGATATTATGCCAGACTTTGTATTATGTATACATTTTAGAATGGGAAAATATAGATGTTGCCACCAATTTGGATTATTTCTATTAAAGATAGATGATACAATTTACATTGAAATCCCAATTTATCTCCTTAATTTGCAGATCTGGGAAAATATTATGAAGTCATGCGAACAGAGGGGCAGGGATCTTTTGAATTTAAATGTCATAACTACTGTTGATCTGACAGAGTGGTTAAGAACAAAGGAAAGCGGCCATGAAACAATAGGCCTGGGACTACCTTCTTATTCTCTGCTGTGTACTGTCCTCCAATCAATCAAGGCTGGTTCTGCAGGGCTATTGGTAGGCAATGGTGTCGAGGTCAATCAACATAACAGGCCCCAAGATCGATTGCTAGATTGGTTCTTCCATCCCTTGCTAGTGCTGAAAGAACAAATACAGGTGCTGAAAATGACGGAGGAGGAAGTGAGATTCTTGGAGAAGTTGACCCTTTTTGTTGGTAATTCTGCAAGTGCAAATGGGTGGGATAATGGTGCTGAAATCCCCCAAGATCCTGTGAGGACAGCACAAATTCAGGCCATCAGTAGAAGGTATGCTGTCTCCTACTACTGCTTAATTCTGACAACCATGCTTTCATTTCAGTAGCAGTGTTATATAGTGCTTTTCTCATAACTGAAACAATTGGAGATGTCTGTAATTTTGTTTTTGAGACTGGGTGTGTTATGAAGATCAAATTTTGCTGTTTTGGTTAACTGAAAGTTTTTGGATAAAAAAAGTTCATTCAAGCAAAATTGGATGGCTTACCCAAAGCCATGCTACTTGATTGTTTCTGTTAGTAACATGAAGCAACATTACATTTGGCTTATGGATGTGTATCAATGAGAACAAATACAAATATCCCACCTCATCTTTTCGTTTTATTAATCCTGTCAGTTCTCGTGGCGGTTGTTATAACGCTGCTGTTTTCGCAGGATGGTTGGAATTGTAAGGAGCATGTCCAAGTTTCCGACGTACAGGAGGAGACACAGACATGTCGTGAAGTTGCTCGTCATGTACTCCGTTGAGAGGGAAGGGTCGTTCAGATCATGTGCGCCAAGTCAATCAATCTCTTTCTTCGAAATAACACCAGTCGAAGTGTAATTAAAGTCATCTTCAGAAATCAGAATCAGATAGCACTTTTCTCTTCTTTCTTCGGTTCTTTTTTCAGTAAATATCGCACGCCATTTTGACAGTGCCTTGTGTATTTCAAGTTCAGGAGGTTTTGTGTAGTAGTTACGAGAGAAAAGGCTCCAATCCAATGCACATGCCGTGATGCCAAAGATTCAGACATGAGTCATCCATTGTACCATAAATTTTTGTATATACTTGTTTGATCAGATGGGATGCACATGTGAGGTTCAATTTGCACACTTGTTCCGATGTTCCCTATCTATACAAGAGTTTTTTTATATATATTTCCCTCGCCGGCTGCGGCTGTGTAACGGTGGAGAGCTGGCACGATGGTACCGATGGGCTTCTTTTATGAGCGAGGATTCGTCGAGTTTTGACAGGTCCAAAACCAGACAAAATCTGCAGAAAAATCACATGCGTGCTTCGACTTCGAAGGCTCGAAGCAACCAGCTGCCATCCTGGCTATAAACATCCCAGTTCCCTCGGAACCGTTTTCTTGTCCATTCTGTCAATCCCGGCGAGATTCACGGGGAATTAAGGTAGCTTTCGGAGAGGACTTCTCTCGCACCGGTGCTACACTACAGTATATGATGTCAAGAAACCGTCGCTGTGGATCAGTTCAATTAATTTCTCTGTTATATAAAATCAGATCAATCATAGAAAACAAAGTAATAGATTAAAAACATAGAGGAATAGAAAGAACTCCTGATCTTTCTTTATTGCTTTCTTTTCTGATTTCGTATACAAAATAGTCAATAGTACTCTTCATTTATAGCCTAGTGATGAGGTGCCCACTATGTACCAAGGCTTCAAACCCAGGCCTAGATTTCCTAACATATGACACCCTATTCCTGAAGAGACACATATCTATATGAATCTTAATGCACTTTTGCCCTTGGTCTTGAACAAAACCATACGCGAGTTTCTATTACTCTGTACTCTCTCTCACGAACAATTCAAAAACTATAAACCGCGGCTAAAAATTATAAGCCAAAGCAAAAAAATATACATAAGTTTGTGTTGCTGCACACGCAGCAAAGTCCGCGGAGGTGGCTCAGGGCATGTTCTTTTTAGCTTCTAAAAGCGGCTTTTGGCTTTTGCTACAGTACCTAACTTTTAAATAGAGTATTTTCTCAAGACGGGATCTACAAGTTAATTGTAGTACACGTTAAAAGACTAATATCTGTATCAACCAAAATTGCAAGCGAGTATCTCTCTCTCCGCAATCTCTGTCGCAAACATCCAAAATTCAAAAATTTCAGCCAAAAGCTATAAACCGCAGCCAAAATAGTCAACTCGACGCCATGATTGGGTAGGGGAAGAACCATGGTGTTAAACTGATAAAGGGGGGAAGTGCCTTTCTTCCAAAAAAGGGACGGTGCGATACCCTGAGATTTTCTTCACACGTACCTGTTTTTGAGGGATAGTGCCATAGACTGTTGCGCGGCACCGGCGCGAGAAAATTTTTCTCCGCAGGTTTCTTCTCTCGTCAGTTCAGTTGCTCGTAGCATTCTTGTGTGTCTCCATTTGGAGGGGAACTGCGTTAAGGGTACCAGCTGGAGAGCAAGGACCTGTCGTTTAAAATGGGCTCACATCGACGACAAAAACAACAGTAGTACTGTTCTTGTTATGTCGGGGTCTCTCACCGCAAATGTTTCCAACAAGTGAAACTCGTACTAAATTCACCTGACTTCAAAACCGGGCCAAATCGGTGGTTTCGCTGGTACACACCGGTAGCAAGGGTCTGTTCTTTTGGGCTTTTGAAATCAGCTTTTGTCTTCTGTTATAATACCTAACTTTTAAACGGAGTATTTTTTTTAAGATAAGATCTACAAGTTAAACAATTTACACGTTAAAATTCCAACATCTGTTTTTACCGTACGAAATTCACTAGATTTAAAACCGGGCCAAACGGTGGTTTGGCTGGTACACACTGGTAGCAGCCCTTGACTACTTGGCATCGATCGAGCCCTGAAATAGGTCAAGCTCACCATCGACTGCTCACACGGATTACTACACCCATTCATACTAGTCGTCTACTCGTCTAGTCGACAGCTTCGCAGTAGAATACACAATGTGACGCATGTCTGATCACATCCATCAGTCAGACGACCAGGCCAGCGTGAGCTAGAGCCGGCCGGCCTTCCACGATCACAACAGACACCCACCATCGAGAACAAATAAACCAAGTCTCCATGAGTTGACGTGAAGAAAGAAACAAGAGAGCCAAGAGCGGAGGAGCGAATTAAACCAGACAACCACTCCCTTGGTTGCATCGATGTAAACAGAAAAAGGAAACGAGGAGAGAGCTCTCCTCGATTACCTTCACTTCCGTCGTGGGATCCTCGTTATGCTCGATTTATTTTTCCAGCTTATCCTTGCTCCAATCAGCACAGCCACTTGTTATTTTCCTAGGCCGTTTTCGGAGAGGATATTTTCCTAGGTCTTGACCATACGTAAAAGCATTGTTAAAATCGCAATCGTAGAAAGATCCATCAGAAAAATATCAAAGGAAGGCAACTAATTGAAAAGCTGTGGACATATTTGCACGACCAGTTCCTCCTACTTCGTAGTTTCCACCTATCCACACCAGGGTTTCCGTTTTCAGTTTAGGGCAATATTGGAACTGGAAAAAAACCGTAACCTAGCTGGTTCAGGTTTCTTGTTGAAAACCTGTCAAAAGTTGGCTTGATTTTCCTCTTATTTGATTTTTTTCAAAACTTTGGATTTCTTATTTTTGCGGATTTGAGGTTGAGGGTAGAAACTAGGAACAATTCTAGTTCTAAGTATTTTGATATAGAAATTGATCAAAGAGGGGATCTAGGAATTAGCAGTGTGAACCGGCCGGTTTTTCGAATCCTGATCCACACCAACAAAACCAGCACAGCACAGTGTCACTGCATGTGTTGTTGGGTATTTTCTCCTCTTGGAGCCCACTCGCTTAAGAATGAACGGCGCAGTCTGGTTAGAAAATAATCCCGCCATCTCGTAATATAAATTCAAAATCCACTATATGTATAGGCTAAAAATATACTAAATCTAAAAAATTAATGTTATTGAACTATGTATACCTCTATTAAACAATATACTATCACTACTCATATATTTTGTCAGCACTAGAAAGGATATACAATGAAAATATTACGATAGCTACGTCTTTGATTTTCTAATAGACTTATAGAGTGAGTTCTTTTGGATTATGATTTTGGCATAAAATTTTAAATTCTAGCTATTCGCTGATATAGATAAAGTCGAGACGGTGTCTACTATAATCGACTTGTAAACCTCATCTTCAAAAGACACTTCGTTTAAAATCTAATTACTGTAGAAAACCAAGACGTAAGCACAAAAGAACTCAACCATATTATAGAGGGATTGTTGTAAGGGTGACCCCCACCTAGAACCATTCGGCCTGCTAGATCTAAAGGCCCAATAAGGCATGTAAAAATATGAGTATAGCCTGGGTATAGCACTACACCATGGAGGTATTATTGTAATCAGGCCTTATGGCCGTATATATATGCAGTCTTGACTAATAAGAGACCTAGGTCGATGGACCATGGTTGGAGAAGCGGTCGAAGTGGCGTGGTCGAGAAGCGGTCGAAGTGCTATGGTCGAGAAGCGCTTGAAGTGTCGTGCTTGGAGAAGCGATGGAAGTGTCATGGTCGAAGGACCATGGTAGACGCGACATGGTTGAAGTTCCATGGTCAAGGCGGTACGGTCCCAGTCCTGTGGTCGAGGAACCGTTGTCAAAGTCCCATGGTTGGCGCACTGTGGTCGAAAGACCGTGGTCGGATAAGCGGTCGAAGTGTCGTGGTCGAGGAGCCATGGTCCAAGTTCAGTGGTCGAAGTGCCATGGTTGAAGAAGTGGTCGGAGTGCCGTGCTCGAAGCGTCGTGGTCGAGGCTGAAGGATCTAGACTCGTTATTATAAGTTAATGATATGTTTTGGTAATTAATGACAATCGAATTGTATGACTAATAGTTTCATTGAGATGAATGAATAGGATATGTCTCACGGTGACGGATGACTTGAGATGGGTTCATGTGGTTTATCATTCTCAAGTAATGTAAAGACTTCACATGTGTTGATAAGTCATAACCCAAACTTGGAGTTGAGATATACGTTGTCAAGCTTCAAGTGGATGCGCAAGGCAAATGTATGACTAGCTAGGGTTAAGGATGTGTTCCTAGTCTTTTACCAGTTTTGGTGTTTGGTTAGAAGATCGGGTTGCTAGTATATGATATCGTACTATTAAGAGGGGTCGCGACTAGTAGTTTGAACGTATCAAGTGTTGATAGCTCACTTAATTGCTCGAGCTCTCACCGTAGCATGGTGCTAATATTTTCGAATGTGTTTTGAAAATGTTGTAACTCACGCATAAGTCCTTTGTGACATGTGGCTGGATATTTGCGAATGTGTTTTGCAACATGTCGAAGTCCATGTTATTTCACCTCTTTGAGGCATGATGCTAATATTTGAGATGTGTCTCTCAAATGATTGTAGCTAATTGAAATACCGTTTCTACATGTGACTTAAGTTTAAAAAGGTAAATTGAATTTAATTAAGTTCTTGCTGTCATTCAAGTGATGTGATTCCAAAAAAGATTTGCAGATGTGTTCCTTGATCTATTGGGAGTCATATGTTAAGCTTGAATGCATATCTTTACTATCTTGCAAAGCTGTTGTGCAATGTGATCAAAGGAAGTGCTGTGTTTGCACTTTTCTTGAGCTAGCCTTAAAGGGAGCGGTCAGACCAGAGTATACAACGCGGTCGATCGGTCGACCGGCCCGACCACCGACCATGGTCGCCGACCGCCCGCGATCGTCGATCGGCGTGTGGATAGCAGTTCGACCACTCTACGGAACTATAGTTCTTTTCAAGGTATGTTTTTCCAAAGGGTGACTTTTCTGATAGTGGTCTAACAGATACCTTTGTGGTCTGACAGGACTTGGCGATCATACCAGTCTTTGTGTGGGCGGTCTAACCGGTTTTTCGTTCTAACGGCTAGTTTTGTAGTCGTTAAGAGGATCGCGAAAGTACCGGCCATGTGTTGGCGGTACTACCGGGCCTCGGGCTGATATTTCCCCCATCTTTGTTCCAACGGCTAGTTTTTGGGTGGATAGTATAAATACCTCCCCAAGAGCTGTTGGGTAGAGGTTGCTGATGCTATTCTTTTATTCCTTAAGCTAAGAGCAAATCTTCTCCTCATATGTGCATGTGTTGCACTTAGTGAGTGTGGAGAGTGATAACCTTGTGCATGTGTTGCACTTGGTGGTAGACTTTGTGTCCGTTGAGCTGAGATTCTTGATTCGTTCAAGCGAGGGTCTCCGACTTGTTACTCTTGGAGTTTGTTAACTCCTAGATGGGCTTCGCAGGCGGTGTGGTCTGGTGATCTTCTTAAGAAGCTTGTGAGAAGGCCCGTCGCGTTGTGAGTGGTGTGGTGCTCGCTATATCCGGAGTGGAGGAAGAACAACCTTAGTTGTTGAGGTGGTTAGGCTTAATTCATAGAGCCAGTCTAATTCGGTTGGGCCTACCTCAATGTGGATTAGGGGAAATCGAGAAATTTTCGAACACCACGGTAAAAACATCGAGTGTCATTGTGGTTTGTCATCTTGTGCTAAATTTACTTTCTAGCAATTCATATTCAAACATTTATATTCATTGAATTGATTAGAATACTTGTCTTCCTAGAATAGCTTATCTTGATTTGGAATTATATCGTTGGTGTACTTAGTCAAACTTAAATGTTTTAGGTCTTACTTGTGAAAACCATATAGTTTATGCTTTCGTATTATAAATTTGGTAGTAGCTTAAAAGAATTTTTAGAACCATCTATTCACCCTCATCTAGTCGGCCTTTTCGATCTTATAGAGGCGTCGGGGTCCAAGTCCCGTGGTTTCGAAGTGGTGTGGTCAGAGAAGCGATCGAAGTGCCGTGGTCAGTGAAGCGGTCGAAGTGCCAATGGATTGCGGGCGTGATTGTGCGCGGGGGTGTGGGGGGAGGGGTCCGTGCGACGTGCGGCGGGATTGGCATGACCAACTTGCAATCGTGGATGTTGGATGAACTGAATAAAAATGTATATATTCAGATGACAAGATCAACTTGCAATGTTAGCCATTAGATTATGTTGATATGACGATCAGGAGAGGAGAGTGTCAACATGGTTGGGTGACAAATGGTTTAATCAAACTGGAGCTTTTATATTAGTATAATAAAGAATTATATTGCGACATGGAGAAATTAGCGGTAGGAATCCAGCACAACACCACAAGATTGCGATGAAGCCTTCAAAAAGCACGACCCTGTCCATCCTCTGCTTGTGACCCACTCAAGCACCGTGTTGCGCCTATGCGGCCGGCTAGTGCCGCCACTACCACAACACCTGTTCTGTACTTAGAACATGTACAATAGAGTGATATAAGCTATCTATAAGAGACGTCACATATGAATTTTGTTAAGTGTATGAAAGAGAAAGATGAGAGAGAAGGAGGTCGACTGTAATTCTATAGACGGTCGAAATACGAGAAAATAGTTTGCTATAGACGGTTTTCATGCTATTGTATTAATATTATCTATAAATAGCTTGCTATAAACGTTTTTTTGCTATTATATCAATGTTTTCTATATTTACAAATAATTTATTATAAAAAACTATTATAGAAAATATCTTTATTATTATCTATAGATACACGAAAAATATTATAGACGATAACTATCTGTATCTGTATCACAGTATGTGCACCTTAGATGCGGAGCGAGTGCCGTGCCGCCCGCCTGCCCACTTTGGGGAATTTCCTCATTGATTTTATCCGGCCGGGGCGCGCGTGGGAGCGGGCTGGATTTGCGCGTTCTGTAGCCGCGCGCCCCATGTGACGGGGTGTCCCTCGCTGATCCCGCAAAGCGACGACATCACAAGTTCACAACGCGCCGATCCGGCCGAGAGGGGGAGGGGAAAAAAGGCAGCAGCGAAAAGCGGGGTGGGGTGGGCGCCTGCGCTTCCCGACCAGACCAGCGCGAGTGAGCGCGTGTGCTCCTCGACCAGCGATGCGCGCCCAATCTGCGGCTGGGATCTGAGGATGGCGGCAGCGGCGAGGAGGAGGACCGGGAGTGTGGTGCTCGGGGACCTGCTGCGGCGGGAGGCGTCAGCGGAGCGGGCCTCGGCGGCGGGCGAGCGGCCTGGGGTCGCGGCGGGCAGGCCGGCCGGGCCAAGAAGGGCGAGGACTTCGCGCTACTCAAGCCGGCCTGCGAGCGCCACCCGGGCGCCCCCTTCTCCGCCTTCGCCGTAAGCGCTCGCCTGAACCCGCCCCACACACCGATTGCAATTGAGCTACGCTACGGTTTACATATCTCTTCCCGCGATCTGCTCGGCGGTGGCGTGGTTTCTGCCGGCCGGCCGATGTCTGGTTCTGAGGGGGTGTTTGGTTTGGTTGCAGCTGTTCGATGGGCACAACGGGAGCGCGGCCGCGGTGTACGCCATGGAGAACCTCCTGAGCAATGTGATGGGCTGCGTCCCTGCCGATCTGAGCAGGGACGAGTGGCTCGCCGCCCTCCTGAGGGCGCTGGTCGCCGGGTTCGTCAAGACAGATAAGGACTTCCAAACAAGAGGTAAAATTTCCTCCTTCCATACATGGAACTAATTAAAGCCCTTCCAAGCTAGTGCTACTAGTACTGATTAGTACCATATCTAGTACTACTCTACTATATAGCTCTATGGTCAACCTTAGTTTGGTGATTCAATTCAAATTTGTGTCTGTGCATGGTTTGATGGTACACTAGTACTAGAGTTGAGCCTTGTTTGTCCACTCGGTGTATGTGTTTCAGCGCACTCTTCGGGGACAACTGTGACGCTTGTCATAATCGATGGGTCCGTTGTGACTGTTGCGTCCGTTGGTGATTCGTGCTGTGTACTGGAAGCTGAGGGTTCCATTTACCATTTGTCAGCTGATCATAGATTCGATGCTAGTGAAGAGGAGTAAGATTGTTTTTGCGCAAAGTGTTCTGTCGTACTCTTGTTGTCGATATGATTGGTTCTCATCACTTGCTGGTTTTGATTCATAGGGTTGGACGTGTAACAGAATGCGGAGGAGAAGTTGGAAGGCTAAACGTTGTCGGTGGAGCTGAGGTTTTGCTCTTTGCCTTTTGTGGTCGCTCAAGTCTTCCCTCCATTTTTGCACCGTTGGTGGCCAAGGAGCTTTCTATTGTTGAAGTTGTATGCGTGCAATATTCAATGTGTTTGGAAAAGTTGTAGCTTGGAAAGTTTTGCTGTTTGCTAGCGACTGATTTGGCGTGTAGCAAGTTATTTGAAGTGTAGAATCTTCATTGGGTGAGCAGGGCTTGTTGTTTACTTCAAGTTATGCTGGATGGTAGCCGAAGGAAGTTCTTGAATTGACTGACAAATCTAGGCATCTGCAACTACTTTCCTTTCTGTTTGTTTCTTTTTAATTTGAATTGGTGGGACTAATGAATCAAGTTACTTATGACTTGTGAGTACCTTTTTGGTTTAAAACCAGATTTGCCAAATTTGGTTTGCTTACGGAATTAATGTGTGTCTCCTGTACATCCTGTTGACTGTTGAGTGGTTCATTTCAAAACTCCGCTCTTTCACATTTTCATAATTATGTATATCAGATATCTTCCTTAGGCCTTCCTTTACAAAACAATCATTTTCTTTGTAGATTTGATTCACACCTCTTGCTTGACCCTTGTTTCCATCATTGTTCATCCAGATTGGCCCCCTTCGATGTTGGCCAGGTGGTTTATGCTTATCAAGATCAATTGGTGATCAGGATGTAGGGGAATTTATAGTTCCTGTTCCTTTTGTGAAACAGATCAAGGTACAAAGTCCTAAAAACTTATTCACATCAGTTCTGTAGAAAACCAAATTCAGAGCTGTCATAATACAGTAGTGATAGCAGATTCAAGCACCAGAAGTTCTGCCGTTTTGATAGTCTCATTCTCTTTATCATATGTAAATGTCCCTTTTCTATGTAAATTTGATATAAATGATAAAATGTACATATTTCCCTGTATCTTACCTGGTCATATTAAGATTAATGATCATCTTGTCAAGTTAGATAATTTGCAATTTTGTGTAAACTAAGTGCCAGTTGCTTCATTCTCATTTCCCTTGTTTCAACGTTTCTTCATGGTTGTAGGTCTGCAAGCTATATTTTCTTATCAAAAGGGTTATTCAGTAGTCCTGTGATTCTGTTTAAGTAATTTTTATTCAGTAGTCCTGTGATTTTGCTTAAGTAATTTTTTTATCTACCTTGATTTTTGACCATATTTTCAAAATATTAATGTCTTTTAATATAATGTTTGCTGCAGCTATCTAGTGCTGGAGGTCGACTTATTGTTTCAAGTGACGGTGTTTGGGATGCCTTGACTGCAGAAATGGCTTTTAGTTGTGCGCGAGGGCTTACTCCAGAGGCTGCAGCGGATCAAATTGTCAAGGTACAGCCACCTTACCCCACCCTTCTTGGCATGCAGCCTGAAAACCCCAATTTGTATTGTTTCTTACTGTTGCATCTTTTGCAGGAAGCAGTGGAATCAAAAGGATTGAGGGACGATACAACCTGTATCGTCATTGACATAATACCACCAGAAAAGCCAAAATCCACTGTACCATCTCCAAAAAAGGCAGGAAACTGCCTTGGCTTTTTGAAAAATATTTTTTTCAGGAAAACAACATCAGACTCATTATCTCACGCTGATAAGGAGCATACTTCTGATACTAACTTGGTGGAAGAAGTCTTTGAGGATGGATGCCCATATCTTTCAAGGCGGTATGTACCCTTACTCCATATTGACAATGGCTGCATAATAGTTCATGAATATATGTATATGCTGGAACATAGACTGTTAGTTTCTGTGATACGGGTGGATGCCATATTTGTAGTATAAAAGTCCAGTTCCAGATAGAGCATGGAGAATGTGGTTGTCTAATATATAACACCTAAAAATAATTCAAAGAAGCGAGGGTAGCCCTTTTGGGCCAAAGTGAGGTCGGTACAGGTGTTGCTATGGTTTGCGCCTCTAGGTGTTACGTTTGTCTAATTTAGAACACGGGGCTATTTTAACATTTCATCAAGCAGGCAAACGGTCTTCCTTCCACAGTTCCCAGAGTTCTTAATCTATGACATAGCTTATACTTCCTTTGTAGCGTTGCCAAGTATTTTAAATCCAGTCCTTCAAGATCAATTTTGAAAGAAAAGTTGAATAGATTCTTGATTGGCAATGGCAGTAGCAAAAGGTCATGGCTATTGTCATGTGAGGAAGCCATGAGGTGATGTAAGAATGAAAACAGGCTTGTCTTGTCAAAACACCATGCAAAGTTGAATGACTTTAGCAGTTGAGTTTCATTCAAACTTTTAGACCATGGTGCCTATTGTTAACATTTTATTTCTGGTTAATGCAGGCTAGATTCTGAATATCCAGTTCGGAATATGTTCAAGCTCTTTGCGTGTGCAATTTGTCAAGTGGAGTTAGAGTCTGGTCAGGGGATATCGATACATGAGGGTTTGTCAAAGCCAGGAAAGCTGCGTCCCTGGGATGGTCCGTTCCTTTGTCATGGTTGCCAGGAAAAGAAAGAAGCAATGGAGGGGAAGCGTCACTCACGAGGTATATCTTTGTTCCAGTTCCATTCTATACTGTACTATTTATCTGGTCCGAGCCACATTTGGAGTCAATCTTCCTATATCTGCAGATTCCTCGTCAAGAAACAGCGGGTCAAGCGAATAGTGACCAAGGCCAAGAGTCATCTTGAAGCAACCACCTAACAATGTTCTGAAGGGCTAATGCATAGCCGCCATTTGGCATACTTGCAGCACTTCCTCGGTTACATGCATTATCATGGAATTAAGATCTAAAATGAACATCTGAATTAACTGTGAGGAGGCGCCTACGTTGAAGAGCTTATACACTACTGAAGTGAAAGATACACCTTGTCCTATAACGCTATGGAGCAAGCGACTTGCCTGTTGATATCAACATCTTTGGCGGGGCTTCTCGCGGTGTCACATACAGGCCAGTTAATTAAGACCGGCCAATTTCTTCTGAGGCCAACCATTAAGTAAATTATCATCGTATAGAGGTGACCAATAGCTGCGGCATTGTATTTCTCAACTACGATTAGGTGTGCGATCCTGAAATTCCTTTTCGGCAGATCTTAAATTAAGGTCAAAGTAGCCCGTTCCCTGTTAGAACCATGCTCTATCTCTCATGATTCAACACTGTAATTAACATATGAGGAAATTCTTGCGAAGTGCAAACAGCCATGATATTGGGCATGACAGCCTTTTCACCTGCGTACGATGTAAATAATCCTGGTGATGCTGTCACTTCTCAGCCATTAGTCATTTCTGTCAGGCCATTTGTAGCTGCCGACTTGAGTGCCATGATTTTTTTTTACACCAAATTGCTGAATTGTACAGTTTAGCCCATGTTACACCTATCGATGGTTTAGGCTTCTAGTGCCTCTATTCATGTCCTAGGCATGGACTTTGGCACGATCGAAGCATTGACCTGTAACTGTAAGCTTCGGCTGCAGGAACGTCACTTGCAAGCTGCTACTAGGCAATAGCTGGGCAGCACGATGTTGCCACCGTCGGATGCGCATCGAGCGGTTGAGCTTTAGCAAGGAACTGGACTTAGATAATGTGATTTGGTCAGCTCAGCTCGCTAGCTTGTACCGGAATTAAACGTGGTTTACCGCGCGTTACTCTTTCGACGCGGTCGGATGCGCATCGAGCGGTAGAGGTTTTTTTTTCTGTGCACGAAGATCGTGAAACAAGTAGGGCAAAAACAATAAGAAAAACAAGGACTTAACATTATTTAGGGTCTGCTCTTTTGTGGCTGCGGATTATAGATTTTGGCTATGACTTGTGATTTTTGACTGTTCGTGTGAGAGATTAAAAAGTAACTGAAATTCACGTGCGGTTTTTGCCGATATAAATGAAGTCGGTATAGTATGTACTATAATTAACTAGTAGACTCCATCTTGAAAAGACACTCCGTTTAAAAACTAGTTACTGTAGAAAAGTCAAAAACTGAAGCCAAAAGCTTTGTCATCGTCGTCGTCTTTGTAGCGCTTCGCGTGGTGCCTAGTATCATCATGGCAGATGTCAGGGGCTGGCCTTCCAGCCCTGGCATGATGGGGAGGCTTCATGATGCTGAGGCTGGGACTGCTGACTCCAGGGTGCTGTCAACGACACAAGGCACCAGGAGAGGCCATGCTTGACCAGGATGAATGACACGTAGTTCGCGTCGCCAAGGTCAGTCTCAGGTGGGGCCGCCGAGTAGTCTTCAATGAAGTGAAGGTGCAGCAGCACCCTGAAGGTCAGTCCCTTCTTGCAGCGCGGGGTTTGAGCTTGGCCAGCTCTTGAGGAGGAGGCAGCCAGGGTGCCATCATCAGTGAAGGTGAGCCTCGTCATCTTTGGAATAGAGCTTGGATTAGCTATCCATGCCCACAAGTCGAGCATGCGGACATCTTCCTATTGCAAAGAGCTTCCGTCGACATGTTCCAGGGCACATTTGTTGCTAATGACCTTACTTGCAGCCTCAGAATTCCATGCATGCATGGGAATTCCTTCAAGGCACAGGCGAACGCAGAATCGGAGGGTTGCCCTGAAGGCATGTCGGAGAGGTTTCCACAGGCGAAGTGGAACTCCAAGTCCTGGAAGTGGAACTCCAAGTCCTGGAAGTGGAACTGGTCGCGGCGGGTCACCTTATCCCTGTGATGCTTGTGCTCAAAGTTGACCAAAACGTTTTTGGGTAGTGGTGGTGAACCGTAAGGTCGGCTGACCTTAGGTTGAAGCACCTCCTGATAGCCTCCGCCGCAGTTCGGAGGTCGATATCTGGCCTAGTTTTGGCCAGCCAGATGATGATCTAGTAGGTATCCTGCCTGTGGAGCTCCCTTTGAAGCTCATCGTTGGTGGGGACGATGCAAGCATCCTCCGACGGGTGGGTTGTTGGGTCGCCGAGGTTGGGGTTGGCTATGACTTGTGGAGCTCGTCGGCGCGACTTTGTGATAGGTGCCGAAACTGAGGGAACAACACCGAGGGTGGGCTACCTAGAGGCCAGATGCTAAGCCGCTACAGAGGCAGTTGTCTGGGCAAGCGAATGACAGTGGGAAGCTTTGTGGCCAACGCGTAGGCAATAGATACACTTGGTCAGGTCTCTGCAGGCGGAAGCACAGTGGTCGCAGGCAAGGCAATTGAAGCACTGGCCTTTTGTGCGCTCAAGGAATGCATGGTGGTTGGGGTGTGGATCTGTCTTGAATGTGGCGGAGAGGGGGGCATCTCCTACTGCATTCCCGACACATATACTTGGGTTTAACAGGCTTCCACTGCAGCCGAGGAGGCAGTGGTTGCAGGGTGTTGAAGAGACTATGCCGTCTGACTTCGCATCTTCCCGCGGTGCCAAAGAATTCTGACATCAGGAGGTGAGCGGTAGGGAGTGAATATCCTCTGGCCTTGACTAGAGTGGGTGCAGAGGCACAACCACCAACGATTTAATACGGTGAGGAACTTCAATGCCAGATTGAATGCCATCTGCGAAAGTGACTCTGCGCAGAGAGGAGTTGACCCGTGGGAGATCTTGAGGGATTCGGGAGTGAACTTCGGAGTCACGCTGTGCATGAGCCATTACTTCTGGGGCTGGAGATTTGGACCTTTTGAGACAGCTTCGAAGGCAGGGATTCAACCAAGCCTCCTGGGAGCCAGTGAGGACTTGCGACATCAGGCGGGCAAACCCAGGGCCGGAGGAGAGAACCTGGCAGCAGATCCGGTGGGTGGGAGGCCGGATCGAGGGCGAGGGTGCAGATCCAAGAGGTCTGAGCAATGAGGGCCCTAGAGCATTGACAATGTAGGGGCATCGCGAAAGGTCTGGGAGCCTCACCTGGGCGGGGCGGGGAGGGGAGGGGCTAGATGGGAGGAGGGGATGGAGGGGCTGGTGGACGCCCGGTCGGAGTGGCCGACGGTGGGCCTGGTTTCAGTTGGCGCCGAGCTGTTGCGAGAGCCCGTGCCGGTCTCGTACTAATCCTATCTTTGGAGAGCATCGAGGTCGAGGTTCCAACAGATACTTAGCCACAACAAATAAGGAGACCAACAAAAACTACCGGGTCCTGCACCGCTGGAAGAAATGGCCAAGCGTTATATCACTTTAACTTAAGTATTACTATATTGCAACTGAAACTGTGGTAAAGTTTCATGATAATTTCTACCATGTTTAGGCAAATTTACCTTGCTGAAGGCCCCAACTGGACCTAACAAAGAGTATATGTTCAAACTCGAGGATGCGTTAA
Organism: Bonia amplexicaulis; assembly: GCA_036346245.1. Lineage (NCBI taxonomy): Eukaryota > Viridiplantae > Streptophyta > Magnoliopsida > Poales > Poaceae > Bonia > Bonia amplexicaulis. The sequence continues at coordinate 12,547,934 of CM070746.1, read as the reverse complement.
ACAAAATTGGTAAGATTGTCATTTATTTGTTCCTGTTTGTTATAGAAAATGTTCAAGCTGTTGTAAATATTGCGGTATAAGCAAATTTTCTATTTTAATTCCAATAGTAATTATGATAATAGTAATCACACAAGCATGACAAAAGTATGACTTAAATATCATATTGAGATATGCATCAATTAAGTCATTGCAAAATGAATATTTACTTAACATGAATAGCATAACTGACATATGCAATAACGGTATGGCATTCATACATAAATGAGTATTCAATGAATATGACCATATAACAGCCGAAATCAGCATGTTAAGCAAACCTTTGCAGAATAAAGCAATTAGATCTAGCAGTGAACAAAATAAATGATTTAGAATTGCTCTCAGAACATGGTTGCTCAAGATCATACATCTTGGCCTTCTCATGTTGATGTCGATACTCTTAACAAAAGTTTTGATAACTAGAGTTTAAGATATGAGCTCCACCTTATATTCTCTACTGTTAATTTCAATAAACAGAGGGTACCAAACTCTGAATTTCAGTTTTAAATGTTGACATGCAAAGTAATAACAAGTTGAAATATAACAGCCTATCAGTTTATACAAACAAGACGAATAGAACATAGAATGAAATAGTCTGATTATACAGAAACTACAGGTTCAATCAATTACTATTGCATGTAACAAGTCTGTCCAACTGAATCAGCTACAGCATGGTTAAGAGAACAAAGTGAGCTCACATCCAATCTAGTTATCTAGACTAATCTCAGTATTCGACGAATTCTTCACAGAGCATGTAATCAGATCCCACAGGCAAACATGTCATATACCGGTTCTCAGTTTCAAACAGAAATCAAAGAACAGATACTGCCGAACAAGTTTGCAATACTCACTGTACAGATGGTACTCAAAACCGTCCAGAGGTAATCAAACCGAAGAAACCGAAGAACACCAAGGACAGGGCAAGGCGTACAAGCAAGTACTGTCCCAGAAAACCTAGCACCCCTCTGTGCCGATGAAGAAAAGGGGTGTGGTCGTCGGAGATACAAAGCCCTCTCCGACCTCAGTTGCCCGAAGCCGGAGTCGAAGGTCAAAGGAATGCCGCACAAGACCGCAAGAGCACTCTGGCCGAGAGTACTCACAACACAACAGGGACCAAATCGCCTTCGTTCCCCTCGGATGTGGCCTCTACCTCTGAGTTCTATACGCACCGAAGAGCGCACAGAAATCACCGACTCAAGGCTTCAATCGGAAGTGGTGCCGAAGCCCCAGAACCTCCGCACACCGGAGAACAAAGAGGAATCAGAGGATCTCAAGGAGGAAAAACCAGATCGGAAGAAGAATTCCTCACCCGGATCCGAGCTCGGCTATTTGTAGAAGGGCGGGTCTGCGAGGAGGTGACGCGAGCTACGGCTCGAGGAACCCGCCACCCGCGCCTCGCCGCCGCCTCTCCAACCGCCGCCTCCCACCGCCGAAGATCGCGGATCCAGTCGGCCAAAGCGCCATCGCACAAGACGCCAAGACGCGCTGCGACGCGACGGAGGAGACAAAGTCTCCTCCCCTTATCTCTTTGCGCCGTCCACAGACAGGTGGACCCCACCGTTTTCTTTTTCTTTTCCCTTTTTTTTTCTTTTTCTTAATTGGGAATTTACAATTTAGCCCCTGAAATACAACACAAGCGTGTGCATCAATCATGTGTTCTTGGCAGTTGTAGATCCACACGTCCAAGATCTGGTGAATGCTGTGCGCAAGTATTCAGACTAACGAATCATTTATGCTAAGTGCGTAAAGTTCGCATCCTTGCAGACTCCCAAACTTCCTCCAACTACAGTGCAAAAAGCATGCCATGCCCCAAAACCATTGGATTGAACTTTCTTGGCTGTTCATCATTGATTAACCAACACCAACCATGTCAAGGTGGTCAAAATTTCAGTTCTACTTTTCGATGACTTCCATGCCATACAGTTACAACTCACTACAGCTGAATTCCAGTTCAGTCTGAAAATACCTGGTGACCAAAATGTTCTTACCTAAGTAGCTCCGTTCATCTCAAGATTGTCCTCGTGAGTCGAAGCATTAATATGTAGACAAAAGAACTATATGGACAGCGACCTAGAACTGCATAACGTAGAACCCCTCACCTAGCGCAGCTGAGGTGGTCGAGGACGAGAAGGGCGGCGAGGTCGCAGACGATGTGGAAGATGGAGTGGGCGTCGGATTCGCCGTAGCCACGAAGTTCGGGGGCGTGTGATGCCATCTGGTGATGCCAGGAGAGCCAGAGCTCCGGGAAGGCATGGATGGGGAGCACTGGTGGCGCGGTCGCGGAGCCCTACTCGGCGACAGGGAGGGAGACGCCGTTGTTGGCATTAATTCAGAGGGACCCCGCGGAAAAGTACCTGCACGACACGTGACTTCCTTCAAAAATCTGATCCGCTCAACGTTTATCGAACGGTCTACGATTGCGCATAAATCCGCTATCCAAATCTAGGAGGGCGTAAAAGAAAAATGCTAAATACTGCAAGGGTCCTTGGAAAACAGTGCCTCAAAGTCCCATGATTTCCTATTCAATCTGAGCCACCCAAAGTTGATCGAACGGTCCACGATCGCTCACAAAATCCGCGATCCAAATCTGGGGGGCGTAAACGGACAATACCAAGGGTCCTCCTCGGGAAAAACGTTCCTCCGTTACGTTTACGTACTCATTCTGAGCCGCACAACTGTGATCAAACGTCTCACCGTCATCGCCATCGCCGTTGCGCTCGCCGGTCGAGACAGCCGCCGCTGCCTCCAGCGCCGCGCCGCGGCACCGCGGAACGTCTGCCCCACCGCGTGTGCCTGCTGCGGTGGCCCGTACCAACGCGCGCGCTGGCCGAGCCAGCCTCGTTACCTGGTGCGCCGCCTCCTCGCCGCCCTAGCCGGTCCACCGCCGCGTTGCCTGTGCCGCGGTCAGCGATACGGCGATGGATTGCACTAAAATCGGGTCTTCGTCCACGCGGGGTCACTCGTCAGTGCGATCCAACGAAACAACGGCTACACCTGGATGCCTCCGCCGCACGCCGTGGTTCACCGCCGACCACCCCCTGATCAGTCTGTCACTAGTAAATAGCTAAATGCATTCGTTTTTCTAGTTTTTTTCGCCCGTAAATACATTCTTAATGAACTCTGTTACTGAAACGGTGAAACCCCGCTTGGTGTCATTGTTCTCTTACCTTTTCTTGCACCATGGACATGGAGCATAGAAGAACTATTTGCAACATCTGAGCTAGGTGTAGGTGTGGATACTATCAAACTTCACTGCTTACTTTGTGGCCTTAAGATTATTAATCCCCATACGAGACTTAAGTAATTTAGGATTTTGAGGTGTTTTGAGCTTTTCTGGCGAGAGTTTCACTTCTCGTCAGAAATTGGAGGAGCTCTGTCTCACTGTTTCAGCTAGGAAACGACTTGGGTTAGTGAAAGTTCAACAAACCAACAAATTTATCCACACAATTACACGGCTAGATATTATAATATAATTATCTTTGATATATAACTCTGTTTTTTATAATTTAAATACAACTGTATTTATTATATAGCTCTAATATATTATATCTATATATCTCATAGATCCTATAGAATTATGTGAAAAACCGTATTCAATGAAAGTTGTATGTATGGCTTGAAGTCTTTCTATCTTTCGAGATTCACCCTATGATATGGCATCAAAAAACAAAAATAATAAGTGATCCATTTTTAGCCTTTATAAGAAGAAAATGGGTCCTTAAGGGCCTGCTTGGGACTCTTCTGCTCAGCTTTTTCAACTGCTCCACCAACTCCACTATGGAGCAGCTCCTTTGTGGAGTTCTGGAGCGGTGGTCTGTTGGCACGCACTAGCTCCGAGCTCCGAGAATGTGAGGTTTCCGAGAAAGGTCCAATATGCCCCGAATGATGTTTGGTGTATGTTTTGATGTATGCGAGCATATGTAATCGAATATTTTTTGGCCAATTTAAATATGATGTAAAATATCATAATTGCATTTAATTTATTGGAGAAAACAAAAACAAATATTTTGATCAAATAATTCGTACTTTTGTCCCATAAATTACAACGTGCTTGATAGATAATTAACGAAGTCCATAATTGAATACAAATAATGTCCATAGACTAATGATGGATAACAAAGTCCATCATTCGAATACAAATAATTGTCCATAGATAACTAGATAGTAGTGGCCAATACATAATTCTAGTTCCAAGCTAGAGAAAGAGCGGTGGCCAACTCATCACGGTATCTTGTGTAACCATCGATGACCGAGACTTGCGAGTGTGAGAGATCTCACTAACAGTTGAATTAATGTCGCAGATTCATGTTGTACCCCAAAGTCCCATTAAGCCTCATGCCGATAACTTTCGCCAAGGATTTACGAAAGAATGTCGATAAGAAGGGTAAGTAGGGGTGACTCAAAAACACATCTTGTATAGTCTCGGCTCACATTGTCGTCACTGGAACCTAAGCAAGTGATCCCAAGCCACGACGTCCACAGGATCTCCATTTGTGACACCAGTTTGTTAGGCGGGTGGCGAATTCATGCTTGTATAGAAGACATTGAGGCGATCCAACGCATAGACAAAAAAAAAGATTTGGGACAATCGGTAATATTAAGTGATCAAAATTTCGGTAAATTACCATAACGATGTTTTGTTACTACTTTGGTGTTCTCAAAGAAAGACTTTTAGAGAGAAAATCTAAAAGGAATTCATGTGCGGTGGTGTTTCCCTTCGTTTTCTTCTCAGACCGAGCTCATGTATCCAATAGTACATCATTCATCTTTACTTCCAATTCGGATATTAGACTTCTATACCGATGACACTTGACGACATTTCAAAAGAGCATTAGTGTATAATAATGTATCTCCATTTCATTACCAAATGTCCATCACAACTACTTTGATTCTCATGTGAAATGAAATATTACTAGAACCAAGCTTTTTTGTAATCAACACAAAGGCGAGTTAAAAAAATCACACTATCGCAACCTCACACAAAACCGGGCATAACTATAGGATCGCTTTTTAGAAATTATCGTAACCTCTAACATCCGAGTGCATAAAACCAAACAATTCGGTCAAATGCATTATAGAACCCATTGATCGATAATTTTGGCGGACTAGTGAGAACAACAAAGATCATCCCATAAACTTAGCATCAATATGGGACAAGATTACGATCTTAGCAAAATTGGAACTGTTCAACTCGGCATTTGATGGGTCCCAAGCGCAAGAACACAAAGAATTCCTCTCGAGAGGACCAAAGAGTGTTGAGAGAGAGGACCAAAGAGCAGGAGGAAGAAAGAAAGAAAAAGCAAGAAAAGAAAATGTCGCTACGGAATCATTGGGGGCGGAGAGAGCGGCGGGAGGGGGCGGAGGAGAGGAGCACGGGGGGCGGGGCGGAGGAGGCGGGGGGGGGCGGGAGGCGGGGAGGCGGGCGGAGCAGAGGAGGAGGCGGGTGTCGGTGAAGGCGGTGCGGGCGGAGAAGAGGAGGCGCAGGCGGGGGGAGAGGAGGCGGGAGGAGGGGAGGAGGAGAGGCACGGGTGGGGCGGAGGAGCGGCCTTGGAGGAAGAGGCGGAGGGAGGGGCGTCATGGGAGGGGCGAGGTTGGGGAGAAGAGGACTCGCGGTGGGTGGGGAAAGCAGATGAAACGAATCAGACGGAGGGAACTGTAATGGCATTGGTAGGTAATTTTCTCCCAACTCCATGAGGAGATACAAAACTTCGTTCGAGTACCTCGAGGAGCTCCGGAAAAACGTGGAGCAGCCTTCAACTCCACCTTTTCTTGAAGCGAGTTTTGAAGTTAGACTGTTTGGCTAGACAAGTTTGAGCGAGTTGAAAAACCGGAGCGAGCGATCCCAAACAGGCCCTAAACCTCTTTCACGCTCATGTCACGTTGAGGTACTTTAGCCAAAAGAACCACAAAATTCGAAGGCCGAAGGCACTGGACGCCAAGCCTGCATGCGGCCTCGCACGGGAGGGAGACGCGCACGGCACGGTCAAGCCTCTTTGGGCCGGCATACGCGCGGGCTGGACACGCGCCCGCGACGAGAAATATGGGCTGCGCGAACGTTTTGGTCCGGTGCGGCGGTGCCACTGCCCACGCTCGGGAGGCTGGACCGCACCGGCACACGGGGAATACTCCACGCCGAAGCGCGCGCGGGTGAGAAACCTGGGCTGCACCGCTAGGGTGCTGGACCGCTGGGCGACCGCTAAGATGGCGGGCACGCGGCCGGCTGGGCGACGAGGATTTTTTTCCGCCTCTGTGCTCAGTGGTGGATCTTACCCAGATCTCTCCTGGTTAGGGGTCGTCTGGGCCGTGAGAGCTATGGGGATTGTGGGATACGCGTGGCCACCAGGGTCCAGGAATGTCAAAGTGGTAGGGATTTTTTTTAAAAAAACGGATAAGTTGTAGTTGACATTTAGTTGTGATGGAAATTCTGACTTATTTGGTTTTTGTACTGGTGCTTCTGGAAACAATTGAGAATTATCAGAGAACCAAAAGTCTTAAAGCTCCGAACAGGACTAAGGCATGTCAAAGATACGCCGACCTAGCAAGGTCTGAACGTATGCCCATTTTTGAACACCGAAAATTTGTAAGCTCCATGACTCGGTATACAATTTTGACCAGGACATGCACATAATGGCGGAATCAAATCCAGTTATGGCACTATTTCACACCGTATTTACAAAAATAGCAGTTTACGAGACGTATTGATAAAAATATTGTTTTTGCTGTCGGCAGGACGGGCGGCAGCGCCCGCGAGGCGACGCGTGCGCCGCCGCATGCCGCGGCGCCTCAGCTCTCTCACTGGACGGCAGGCAGCCTGCCACCCAGGGAGGAGGCGGTATGTAATTAGGCCAGATAATTAGCTGGCCTAATTACCTACCTAATTTTTATTTAGTATTTGTTTTAATTTTTAAATATAACAAATGATATCTAAAAATCACAAAAATTTATGCACAGTCTCCTGACACAACGTATCTCGTAGTATAATTTTTGGGTAATTTTATACATTGCGAATGTTGCTCAAAAAATTGTACAATTTTGATAATTTTATGAGTTTTTATATATAGCAAACGAGCACCACAAATTATGAAATTTTATGTGAAGTCTCCCGATACAGTAATAGTTATTGTATAATTTTTGGGAATTTTATGTGCTCTAAATTTGGTATGTTTATTCGGATTAATTTAATCATGAATTTAATGATCCTCACGTATGTTTTGAAGTGCCATGTGTCAGCCAATTGTGTTATATATTATTTGCTGCTATTTGATTTGTACAATTATCACGCTCTCTGTATGTGACCCTCTGGCATGCTCTCTCGTTACTAATATCATTCGGACATGTGTTGGCTTGACATAACGGCTCCTCGCCCGCTCCCTCGTCGGCACAAATGGTAGTGTAGCCATGTCGCCCCGTCTCACCCGCTCCGTCATACGCACATATGTCACTTTTATCGTGGTATCCGCTATCACCCGTGGTGGTGCACGTCGACAACGCGTCCTTAATTTCCAGCGGGAACACACCAGATTCTCTTTTCGCTCGCTTCAAATACAGAGCTCTCGCAATCGTTCATCGCTCATGTAAACTTTATTTCACTTCTTGTAGGAAGAAGAACCTTCTGCGTCATACAGTAATATAGTATGGCTGATACCGAGGGGCCAGTCGGAGCGGGGTCGCCAAAGGAAGACCTTCCCCTAGAAAGGGGGGAGGATTTCAGTCATAACTACCACTTGAGGCCAAACAGTGGGCTCAACCGGTATGGCCGAAATATGACACAGGGAGGACGCGGTCGTGCAGGTTGTCAATGGACATTTCAATGGCGGGCGATGTTTCTTCCGATGCCCACACTCTGGGGTATAATTAACCAATAGTTTATTATGTCTTACTGGTAATGGCGCTTTCATGTTAACCCTCTTCTTGTGCAAATGGCGAAATGTGACTTTGTCCGCTGGATCGATCCTCCCCATGAACACTATGTTGCGAGGTACATGGATACACTGTGGGAACGGATCTTAGAGATGGAGACGCAGATTGACAATCTCAATGAGGAGAACGATGACCTTCGGCAACAGATGCAGCGCAAAAGGGCAACGAGGAGGTCGTCAATATAGTAAGTTCGTATGGTCCCACATGTTTTTGCACGAACTCTAGCTGCATATGTGTGTGTCACTACAATGATGGCCAGCCACGTCCGAGGCGCCCCCTACAACAACATTCCATGTGGGTACCATGAGGCACATTCTACCAGTAGGCACGCACCAGAGAAGGTTATAGCATGTAGCTCATGGTTATGTTCAATGTTGTAAGGCATGTAACTGAATGGTGTAAGCTCCATTGTGGTTGCTATTTTTTGAGTGGACTGTTGAAATGTTGTGTCATGTGCATTAAGCTAGAGGAGTCAATATGCATTGAACAAACATTATGAAATACATCTCAAATGGGTACAAATATGAATTAATACGATACAGTAAAAGATACATGAGATTATGATACTAAGTGGCGACCAGACGAGCTCGGTCTGTTGGAGCAATCCTTCAATGAGTGCCCGAAGGTCTTACATATTCGGCATTTCACTGTGCGGGAAATGCTGGCACGTTGGCTCACATCCATGTCGTTCTGGAAGCGACGTGTCTGCCGACGTCCCTTCTTAGTTATCTTCAACTCCTTATTAGGGGCTCATTGCAGCATGTCCGGCCAAAGATCCCTATAGTTCATGTCCAAGTTGTACGAGTGAAACTCTGCACTCCATGTACCGAAAAGATGTTGTATGTCATAGTACTTTGAGGTATACGGCTCGGACATTTGCCTCATTTGCGCACATACCTTGTACACATGCGAGCATGGCTTGTGCAGGAGCGTTGGCTTGTTGCAGGTGCATGTTGCCATATCACCCAGGATGCATGCCTGTTTCATTTCACCCCTGGCATGACTGTTCACATATTTTTGCCGAAGCCTTATCTCGTACTTTCTCTGGAGGCCATTGATAACCCAGATGTCGTGCATTCAGGCTTTTTCCATCTTCAGTTCCATATGTCTTTGCATGTTCTCAGACCATTTCTTGCCTTCGTCTATTTGACGCCTGGCTACGAAAACTCTATTGACGAAATAACCAACATGTGAGTCCATGTCTTCTGCATAATCGCGGAGATAGAGAGGCACCGCACGCCTTTCAGGATGTTGTTGTACACCTCGGATATGTTGGTCGTCATAATCACATATATCGCACCATCCATGTCATGGAGAAGGGACCATTTCTGTAATTCAGGAGCGTGCCGACGAATCCACTCGGAGAAACTTATGGCACCGTGGGGTTGCTCTCCCTCCGTAGTTCTCCTTTTTAGCTCTGTCCAGATGGATTCGAACTTCCGCCTCTGGTTTTGGAGACACAATTTCTTGAACATCTTCACAACTTTTTGGCTGCAGAACCATGCGAACAAGTTAGATGCAAGATGTCTCATGCACCATCCAGTTCCATGTCGTTCCACTAGTGAGGGGGTTCGGTCCCCTACTGCATGGTGTTCAGCGCGGCCATCAACCCAGCATTGCGATCTGTGATAACACAAACATTGGGTCGATCACCAACCACCGCTTGCTTCACGTTCACTAGGAACTAGAGCCAACTGGACGTGTTCTCGCTTTCCATAATGGCAAATGCCATTGGGAGAAGGTGGTCATTCGTGTCGGCCGTCACCGCGATGAAAATGGTTCCCTTGTAACTACCTGTGAGAAAAATGTCATCCATCATGAGCACAAGACGACAAAACTTGAAGCTCTCAATGGCCTAGGCGAAAGCCCAGAATAGCCGATCCAGTATGAAGCAGTTGGGCCCTCCATCAGCATATGGACGCTCAAGCTTGTTTATGTACATGCCAGTGTTTAACTCGGCTATCTGGTGAAACAATCTCAGCGCAACGTTGTACGTCTCTTCGTACGTCCCATACATGTACTCGATGACCTTGTGCTTGGCTCATCGGACCTTACTGTAGCTGACTGGATAGCCAACCACATTGGCAACTTCTAATATGAGCATCTTCAGGGAGACATATGTTGACTAGGTGGCTAATGATGCTTGCCACATATACGAAAGTCACGTTCCGATGATGGCGCAAGGGCTCACTGAGCACGCAAGTGTGGTCGATCATCGTCTTGATCGAGAAGGCCGAGTCAAAAATCTTGGCTCGTTTAGCGCTGACCTTTGCGGAGGAGCCTTCCACTACGCACTTCATAGCGTAATTGGCTGGGTTTGACCGGTGCACTCGGTACACACGGTTGATAGACAAAGCATGTCGTGCAATAGCTTGTTGCACATCTACCTTGCTAGAGAAGCACTGCCCAACTAGGAGGGTGTCAGCTTGAAACCCCCACTGGGACCCTTCTTCATACGGCAGTACGAGGGAACGTACCACAACATCATCATGCCTGGAGGACACATAGGGCACCTCCGATGACACAATTCGTCCGGGTGGACCAGCCGTCTGTTATCCGTCGTCCTCGCTATCAACAGAGCCTGGGTCAGTGTCCTCGTCGGACTCCAACCCAAGCGGCTGCTTCGGTAGATACTCGTGGCGGTCAATTCGAGTTGACCACCACTTGCCCGACCCCTCATTCCTCATGAAATCAGGGGCGACTGTATCCTCCGATACAACACATTGAGTGATATCATCTTGAAGCTCGCTTGTGGTTCCCCGGGTGTCGAGGGGCCAGGCTCATCAACGTTTCCGAACTCCCGGTGCGTGAAACTTAGGTACACCATCGGCCTCTCGTAAATGGCCATCTTAGGCTGGGAGGCAATTTGCATGTACTGCCTCCATGCTGTTGTGCCATTCACCTTTACGAGCTCCCACACGCTATTGGTGTAGGTGATTCCCTCGATGGCAAGTTTCATCGCCATTGCCTCGTGGCGAACTCTCTTCGGATGTAGCTTCGTAGCTCGTGACTATTCATAATGCCGAGTCTCTCGGTCTGGAGCACTTTGTATTGGTATGTTGATAGGTCCAACCCATTGGGTCCAGCATGTACAAGACCATCGACGTAGAACATTATTAAGTATTCCATGCCTGCAACTATCTGAAGCCACAACAACCAGATCCGCAGTAAGCGTTACAACAAACATAATGACATGCGTATAACTACATACAAATAGTTCATTAATTACTGACAATTTGACTACCAATCCAAAAAAATTACCAGTCTTTCCGTGAGCGATGAGCGACTAAGATGACCGATGACCAACTACAATATGTTCGTATTTATAGCTGAGCGCAAAACGAACCCGGTGCACTCAACCCGCAAATTAAGGACTCCTTGTCGATGCGCAGCACTTTCGGCGAGGGAGGATGGCATGGCAACACTAACAAATGTAGAGACAAGGGAGCAGACGAGGGTAGACGGTACAAACATAATGACATCAGTGCGGATGAGGCAGCGCGCGAGGCGGGACGACACGGCGGTGATATTTGTGCGAAGCACGCAGTTGAAAAAAAGATAGCAGCAATGAACCAACATATGTGCGAAGGATAAAAGTCACGCAGTTCAAAGGAGGACTGAATTAACATAAACGATAGCACCAACATGCTGATAATTATGATAAAATTATCATGAATAAACATGGTAAATTCGAATCATATAAAATTCCCAAAAAATTATGCAATAACTATTACTATATCGGAAGGCTTTACATAAAATTTTGTAATTTTTGGAGCTCGGTTGCTATATGTAAAATCTCATAAATTTATCAAAATTGTACGAATTTTTGAGCAACATTCGCAATGGATAAAATTACCCAAAAGTTATACTGCATGGTACGTTGTGTTAGAAGACTGTACATAAATTTTTGTAATTTTTAGAGCTCATTTGATATATTTAAAAATTCAAATAAATACTAAACAAAAAATTAGGACATGTAATTAGACCGGCTAATTACCTGCCGCCTCCTCCCTGGGCGGCAGGCAGGCCTACCGTCTAACCCCAGGCAACAGGCTGCCTGCCATCCAGTGAGGGGTGACAGGCGCCTGCGTGGCGGTGGCGGCGCCGCAGCGTCGCCTCATGTATTGCCGCCGCCCGCCCGCCGACAACAAAAACGATATTTCTGTCAATATATCTCGTATACTACTATTTTTATAAATATGATATGAAATAGTGTCATAACTACCTTTGATTCCAGAATGGCGTGCATATCTGTGTACTAGCTCCAAGACCTCCAAAACTTGCTGCAACCTTTTTCCAAGCAACCAAACAAAAATAAACCCAAGCCATAGTACCAGCAAATACAAACCAATGCACAATTGCACCACGAATGGTACCAACAAATTGATATTGATCGGTGATCACCGTGGTCATATATACAGATCCATCATCCATGCATGGTCCATTGCCCATCCATCATATGCATACATGTTATATTTTATGATCTAAATCTAGTTGAGTTTAACCATTGCAGGTCTTTTCAATCGCTTGAAAAGTTCGATCAGGTTTCGCTTTAAAGGATATATTCCGACCTGTATGACTGGTTGGTAATACGAACTAGTCGGTGATTATGATTGGGGTCATTTTCATATCCGTGATGGACTCTGTGTTGACTGTAGTCAGACGTGGCTACTCAAGGCGATTTCGATTACAACTCTTTATCATTATTTTCTGAGACTCTCGAATAGGGCTTGTTCTTGTCTTCGAGAAGATTATTGTTCCAGTTTTCGAGTATATCTCGGTTTCATTGCCGACTAGGGCTTTGTCCCTTTCTCGTCTAGAACTCTTATTCCCAAAATTATTTATATCTGCTATAAGCATCGTGATAGATAGCGCGCAAAACACAAGTTATCTACATATATAATACGTCAATAGCGTTATGTAACTCTTCCTCATATAGTGATTTAACCGATTATATATCTATGTTTTTTTCCGTAAGAGTTTTTCAAGTTAAATATTTGTTTCATGTTTTTTTATTATTCTTTATTGTTTCATATTTTGTCTTACATTATATAACAATACACGTATATATGAATATGAGGACTCGAGTCGAGGAACGACACGAGCGAAATGAACGAGCGAAACGAATATTAACCCACCATTCATGCACATGCACGTACAACCCCTACGGCTAAGAATGAGCGGTACAGCACGTACGCGCGCTCACAACTTGTTGCACTGCACGGGCGCGAAGGAGAGCGTGTTTTCGCCGACGTCGTACACGAGCTGGAAGTTCTGCTGCTGGAAGTTGCCGATGATGGACAGGCCCCGAGACCCCATCACCGTCAGGCACAGCGCGCCGGACCCGGAGTCCAGCACCATGTAGTTCTCCGCCGGCAGGTCCAGGTCCGCGCCGTCGAAGTGGAACACCAGCTTCGGCACCTCCACCTGGTCGACGCCCGCCGCCGGCGCCTGGAAGCACAGGTCCAGCCCGATCCCGGACCCATCCGCCGTCGGCAGCTTCATCTGCGCCGCGAACGCCTTCTTCAGGGCGCGGTACCCCTGCACCTCCAGGTACGTGATCGACGTGCCCGAGTCCACGATGACGCCCCCCGTGCCGTCGTCCTGGACGGCGAATGCCGACCTCGGCAGGGAGATGTGCGTCGAGCCGACGGTGAGCCCCTTGAGGGTCACGTAGTAGAAGGACGGCTGGCTCGGGTTCTTGATGAGCGGGGTGGTCTGCACCGACGCGGCGGCCGCGCTCTCCGAGATGTCGGCGAGGGAGCCGAGGAGGAGCGGGCTCTTCTGGGTGTCGTCGAGGGAGGTGAGGCAGTAGGAGAACTTCTCGAGGCCGAGCTGGGAGACCAGCGAGAGGGGCCCACGGCCGAGGCCGACGAGCCCCGCGCCCTGCGAGAACCCGTCGCCCTCGTTCGTGTCGCCGCAGCCGAAGGCGACGCCGGGGAGCTTCGTCTTGGCCAGCGTGAAGGTCTCGGTGGCCAGGACGCCCTGCGTCGACGAAGAGTCGCCGTAGGTGTACGTGTAGCCGCACTTGGACGCCGACGTGCACGTGGAAGTGGGTAGGTCGCTGCAGAAGGAGCTGGAGCACGGCACGGTGGCGTAGGTGGAGGACGATGACGGGTCGAACACCGGTGTCGGCTGCTTGAAGCAGTCGACGCACGGCTTGCACTGCGTCCACACGAGGTCGCTGCCGGTGTCGACGATGGCCGAGTAGGCCAGCGCCGGCGTGCCGATGGACACGTCCATCAAGAACTCGCCGTTCCCGGCGTGGACCGGCACCTGCAGGTCGGCGCCGGCCGCGCCGGCCTTGCTCGACGACATAGGCACGCCGGTGGTCCGCGCGACGAGCCTCGACATGCGGTGGTGGCTCCGCCGGGCCGCCCGCTGAAGCAGCTGCAGCTTCGAGTAGTTGCCGTGCGCGTCCACGTGCGTCAGGTGCACGCGCAGGCCCTTGAGGTGGCCCAGGTGGGACGTCGCGGCTAGGTCGCCGGTGGTGCAACTGGCGGCGATGACCATGGCCACCAATAGAAGCAATCGTAGTGCCTCCATTCTTTGCTTTGGAAAGGGCAAGAAGAGAGAGCTAACGCTTAATCCTTCTATTGAACAAAGGCTAGATTTATATTTGTGACCATATATAATCATGATTTGGTAGTTATAGTTAGGTTTGCTCTACGAACATATGCATAGTTAGGTTTGCTCTACGAACATATGCAAATGATTGTAATTTGAGCTTAGACAGGAGAGAGAAGTGGGGAGAGCTGAGAAGGTGGAGACTAGTGGCCAGCTGAAGCTACCGAGCCGTGTGGGAGACTGATATATTGGTACCTAATTTGAGGCGGCAACTTTATCTCTTTACTAGCTTCCCCTTGGCACTTGTTTGGTCTGTACTTTTTATATATTTTTGTCTCCACAGTGACATTCACCAAATTTTGGAAGAAGAAATTCTGCTCTGCTGAGAGTAGCAAGGTGCCCTTTTAGGTCCAAATGGTTAAGATTTAAAGATCACTGAGTTTCACTTCAGAACCTTCCTAGAAAGTTTTGCTTCTATATTCATGTTTAGATTCATATGGATTTTGTGTACGAGTAGTCTGGTATTATTTGATTTCTGAAACAAAATGTACAAGGGAGCTAGGTAACCAACATATAGATGATGCCTGAGTAGGTGAGCAACCGGCCAGCCCATTTGGAATTAGATTAATTGGCCCCTGTCCATGTTCTTCCAACAGCAGCAGTGGCCTAGGTGAGCTTGTTTCCCTTGCAAGTAATTCTGATAAGGATCTCTCTCGTTTGTGTGTAATTAGGTACACCTAGTTGATCAATGATCATACAGTTTCCTCACTAATCCCTTCAACTGTATATGTACCTACAAGGCTACAATACTTGATCCCCTGGGTCTCTAGCTAGCCTTGTGGTTGCAGAGGTACTGCTGCTCCAGTTAATACGGTCATGCATACGCACCATTCCTAACAAACATTACAAATCTATGCTCTTTCTTAAGTTTCGTAAATAAGCTATTATGCTTAAAACGGTGTTTAAGCGTGACTTTTGACTATGGTAATACTGTAGCAACTGTTACTTTTTCTAAATTATTTAATTAAAAAAGAAAAAAACCATTATATCACCGTGGACAATGTAAAGGAATAAAAAGAAAAAAACTGAAAAACTAAATAAACAAATAAAAGGGTAAAATTAGAAAATTGATGTGTTCCAAGTGGTTTCTGAAAGCTAGCTAGAAGCTTTGACGAAGGGTCCAATCGTTGTTGGGTGAGCAATCCGATCTGCTACTCTTTGAGGGTCGTCAATGGGTGTAGGTGAGAAAGCTACATTTTACCAACAAAGTACATCATCCTGACCATTTTCGTGATGAATGGCCCAAAGCATCTGTTTAGTAGATCACTGCCGTCCATTTTGTAGATCACTGCCGTCCATTCTGCTAGGTCCAGCCATTGTGGGCAGCTGCCCGGCATATGATGTAAGATTCCAAGTCATCATACAATCTTATGACATACTACTGGATAACAATAATTGCTATTGAGAAGACAATGATTTCTGGGGTGCCTCAAAGCAATGTGTACGAGCTCTCATTACAGGTTGGATGGCCCCGACCTGAAAGGACGACTTAAAATTAGATTTAGCATTGTTACATATTATATTTATAAAATTAATCGTATATGTACCGTATTTATAAAAATAACACCTCTATCATTCGAAGGGTGGCCGCAGCGTCGGCAAGGCAACACGCGGCAAGGCGTGGCGGCGCCTGCCGCCCTTGACGACGGCGATGCGACCACTGCCCGATGGAGGGATGGCATGCAAGCATGCTGTCTCATGAGGGGGCGATAGGTGATTAAGCCGGCTTAATTATCTGCCTAATTTTTTTGTGTTTAATGTTTATTTTAATTTTTAAATATATCAAATGAGCTTAAATAATTACAAAAATTTATGTAAAGCCTCCCGACACAACGTACCTCGCAGTGTAATTTTTGGGTAATTTTGGCTATTGCGAATTTTACTCAAAAATTCATAAAATTTTGAATATAGCAAACAAGCTTCAAAAATTACGAAATTCTACATGAAGCCTCCCAACACAATTATAGTTATTGTATATTTTTTTGTGAATTTTATATGCTCCAAGTTTATCATGTTTATTCGGATGAACTTAATCATGAATTAAATTCACGATTAAATTCATCGGCCATAAATTCATGATTAAATTAATCTGAATAAATGTGACAAATTCGGATCACATAACCTTCTGAAAAACTTATACAATAACTATGATTGTGTAGAAAGATTTCACATAAAATTTCGTAATTTTTGGAGCGTGTTTGCTATATATACAAACTCATACGAATATCAAAATTGTATAAATTTTTTAGCAATATTAACAATGAATAAAATTACTCAAAAAATACACTGTTAAGAACGTTGTGTCAGGAGACTGTACATAAATTTTCATAATTTTAAGTACATTTGATATATTTGAAAATTCAAACAATCACTAAAAGTAAACAAAATTAAGGAAAGTAATTAAACCGGCTAATTAGCCAATTTAATCACCGACCGTCCCCTCACCTCACCAGGCGGTAGGCTTGCCTGCCGTCTGCTGACGGGGCAGCAGTCGTCTGCCGCCGGCGACCTCACCGCGTGTTGCATCGCCGGTGCTGTATACGGCTAGTTTTGTAAATACAGTTCGTAACAGTGCCAAATCTGTCTTTGTCTTGCTAGGTTGTCGAAACAGAAAAACGTCTTGACGCTAAGACTCTGTTGGTATTGATTTCTTCTTTTTACTTCTAATAAAAAGTCAATACAAACATTTCTAATAAAAAAGTTAATACAAACATCCGGCTTTTCGAAACGATTTCTCCACTTATCACGCCATTATCTCGCTCTGGAGATAAGACAGAAGATCATATGTGCATCACGCAATCTACTCTTTCACTCCCATCACACGTACACATCTCTTAATTTTTTTATCGCTTGTCCCCTCCTAAAAACCATTTCTTTTAGCTATTATTATTTATTTTCAACTAAAAGATATAAACCATAGTAAAAAAACTATCAACAAAAATCAATACAAACGCCCCCTAAACCATTGCGAGAGATCAAGCTTTTGTTTCATTACATTTGTTATACTCCTACGTGGAGCACTGGAACACGAACATAAGAGGCTCTAAAAATAGAACATGAACATATCTAGAGTTTAACAAGGGTACCAATCACTACGGTCTGAAATCTTCTAATGTAACATTCCGCTTTGGCTTTTAGAATGTTCAGGACGAAATCATCAATAGCAAGTCAAGCCAAATTTACCTAGGGGGTCCATCGCCAATTTTATTTAAGACGAATTTATATCACATTTGACATTCACAGTTCACAACATGATAGCTAAATGCCAAATCTGGATGTGATGTTACTGGACAAAATCCTGGGCATAACTTCCCGATCACGCTTAACAGAACCGATGGGATGGGCAACTGAGCACCACAATTAAAAAGAAAAGAAAAACAAGAAAAAGGAGAACATACGACAGTCAAGTCATGCGAAATTTGAGATCAAGATAATCCTATGCACTTTTTCATGTTAAGACCCACTGTTCTTTCTTTTCTGAAACAAGGATAAGCCATGCGAAGTAAAAAAGAAGACAACCTATTCTTTCAGAGCAACGCACACCTATGCGCCTCCAACACCAGACAAACTTTCGTTTGGTATTCCTTCTGGGAAAATAAGGAAGAAAACCCTAAAACCTCTTTTCAGCGGGGAAAAATGTCAGTTCTACTCATGAAGACTCCCCACAATGCTGAAGCATTAACGGAAAAAATCTCGATTTGTTAAGCTAGACAGTCATCCCAGACAGCTGAGGTAGGTACTGAAACTCATAATGATACAGCTTCACGTCCACATGTTCTCAGCGCGGTGACAACACCAGTAATGTTGCTTGATGAATTCTCATTAGCCCTTGCATTCCTCAAGCTTCTGCTGCAGCCTCACATTGTGCCTTAACTACAAAATAGGGGGATTTATGTCACAACAAAATGGTGGGCAAACATGGAAAAATTCTACCACACTGCATTTCTGACGTAGATTGCCAGAACACTTCAATGATGTGCACTGCCACGTATGATGATATCAATATGGTGTAAGAGTAAATTTCACCACAGGTCGAGTAAATTTCACCACAGGTCCCGAAACTTCATTAGGGTCCCCCCATTCTTACAATTCTATCAACAGTCCCTGCACTCATTTCACTTCAATTGATACCCTTTTCTTAAATCACGTAGAACATTTGGTGATCTAGCGTGCCTTGTCAGCAGTACAATGATGATGGCACCCAATTCATCTTACATGGCAAGCCACATCATCAATACATTTTGCTGACATGGCAAGACACATCATCAAACCAGTTGGACAGAACAAATTGAAGCTGAAATGGAAGTTCTGGGACCTGTTTTTGACAAAACTGAACGAATGGGGCCCAGCTAAAGTTACGAGTGACTAATGGAGACAAGAGAAAATTATTAAATAATTTAAACCCCTAAACATGTAAATTGTGTGTGGAAAGCCAAATAATTTTGATTCACTGGAATAAGAAAGATAACAAAAACTTACACAATCGGCAATCTCTTCCTGTTTCAGAGGTGGAACTATTTCGTCCTCTTTCCAACCAAGTGATATCAGGAAAGCCATTTCTTCTGGACTAGGTTTTTCTTGAGCAGGATAGGTTTCCTCTTCCCCTCCTCCAATGGGCTCAAGCGACATATTGGCCTCATCGTCGTCAGAGTTGGAACTTGTGGAACCATCATTTATATCTGTGGGTATGATGGAAAGACTGGCTTCAGCCTTGCCTAGCTGGGGCTTCATAGATACTACATCTTCTGTATCAGCAAGTTCTGACGAGGAGTTGGCGTCCCTGTTGTCAGCTAGAATCCCCCGAGACCCCTCATCTGAAACATCATGAGGTTCTGAACATCGATTGATTTCCTCATTGTCAGAGAGGTGTTGCTGAGATCCCTCACGAGAATTTGCTTCCTCACAGGAACTACTCCCATTTTCGATACATTTGATTCCAGAATTAAACAAGGGCAAATCAAGACAAGAGTTCTGCTGCTCATCAATCAAGCTAGATGAAGACTCACTAGCAGTGCCTGAACCATTTAAAGACTTGCTCCGCAGTAAATCAAAGAATTTGTGCTTGTCTTTTGCACTTGCTTTCCTCTCACCAAATGAACCTTGTCGTAGATGCAAAGGGAGACCATTAGTGACACCCTTAAGCTTTTGGTTGGTAATAGGCTTTTTCAGTGGTTCCACTGAGGAAGATCCACCTAGAACAGGGCTCACAGGATTGCTAGTACAGTCTTTGGCAGTATTTGCAATACCATTCTGCTCGCGGCTCAGGACTTGAAGGTTTCCTGGTTGAGATGGCTTGACAAGCTCAGTTTTGACTGGAGTACGAACAGAGCTGCCAGAAGGCTGTACTGAAAGTTGTGGTGCAACCTTGATGGGACCATTAGGATCTCCAGCTCTTGCACCTTTGATTTTTAACTTATCCGAAGAACTTGATACCTGTAAAGTTTCCGAATGAATTAGCACAAACCAAAATGTCACCAATTCAGCACCAGAGAACATCACTCCATAAATAAGTGAAACAAAAATAAAGAACATTCACTAAGTTCAAAAAGAACTGCATCTGGGTGAGGAGAGAGGGAATATATTTTGAAGTAAAAAACACAGGAGCCGAATATATTCTGGGTGACTTATGAACCACATTCCTCGTAAATTAGTTCTGGTATGAACTGCAAGTTAAAAAACAGATGTAGGAACCAGGAAGATATTCAGGATTTTTTATTTTCAAAACAGAAAAATGCAAACGTTCCAATCCCCAACATGTACGTTCAGACTACCAACCAGCCAGTTAGGCAGTACTCAGAAAAATGTTATGCATTGCATTCGCATAAATGATTTTAATATATAGACAGCACAGCCACTAGCAATGCTCAGATAATTGCCAACATCTGGTCCGTGGATACTTGCAGTATGCATAAAACATCGCGCAGTTGAACGAACCTATGGCCCAATTTACTATTTTGAATATGATCACTAATAGCATAAAACATATAATAGGATCAAATAATTTAAAGTTTGCTTACTCAAGCAGATATTCTTGTTGTACAAACAAGAATGATGTGCCTGATCCACTAATTGCAATTGAATTCAAATAAAGTATTATTCACAGGATAAATAAAGTGTTTAAAGATAAGATGCTTAAGGATAAGAATTCTTTGTTTGTAGCTGTACTATCTGGTTGCACAAGACTACAAGAAATTTTAATAAATTATATTTGTAACATTTTTGTTGTCTTTCAAAGGACAAACTACTTACCAAACAAGATTGGAGAGAGATTCTAAAATCTAAACGCATCCATGATAATCATACAAGACACAAGCAACAACAGCAAAAGTATTAATCTCGCAACAAAGGCAATATATAAGGTACTTACAAAAAATTTGTTTGATGAAGGTGTTAGAGGTCTTAGAATGCACTGCCTCATAGTTCTTTCTTCAATCTTCTGAGCATCAATCAATACCTGGGTAAGAAAAGAGAATGCACACAAAGCACAAATTAAATCAAGTGAATGGAATCATTATGTCAAAGAGGAAAACACAAAAACCATATTCATTACACTACCTGGGGTGCGGTGGAAGTTTTTAATGGTGCTTGCATTACTGTTTCAGCCATGCTTAATGCAGTCCCGCAGCTTGACACTTCCAGCTGCTTGCTAGAACCACCAAGTGATAAAGAAGAGGCAACAGCGTTATTGCTTGGCTCACTAAGTATAGGTACTTCTGCTAGCACCGAATTCCAGCCATCAGACACACTAACCAATGGTATGCTCTGAATTGGGGTGCTAATTCCAGGGGATGGAACTCTACCTATGTCTTGCTTTCCATTCTTGTCCTCACAACCAAGATGTGGGAATTCTCGCTCAAAGGAGATGCCACCAGCATCCTTTCTAGATAGACTACCATTGTTTAAACTTATTCCTACAGCCCGATTCCATGTGTCCACCTTCGAACGAGTATGATTAAGCCTATCCCTTTCAGATCTGCATGAGCTAAATGGCTTGAAGTCATCGCGCAAGGGGTCATCTGGCGGAGCCAATCTACTCTCCCAATCACAGATATCAGATACCTTTTCACACCCCCTGTCCCTGTTGCTCCTTCCAAAACTGGCATAGCCTCTTGACTTCCCTGTACCATCCCGGTCATGCCGTCTAGACCCACTTGAGCCTGAACCCCTGCGGGATGAGGACTGTTGGGAGCTCCGTTCACAGTCACGGCCTGATGATCGGTTTCTTGATGAAGCAGTCCTGCCTTGATCATCTAAAGAATTCAAGCAACAGCTTCTTAGCACAAAATACAATATGTTTGCAAGCTGGAAAGTAATGTCGCTAACAGTCAATTCAAGCATATGGATATAAATGCTCAGATAAACCATGCAACAATGACACCAAACCAACCGAAAAAGGCATAAAACAACAATACTTGGTAATTAATAATGGCACACCTGGAGAATACATAAGATCCTTCGGAAGTGCAAGGACAACAAATTTCACAAGCATTAAAGCAATAGTACTGAATAATCAGTAGCAGCTACATATAGTATCATGCACGTACGATGGTTGCCCAACAATACCCAAGTTGCAAGAAGCAATAAAAAGTGATTTTACTGAACACATCAGCACAAAAGAAAAGTTCAAATATTGTTTCCAACAAGCTATTGCAACTGAAAGGGCATGCACTCCCGTGCCCATACGCTGCTGAGTCATCGACTTGCGCCGATGAACCTTGGATCCTATGTGTCCTTGATGCAGGACAAATCCAGTGCACACGGTTTCCTTCCAGCGTCTCTCCTCCAAGCGGGGTTCCAAGATTCAGCTTCACTATGTCCATCCAAGCCGAAGTACGTAATGTGAAATGATGGCTTGGTCATGAATTCTTGGTTTTAGCATTTGAATAATTGCGTGCGATAAGATTGTGGATACATGACCTGGTGGTGAATAAGTTTAGTTACCATGTATTGAGTATTGACTTTTAATCATTTTTCTTTGCTCACCATTTGCTTAATTTATCTATGTTCGCCTGCCAGTCAAAACTTAGCATTATGGTTAGAACGCCCAGGTCTCATTTTCCTCTACATTACGTACCCTTGCTTCTAGCCTTCTACAGCTCTACCCCTACCCGTACATTGGACAATTACCCTATTTGATGACTGAGCAAGCTACATGGACATGCATGTTCCTCTCTGTATCAAGGCCCGGGGGTGTTGCTAAATATGTTTCGCCTATCCCCTTTTTAACCTGCTGGTATCACTTAGTGTCTATATTTGATATAGAAAGGGGCATTACTGACTCCAGAGGTTTGTACTTAACGCTCTAGAGATACGTGATTTGTGTTGGTGGCAGTTGACTTTCAAGCGTGTTTGAGTTGTTTTTATCGATATGTGATTTATGTTGGTGGCGGTTCACTTTCAAGCGTGTTCGAGTTATTTTTATCATCTCTTTTAAAATGATAACATTTCCCAATTTTATGACAGATGAATTCACACTATTAACTATTCCCCTCCACCAGACCCATAAGAAAATAAGAACATGCATGACAACTTGACGAGTCTTTACATTCATAAAAGTCATTTTTTTCACATGCAGTTTTAGCACGAAACTAATTAACCTTTTTAATCAGCAGAATTCAACTGTTTAAAGTACATTACAAGGCATATAACAAGGACCTGCAGCAACGAGAGGTATGAGAATTAGTCCCACTATATGAATTATGCATCTTGCCTAATAGGAGGTTCTCTCTAATCCTGCCAAAGCAGAGAAATCATGTGGCGCCATAGACTGCCAAAGCATTACAGCAACAGGGCTAACCGACAACAACAAATAAATGATCCATACAACTCATACTTCGCTATACAAGAATCTATAACTCAACACTTAGTGCAGTTAAATTGCTATACAATCTGAAAAACATTGGTTTAACAAGCGCCAACGCCAACGCTAGGTTGATATTTAAAGCAATGTATTACTAACAGGATTCCTCGACAGTTACCACTTACCACAATTGCTCTAAATTTATACACAGCGCATCGCAGCTGCTCTAGGTTTCATGCGACATATTAAATAAAGCATTTCACAGTACAAGCACTGCCCTTAATCACAAGCGAAGAAATAGTGGCGCATATGAAGAATGATTGTTCTTATAAGGGCAGCAGTGAACATGAAAGCAGCAAATTCCTCACCAGAACTGCGCTAACTTCGATCATGCCTAAATGAAAAACCACTATTCAGCATAAATAACTCCAAGCTCTGATGAGATAACAGCGCTGAAACACTGTCCAATGCCACTAGAAACAAATGCAGTGTGACTTCTCACCACAAGAACAATCAATCCCACATTCATCCTATCAACAGCGCTAGGCTGCTAACCATTACATGCCATGAAACAGAAAGCTTACAAGGAATGCAAGCTAACCTGCACGGGGCGAAGTTCCAGGTCGGAGGCTCGTAGCAGCGACTGTGCCGGCCCCCCGCACCAACCATTCCGGCTTCAATGAGGGCTCACCTCGATCCATGCCGGGTGGCGTCCCTCACCATCTATACAAGCTGCTGCGGCGGCAGCAGCGTCCACCGATCCAGTCCGGCACAACAATGCAACACCCCCACTCCTTCCCACTCCTCGTCACGAGTCACTCACGGCGGTGCCGGCGCACGACAGTTCAACGGCGCATCCACACCCACCCCCTCTAGGGGGCAGCCGGCCGAGGCCACAAAACCCTAGTCTCCCAGCCAAGCCCTCAAACCCTAACTTCCTCACAGCACAACCTCTCACACACGCACAAACAAACAAACAAAAAAAAGGACTTGGGGGAAAAAATTCGCTCCCCTCCTCTCCTCTCGAATCGCTATCCGTATCACGCCGTCGCGACGCGATTGATCAAACAGGAAGCTGCCCGCTCGGGATTGAGCGCCTCGGCGGGCCGGGCGACGACCACTCTGCGGCGCCCGAATTTCTCGGCGGGTCTCGCGGGGAAATCTGCGAGGGCGGCGGCGATGGGAGAGAGGATTGGGAAATTTCGTGGGGATTTACGGGATTCGGGACGGGTTCGGGGAGGGATTGGGAGCGCCGATTTCTGGAGGGGATTTACTCTTGTTTTTTGTGGGGATTTTTGTGCCTCTGGTGGGTTTGTGAATGAATTCCGTGGGAGAGAGAGAGAGCCTGCGCTTGTGCGGTGTAGTACTGGTTCGTCTTGGCGGAGGGAGAGAAACCCTATGCACACCGTGATGACTTTCCACCCTCCCCTCACTCTACCCTTTCTCCCTCTTCGAGTTGGATGACGGGTGATTTCCTATCTGGCTCTTCTTTTTTTCCGCATGGATATATCTACGGTGATGCTCATTTACACTTTTAAGTTTAGATTTAGTGTTTATTTTATACTATAGCAGTTTTTTTAATATTGTATATGTTGTTAGTTTTTCGGTGTAATTCAATTTTAAAAATAAAAAAATAATATCATCAGAGACACTATAAAGGAATAAAGAAAAAGAGCAAAAAAATATTAAAAAAGATAAAATTAAGAAGCTAGAAGCTCTAATAAGCAAAATGTTTTTCCCATGTGGATATATATTCCTCGATTGCAAAATGACTCAACATTTTAATAAAATATCATTTCTTGATAAAGATGGGCTAAATTTGTCTTTGGTAATATCTTGCTGTATATTTTTAGTAATTTTGTATGGTTTTTGCATCACCGTGTTGTTAGTCCAAAACCTTAGATGGATTTCCAAAAAATTCATGAGTGCGTAATGTCTATGTGATTTTTCAAAGTATTTTTGGAAAGTATTTTTTTAAAAAAAAATGCATGAGAAGCTACTAAATTTGAAGATTTTGTGCTCTTATATCGTTTTGCGTATGTTTTTTTAGATGTACTGTTCTATGTGGTTAGTTAAGACTTAAGAGTAAACCTTAATAAGCTTTCAAAAATACAAATCTATCAATGTTTAGCAAGCAGGTGTGACATACCGGCCCAATATAGGCACAACCATTTTTGTACCAGATGCCTTTGTTTATTTTCATTTATCAATGTTTAGATCCCAGGCTTCCCAGCTGAAGCAAACCAGCTGGAAATAATAGCAATTTTCACAAACAAAAAAAAGCTGGAAATGATAGCAAGTGGCTCCACCTCTCACCTAGCATCGCTCAAAGCACCAGGTGTCCAGTGATTTAGCTTATAGAGAGGTTTCGTAACCGGGAGCGGTAAGAAATATCAAACTTTACAACTATTCGTTACAAGGTTATCATTTCATTACGTGGTATAATTATTTACAAATTAGACAATCGTGGTATATTATTATAATGTTCTAAAAGACGGACTAAACAGTTATTTATGCTCGACGCCACCCTGCCATTACAATTTGGGTGTAATCGGCAAGCTAGGCGACCAAAGGTGGCAACTAGTCGGGCTAGGAAGAGCGAGGCGGCAGGCTAGACGGTATGGAGACGGCTAGGTGAGGAAGAGAAGAGAAAGATGGGAGAAGCAGAAGACAAAGAAGAGAAGAGAAGCACGTGTGAATGACAGTGATGACGACGACAACGCAACATTTTTTGTTCTAATGCACTTGGCTGTTGGGCCAATCAACCGGGCTAGATGGTGCTCTAAAGAAGGGTTATTAGGTTTTCACTTTCCTCCTCGGAGAGCCGTCACACATTTTTTCCATAGATTTTATTCAATTGTGATGGTGATGGAGAAGTAAGGACTATCGTCACCCACGACCAACCTCACCATTTTCACCCTAGAGAGGGAGTCCTTGCCAATAGTGCGCCTATGCCACTGAACCTAAAAATCCACCTCCTAGTTAGTCTCCCATCCCCTTCCTCCATTTTGCTACTATATTATAGATCTTGATCATATGTATTCTCTTTGTTTTGTTGCTCTATTCTTCTCTCCCTTCCTCTCCTTCCTTTGGCCTATTTGCTAGGCAGTCGCCTAGGCGCTTTGCATCATCCTTCCGTCCTCCTAGCTCATAGTGTATTCTGAAACAATATACTATTGTAAGTGACGTACATTGGTATGGTGTATGTAATCATAGCGTTTTACTTATTTCCTGTTACTACCACGACTTCATTTAATTAATACCTTTATGAATTATCTTTATCATACCTTTTTTTACTTTACTGCTTGATCTTGCTAGGTGTGTTTACCATATCCACTGCTTGCGGTGATTTGCACAGTGAAAACGTGGTGGTTTTGATGTCAGGCTAATGATAAAGGCTCTATGAGTGTGAAGCCAAAAGAGGCTTCAACCCTAGGTATCTCACTTATTTTATTTACTTTGCTTTCTACTATGATAAACCATTATAGTTGGTTTTATATTAGCTTTTAACATGCCCATGCGGTGTATGTCACCACTAAACCTTGTTCTAGAGAGTGTCACATGGTTATACCGATTTAATTGGGATGGTTAGAAGCGTAGAATAGAGCTTACGTGCAAAGTGCAACAAAAGAGAAGAACAACAATAGCTACAAAGTTCAAGCAAAGACGAACATACAAATACAATATATTTCCTATTCCACGGGCACTTATGGTCTTGAAACCGCTAGTAGTTTATTGTTTTTGCAGCTTGGATAGCAGTGATAGCAACCCTAAGGGTTCATCATGCTCTTGACCTTATATTCGCACACAACCAATGGTGCAACGATGGTTGATGGTTGGTGAAAAGGTCGCAACAACATCACCGGTTATGGGTTTGCCAGCAAGTAGTGGGCAAACCTAGTGGGCAACTACCAATGCCTACACGAGTCGAATTAGATTTTGGACAGTAGCAGGGGTGAAGCCAAGGGGTAAGCTTAGTAAGGCTTAAGCCTACTCTCCCCTGGTGGGCAACCCCCACCCCAACCCTACTGCCCGGTGCCACAGCAGGCTAGCAGGGAGACCGGCGCTAAGCTGCAAAGAAAAGCAAAAATGAAAAACGTCTGCTCAAGAGTGGTTAGCCCACTACACTTAAGAGGCCTAACAAATCCATCTTACCAGCCCACCAATACAGCAAGTACAACTCACAAACCCTACCAAATTAGCAATCGAAACGATTTCTAGAGAGAGGGCTAACCGCTGATGGCGCACATTGCAAGGGCGGGGGCGACCTGGCGTCGGGCAAGCTGTGAGCAGAAGAGGGGACCGGGTCGCCGGGGGAGCCGGATCTAGCGGCAAGCACTAGGCCGCTGGCTAAGGGGAGGCAGATCTGGGGGCGGGGGCGCCGAGGGCGACCAAGGGGAGCCGGACTGGCCGACCGGGGACGGGGGCTACGGCTTGCGGGAGGAAATTGACCAGGTGGCGAGGGGAAACTGGAGCTGGGGTGGCGGGGGGCCGAGCCGCCATCGACGCGTGTGGGCGGTGCCACTGGCAGGAGCAACCACGGTGCAAGCCGCCAATCGCCAGTCGTCGTCGGCACTAAGACGAGAGAGTGGAGAGAGAATGAAGTCTGAGAGGGGGGCACGCAGCACTACACGCTTCAAGTCGGCTTTAGCATTCAACGATTAGTCGGTTCTAACTTCAAGTCTTCAATAGTTCAACTGATAAACATGAGTTCTTTACTTCTTTACTTTCTACCCGATTTAGTATTTTTAGAGTTTAGTCTTTTAGTGTATATTAGTATATAGCTAGTGACTTTTAGTGTATATTAGTATATAGCTAGTTTAGTCCTCATAATTTATTCATAGATTTATAGCTTTGTATTGGCAAAAAATAATAATTTATTTATATATTTTGCTATAATGGAGAAACAGGCTTTGTGTAACTATTTCGTAAGCAATTCAAGTAGTTCCTATCCAACTAATGGGAGTACAACTCAACCAAAGAAGTTTCGACTAGAATTTAATCCAAATGAAATTATTGCCGATCCGACGCTTTGCATACCAATTGAAGATTATGCTAACAAAATTAGAAATCAAGTGAGAATGACATATTTATTGAATGGTCCTACTCGAGTAATTAGACACTCATTTCCACATATTTTGGATGGCAAAGAGTGTGGTCTTTTCAAAAATCATGATAATAAAATCATAAACCGCTTCCAAGGTATGAAGTCGCATAGAATGCATTTGCTTCGTGATTCAAATTTGTCTCGTGATTCGAATTAGTTTATTTGTGATATGTTTCATATGATCTAAATTTTCATTGTCATTCATAATTTTCTATTATATCACAAATTTTTATATGTTTCATACACATGTAACTTATCACTACTCTACGCTTTCTATTGTCGAAGTATCTACTTTGTATTTCTCTGATTTTCGTTGTTTGTCTTCAACTATATAATTTTTATATGAATTTGAAATTCTATAAAAGTATAAGACTATATTTTTGTCAACTTAGTTTAGTCCTGATTCAATCCACCCTTAATTTTATTTGTGGCTTCACAACTCAGCAGTAGCAAGCAAGAAAAAGAGAAGCGCGAGGGCAGCAGAAGCACACAGACACAGGGGCGGTAGTGGTGTTGAGGGAGCCGTCGGAGAGGGGGAACAAAAACGAGGGAGTGAGAGGCGACGTACGTTTGTTGGTCTCGTTATCGCATGGTAAATTGAAGAGAAAATTAGCTCAATACCATTATAAAGATGTGCAAATTCAAACATATAATTGCATGTAAAGCTAACAAGTGAAACTTAGGACCACATGCTAATGACATAAATAATTTTTTTTCAATTCAAATGATCTTTTCGCCTTAATTCCAAAACGAGTTACTCCCTCCGGTCACAAAAGACCAAAACAAGTTGCTTCCTTCGGTCGCAAAAGATTGATATTTTAGATATTAATACGATCCTCAAAACATAACTTTATCCACTAATTTCAATAATAATTGGATGGAGTATTCACAACATACATAAAGGATTAAAAGTTTAGAACCCCACTACATGGAAAAAGACATTTTTTACGATGACATAATAAAAAACGAAGCTGGTCGACTGGGGCTTACGGGCACTCCGTTGTAGTCCTCCAGGGCCTTGGCCCAAAGGAAGGCCTACGGGGGCAATGCCTCAACAGGTGTTCCAGTGGCCTTTGGCTTTCGTCGCCTTATTATATTTAAGACGAATTTTTGCTTCACATTCCCAATCAACAAGATTTGCTAAGGGCCAAATCCGTATGTGCTGGCTTACACGAGAATGTACTGCGTATGTATTCCCGGTCACGTTTTACCAGAACAGACGGGAAGCGTCAAAATTAAAGAAGTAACAGATTAACAATAAGAAAAGCCAAGGAAACCCAGCAAAAACGCAAAACATGATGTCAAGATAATCCTATGCTCCTTTTCATGTTAAGACCCAGCATTCTTTTCCTTTTTTTTTCTGAAACAAGGATAAGCCATGAGAAGTAAAAAGAAGACAACCTATTCTTTCAGAGCACCGCACACCTATGTGCCTCCAACACCAGACAGACTTTCGTTTGGTATTCCTTCTGCGAAAATAAGGAAGAAAACTCTATAACCTCTCTTTCAGCAGGGAGAAATGTCACTCATGAACCCTCCCCATAATGCTGAAGCATTAACGAAAAAAATATCGGCTTGTTAAGCTAGACAATCATCTCCTGACGGCTTCACATCCACATGTTCTCTGCGACACCAGTAACGTTGCTGGATGCAGTGATTAGCCCCTACATTCCTGAAGCTTCTGCTGCAGCCTCTCATTGCGCCTTAACTACAAAATAATGGGACATGTCACAACAAAATGGTGGGCAAACATGGTAAAATGTTACCAGTGTGCATTCCAGAAGTGGTTTGCCAGAAAACTTTAATGATGTGCAAAGCTACATATGATGATATCAATATGGCGTAAGAGTAAATTTCACCACAGGACCTGAAACTTCACTGAGTTCTCAATTCTTACAATTTTATCAACAGTCCCATTTCGGACTCAATTGAGTCCCTTTTGTTAAATGCTACAAAACATTTGGTGATGTAGCATGCATCGTCAGCAGTACAATGATGAAGGCACCCAATACTTAGATGGCAGCAAGCCACATCATCAATCCATTTTGCTGATATGGCAAGCAACATCATTAAATAGGGCATGGAAAAGAACAAACTGAAGCTGAAATGAAAGTGACATTTTATGACAAAACTGAAAGAATAGGACCAAGTTTTAAGTTATGAGTAATGAATGGAGACTAGTGAAATTTAAACCCCTAGACATTTAAATTGTGCAAGGAAAAAAATTCATTGACTAGAATAAGAAACATAACAAAAAGTCAAAAACTTACACAATCGGCAATCTCTTCCTGTTGCAGAGGTGGAACTACTTCGTGCTCATTCCATCCAAGAGATAACAGGAAAGCCATTTCTTCTGGACTAGGTTTTTCTTGAGCGGGATAGGGTTCCTCTTCCCCTGCTCCAATGGGATCAAGCAACAAATTGGCTTTGTCGTCACCAGAGTTGGACCTTGTGGAACAATCATTTATATCTGCAGGTATGGTGTCTTCAGCGTTGTCTGTCTGGGGCTCCATAGATACTACATCTTCTGTGTCAGTAAGATCTGACGAAGAGTTAGCATCACTGTTGTCAGGTAGAATCCCTTGTGACCCCTCATCAAAAACATCAGGAGGTTCCAAAGGTGGCTTCATTTCCTCATTGTCAGAGAGGTGTTGCTGAGATCCCCCACAAGAATTTGCTTCCTCACAGGAACTACTCCCATTTTCGATACACTTGATTCCAGAATTAAACAAGGACAAATCAAGACAAGAGTTCTGCTGCTCATCAATCAAGCTAGATGAAGACTCAATAGAAGTGCCTGAACCATTTAAAGACTTGCTCCGCAGCAACTCAAAGAATTTATGCTTGTCTTTTGCACTTGTTTTTCTCTCACCAAATGAACCTTGTAGTAGATGCAAAGGGAGACCATTAGTGACACCGTTAAGCTTTTGGTTGACAATAGGCTTTTTCAGTGGTTCCACTGACGAAGATCGACCTAGAACAGGGCTCACAGGATTGCTATTGCAGTCTTTGGTGGTACTTGTAATACCATTCTGCTCACGGCTCAGGACTTGAAAGCTTCCTGATTGAGATGGCTTTATAAGTTCAGTTTTGACTTGAGTACGAACAGAGCTGCTAGAAGGCTGTATTAACAGTTGTGGTGCAACCTTGATAGGACCATTAGACTCTCCAGCTCTTGCACATTTGGCTTTTAACTTATCTGAAGAACTTGATACCTGTATAGTGTTATGAATGAATTAGTGCAAACCAAAATGTCACTAATTCAGCATAAGAGAACATCATTCCATACAATGTTCAAAAAGATCTGCATATGGGTAAGGAGAGGGAATATATTTTGAAGTAAAATTGAAGGAGCCCACAAAAAGCAGACAGGTATGAGCAAACTACATGGTATTTTATCAATTGCATGCCTAATGATCCCATGCTGATCAAGTATAATATATCTTTACTATTACAAAAGTGTGAGTTGGTGGTTGTCCATTCTTCTTCTAGTCTCTTCTCAGCCATCCGATTTAATCTAGACCATTCGTCTCTCTCCTCCTCTCTCTCAGGATACAACCACCCACCCCCTCCACTTTTCCATCTCCTCGCGTATTCTGGCCACCCTTCTCTCTCTGTCGCTTGCTCTCCAATACGTGATGTGTGAAGTTGGCCAGATAGTAAGTTCCGTCTCATTATTTTTATGATTCCGTTGCAACGCACAGGTCTCCAACTAGTAATATATAAAAAACCAGTTTACGGCTGGCATGCTGTAAATTGTGATGTTCCTTTAAACCAATATCTTAGTTTGTTTCATAAGACTTGAATGAATAAAATTATTGCAATGTTAGACTAGGCAAAAACTTTAGTCATAATACGTAGCTACAAGAGCAGCAGCAGCAGCAGGAAATACATGGTAGTGTCTGAAAACAGTATTACTATCATAGAAAGTACAACACCATTTCTATAATCAAGAGTACTACCTACGACTGCTAGCTTTGTTTCTTGTATTTGTTGCCGCACGAATTAAGCTGAGGAATTTCTCCGACTTCTATGTTTTTTTTTCAGATATTCACTGATTGGTTCAGTCTTACAATACTATGGCCAAAAAGTTCAAAAAGAAATTGATAACTTGTTTTGCCAATTTCTTTTAGGAGTTGGGGGGCAAAATATTGGTGAAATTCAAAAACTACATGACCAGTGAAGTGTGTCATCAGAACACACAGGCTAAGTAAAGGATATTTCTGCTGCCATGGATTTGCCTACATTGTGCTCTTTTAATTGGCCATAAGTCAAATCGGTAAAGCACTTTCTTAAGAGGTGTCTAACCTCAAAACTTATGAAGCATATTACTTGTAAATTAGTTCAGATGTGAACTGCAAAGTAAACGCCAGATGTAGAATAATATTCAGGATTTGAGATTTTTAAAACAGAAAAAAACATATGTTCCAATCCCCACCATTGCATTCGCATAAATGACTAATATAAAGACACCACAACTCCTAGCAATGCTCAGATAATAGCCAGAATCTGGTTCATGGATAGTTTCAGTTTGCATAAAACCTCAGGCAATTGAACCAACCTATACCCAATTTTACCAATTTGAATATGATCATTAATAGCATAAAACATCAAATAGGATCAGATAAAGCCTGATGTGCTTGTTCCACTAATTACAATCGAATTCAAATAAAGTGCTTAAGGATAAGATTTTTTTGTATTCAACTTTACTATTTGATTAAACAAGACTACAAGAGAAGGTGAATAAATTATATTTGTAATATTTCTGCTGTCTTTGAAGGGCCAAAGTAATTGTCAAACAAGGCAGAAAAGG
The DNA here is from genome assembly GCA_036346245.1 of Bonia amplexicaulis. Classification (NCBI taxonomy): domain Eukaryota; kingdom Viridiplantae; phylum Streptophyta; class Magnoliopsida; order Poales; family Poaceae; genus Bonia; species Bonia amplexicaulis. The sequence goes on along the minus strand of CM070746.1, from coordinate 12,514,631 downwards.
GTTTCTAAACATATCCATGATAATCAAACAAACAAAAAAACAAAGTATTAATATGGCACAAAGGTAATATATAAGATACTTACAGAAATTTTGCTTGATGAAGGTGTCAGAGGTCTTAGAATGCATTGCTTCATAGTTCTTTCTTCAATCTTCTGAGCATCAATCAATAACTGGGTAAGAAAAGAGATGGCGCGCAAAGCACTAGTTAAATCAAGTGAATGACATGAATACGTCAAAGAGGGAAACACAAATATCATATTCATTACACTACCTGTGGTGGGGTGGAAATTTTTAATGGTGCTTGCATCACTGTTTCAGCCATGTTTAATGCAGTCCCGCAAACCGACACTTCCAGCTGCTTATTGGGATCGCGTGATAAAGAAGAGGAAGCAGTATTATTGCTTGGCTCATTAAGTATAGGAACTTCTGCTAGCACTGAATTCCAGCCATCAGGCGCAGTAACCAATGGTATGCTTTGAATTGGGGTGCTAATTCCAGGGGATGGAACTCTGCCTATGTCTTGCTTTCCATTCTTGTCCTCCGAACCAAGGTGTGGGAATTCTCGCTCAAAGGAGATGCCACCAGCATCCTTTCTAGATAGATTACCATTGTCTAAACCTACTCCTACTGACCGATTCCATGTCTCCAACTTCGGACAAGTTCGATTAAGCCTATCCCTTTCAAGTCTGCATGAGCTAAATGATTCGAAGCCATCACGTAAGGGATCATCTGGCGGACCCAACTTAGTCTCTCTGGCACGGAAATCAGAGACCTTTTCTCGACCTCTGTTCGAATTGCTCCTTCCAAAACTGGCATAGCCTCTTGACTTCCCTGCACCATCCCCATCATGCTGTCTGGACCCATTTGAACCTGAACCCCTCTGTGAAAAGGATTGTTGGGAGCTCCGTTCATGGTCACGGCCCGATGACCTGTTTCTTGATGACGCACCCCTGCCTGGACCATCTAAAGCATTCAAGCAACAGCTTCTTAGCACAAAATACATTAAGTTTACAAGATGGAAAGTAATGTCGCTAACTGTCAATTCAAGCATATGCATATAAATGCTCAGCTAAACCATGCAACAATTATACCAGACCAATCAAAAAGGCATTAAAACGATAATACTTGGTAAGAAAATAATGGCACATCCTCAGGATACATAGCTAAGTGCAAGAACAACACATTTCACAAACATTAAAGCAATAGTGTTCAGTAATTAGCAGCAATAATATATAATATCATGGACGTCTGATGCTTTGCAAATAATAGCCAAGTCACAACAAGCAATAAAATGATTTACTAAACACATCAACACAAAAAAGGCTTAGATACTGTCTCCAACGAGCTAAAAGGGGATAGGCAAAACATATTTAGCAGTACACAATATTCTTTCTTTGATACAGAGGAACATGCATGTCCACTGAGCTTGCTCAGTTAGGTTAATTGTCCAATGTACAGGTAAAAGTAGAGTCATAGAAGGATTGAAGCAGGAGTACGTGGGGTATTAGCGAAGGCGATTCGTGCTTTCTAACCATAATCACAAGTTTTCACTCGTGGATCAATATACATAAATTAAGCAAATCAAAATGATTAAAATTCAATACATAAGTAACTAAACTTATTAATCACTAATTCACTGGGCCATGTCTCCACAATCTTATTGCACACAATTACACAAATGCTGAAATAAAGAATTCAAGACCAAGACATCATTTCACATTACTGACTTGGGCTTGGATGTATGAAGTGAGGCTTCGAACCCGCTCGGACTCAAGGGCACGTAGAAGTGCATGCCCTACAGGTATCCTTAGTGTCTATATTCATATATAGAAAGGGGCATTACATACTACTATGCAGTCAAGAAAATGTTATGGAACATTCTAATGGAAAGACACAAGATATTTAAATTTTAGGCTCTAGGGATACGTGATTTATGCTTATGACGGTTTACTTTCAAGCATATTCTTATAAAATTATCTTTGACATCTCTTTTTAAAATCCCTATCTTTATGACAGATGAATTCACGCTATTAGCTATTCCCCTCCGCCCATCAGCAAATAAGAGTATGCATGATGACTTGACAAGTCTTTACATTCTTGAAAGCGTTTTTTTACAGGGATGTAACAAAAACCCACAGCAACATGCGGTATGAGAACTAGCCTCACTAATATGAACTACGCATCTTGCCTCTCCAAGCATTTTTTGAATAGGTGGTTCCCTCTAATTCTGCTGTGCTCACAAGCATACTTGGTGCTACATGGACTGCCAAAGCACATAGTCTTAACCAGCTCCAGCACAAGACCCAAACAACTCCAAGGAATCATTTCCCTATACAAGAATCTCTAACTTCACAACAATTACTGTAGTTACATTGTTACACAAACTGAGAAATTGGTTTAACAAGCTTCAACGCAAGGCTGACATCTAAAAGCAATGTCTCTCAATCTCCCTAACAGAACTCCAGGGTCGTTACCAAAATTACTCAAAATTATAATGAAACATAGTGCTCTAAGTTTCATGCGACGTATTAAATAAAGCACATCACAGTACAAAAATTGCCCTTAAATCACAATCGCAGCAGTCATGGTGCATATGAAGATTGAAGAATTATTGTTCTTATAAGGACCACAGGAAACTTGCAAGCAGCAAATCCTCACCAGAAGAAGTGCACTAACTTGCACCATGCATAAATGAAAACCACTATTCAGCATAAATAACTCTTAGCTCTGATAAGATAAAAGCCACTGTGACTACCCAGTGCCGCTAGAAACACATCCGGTGCAACATCTTACCACAATAACCATTAATCCCACAGGCATTCTATCAACAGAGCTAACTAGTAGGTATATACAGAACATGCCACGAAACTGGAAGTTGACAAGGAAAGCAAGATCACCTGCACGGGACGAAGTTGCAGGCCGTAGGTTCGTGGCGGCCACGGTGCCGGCCCCCCTCACCAACCATTCCGGCTTCAACGAGGGCTCACCTCGGTCCATGCCGGGTGGCACCGCTCACCATCTACACACCCGTAGCAGCAGCGTCCACCAATCCAGTCCGCCACCAAATGCGACACCGCCACCACCTCCCACTTCTCCTCCTTACCAATCACTCACGGCGGCCCATGCGCGACAGTTCAATGGCGCATCCGCACCAAAACACCCCCGTTGGGGGCAGCCGAGGCCACCAAACCCTAGCCTCCCAACCAAACCCTCAAACCCTAACTTCCTCGAAACACAATCTCTCTCACGGACACGCACGCACCAAAAAAAAAAAAGATTAAGACTTTTAGAAAAATCGCTCGCCTCCTCCTATCGAATCGCGCTATCCGTAGCACGCCGCCACGACGCGATTGATCAAGCAGGAGGCAGCCCACTCGGGATTGAGCGCCCCGGCGGGCGACGAGAAGACGACCGCTCTGCGGCGCCCGAACTTCTCCGTGGGTTCCGCGGGGGCAATGAAATCTGCGGAGGCAGCGGCGATGGGAGGGAGAGCGAACGAGGATTGGGGGATTTCGTGGGGATTTTATAGGATCCGAGACGGGTTCGGGGAGCTCTTGGCTAGGGATTTGGATCGCTGGTTTTTGGACGGGGGTTTCTTTTTCTGGGAATTTTTGTGTGCCTCCGGTGGGCATTCCGTGGGAGAGCCTGGGTTTGTGTGTGTGGTGGTGTACCTGCCTGCTTGTTCTGTCCTTGGCCGAGGGAGAGAAAACCTATGCAAACTGTGACTTCCAACAGCCTTCTCTCCTCTCTCTCTCTCTCTCTCTCTCTCTGAATTCGACGGCAATTTATTTCCTTTCTGGTTTTTCTTTCGCCGTGGATTTTTTTAATAGACCACTTGCAATGTGGATTTATCTCTATCTCAAGCGCAAAATGATTTCACGTTTTGGGCATCAAAATATATTGTATGCAATAAAAGAATCTCTATGTATGGTCAACAATTTGTCGCCCCAAACTTGGGATGGATAGCCAAAAATATACAAAATTACATATGTTTAGTAACTGTGGCTATGCTATTTTTAACTGGAATACCTGCTAGCGCAAAAAAAAAACATACGTGCAGAGCTACAAATGGAAGAATGCCAATAACTACAAAGTTCGAGCAAATTTGGGTGTGCAAATTACAATGAAACGAAATTTTGATTAAGCAATGGTGACAGCAAGGAATGTATAGTAAATAGAATATCCAAATAGAGTTATATTCAAGATGTACGTCAAGGATTTAGCGCGCCTCTACGGGAGTAGATATTTTAATGACATAATTGACAGGGAAGTTGGTCGTTGAGGCTTAAGAGCATTCCATTTTAGATCTGTAGTCCTCATGGCCCAAGCGAAAAGACTAATAGAGTTTCGCTCAATAGCACACAAAGTTTAAAATATGTCCTACAATGTGGCTTTGGTTTTTGTTGGACAAAATTACGCTGTCCGCACAAGTGGTTAGGTCAAATTAGGCAGTCTACATGAATTATTCTAAACTTTTTTGAAGAACTTATTTAGATGTTATTTTAAGAACTAGTGATCACAACAACCAAAAACATTGTCACAACCATACACGAGTTTGCTTAGAGCATATGAAATATGAGTTGCCCTAGCTATCGTTCCACCCCGAGTCCCCAATATATAAGTTTTTCTTTCCAAATCACTTGTTATTGCGCAAAGCCAACAACCAGATAGACATAATCGAAAAAAACAACTAGATCAACATTCCCATGTCAATTTATAGGGCTTTACGCCCTTACTACTTAGGGACCCATTTGAAATTAGTAGTAAAATACCACAAGCATTTGAATTTTTTATATGCGTAGATATCACAATCATGTATCTGCTGATTTTATGGGATTTACTGCTTAATAAAGATCACGATCACTCCTAATCCAGCCGAACGTAGCTTCCATGTTCCCTTCTCTGTATCCCCGCCCATGTTCCCTGACATGTGGCGTTGACCCGTTGGCGCTAACCTTTATGGTGGGCCTTACAAGTCTTTCATTCACAGAGAAATAACCAATGCCTATTTTCTTTGTTGTCTTGTCAATTCGCTGGTAAAAGGTGATGACCGTAGTGAGCAGACGAAGTCCCGGCAACAATACACAATGGCGGCGATAGTGCAATACCAGGTGAGCAGCACAGCCACCTGGGGGTGATGGACGAAATTAAGTGAATTGGATATTAGTTCTCCATGGTTGGCTAATTGTTATTCCCATTGTTTCTTTTTAATTCACAAACTCAGCTCATGTCTCAATTCATCACCTAAACGAAGCATACAGACCTCTATTTGGGGTGGGTTCTTTTAGGCTATGGCTTATGGTTGAAATTTTTGAATTTGGATTGTTTGCAAGAGGCAGTAAGAGAAAAATAGTCGCATATGATTTTGATCAGTATAGTTAAATCGATACAGTTTGTACTACAATCTACATGTAGATATCGCCTTAAAAAATACACCGTTTAAAGCTAGGTACTATAGTATAAACCAAAAGCCATAAGTGCTAAAGAACCCAGCCCTCCGTCATGAGAACAACAAACTCATACTACAAAAAAAATCTCTTTCCTTGTATAATTTAACCAAACTAGTATCAATAAGATTAAAAGGGCATGTAAAGAATGAAACCAGAGTTGTAGCGTGTCTACTTCTTGCAGGAGTTGGGCTTGCACTTCTCACCGAAGTTTCAATGGATCCTCTTGCATGTGCCCTGGGGCATCTTCTTCTTGGCCTGCATCGCCACCTCTAGTGCCTATCCCCACACTATCACAACACGACCCAGCAAACCACCCACCTTACCCATGGCAGTAATGGCGCTGAAGTAGTAGTGTTGCGGTGGCTCCTCGACTGAGGTTACGGAGAAGTTGCGCTCGTGGGGCAGTTCGCCAGTTTGTGGAAGTCTCACCATTGTTGATGTGGGACAGTGGGAGGACCAATGGGGGCCATCCAAGCTTTCACATGATAGAAATCATGGAACAAAGGAGGAAATAGCATGTGGTGAAGACAAGCATAAACAAATCGATGCCACGTATGACGGAACATGGATGGGAATACTAAAAGAAAATAGAGAAGCCACATTTGATCCAGCCGTTGATAGTGCAGGCGGTCATGGAACCTACCCATCACTCGCTTCTCCACATCGAAGTCTCTTCTTCCCCCTCGATTGTGTCGCTCCTCACAACCTTGGCCACTAGCTACTGTCGTCGCCCTATCGCCTCTGGGTGCCACCTCGGCTACCCGATGGCCATCCCCGCCATTTTCTCCCACCTCTGTCTTCCAAGTAACAACCCCTGCCCCTACTCAAGGCCACACAGCCTCGCACTGCCCCTCCACCCCCTCCCATCTGTTAGTTGTCAAAAGAATAAAATAAATGGGAGGCAGAATGACAGTGTGACATGATAATGTTTGGATCTAAATAATAATTGGGTTTGTTTGTGTTTAGTTTTTGGTTTTGATTGTTTGATTTGGGGTCAGATTGGTTTTATGATAACTACGCGATTCGATCTGGTGGTCTAAAAAGGAAATAGATCAATGCATGTGTGCATGTGCGCTCTTTTCACCACTCATGACATTCACATTGCTTGCATATGAAAATAATAACATGATAGTCTAGATGATTGATTCACTAGTCTCCGTTCGGGATAAGTTCTTGCTTGATTGGATGAATCCATTGAATCTTAGATATTAACTGCTCTTCTTTCTCTGTCAATTTGGCTATATTGTTGATTTTGATGTAATAAATAGGAGGGTGTATTGTTATATTTTAGTATTAAGTATGCATTAATATCAGATGAACGCTTTTAATTATTGTTGCATATATAACCATGTCATGATGTCCGTATTTCTGGAAAAATTTAGCACTTACATGTCTGTTTGCATTACTAAAAATGTCGTGCCTATTTGCATCCGTAAAAACACTATATTGCCATGTACATATTGTATATATATGTCCCATATTCGTGCAAGCTACCTGGTAGTTTACACCACCTTTGCAATTGCTGCTCACACTGCCATCCAAATATTCTTGGTCTACCATTGGTGATAGAACCCTTCTCTCTGAATGATGTTGGGCTTAACAATATGGTTTGTTGGATAGAGGGCCCATCAGATAAGAACTCCCCTTTAAATGGGTGAATGCAAACTTGTTGGCCAAGCGACCAAGCCTGTCCAATCAGTATGGGAACAAATCACATTCTTCGTATCTACTTCAGCTAGTGTTGCTAGCTTTGGCTCTTTGCACGATCAAACAGAAAATAATCCTCCCTACATTGGTCAGAATGCATTCACCTTATTTACAAGGAGTTCTCACCTAATACATTCGCTTGTTGGATATTATTGAAATCATGAATGAGTCGAACAATTGCAACTCTTAGTCAAACTCTCCTATCATACATGTTCATTGTTCATTAGAAATGTGCATGCAACTCCAGGGAAACGAATGGTGAGATAGATCATTTTACCCTTATTGGTACATAATTATTTCATTTTGTGTGTCTTTTATTGACAGGGTACTTATGGTGTAAGATGCATTTTGAGAATCATGTATTCAAATTATGGCCATTAAAATGTGCTTGATAGTGTGAAATAATATCAAATTTCAGTTGCATCCTCAAGAGTATTCGCTACTTAGTGACTAACAACAAAACTAAGTCTTTCCAATAGCTTGTTCCTCACATAGTAGGCTAGATTTAAAGTTGTATTTTACAACTGATTGCAATGTGCTTTTTCTTTGTCAAGAATTCCCTCCCTCCATCTCTGCAATTAGCAATTGATGATTTGAATATGTGTAATAAATTCTATGTTGGGTTTATGCATGAGGCATTTGAATTGTTGTGTACCATCCAATCAGAGAAATTAGGTCGATATCTAATGCAATTTTTATGCATACTAGTTGAATGCATGTGCTTTGCTACAGATAAAAAATCATATGATCCCAACACATCGAGTCGACATTGTCGGGATTAGGCTATCCAGCCCACATTGTTGGCTTCGCCTTCATGGACGGCTACATCGTGCCTCCCACGCCCTCGGCTTTGTTGCACACCCGGTAGAACTTTGTTTTTTTGTTAGAAAATTTGTAGGGTGATGAAATTTGTTTTTTTGGTAGATTACTTTTTTCTGTTTTTGTTAGGGATTTTTTAGAGAGGTGCAAGTAGGAGTTGGGAGTGGCAGATGAACCACCACTATAAACTTCTTCTTTTAAGTAGTAGAGATTAAGATGTTAATAGCTGGCACTGGCTGCTCTTGCAAAGTTACGCTATATCATATCTAACTTGTCATGGCTCTGTGACGCTATTTGCTTTACTGAGAAATGTGAAAGTTTGTTAATCTTTGCTTGCTCTCTCTGTAACATGCTATTGTTTAGCACTTTACCTGGTACTAAAACTGCCACAATTCCATAGCTATTGTTGTGCATGCCTTTTCAATTTTGCTACTTTATTCAAACTTTAGATTCTGTTGTTTTGCCCTAATGGTTCACATGTTTCTTTCTCTCTTTCTTGTTAATTTGGTATATGTGCAACATTGCAAATTGCAAGTATTTACCAGTTTGAACATGTCAATGCTTCCTCACTAAATAAAGGGAGAGAAAATACATAAAACATATAGGACACAAAAGTGCAAGTCACTTGAAATTTTCTTTTCACTTTGCTATGCCATGCAAACAATATGTGTGAATATTAGATAGCACTTGAAATATGCTAGTGTTGTATCACATGATTTTGAAAGGTATACATAAGCCAAATCATAAGGAACAAGATATAAATAAAATCCAGAAGATTGCAAAATAGTTTTCCTTTGTTATTGTATATAGATACTATAGCTCATGAAAATTAGAAAAATATCATTTTAAGTACAACTTTATTTGTTGTTGTTGTGATTTGCATAGCAAGCTAGTACCAATTAATATTGCATGCTGCCATAGACTAAGAAATAAACTTTCCTTGTTCTCATGATATCTAACTGAATATAACTATAGTTTTGGTTTTGCTAGCAAACAGTGAGCAGTGCTAGTGGGCAATTGACAATAATCCCACAAAATCGAGTTAGAATAAAAGGAGTCAGCGATGAGGCAATAGATGCACACAAAAATGGAGGAGGCAATGGTTCGAGGGAGTCATGGAAGAGGGGAATAAAAAGGAGTGATAGGGGACACGTGTTCATTAGTTTATGTTAGCAAGGAATGTATAGTAAGCAGAATATCCAAAAAGAGTTATATTCATGATGTACGTCAAGGATTTAGAATGCCACTATGGGAGTGGATATTTTTATGACATAATTAACAAGGAAGTTGGTCATTGAGGCTTCATAGCATTCCATTTTAGATCTGTAGTCCTCATGGCCCAAGCTAAAAGAATATTAGTTTCACTCAACAGCACACAAAGTTTGAAATATGTCCTACAATGTGGCTTTGGTTTTTGTTGGACGAAGTTACAATGTCCGCACAAGTGGTTAGGTCAATTTAGGCTGTACACATGAATTGTTTTAAACTTTTTTGAAAAACTTATTTAGACGTCATTTTAAGAACTAGTGATCACAAAAACCAAATACATTGTCACAACCATGCACGAGTTTGCATAGAGCATATGAGATATGAGTTGCCCCAGCTATCATTTCACCCCAATATATAAGTTCTTATTTCCAAATCACTTGTTATTGCACAAAGCCAACAACCAGATAGACATAATCGGAAAAAACAACTAGATCAACATTCCCACATCAATCTATAGGGCTTTACGCCCTTACTACTTTAGGACCCATTTGGCGATGTGTTTTTTCAAGGCAATGTTAATTGGAATATTGTAGTAAAAAGTGTGTTGTGTTTAGTTGTACCGCCCAAAATCATATGCGACTATTTTTCTGTGCGTGTTGCCTCTTGCGAACAGTCAGAATTCAAAATTTTAAGCCATAAGCTACAGTCCAAAAGAACCAAATATTTATGGGATTTACCGCTTCATAAAGATTATCTACTCGCAATCACTCCTAATCCAGCCGGATGCAGCTTCCATATTCCCTTCTTTGTATCCCCGTCCATGTTCCCTAACATGTGGCGTCGACCCGTTGGTGCTGACCTTTATGGTGGGCCCTACAAGTCTTTCATTTGCAGAGAAATAACCAATGCCTATTTTCTTTGTTACCTTGCCGATTCACTGGTGAAAGGTGATGACCGAAGTGAGCAGACGAAGTCCCGGCAACAATACACAATGGCAGCGGCGGTGTGATACCAGGTAAACAATGTAGCCACCTGAGGGTGATGGACAAAATTAAGTGAATTGGATTTTAGTTCTCCATGTTTGGCTAATTGATATTCCCACTATTTCTTTTTTAATTCACAAACTCAACTCATGTCTCAACTCATCACCTAAACGAAGCATACATACCTCTATTTGATTCCATCACGAGCACAACAATCTCATACTACACAAAATTCCCTTTTCTTGCATAATTCAACCAAACTAGTATCAATAAGATTAGGAGGGCATGTAAAGAATGAAGCGAGAGTTGTAACGTGTTTACTTCTTGGAAGAGTTGGGCTTCACTTAAAGTCACTTTCAATCACCAAAGTTCAGATGACTTTTGAGGGTTGAAGAGTGCAACTAATGCAACTTTAGTTCTGATATGAGTTATGTTTCTTAAGGTGCAAGTTCTTGCTTTGAGATGAAATTTCATCGATCTTCAATGATAACACTTTTCTTTATATCTGAACAAAATTACTCAACTATCTGCGCTTAGTTTACATTCAGAGGTGACAAAGTCCACAGGGTGCTTAGAAGGTACTCCATGACAAGATCAGTATAGCAGCAATAAGAGCTGGATCATAAGCGTAGAGATAATACATAGCCCTTAGGAGATACCAATGGTCTTCCTAGCAGCCACATGACCAGCGAGAACTCGATCATGAAGAGCGCGTGAGCCATGTCCGGTCGACGACGAAGCCAAACACCGTGATGCCCGCGCGGTTGTTCTCCAAGTAGGTCACTGAAACACCATGACCAGCTACAGTGCTAAGTACCAATATTCCAACACCGACAAAATCGCACTTCTCTTGAAGTTTCAATGCATCCTCTTGCGTGCGCCCCAAGGCATCTTCTTCTTGACCTGCATCGCCACCTCTGGCATCTATCCCCACACTACCATAATGCGATCCAGCAATCCACCCACCTTACCCATGGCGGTGATGGCGCTGAAGTGGTAGTGCTGTGGTGACTCCTTAGTTGAGGTTGTAGAGAAGTTGTAGTCGCGAGGCAATTTGTGGAGGTCTCGCCATTGTTGATGTGGGGTCCACCACGAAGACAAGCACAAACAAATCGATGCCACGTATGATAGAACATGAATGGGAATAAAGAAAGAAAATAGAGAAGCCACATCTGATCTAGCCGTTAATAGTGCAGGCAGTTGTAGAACCTTCTCATCGCTCGCTTCTACACATCAGCGCCTATGCTTCCCCCTAGATCGTCTCCCTCCTTACCTCCTCCGCCCCTAGTAGCCGTTGTTACCCTATCGCCTCTGGGCGCTGCCTTGGCTGCCCACCGGCCATCCCCCGTTTTGTCCCACCTCCATATTCCATGTAACACCCCCCGCCCCAACTCAAGGCACACAGCCTCGCATTGCCCCTCTGCCTCCCTCCCATATGTTAGTTGCCAAAAGAATAAAATAAATGGGAAGCAAAATGATAGCGCGGTGCGATAATGTTAGGATCTAAATTATAATTGGGTTTGTTTACACCTAGTTTTTTGTTTTGATTGTTTGATTTGTGGTCAGATTGGTTTTTTTTATAACTACGTGGTTCGATCTTGTGGTCTAAAAAGGAAATAGACCAATGCATGTGCGTGCACTCTTTTCACCACTCATGATATTCACGCTGTTTGCATATGAAAATAATAACATGATAGTCTAGATGATTGATTCACTGTTCTCCATTCAAGATAAGTTCTTGCTTGTTTGGATGAATCCATTGAATCTTAGATATTAACTACTCTTCTTTCTTTGTCAATTTGACTATATTATTGTTTTTGATGTAATAAATAGGAGGGTGTATTGTTATAGTTTAGTATTAAGTATGTATTAATACCAGATGAATGCTTTTAATTACTATTGCATATGTAGCCATGTCATGATGTCCATATTTCTGGAAGAATTTTGTATTGACGTGTCTGTTTGCATGACCAAAAATGATGTGCCTATTTGCATCCCTAAAAACACAGTATTGCCATGTCTATATTGTATCTGAACGGTTAAGAAAGCTAGGTGCGGTCATTGGTGAAGGTAAAGCACATGGTTGCTTCAAGGTAAAGGAAGCGAAAAGCTTCAGGAAGATGATAGAGGGTATTTTGGTAAATTGCTCAATACAGGAAAAGTGACAGTGTGCGAAATCGTGGCGGTGGCCTAAGTGATTTAAGTCATGGTTGTGCTAAAATTATGAAGTGTATTAAGTGTTGATTCACTAACAGGCTAATGGTGTTCGGGCTTTGAGAAGCACGCATGTGTAAGTGTACAATCTAGTATGATATTGGTTTAATGGGTTAGTCCATGTAAGTAGATGAAACCCAACCAGATATATTAGTTAGGATTTTTCTTGTGAGCCTCCATATATAAGGAGAGAGAGAGATGTGGCTAGTGTTAAGGTTTGGAAGAGTTTAGGCCTAGCCTTGAGGGGAGAGTTAGGGCTCTTTGAGAGAACCTTTGGGAGATACATTGTGGCTCTTTGTCTTAAACTTGTTATCATTCTTAAGCTTGTGAAGTGGCTATAAATATTCATCTACAAATATCAATAGAGATCAAATTCGTCCAAATCTTTCTCCTCTTTGCTCAAGTGATGAAATCTTGATTTGGCTTGATTTTTTATTGTTCTCTTTTTCCTCTTGGTCTTGCTTAGTGTCAAAAACGTATAAATGATAGAGATATCTATTGGAGACCAAATCTCATCCATTTAGACACTTGCTCTTTGTAAGTTCTTAAGTTTGCTTGGTTTCGATGCAAGAAAGGGTGATTTTGAGAGTTTTGCTCTTGAGGCCTTTTGGCTTGATTCTTGCTATGATTGAGGATGCTAGGATGTGTGAAAAACCATCCTTAGTCTTCTTGGCTTTATTCCTTCCATAAGCTTCCATCAATCACCTTTTTGTATTTGGCCTTGTTTTGGTACAACCTCCTTTTGAATCAAGAAAAGTCAAATCTTTGCAAATATTTGCTTTGATTTCTTGTTGGAATAGGTTCATAATATCCTTTGCAAGGTATGTGTAAAGTTTTAAGTAATTTGGAGTTACAGATTGAAAGTTTCATCGATTTTATGTCTTAAAATTATGTTGAAATTCAGATTTGTCCTGAGGGGAGAGATCAGACCATCTCTATCCCGGTCAGACCACCCCTAAGAGAGCTCAGACCACCTTAGGTCAGTCAGACCGTCCTATACATTGCTGTCAAACCGCTCAGGTATGTCCAGATCCATTTGGCTCGGTTTTTTCTTGAATCTTTACTTATGAGTGATTGGTCTGTAATCTTCATAGTTTCTTATATCTATTGAAGTAAAGAGGTTTTTGTTTTCTCTTTTGAAAAAGTTTTTAGTCATGTTGACTCTTATTCACCTTCATTTAGTCATCTTTATTGGTCCTACAATGTGTGAGTGGGAGGTCGTAGGTGCGTGCACGCATGCGGAAGATGTGTGCTTGTCCCAGCATTATTTCTGCGGGGACGGAAAGGTTGTGTGTGTGTCTGCTCCTCGGCGTGTCGCCGCAGGCATCAACTGCATATGCGTGGCTATGTGTTGTATGTGACCCCACCTACTGAGTGAGAGGTGCTTGCCTTTTACAGACAGAGGGCAGAGCGCTTGGTTGAATTGAAACATGTCACAACTGTTGTTTGAACTATGTACAACCTCTCTATTTCCAAGGGAACACTCTATTGCGTTATCTTGACTATTACTGAAATTCTTTTTGAAAAGGCCACACATACATGTTGAACTTACCCAGGGAGGAAGGTATTCTCAATGACTGCAGGCCAATCCATAGCCGATCAATTGTGTGGGTTGTTTTGCATGTGTTTCACCGATGTTTTATTCAAACTGGACTTTGGAGGTGTTCGTATTGGATGCGGCTAATGGCTTTTGACTGTAGTTGATTACTTTTGGCTGAAACAAATAGTAGTGTCTGAAAGAAGTTGCTTTTAGAGAGAAAGGGTGAGCGGTGGAAAAATGAGGGAGAAATACGTGCACAAGATATGAGAGGAATGAGTAGGGTGCGTGATGCGTCTGTAATCCTTGTCTTATTCTCAAAACGAGAGAGTAAAAAAGTTGATTCGAAAAGCTAAATGTTCATGTTGACCAAATGTGAATACCTCTTTATCTCGAAGCAGCACGCAAGCAGGAGTCCAATATTTCTTGCTAACATGCATATTGATCTATGCATCCAGCGAAAAAGAGATCCATCAATGTCATGTGGGCCCAACCCTTGTTTGATCATCTCTCGGGTATGTTTCTATGTGAAATTCCTTTCCCACAACCAAACCAGCCAAGGAGACACGTTGCATGCAGGGTGACGTGGTGATCAGGTTAAACTTTTGATTATTTGGTCTCTAATCTTATAGAGACCGTATATTTTAAACCATGAGTTGGATTTCGATAAGTTTGAACTCTTATATACGTTCTATATGACGTATAACAATCAAAGGAGTCTAATATTGGACATGTGACACGTAGTAAAATATTTGACGACGCGTGGGGCCTCACACCATAGTATTGCTTCAGGAAATTCCATACGCCGTAGTATGCACTTATGTCACGTGTCAACATATATTGACTTATGTGTAGACCATTGCTTCTTCATGTTATTTAAATTTATCCATTTATTTCATGAATTTTGGGTACAAAGATTCATCAAAGAAACACCATGTAAATTTTAGTCTCAGTTATGTCTAAACTTAAGTCAAACAGTTATATATATGTTTCCAATTCATGTCCGGTCAACGACATGAAGAGCGCGTGGAGCCATGTCCGGTCAACGACGAAGCCGAACACCGTGATGCCCGTGCGGTTGTTCTCCGAGTAGGTCACTGAAAACACCATGACCAGCTACAGTCTTAAGCACCAAAATTGCAACACCGACAAAATCATACTACATGTGAGTGCATGCACGCGTTGCTTGGTGCTGCTTACCTAGCGCCTGCCTCTTCTGGTAGGAGATGTTGGTTACGTGGAAAAGATATGAACTTTGAGCTGTTGAGGCCGTCCTCGCTGCGGGATGACTCGTCGTCGTCGAACTCGTCGCTGGAGGAGGTGCTCACAGGGAAAGGGCCCGTGGGTGCCTGCTGGTACGCCTTGCTGGGCGTCCTGGGTTCTCTTGGTCACGGTCCAGGCTGTTGATGGTTGCGTCGGCGTGCCATGCCACGGCGAAGCTGGTGATCGCCTGCGTCTTGTGCGTGATCTTGGCCGCGCTGTGGAGGCAGATGAGCAGGCCGGTGACGAGGTTCATCGAGCAGAGCTGCAGAAAATGGGTGCGCATACAAGAACCGGTTAATTAGGTGTCGAACAACCAAGCAACCTCTTTAAGAACAACACCGGGGCACGTTCGGCGCTTACCGCGAGCTCGCCGGCGGTGGCGATGTTGACCTGAGCGTGGGGCCTCGTAGCGGCCAGCAGCGCCGAGAACTGGCTGGCAGTGATGAGGAGGAGGCACGACAGTATGAACGTCCGGTACCGGTGGCTGACCCATCGGGGCTGGTCACGGATGCGGCGGTGCTGCCTCAGCACGGCGGCGACGTCGGCGCACTGGCCGAAGTCCCGCACGAACCCCGTCATGCGCAGGATCTGCAGGTAGCATATGATCCGGAACAGCACGCACACCATGAAGAACATGGCTGTGCGGTATATCCGAGACGCCATCTCGAGCGCGCACGGTACGGCCGACCACCACGGCTGGAAGGGGCGGTTCGCGCAGTACCGGAAGACCTTGTAGGCGACGTCGGCGAGGAAGCAGGGGAGCACGAAGCAGGCGAGGAGGTGGAACGAACCAGCAAGCTGGAAGGTGTAGCCCGCGCGGACGTACTGGGAGTCGTGCCGGAGGCGGTCCAGGTAGAGGAGCCGCTGCAGGCCTCGGCGGCGGACGAGGGTGGAGAGGACCGGGTGAGGTAGGCGAGCGCCAGCGAGGCCTGCACCTGCGTGTCGTAGGCGCTGCGCGGCAAGGCAAGGCGACGCGCGCGGCTGCGGGGACGACCACGGTGAAGCCGACGAAGACGAGCCAGGAGGCGGCGGCGCTGGGGCCATCGGAGTGGTCGACGCACATCCACCGGAGGCAGGACCGGAAGCTGCGGAGCTCGTCCCGAGCGTGCGACATGCACCGCGAGTACGACCCTCTCCGCCGCAAAAGCGGCGTCGACGCGGGCTCCGGCTCCGCGGCGGCAGCCGCCGGCGACGGAGACGGCGTGTCCGCCATCGCTGCGGTTCTCTTGGCCTCGTTCTCCTTTGCGGCCCTTCTCTTATTTTAGGGAGGGTAATGCCGTAATGCGCTGGCAAGAACTTTACTTATCGTTCAGAGAGAGAGAGAGAGAAATAAAACCTGGGATAGAAATGGAGAAAAAGAGAGATATTTTGTTGCTAGTTGCGACCTATCTCAAATTTGGAAATGTTTGTGGCTGTGAAATCTGTCATGAATGCATGCCTTACGCTATGTTTCTCTCTTCTGTTGTTCAACTTCCAGCACAGGATCTCTCAACGATTCAGGACTACAGGTTCCATGGCTCTTACCAACTCTGTGATTTCTTTACTCAAGTGATCAACTGATCATGAGATCACACGATGATAATGTCTGATACAAAAAGTAGTACATCTACTTTTTCTCAGTGTTGCCACGTATCACTATTGCCATGCTCAAACAGCACGTTGTTAGCCCAGATCCAAGGTGAGAAGCGCATGTGAGTGGAGAAAGAACGAGTAAAAATAAGATTAGGAACTACTTTTTGTCTAGTAACATAAGCCTACGACTTTCTCTGTATTCACTATTCTTCTTCTCCAAAACTCATACACTTCTTTACAACATATTACAAAAGTATATATACTACTGACCACACAGGCCACTACGACTACGACTCCTACCTCTGCCGCTCCCTAGGTCTGTCGCTTATGTCTGCTACAGCGACCAGTCGTCCGCCCATGCTACTTACGACTGCTATAGCGACCAGCCGTCTGCCCATGCCATTTTGCTTAGCCGCCCCTACGACTACTACATCAACCAGTCGCCTGTCCATACCAGGCAGTTCACCGACCACGGTATGACCTGCGTCATCTACGACGACCCGTTCTGACGCCCGCACGACCACAACCACTGGCCTCAATCTTGGCTATTTCTTGACCGCTTCTCCGATCTGAGCTTGGTTTCGACCGCGACACTGTAGCTACGATCATTGCAAACACATGCGCTATGACGCCGGCGCTTACAACTACCAGAGGCATCAAAGTTTAGACTACTCCATCGGTGGTTGGCGACACACACTACCAGCTTGCCGAGAAAGGAAGCAGGAAAAGAAATGGAAAGAATCCAGTAGAAAAGGACGGGGAAAAACTTGCTAAAGCTGTTGTCCATGGCTAGCTTGGCATGATGGCCACATGACGGCCACTACACCAGCTGGAAGCCTGTTCTAGCTTTGCTTCTTTAGGTTTCTTTCTCTCCTCTTTTGGAATTGATTTAGGGAATATTAACAAAGATTATATATTTAGGGAGTTTGGAACACATGTCACTATGCTCCGGGAGCTGAATCTCTGAAGCAGAGACAAGTACTTCGTGCTGAGAGCTGAAAGAACTTCTCATAGCTTACCTGTAGCTAAGAGCAATAACTGTTAGAAGTGAAACAAAGAAGACATTCTAATGGAGTGAATGAGTGATCAACATGTAAGCTGGAGTACTCTCTTCCCTCAAAAATTCTTGTCTGAATTCTCATATGACAAGTTGACAACAGCGTGTGCTGCTGTAATCATGACCAATAGGATTTACGTAATGGCGACTTAGTATATATATACAAGATTACAAACGATCATTGGCGCCTATGATTTAATAAGCGGCTATTCACATTTATAAACTTGACAAGCTAGCTAGCTGATCTCAATTAAGAATTCGATAGCAAATTAAAAGAGAAAGCGGCACATTGGAGATGCCAGGTTGCTGCTGGTTAGGAGACAGCATGATCCGGCTACATCCTAAAGCAAGCTAGCTACTCCCCATTTCCGAGGCTTAAAATTTTCTCAATCAGAAAACCGAAAGGCGGTGGGCGCCTTTGATCGCTTTACAATTGTGCACTGTCCTCTTCTAGCGCACCGAATTCGCATGCTAACTGCTCCGCATCATCTTACTACACTCGCGTTCGCGTGCTGCAGTTGTAGAACGAGAGCACGCCAGAGCGCAGAGCTATCTAGGAGAGTAGCAATGCAGCTTTTCTCAGGCCGGAGCAAGCTGCAGCAGAAGAGCGGCGGCGGCGGCGGAAGAGGCAATAACCAAGCGGGCGCGTCCACGGCGAAGGCGGCTGCGACTGCGAGGGCGACGCACAAGAACGGCAAGTGCCGCGCGCTGTGCTGCGGCGCGTCCCGGCTCAGTGTGTCCTCGTCGGCGTCGTGCTCGTCCGTCGACGCGCCGGAGCCCCCGCTCCCGCCGCAGCGCGGCCTGTCCAACCTCGCGCACGGGATGGTCCAGGCGAGGCTGCAGTCCATGATCGACGCCGCCGGCCGGCAGTCGGAGCGCCGGGGGACGGCGGAGATGGCCGAGCGCCGGCGCCGGCCGTGCGGGTGCGCGTGCGCCTGCGGCGGCGGCGGCGGCTACTACGAGAAGAGCGCCCCCTGCGAAAGGAGGTCGTGCGTCGTGCTGGTCGCGGTGGACAGGAGGACGTACGCCCCCCGGGAGGAGTTCCGGCGGTCCATCGCGGAGGTGATCACGGCGAAGCGGATGGCCGAGCCGGCGGAGCTGCGCGCGCTGCTCAACTGCTACGTGTCCGTGAACGCGCGCGAGCACCGCGCCGCCATCCTCGAGGCCTTCCACGAGGTTTGTTCCGGCCTCTTCTCTTCTTGCAAGGGTTGAAGAAGGCAGCTTATAAATCGGTTGCCGCGCGCGTGTGCAACTGCATCGGTCGGTCGTCCTCTACCCCTAAGTACTATCATCGGGAAGTGTAATCGTATTATTGTAGAGCGTAATAAGCATAGCTCTCTTACCTCTAATTTGTTGAAGGAATGTTGCAATAATGTGCTCAAGCATTATGTGCCTGTCTTGGGCAATTTGCCATGTACATATTTGATATTTCAAATATTTGACTACGTTGATTTGAATCCTTTCCTGGATTTAGATGTAGTGTTCAGCACTCCTGCTCCTACATAATAAGTGCATGACCAACATTTTGATCTTCTTGTATTGTTCTTTTGTGGTTCAAAAAAATATATGCGTAAACGGCTTCCTTTCGTCAACAGACAAGACTTACAGCAATTCAAATACTTCTACGAACCGCTAGAAATATGTCAAATAGTTTTTTTTTGTGAAATTAGCCGATTTTCTCACTTTCTAATCCGCTTGAAGAGTTATGCTCCGGCGAGCGTGTCCTCTTCCCCTCCAACACCACCATCGGGTTAGGGTTTGGGATACACCGAGGACTAGTGGTGGGACGAGTTGACGATAGCAAGGAAGCAAGGCGCCAGCGCGTTGGGCAAGGGATCTCAGCGATAGTACTCGCGGCATCGGGGTAGCGGCCAAGACAACAGCGGTGCTCCAACGGTACCCTCTAAAAATAGCGCATTCACGAGCATGGATAAGGCAGGGGGAGTCCGACGGTGTGAATGGCATATCCAGAGATGGCTGGAGGTGGCACGACGATGGCGGCTGGAGTCAGAGAGGGAGGTGGCGAGGCGGTGGCGCTCCACGATTGAGAATAGACCTAATTGGTGTGGGGAACAGGTAGAGGGAATGATGATGAAGAATTTGGGTGAGGCTCATAGAGAGTGACAAGAGCGACGATGGCGGCGGATTGAGCTACGATAGGGATGACGATGAAATTCCGACGATGTACGGTGAGAAAAGAGAAATTTATTAAAGGGAAATGTTGATAAGATGCTAGAATACAATGTGACTCAAACAAAATTGTGAGAAGATCAAATGAGCGGCGGGGACGGGTCAACGAGTGGTGACCGGCCGTGGGGAAGATGGTCCCGTGCGGTGGCAATGGCGTACGAGCAGCAACGAGAATAGTAAAGAGTGTGTAGGGGTGGGGTAGAACGCGGTCCTGAGTCTCTAAAAGCCAAAAGTTGATTTGAACATTCCTATTTCGAACATGCTTCAAAAATTATTTCAACCAAAAGCCAAGTTAAACATCTCTACTCTTAATCATAGATTTTTTCAGCCGCTACAATACCATCTCAGGCAAAAGCCAGCCGCCATTGCTGTTTGAAGAGGGCCATTAAGCAGTAGGGTGAGCATGACTAAGCTAGTGTTCCATCATTACGACATGCTTTATTCTCTGCTTTTGTACGCGTAGCTCCTGTACTACGGATTGCTGCTGCGTGCTTAAAGGTTGTCGGCCTCCTGAAGTTTATCCGCTTTGTGGCCTTCAGAAAGTAATTACTGCACTGATCCCCCAACTTTGGATTAAGCTAATTTACTTGTCTGTGCCGCTGGATGGCGCCTGAGGACGCCCTTCAAGCGGGCCTAGCCCAAGTAAAATGTTTCGGCTTTTTGACGTACACTGGACGTGACCATCGTCAATAGTTTATTCCCCCAGTCAGGCCGAGCCGCGCGAGCTGCACTTCCGGCTGCCTCTCCAGCCGCCGTGTCCCATGCTTTAGGCGCTCTCGGATGCATTGCAAGTTGCAAACCACCGCGACTCGTCCTGGCGTCCCTTGTTTCACGATCTGTTTATATAAATAGTATTGTAGCTATTTTTTTAAATTTAATCTCTAAACATCTATTTTACAAACATATCCTCTTCCGTAGATCTATCATACCCGGTAGATACTGGCGAGCTAGAAAAGCTTAGCAGCACCTAGCGAGCCTTTCGTCCGTGGCAGCAAGAAAAAGCAATGCATGATTAGCATTAATTAAATAATGATTAACGGTAGTTAACTAAGTATTAGCGTCGATCAGTGTGCTGCTGTGGACGGGAGCCTTGGCAGGTCACCTACCGAGTCAAGGAGCTCGGTAGGTGCTTGTCGGCACTTGTCAGGCGTGATAGATATACAGAGGAGGTTAGGTTTGTTAAATGGATATTTAAGGGCTAAATTTTTTAAAAAGCTACGGTGTCATAGTTTTGGTTTCACGTGCCGAGCCGTCTGCCCATTCCAGATCCAGTACTAGGTCGCGCGGCTGGAAGGACGTCCCCCAATTGCTTCCACATGTATGTGGCACGCGTAAGTTTGCCGGTATGAAGGCCCAAAAGTTGAGAGTTACAGCGTGGGCTGGACTGATTGTATCCTTCTCCTACTCCTACCTGGGCAAATTTGAGCTCCCCCACTCTTCTCTAATTGGGCTTTCTACACAAGCTCGCCCGGTCAATGGATTAACGTTGCGCTGGTCCTGTTTTTTTTAAATGAAAGTAACGAAAACTTGGACATGGTACGAATGTACATGGTGCAAAGCCCGGACGCCACGACCCACGAATCGATCAAACATACATAAGCAGGTGCACGCTCTTTTCCCTTGGTGTCTTGATCCGAACAATTTATTCAAACTATACAACATTCGACTATTTTTCAAAGCAAAAATAGTTAGATGTTAAAACGTTGGATGGTGATCCAACGCTCTAGATCTTTTTTTGGAGATGGTGCTTATATGAGATTTTTCTGGAGGGGTGTTTATATGAGTGGATCTGTTGGATAGAGATCCAACGCCCCAGATCATCTGACTATTTTTGTCTTGAAAAATAGTCGAATGTTCTATAATATTTCCTTTATTCAATAGTACATTTGATAGGCCTGGTCATCTGACGGCAGGTCTAGCTCTAGCAAACTCCCTTCGTTTTCCCGGTGACGAGGGACACGCTCCTGTCCGCCGTCACCGCCTCCCTCTTCACGACCCTGACAGACGCCTCCTCGTCGGCGCTCTTCGCAGGGCCCAGCTCGATGGTGAACCTCATCTTGGGCACGGGCCCCTTCGCCGCGAGGTCGAGCTCGTTCAGCGCCATGCTCACGTGCGACAGGAACCTCTCCGCGAGCGGCCGGCCGAAGTCCTCCCGGACGACGACGCGGAGCACGGTCATGTGCTCCAGGTTCGCCGGCATAGTGTACGCCGGCACGATCCACCCGAACCGGCGCAGGTTCTTCGACAGCTCGAACGCCAGCGAGCTGTCCCTGGTGTCCTTGAACGTGAAGGCCACCAGCGGCACGCCCTCGACCTTGGAGATGATGTTGAACCGCCCTGTGCGCAGGAGCCCCTCGCGCAGCGTCTTGGCGCTCTCCATGCAGTTCTTCATCACATTTTTGTACCCCTGCAACAGTAGAAAATTTTCCATACCATGCATCATGCACTGACACATAGGCCCATCTGCCAATGTGCGTTATGAAAATCCTGCAAATTAAACTGATCGGTGTACTGTAGAAGCTGGTACCTCGACACCTAGTCGAAGAAATTGGTAATATTGCGCGATGATCTGACTAGACCCTGCACAAGATTAACCAATGTAAAATAACTTCAAGAGAGAGTAGGGTGTACAAATGATGTGTTGCATGATTCTGTCCATCGGATATATAATCCGGAACGACCGTGCCTTTGGAGAAGTTGAGCGTGAAGGTTGGCTGGTCGGCGCCGAGGTAGTTGATGTGGAAGATGAGCTCCTCGGGCAGGTCCTCCTTGTTGCGCCAGATCACCCACCCGACGCCGGCGTAGACGAGGCCGTACTTGTGCCCGCTGACGTTGATGCTCTTCACCAGCGGCAGCCGGAAGTCCCACTCCAGCTCCGGGTACAGGAACGGCGCGATGAACCCGCCGCTCGCCGCGTCCACGTGGATCGGCGTGTCCCACCTGTCAGACAGATGGCTCGCCACGTCATACGCGCACGCATGTTTGGCGAGGAAATCTACAAGGTGGGATCAAGTGTGCGGGATTAAGCAGACCCTGTCCGCTTGTTCTTCGCGGCGAGGAGGTCATTGAGGCGCTTGACGTCCTCGAATTCGCCGGTGAGGGTGGAGCCGAGGATGGCGGCGACGCAGATGGTGTTCTCATCGACCATCTGCACGGCCTCGTCGGGGTCCATCACGTAGCACCCTTCCCTCAGCTTCACCTCCTTCAGCTCCACCTCGAAGTACCGCGCGAACTTCTCCCAGCACACCTGCGTCGCAGAGCAGAACGTACGCCAAGTTTCTGAACAATTTTTACGTGCGCTAGCTCATCAGAGACGGTACCTGCGTTGTGTCGATCTCTTACTTTACCTGCACGTTTGCTCCGGTGACGATGTTGGGTTTGTCGTGGGGCTGGCACTCCGCCTTCCGCCGGTTCTGCCAGCGCCGTTTGAATGCCAGCCCGGCGAGCATTATCGCCTCCGAGGACCCGACCGTGCCGACACCGACGGCGGTCTCGACGGCGTCCAGCGGCGCGTTGAACAGCCGTGCTATGATGTTCACGCATCGGTTCTGCTTAATTGTAACGTTGTTAAGAGGAAGATGGGTAATTACTAACACGAAACCAATGAACGCTTCAATCAATGGAAAGGGAAGAACAGATGAGCAATCGATAAAAAGCGCGTGCCTGGAGCTCGGTGGTGACGGGGTACTCGTCCATGTCGACGTAGTTCTTGTTGATGCCCTCGAGGATGAGCTTGTCGCACTCGGGCTCCATCCACGTCGTCACGAACGACGCCAGGTTCAGCCGCGGGCTGCTGTCCAGCAGCAGCTCGTCGTGGATGATCTGGTACGCCGCGTCCTTCGATATCGACTTCTTCCCAGATCATACCTATACGTATAGTATGAATGAACAGTTTTTTTTTTTTTGAAACGGCCAAACTAAGCTAGAATATTGTTCAACCTTGGAACCGGGTCCTGCACGTATCTTGACGCGAAGACGGCGGCCGCGTCGTCGGCCTGAACGTGCGTCAGAACCATGTCTCCGTATCAGTGATTTTTTTTTCTCCCGTTCGATGAAATTGGTGTTACATTAGGCCTAGCACCTACGCACATATATACAGGAGGGAAACTTGGAGTGTTACTTGTGCTTTACTTGTCCCATGTGTTTTGCTGCCGGGTGACTCTGCTTCGCTCCCACGTTGAACCCTTGCCTTGCTTGTCGCTGTTGCTTTGCTTGCTAGTCTCAGTTGCTTCCTAACGCAGCTTAATTATTCCATTACTGATATGGGTGGCCGAGAATATGTATGCACGGGCTACTACTGATATGCTTTGGCATGATTCAGAAACATATTCAGTCACCCCTTGTGTCAAAGCTAGAAACGGTATGTGAAAAATCGTGTCATTCCTCAGACAAATTGCTGATTCTGACATTCGAGTGTAACGTGTGCAATGTTTAGTTTTACCTACTTAGATATTTGACACCTACCCGGCTCATTCTTTTTACCTAGAACATCGGCCATAAACTACTGCAAAATTCGAATAAAATGTGTGGAATATTTCGTTTAACTACTGGAATATCCGGTACCCATATTGGAATAAATGTTTCCACTTCTCCACAAAGAAACAAAAACGACAAAACCTATTTGTTTTCATTTTTTGGTTCAATATGTTATATAGAAAACATGCTATAAGCATGAAATCAAGCAAAAATGGACAACAAGTCACGCAAACCAATAAATTAATGGTGTATTCCTTCAGCAAGAAAAAAAAGAAGAAAGAGATGGGCCACGTTTTGCAAACAGCGCTCGCGATTGCACAATAGACCATTCAAACATCGAGCCCGTGACAATGAAATGGGTCGGGGAAGGCCTGCGCTCACAGCCCAACAATGCTAAATTCGGAAGGCGCGTGGGCGCGTGGCATGGTGCTCCATGGCAAGTAGACCCTATTCCAAATAATTTTGTCTTTTTATAATTTAGTTTTTGAACAGAGCGATTTCTATAAATTATTTAGATGAGTTATTATATGAGCCACTTTGAACAGAGTGATTTCTCAACATGAGTATCTCTTACTTTTATAATCTATCTCATAACCAGTCAAAAGAAAAAAACCACAACTAAAAACCAAAGTATTTTTAAACAGAGCCATAGCACTCCCTAGAAACAAACCAGGATTCCAAATACCAGGATTAGGTAGTTTACAGTATTGAGAATGTCCAAACCACGTGTCATCGATTCTTAGCACATAACAACGGATGGATGCTGGCGCAGACGAACAGTTCCGTTGTAGCTACTCTGTCAAAAGTAAGTACTCCATGGCTCAAAATAAATATTACTTCTTCTGTTCTTTTTTACTTTATATTTTTAATTATTTATGATCTTCAAGATATGACCTTGACTACTATATTTTATAAATTTATAATAAGATATACTAATAAAATTATAGTATCATGAAAATATTTTAATAACAATTTAATGATGTAATTTTATATAACTAATCTAGATAGTTTTAAATCTATTGGCAGTTAAATTTTAAAAGATTTGATGGTACATATTCTAAGAAGTTAAGTAAGAAAGAATAGAGGGTTACTAGTACCACCATTGAAATGGTAGCTACGTTCGTACAAACACAATTGAATAGGAACGCACCAATCACCAACGAAGACAACATGGAACTTCGGATGCATTATAAAGAAAATGGGATACTGCGTGAATTCAAGGTGTATGTGGCTTAAGAGAGAAAATGAAACGAATTCAAGGTGTCCGTGGCTTAAGACATAAAATGAAATAAAGAAGGGTAAAGCAAATTACTTTATCTTTTCTAACGACTGTGGTGGGATTTCTGGTGATGGCGAGTCGTTAGGGTCAGTGTTAGAGTTCGTCAATATTAGAGAGGGGTTCACCGGGTCCCCAGGGTTTAAAGAGAAGGGGAGGCAGTGGGCAGTGGTGGTGGTGAGGGTGTCGTTGGCCATAGGATCGGGGAAGGGCGGTGGCGGTAGGCGACCCAAATTAGGGTGGGTGGGAATAGGGAAGAGGCGATGACCGCGGATGGTGGAGGCACTTGAAGCTCGCCGGGGAGGAGGAAGAAGAAGGGTGGGGACGGGGGCAGAGCAGGGCAAGGATGGAGCTCATCGACGAGAAGGCCGTGGGGTGGTTGAGACACGTCAAAGCTGGAGACAAAGACCGTCTGGGAGGAGCACTCGATGTGTGTCCGAGTCTCGATGGGAGTCTATGGGTGGTGCGAACTGCAATAGGATTAAGCACCTATTATAACAAACTTCGAGTGTGTTTTTAGGGTTGTGGCTTATGGCTTAAATGTTTAGATTTTGGTTGTTCGTGAGAGAGAGATACAAGCGTGTAACTTTAGTCAATATAGATGAAGTCAAAATAGTGTTTACTACAATCGACTTGTAGATCCCGTCTTAAAAAAGACTCCGTTTGAGAGCTAATTACTGTAGTATAAGTCTAAAGCCCAAAAGAACCTAACCTTAGCTACCCCTTGTTACATTATGACTTATGACATAGAATAAGACCAGTAATAACCCATCAGGTGGACCACGAGTCTACAATCTGGAACAACAAAATCACGAATTTCTCATGGTTCCAGCGTGGAATAAATTTGTTTTGAGAAACGTGCACTTAAATATTCTAAAATGTTCGGTATGTTCTTGAATATTCAGAAATGTGTTGTCAATACTTGTTACAATAATTTAAGTATTATAAGACCATGCGGTGACAACTCCATGTTGATGATGAGTATTTTATCATGTTGTGCTTTGCTATCTTTGGTTGAGTTTGATTTTGAGAAATTGTGTTTTGCCATGTTGCTTTCTAAAGCTTGTGGTTTGACCGACACTAGTGTGATGGTCTGACCGCCCATTATATGGTGATCTGACTGGTTTGCGGTAGTACCAACCCTTTGTTAATGGTAGCTATTTTTAGATAAGGTCTTTTGAAGATTTTTGAGTTGAGTCCTAGTATGGTCGTACCAGCATTAAAAATACGGTATGACTGATGAGGAGCGGTTTGACCAGCCATTGAATGGTGGTCTGACTAGAGTGTTCTTGGCAGTCTGATCGGTTTGGTGGACATAGTCAGACCAGCCCTCTATCTTTGAGTTGTGTTCTTGGTTGTGTTAGTCACGGCTAGAGTCCTTACAAGTGTTAGTTATGTGGTTTCCTTGCAAGTGTTAATTATGGTGTGTCTATGCATATGCTTTACTAATTGAGAGTCAAGTGCATGCCATTTATACTCGGATCGATTGTTGTGTCCATGCATATGCTTTGTTAATTGAGAGTCAAGTGATTGTCATTTGTACTCGGATCGATTGTTTTGTCTTTGATTTGTAGATGTTAAAACCCATTTATATGTAGGTTACCGGGTTTTTCATATGTGAGTGTATGAGTGTTAAAACCCATTTGTGTGTGGAATTTTCGGTGGAATTTACATGGCTAGATTATACATCATTACTATGTAGTGTCATAATTTGAGCTTATCAAAATAAGTGGTATAAATCTTATCTTTTCTATCAATTAATGATAGAATTTCTTATTTATATATGATTAATCTATATCATTATAATATGGCTCCATCGAAATAAGTGGTATAAATTTCTCTTTTTCTCTCGATTAATAAGAGGATTTCTTGGATTTTGCTTGTTTTCCGATTTAAGAATTATTGTGGGGTTTCCTAGACCTCTAAAACGAATGAGGTACTTTGAATATCACTAGTATATATGTAGTACACCGTAATCTGGATTTTCCTTGAACATTAATAAATTGAAACCTAATGGCTTGTAGCTGACAGTGAGTTTATGGCCTTCTTCTTTTCAGTCTATGGCTTATGGCTTCCCCCAAATAAAACAACGGAAATGTTTCTCCGTCGTCTTGTTGGACAATCTTTTGAAACGTCTTATCGGCATTCGATTCATTCGCCCAAGGATTCATGTTAGGATTAAAACCATCAGCTGCAGCCGAAAAGAACCCATCCGATGATATGGAGTAATATTTTCACATGTCATACATAGCAAAAAAGAACACTGCAAATAGGGAAATATGCTATGCACTCACACTTAGGGTGTAATCTCGATACACTCTAAAATTTCTACATGTATTTCTAAATTTGCTTTACTTATGTATAAAATTTCAAGTTCAAATTCATTCTATGTAAGAGTAACAAAAAAGAGAAAAATCTAACAAATTTGAACTCTTAACATTTATCAGATTTTTCTCTTTTTTATTACTCTTAACATAGAATGAATTGGAATTGAAATTTTATACATAGCTACAACAAGTTTAGAAATACATATGGAAATTTTTTCAGAATTTTTCACAACATTTTTTAATTAAAATGCATCGGGATTGCAACATAAACTTGAGTTTCGTGCAAATAACATAACTCCAGAAGTCACTCAAAACGTAACACACCAATATACGGAAGCAGTAAAACTTTCTTACAAACGTAACCACTGCCCGAGTCCAGTGCCGAAAGCCGTGCGCCCGGCCCGCCGTACGAGCGGATGGCGTGGACGCAACCTTCGTTCCTCTCCCCCTAGAAACATGGCGCCCCACCACGTCGCTCCCTCCCGTTATAAAACAGACACTACTGCTCCGCTGCGTCTTGCGAACCCACTGCATGCCCTTCCGTCTCAGACAAACTGAGCGTCGGTAACCGCTAATATAACCAGCCGAGGCAAATGGCGGTCTCCACCGCGCAGACGAACTCCGGCGAGTCCCTGCACTCCTCCACCTTCGCGTCACGCTATGTGCGCACCTCGCTCCCGAGGTACAGATCGGCAATGGCTCGTTGCTCTCTAAGTCTTCATTTGAGCTATGCAGAGATTGATCTGAGTGTGGGTGTCGCTGTTGTGTACGTACGCACGTACGTAGGTTCAAGATTCCGGAGCAGTCGATCCCCAGGGACGCGGCGTACCAGATCATCAGCGACGAGCTGATGCTGGACGGGAACCCGCGGCTGAACCTGGCGTCGTTCGTCACCACATGGATGGAGCCCGAGTGCGACAAGCTCATCCAGGCCTCCGTCAACAAGAACTACGTCGACATGGACGAGTACCCCGTCACCACCGAGCTCCAGGTACGACGGACCGATCTCGACATGATTCGTGTCGATCATGCATCGCTCTGCAACTGCGTGACATGATCCATTTGCACCTGCGTGAAACAGAACCGGTGCGTCAACATGATCGCGCATCTCTTCAACGCACCGATCGGCGACGACGAGACGGCGGTTGGGGTGGGGACCGTCGGCTCCTCGGAGGCCATTATGCTTGCCGGGCTGGCGTTCAAGCGCAAGTGGCAGAACAGGAGGAAAGCCGAGGGCAAGCCCTGTGACAAGCCCAACATCGTCACCGGTGCAAATGTTCAGGTACACAAATCAAAAATCAAGTACAGCATTTTTCAGTAGTAACACGATCATCACCCGATCAGTCACCTTACATTTGAGATGATTTCTCGCATGCGTACGTAGGTGTGCTGGGAGAAGTTCGCGCGGTACTTCGAGGTGGAGCTGAAGGAGGTGAAGCTGAAGGAAGGGTACTACGTCATGGACCCCGAGAAGGCCGTGGAGATGGTCGACGAGAACACCATCTGCGTCGCCGCCATCCTCGGCTCCACCCTCACCGGCGAATTCGAGGACGTCAAGATGCTCAACGATCTGCTAACGGCGAAGAACGCCGAGACAGGGTACGCGCACAACATGCAAACGAGACATATGATCCGATCGAGGCGTCTCCAAACTGGGACCGCGTAGCAAACTAGCAATACAGATTTGGTTGATTTCATTCGGTAATGTACTGGTTTCTTCAGGTGGGACACTCCGATCCATGTGGACGCGGCGAGCGGCGGGTTCATCGCGCCGTTCATCTACCCGGAGCTGGAGTGGGACTTCCGGCTGCCGCTGGTGAAGAGCATCAACGTCAGCGGGCACAAGTACGGCCTCGTCTACGCCGGCGTCGGGTGGGTGATCTGGAGGAGCAAGGAGGACCTGCCAGAGGAGCTCATCTTCCACATCAACTACCTCGGCGCAGACCAGCCAACCTTCACGCTCAACTTCTCCAAAGGTAGCCGGCATATATATATGTGCTAAGGGTCTCGCGCTCGCCGGTGTTGCTTGGTACGTGATATATTGGTTTGTTTCGGTAGCTAAGTTTATTCATCTGCTCTGTTGGATAGGTTCGAGCCAGATAATTGCGCAGTATTATCAGCTCATCCGTCTCGGCTTCGAGGTAATTGCAAGTTTGAATGTGTGATGATGATCCTAATTTTTACTGTTCTACTTCATGTCTTCTATTTTATCTTTAACTGTAGCTAACACTTCATGTAAATTCGCCAATCCGTATCGCAAAAACAATCGTCTTATGCACTCAGACTTGCAGAAACTAAGGGTTTAATTTGAGTTCCGTGCATAAATTAGACCACGACACGATCTCTAAGAGCTGATAAACCATCAAAACATTTCCTGCACCATGAGATCAGTGGGTTGTGCTGATCAGATATGTATTGATCAGTCGGCAATTTGGTGTCGTTGGCGCGCACGCAGGGCTACAAGGACATCATGCAGAACTGCCGCGACAACGCGGCGGTGCTCCGTGAGGGCATCGAGAAGATGGGCTACTTCGACGTGGTGTCCAAGGACGTGGGCGTGCCGCTGGTGGCCTTCTCCCTCAGGGACTCGTCCAGGTACACGGTGTTCGAGGTGGCCGAGAGCCTGCGCCGCTTCGGCTGGATCGTGCCCGCCTACACCATGCCGGCCGACGCCGAGCACGTGGCCGTCATGCGCGTGGTCATCCGCGAGGATTTCAGCCGCAGCCTCGCCGAGCGGCTCATCGCCGACCTCAACAAGGTGATGGGAGACATGGACGCGCACGCCACCAAGAAGGCGGCCATCGCCGCCGAGCCGGTGAAGAAGACGGTGCGCGAGATCGAAAAGGAGGTGACCACCTATTGGCGGAGGCTCGTCGCCAGGAAGAAGAGCAGCCTCGTCTGCTGATACCCCTACAATGCGCTCGAGCGTGCAAGAATAATTCTTGATCCGACCGAGTTCTTCTTCCTTTTTTTTCTGTGATTTCATTTGAGCTCCTCATTTGCCTGGTCAATTTTTGTGTATGTTTGATCGTGCCAACGATCTGTGTTGCTGATAATGGCGAAACCAGACCTTAGGCTACTTAAATTGTAGCCTGAGGCCTAGAATTTAAAGCCCATTTAGATTTCTCTAGCTCAATCATATCAATGACAAGCTCATCTAGATTTCACCCTATCCAACCCGTGGTTTGGACCGACACTGGTTCCTCCACTGGTTGCTGATATTATCATGTATAGACACATGTCGAGTTGAAGTACAACTACAATAACGTAATGCATCGGCATTTTAGACAGTGGCTCGTCGAAATTGATATTTATCTGGCGTCCACTGGATAGTGAGCCAATGAACTTCCGCAAGTTCGAGTGTAGATCAAGGACAACTATCTACTGAGGAACCTTCATTGGCGAGTCTAGTCCAATTAATTTCTCTGCTATATAAAAGATAGATCAATTATAGAAAACACAAATAGTACATTGAAACACAGAGATAGGGGGAGAATTCTTGGTATTTCTTTATTACTTTTCTTTCTCATGTAGACACAAAATAGCCAATAGTACTATCTATTTATAACCTAGTGATGAGGTGTCCACCATAGGCTAAGACTTTAAGCTTAGCCCGGGTTTAGTGCGGTTCGCTAAATACATAAGTGCTCCTACCACACTTAAGTATGGAAATTCCGGTCTCAGAACTTTCTCCCCCTCTTCCCTAGGTCGGTACGGATCCTTATCTTGCTGTAAGGATCTCCCAATTATCAGTACTTTCAATGGATATGCCTTTTCAAAGCCGAACATTTCTAACACTTTCTGGGTGTACGCTGACTAATGTACTAATATTCCTTCAGGGACATGCTCGAGCTGCAGGCCTAAGCAATATTTGATTTACCC
Source organism: Bonia amplexicaulis (assembly GCA_036346245.1). Taxonomy (NCBI): domain Eukaryota; kingdom Viridiplantae; phylum Streptophyta; class Magnoliopsida; order Poales; family Poaceae; genus Bonia; species Bonia amplexicaulis. The sequence goes on along the minus strand of CM070746.1, from coordinate 12,482,669 downwards.
AAATCTTTTATTTCAAACTCTGACTCCAGGTAAGAACATGCTTCCTTTATGTCTTCTATGGTCCCGATGATATTCAGGTCATCTACACACACTGAGATTATACAAAATATATTCTGGGATCGTCGTATAAATACACATGGACAATGTTCATTGTTCGTGTAGCCTTTTTTGCATAGAAAGTCGCTTAAGCGATTATACCACATCCCGCCTGATTGCTTGAGTCTGTACAGTGATTTCTTGAGTTTCACACTGTACAGATTTCTATTTGCTCTGTCTTGGTTCGAGATAGGGATACCTTCAGGTACCTTCATATAAATTTTCGAATCCAAGTTTTCATAAAGGTATACAGTTACCACATCCATCAATTTCATTTCTAAGTTCAGATTTACTGCCATTGAGATTAAGTATCTAAAGGTAATTCCACTCATGACTGGGGAATAGGTTTATTCAAAATCAACTCCTGGACGTTGAGTAAAATCTTGTACAACAAGACTTGCTTTATATCTTACAACTTTATTTCTTTTATTTCTGTTTCGAATAAATACCCACGTATACCCGACAGAGTGCACATGGGGAGGTGTGTGGCTTACATGCCCAAACAACTCTCTTTTATTCAAAGATAATAATTCAGTTTCTATTGCATTTTTCCAATCTTCCCAATCTGATCTTTTCTTACATAGCGATGCGGGCTCTGGATCAAGATCAATGATTGTGGCAATTTTCTTTGCAAAGTAGATATCAACATTGGCTATTGTCCTATTCATGGATTCTCCCGTGTGCAAATAGTTTATAGCTACTTCATCATGAGTTGATTCTTCTTGTGCTTCTACTTGCTCACCGCTCCTTCCAGTTGCGGCTATAATTCCCTTTAGTTTTTCAGCTCCGATGTGTGCACACACATCCATGTTGATTTCTCCCTCCATGGGAATGTTCAAATCCGGTATGTCATTTTCTGAAGGTGTCATAATGGTGGTGGTCTCAACTGGCTCCCTTTCTGGTTCTGGATAACTTCAGTGATTGGCTGTGTCAAGTCCTCGTTATCCATTTTCACCAGGCGTCCCCGGTTACTTAAGGTTCGAGGGATTGGACGGGATTAGGGATATCTTTAACTTTCTTTGATATTTCAACCCTCTCCGGTGTATTGCTTGCAGTCACATACGACTTGGTCACGCTCTTTAAATCACTAAAGTAGTCAGTCAGTTGGTTTGCTAATACTTGCAAATCAATGATCTTATTGACTCTCTATTTATTTCACTAATGTGCGGGTCATGTGTATGCATTACCGTAGCTTGCCACGTAATTTCCTGACATTTTTCATCAAGCGGTTGATTTCCTCCCCCTTATGTTGGGAAACTATCCTCATCAAATATGCTATCAGCGAAACGGGCAGTATGCAAATCTCCTGTTATGGGTTCTAGATACCTGATTATAAATGTTGTCTCATAACCGATGTATATCCCAGTCTTTCGGAGAGGACCCATTGCAGTACGCTGTGGAGGATGTATAGGTACATAAACCTTGCATCCAAACCTCCGAAATAAGAAATTTTCGGTGCTGACCCTTGCGACCGATAGTCAAAAGTTGATAAGAGTTGTTGCATGCAGGATTGCGTGTCCCCAACATATTACTGGTAAATTACAATTCTGCAAAAGCGGTCGGGCAATAAATTTAATTCTCTTGATTAATGACTCTGCTAGACCATTCTGGGTGTGGACATGTGGTACAGAATGCTTAACTGTAATTCCATTGCCATGAAATAATCATCAAATGCCTTTGAAGTAAATTCTCCGACGTTGTCCATTATGATGGAGTTTATGTGATGATCAGGAAAAATATTTTTAATGCGAATTATCTACGAGATCAGCTTTGCGAAAGCATGGTTTCTTGTAGACAATAAACATATGTGCGACCATTTCGAGGAAATATCGATGAGCACCATGAAATATTTAAATGACCCTGATAGTGGCTGTATGGGACCGCAAATGCAGGGACTTCATCCTTCACAACCTCAGGAATGGCGTAAAAAGGGCAGAAGTGGTTTTGTCGCATGATGGTCGTGTTGTTGCGTGGGTGTGAGCTTTTGTTGCGTTAATTCGACCCCACGCTACTACGTGAGAGGAAGCCGACAATCCTATGGTCACAATTGTTTGCGTTATAATGATCCTAGGGTTATCGAGGACGTATGATGCTAGCGCTCGGATCGGACATCTTGGCGCCAGTCGTTCCCTTTAAGATACCATCATTTGAAGTTTTGGATTGAAAAAAGTCTCCTCAAACTCTATGTATGGGGCTTAATGTGTTAGATAGGCTGGCTTCTGGGCTGTGGGCCGAGTGGGGTGACGCACTAAGCGCCACGAGGGCGGCATATAGATGTGGACTATCGACATATCCGGCACTATAGCCACTTTTTTTAAATTTAGCCCTCTGACGTTCTTTTTGCAAATCTAGTCCCCTTCTTGAGCTCGGCAACCATGGAAGGCGACCCGTGCCGCCTGCCGTACTACAGTGGCTCGAAAAGGTCATGTCGAGCCACTAGAGCTTGGCAGCATCTGCCGAGCAATCGTGGCTTGGCATGAAGCTACCAAGCCCCACAATCGGCATGTAATTAATTAGTGTTAATTAATCATGATTAGCATTAATTAAACATCATATTGCATTATTAGTACCAATTAAGCGCCACCAGCGTTCTGTCAAGCTCTTCTAGCTCGGTAGATATCCATCAAGCTTAAGGAGAGGCTAAATTTATAAAAACAGATGTTCGACCATTAAATCTTAAAAAAGTTGGCTACAGATATGTCAACCGTTCTATGTGGGTGCTTGGTGCTGGTAGCTCGGGCTGGCAGCCCATGAAACGCCCGCCGATCGGGTTCGCTTTGGCGGTGAATCTCGCTGGGCTCGTGGGTTGATCACGGAAGGCGCATCATGGCTTGATGGGCCGTAACTATGGATATTATGTACCGAGTCAGCGATGGATCACATCCACTATTCTTTGATGTAAACAACCGAAAGGGCCGGAATCTGGTTCCTCAACGGTCGAGGAATTTCGCGCTAAATCGCGTAACAAACAAAGCCGCCTTCGCGGGCATTTCGCGCTAAATCGGCTAGGGGCAAATATGTAAATTCACGGTAACTAGGGTTACCACCCCACCAATGAGCAAAGAGTTCTATATCTTTACTATTATAAAAGAAGGAGTTGGTGGTTGGTCTGCCTCTCCCACCCCTTCTCACAAAAGGTAGCACCGACATATGGCCCCAAAAGATCTTCGCCGAATCTTCCCACCTTCCCATCAAAATATCTTTATTTCCATGATTTAGTGGTCAAGGTGGATTTTATCTAGACTGTATTGTAGAGTACATATTGTATTTTTCATCCAGTGCTTAATCTTGTACTAGCTGAATGCTTGTTGCTATGTTCTGAAATAACGGGTGGTAAAATTTTTTAGAACATGCATACAAATATGTTTTAAAAATTTTAAAATCCGTAACAATGCATGGTCATTCAGCTAGTATAAGAGTACATGACACCCCATCCCAATTCCCAAGCCGCCGTCTACCCCATCCCCCGCCAATTAGACGATTTTCTTCTCTCGTTTTAGTGGCCATCGTGATTTCCTCTTGCGGCTCTTATCTCTCCCTTTGTTTTCTTCTTCGTTTTTTTTCCGGTGCTTGGGTTGTGCATTAGACGATGATGATTCAATTATACCATCAAACTCTGAATCAATCATACGCTATGTTGATTGCTCAAACCTTTCGTGAGTCTAATGCGATCTCTACCGATCGTTTTTCGGATTCTCTCTTTTTTTTTGTGTTACTCATATTTTTCTTCCTTTTTTTTTGAGGCAATAAATTAGAGTCTCTGATGCGCTTCTTTTCAATAGCGTCCTCAGCGCTGTACGTTGCCGAGATGAAATCTTTGGGCTAAGATTCTGGCACTTGCCATCCTCTGATATGGCTTGCTGCATTCAACCTGTCCCGTACAGTTCTTCGATCTTTTCTTTTGCGTGTTGTTCGAGATTTGTTTTTGTTTCTTCCGTCTGTTTCGATTGATTTTTTTACCGTAATAATACGGCCGATTTATATTTGTTTTTTCTTCGCGTATATTTGTAGCACACGATGTTCTTTCTGTGTTTTTTTTACGCCGGCGTTTAAGTCTGCGTCGTTCCCATCATCGAGTCTAATGGACCAAAAGGATGAGCACCAGAAATATGTATCAGATCTGTTTTTCCTTAAAAGAACTGAATATGATTAGAACGGTGAAGAAATATGCTTAAATATGCTCTAAACGCCGGGTTTCTAGCCCTGCAGAACTAGTGAACACGATCCTTAGTTGATTACTTCTTCAACTCTTGATTTTACATTGATCTATAAAGCAATCCATGTGGCCCAAAGAGCCGTGATTAACCAACGGAAAACATACGATCGAGCCACACGAAATGTCACAAAGGTGCTCAACGTGCGACCAGACTACCAGTGGATGGAAACTCTGATCTCTGCATCGTCCTTTTTGTTGATTGAATTGGGTAATTCAAGATTGAACGACGCCATCGTTAACATGGCAACAAACGGTAGCGTTAGCGTGGCAAGGAACACTTCACACAAGAAGAATGCTCCACAGATGTACAGATATCATGAGAGAACAATATATTCCATTGGTTGTTTATCTATAGGTGTCCCGTCTCTATACCAAGCTATTTACATTCTACAATATCAGCTCTCCAGCTCTTAACAAAAATCTCAGCTCTTCTCATGTTTGGGCCCAAATCAGTGGCAATTTGGCCTACGAGGGAAAAATTTACGGCGAACTCGATTACTTTTGCTGAAACTCCCTGCCCAAGTAAACGTGTGAAAAATCCGCGCAAATCGTCTCACTTTATCGGAGGGCTATATGGTGACGCTGTTCGGGACGCCTCGGCAGGTGATGCCCGGCCCGGACGACGGCGACATGAGCTCGTACGGCAGCACGCCGGCGCCGCACCGGTTGCGCCGGGCAGGGTCAGCGTTGCGCCGCTCGATCTCCTCCTCGGCGCGGCGCACGTCGGCCGCGAACTCGCGCGCGGCCGCCAGCGCCGCCGGGTCGGCGGTCCAGTCCTCGTCGGGGCGCTCCCCGAGGTACTCCTCGTCGGCCGAGTGCGTCGACAGCGTGTCGATGACCGTCATGAACGTCGTCGTCTGCGTCAGGCTGGGCAGCGCCGACAGGAAGAACCGGTGCGGGTCCGCGACCAGGTGCGCGTACTCCGGGTCGCCCTCGGCCGGCACCAGCCGGCGCATGAGCGGCGGCCGGTTCGGGATGTACCCGCCGAGCGGGTACTGCCCGAAGTTGAGCGCCGCGTGCTGCGCCGAGCAGAGCCACACCAGCGTCGTGAGCAGGGACGCGAGGTCGCCGGGCGTCACGAGGCGCGGCCACCACGGCGCGTCGCACTTGTCCTGGTGGCCGGTCAGCACGGCCTCCGTGTACCAGGACTGCAGCTCGTAGTCGCTCTGCACGGCCTCGTCGGTCGGGTAGTACACCGCCACGTAGGCGTCGCACCACCGCGAGATGGCCGACCAGAGGAGCAGCCCGTCGGTGGCGTACGGGTAGTCCTCGATGAGCAGCCGGAGCCCGTGCGGCTGGCTCGGGTCCTCCACGGCCATACCTCTGCGCGAACAACCAAACACCAAATGAATCAAGCGCCCATGCCGTTTGTGCTGCATTGCGCGCATCGCGAGTTCGCATCTAGCAAGAGCAGAGACATTCGAGGTGGCGAAGTAAAGCGTGTACCTTCTGATGAGGTCGGCGGGGAGGCCCTCCTCGTCGAGCCGCCAGAGCTCCCGGTACGCGAAGGCGCTCATCTCCATGCAGTAGCGACCGGGGGTGAACCCCGACTCGATGACGCCGTCGCCGTTGATGAGGATCTGCCGCGCCAGCGCGTTGATCTTGAGCGTGTACCGCATGTGCGGCTTGAGCAGCTTGAAGATTGGGTGCATCGCGCTCATCTGCCGGTGCGCCGCGATGATGAACGGCTCCATGCACGCGTGCGTCTTCAGCCTGTGTTTGTATAGCCAGCCCGTCAATCAAACCGTTCGGTTCTCCTGCGTGAACTGCCGTGGAAATTGGAATGCCAAGTCGTTAAGAAGCATACCAGTGGTTGATGAGCTGGTGGACGCCGGCGTCGTTGGAGCAGACGTGGGCCTTGGCGAGTTGCCACAGCCAGTTCCTGGTGGCGTCGGCGGGGGGCGTGAACACCCGCTTCGCGCGCTTGCAGTCGTCGGTCATCGGCGGCAGGCTCAGCTCGATCGCGATCGGCTTCAACGTCCCCGTGGCCGTCAGGAAGAAGAGCGCGCGCGTCCCGTAGGCCTTCCGGCCGTCCTGCGCATTGATCCTATCCAGGAACGGCAGGAAGATGTCATGGTAGTCCAGCATGTACAGCTTGTTCTCCTCCAGCGCCTGCTGCACCGACATGCCGTTGAGGTGCCCGATGATGTGCTCCTCCGTGATCGCCGACTCTGGCGGGCCGTAGACGGCCGGGTCGAGCTTGCTCACCGGCGGGAACGCCTGGAAACGCGAGAGTAAAACAGTGGCGATCGCTCTTTCAGCTCCGTTGTACATAGTACACACAGCAACAGTCGGAGGGGGGAGCTAGCTCTCTGTTTTGGATGTTCCAGAGTCGCGGTGTTTAGCGCGAGAGCGACGGCTTACCTGAAGACGCTCGACGTTGACGGGGTTGATGCCCGCCAGCGCCTGCCGCGCGAACTCGTCGTCACGCAGCCACGCAAACTTGTCCTCTGCCACACGCCGGCCAAGGAAACGACAGCGTCAGTACAACAATGCCGTGATGATCCGTATCGACCGTATCCCCATGCCATGAATGATGGGGAGGCTTGGGCTTACTCTTGATGATGTCGGGGGTGTCGTAGCGGAGGAGGGCCTCGCTGTTCTCCTGGATCTTGCGGACCAAGGGGATCTTCTGGAACAGCTGGTCGTGCAGCGCCTGCTTGAGGCGGAGGCCCTCCTTGAAGAGGTTGTCGACTTCGTGGAAGGCGCCGAAGTCGCGGACGTTGGGGGACACGGAGCTGAGCAGCAGCGGCATGAAGTTGTGGAGCAGCGCCTTGAGCGCGCCCTCCGACAGCATCTCGTTCTTGCCCTCCTCGAACTCCTCGTCCCTCGACACGTAGATGGGCTCCGGGTACTCCACCCTGCTCTCCGCGCCCTCGTCTGCGGTTCAATGCACATCGCAAACGGCCGTGCGTGTCAGCGTCAGCGTCAGTGGCCATCGGGTGGTTCGGATACGAAAGCAACGCGTAGGACCGACGGCTCCCTCCCGCCATGTCAGGGAGGCCACTGTTACTGTCGGAGAATTTATTGGATGGAATGGATAGATGGCGGGCGAGGCTGGTTAACTTGCCTGTAACGGTGCTGGGCCGGCCCGTCCGCATCCGCCGCGGGTACGGCAGCCGCTCGCCGCCGAGGACGGGGCGGGCGAACCCGACGTCCTTGTCCGGGTTGCCGAGGTCGTTGTACACGTCGTAGTCGTACACCCGGTCGGTGGTCTTGCGCTCGCCGGTGCGGTCGCCGCGCAGGTCCTTCAGCTCCCGGAGCCGGAGCTCCCTCAGCCCCGGCGGCGTCTCGGACGGCAGGTACGGCTTGTTGGTGAAGAAGACGCGGGGTTGGAGTTGACACGGGTGGGCTGGACCCACGAGTTGCAGGTGAAGTGCGCGGGCCCCGACGGGAAGCCCTCGACGACGATGCTCTCGATGAAGAACTGGCGCTGGTGCCGATTGAGCACGGTGACGGCGCCAGGCTCGCCGAAGGCCGCGTCGACGGTGAACTCCGCCGTGTACACCACCCGCTCCGCCTTGACGTCCTTCTTCTCGAACCAGCCCACCAGCCCCGACCTCTTGCTCTTCTTGGGGCCCCCCTTTCCTATCAACCAACGTAGCAAACAAAGATTCACTCAGCTTAATGCATGCTTCGAATAATTCGTCTTGATTTCGATGCCTCATACGACATGTGGGAGGAAAAGATCAAATCAAGAACACAGGGATTGGGGTGTTCCACTTGTACGCCCATTTGGACAAGAGGCACCAGCTGGAATATTCTCGTTCCAGCTTCTCTGACGCTGAAGCAGCGAACGGAAAGCGAGTACAATTCAAAGATGCAACGCAAGAGCCCTGGAATTCCAAGGAAGATGTAGGGGCGCATCGCGAAGCTTCGCGCGCGGCGACGGAGATGATGGGGGAGCTTACTTGCGTCGGTCTCCGTGCTGATGAGCTCAAGCTGGACGCTTCGGCCGACCCTGTCGGTGTAGGCGTCCACCTGCTCGGCGACGCGTTCCTTGACGTCCTCCTTCCGCTTCCGCCGCACGGTCACCACGGCCCTCGCGGCCACGCTCTGCGAGTGCTCATCCGGCCGCCCCGCCTTCTCCACCGGCGGCGGCGTCACGACGACTCGCTCGGCCAGGGCGCCGGGCCTCCTCGTCCTCCCCTGCCTCCCCGCCAGGCTCGCGAAACAGAGCCAGCCTCCCCGCTCCCGGCCGCCTCGCAGGGCCGCGGGGCCGGCAGAGCCCGGCAAGAACGATCTCCCCAGCAGCTCCATCGATGCCATGAAAGTAGAACCTTCCCCTCGATCGTGCCAAATAAAGTTAATCGTACAACAAAGAACTCGGCCAAAGCAGCTCCTCTCGCGGCCGAGGGGAAAGGAAAGGTAACGATTTTGTTCTCTCTGCTTCTTTCTGCTGCCTTCGTCGTAGTGGGAGCATTATATAGAGGCGGGCTTACTGCCGGTCAGGACTGATGAGTGAAGGGACAACCAGCGCGCGGGCTATCGACTGGTTAGTTGCCTGGACCTTTTCCCGGTGGGAGCAGAGTAGGGCTTGACCATACTGACGGCCGATAATGAAACTGTAGCTTGCCTTCGTTTAAGGTGGTGTTCAGTTCGGCTTATTTTTGGTGGTTTGTGGCTGAAAACACATGGCGATCGAAAAAACAATGTAGTAATGAGAGCTTATTTAACATAGTTAAATTTAAAAAATTGAAAATATAAAAATTTGTTAGCCCATCACGAGACAACGCATAACGAATACGGGAAAAAAAGAACCGTGAAAAAGCTCAAAAAAGCCAAAATTTAAAAAACAAAATTATGAATAGTACAAAATAAGCGAAACCGAAGCTCAAACCATATTGAGCGGTTGCCTTAAACGTGTCGGTATCTACTTGGCATTGGAATCAACGGGGATAGCAAGTTTCAAAAGCGTCTTAGATCCCAAAACGTCAAATTTGAAGCGAGTATCAAACAAGTGTTTTAGCAAAATCTCAACATATTTTACAAGTATCCCGAGGAAATGGAAATGAAAAACATGGATTCACTATGCTGGGCTAGAGCTCACGGTGGCGATGAAGACGGGGAGGAGCATCAAAGAAGAGAAATCAAGAAGGAAACGTAAAAATTCGTGAAAAAATTGTTGAGAAAGAATTCTCAACAATTGTTTATGCCTAGTGCAATGACAAGCCGTCTCATGAGAAAAAATTATTGCGATGCAAATATAATTAGCAATTTCACCATAATTTATCACATGTATTTGTAGAAAAGCTAAAAGCGATTCAAGCAGGAACTAGAATGGTTCAAACTTAGACTTGATCGAGAATAAGATTTAGCTAGGTACTTAAACATGACACATCTCAAGAAATAATCACTCCAATCAAAACTTAGCCAAAGAATCCTGTCTTGCCATATTGTTTGTTCAAATTGACAAAATTTAATAAATAGCTAATTATGGCATTGTTAAGCTATAAATGTAAAATCATAATTAAGAAAGCTCATAATACACACAATGACTTGTTTTGTGATTATTGCCTTAAATAATAATTCAAGTTCTTAGAAATAAAAAAATAAAAACAAGCCTTTATAGTGATATACAAAAAGAACCCCCCTCAAAACAATCTTATTGGTTGACATACCCCAACTCACTCCACAAACAAACAAATAGAGAAGTATCAAGTGGCTTCTGAGCATACCATCAATCAAAGCAACACCCTTAAGAATAAATTTATCATTAACACGCATTGTACCTTTAGACATCACAGTACTTGTTGACTCATCACTTGATGCCTTACTAAGGAAGAGAACCATCTTGAATCACGGTCGTATGTCTAGAACAATCTGTTCCCTTCCTCATCGTTGTCCACTAGCTACATGTTCTAGAAATCCCTTCCTCATCAAATTCGTGTTGTACTTACATCATAGGAAACATCAGATAATCACAACACTAGGGTAGTTTTGTTGAAAAAAATCTAGAAATCGAGTAAATGATTGTTCAATTCTTCATCAATGGTTTTGCCTTCAACCTTAAAAAAGAAATTATGAGTCCTCAAAAGTCTAAATCTTAGCACGTTCCTCAAACGAATCTGAAACTATATGCACACAAACATCAGTCAAGAAGTCAAGCCGCAACCACCGCGCGTGGGTGACGAGCAACGCTGAGTTTATTTAGACCAAGAGTAATAATTTCATTAATCGGCCGGGTACAGTCGTGACTGCACGAAACAACGAGGAATGGTAAATTCAGGCAGCTTCTTGTGGGTTTTCATACTCTTACATTGATAATCCATAGTTTCTGACGGATTCTGGCCGTCGCTAAAAACCTAGTTTCTAGTTTCTAGTAGTGAGGCGATTACTCTTTTATTTTCCTTGCAGAGGTAGCTTTCAATGTCCAAGGTAAGACCTGTTAAGAATCAGGGTAGAAATTCTCGCTCCAAACGGCTTTAGTTTGCATATGGCTCTTTAATTTCGCCCTTTTTGGTTTTTTTTTTGAGTTTTTTTAGTTTTTTGGTCATTTCTTTTTTCTTTTATTCCTTTGCATTGTCTGTGACGATATAATTTTTTATTTTTCAAAATTTAATTACTCAAAAAAAGCTAACAACCAGTACAATACATTTTCAGTCACTACAGTATAAAAAAGACAGAAGTCATATTTAGATGGATCACTGCCTAGTGCAAAATTTTCTATAAAATCTATAAAACCCAGGAATTTCAAAGAGACCCAAATCAATCCAAAGCTATTAATTTAGATCTCATGAAATAAACAGTCGTTAGAAGCATCGTAGATTGTACTCTCTTTTTTGTTGGTTCTGTTATCTGTGAGTTGCTTTTTTTTTCCTGTCAACTCTTGATTTTCCCTGACTTTTGGATTAGCCTTAAGATAGTTATGTCTGATCCTGATTTTGATCCAATGTCTCAAAATATCACCTATACATGAGAAAACAAGCATATTTTATCCATCAAAGTTTGACCAACGAGCCAACCCAAAAGAATAGAGGAAGTAAGAGAGTACTAAAGATAAATTTATACACATAATTTTTATATATCTAATCTAAATATTTAAAAAGATATCGATAACTAAAGCTTCGAAAGTTTAACCGTCCATATCACAAAACAGCGTATATTTGTGGCCAAAAAGCGGTGTTTTTTTTATTAGCACGTGCAGTTGAATCGTCAACACGATAGCGTGATAGCTAATGACAGCGAGAAGGATAGCTTTTGGTTAATTGGCGTTCGTGACCGCTGGGTTGCATTACCATGATAACCGCAGGAGCAAAAGGAGCAATTAATAGAGACGGCGCATGGTCCCTAGAGCAATTAATAGTGTCACTCACTTGTACCGGCTGATTGGCAAGCTTCCCTGGCCCCTACACGACCCTACACTGAAAAGCTTCGCTCCACTCGCAGAAAGAGACGACGTCGCAGAATGCATCAGTCAAATGACTAAATATATTATTTAAAATATATGGTTTATAATATATATATGTATAAGTGATACAAGTGAGCTTATCGTGAAAGTGCTCTTATAATACTGCACATTATAATATTTTGAATAAATGATAAGAAAATTTAATAGTCAAAATAGCATCTTGCTGACTTTAAAAGTTAAAACGTCACTTTTTTGTGTGATCGAAGTGAGTATTTACGTTTGAATCAATCGCCTTGGTAGGTCAGCTAACAAGAAAAGGCTACTATACGCATGGAGATCCAACAACCTGAAATGTTGCTATCCACAACGATCGCTGGGATCTCCGGAGGTGTCAACAAGATTGAAATGTACGTTACTGTTTGAACGATGATCCAACAAGGATACAAGGGTCAGCCACTACCGGAAAACACCTATATGCCGAGTGTCCGGAATTTTGCCGAGTGCAATACATCGGGCACTCGGTAAACAACATCTTTGCCGAGTGTTTTAAAGGGGACACTCGGCGAAAATAAAACACTCGCCAAACAATATCTTTGCCGAAAGTGAGGATTAGACACTAAGATATAGGATCTCTTTGCCGAGTGCTAACAAGAAAACACTCGGCAAAAATAAAACACTCGACACCAACCGTCTGCTAGATGTTAGCCCGTTAGATCTTTGCCGAGTATTCGAGTCGACACTTAAGAACGATATTTTTGCCGAGTGTTTTGTTTATGACTCTCAGAAAGAAATAAAACCTTTCCTCCTCTACCCTTCAAACTTTTTCTACTCTCCACATACAACATATGGTACTCCATGTTAAAATTTGGTATATTTTGTATTTGTTTGGTATATTTAATTTAATAATTGCATTTCAAGCAATTTTTGAATCAAGTCAAATTTGAACCGCAAGTGATTCAAATAATAGGAAAAATGAGGGAAAATGATATTCATGTTATTCACCGGTTTGAGGCCTTACGTTAAATAAAAGGAATTTCGAACATCTTGTTCAGAAACACGACCACAAACGTGGTAGAATGGTTTTAAATTTTAAAAAGTAAACGAAGTCCGAAAATCCCGAGATTTGTCAAGATGTCATGATACCGCCTTCTCCACCGGCGGCGGCGTCACGACGACTCGCTCGGCCAGGGCGCCGGGCCTCCTCGTCCTCCCTGCCTCCCCGCCAGGCTCGCGAAACAGAGCCAGCCTCCCGCTCCCGGCCGCCTCGCAGGGCCGCGGGGCCGGCAGAGCCCGGCAAGAACGATCTCCCCAGCAGCTCCATCGATGCCATGAAAGTAGAACCTTCCCCCTCGATCGTGCCAAATAAAGTTAATCGTACAACAAAGAACTCGGCCAAAGCAGCTCCCTCTCGCGGCCGAGGGGGAAAGGAAAGGTAACGATTTTGTTCTCTCTGCTTCTTTCTGCTGCCTTCGTCGTAGTGGGAGCATTATATAGAGGCGGGCTTACTGCCGGTCAGGACTGATGAGTGAAGGGACAACCAGCGCGCGGGCTATCGACTGGTTAGTTGCCTGGACCTTTTCCCGGTGGGAGCAGAGTAGGGCTTGACCATACTGACGGCCGATAATGAAACTGTAGCTTGCCTTCGTTTAAGGTGGTGTTCAGTTCGAACTTTATTTTGGTGGTTTGTGGTGAAAACATCAGAATCGATCGAAAAAACAATGTAGTAATGAGGCTTATTTAACATAGTTAAATTTAAAAATTGAAAATATAAAAATTTGTTAGCCCATCACGGACAACGCATAACGAATACGGGAAAAAAAAGAACCGGCGAAAAAGCTCAAAAAAAGCCAAAAATTTAGAAAAAAACAAAATTATGAATAGTACAAAAATAAGCCAGAAACCAGAAGCTCAAACCATATTGAGCGGTGCCTTAAACGTGTCGGTATCTACTTGGCATTGGAATCAACGGGGATAGCAAGTTTCAAAAGCGTCTTAGATCCCAAAACGTCAAATTTGAAGCGAGTATCAAACAAGTGTTTTAGCAAAATCTCAACATATTTTACAAGTATCCCGAGGAAATGGAAATGAAAAACATGGATTCACTATGCTGGTCTAGAGCTCACGGTGGCGATGAAGACGGGGAGGGACATCAAAGAAGAGAAATCAAGAAGGAAACGTAAAAATTCGTGAAAAAATTGTTGAGAAAGAATTCTCAACAACTGTTTATGCCTAGTGCAATGACAAGCCGTCTCATGAGAAAAAATTATTGCGATGCAAATATAATTAGCAATTTCACCATAATTTGTCACATGTATTTGTAGAAAAGCTAAAAGCGATTCAAGCAGGAACTAGAATGGTTCAAACTTAGACTTGATCGAGAATAAGATTTAGCTAGGTACTTAAACATGACACATCTCAAGAAATAATCACTCCAATCAAAACTTAGCCAAAGAATCCAGTCTTATCATATTGTTTGTTCAAGTTGACAAAATTTAATAAATAGCTAATTATGGCATTGTTAAGCTATAAATGTAAAATCATAATAAGAAAGCTCAAAATACACACAATGACTTGTTTTGTGATTATTGCCTTAAATAATAATTCAAGTTCTCAAAAATAAAAACAAACCTTTATAGTGATATACAAAAAGAACCCCCCTCAAAACAGTCTTATTGCATGACATACCCCAACTCACTCCACAAACAAACAAACAGAGAAGTATCAAGTGGCTTACTGAGCATACCATCAATCAAAGCAACACCCTTAAGAATAAATTTATCATTAACACGCATTGTACCTTTAGACATCACAGTACTTGTTGACTCATCACTTGATGCCTTACTAAGGGAAGAGAACCATCTTGAATCACTGGTCGTATGTCTAGAACAATCTCAGTCCACTAGCTACATGTTCCCCTTCCTCATCAGTTGTACTTACATCATAGGAAACATCAGTATCACAACACTAGGGTCAGTGAAAAAAAATCTAGAAATCCAGTACAGAGACACACGACGTGAAGGAACAGCAACAAAACTAGAACCAAAATCACGAGTATATGGGCGATCAAAACAGAAAAAAGAACATAGATTATTTGAATTATATCCTAATCCAACATGTGAAATAGATTTACAGTCATCGCAAAAGTTTTCTAAAAACCTAACTTTTGCATTAGTTCTAGGAACAAAAGAGATTGCACCATTTTGTCTTAAATCATTCAATCTTTCATTCTTCTCATTTTTACCATGCCTAAAGCAAAATTTATGTAAGTGCACATCTTTTCTACAGTAGGTGCAATAAAATTTAACATAATTAAACATCTTTTGAAATAATGATTTTGCACCTACAGGATTATTCTTGGCACAATTAGCAATATTAAACACTAGACCAGTGTTCTTGACACTCAATTTAGACTTGTCTGGAATCATATTCAAAATTTTCTTGCCAAAAGAAAATCACACTAAAGTGTCCTTAAGATATTCATTTTCTTTAGCTAAAGTAGGATAAATTGTGCATTTAACAGGTTAATTTACAAGATTCTTAGAAGCACTAAACAGAGTCAATTTTTCTTTTTCAGCAAAATCATTAAGTTATCTAGTCAAAGTTTTTATTTATGTGTTTACGTTTAGGACAGTTAGAGCAATAAGATATCTCATGATAAAGCATCTCTTGAATTAAGTTCTAAAATGAATTAAGTCTAGCTTCTAGCAATTCACAATTAGAGCAAACTTTAGATTGAACATTTGAAATATTTGACTCTAAACATATTGAAGAATTAAGCTTGAGCTTTTTAATTTCATCATTTGCAAGGTTTAACTTTTCATCACAACAGTCATGTGCTAATCTTAATTCACCAAGTTTAGCAGTTACATCACTAAGTTGAACCATGTGTGATGTATTAATTATTATAGTAAACTTCAACTCAGAATATAAAACTTGATAACATTCACAAGATTCATCATTAGGAAATGAAGCACAATGAATGTGTCAGGCGTAGGAGTGGGGCTCCGAAATTCGTGCATCCTGACTTCAGATCAAACAGTTCCGACCTATACTGTCCTATGGCGTCTGAACGGGATAACGTTCTTTAGATTTTCTGTATAATCTAACCCTTGATTCACAATCCTCTTTTGGTAGACATGAATTTGTAGTTTTTGTTAGAAATTATTTTTATAGTGAACTGCATCGGGTTTTCGTTTTTGTAATAACCACCATAAAAAGTCCAAAACCCATCTCGAGTAAATGTAACTGTGCTCTTCTAAGACTCTGTTCGTATTGGATTCTACTTAAAAAAGCCAAAAACCAATACGAACATTTGACTTCTCGAAACGGATTCTCCATTCTTCTCAGTACCGTCTTGCTCTAGGGATAAGGCAGGAGATCATGGGTGCATCACGCACCGCATTCATCTCGCTCCCATTATACGCAAGCATATCTCTCTTTTAAAAATCACTTTTTTAGTCATTACTATTTATTTTTAGCCAAAAGATATAAGCTATTGGACAAAATCTAATACGAACATCACCTAAATAACACACATGCACGAGCTAGCAATGAAGGTTGCAGAACAATACTGATTCCTAAGGATTCGAATCCGTATATATGCTCCTTACCCAAAAGGCCCTTATAATTTGTACAAGTCTCGATTAGATTATTCAATTCTTCATCAATGGTTTTGCCTTCAACCTTAAAAAAGAAATTATGAGTCCTCAAAAGTCTAAATCTTAGTACGTTCCTCAAACGAATCTGAAACTATATGCACACAAACATCAGTCAAGAAGTCAAGCCGCAACCACCGCGCGTGGGTGAGGCGATTACTCCGGGTAATAATTTAGACCAAGAGTAATAATTTCGCCGGGTACATTCTTGACTGCACAAAACAACGAGGAACGGTAAGTTTAGGCAGCTTCTTGTGGGTTTTCATACTCTTACATTGATAATCCATAGTTTCTGGCGGATTCTGGCCGTCGCTAAAAACCTAGTTTCTAGTTTCTAGTTGTGAGGGGATTACTCTTTTATTTTCCTTGCAGAGGTAGCTTTCAATGCCCAAGGTAAGACCTGTTAATAATCAGGGTAGAAATTCCCGCTCCAAACGGCTTTACTTTGCATATGGCTCTTTAATTTCGCCCTTTTTGGTTTTTTTTTTGAGTTTTTTTAGTTTTTTGGTCATTTCTTTTTCTCTTATTCCTTTGCATTGTCTGTGACGATATAACTTTTTATTTTTCAAAAATTAATTACTCAAAAAAGGCTAACAACCAGTACAGTATATTTTCAGTCACTACAGAAGTCATATTTAGATGGATCACTGCCTAGTCATATTTAGATGGATCCAAAGCTATAAATTTAGATCTCATGAAATAAACAGTAGTTAGAAGCATCGTAGATTTTACTCTTTTTTTTTGTTGGTTCTGTTATCTGTGAGTTGCTTTTTTCCCCTGTCAACTCTTGATTTTCCCTGACTTTTGGATTAGCCTTAAGATAGTTATGTCTGATCCTGATTTTGATCCAATGTCTCAAAATGTCACCTATACATGAGATTTGTGGCCAAAACAGCGTATATTTGTGGCCAAAAAGCAGTGTTTTTTTTATTAGCACGTGCAGTTGAATCGTCAACACGATAGCGTGATAGCTAATGACAGCGAGAAGGATAGCTTTTGGTTAATTGGCGTTCGTGACCGCTGGTTTGCATTACCATGATAACCGCAGGAGCAATTAATAGAGACGGCGCATGGTCCCTAGAGCAATTAATAGTGTCACTCACTTGTACCGGCTGATTGGCAAGCTTCCCTGGCCCCTACACGACCCTACACTAAAAAGCTTCGCTCCACTCGCAGAAAGAGACGACGTCGCAGAATGCATCAGTCAAATGACTAAATATATTATTTAAAATATATGGTTTATAATATATATATGTATAAGTGATACAAGTGAGCTTATCGTGAAAGTGCTCTTATAATACTGCACATTATAATATTTTGAATAAATGATAAGAAAATTTAATAGTCAAAATAGCATCTTGCTGACTTTAAAAAGTTAAAAACGTCACTTTTTTTGTGTGATCGAAGTGAGTATTTACGTTTGAATCAATCGCCTTGGTAGGTCAGCTAACAAGAAAAGGCTACTATACGCATGGAGATCCAACAACCTCAAATGTTGCTATCCACAACGATCGCTGTGATCTCCGGAGGTGTCAACAAGATTGAAATGTACGTTACTGCTTGAACGATGATCCAACAAGGATACAAGGGTACTCTCCACATACAACATATGGTACTCCATGTTAAAATTTGGTATATTTTTGTATTTGTTTGGTATATTTAATTTAATAATTGCATTTCAAGCAATTTTTGAATCAAGTCAAATTTGAACCGCAAGTGATTCAAATAATAGGAAAAATGAGGGAAAATGATATTCATGTTATTCACCCGGTTTGAGGCCTTACATTAAATAAAAGGAATTTCGAACATCTTGTTCAGAAACACGACCACAAACGTGTGGTCGAATGGTTTTAAATTTTAAAAAGTAAACGAAGTCCGAAAATCCCGAGATTTGTCAAGATGTCATGATATTATACGTGGAGGCTGTGGTAAAAAATTGATAAGATTTCGCATAAGTTGGCACGTACGATGTTTACAAAGTAAAGCAATTCTGAAGAAGAAGCGTAGAGTTGAGACGGATCCAGAAGATTTGGAGTCAAAGTGACAAATAATTGTGGTTTGACTACAAAACTTTTGTACAGCAATAGACAATGAGATTGTTTCATGTGAAATTTTGGTAATTTTTCGGATCCATTTGATAATTTTAATTTTTAAACCGCAAGCGCAATTATAGAATTTTACTTGATATAAATTGAATTTGAGCTATAACGCATGAAATAATGGTCTAATATTCGAGAAGCATCGAATATGCATTGTTGAGTGAATTTGACAAGGCATTTTCGAAGTACATTCGAACAAATTTGTAAAACACGCTATGAAAAAAAGAGAGGAAATGAGTTTTATTAAAAAAAAAACCTTGCCGAGTGCATTGTGGGAGGCACTCTAAGAAGATTTAGTTTGCCGAGTGCCCGATCCGGGGCACTCGGCAAAGGAAGGGTTTGCCGAGTGCCCGATCGGGGCACTCGGCAAACAATACAGTGCCGCACCTCCATCCCGAGCATCTACTGCGCGCCTCATTTCTCTACATCGGGGCTCTCCTCTCTTTACTCCTCCACCGCCTCCCTTTCTCCATTCCTTCTACCGCCTCTGCCTCCCTTCTCCGACTCCTTCTCCTCCTCTCCGCCAACCGCAGGTGCCCTCTTCCTCTCCACTGGTGCGCCGCCATCCGCCACCGGCCCCTCGCTCTCCCTTCTCTGCTCTCCTCCACCGCCGCCTTCCTCTTCCTCCTGCCGCCACAGCATCCCTCGCTTCTACCACCGATCACGCTGACTCCGCTACCTCTCCACCGATCGACATCTCCACCACGCCTCACCGCCGGCGTCTACACCAACACCGACGGCCTCATCAACTCCGGTTCTCCGCCCGCACCGTGACTCCTCCGTGCTTCTTCACCACCGACGCCGCCGACACCACCTCGGCTCTCACGCTTTACCCCCGGCTCACTCCAATCCCAATTCTTCCTCTTACTTGGTTCTCATTACTGTTAATCTTTTGCTTAATTGTGCATTGTTAATAACTCACGTGGAATTGTGTTCGAGAGATTGTGAACTCTTTTGTATGCAATGTGCTTTGTGAATGTAATCGGTGGAGATGAAATTTTGCCTGTTATGTTATTGTGATATCGCTATGTGATAATTGTGCAATTGTGTTTTGTTAGTAGCTTAGTATGTTTTCGCCAGTGCTATTGTGATATGAGTTGGTAGAGATTGTAATGTTTAGCTCATAGTGGTTTTCGTGTTAGATGCCTTTGTCGTAGTAGTTTCGTGTTTGTCTTGTTGTCCTGTTGTTAGCGTAGTTATTGTACCATGTTATTGTAAGGAATGCTAAAGGAAATAAACATGTAACTCATACATTTGATATTTTTGCAATGAAGTATTGATGAAAAATGGCACCATATAGTTGGCCCCTTTCCTGCTCCCGCCATTCTCTCGATGCCATTCTCGATTGGTCGGCCATTTATTCTCCGGTTAGGCGTAACCTAGTTAGGCGTCTCCGTTCGAAAGAGATACGGTTGGAAATATGCATATCTTTGCATATCTATAACCAGATCTGCTTCGAATTGTCCACGTTTTGATGAGCCGAGGATGCGTAGATGGGGTTAGTTTCATGGTCTACTCGATCCGTGATGAGTTTCGCGAGATCTCCTGTTGTTCTCCGGATACACAATCTCCCCGCCAGACGTGTATTTGGAGAACAATGGGAGGTTGCCAAATTGCCCCTGATAGGAGTAGAGCATGAAACTAACCTCATCTACGCATCCTCAGTGGATTAGGACCTATCTTCACCTATTAGATAGGAGAAAGATCGTAGATGCATTTGATTCTTATATTACTCCCCGATATGTTAGAGGATGGATGACCGTGAGTGGATGTACACGGCCGCTCAAGTCAGGGTTCGTTGTCCGATGAATGAATTGAGAAGACCGATGCTTTCTTGGAACTAGCATTTGCCAAGGTTAAAGGAGCGCGTGCCACTAGCATTACGCCTGGCCTTGATGGGGTCGAGTATTATGGAATAATTGAAGAAATATACGAACTCACGTTTCATGGTTGCAAACCTCTTAATCCTGTCATATTCAAATGCCATTGGTTTGATCCTGAAGTAACGAGACGGACCCTAATCTTGGGCTAGTCGAAATTGGCATCATCCGTCTTACCAGAGACGATGTGTACATTGTGGCTCAACAGCCACGCAAGTTTATTATCTCTCATACCCGTGCCAAAAGACGACCGTCTTAAGGGTTGGGATGTTGTGTACAAGGTATCGCCACACGGTAAACTACCCGTCCCAAACAATGAAGATTACAACTTTGACCCAAACACATATGACGGAGAGTTCTTTCAAGAAGAGGGCTAGAAGACAGTTTGAGATAGACTTAACCAAGCGATCGGAATGGAAGTAGACAATGAAAGGGTTGTTGACGAGGACGCTGGAGATGAGGTTCAAAATCAAGGACTTAGAATTACTTCACGATTACATTTAGGCAATGACAAGTGATGACAACATTGCTCCTTCGAATAGTGTTGATTATATGGATATGGTCGACATCGATGATGAGACTTATGATCCGCCTAATCCGATCATGATGATTATTTCTAATACATGTAATACTTTGTTATTTTCTAATTATGTTTTGTTTATTTTGCATCTCTTTCTAAGTACGCCTTGTTTATCCGTGCTTATTGGTTTACTCTTTTTAATTGCGGTGATTGACCAAAGATGGTGGGCGGTATGAGGAACGTAAGGTCGCTTTACTAAAGACGGCCCGATGCACTGGCGGTCGGGGAGCAAGAGTAGGAGGAGGGAGGAGCAGCAGGAGGAGCATGAGTACTCTTGAGAGGGAGCGGAGCGGAGCGGGAGCGGGAGGAGGAGGGAGGAGGAGGAGGAGCAGGAGGAGGAGGGAGGAGGAGTGGGAGCAGGAGGAGGAGGAGGAGCAGGAGGAGGAGGCGGAGGGATTCCGCTTCGTCTGGTTCACGGTGTTTGGTTGCGAGGTCCTCGACCCTCCCGAGGCGAACCGATACCTCTTGAGAGACGCCCCGATTCGACCCATCGGGCTAGGTAAGTAACTTTAGATGTTATCACTACTTTTCATTTGATATGTTGAAAATCACAATATAAACTAATAATTTATCTTAATCATTTGGGCAGGTGTTGGACGCTTGTGGCTGCAGGTGATCACAAACGCCATGTCAATGGCATCCTGGGTCTTTTGTGCAGGCTACACTTCCACGGCACAGTTGCGTTTGGCGGAGGCGGAGCCGCCTACGTGGGACCACTACGCCGCCTTCCCGATTTACGGATCGGGATGGCGGTGGTATCGCCAACAAGGCGGCGCGGGTGACGGCCGAGATGTGGGTAAGTCTTCCTCGCACTACATTGCTCAATACATCGCATTCATTGGACATTCTTGAAATAATGACCGGATACATCGCGCCTATATGCGTGATTTCTTCAGATGCCAGGAGGGATATTCAGCCAAGGCGACTAGTGTGGCTCATAAAGCCTGTTATAAACTCGTGAAGGACATGCATTACGAGGCGCGCGTCCAGGCCATCGTAACATACAACGCTACCTACCTTGGAGTGAAGATCAACAAAACTCAAGCAAGAAACATGAGGTCAACCGGAAGACTACATGCGTGTAAATATAGAACATTAATACCGATTTTTTCGAGATTAAGTACGCTTAATTTGATCTTCTTATATGTTATATACTTGATGACGTGTAGGTGCCTCCGTGGTGGTGCGCCAAGATCTCCGATCTTGAGCACATGATGTGGACAAGTGGTGCGCGCCGAGTGGGAGGAGACGACAACGCTTGTCGGAGCGGCGTTTGATGATGCCAGTGCACCACACCATCAAGGCAATCAGTAGCCTCGACAATTCGCGGCTACATGGGTACGCGAATTCATTTCTTTATTATAACGCTCAATTCGCATAATTTCTAATCATCTTCTTTTTTTCGCGCGATCGTCGTCACATGGTGGCCGCCTTGCTCCCAGTTCAAGGCATGGGCTTTGGCCCACAAGGGCAAGCGACGTCCGACGCCGACTACAACCCGGAGGACCCGCCTCGGTGTACAGACAATGCGACCGTCCACCGCCTCGGTGAGTACACATCGATGGCAAGGGCGGTCCATGGGCCAGAGTACGATCCGAGCACCCAGGACCTTGATGGAGAAGTCGTCATGAGGGTGGGAGGAGGCAAGAAGCATGGGCGTCTTGGATTGGCGACAAGACACTCGACACGGCCACTACTCCCACTCTCTCCCAGATTCGAGCAAGGAGCACGAGCTCAAGCCCGCCATTCGCCCACCGCCGGACACCGCACATCCGGATGGAGGCACTCCAGGTTATTTTTGTTTTATTCATCGTTCATTAATTTTTACATACCTTTGCTTTGCATTGTAACATTGGGGTGAAATATTGTAGGCCCAGCTGGAAGAAGAGAAGAGGCTACGGGAGGAGATGGAGGCGAGGATGGAGGCCGATCGGCAGACGAGTGAGGCCGAGCGGCAGAGGATGACGCAGATGTTTCAGTGGATGCAAAGTCTTGGCGAGAGGATGGGTCAACCTCTGCCACCGGAGCTATTCCCTCCACCTCCTCCCGCAACTACTCCCGTGAGTTTCTAGTGGAGTATGAATGTTTAAGTTTGTATGTTCCTACCTTAAATCTTATCTCACATGCAATCTCTTCTCTTTTGTGCGTAATCAATCGGCGGCTTCGAATAATATGCCTCATGACCCACCACATCAGTCGGGGTGACTATATGTGACTTGTGATATGTGATATGTGATATATTGTGACTATATGTGATATTGTGACTTGTGATGTGATGTTTGAAAACTTGTGGTGATATATGTGATATATTGTGACTTGTGGTGATATATGTGATATATTGTGGACTATCTGTGATATATGTCATTACTTGTGTTGATTACTTGTTGATATATCCGTGATATTGTGATTTGTTTGAGTGGGGTGCAATAAACATTTAAAATTGGCGCTTACTACCACTTTGCCGTGTGTTACACTCGGCAAGGGAGGTTTTGCCGAGTGTCATGGTAAAACACTCGGCAAAGCACCGCTTCGGGCATTCGGGAACGTAGTATGCCGAGTGTTGTTACAGCACCGCCAGTAAGGGTGTGTTTATGCGTAATTTCATAATTTTAGATTTTCAAAATTTTTAATTTTAAAATTTGAGTTTGGAATTTTAAAATATTCGAATATATAAAATTTAATGTTTTGGAACTTGAATTTTTGAAATCCAGAATTTTCATTTTAAGATTTATATTTTTAAAAATGGAATTTTAAAATCCAAACTTGAAAATGTTGATATTTAAATTATTTGAATTTAAGATTCTAAAATTCAGGAATCAAATTTTTATATTTTAGTTTTGAAATTCATGTTTTGAAAAAAAATGTTTTGTACTTTGGATTTTGAATTCAAAAACTTCAAATTTTGGCTATGAGAAATTAAAACAAATGATATAAGTGCAATAGCAAAGATTCATTTTGCTTGGTAATCCAAGATAGACACTCTTTTCTACAGAAAAATGATTCCTCGAAATCATGGTAATTTAGTTCTCAAGGTAATCTTGTACTCCTGGTTTAGATTACTGGCTGTTTTACTAAACAAGATAATCTTGTAGGATTACTGAAGCATTTCTAGAAATCCTTGAAGGTTCCACCAACCAAACGCACCCTAAGGCAAGGAAGGCGATGCGCTGCCGCGCAGTGAAATCTGAGCAGCGAGAAGATGGATGGACGTGAGTACATGACCGGGACAGACATGTGGTCCGGATTAAGGAAAAAAACGAGAGATAGAAAGAATTTTTTTTAAGGTAGACCTAACTTATTTTAGGCTATCCATTTTGGAAGATCCAACATTTGATATTTCTTTAGTACTTAAAAAGTGCATAGTGATAATCATGATGAAGGTATGTAATCTCCCCTTCAACAATCCTAAAAAATATCTAACAAAAAAAAAAAACTACCTCCAACAAACAAATTAACTTATCCCAGTAACATCCTCCTCTCAAAAATTCGACCATACATGGCACGAAGCCGAGGGCACGATATGGGCCAAGCATGGCAACGGAGGCAACGCTGGCCAGGGCATAGCTTGTCGAACATGGAGGCAGAGACGAGGGTGCGGAGCAGGTAAGCCTGCTGAAGATGATTCGATGCTCTGGGTAATATGATTTTTTTCATCCGTAGCAAGGCACGGACATTGAACTAGTACAAGGAAATAAATGTTAATTTGGCATTACTATTTTAATGTTTTCTCTTAACAGGGAAAGCCATAAGTGTGTCGGACCACATACTATTTTTGAAAGATAAGATCATTTACTAATAATTGCATATCAAATAGAAACATCAAACAATGATAAAAAGTAAGCATAGATTTATCGAAAATTGAAATTTAAAATATTAGGAATCAAACAAAATTTCAGAAAACTAAAAGTACAAGAACACGAATTTAGAAGTTCAAATATTTCCAAATAATTTACAAAATATTAAAAAATCAGAAAATACTAATAAACTTAAATTCGAAACTAGAAAAAATATTTAACAATGTTAGGATAGTGTACCATCATGCTTTTTCTACATCCTCACTGTGCATTTAAATTCATAATCATTAAAACTCAATCCTGCCAACAAAATTATGTATACAAAAATAAGATAAATATTCGTACTCGAAAGCAGACATGCCTAGTTTATACTTTTAATATATTAATGTATTCAAACACTTAATTTTGAACGCTGTAGTGTTTTATGGTTGCATGCGTGGCATCAGTGGTGTCATTTTATGGTGGTGCTGCTTTAGCTCTGACCCACTAACCTGTTGTAACTGGTTAACAATTCTTTTTCTAAAACACCCTTAGACAATGGAAGGCTAGAATTCATCCAACCTCTTTTACCTCCTGAGGGGGGCAAGTGGAGCACCTTAAAAGAACAAGTTTTGGACATTTATAGCATTGTGTATCTTAAAAATTTTAAATGTAGCTTCTTAAACCTAAAAATTCAATTTTTAGCCTCTTTCTGACCGTGGGACTCCGGGACGCTGATATGTGTTAGTCGTGCGGCGCACATTAACACTGTAGCTTAATCGTGCGGTCGGGGACCGCATGATTACACTGTAGTAAGAAATCGTATGATTCACGACCATATAATTACATTGTAGCAGTATACTGTCTCGATTTCTTGTTATTGTGTAATCAACAGAGTTAGTCGTCAAAACCGTGTACCAGCTGACCGGCAGCGCCCCGTCGCGGTTGATCGCATCCGTGGCGCCAAGATACGGCCGGCTCCCGCTGTTTGCTGCTGGGCTGCAAATCTGCGGCCAGGAACGGATGGCTCCGCCATGTGGGACCCATGGGACAGAATCTGACCAGCAACTGCTCCAGAAGAGTAAAAAATGCCCGAACACGTTCCGGCACTTTCGTAGTAAGACTAGTTAGAGAGTTAGAGACCGTATGTTCTAATGAAATTATAGAAATAATGAGATAGAATTTATTATTTATTAATTTTATACATTAAATATTAAAAAGCAAATGACGAGAGAGAAAGTTAATCAGAATGTGCGAGGAGATGGAAAAGTGAAGAGGGTGGGTGGTTGTATCCTGAGACAAAGAGGAAGAGAGAGATGAATGGTCAGATCAGATCGGATGACTGAGAAGAGATGAGGGAGAATGGACCAACCACCAACTCACACTTTTATAATAATAAATATAGATGCATTTTAATCAAAAATAAATAATAGTAGTTAGAAGAAGTGGTTTTTAGAAAAAAAAGAATGAGAGGTAGGGAAAGTGAGAGATGTGTTTGCTGGAAGAGTGGAATGCGTTAGGCATCTATGACTCTGACTTATCTTCAGAGCGAGGAAGTCATTTTAAAAAATCAGATGTTCATATTAACTTCTAATTTCTTCAATTAGAAATAGAAGTCAATATGAATGTGTCGTTAATTATGCGGCTGTTTAATTTCTTTCTGCCTATGCACGAAGAAAAGGCTTAATTATGTTGTTAGCAGCCTATGTCTATCTGTAATCCTCCGCATTAGACTTCGACGCCATAGCTAAACATAAATTTGGTGCTGCTGTACCACCTCGTTGCTGTTCCTACATTTTTATCTCATATATCTTACGTTGTGGTCATGACAGAACCATAAGTACAGGCTTGATCTCAAATCATATATATACGTATATTATATACATACATATATGTATATGCATATATGTATGTATATATACGTATATATATGTATGTATATATATATATATATATATATATATATATATATATATATATATATATATATACGTATATATATATATATATATATATATACACACATGTAGATATATATATATACATATGTATACATACATACATGTATGTATGTAGGAAAAATATATATATATATATATATATATATATATGTATGTATGTATGTATGTATTTATGTATATGTATGTATGTATGTGTGTGTGTGTATATATATATATATATATATATATATATATATGTATCTATGTATATATCTATATATATATGTATGTATCTATGTATCTATGTATGTATCTTAGTAAACTAGCTAAATTTGACATCTAAAAAATTTTAAAATTGTTTACACACGATACATGTCTATCTTAGACTATGGTGTCTGGGCACAAAAATACTCGTTATTTTTAATATATATAATAAGTCATCTACATCATATTTGATCTGTTTCTCTCAGATATCGTAACCAGCAAATGCTTAGACAATTCAAAAGTCATATATTCTTATGAGGTCAAAGGCTAGCTTTTGCACCGTTTCTCCTTCGACAGATGTTACTACAGTCGGTACCTCATGACCGATGTGATGTAGCTAGCCCAAGTCTTGTGCATGCATGTGTCAAGCTTTCTGCCAAGTCTTCTGACACGTGTGAATAGAAAACCACTTCTGTTGAACTGTCTCGTATGGAGGAAAAAATTCAGAGCACACAATCATGTCTCATCACGAATTTCCTCTTCTTTTTTACTTTTAATTTTCTAGAATTCGTATTATCAAACTTTTTAAAATTTGACATCCAATAGATTTAAAATTATCTAGATTTTCTATGTAAAAATTATATTATTAGATTTATTATTAAAAAAAATTTTATAAATATTATAATTTTATTAGTATACCTTAGTATAAAATTATTAAAAATAGCCGTCAGAGTTGCATCTTAATACCATAAAAAATAAAATATGTCATGTAAAAAAGAGCTCAACACCATAAAAAAATAAAAAATATTAAATAAAAAAGAATGAAAGGAGTATGTTTGTATACACGGCTCCTGTCTCTTGTACTATTGCCCCTAGTTTTGCTTTGACCCAGAAGTCTGATGTGTAAGAGTAAATACATCGTTTCAATTTCAAGTTCCTGGTTCCAACCCACGCGCGCACATATACGCATGTATCGTGTACTATATGTGTGTAATCACGACTCTTGTCCCTAGTTCTTGTTCTGCTTTGACCCCAGAAGTCTAACGCAAATTAGCCTATCTTTTCAATTCCAAGTTCCAACCAATGCGCATGCACAACAGTGTGCAACCATTGACTGATCGATGCAAAGATCAAAGGTTTACTTTATACAAGAAAACAAATCAATCAACGGAAGCAACTTAAGTCTAGCCACACACGCGTACATAACCACCTCCTTGCCCTCCTTTGGAAGAGACTATCATTATCCCGCTCGGTTGGATCGAAAAGTTGTGTCTTCATATTTTACTGTAGATGAAGGTGGTTTATTTGGCGTAATCAAATTAAAAAAATTAAAATAGAAAAAATATGCTAGCTCATCACGGACAACGCAAACGAAAAAAGAACCGGCAAAAAAGCTCAAAAAAGGTAAAAGTTTAGAAAAGGACGAAATTTATGAATAATAAAAATAAGTCAGAAATCATAAGGTAAAGCGGAAACGATCGGAGTAGCTTTCTCCTCGTCATGCGCACACATGTCACCATGCGATTTGCGACTAGCTGCATGCATGCGTGCTCTGGGTTTGGCCGAACTAAGACCAAAAAGAAGTTGGCTTGCTTTCTAGGTGGTAGTAGTGGACGCGAGCAGCAGAGAATTAACAATAAGAAAAGATAGTTGCGAAGACCAGATTGTGAGTCATCGTGCTCGCATATGCAGTGGATCGATCATTGTATCTGGACCGTTGTTTCGATCGAAGCAACAACCAGAAAGTGTAGGAGACCCGTAAAGGTGAGTAGTAGAAGTAGACTAGTACTAAAGTATTTAAGTATGTGCATTGCATGGAGTTTGCAAGTGATCTAACAGCTAGCTAGATGCACTGAATGGCTGCGAAGGGAGCGATGCGGACGTGGATATCCAATTATTAATATGTAACATTGGAAGGGCCCAAGAACCTTCTGGTAGCCGCTACTCCTTCCTAATTAAACGTACGGGCCAGTGGAGCTATGGCTAGCCCGCCGCCGCCCCCCGCCCACGCACGCGCGTCGAACTAGCTGTAATATACATCCCTTGTATGTATGTTCTGAACATTGAAGGTGAACCGTGAACGTAAGTAGCATCTACCTATCGTGCTTGCGTTTCATTGTCTGTTGATGGATCAGGGGCGGAGGCACACTCGGATAGGGTAGATTTCAGTTTGAAATGTGAAAAAATATCTAGTGTATAGTTCGAGTAAATTCAGTCTAGATTAGGTAATATTTTCATAGTCAGATCAGATAGCCTAAATCATTTTCATAGTAATTAATATTCTTTTGTATCAACGTGATTCTAAGAGTTGTTTTTGTTTGCTTCGTATCGACATTTCGACTAGAAATCGACATTTGCCTTCAGAGTCAAGTGATTTTCGTCGGTTTCGCATCTCCTTACCGAGCGCGGTCAAATCGGATTTCTAGTACCACGAGGAGGCTGTGGATTCGTTGATAATAAATAATTGATATTTAGTTTTATTAAATTTTGCATTCATAAAAATCTGCTTGGTGCGCTTCTGTGCTTTAGTCTTCAGGATGGCAAAACGACCCTGTCTGGCTTCGACCACGGACGGCAGTCTAATCGGCCTTGTGATAGATGGTCCGATCGGCAGGTCCGAACGGAAGATTTCAACCATGGTAAGCCAACCACTGCAGACTTCGACCACATCCAACTTCGATCACGTCTAGCTTCGATCACGACAGAACAACCACGACATGCAATCGTAGATTTCGATCACGAACAATGAACCGGTCGTAAACCACATTTAACCAGTCATAAGCGACAGTTAATCGACCTTAGCTATAGTGAACCGTTCGAAAGTCGTAAGGGCATATGCTATAAGAATTGGTTGATGGTCGTAGCTACAATACTTGTTCATTGTCGTAGCTACAGTACTGGTCAATACTCGATAATCGTGAACTTTACTGATCAGTACTCGACAGTTGTGGGCTTTACTGGTCAATACTCGCTAGTCAACGATTTTGTGATTGGTACTCATAGACTTCATGGTCGGTATGAGTGCTTTGAGTACCTCGAGTACTCGTGTTGGGTCAGTGGTTGACCGATCTAGTCGTAGCGATTGTCGGTAAAACACGGTACTCGGTGATCGATGATGTAGTGATTGGTTGATGATCGGTAGTCGTAGATTTGGAGATTGGGTGTCTTAGTTGTAGTGATTCCAGCAACGAAGTATAAGTAGATTTTATGATGTTTTAAGTTAAGTAAGTTAAGCATGTAACTATTGAAAGAAAACCCCTTTAATCTTAAGGAGATCTGTTTTGTTTTACCTGTTTGTAAATAAAACTACATTCACTAATTTAATAGAACCAACTTATTTTTTCCCTTTAAATATCCTTGCAAGTAGTCAAATTAGGGTTTACTTTTGTGACTTGCTAGGTACGGTTGTACTCATTATTTGCTAAACAACAAACAGAAGACTAGTAGAATCAAGATGTCCAAATCGAAGATGATGTTACTGAAGAACCTTTCTTCCCCGAGGACGATTGGTTTTAGGTCTTAACTACCGTACACCTGAGAGTTTTTGTATTGTAAAATGGTTTTGGGCTTGTACGCCCGCTGTGTTAAAAGGAGGTTGTTAAACCTTATGTTTGTACTAAAAATTTGACTATTTTGTTGTAAGCATGTGTTATTGTGGTGCGCACTCGTGTACAGTACTCTGTAACTGTTCAGTCTTAGATAGTTGCGGGGATTACTAGCGTCTTTAAAAATAGAGATGCTACAGTACACTACTGGGGCTTAGATATCCACCCTAAACGAGCACGAAGAGCTATGAGTTTGCACAAGATGGAACACAGGTGTGTGCATTTTCAGTGGATGCTGAGACATTTGCTCCAGACTATACTTAAAGGTCTCTAGCAGTCTAACTTGCCTCCTCTGCCTTTCCACTACAGGCTCCTACTGTTTCGAGCACTCCTACTACTGGGATCATGTGCAGGGCTGCAGATTTGGAAGGCATGTATGGCTTTTCGGCTGTGTGGTTTTCCTATGGGATATGCCTGTCCTTCTGGCCTCTTCTCCCAAAGAGTACATTATCCTGCATCAGTACGTCACGTCCCTAGAGTTTGGATTGGATATGTGACTTTGTCATTTCCCCAAAGTGCCACACCTTTCATTCCATTTGATGATTTGTTCTATAATGTCTCATTGACATATGGATCTAAGGTCTACATGTCAATAAGACAAACATGGTAAATCATCAAATTTCATGTTTATGTATGGGGCAAACTGTAGGCATCGAATTATTATGGACCACTTCATTTCTGATATACCAGATTCACCACAAGAGCAACAAAAGCATCATCCTCGCCGATCACAAAGTGACACCAGAAGTTTAAAAACACTCATAAAATTCTCCTCTATTCACTCTACCCTCTAGAGTAGGAAGCCCCAAATATTTTGATTCAAATGAGGATCGTACGACCTGCAAGATATTTTTTATTTCAATTTGCGCCTCCATCGGACATGCTTCCCCCAAACACCATGCTGCATTTAGCCGGATTTATAAGTTGCCTAGTACGTACTCTTTTCATAAACGCTAAGAATCTGCTGGACCCGGGCAGCTTGACTCGCCTTTGCCTTGAAGAACAATAAGCTCCGAATCGAGACGTCCCGCATTAACTTATGCATACCTTGCTCCAAGAAAACCCAGTCAACCCGATCATAGGTTTTTGATAGATCCAATTTATAGGCACAGGAAAAGTTTTCCAAGTTTTTGCCCTGTTTAATGTAGTGGAAGTACTCAAAGGCCAGTAAGGCATTATCTGTGATCCAAACTTAGCTCTGGATTTTTGCCACTTTTGCCCTCCCTCTTCCCTTCTTCCTCCCAACCAGCCACCGCTTCTAGATTTGCTGCCATGAGCCACACCACCTCGTCATCGCTGTGAGCCCATCGCCACCGCCATGAGCCGCAAATCATGTGACCTTCTTCCCTAACGCCGTCGAGCCCCGCCTTGCGTTGGATCGAGCCATCGTCAGATCTGGTTCGCGCAGCTATGGTCCTTCTTCCTTGGTGACAATGGGCAAGTTGGTCACCACATCCGAGGTTGTAGTCGTGGATCCAGCTCGCCGTCGCCGGTCTCGAGCTCACCTCAAGGGGAGAACAAGAGAGGGCAAAACTGTCCAAGAATGATAAAAATTCAAAAAACCAAGTTTTAGAGTGGTGAATTTTAAATTTCATATTTTGAAGTGGTATTTTACAAAGTGACATCTTTTAGAACCGAGCCATTGTTGCCAAGTAAGCCAGCTCGCAATTCGCATCACCGACCAACATAAATTCGGTGGAACGAGTGGCGCACAAAATTGCCAACCAGAACGTTTATCCCTTTCTTCTTTTCCTTCAACAACAAAAAAAGAGGCACTACTAGTACCAGAAGAATTTTGCATTCTCATGATCAAGACAAGAAGAACAAATGCAGGAGGCAGCGAACAGTGGCGCACAGTGCAACTCTCTGTAGGACATTTTAATGGCGGAGGGTCCTATTCTGATGGATCGCATCTCAGAACAGTGGAGTAAAGTACTACAATGGACAGATTCCTGACCTCTGTGAGGCTGCGATCTCGTTTCGGACTATTGTAATGTACTAGCTGGGGCACTGTGCCTCCTCACCTGTCAGCTATAGCTGTCTCAAGTCCTGACGGGGCATGCTTCATGACCTGGCTTGGGCTCCAATAGTCAATCAAGTTGCAGTTTCATGGGATTGGAGCCGGGACCAAATGGAGTACAGATCTTGCACAATTGCTGTGGGATTGTGTGCTAGGACAGGTTTGTTTATTATGTGATCTAGTGCACTTTTATACTACTACTATGTTCGTCAGTTTAGTACATCCGTGCATATATTCAGGTATGTAAGTGTGTTCTTTTCCGAGACCGATGTTTATGCAGCTTGAGCATCGATATGTGCTGTACAGCAGTACAGGTAGACGTTGCTAGCATGTTTTTGCCATCAGTCGCTAGCGATATCTGCTTCCTCATGTACGAACCTTCCTGATTCATCAGTGTTAAAGTAATTTCTGAATGCCTTTTTTAAAAAAAGTAATTTCTGAACATCCAACTGAAAGTCATACATTTCTGCAAAATTTGTCTGGCGTGGCAGCAGAATCGGCATATATATATATACACATTGCAATTAATCGGCAACGTCATGCATTCATAGCTCTGGTGTTGTTTTCTTGAGGTGTTGACAAACATGAAAAGGTTCTGACCAAACTTTTCCTGCCCAGCAGTACAATGTAGGTAAGCGACACCGACCGCCCGACTATTCCTAAACAGTGAACCCGTGTTGGTCAGCATCATCAGCAATGCGGTCGATCGCATGAGCCGTTTGGTAGCGGTCGAGGGACTATAACTCGCTGCCATAGTGCCATGTAAAAGTCAGCCATTTCGCCGTGCTTGGCTGCTTGCACTGGGACTTCCATGATTCGATCTCCATGACATGAGCAGCAAGGAACAGAGCAAAGGAGCGGTCAGAAATCGAGGCTAGACACGTAGGATCGATCGACTTTGTCCTAGCAGATCGAATCCACCGTCCGGTAACCCGCATCCGCCGCTGATTCTGGCTGCTTCCACGAGGCAGGCTTTCAAGCCTTTCGATTTGATGCTTGACTGCGTGCTTGGAAAAACCCTGATTTCTTCTCACGCGACATGACACTTGGGACGACTGAGATCTACCGGCAGCAAATTGGAGTAGCTTGCGTGGCCATACTTACAACCACTACCAGTAGTAGCGAATTTAAGCCCGGTTGACTAGGCAGGCCTACCCTACTGGCTGCTAGCTCGACCGATGGCTCATGGCTAGGCGTGGACCGGGACGGCCGCTCCTACTCGGTCGCGGATCCATCTACATGGCGCCATAACTACGCGGGCAGCAGCTAGAGTAAAGAAAGACGCACACGCGCGCGACGCAAGTCAGAGCTTGTGTGGCCGTGCCTCGCTCCAACTCGCTGCGCTGCCTGCTCACACCCTCGCCTCGCTCGGTACGCATGCATCACCGAGCGGCCCTTTCGGTGCTCGACCGCGTCAAGAAAGCGGCAGCTAGCAGCAGCCGCGCCGCGCTCTTGAGGGCTGGAGGGAGTGTATATATTGTAACGATTTTATTTATATCGGTTAAAATTATATATAAATTTCTATTATTCTATACGCTCTCACGAAAAGTTTAAAATTTATAAACCACAACAAAAAACTATAAGACATCCTAAGTGTATTAGCACTGTAGGAGACGTACGTGCAAGCTGAGCGGACGGATGTGCGTGGTGTAGCGCGGGCGCGCCACGGCGGCCCGGGTGATGGGTGTGGACGCTTGGATCGCGTCGCGGGGACCGGCCGGCCGGGGCGACCGAACGATCAATTGACCTGACTCGATCGGCCGGTGGCTCCATGAATTAAGGGCTACGTGGCTACGTGTGTGAGATGCGTGGAGCGGGACCACACCGGACGACCGAAACTTTGACGTGGTGGATCCACGTCCAGGACTATTTAGACGTCTGCCTTAAAGGTCAAAAATCTATTATAAAATTTTAAAAAGTATTTTATATATAGTAAATGCTATCTATAATATACTGTCCAGCCCAGAATGTTACTCTAATATAGCTTCGCCTTTGCCCGCCAGGTACAAAGGAACGGATCGATCATCTGTCTTGAAGAACGAAAAGACAAGACGAGCGTTGCACCGTGCACCGCTCACGATTGATCGTTGGATCGAGTGCTCCTGCAGGCTGGAGATCGGATCCTGGATGCTCAATTCTTGTGATACGACGTAGGATTTTAATAGAAAAATAGCTAAATTTCTGTGGATATCAGGAAAAAGTTCTCGTTTTCCAAACGAGGCTTAATTGGAGCGTTCGGATTTGATGTCTTTTAGGTTATATGGCTTGTTTTGTTACCTGGTCATTTACCATCAACCTAAACATGAGACCTGTAGCACGCGGTTTTGGATATTAAACCTCTGTTTAGCTTCGGCTCATGCGGAGTTCGCACATGCAAAAAAAAATTGCGGCCAAAAATTACCTGTCTATTTTCATCATGTTAAGACCCCGCTCTAACTAGTTTATAAGACATATCTTCTGATTTTTTTGTACCGTAGCAATTTTGTAAATAATTAAAAATAAAAATAAAATATATTATATCACGATACAAAAGAATAAGAAAAAATTAAAACAAACCAAAAAGGCAAAAAAAACGCAACTTTGAAGTTAGAGGTTGAAACCATTTAGGACGGGCCTAAAGATAGCAGTAATAGCTAGTAATTAATTCCCTCCGTTTCACGTTAAAAAGTCTGGCGTGCATGTCAGGAACACAATATTTAAGTAATATCTAATGTAATTGAATTACACTTGTCTTTATTAGAGTAAGGCTAATATCTAGATGGTATATCTATATAATATGTACCTCACCCTTCCTCTAACAAAGTTTCTTGCTGTACCCACCTCTCTCTCTCTCTCTCTCCTCCATTCTAGCCTCTTATTATACTTGTACTGGTATTCCGATGTAACTCTTCAGCTGGTTGGTTGATCAGGAAAGTTGAGGAAGACTGTACTAGTATTTCGATGGCGTAGGACACTGACCCAGTCCATCGTTTGTCGTCGCTCATGAAGCCACGGATGAGTGGATGACAACATCGAAAGCACTCCTGTACTACTCAACCGCTACGAGAAGGCCTAAACCAATCAATAAACAGCCTACCCAAACCGTCCAGCAATAAAAGCTTTACCACGTTGGACTAAAGGTAGAACTTTTTTCAGAAGCTTCAACAAAGTAGTTAGCCATAATTCTGTCAAAAAAAAATGTAGCCGACCATAAGCAATAAATAATAACTCCCCTCCATTTGGACCATGAAGTACTCCAGCACTGGTACTTAGGCCCTGTTTGTTTTCACTTAAGATTATTATAATCTAGCTTATACATCATAAGTGGAAACAAACAGACAGATTATAAGGTAGCTTATTATAATCTAATAGCCAGATTATTGTAATCTAATAAACTCAAAAAGAGCTTATTTCAAACTTATTTCAACTTATAGATCACCTTTATCTAAATGACCATAAAACTTCAGAAAAATTACCCACCTTTGCCATTCATTAACTCCCTAATCTTTAATCATTATAAGCTCAAGGGCATTGTAGTCTTTAAACATTCGAATACAACAATTCATAACTCTGATAATAAAGGCTGCCAAACACCGGACAACTTATTTCCCACCAGCTTATTATAAGTTAGCTTATATAATCTGCATCTATAAGTTGGATTATAATAATCTTAAGTGGAAACAAACAGGACCTTAGTCAAAGTAGCAAAAAAGGAATAACGTGGCTACCGTATCAGCCAAGGTGTCGCGTTTTCAGACTTGAAAAACTGCAAGCGCCACTCAAGGCTGAAGAAAGGCGCACACAGGACGTGCACTCCCACGCCTGATGTAGCACGAGCGACCACCGCTCCCGCCGTCCATCCAATGCTCATGCTCCCGGTTTCTGAACGGTGGTGATCGGAGGGTGACCTGACGGAGAAACGAGAGGCCGCGAGAGCGACGCCGCCGCCCATGCGCGCGCGGCACCGACGTGCCCGAGGCTTCCCGGCGCGTGACTCGTGCAGCGCACCGGACAGACGAACGAGCGGTTCCGGTTCTTTGTTGGGTTCAAACGTTCCCATTTGGCCCAAACTTTTGGTTTATTTTGACTTTCAATTTATTTAAGTCATAAGTTATTTAGAACAGGTCGATTTCTAATTTTAACTTTTTAAGGTTTTTCTTGGCTTTTTTTTCCTTTCCCCCCTTATTTCTTTCATCATTTGCACTGTCCGTGGCGACCCCCTTTCCTTTTCCCCCTTTTTTCTATTTTTTTCTCAGGAAAAACTAGCAGTCTAGAAGTTTAAGCAGTTAGAGTGAGACCCTAAAAGGCACAGTCAGTAAGTATAACCCCTTTTTTAAGTGTAAGGAGAGTTGATTAGAGCTGTAAAGACTCCGGTAGTGTGTACGTGCGAGGTCTTACTGCCTTACTTAGTGTAGTCAAACAATACACATCAACAGTAGACTACTAGGAACAGAGGCAGTATCAGTTTGAAACCACGACAATAACACCAGGAAGTCAGCTCGAACAATCCATGTCCGAAATGCAAGCAATTCCGGTCATCAAGTACGAACGGGTGACAATTTCACGGTTGACGAAGAGAATGTCAATACCGAACGTAGGCAGTAGTAGGTTTGACCGATAATACAGTCAACGAGACTTGAGAAATCTGACCTCGGTGCAAATGCAGTGAAGAGTGATTCAGCAGTTCAGCACGCAAGATGACGTGGGTGGAAAAATAAAAAAAAAAATCCAT
This sequence comes from Bonia amplexicaulis, assembly GCA_036346245.1. Lineage (NCBI taxonomy): Eukaryota > Viridiplantae > Streptophyta > Magnoliopsida > Poales > Poaceae > Bonia > Bonia amplexicaulis. The sequence goes on along the minus strand of CM070746.1, from coordinate 12,445,539 downwards.
TTTACAACTCTTAACTATGATGGGAACCCAATTTTCGACCTGCAATTTTAAAACCGTCTGAACCGTAACCTTCAACTATCAAAATTTCCCAACTCTTCCCCAATTCCTGACAAAGAACTCCGCGTCCCCACCTCCCGTTTCTCATGGTGTGGCAGGAGGAAAATGGTGTGCTCCAAAACTTGCGAAACCGTCTCAGTTTCTCATGGATCTTTCGGTGGCCCGGTCCTGTCTTCATTTTACATTCACTAGCTCCACATCAAACAGAAGAGTTATGTGGTATCGCCGCCATTCGTTGGTTCCCATAGCTACAGAGGAAAGGAAGAAGCGATCAGAGTTGAAACGAGCAGCTGCTGACATGAAAGCTGTTAAGGGTATTAGTGGTCGTATATGGATAAAGAAAACGAGGCATATAAGGAAAGGAATAATACGATTTCTATTATATCTCTAATACTTTTAACATCCCTTTCAAATACAAGTCGTATGCAATAGCATTGCATTTGAAAAAAGATTAACACTAAAACAAGAAAAATCCAAATCTTAATAACGTTGTCGTTGCGTGTAGTTTTTGAATAAACTGTCAAATCAAGCCGAAGAAGAATAGATAGAAGCATGGTGGCGCAGATCGAAGCCCAAGACGGCGGCAGCGCAGTGCACAAGGTGCAGAAGATGCGCGGCGGCCTTAGAAGCTCGGGGCGGCGGCATCCTAACGACTTTTACGATCTGCACGCGGCTCAGAGAGTAGAGCGGCGGCTCATGCCATGCAAAAGAAAATTCCTATACTTTTATGACTGACAATAAATTTGTGGACTCGCAGTTTGAACGAATTGAAAGAGAATCTACATACTTGAATGGACGCAATGGAAAACTAAAAAAACAATAATACTAATACTTAGCAGTGGTTACTGTTATGAATATTGTGTGTATTGATATGAGACCCAAAGGGTCATATATATAGGAGAGTACAAGAGATATACCATATAGAGATAAGACATATACGGAATAGAATCCAAACTCTATCTCCTAATACAACTATATCTCTATCTCCTTAATACTCCGTCGTCTGAGGTCGGCCGTTGCCGGCCCCGCTCGACTCCACGGCCGCCTCCGGCCTCCTCATCGCCTCCCACGCCGGCTGCAGCGCGCTTCCCGCATGGCTCCTGCTGCTCGCCGCCTCCGGCCACCGCCCGAGGTGGCCTCTTCGCCGCCGATCCGCCTCGCACCACTTGCCGTTGCGCTTCTTGTGCATTGCGCCGACGACCACTGTCGCTCTGCCGACTCAGGTCGCTCGAGGTCGGCCGTTATCGACCCCGCCGACTCCACCGCCGCTACGCCATTCGTTTCAATGAGTCAGTCTTTAATTATCTTTCTTTGAGTCTTCCGTTGCGTCCATCCAAATCCGTAGTCTCTAATTCCTAGTTCGTCCAAGCCGTGCGAGTCCACAAATCTATTGTCAGTCATAGAAGTGTAGGAATTTTATTTTGCATGGCAGCAGCCGCCGCTCTATTCTTTGACGAGCTTGTAACGCCGCCGCGCTTCTTCTGCATTGCGCCTCCGTTGCGCTTCTTGTGCACTGCGCCGCCGTCGTCGCCGTCTCGAGCTTCGATCTGCGCCGTCATGCATCTATCTATTCCTCTTCGGCTTGATTTGACAGTTTATTCCAAGATCGCACGCACGCAGCGACATCATCAAGACTCGGATTTGGATTTTCTTGTTTTAATGTTAACTCCTTTTTCAAATGCAATGCTATTGCATACGCTTTGCATTTGAGGGGGGTGATTTTTCTTGTTTTAATGTTAACTCCTTTTTCAAATGCAATGCTATTGCATACGCTTTGCATTTGAGGGGGTGTTAAGGAGATAGAGATATAGTTGTATTAGGAGATAGAGTTTGGATTCTATTCCGTATATGTCTTATCTCTATATGGCATATCTCTTATACTCTCCTATATATATGACCCTTTGGGTCTTATATCAATACACACACAATATTCATAACAGTTACATCCTTATCCTCAGGCTAACAACAAGCAGCAACAATAATAAACACGCACAACGGCACATCGGCACTACTCTCTCTCTCCCCATCCTCTGCCCACGGTTCCAGGCGAGGGAGCCTCCAGGCGGCGGCTCGCCGAAGGTGGCGGCTTGGAGCTAGGTTGCCGGGAGGCGGTGGCTAAGCCTCGGCCTACGCCGCGCGGCGCGACGGCAGCGAAGAGGGTCGGCGTCGGCGGGAGACAGGCCATATCCGAGCTCGACGGCGCCGAAGATGACCGGATCTGGCCCGGAGGTGGTTGGATTCGGACTTGGCGGCGTCAGAGGCGGCCAGAGGGAGCTGGGGCGGTCAAGAGAAGACGCGACTTAGATCCGCATGGATCTAACATGAGGCGGTCAAATTCGGGGATGCGCTGCTGGTGAAGAAAGAGCAGGCCAAGAGAGCCTGGCGACGGCCCAAAGAAGAGGCGACGACCCCTCGCCGAGGGAGCCTACAGGCTGCGGCAACTCAAAGAGCGTGAGGTGAAGCGGCACGGGGTGTGGGCGCCTGGCGGCGACGGCGAAGAGCTCGAATCCAGCGAAATCCGATGACAACGGCCACCGGAGTAGCGGTGCGATGGAGTCAAGCAACGGAAGCAGAAGCAGAGGAGGCGAGTGGCTCCGGCCAAGGCAGGCGCGGCGAGATCCGCGGCAAGGAGCACGGGCCGATGGCGTGGTGTCCCAACGATGCGAAAGCAGGCGCGGCTGCCAGATCTGGGCGGCAGCTAGAGGTAGCCACCTGTAACCGACGACGGCGACGGAAGCTGTGGCCCTCGAGCTACGGTACAGGCGACGGCGTGGAGCAGGAGCTGGCCACCCTTGGGATTAGTCGGCACGACGGTCCTTGAGATGGCCGCCCCTGGGAGAGGAAATCGATCCTCCCGATGACAGCAGCAGCAGAAGTAGATCGATGTTAGGGTTTTAATCTAAGCTTTGATACCCTGTTCTAAATATTGTGTGTACGTTGAAAAGGCCGAATAGACAATATATATAGAAAGTACAAATGGATATTACAGAGGAATATGCTATATACGGATAAAGAAAATGAGGCATATAAAGGAATAATACAATTTCTATTCTATTTCTAATACCTTAACAAAAGCAATGTTAGTCTGTTGGCATATTTCTATTGAAATGGGTCTGTTCTTTACGACTGTGGCTTATGGCCTTTAACTACAGTGTATGGCTTTTAGGCTGTTTGTGAGAGAATACGGAGTAACAGAAACTCACGTGCGGTTTTGACGGATATAAATAGTCACTATAGTGTGTACTACAATCAACTTGTAGACCCTATTTTGAAAAAAAAAACACTTCATTTGAAAGCTAGTTACTATAGCTAAAGCCAAAAATCGTTTTTAGAAGCTGCAAAGAATATACCCTGTATCTTGCCCCATTGAGGGTGGAATGGCGAGTCTTCTTTTATCCCCAAAGCGCATACCTACAACACCAAACAAGAAGGATTGTATGAGAATTAACCATAGGACTCAAGTACAGAAATATGTACTACTCCACAATTACGCGTTAGATCACAAGAAGCAAGTTCATATACCATTGATGCCGATATCCCAGCCTTTAATAACCTGCCCAACGCCTGCAGCCAAAGTAACATTAGAATCACCCGACACTAATAGCGAGGATGCTAGAGGGTAAAACAACAGCAGGAGGGGGAAAAGGTTACCTAGTCTAAACTCAAACGGCCTTCCACCAGCAGGCAGCAGTAGAGTAAAAAATTGTGCCATTCTTTAACTTGCCAATGTATTTAACAGAAACCTAGAGAAGGACACAATTATCAGTAAGGGACTCTAACCTAAATAATCTGAGAACAGAAAGTCTCCTAAGTGGTCAAATTGATTATAACCATGCAAAGTCATGTAGGTAGTGGTCACATTATGCAATTGAAACTTGAGCATATAAATGTCAATATGGCTTTGAGAGATTGCATTACTAAATGGAAGCTTGAAGGGGAATCTTCCCTTCATAAACCCTCAGAAATGTTTACCTTTTTCCCATGGGAAGCATTTTTACCATCTGGCTTGCCCATCACTACCTCCTGAATTATCAAAGAGTGGCTGCTTCTTGCTGTCTGACTCCATAAGATCTGTTGATGCCTGGTTTTCATGTTTTCTTTTCCTGCGTCTTCTTTTTCTTGTTCTTCTTTTTCTTAGCCTCCTGCGCGGTAGCTTCGTCAGCATCATTGTCACTGGAAAAGGGCATAAGGCAGTTTTGTCAAACAATACAGAGGCAGAGCCATGTGAATAGCACTCATATGGGAAGCAAACACAATATATGGCATCTTAAGATACTTACATATGGTTTTCCTTATCAGCTTGCTGATCAGTATCAGCTTCCGAAGCACTTATCTTCTTGTTTTTCTTTTTCTGTTTTGCATCAACAGGATCGGCGGGGGAATCCTGTTGTTTGCTCTCCTTATCTTCACTGTCCACAACAGTCCTTTTGTCCTTGGCCTTTTTCTTTTTCTTTGACACCCCATCATTCTCAACCTTTACCTCCTAGAACAGCAGGCAAAATTACGAAAAATACAACATGTTACTATGCCCTAATTAAACAAACCAACTGGTGCAAAACAATGAACTAGCAAATAGCATGCACCCAGAAGAGTCACGATGATAACTAATGGCACCGCTTTTCCTTTTCCTATCTTCATTACTTGTCTCATTTTTTAGCTTCCTATTTTTCTTGGAACTACCCTCAACACTTTTCTTTGATTCAGAAAATGATACAGGAAAGCCATCATCATCTTCACTTTCCAAGGATTCAGCAGGTGGAGTCCTGACAACAAGCTGAAGTTGAGAATTATCACCATTTTCACTGCTTCGTTTCTTGTTTGATCCCTCCTGTCCTTCACCACCAACAGGCTTGTCATCCTCTTGAATTTCCTCAATAACAACTGCAAAATCTGTCATAGGGGAGGAAAACTCATGAAATGATGTTGGATGAGGCTTGAGGCAATCAATATCCCATATCATGTAATCTCAATGCCAATGAATTATCAAACTAAGTGAAACAAACAGTAACAAGACATTATTTCTTTGGTTTCATGGGGAAAATAAGGCCATAATTTGCAATGCTAATTCTACGTAAGCATGAACATTACTTCACAGTGCAGCATGTAGATTATATGCATGTACAATTGGCATATCATCTAATTCTATACATAAGAAACAGAATGTGCAAATAACTGCTATCCCGTTATGCACAGCAGGCATCACAGTTCCCAAAATAATGTAAATGCCCAGAAAAGTAGAAATCAATGACTCTGACAAACACCAGCTTATCATACTATTCGTAGGCATGTCTCCAATTGACAAAGCTCGTGATGCAAGCAGGGATTTTCAGATCAATAATATATGAACCCTCTGTGCTAACTTTACCCTGATATTACCCTGTATCATCATCAGTAATCCACTGGTTATATGCACTATCTCTACCAGTTCATACTAATAGCCTCTGTACAATAGTTCTCCCTTTGCCTACTTCCAAAATAAAATGCAACATCTTCATAAGTCAGGAACCAGTTTAACTGTGAAATAAAGCAAAAAAAAATATATCTAGAGAGACATATCTTATGGTTGGAAACAATGATCAGGAAGACAGGAAAAACGTAGATAACATTCAACCATATTTCCAGGGGAAACATTCCCATGGATCATATCTCAGGGCAATGGAATAGCAACATGTGAAGCATTACCTGAACTTTTGCCTCTACGCTGATTGTACATCATCTCCGCGTCATCAGTCCCTGAATCATAGTCTGAATCGTCATCTTTGCTGTCTGAATGTCCCATAACCTCAGTCAGTAACATACTGACATGGCTTGCACAAGGGGATAAAATTCATAAGCATTACCTGTAATCATCTCCTCAGGGCATACAGGGATGATCACCGTGTTATCATCATCATCATCAGTGTCCAAGAAACCATCATCATCCGAGCCTCGCAAAGAATCACTACCAGTATCACTGTCACCCATGTCCTCATACACGTCACTGACAAAATAGTTAAGGAAAAACCGAAATCCCAGAACAACAATTCTCAACAACGAAAAGCCATCCAACGGCCATCAACTACAATCAACGAAAAGCAAGTAACACTAATGCAGCAAAGGATACCCAACAAAGTATCCAGCAAGGTAGACGCTCCTCGGCCCGAGCACCGAGATCGTGACGAACTTCAGGTCCCCGATTGCCCCGGAACAAGGGCGCAAAGGAACACGGGATCCTTGTTCTTAACGCTGCACCGCACCTGCACCACGCCCTTCTTCCCACCGCCGCCGCCCTTCTCCCCCTTACCAACCTCACTCCCCAGAGTCGCCTGCGTTGCCCATCCAACAAAACCCCACATCGTCACACAACATTGCAGACTCACACAACAACTAGGAACCTCAACAATTCCATCTCTTGCAATTAACACAGGAAGCATCGAAATGGAAAGGGCGAGAGATCGAGGCGGAGCGTACCTGGGTGAGACGCAGGCGGCCGCGGCGCACGCTGTGGGTGTAGGGCTTCCCGGGCTTCACCTCCGCGCCTGCGAGCGGAGCATGCGGGCAAACGATTAGTACCGTACAGGGTAACGAAAAGCACAGAAGAGAAATCAACGGCGGCGTCCATGGCGATCGAATCGATTGTTTACCCCAGAACGACGACATGCCTGCGGCTCGAGCTCGACGGATGTGTCGCGAGGCGACTCCGTGGGGAGGGGACAGGCTTGAAATGGGTTGGGTTTTGGAAGCTTCGAGAGGGTGGTAGAAGAAGGAAAGGAAGAGTAGAGCGTCCCGTCGCCGCAGAACGCTAACAATGGGAATTTTTTTATACGGATAATCTATTTTTTATTCGAAATTATATAAATATACCGCGGTCAAATTATTTACAAAAATAGGCTCTAGTATCTATTTTTTATTCGAAATTATATAAATATACCGCGGTCAAATTATTTACAAAAATAGGCTCCATCGCCCCTTATTGGCGGTGGAGCATTCACCAACCTAGAAGCGACGGATGGGAATCTAGAGACCGTTGGGCGATTATTTATATCGCTTCAGCGTTGGGCGACTGGAATTCTAGTCGCCCAACCGTACAGCGACTTCAATTCCAGTCGTCCAACGCTGCAGCGACAATTACCTTTTTGTACGGGCCGCCCTCCACTACCCATTCTTTTCTCACCTTTTCCTTTTCTGCTCATTCTGCCCACGTTAAAGAAATAAGAGAAGAGGAGAGGAGAAGAGGAAGAAAAGAGAGTGAGACGAGGAAGAATGAGGAAGAGAAGGAGGGGAAGGAAAGGAAGGGGAGAAGAGAGGAAGGAGCGGAAGAAAGGGAGGTGAGAAGAGAAGAAAAGGAGGACAGAGTTGGAGGAGGAGGTGAGGGAAGGAGGAGTGAAAGCTATTCTATCCATTAGGATTCAAGGTATGCCTTCAGTATGTTGTATTCGTACTATTATTTGTATGAAATGTTGGTGTTAGTACAAATTTTACTTGTATAAAATGCAGTACTATTTTAGTATGAAAATAGCAGTATCCAAAAGTTGTAGTATACATTTGTAGTATGGAACATTTTGTAGTATGTGTAGTATGGAACATTTTGTAGTATGGATCATTAGCACCTTTTTGTACAGAAAGTGTAGTTTAGTGTTGTACGATGTTATTTGACGTGTCGTAAATTCGAATTGTACATGCGACCTACATCATCAATGGCCACTACATTGAGAGTTCATTACGGTGCTGGAATTATTCGTGAAGGTCGTGATGGTGTGGATTTGAGCGATTTCCCGCAAGTCACTCTTGTATTTCGGATGACGAGAATGCTCGAATGACAGATGTGCAGCATTGGGCGACCCGAGTTTTCGTTGGACCCCGGGTGTGTGCGTCGTGGTGCAAGGGCTTTGGGCCGGTCTCCCATGGACATCAGATGGGAGTTGAAGACTTTGGTGCGCTCTGCTTCGTGAAAGGGCTTTGTGCAAGGCTGCCGGCGCCGTGGATACGAGTGTGTCTGCTTATGCAACCGTGCTCACTACAAGCATGTGCAAGCTCATGCGTCACTTTGTGCCGGGACGTGCTAGCGGTGGGCGGGCCGCACGTTGGCGGAGGTGATGAAGTTGCCCGTGATGAAGCCGATGCAGTATATGGAGGAGAGATACATCCCTCAAGCCATACAGAGGAACTAGTCAAGCCTATCCGTCAAGCCATAGAAAGGAACGGGCAAGCCGATGAAGGAGAGGTTATTGAGTACATTGTGCGGAGATGGGTGTGATGACCGAGGGCATGGGATGAAGAGGAAGTTGTAGAGGAGGACGAGGAGGACAATTCCGATGATGAAGAAGTTCCTATCCCCGCAGAATGGAACCGGTTAAATGCGGAGGGTGTTTCCGCACATGACGAGCATGAATCACCGTGGGAGTATCATGAGACAGAGGTTCGGTTGCATGCTATGTTTGCTGACAAGGAAGCGCTGCAGGATGCCATCAAGCTTTGGGCCCTTTCAATGTAGCGGACATTTCGTGTCATGAAATCAAGCCAGGAGCAGTACACTGTGAAGTACGAGCAGGCTGATTGTCCTTGGAGGGTGCATGCACGTAGACCCAAGTATGAGACTCACTGGGTTGTGTCCAAGGTTGAGCCGCACTCCTGCATTCTAAACACTGTTTTAGCGAGGCATCGTAACCTGACCTCCGAATTTATAACCAATTCGATGTATGCGGAGATAGTGGAGAAGAAAGACATGGTGGGCACGCATATTGTGGTAGCCATCGAGAACAAATTCAAGTTCGAGATTAGCTACGCGAAGGTGTGGCGTGCCAAGCAAAAGCCGTTGGAAAAACGTTTTGGCACTTTCGAGGGTGACGACAACCTTCCTCGTATGCTTAAGGTGTTGCGACAAAGGAACCCGCACGATATCGCCGCGGGACAAGTCGTCCATAAATCCACTAGGATTTGCGGTCTTTGCAGAGCATTGTTCGTATTTGGTGCTAGCATTGAAGCATTCGTGCACATGCGCGATGATCGCAATTGATGGCACCTTCACGATAGGGAAATACAAGGGCGGATCCGACGGCCATAGGCGTTGACGGTAACAATCAAATATTGCCGCTGGCTATTGCATTTGTGGAGAGTGAGAATTATGAGAGCTGGCTTTGGTTTCTTAGACATGTGAAGGCTGGAGTTGTACGGGACCGTCCTGGGGTGTGCATAATCCATGATCGGCACGCTGGTATTATAAAGGCCGTAAGAAAACTCCAAGAAGACCCGAGGCTTTTCCTTGGCGGATATGAGGAACCGTGGTGCATCGTCACTTAGGGCAAACTTTTTCAAGCAATTCCCCAAACAATCTTTGATGAAGCTGTTCAAAAGGCTTGCTAGGCAGAAACAGCAGAGGAAATTTTATGCTTTGTGGGGGTTATTGGACGAGCACACAAGGAAGATCGTCAAAGAGAGGTGTAAGGGGCCGATCACTCCTGGGCCAGCACAACCGCAATGCTTGCCAGCAATCGATGAGCCTAACACAAGTGGCTCAAGGAGGCGGAGCTCACGAAACATCAAATGCTTCTCGCAGTGGATCGAGGGGGAAGCATTGGAGAAGTGATCGCTGTTGCACGACACGGATGGCGCAAGGTATGGAATAATGACAGCTAACCTTGCGGAGGTCTACAATTGGGTTCTCAGAGGTCTCCGATCTTTGCCCCTTGTCGCCATCGTGGAAGGTGTTCTTCACAGCACAATCCGCTACTTCAAGGAGAGGCACGCGAGTACCGCGCTTCATGCGGCCAATCCCGGAACCCTGTATTGTTCACAAATTACGGCGTACATGGAGACGAAGGCACGGAAGGGTCAGTTGCACACATTGCATGTCATGGCAACAGAGAGCTTCGTTTCAAGGTGATACTCCGTGATAGGACCGGATTTAGGACGACTCGTTCACTTATTACTCACGAGTATGTCTTGGAGATCATGCAAATGAACATATCTGCATATGCAACAAGCCTAAGTTGTTACACAAGCCATGCTCTTATGTCCTCGCTGCATGCGGGGCCGTGGGCATAGATCCTTCCAACTTCATGTCTGAGTACTTCTTTAAAGAGAGAATACTACAAGCTTAGTGTGGGGAGCTCCGGGGGTTCAGGGTTGTTGGAAACTTCGCCACTTCGAACATTTCAGCGAGGTCCTGGGTTTCGGATATTAACATGCTGAAGGGTGGGAAGGGTCGGCGACAGAGCCGACGTATTAGAAATGACATGGACGAATCACAAGCTGGAACATCTGGTACACGTTGTGGGCGATGCGGTCAGGAGGGGCACACAGCTAGACGATGCAACGCATCGTCCTGATCAGTAGTTGTATGCTACATTTCATGTATTTACTCCCAACTGTATTATGAAGTTTATTTCTATTTCACATAAGGTTATTATATCGTCTGTTCGCATCTAATGATTCAGATAGTAAGTCATTTAACAATATAACACACCAGTTCTCTCCCTACTCGAGTTCTCAGTAACATTAAATTATCACTTACCACTATATGTATCGAACGTTCTACAATCAATCTTTCTTTAAAAAAATTTCCAAAATTTTTTTATGCACCTACAACATCCAGTGAACATAAACTTTTATTACAACTACATCAAATTTTTTTCCAGTTTAAAACTACAAAATTGACAAAACTCAAAAAAATCACAGGGGAGGAGTGCAGTCGCCCTCGTAGTGAGCGACTGCACTACATGTCGTCCATGCTTTGGGCGACTGCATGCTAGTCGCCCAATAGAAAGGCGACTGCGTGTACTCGCCTCGACGTAGGGCGACTACAATATAATCGCCTCCCGGTTGGGCGAAATGCTCCAGCCGCCTAATGGGGGGCGACTGGAGCCTATTTTTGTAAATAATTTGGCCACGGATATATTTATGTAATTTCGAATAAAAATGGATTATCCGTACAAAAAATTCCTAACAATGGGGTTTTATGGGAGATTTGGTCAAAAAAATAGACCCCTGTAGCATCGAAATACCAAATCTAGCCATTAGAATACCGTAATTTCGTTTCTAGCTCTCTTCTGACTGCACGTTTAATTTGGCAACGACACGTGGCACTGTTCATGCGAGTCATGCCGCACGCAAATAGTATGCAGGATGCAGCTAGAAATACGTGTCGTTTTCCACCTGAGTAATGGAACCTGAAAAAAGGCCAGATGGATTGAAAATGTAGGTAACGAAACATTAGATGAAACTCAATCCACAATTTAAGAGCAGGCGATTGCCTACTTTTCGAAGCTATTAGTGGAGTGACGCCAGCTGAGTCGTGCGGTCATCGACCGCACGACTCGCATGAACAGTGCATTCATGCGGTCGACGACCACACGACTGCCACGTATCGTCGCTAAATTAAACGTGCGGTCAGGAGGGTGCTAGAAACGGAATTATGGTGTTCTAGGGGCTAGATTTGATATTTACGTGCTACAGGGATCTATTTTTGACCAAACTTTGTTTTATGGGAGCGGCGGAGGGAAAAGGCGTCCGAGGGCCACCAGGCTAACTGTGCTCGTCTGAGATATTATATTATTGGTGTGACCTAACCCTAGTATAACTAAGACTACATAGATCATATCGATAAGAACTGACATGCTATATTGTACATATCTTGCTTGGGTTATGACATCGGCTCAGCAGACCGCCCCAACATGGCGCACACAGTACCGAGCCGTGTTAGGCATAACCCAAGTATAGATGAGCACGGTGTGGCCCGCTAGGATCGGCGGTGTTGGAGTCTAGTCGGGAAGTGGAGGAAGGCTGGGGCGAGTGGCAGCGACAGAGGAGCCGAGAGGTGGGCGATGGAGGGAATAGGGGGCGGCAACGAGCGAGAGGTGGCACAGGAGAGAGTGAGGGACCAAGGTGGGCAAAGCAAACCATAGAAGGAGCGCGCGAAGGAGGTGGGTGAGCGGAGCAGCTGGAGGAGGTGGGGAGCCGAACAAAGTGGAGCAATGGAGGAGGTGGGGTGGGATGGGCGGAGCAGATGCGTGGTGGAGGGAGGGAGGGGCGGTAGCCAAGAGGGAAACACAAAGCGACTAGTTGTGGTAGATCCAGTGAAGGGGAACAAGGACCGAGGCACGGTAGATCTAGTGAAGGGGAATGAGGACCGAGGCACGGTAGATCTAGTGGAGGGGAATGAGGACCGAGACGCAATAGATCAGGCGGAGGGGACACGAAGCGATCGGTAGTGGCCGGGGGAGAGCGCTGCACCGTGGGACCCACCAATGGCGGCAACGATGGGGAGAAGGAGAGAGGGGAGCAGAACGAATTGTGGGAGAGATAGAGAGTGAGACTGGCAGTGAGGCACGACATGGCCCATTGTGCTACACGAGCCCGGACTAGCATGGCCTGAGGCCTCATTGGATTGTGCCTAGGTCCAAGAATGAGCCCGTGGACTAGTATGATATGACTCATTTAGTTAACTAGGTCAACCGAACCGTGTCTGTCGGTGCTGTGATGTGTGCTGAGGATGGGTCGATGACATGTACCAGCCCGGTATGTGTTCGAGGCTGATACCAGCGCAGGTACTCACCGTACGCTCTGTTATCGTTTTATGGATCCGAGGCTGCAGTTTATGGATCCATTCTTTTGTGTTGTGACTTATGATTTTTTGCTACGACTTATTAATCTAATGAATAGTGATTAATGAGAGAACATAAAAAGAACATTGTCTGTAACTTTTGGATGTAATTTATTAGTCTAAAAAAATAGTGATTGTTGAAAGAAACTGAAACAAAAAACTCACTTAAAAGATGAAAAGAACCGGCGATAACTCCATCGGTCCTCAGTATGCCATGGACCTATTCTTTTAGGCTGCAACTTATGATTGTCGCTTATGATTTTTTACTATTCGTGAGAGAGTACGAAGTAAGAAAAACTCATGTACGATTTTGATCGATATAAGTTGCCGCTCGGTTGGGCTGAAATAAGCTGGTTTATGGTTGAAATTGCACTGTAGTTGGCTGAAATTACACTGTAGCTGATAGTGGCTTATTTGGCGTAACTAAATTTAAAAAATTTAAAAATAGAAAAAATAGGTTAACCCATCACGAACAACACAAGCGAATATGACAAAAAAAAAGAATCGGCAAAAAGCTAAAAAGCCAGAAAAAGACGAAAATTAAGAATAGTAAAAAATAAGTCAGAAGCTCATCAAAATGCGCGGAAAATAAAGTTATTAAAATATATATTTTAATTAATTTATAGATTTTATCTTTAAAAATATTTAGCTTAGAAGCTGGTTACTATCGGACCTAGTTCAAAGTCCTGCGTGCTTCGGACCTTGGACTTGTGGTTGTCCGAGGCCCGAACCCGCCCGGCCACACCTCCTAACAAAGCCAGCCGCGTCCCGTCGCATCATCCCCGTACCACCTCATTTCCGTATTCGCTTATGCTTGTCCGTGATGGGCTAACATATTTTTATATTTTTAATTTTTAAATTTAATTATGTTAAATAAGCCTCGTCACCACAAGTGTTTTTCACCACTCTGATGCTTTTCACCATAAGCCACCAAAAATAAGCCCAAATGATCACCACCTAATTCCCAAATTAGCCCTTGGGAGATAAAATTCGCTTTGGCCCCCGTCGACCGCACGACTCACCCGGCCGACACATGGCGTCGTCGGCCGCATGAGCGACGACACGCGTGTCGTCGCGATCGGGGACCGCACGACTAGGTCGACACGTCAGAGCGAGCGAGTGGTGCGGTCGGCGACGCACCACCCTCCGCGTCACCGCCGAAAGCGCGAATCCGCATGCCGCGCTTTGAAGCGGGGAGCCGCCCCATCGCATGCATGCATGTGATCTCCGATAAAAGAGAAGGAAGGCTCGTGTTGCGCCGCCTCACCGGCCCATTCGCATCGAGAAGCGTAAAAGCGAGAACCGCACGACTGCGTGTCGTGTGCTCGCCGGCCGCATGATCGTGACATGTCGTCGCCGTGTGAGTCGTGGCGGTCGACGGGCCGATCGGGAATTTTTCGCAACGGTGCTATTCCGGAATTTACGACGTCAACAGTACCAAAAGCGTCCAAAGCTCACAAACGCCCACAAAGAAACCATGCGTCCAGCTTTCACTGATTCACTCGCTCAGCTCAGCTATTCTCCCTCGTCTTCTTTCTCCACACCTCTTCTCCAATCCCACCATGTTCGATGCGCCTCGCCTCCACCTTTATGCCGCCTCCCCTCCCATGGCGCCAAGCCCTCGCACCTTCCCACTGCCACCCTCCCGAGCCGCAACCTTGATCCTCCTCCTCATCCTCCTCTCCTTCTCCGCCGCCGCTCGATACCCATTGCCGCCGCCACCGGCCCCCGCCCCGCTAGGCGTGCCGCCGCGGCAGGTCGCGTCCGCCAACGACCCCACTCCCTCGCCGCCATCGCCGCCATCGCCGCGCCACCACCGGCACCGGCCGCACCGCCCGCCGCCGCCCCGCCCTCTAGGCGGCGGCTCAACTTCGGCGAGAGGCTCGGGATCGCCTTCGCCGGTGTGGCCGTCGCAATGCAGGTGGTCCTCGGCGCCTTCCTGGCGCTGCGCGCGTGGCAGCTGCGGCGGCTGGACAAGGCCGAGGTGTCCTCCTCCACGCCCCTCACCTGACCGGAAGGATTCACCTGCCTTCCTGCCCGTCGCGTTGAGTTCGTCTCGTCAAGTCCGTGGTTTAATTGCTCGTGCTCTGATGCGGTGCTGTAAAGGAAGCCATGATGATGTAGGTCTACTTCCTCTCCAATCTCCATTCCAATTTAGACGCCATTCTTTTCGTCTGTGCTTGCGGAGATCGAGCAGGCGAGCGCCTTGCTGTACCGTGTACAATCTGCTCCTGCTCTGTGCAGGTTCTAGTACAGAGGCTATGTGATATGAGAGCTATATTACTATGCGATCTAGATTGCGAAATGGTGCTATACTGCTATGTTCATTGGTGTGGGGGGGTGGGATTACAATTGCTTACTATACTGCTTAGATGTCCATGAATTTACAACGTGATATCAAGTATTGCAGTGCCGCGATCTTAACACTTAAATCTATCACCTGCAGTAGCACTTTTTACAATCAATGTTGCTCCATGTGGATGATTCATGATTGAGCCAACAATCACACATTTAAGTTGCACTTATGAACCCCGGCCCCTTGTCATTCCAAGACACCTGCTAGGATAGCTTAGTGATCATCAAGATTGTACTTTCTGTCTTATGTTTACTTTGAATTTGCATATGAACAATCACTCGATCATGATGAAATTTTCAGAGGTATTATCAAATATCTAGCAAACATAGAAAAGTAACAAGTTCCAGTTGTTATGCATGATGTAGATAATACTGTTATTAACAATCAACGACCGAGAGATAAAGTAGATCATGAAAATCTCACATTGCTTTTTTTTTTTTAACCGAAAGGCCTAGTGTCTTTTGCACTGAATCCCTTGACATAAGATTTAGTGAAGTAGCACTTTTGGCTGTGGTGTCTTTGCATGTCATTATGAGATCATATTCTTCCTTTTTCATCCAGAAATGTCTGCAAGAAGGATATTTTTAACTTCCATTTTACAAGTGAAAACATCGTAGTGGCATTGACATGATCAAAAGTACAGAACAGTGATATCTCTATGCACTTTAATTCTATTCCTGAACCAATGCAAAGGATCCCCCCGCCCCTGTGAAATGCTGCTAAGTAAATAATGTTGAACGGTCCAGTGGTGTCAAATAATGGATCTTTTCAGCTATCTATGGCAGAACCATCTCCCAAGCTTTGTACCTTGATATGTCAATTCTTACAAAGGCGAAGCATCAATTATGTTATGGGTAGAAGTAGATTTATTTATTTATTGCATGAAGAACTGTATGTATGTCTGCTATGCCCTGCTCGGTAACGTGTTAAATCCATTTTCATTGGTGCTATTTCCTCCATTACTCAGCAGCTGTTCATGTTATCGTAAACTGTCTACTTCCTCTGTTACCCTTCTGGCAGGCATTGCATGTTACTGTGATGCATAAAAGGCGAGTCAATCCAAAGTACGCGTCGACAGATACGAAAAACACCTCTTGTTTGTTGCCGTAGAGAGAGAAAAAAGAGCATAGACATTAGGGTCAAATGATCTGTAGGATCGTATGGCACAATCAGAGAGAGTGAATGATTGTCTTCGCTTTTGACACCTGAAATCAAAACACAACATAGAGAAATAGAAACAGAAGCAAACTTGATTACCGAACGGAGATAACTACTGCTGCTGCTCGAACGTACGTGGTCGTAAGCCTCTATCGCCCGACAGCTCGTTACGACCACTCGTTACGACCGCTCTGTTTTCAATCGCTTTCAATCGCTCGACCAATAAAACCTTCGACTATCGAGTATGACCATGAAAAAATATTGTAGCTATGATTACCTGTCGTGATCGTAAAACCAAAGTCGTACTACCGTGGTCGAAAGATCGAAGTCGTATTGCCGTGGTCGAAGCCAGACGTGGTCATAAGCTGCTGTGGTCATAAGGTCAACGTGGTCGAAAGCTGCAGTGGTCGAAGCCCACCGTAGTCGAAAGCTGTCGTGGTCGTAAGCCAGACATGGTCGAAAACTAAACGTGGTCGACAACTGCTATGGTCGAAAAAGCTCATATCAACCACCAAGTCGTAAGACCTCCTGCCGACCACCAAATCGTAAAAGCTCCTGTCGACTATCAAGTCGCAAGAACTCATGTCGATCACCAAGTCGTAAGGATTCCTGCTGAGCTAAGAAACTTGGTCGACAATTGTTGTGATCGAAGCATACCATGGTCATAGCATGCCGGGGTCGTAGGTAGACGTGGTCGTAAGCTGAAGTCCGTGGTCTGAAATCACTCAAAGCTATACGCAACCACTCAAAGACAAAGTATTCCGCTGCAAACGACCAAGTCTTTCACAAACGCAAAATCCAAAGCAAACTAAATGTCAATTATTCATTTGTCAATTATTCATCGTCTCTTTATTTATGACCATTCACATGATCTAACATGATCTTTGAATATGAATTGGTACAAGAATCATTGGTCATGCATGTGAGAGGCAGATAGTAGTTATATATGTTTCTGATTTGCATCTTGGACAACTCAACAAATCTGATCTTATTTTAGTGCTCAGATCCAACCCCTGAAGGAATTGACAGTAGAAATGTATACAGACCTTGAAGGAGCAGCTATCTGCTGAAGGCCAAGATGTCGAATGTTCTTAACTTGATATCTTAACTCTGACTAGTTTGTTTCTTTTTAGAGATGTGAATTTCGATCCCTTGAGTTGATTAAGGGTCTGCGTAACCTTGTCTAATAAACCAATTTATTAAGCTTATTATGCAGCCATGTGTCACAGATGATGTTGGCTTAATATGTAAATCAACAGTGACTCGCAATCCCATAAGACATCGCTCATAGCTTTAGCTTCACTGCAAACTTATCAATCAGGTCTAAAAATAAGCTGGTTGTTTGGCGATAGCTGCCAAATCCTCTTCCCTATAGAACCCAACCTGTTTGGAGGCGACCCGTACTTTTTCTACAGCTATTGGATTGTTCTTTTTCTTTTGCTTAATTGTGACCTTTCAAAGTCATGTCAGAGGCGAAGCTAGCGTATGAGCATTGGCGTCTAGTGACCCTAATAAAATTTAGCAAATTTTATAGAAAATTACTGTTTATTATTATTTATCGGTGAGGAGGATATTACCATGCAATGAAAGTGATCTCGATATCCCTGTCGTCTGGCTTCGCCCCTGAGTCATGTTCTTCCTAGTTGCTGCAACATATGTTACTCCTTTCACAACGTAATATAAGTTTCTAACAGCATCTCTTCTAGGACGTCATGTTCGACTTGGATTCGGTTCTGTTGCGGATTACGGATTGTCGATGCGTTACCTAAGCTCAATTAGAACTTATTTGGAACACACGGATTTTGCAAGAAGTACAATACCGCAGGAATTCTTTCTGCGTTTCCAAACGGGCTTTGGGCAGTTGATCCTGGACCCTTTGAACGCCTTCGATTCAGTTCTTCCAATGCTGACATGGCGCTCTGGTGACGCGCTCCTCCTCTCCCATTGGCCCCGCCCACCATCCACATGTCAAACCCGGTCCACCTACCCAACAAATCAAGCAGCAGTGCCCGTACTCCACTGACAAACCGGGCCCAATACAAACGGCGCCCACCCGTCATCTGCTCACCCCGATATACCCACGAGACTCGTCCCCCCATCGCCCGCCCACTCCTCCGTATCGATTGCCAGTTTCCCACCCGCCCACCTCCTCCTCGACGATTTCCCGAGCGGCCGCGGCGGCGGAGATGGCGAGCGACGGCGCGGCGGGCACGCCGGCGAAGGTGACCCCGAAGAAGGCCAACCTCCTCGACCCCCACTCCATCAAGCACCTCCTCGACGAGACCATCTCCGACGTACTGCGATACACACTAAACCCTAACCCCCTTCTCCCCTTCGAGATCCCCCCTTCCCCACTTGGTTCCTCTAGATTTTGCCACTGATGAGGCAGTTCCTTTGTGCGATCAGGTCGTGAAGAACAAAGGCTACGCGGAGGACACGCGGCTGGGCAACTGGAAGCTGGCGATCGGGGCTGCCGTGATCGCCGTCGCGCTCCTCGCGCAGTTCTACCCGAAGAAGTTCCCCCAGAATCGCGAGTTCCTCCTCGGCTGCATCGCGCTATATCCTTTCCACTCTGATGCTCTCTCTGTTCAGAGAATTGGTGTTAGATCTGTTTTTTCATTGGGAGTTGTGTGGAATTTATTGTTTGTTGCTGTTGGTCCTTGACTTGATGGGTCGATACGTATGTGGTGTTGAATGTGGTGCTGCTGATCCTTAGCTACACCAAGGAGAAGGATGCCATCCTCTTCACCCACCCTCCTGCGGTGAGTTTTATATTCATCTCAATTTGTTGCTATTGAATTCCAAGTGTAGATCTCATCAATTGCTTTAGTCCCAACTGTAGTATATCTGACAAAAATCAAACTAGTGTTGGCTTGTGTGGCTACATCAATTAGACATGCCACGATTACGAAGCAGCTCTGACACTGACTTAAGTGAAAAGTTTATAAATTGCATGTCTTCTATGTGGTCTATCTTGAAATTCTGACCGACGAGGTTGCATTTTAATCAAAGATTCATGTGGTGAAGTTGTTTGCCAGTGTTCAATTTGAACAATGTTTAAGAAATTTTCCTGTATTGCAATTTCTGATGACCCACATCATTGGTATCTTAATTGCCATTGGTCCGGAAGTTCTTGAGTTCTAAAAGTTGTGATATGTTCCCTATTCTTGCTTTATGAACATTTTGGTTGTAAATGAAGTCCCTTTTGTTTGAAAGATGTTATGCTAATTAGGACAAATTTGTTTTTTCATTTCCCCTCCTCTTAGGGAGCAGTTGTTCCACTTTTGCATCACAACTCAGTACATGCCTCGAAAGTGTAAACTATGCCATTCAATTCGCCGTGATGCACTACGTTGAGTAGTTGCACTACTCCGTCTGGTTATTTGTGTGATACACTGTGCTGAGTAGTTGTATATCACTTAATGCTGGAGCACTAGTGTCTGTAGTTACAGCTTACAATATTATAGATATGGTCAATGATAGAAGAAATGAAACCACTTTGGATAACTTAAACATCAAGAAGGTGTTTAGGTTAATGATTTCACTAGTTTGCTTCGAGACACTGAGCATAATGACAAATGCGCCTGGCTATTCAGTTACTTGTAGTCAGTGGAGCATATATTTCAAGCAATACTTGTAATTGGTCCAAAAGTTCCCTTTTGTGAATGCATTGCTTATTAAGATGGATGTGGTAGTGAATGTCTCGCTTATTGGACAGTGCACATTTTATATTGGACTATGCATAAGGGTGATTAAAAGATGATTCATGTTCATGTTCATGTTCATGTTCACTACATTTGTTTCCATAATGTTTATAGCTTTGTTAACTTGTGAAATTTTTTGTTCCAGGGTTCTTTCAATAACACTGGCCTAGTTATCTCTTCAAAGTTGCCAAGATTCTCGGACATGTATACTCTTACAATAGCCAGTGCTGATCCACAGTCTATTTCTGCCAATAAGCCGGTCCATTTCACTAAGAGTGTTACAAAATGGTATGTATTTGTTAGTCCTCAATTCAGTGAGCTAATTGAAGTCATCAATATGCATTTCTTGTTTAAATCTGAATCATAGCGAATTCACCTTTTAGTTAACATTGTTCATACGGTTCAAGTTTATTAAATCTGACTGCAATGCTTGCCATTGAGCGCGCAATCAGCTGATGCTTCTGTCGTACTGTTGGGATTACTTGAAATGATAGTTAATGCATGGCTGCTCCAAATATGCTTCATATATCTAAAACCCCTATATGGTTCAATTTTACCTAGTCGGCACTCGGCAGATACTAGATACACATTGCAAATCATTAGTGTTTGCCTTCCAGGTCTTATTTCATGACACGAAAAAACATGCAATCTTGAGCGTGTGTAAGTGAAACTTATGGTTTAACCTGTCAGCGTAATGTTTTAATTCTCCAGGAAAGTTTGTCTTTGTTGTTGTATTTGGTGCATAAGGGCATCCTTGTAGCGTAATTCTTTTCTTTTACTCTTCATTTGCACACTTAGTAACAGAGTTCTTGGGCAGGTTTACCAAGGAAGGAGTTCTTGTGGAGGGCCTGTTCTGGAAGGATGTTGAGAGACTGGTTGATGATTACAACAGCGAGCGCAAGAGCAAATGAATTGTTAGCTCGTGTCTCTGATGTTAGCCGTCTAGGGAAATCCCTTTAGTGGAAGAATGAAGTTTTGTGAGACAGTACTGTTTGACTGGCAAATGAAGTACCGTTCCAGACATACACCGTTGCAGTTTTTTTAGCATACAAGTTTATCAATGGTTATTTAATCACTGTCTATCTTTGCACTGTGGTCTGAGCGTTCTATTATATTTGCTCTGTTGTTCTTGTCACCTCATCATTTAACTTATTTCTTCTACCATGCAAGCTGTAGGCAGGTATATTGGGATGGCAATGTGTCAGCACTGCCTAAATGCTTGAAACCATATACCAGCCTCCCATCCGATGAAATATGCACCGATCAAGCCCAGGTTATCTGTTAATGATGTTACTAAGTGCCTCGTTGATGTGAAAGCCGATGAACACGAGTAGTCCAAAGTAGACTGTCCATGTGCCAAACACAAGCATTTTTAACATAATTCATTATGTCGTCCAAGGGTTTGGAGAAACTCGAAAATGCTCAGATGATCCTAAAGTAACAGCTTGCTAACTGCTGTACATCAAATACACAGCCTCAAAATACATGGGATTCGGGTGAGATAATTGCAGTCCAAGACCCCCTTTCGGACCATATCAGCATCGCCATCCTAGTATACCTCCATCACAGGAGATCAATAACGATCTGACTGGGTTACAATAGCCTCAACCCGATCTATGGATGCTTGCAATCGCCCATAATTCATACTAAAGGCAGGTTCTCCTGTGCCAACAGCCCTGCGTGTAGCAAGGATAACAATAGTTGAGTTGTAGTGATTGTGAGTTCAAATTGCCCCCGGTTAGTAGGTTATCGATAAATACCAGAATCCTGCACTTGCAACAATGTCTACTCACAAGTCACAAGTATTTTCAGCAGTGTTGAGTGTTGACCAAGACTTACCCATGAATCTCAGGAAGAACATATTCAGCTCTCCATCCAATCCTCAAATCAAAGCCTGGGAACATGCTGAGTTTTGATTTGTTTCTTATCTGAGAGATACCATCTCCCCCCAAGCAAGTAGAAAGCTTCCACTTCCATCCAGTTGCATTAAGCTGGAAATTGTGACCAATGCCAACCTGTATTACCATTGTCGTTAGAAATTTTTATGTATTATCAATGACACAAAAGGAACTTCTCATATCAAAGTGAACGTTCTAGAGAGCCATTTTATTTTTAACCACTTTAGCCTTTCTGGCTTTGGACGTGTTGATCATGTGTGGTATGACCCAACTAATCTGATCTTTTCTACCTTAGCATGCTTATGGCATATGTTTGTTAGATTCAGATGGTAGTACATGCCTACATTTCTTTTGCAAGAGTAATGCCCATTAGACTGTCTGGCTAGGACAAATAGTTGACACCGTCCCTGATGTATATGTGAAGAAAAGCAACACAGCGATCTTTTGTGAACCATTTTTGAAGGACCGATCCGCTGCTGAGATTGCAAACTGAAGCAAATAATACCATTTATCATCAAAGCATATTGTTATGCCCCCAGGAACTTTGTCATTTTAGCCACCCAGAATTTGGCATGCGATAGTGGTTAAGCAGCATCACACATGGTTATGTACTATAGCATACCGGAAAAATATGTTCTTAACTACCCCATCTGCCCATGACAAATTGTAAACCAAAACAAGAGAAGGATATCTACTCTATTATTTAGAGTTTCTCTTATTTCACATAAACTAAGAAATGAACACGTGTTATTCTAGCTTAAATTAATAAAATTTGATGTATGCAAAGGAACACTTTCTGAAGAATATTGTGATCAAAGTTGACGCATATACAAGACAGTTTATATACAAAATAAGTGTGCTTAATTGAGGTGTAACAAAATATTTGTATCCAACACTCCACTATCAGAATCACGCCAGAAAATACATAAGGATAAGCTTTTTAGCAACCCAAACATTGTGTCTGAACTGCCTCAACTCCTAACCTCCTTGTTTCTAAATTCTACATTCCACTATCAGAATCACATCAGAAAATACATAAGCTCGCACTCCAACTTCTGAACTGCCTCAACTCCTAATCTCCTTATTTCGAAATTCTACTCACATCAAATCTGTGCATTGAAGTAAAAGCTAACTGCATGCATAGAGTGGCATCTTGTCCATGAAAAATGTTGATATAATCAAGTATTGAATGCATCATTTGTAGCTGCAATGACCAATTAACATTTATAGTTGCACCATTAAAAGCCATATCGGCATATTGCAAGGAAGATATCAATGGATAGTACAAACGAGCAGTCACTTGTCTCAAACAAAACTGTGCCAAATATGTCACCGATTCTTGCTATCACAACAACGATGCACAAATAACAAGATTCAACGAAGAAAAGAACCTGTAGGTTGAGAAACTTTGTAACTGGTATCTTCTTGGAAAGCAGTTGTATGTCACCACTGATGGGCTTGTACTGGAACTTCCACTTCCGGTCGTAGTCCAGGGGCTTCAGAACTACTTTTGCCTCGAAATCGTTCACTTCAAGGTTATAGAACTGAAGATAATAAGACATCATTACAGTAGGACTTAGATCTCAGCACAGCCGGTTTCAGGCAACACATATGAGTAGCAATAACCATCCTTAACCCTGTGACTCTAAAAGTCTAAATCGATCTGATTTTGAGCAGGTTGACACTGTCCTACCACCAGGGGCAAAGATTCCAGGAAGAGTCCCATTATGTCCAATACACAGGCATCGCTATTCTCTATGACCTAGAATTTTCACAATTAACAAGATCGATTCTTGTGAAAAAAAATCAAGATAAACGATTCGGTAAAGGAACAAAGAGATCAACGAGCCAGTTCAATTCGTCTCCAGCCTATGAGGTTTAGGGTTTAGGAGGGGGAAAGAGGGGGAGAGATGGGACCAACCTCGAGGTTGAGTCCGACGCGGAGGCCCTGGAGCTCCTTGCGGAACTTGAAGTGCAGCTCGGCCGGCACCACGTTGATGTGGTACAGCTCGTCCAGCGTCGTCGGCCCCTCTCCGACGCCCCCTTCCGCCCCTCCGCTGCCACCGCCGCCGCCGCCGACGCCCGAGCTCGAGGCCATCGGAGGCGAGAGAGGAAAAGAGGATTGCTTTCCCTCTTTGGGTGGATTTGGGCGGCGGAGCGACGGCAGGGAGGAGGAAAGAAGTGACCGGCCCGCGCCACCCGGCCGTAATCTAGTAATTACGAGTGACGCCTTTGCACATCGCCCCTTGCATTTGTATCTTACTGCATAGAAGGACCATTTGAGCATTAGTTTTAGTACTTCGTAAATTGTAATGTGAGCTAACGTAATCACATGGATCGATATTTTTATAAAAGTGATAATATGGATTTAGATGGATCATCAGCAAACCGTATGGATGCCCAAAATGCTAAGTTTAGGCCTGCTCATTTTGACTTGAACTTCTGACTTCTAAATTATTTTTCACTATTTATAAATTTCATCTTTTTTATGAATTTTTGGCTTTTTTAGCTTTTTTTGCCTGTTCTTTTTTTTCGTATTCGTTTGTGTTGTCTGTGATGAGTTAACATGTATTTTTCTATTTTAATTTTTTTAAATTTAATTATGCAAAATAAGCCACCTTCAGTTACAGTGTAATTTCAGCCATAAGCCACTATTTTTCAGTCCAACCGAGCGGGACCTTAACTAGCAGTCTTGTTGCAACTTATGATAGGTTTATAAGTTTCTTGCGAATTGTAAGATTTAGCTTGTGTTTTTGAGGCATATATGACCGGCTGTATTTTCTAGTAATTGCAAGCAAGGTCGTTAAAATCTTGATTCGAGTGTTAAAAGTGTTCCGATTCTTCATCCTTAGGTTTATTGAGCTGATTCAATCGATTTTAATTTAATAAAACCTTAATAATCTTACCATTCTAGCAAATTTTTGGTAGGACCATGATCACATTCTACATGTGATCCTATCCGATTCTACAAACGTCCTTTCATTTTCATCTAATATTAGTTCAACATGGAAGTAGTTGTTTAGTCATACATTCTGATCACACGGATTTGTATTTATTTCACACTAATCGTTAGATAATCATGGCATCACTGGAAACCGCGAAAAAAAACATGAACTCTAAACAGCTCTATGCACAACTAATTAAAAAACTCACAAGATGTCTGGATAGAGCCATTGGTCATATCTACATCTCACGTGATGTTATTACAAACTAGCCATCTTGTTCTGATATTGCAGGGGTTTCAGCAGATCATCATACCACTGATCATCAAACGGACGGTGAAAATCCATGTTCACCTGCTGGCATTCCTGCACCAAAAATTCAGACTCAAGATACATCCTCATATCAGAGTGGCAGCAGCTCTGAAGACAGCCTGACAGCTGCAGATATTGTAACTGATACTACACTAGCATCATCCGTCAGTCAATGCAAACTAGACTCAAGAGCCATATTCACAAGCCAAAGCAGTTCACTGATGGCACCGTTTGGTATTCACTGCATCGTTGCGCTTTTTGTGCTGAGCCAACATCTTCAAAGGCGGCCTTCGTTGATCCACGGTGGCGTGCTGCAATGGAGACTAAGTTTGCTGTCCTTCTTCAGAACAAGACCTGGAGCCTTGTTTCCAAGTTGCCTGGACAGAATATCACCGGCTGCAAATGGGTGTATAAAGTTAAACAATGTTCGAATGGTTCGGTTGATAAGTTCAAAGCTTGTCTTGTGGCGAAAGGCTTCACCCAAAGGTATGGCACTGATTATTTGGATACTTTTAGTCCGGTTGTTAAACCAGCCATGGTCAGGTTGGTGCTATCTGTGACGGTTTCAAAGGGTTGGACTCTTCGTTAAGTCGACATCAACAATGCCTTCTTGCACGGCATTCTAGATGAAGATATTTATATACAGCAGCCACCCAATTTTAAAGACATTCAGTATCCATCTTATGTGTGTAAACTCTGGAAATCAATATACGGGTTGAAGCAATCACCAAGAGCCTGGCATTCTCAGTTAAGCACTAAACTGTAGCAACTTGGATTCCTTGCTTCCACAGCTGACACATCGTTATTCATCTTGTGTCAACAAGATATCACTATATATATGTTGGTGTATGTTGACGATATTGTATTTGCTAGTTCTCACCGTCAGCCACCGAGGGTCTTCTGGCTCAACTTGGCTCTTCTTTCCCTCTCAAGGATCTCGGGCCGTTAAGCTACTTTCTTGGTATCAAGGCAGCCGTCAATTCAGGGGGAATACACCTGACACAGAAGAAATATGCTCTTGACCTTCTTCATCGTGCTCATATGGAGAATTGTAAGGCTGCCTCCACACCTATGTTGGTTTAAGACAAGCTTTCTAGAACTCTTGGCACACCACTTGGTGAGGTTGATACTTTCAATTATCGTAGCATGGTAGGCGGATTACAATATCTCACCCTCATAAGGCCGGATATTTCTTTGTCATTAACAAGGTGTGTCAATACTTGTCAAGGCCCACAAGTGTTCATTGGGAGGCGGTGAAGATAATTCTGAGATATATCAAGGGCATGGTTTCTATCGGGCTGTGTCTGCGATGTTCTTCTTCCACACTTCTCAGTGTGTTCACGAATGTAGATTGGGCATGTTGCATTGATGATCATCGCTCCACAAGGGGGTTTGCCGTCTTCTTTGGTCCTAACATGATTTCTTGGAGTGCTCGCATGCAACCCATAGTATCTCGGTCAAGCACCGAGGCGAAGTACAAGGCGATAGCAAATGGCACTGTAGAAGTGTCTTGGACACAATCCCTGCTTAAGGAACTCAACATTCCACAGCCAAGAGCTCCAGTTTTGTGGTGTGATAATCTGGGACCTACATACTTGACGGCTAATCCTTTATTCCATGCACGAACAACACACATTGAAGTTGACTTTCATTTTGTAAGAGAGAAGGTAGCACCGGGTGCTTTAGAGGTCCGTTTCATTGCTTCGGGTGATCAAATAGCTGATGCTTTTACAAAACCCACAACGAAACATATGCTTGAGTGACTGAAGGCCAATCTCAATCTATGTTCCAGTAGTTGAGATTGAGGGGGAATGTAAAGATGACAATCAGGACTTGTAGATAGAATAGATAACTGTTTGATTGCTCTTATTGGCAATTACCGTATGGTGAACAATATATCTGTTGTTGCCAAAATTGTAGGATCTGATAACGATTCTATCTCCGTTTGCATATTATCTGTTTTAATCTCTTCCGTGTATATATATGGGGAATAGACAGACACAATCAAGAATGCCGCATAACAATACTTGTCTTCTAAAGTTTTTGACTGGCACTAAGCAGAGACTCCAAATTCACCTCACATTACAATGATCAATTGGGATTGCGTGTTGCTCTGTGTTCGATCGACCACAGGAAAATACAATTATGCATCATATGCATGATCTATGCCTTATTTCTTTTCACCAAATGAGGTCAAATTAATTGTGGAAATTATCGGAGGAGTCTAATTCTGTCTTAAGTCTGAATCCGAGTCCAATTCTCCAGTAACCTGACAGAGTGACAGGAGGATAAAAGAAGAACATAGTACACGGCGGCCTGCGTCTGAGGCACGTTGCATAACAGAGCCAACAAGCTACAGTGACTAACCTTTGAACGGAAGTTAAGCCATGTTCTTTTCGGCTTCTAAAAGTTGATTTTTGGTTTTTTTTACAGTAACTAGCTTTTAAACAGAATATCTTTTTAAGATAGGGTCTACTAGTTAATTATAGTACATACTGTACCGACTTCATTTATATCAGCAAAAGCCACACGTGAGTTTCTGTTACTCTGTAATCTCTCACACAAACAGCATAAAAACCACAAGCCGCAGCTAAAAAAAACAGACCTTAAAACATGTGCTACTACCTAGTACTAAACTGTGGGAGAGATGGAATCTGCCCATTTTTCAAGTAGAGACTGTGGGAGGGATCGTGTCCTTGCCTGTGTCTCCTCTAGTTTCTTGCGCTCGATCGATCCACAGGTTGCAGCGCTACTCCGAAAAACGGCAACCGGCAAGCCTTTTTGCAGCTGCGAGCATCAGACAGTCGTCACAGACGCTGCCTAGTAGTTGCTGGGTACGTGCCGACGTGCCGTGCATCCATCTTTCTGCAGGTCGAACACGCATCGATCGATGTGCTTTACAGCGGCGTGGAGGCTGAACTCACGTAGGCCATTCAAATCGCACCGTCCCGAGCTTCTATCCATGGACCATGGTAGCATTGCCAAAGCGACAAACCCAGCAAAGAGTCTGTTTTTTTAGCTGAAGTTTATGACATTTAGC
Source organism: Bonia amplexicaulis (assembly GCA_036346245.1). Taxonomy (NCBI): domain Eukaryota; kingdom Viridiplantae; phylum Streptophyta; class Magnoliopsida; order Poales; family Poaceae; genus Bonia; species Bonia amplexicaulis. The sequence goes on along the minus strand of CM070746.1, from coordinate 12,417,492 downwards.
TACGGTTTGTGGCTTTTATGTTGTTCGACAAACCCAGCAGAGGATCTATCTAGTAATGAAACTTATCATTTTTGTTGCGATTTATGTTTTTGTCAGATATAAATGAAGTCACGACGAAGACGATATAATTAACTAGTAGACTATATTTTAAAAAATACTATTTTAAAAAAAATAGTTTAAAGCTAATTCTGTAAAAAAATCAAAAACAACTTTAAAATTGAAAAAAATAGGCCCAAACACGACTTTGGCAAATACTCTTACTACATCGTCTGGCGCGGCATTGGGGTGACGCAGGCATGTCTGATCTGCCTAATTGCCAGCTACTACTCCTTGGCGTTAGCCTTGAGTACGGGTTCGCATCATTACATGTCATTTTTATCTGCTACTACCACTTCTCACTTCAGTTGTTGATACACCTAACCGGTCCAGCTCAGAGTTTAATAAAGATCTCATATTGGCACTTCGTACATGGATGTGTTGGTGCATCTTGCTTTAAAAGCCGGGACATATCTTTCGGTGTATCGAACTAAAAAGAAGCAACCTAAAAATTTTAGGATCAACGAGAAGAATGTAGTAGGAAGCAACCTGATCGGTCGGTCGACCCTACTTTTGTGCTGTGCGTGTGTCCCGTGAACACATTTTCTCTAACGACCCATTAGCATGCTTATTTTTATTCACGCAGCAAATGGTCTGTAAGGAAATTCAGCCTTTTGTGTCCTGATCATGTGAATATGTGATATTCACAGGTCTCCATATATAGGCTTCGCGCATTTCGACTTGAGTTTCTAGTTTCTGATTTATTTTTTATTATTTCTAAATTTTGTCTTTTTATGGTTTTTGAGTTTTCTGCTGGTTCTTTTTTTCGTATTCATTTATATTGTCCGTGAGGGGTTAATCTGTTTTTCTATTTTTAAATTTGGTTATGTTAAATAAGTCACCATCAGTTACAGTGTAATTTCAGCCATTAACTAGTTTGTAACGTGTTTTTTCTATTTTTAAGTTTTTAAATTTAGTTACGTCAAATAAGCTATAATCAAATACAGTATAATTTTAACTATTAACTAGCATGTTTTAACCTAACCGAGCGATAACATAGTTCACAATCCAAAAAGCGACACCATAGTTCACAATCCACAATTTAACACGACGGTGATCGATAGTTTTTCTGTTGACGTCAACTGCTGTCCGTCACCTCTGGTGCCTATTAATTTCGTTCTTCCCAACTGATGGGGACTAATAAGCGTGGAGCTTGTAGTAGCAGAGCTTGTATCGTATGGTTATCTATGGAAAATTCAGAAAAGAGAAATGTTGATCTGAAATGAGTTGATGACACTCACTGCGAGAATTAGATTTACCGATACATTTCGTTACAACTGCAGAAATTTATTTGTCTTCTGCATAAGCAAATAAACAAACAAGTACGTTCTGATATAGATACAGAGAAACTGAGATGTGGTAGTACAAAAAGATAAGAAAAGGCGAGTCATACACATGGTCCTCGTGAGGAATTCCTTTTCTTTTTATTTTGTGCAGCTTTTCTTTTTTTTTTTCTTTTGTTCTTCTTTTATTTCACCAACCGTGGGCATGGCCTGTACTGAAAAACGTGTTTTAACTACTCCTACTAGGCTGGACGTGTCGAGGGTACGGCGTACAAGCATACGAAGCATCTGAGCGAGGACTAAAAAGTGTGCACAGCGATGCTCCAACCATACCAGCATCCTACCAGAGGGGTCAGGGCGGCACGGTGCGGTAGCGACCATGTCGCCGGCCGTGGGTGGTGATGGAGGGGGTGGAAGGCAGCGGAGAAGATATACGGAGCTGCTTTGGAGCAGAACAAGAGAGGGGGAGGAGAGCGGTGGCGCTTTGAGAGGAGGAGGGAGGGATTGCATTCTGATGGCATATTGTGTTATAAATAATATAACGAAAAATAGAGATAAGAGACACGAATTTTTAGGTGAAAACCATTACGGAAAAAAATCACGGGTGTTTAAAGGCAAATTACTATAATAAGAAGAGTTTACAATTTCTGAAGCCATTTCAGTTCTTCCCCTCTAAGCAATTTCTGAAGATGAAGTTCAAGATCCATTTTCTGTTGCCTGATAGAAAAAAAAGGAAAAAGCCAAAAAGATCAATATGTTGTTCCAGGCTATCCAGTTTAGCAAGTAACTCTTTTTTAAGTTTCTTATAAATCCCCTCACAATTCTAGTCAATCCTGGTGGACCCATTCACAGGCTTCAACCAATTTTCTTTAATTCTATAAAAAATTTCTTCCCTGGTCAGCCAACACAGCTCAAACTTAAAGTGATTCTGTGTATGAGTGATTTGACCAGGGTCAAGCAAGAGGGGGAATGGTCAGAGAAGGCCCTCACCAAAGCTGACCGGTCACTAGAGGGTGTTGAAATTTCCCAACCTGTACTAACTAGAATTCTGTGCAATTTTTCCAGCACATACTAGCATCCTTTGGTAAAAGCTGCTTTTTCTTTTGGGATTTAGAGTATTGTTCTAACTTCGAACTTCACCCGAATCCCACGCTACGTGCAGATACTTTGGATACATGTGTATTTTAGCTTACGTAAGTGAAAATCACACTCCATGTCATTTAGTCACAGTCCATTAGACGTTCCCACATTAATATATATTAGGTCAGTAATGTTAGAACCAGGATCTGATACCATTTGTTAGATCGTAAGAATCTTCTCACCCTAAAAACTAGCTAATGAGGTGAGAGATTTCTCTACTTTTAAGTTAGATCATTTACCTTTTCACAACTAATGTGAGACTGCTCTAACAGTTTCTTCTAATGTAATTCAGTGCAGTTCTCCATGGGTTATCTGAGCTGTCTGATTCTAATCTAATCATTTACTAACACTATCCAAAAGGCATACATGTGTGTTTATATTGTCATTTCGGCAGTGCAGCGTTTGTGCGAACCAGCTGGTCCAAGCATTTCAATATACCTTTTTTTTAGATCTAATATACGCTGTTTTGCCATGACTTCTTTTTCCTCTCTTTTCATTTCATTCCATTAATTAATGTGCACATACAGACCATCCATCCGTGTCCCTCCTCCCTCTATATATACGCGCGAACACGAGAACGATAGAGAGAACAGAACAGTAAGGCAACGAGCTGATCGAGCCTGCACCGACCAAGAAAGCAGGCCGAGACTGCAAGGCCAAGCGAAGAATGGGGGAGGCGCCGTGCAACGTCGTGCCGGGGCCTCGCCGGGCCTCCGCGCGCTTCCGCCTGTCGTGCCACGGGCGCCGCAAGGTCCTCGTCGTCCGGCTTGGGGGCTGCGGCGGCGGCGGCACAAGGGCGGGAGGCCGCGGGCTCTGCCTCAGGCGGCTCAAGCTCCGTTGGCTCCGCCGCGCCATGTGGCGCCTCGCCGCGCTCTGCCTGGCGGCGCTGTCGGGGCCCCCCGGGGTGCCCAACGCCCCGCCGCCGTGGACGGGCGTGGACCCGTACTTCGCCGCGCCCTTCGTGCCGGCCGTGCTGCTGAGGCGACCGGGACAAGGCTAGTTAGCAGCTAGCTGCCTCATGATGATCAAGAAGACAACACTAGCATATATATCACTACTGCTCAAAGGTTTCATTTTTAGTAGTGGAGCAGTAAATTATGTAACTCTGAAGATTTATCATGCGACGGCTGCTGATCACAGCCGTTAATTACTTACAGGCACTGCTCTTTCTCCGGGTTTCCTTTCCTTTCCTTTGTTTTCTTTTTTCCCCATGTTCTTCTTTGCTTCTCAAGCAAAGAGAAGTATGGAGCAGTACTGTGCTATTGCAACTCCAATCATGTGGACGCTAGGAATTCTTTTTAATTCGTTATGTAATAGTTTCTTGACTCTTTTTTTCGGAAGCAAGAGGAAAAATAATGCCTAAATTCTAAACGAAAGTAGAAGTTAAAGTCTAATTAATTTAATTATTTCTTCGATTCTATGGCCCTGAGAATGCCGATATTAGCACGAGAATTCCACAGTTGTTTTGTTTCGTACGACAGATAATACTCGGGGTTTTCATTTTTCGTTTTATTCTCCTTGAAAATAAGCATACCCAGGACTTTCAGTTGAGTTGAAGAAGCATGAGCAGTACATGTAAGCTGCGGTTTTGTGCCAGTTTTTAAGTTTCCAGAGCGAGTGGCCGGGTATACGGTACAAGACCGCACGTGAAGCTGATCCGCCATTAACGCCGGGTCTCAGTACAGTTTGTGTGTGGCAGGCAGGAGGAGCTGGTGAACATGGAATCCAATCCAAATATCCGATCCATTACCCCATGCACGTTGCAGCCTTCAAGAAGTTTTTTTTATACGAATAATCTATTTTTATTCGAAATAACAGAAATATATCCGTAGTAATATTTTTACAAAAATAGGCTCCAGTCGCCCAACGGTTGAACGACTGGAGCCTATCGCCTAACGGCTAGGTGACACACATGCAATTCGCCAGCCGTTGGGCGAATTATTGCAGTCGTCTGACCGTTGGACGACTGCAACTGCTGTCGCCCAACGGCCAGGCGACTGAGGGGTTAAAAAGGGAGGCCGCTCAGCCGCCGCCGCCCTCAACAGAAAGAAAAGAAAGAAGCCGAAGAAGAGCAACCGACCGAGGAGAGGAGAGGAAAGAAAATAGAGAAGAAAAGGAGAGGGAGGAGAGGAGAAGAGAGGAGAGGGAGGAGAGAAAAGGAGAGGGAGAGGAGGAAGAGAGGAGAGGAAGGAGGGGAGGAGAAGAGAGGAAGAAACAAATCTAGGAAATTTTTTTATTTGCAATGTTGTATATTCAGTATATATATTATTTACTGTTAGTGTTAGTAGAAAATTATAGATGTAAATAAAAATAGTTCAACTTTTGGTATAGAAAATTTAGTTAATGTAGTTTTAGAAAATTAGCAGCCGTAGAAGCGGAGAGGAGAGGAAGAAACAACTGTAGGTATTTTTTGTATTTGTAATGTTCTATATTACTGTTACTGTTAGTCGAAAATTATAGATGTATATAGAAATAGTTTACTTTTTGGTATAGAAAATTTAGTTGGTGTAGTTTTAGAAAAAATAGCATGCGTACAAGCGTGTAGCTATGTATAATTTAGCGAACATAGTTGTACAAAATTAGCATCGTTAGCAAATTGGCATGCGAACAAAATCGTAGTTGTAGAAAAATCAGTCACCACTACGTACAAATTAACTGTCCGTAGAAATTTGTACGTATTACAAATTTCAGTAAATATTTACGTTACAATTTCATAATTTGGTATGTAAAAAACAATAATATATAATATTTATGATTGAATATATATGAATGTAATGTCGTTAGTACGTTGGAAAAATGTGTGTACCATTATAACTGGTATATAGGCATTTAAATCGATATGGCATGTAAATTATCGAAACCATTACGAATTGTTTCATGTAGGGGACAGCTCAAGTAGCGAGAAAAGTGCGATGTCCGTGCACGGGGTGCCGATAGGAAGTTCATACTACGAGGTTAGTGTAGTTGGTTACGACAGCGAACGATCGATGAAATATGAATTGTAGTTTGTCAGTATTTTCGTAGTGTGCGACGCGATTTGGCATGTTGTGAAATTAAAACATATATGCAGGCAGACATCAGCAATGCCGATACTCACTACATTGAGAGTGCATTACGGTGCTGGAACCGTTCGTGAAGGTCCGAATGGTGTGGATTTAAGCGGTTTTCTGCAATCCACTCTAGTACACTCGGACGACGAGAATACTTGAATCTCAGATGTGATGCATTGGCTTACTCAGAGTTTTTCGTTGGACCCCGAGGTGTGCAGCGTCGTCGTACAAGGGCTTTGGAGCCGGTCTCCCACGGACATTAGATGGGAGTTGAGAACATTGCTGCGCACTGTTGCGTGGAAGGGGTTTGTGTAAGGGTGCCGGTGTCGTGGATATGAGTGTGTGCTGCTTGTGCAACCATGCAAATTAGAAGCTGTGCAAGGTGCTCTGGGAGGTGCGATCAGCTCGGACGGCCCACATGTTGGCAAAGAGAAGGAAGATACTCGTGACGAGGTCGATGCGGTACATGGAGGAGAGGTACAATGGTTACGCCATAACGAGGGAACAGGACAAGCCGATGAAGGGGAGCATATTGAGTACATAGTGCAGCAGATGGAGCGCAATGACCAAACGGTATGGGCTGAAGAGGAAGCTGTACAGGAGGACGACGAGGATAGTTCGGATGATGATGAAGCTCTTGTCCCGCAGGAATGAAAGCGGTTTGATGCTGAGGGTGTTTCCGCACATGATGAGCATGAATCACCATGAGAGTATCATCAGACATAGGTTTTGTTGCATTCAATGCTTGCTGACAAGACATCGCTGTAGGATGCCATCAAGCTGTGGGCCCTTTCAATGCAACAGACTTTTCGGGTCGTGAAATCTAACCAGGAGCAGTACACCGTGAAGTGTGAGCAGGCCGATTGTCTTGGAGGGTGCACGTACGTAGACCCAAGTATGAGACTCACTGGATTGTGTCGAAGGTGAAGCCGCACTCTTACATTCTCAGTACTGTTTTGGCAAGGCATCATAACCTAACGTTCGCCTTGTAGCCAATTTGATGTATGGAGAGATAGTGGAGAAGAAAGACATGGAGGCCACGCACATCGTGGTAGCTATTGAGAAGAAATTCAAGTACAAAATTAGCTACGCGAAGGCGTGGTGTGCGAAACAGAAGGCGTTGAAAAAATATTTTGGGTCTTTCGAGGCGGCGTACGATAATCTTCCTCGTATGCTTAAGGTGTTGCAGAACAGAAACCCAGGCACGTATATCGCTGTGCAAGACAAGCCTTCCACAAGGCCGTCAGGATATGCAGTGTTGCAAAGGGCATTCTTAGCATTTGGTGCGTGCATCGAGGCATTCAGGCACATGCTGTCGATGATCCGGTGATCTCATTTGACGGGACCTTTTTGACCGGCAAATACAAGGGGCAGATCCTAACGGCCATAGGCATTGACGGCAACAACCAAATATTGCTGCTGGCCATCACATTCGTGGAAAGTGAGAATTATGAAAACTGGTTGTGGTTCCTCAGACATATCGGGGTTGGAGTTGTCGGCGCTCGTCCTAGTGTGTGCGTAATCCATGATCGCCACGCCGAGATTGTAAAGGCCATAAGAAAACTTCAGGAAGACCCCGAGGAGCCATTTTCTTGGCCGGATATGAGGAACAGATGTTGCATTCGTCACTTATGGGTGAACTTTTTCAAGTAGTTCCCAAAACAACCGTTGATGAAGTTATTCAACAGGCTGGCTATGCAGAACCAGTGGAGAAAATTTGATGCTTTGTGAACGTTACTGGACAAGCACAGCAGAAAGCACGTTGATGAGAGGAACGAGGGACCGATCTTGCCTGGGGTGGCACAACCGGATTACTTGCCAGCACTCGATGAGCATAACCCAGCTGGTCCGAGAAGGAGGAGCTCACAAAACATCAAGTGCTTCTCGTAGTGAATCGAGGGAGAACCATTAGAGAAGTGGTGGCTGTTGCATGACACGGGCAACATAATGTATGACATAATGACGACTAACCTTACAGAGGTGTACAATTGGGTTCTCAGAGGTCTTCGTTCTCAGCCCCTTGTCGCTATCGTGGAAGGTGTTCTTCACAGCACAATCAGCTACTTTAGGGAGAGACACGCGAATGCCGCACTTCATATGGCCAATCTCCGAGCAATGTACTCGTCGAAAATTACGACATATATGGAGACGAAGGCACAGAAGGGTCAATTGCACACAGTGCACGTCATGGGCAATATGGAGCATCGTTTCGATGTGGTACTCCATGATAGAGCTGAATTTGTGACGACTCGTTCTCTTGTTACCCACGAGATATGCCTTGGAGATCATGCAAACGGATCTAGCTGCACGTGCAACAAGCTGAAGTTATTACACAAGCCATGCTCTCATGTACTCGCTGCATGCGGGACCGTGGACATGGATCCTTCGAACTTTATGTCGGAGTACTTCTTCAAGGATAAGATAATACGTGCATGATGTGGGGAGCTCAGGGGGTTCAGGTTTGTGGGGAACTTCGCCACCTTGGACATTGCAGGAAGGACCTGTATTCTAGATGTTAACATGCTGAAGGGTGGGAAGGGTCTACGACAGAGTCGACATATTAGAAATGATATGGACGAAGTGCAAACCGGAGCATCTGGTGCACGTTACGAGTGATGCGGTCAGGAGGGGCACACAGCTAGACGATACAACACATGTGTTGATCAGTAGGTAGAGCGGTATGGTGTATACTACTAGTTGTTGGAGACTACAAATAAATTTTTATTGTAAACTGTATTTTGTTAGTAGGCACTTTTGAAGTGCGGGATGTTGTACTAAATGTATCATATATTTCATGTACCATTTTTGTAATTGCTATGTTATATCCCCCTTTTCAGTAATGTTGTTGGTGTTGTGCTGATAGCCTAGTATTGCTCTATTTATTTACTTACAAGTTTTATTTACTGTTACTTTACATGCGATGTTTTTTGTTCCGTATAAATGCTAACTTAAATTTATTTTGCAGGTATGGCTCGTGATCTTCGTGTGTCGAACTGGCCTTACACCCTGTTGGACGTGCACGTTGACCGGCTACATCGCGCTTCCTATCGTGTTCCGCCTAAAGGAGCGCGAAGGAACCAACTGAGTTGGGAGTGATCCGGACACGTTCACGTCAAGTGGCCTGGAGACTAAACCCCCGCTGGACAGTTAGGTGTGCACTCCACCAGCGTTGTACTATTGCTGTAAGTGGGTTCCGTGCTGACCTTTACTTGCTTCGTAGGTTGCGGGATGCCAGGCTACTACCTCTTGCCCGGATGGTGCAGGCCACTGACAAGGATGGACCGGCCTTGCCCGCGGGCGGGGACGACGGCGTGGAGCAATCATAACGCTTCCCGTTCGACCGTTCTTTGCTGACGGCTTTGGTGGACCGTTGGCGACCAGAGACACACACTTTTCACCTCCCATTCGGGGAGATGACGCAGTGGGAGGGCACGCTTGATGAGAGCATGGAGGAGGACCGGCCCTACGACAGCAGTGACTACGCGGAGTACCTACGCTGGTACCAGCCTCAGACACGTACCAGGCTCATACATGTCGCTGACCAGCCCACCGCACATGTCGCCGCACCGACAGACACGTACCCCGCGACCTCGCGCGGGACGCTCACATCGCGATACGTTACATGTAATTTTTAAATATTCCCTAATGGCAATGTCGTTGAGATGATTGACCGTTTCATTTTTTCCTTCAAGCTGACGTCAGTGCTGTGACTTGGAGGGAGTCTCAGACTATGGTGGATAGGCTCGCCAGTGGTGCGGAGGTGCACACGAGGAGTCGTTGAGCGCTTGGCGTCTGTGGAGGCCTGGGGTAGCCGTGTGGTAGCCCTGTTGTCCTGCACGAGGCTACCGACGGTCTCCACGTCCACGCCCAGTGCACAGAGGGTTCATCCACCGGTGCCGCCCCGACGGCCTCATTGGGCACGTTCTACATAACCTCGCTGGGCGAGGCCGGGGTCGACCGGGACGGCCTCACACCGCCAGGCAAGCTGCTTGCGCGTCATCCATACATCTCCGGCTTTCCCACGCAGGGGGCGTACTCCGTGCCATGCATCCCTCCTCCAGACGCGATGGCACCAACTGAGGGTATGCTTCGTCTCTTCTTGGTTTTATCTTGATGCTTTATCTCATGATCTAACGATATTTGTATTGTAGGCCTTGTCTTCCTCAAGCACGGATAGGGGTCTCCCGGGCCGGATGACCTGCACCGATGATTTTCGTCTTGGCTCGGCGGCGTCGAGCCCGCACCTCGGGCCACACACCAGACGTTCTATCCGGGAGTGCCCTCACCAGTGCACCGGTGGCCACACAGGCGGCGGTGCAGTCCACTCCACCAGCTCAAGGGCGGGTGTGACGGTCTCCTGATCGTCTTACATTGTCAGGGCGTCGTTACCCGTTGCAGCAGAGGACGACCAAGCGGGGCCATATGGGAGGACACGGACGTGGAGATGGAGCGGGCCAAGGTGGCAACACTGGGGTGGGGATCTTGTTGGAGATGATAGTCTTGTTGTACAATTTTGGTCAGGTACTATTTATGTTTGTTATTTACATAGTGATGTTTACAATACTGTGACGAGCTTACTTCTACTTCTTCTTACCTTGTTGACGTCCGCATCAAGCGAATACTGAACTGCATTGATGGCAACCGCAACAACATACGAACCATTCGATTACATGCTTAACGACATAGAAAATTATTTCGAACAACAGGCCAGAGTACAACGGTACAACCATACACATCGTTGCCTACAGGTGAAGGAGCCTCGTGGTACCCATATAGAGTGTTGTTGAGGGGGCTGTCTCGGACATGGCTGGTCGTCATTATAGTGGCAAGCACATATACAATTAGGGTTCGTACAACAGCATGTTGGATCGTACAAACTCTCTATGTTAATGACCTCCTCGTTGCCCTTCTCGCGCTCCATCTGCTGACGGAGGTCATCGTTCTGCTCTTCAAGACTTTCAACCCATGCGTCCAAATCAACGATTCGCTCCCATAACGTATCCACGTACCTCGTAACATACCATTCATATAGAGGATCAATCCATCGCACGAAGTCACATTTATCCATCTGCTACAAAGGAATGTTAACATTGAAACTCTATTAGTAGTATAACAAAATAGACGAGTGTCAACTTGTACCCGGAGTATGGGCATCGAAAGAAAAGTTGTCTGCCATCCGAATGGCCTTCTACCACCTACACCGTCGTGTTCTGCATGTGTTTGCATTTCGGTCACACTGGCTAAGCGCGCCTATTTTCCAACAAGCGGTACGTAGCGCCGAAGTCCTCCTTCCATTCAAGAGGAAGGTCCTCCTTTGGTGACCTATGTTCGACTGACCCCTCGGCATCTGTCATGGTGGCTTACTTTATGACGGAGAAGATAGTTGTTCCAACCAGCAATGCCTCGTCCATTGATTTTATAGCGTAATTACGGTGTCACGATGTCATTCATAACATATGGCAGCTTTGCCCAGTGACAACACCACACGAGCAGCTTTGCACAGCGACAAGACCACACGGACCAACTTTCCACAGCGATAAGACTGCACACGCCAGCTTTGCGCAGCGACAAGATTACACACGCTAGCTTTTCGCAGCGACAAGACTACACACGCCAGCTTTACACACTGAGAAGACCGTACGCGCCAGCTTTGCTCAGCGACAAGACCACACGGGCCAACTTTCTGCAGCAACAAGACTACACACGCTAGTTTTGAGCATCGATAAGACTACACATGCCAGCTTTCACCAGCGACAAGACTACACATGCCAGCTTTAAGCACTAAGAAGACCACACATGCTAGCTTTTCTCAGCCACATGTTCGCACGGGCCAGCTTTGATTAGTGACATGACACAATGGCCTAGCTTTTCGCAGTGACATGACAGCATGGGCCAGCTTTCACCAGCGACAAGACTACACACGCCAGCTTTACGAAGCGACATGACCGCACGGGCCAGCTTTCCACAGCAACAAGACCTCACGGCCCAACTTTACCAGCTTTCTACACTTGGTAGCTTTGCGCAGTGATGGGACCATATAGGCACCTTCATGTGCCAACAAGGCAACAATGTGCCCTATAAAAGGAGGTCGAAGAGATTTCTCAGAGAACATTGCACAATCAAACCCCACACTACACCGACGCTTGCTTCACCACACCGGGATGGACAAAAGACAGAAGAAGCAATGAGACAAGATGATGAAGCAATGGGAGGTGACCCGCGACCTAGCACGGTCAGCTGCCGTCCACGATGAGAAAGTAAGGGCCGTTACGACCTGGGCAAAATAAGCCCAGCGTGCTACGAGGTCAACTTCCCGCAATGACGCACCCCGTAGCAACAACCCCATCCCGAACGTTCCTACCGAGCGTTCGCCGCAACACCCACTAGAGGGGGAAACACCCTCCTTTGTTGGTGCCGGGGCATGTGCAAGTTCTTCAAGTCTAAGCACATCCTCAGCATAGGTATGCATTACTAGGGTTGCGCAAACTACTCCAGTGACTACCACGACTACCATCTAGAGACCATAACCTATTGGCAGCCGGTAAGGACCAGGTGCACCGTTTTCCCCTACCTTTTCTCCTTCAGAGTACGCACTAACAACCTCTCCCATGTATTCACAGTCCCTGGAACCCCTATGTGGCTACCGCAAATGGATCGATTTTGATATCCACCTAGAGGACCAGTGGGCCCTCGACTTCGATGAGTGGAATATCGCAAGGTCCTCCGAGATCCAGGAGGAGGAGCGCCGCAAAAACGCGCAAACCCTACGTATACAACACGAGACGAAAGCTCATCTCGAGGCGTGCACGAGTAGGGAGCGGGAGGCTCGCGAGAGGGAGCATGAGAAAAAGAGAGAAATGACGATCAAGGCAAAAGAAGTCACCGAGGAGTTCAACGCCGAGCTGGCAAGGAAGGAAAAATGGCCCCGATCCACACAGTAGTTCGTACGAGCAGTTGGGTGGGTTAGTCGCACATGATGCTATATGTTATGCATGTAATCAAAAAGTATGCGGCATATTACCCCCAACTGTATTATGAAGTCTATTTAAATTTAGACAAACTTATTTCCTTGTCTTTTCGCATTCAATTATTCACATAGCAAGTTATCCAACAATAATAACATACCAGTTTTCCTCCGTATAAGAATTCCCGGTAACATCACAATATCACTTACCATCGTACTTATCGATCGTTCTAAGTTCAATCGTTCTTAAAAAAAGTTTCACAAATTTTTTAACGCTCCAACAACATACAACGACCATAAACTTTTATTACAAATCTAGCATATTATCTTCCAGTTATAATCTAAAAAATTCACAAAATCTACAAAATTCACGGGGTGTTAGTTCGCAGTCGCCCTATGAGTGGGCGACTCCACATGCAGTCACACTGTGGCTGGGCGACTGGAACCTATCGCACAACGGCTTGCAGACAACGTTGTTGTCGCCTAGCTATTGGGCGATAGGCTCCAGTCGCCTAACGGTCGAGTGACTGAAGCCTATTTCTATAAAAAAAAGATTATCGCAGCTATATTTCTGTTATTTCAAATAAAAAATAGATTATTCGTCTAAAAAAATTCCAATCTTCAATGCCAAGATAAGGAGAGGTACCCCCACTCCCCAGGCGTCCTGCCTGCCTTGCATCGCCATGTGCGCTGCTTGCTACGGTGTGATCTATTCTAATCAATATTCGCCAAACCTACCATTGCATGCAGCCGGTGGCTTCTCAAAGGAGATCGATCGAGTTAACGGCTCCTCTCGCGCTTAATTGCCTAACTCCTGAGCTCTGGCTCTTTCTTCATCGAACGGACGCTTGTTTCGTTGTTTGTTCGTTCCGGTGCCCTGTCCTGTTTGCATCATGTAAGTTGGACATGTACTTCTAACTTCTGAACAAAGGGTTGGTTTCGGTAAGGATAGGCTCAATTTATGATACTTTAGGTACTAGGGTACGTGCATCATCTCATCATTTATGTTTGGTAACATCACTACATATCATATAGGGATCACTAGAGTGATTCACTGGCACAGTTGTTGAAAAGGAAAAGGCAGCTGCACTGAGTGATGGACAATGCTATGGCTCTCTACTGATACGAAGGCGTTTTGCCGGGAAAAATCAGCATGATCATAGCAGCATAGTAGCAAGATCACGTTGTCACACACACACATTGGTGATTCGAGATGGATACAACGAAAAGAACGGGGGAAGGTTACGGACACCGAGACAGCAGCAGCAGCATAAACAGCTCATTCACATGTCCACCAGCAGCAACAGACTGGATATATATATATATATATATATATATATATATATATATATATATATATATATATATATATATATATATATATATTATTGCAAAACCCAGACATGACAGTTGAACGACCCGGCTCCGATCATGTGAAGATCTAGTGCCATGCATTCACCTTAATTTTGAAGCAGAAAAAATGCGGGGTAAAATAAGAGATCGGACGAAAGTGAAACCGTAAAAAACACAAGTACATTACTACTATAAACGAATCTGTTCGCTGAACTCCTCAGTCCAAAGCATTCTGGCTAAACAGAGCATGAGATACAGCGCAATCAGGGGGCTTTCATTTGCCCACAAATATAGCAGAAGCCACCATTAAAAACCTGCGGCCACAATGGGAGCAGCAACTATCAAGAGGATCAATGGATGCTAATCAAAGTCTAGGAACTCCATCCTCTTCCTCATTGTGCCTTTCAGATCTCTTGCTTCCCTTTCTGCTTTCTCAGCCTGGGTGAAAAAGAGGAAACATAGTATCAGTTGCAAACAGTAATAAGGAGTCAGGATCCTATGTCAAAGCACCAGCAAGTCTACACTCTACATGTTCTCAAGAAGAGAAAAAAGTCTACGCTCTACAATATACATCAGCACAGGCAACAAGCATACCAAGAGTCTACCATACCTCCTTTTTATACATATTTGTGTCGTAAAACCAGTTGCTAGATAGCCAGGAAGAAAACATGGTTTCACACAGCTGTCTGTATGTAAAATGCCATTTTTGCTCCATGTGATAGACAAAGTGCATTACTGAAGAAATAAATAATTCAAAACAATGCAGTTGATCTCTAAAGGATATAAGTTCACGGTTGGGCTATCATCTCATGTTTATTGTTCGAGTACACTGCTAGTCTAGATTACACTGACAGATCATCCATGGTTTACATGTTATAGTTTTTCCTCGGCCTCAGGCCATGGTTGTATTAGTCATATGGGAAGGAGAGAGCTAAATTGTAAACCAAAAGAGCTACAACTTGCATAGAACTTTAGCTGAAAAATCAGAAAGGAAAAACCTAGGGCTTAAAAAAATAATATCTAGTAGAAGTGTGTACCATTCTTATATCAGCCTCTGAAACATAAGTCATGTGAGCAGGGAGTTCATCCTTCTCACGATCCTGTTCAATGCAATACCAGATCTAAAGCATGAATATGGGGAAATGGATTTGACCATGGTCCTTTTTTAGTGCAACAGGGATCATTACCAATTCTCCAATCAATACAACATTCTCTCCTCGGATCACATATAGACCAAGAGGAACATCACAATATAGCTCTCCTACAATTACTCGTTCACAAGCACCTTGAAGAACAACATTTGCTGCAAAGTAAAACATTAAAAGACGAGCTTTATGGCAGAAAAATATGAGCTGAGACAATGTTAAGAAAAGCGGATGTAAAAAATGGCATACCAAACTGATCAAATGAGCAGAGGGTTCCAAGCAGCTTTCGTCCATCTCGTAGTAGGACAATAAGTTTCTCTGGAATCAAGAAGATACGTAAACTGTCACTAAATAGCATCACCAAACAAACAGGGTGTGCTTCTGAATTCTGATGTGAAGCTAGTTATACAAGGCAACCAATACATGTGTCAGAACAATTAGGTGCAATTGTTCCTGTTTGTATTGGACAAAGCAAAAGTTAGTAGTCGCATGATTCACATCGTTACTCATATTCTGCATGTGTTATTGTTTTCATTTACTTGGTAAACAACAATAGTTCTAGCTCAAATATGCTATGTTACCCATGCACTCTCCTATCCTCCCTCCAAAATGCTGTGATATAACGAAATTAACATCTGTTTCTAATCTACCTATTTTTACACTAATTAATGATGAAGGATATGAGTACACTATTCTCACATGGCTTACTAGTGGTAGTACCCATTATCAAACAAACTGATTAAAATTCCAATATCCTTTGGATATAGCATGAAAAGTACACTTGAGATTTACAAAGATGACAAAAAAAGCAATAATTATGTTATGTATATATTCAGTTGATCACTTCAAAAACTTAACTGGTACAGTTTAGCTCCAGTCAAGACGCCAAATATACAATTAACGATCTTGCATAGCTCTGTAGCTTGCCACTGCCTCTATAAGTTCCAGTGCTCTTCTCAATGTACCAATGAAAGTATCAAGCAGTCATAATGATTACGAAGAATACTTAATATTAATAAATGCACAAGTGTGAAGTGTCACCGCCTTAGAAAATACATCAGAAATTCTACTACCAAGCACAGGTCAAACAATTAAAATCACAAGACACATGTAAAGACGTCAAAGTCATGAACTAATCCAAAGAAGCTCAGGTGGACAAGTCCACCTATGCTCTAGCAATACCATTGTTATTAAGGTGTCGTCTAATCGTCGATTAGGCGTTGAGGCGCTCGGAGGCTGCCGCCACTTCTGTCACCTTGCCTTATGAGTGAGAGAGGGGGGAAGAAGCCAGGAAAAAGGTTATCAAAGGTGGTGGAGCATCAATCCGAGGTCGGGGGCGGCAGATCTGACTCCGGGACCACCTCTTCGCCATCGCCACCGACTTGCTGTCGTGGAGCCACACTACTGCCTCTGGAGCTTGGCCCATTGCCACCGAATCTGGTTGCAAATTGTTGTCAGTGCTGCTACCTTTGCCCCCCGTAGCTGTCGCCATCTCTGGTGGTGGTGGCCAGCGAGCGGTGAGGTCAAGCTCTGGAGGCGATGGCTGGTGCGCTGCTGGCTTTCCCCTGTTCTGGCGCTGCTAGTTCTCTGGTGGTTGGCAGCTGGCTATTTAGGGCACACAAAGCATGGGTGAATGGGTGGGAGGTGGGTTAGGAATTTAGGATGTTGGGTTTTGTGGGCTAGGTGGCCTGGTTGATACTTTTTTCCTTTTCTCATTTCCTTTGCCTATTTTCTCCTCTATTACTGCTTTATTCTGCTTCATATGGCGTCGCCTCGCCACACGCCTTACACGCCTAGGCGTCCAGGCGGTGGTCTGGCGCCTCGCCTCGCCTTGATAACTAAGGGTAATACCAAAGGTGAAGCCCTTAGTGGCCAATGACCATCAAATGGAGGGCCCAAATAGCAAGCCTTATAACTCTAATTCAACAAAACTACAACTGACTAACAATCCAAAATATATACTATATATTCAAGTTAATGAAAGTACGTATAATCCATTAAAGCACAACTAGCAAGAAAAATAACAATATACATCTACAATAAGTCAAGTTTGCACACAGAATCACTATGAATGACAGGGGTGGACTTGATTTATGGGGGTTTAGTTGAACACCTCCCAACCGCATTTTTTTGAAAATACATTATGAGCACTAATACCTCAACCTAATAATGCAATCCAATATGTCACATTTGAATCCCCAGATAGATACGGAAAATTGTCATCTTATGTTCGTACCCCCATCACAAAATTACTCAAATATGCAATATTTCATGATCTAGCCTACCCAACCAACTGAATCTCCCACATTTTAATGCAATACAATAACTTGTATACAAGCACTCCATGCCTCCATCAACAACCCAAACAGTTTTTTATAGCAATTTAGCATGACGTTTGCACACAAGGACCTTACATAACTACCAATATCGTAGTGAAAACTACAAGCTATTGGGTCTTACAGCCTACTATAACAATCCACAGGTACCATTGCATGTGCTTAATGAAACCTGGCAGCGCTCTACCTTCACAGCCATAAGCAGCTCTATGCAAGATTTCTAACAATAATGCAAGACATTCAGCCGCAAACATTCCATGCAAAATCTGAACTCTAGTCAGCCTAACCTACCCAGAGCTTCCACCTTTCAATGCACCACATCAAATTTCAACACATTTGAACCAATTTGGTGCTAGTAAACAGATAAAAACATGATGTCTGTGCAAATTACTCACATGAGTAACCTCCTAGCCTGCATGACCCATCAAAAGCATCTTCTTTTAATACAATCGCAGATATTTCCAACGAAGTAACACAAAAGTGCACCAATTTGTTGGACAGAGAACCGATAAAAATCAAATATCAGCGCAAAATTGCCACACTGGTTAAGTATTGCGGTCTACACAAGCCGGAACCTATGCCAATCGGATCCAAGAACCCCATTAAAAATCAAATCTTGGCGCAACAGTTCCTTAATACGAACCATCACCAGTGTCGCGCAAACTTATAAAGACAAAAAAGAATCTCACTGTCCAAGAAGCCGGCCAGGGAGGTGGAGAGGAAGATCTCGTCGGGCCCGGCCCAGGACATCGCGCGGAACCCAAATCCGGCGCTAGAAACCGCAGTAGACGGCCCTATTCCGCCGCAGCTGGGATTGAAGCTCTATGGTTTGGTGGGGGTTCCAGGGGATTGGTTCTAGGGTTTGAGTGGGAGAAGAATTGCGTGGATCGAAGCGGCGAGAAGTGAAGGTTCGGTAGTGGAACTGTTGTAGTGAGGTTGACACGGAGGAGTAAAGGAAGAGGTTGGTTGATAAAAAGGCGCGACGAGGCACTGACCAGTGGAGCCAAGGATTTGGGGGGCTGCCCACCCAAGCCCATGGCCCGCGGCCCGCCAACGTGACTATGAGGGAATTCTGACCATTCGTGAGAGATAGTACGCATAAGAAGATAATTATATATGATTTTGACCGATATAACTAAACTCAGTATATTTTTTACTATAATATTTCTATTGACTCGCTTTTAAAAAACACACCATTTAAAAGTTAATTATTTAGTGGCACCCTTTACTACAGTATGGTCTGTAACAGCATCAGCAGCTGTCCAAGACATGAAGTTTTCTTCCCTGAAACAAATAAACTAACTTATTCATTATCGCTGAAACGATATGAATACAGCTGGCCCAAAGACAGACTAAAAGAGGGAAAGTAAAATGAAATTTTCTTCTCTGATGTTAAGCAAAAGAATAACTATGTCCATCCACAAAAGACGGCAGTACTTGGCAATCGAAAAGTCAAATAATGATATTAGGGTATGTACAATAATGTAGATAATTGTTGTCCATAATATAGTTGTGTTATCTATAGATATCACTAAAGATGGCTCATGCAATAGATAGTCTTTTTGTATGTTTTTATAGACAGCTTCTCTAAGACATAAATGTGTCTTGTTTACCGTGTTTATAGTCGACTACTGCATAATAGACGGCCTAATTCTTTATGTTCCCCTTCTCTCCTCCACATCATCTCATGTCCTACGTAACAATATTTATAGACAGCTGATATCACATCATTATACATAGCCTTAGTATTGATATAGTTCGTGAATCCACAACATAGAGAACAGTGCAATAGGCGTAGCTTCAAATAAATGCACCTTCTATTTACCACTGTAATTAGGTTTCTTAGGAACATCCGTATTGACTACGACGGATGGTTAGTTGAAAATAAGTAGTAATAGCTAAAAAATGTGATTTTAAGATGGAGGATGTGAGCGGTAAGAAAAGTAAGAGAGAGATACGTACGTGAGGCAGGAGTGAGATGAGTGAGGTGCGTGATGCGTCCGTGACACTCTGTCTTATCTCCGGAGCAATAGGAGTGCAGAAGTCGCTTCGAGAAACTAAATATTCATATTGGTTCTGATTTCTCCAAACAGAAGTTAATACGAACAACTCTTAATTATCTAAATGCGCAAAAGAACTATGGTTAAACTTGTAGTGCTCTTTGGCAATTGAAACACACACAACCAAACATGTCATGTAAACTGAAACAGGTATTATAGCTTCAGATAGTGGCCATGAGCCAAATGAGCCATATGTTGGTTGATGTGAACCGAATGTCAGCTCACTTCAATGGATGTGTCGGGGGCGTGGTTAAGTGACCCAGAAGCATACAAAACACTTGAAAAGAGAGGGAATTCCCAGAACAAAGTCCTTCACAGATCTCAACCCTGAAAACTTAGACACTTGGAAGTTTTGAGCTTTATATTTTCGAAGTCTCAATTCCTAATGCTGGATGCTGCCAGAACCTAAAAGAATGTGGTGTTATTTCTATTTGCGGTAGATCATGGAGATAGTCGTGTACCTCCCATGTGGGAAAAGCCTTGACCTGGTGCATCAACCAGTGGCGCGGTCCTAGGATTTTCATGATACATGTTTAACTCTTGTTTAGAGTTAAAGAAAATATTGCTTAATGAAAAAAGAAAAAGACTTCTAGTGGTAAAATCAAAGTACAAATTGTTCCTACTAAAAGTATCTCAAAATGACTTAGAAAAATTACAAAATAGTTAAGAAAAATATAATTTTAACTCTACGGCTCTTTATGCAATCGTAAGGACAGTTATTTCACTTCATTGTATCTTTATGATTACCTTGCTAACTTCTTTAAACTTTAAAAGTTTAAGGAAATTTCCTTTATCACGTGAGTCTAGCTAGCATTATCTCACACAAATTTCAAATCTACAAACTTCTTCATTTTTGAAGACTATATGATCTATATTTCACAAAGACATAATCATTCAATCAACTATTTAGGATTTATCGATTTTGGAATTGAAAGAGGGAGTAGGAGAACAAACACATCTCAACTTGGGATGAGACCTTGCCACAACGCCGGCTGCTCCCCACCTCCCTGCTTGCTCGTGCCACCTCACGCAGTCCAAAACAGTGTGTGATGTCGTGTCAGTGCCTCCGTCATCCGCTACCATCATGAAAAAGCCACATCCACAAGTTAGACATATTCTTTTGAGCTGTGGCCGATAGCTTTTATATGTGACTAAAAGAGCCGGGCTTCCGCAGCCCAAAAGAATATGGTGATTAACATGACATCTGACATTTGTTTTCCGATGAAGCACGGATTTAGGATTGACTGTCTTAGGACATCCCTCTTAAGAAAATGCTCTCTCAGGATGTAGTGTGAGTGCACGCGATTAACTTGACTTTTGAGATTTCAATTTGTCCTCCAAATATGCAGTGATATGAATGGATAAACCATGAAACAACTGTTCCTAAGGTAATCGATTTTTTGTTCCTCTATTAAATAGTGCTTTTATTTAGAAAACCTTGCACAAGTAAGTTATCAGCTACTGTACAATTCACACGAAATGTGTGAAGATCATAGTGGAGCACACGGCGAATCAACCAAGTGTTGTACCTGCACACAAACCTGTTACAAGGCGCACTTCTGCTTCCAGCAAGCTAAGTCATTCACGCGTGTACCCCTGCCCCTTAAATTGCGGCAACAAACAACCCACCAGAAACACGTGAAAGTGCAAGAGAAACCTGAATTTTTTTTGAAGGATGAAACTTGATTTTATTCTATTTGCAACTCTTCTCCTGCACAACTACAGATTTACGGCTGCTCCATGTTATATTTCACGTGCATTTTAAAGCCAGACATGCAGATTTTACAGCTGGTAATTTTGATCGTTAAAATGGAGAAGTGCAATAATCTTCATACAAGGAAAAGGTTAACAAGTAACAACATTTGTGCTCGACGACATGTTATATACCGATCCAACTGATGTAACCTCACTTGGCACTGAAGTACAACGATTATCCATATCCTTGCGTGTAATTCATTTCTTCTATCTATACACTGGTTGTTATTAGGCTCTGTTATTTTAGACTGTGATTGATGGCTTTTGTTTGTGTATTTTGAGATGATGATAGATGGTGAAGACACTGACGTTGAAGCCATTTGGAAAAGCAGTTCGAGAAACTATTTGAGAAAGATGCCCCGTTTGTTTCAGTTGCTGGAGAAGCCGAGGCCAAAAGCCACAAAAACCCAAAAATAAACAGAGCTTAAAGCATTAGTTCCATAGAGTTCTATATTGCGCAATGCCACCAATTTAAGAGAGGAAAAAACATTCTTACATTATTAAGTGTGTATCTGCAATCGAAATGGAAGTGACTGCTTGTACCAGTAATTTTCCCTTCGTTACATAAACAACAGGAAAAATATCCATTTTACACCTCTTAACTATTACTTGAGTCAGTATTACAACCCTCAATAGTAAAACCATTCACTTTTAACTCTTCAACTAACAAAACTGGTGCAAATCACCATCTCGATCTAAACCACTTTGGTTTTAGCTGACATGGCATCTATGTGTTCATGTTTTGATACACGACATCCATATATAGATGTATAGTTGAGTCATCGAATAACAAAAGTAGATGGCCCACAAAGTCAGCCCCTAAAAGTGCTTCTTTCCCATCTTTATTCAACAGGCATGTTCTTTCGGCTACGACTGGTTGTTTATGGCTGCGACTGATGGCTTTTGGCCCTAGTGCGAGCGCTTGTGAGAACGAACATAATGTCGATAAGTTGATAAACCGCTTCGAGAAGGATGTCCCGATAATCTACTTTGAAAAGGCAATGGAGAAACTGTCATATTTATTTGTTCGAGGAAAGTCATAAGGCATAAGCGCAAAACAATGGTCCAACATCTCTCCTCCAACCAACACCGCCGCTCGCCTCCATGCCGCCGGTGATACCGCTCCTTGCCTCCTCCCCATCCACGCCGTTAGGGATGAGTTCCCCTCCTCGCTACTGCCGCCGTCGGTGAGCATCGCCACCACCCCAGTCATCATTAGCTTCTTCCTCACCCACGACTGCAGATGTTGTCACCACCATGATGCCCCACCCCTGTGTCAAATCCTAAATTTAAGTCTGAAGATTGGAGGGCTGAAAAAATCCAGACTCGATTCTACCCAAATTTTCAGGATCTACCCCGCGAGCATCTTCACCGGAGGTTGGTTGGAGAGAGAGGATGGTGGAGGGTAAAAGTAGGAGACACGTGCGAGAATACCACCCACCGGACACGTGTCAAGGTTGCTACACTCACTGGCGTGCTCGACAACGTTGGCGTCGTGCTGTACCATGACAAGGTCTCCCAGGCAGCTCCCCAGATCGATCTGCAAGGCTACGGGACATAGGATATTAGGAACCCAAAAGGGATTGTAAGGCTACCATGTTCTCTCCCTTATCTTTCTTTTCAGATGAAATTTCTATAGCAAATTTGGGGCTCAACTCAATCTGTAGGGCAGATTTGGTGAGGGGAAATTTGAGTCTATGGGCCAGATTTGGATAGGACAAATTGGAGCTAGCCAATCAAATTTGGGGGTAGAAATAGTGGAGACGTCGCCTCCCATTGGCTTTGCTTCTCGACACGGGAGAGGAGGAATTGGTGCTATGCGCCCTTCTTCCCCAACTTGGGCGAGACGCCATGCTCATTATTGCTCTAAGCAAGAAGAAAAGAGAGACTGGACATCAAGAAATGTGCTTTTTATTTCTGACCGAGTCATCGAAAAATGTACATGTGGACGCAACTCAGCCAACATGGACTGAAAACCACTACCACATTATCCAAAACCACTGATTTAGGTTGAGGGGTGTTTTTAAGGGCGTCGGGCATCTACAATGCAGGAACAAGGGTGGGTACTAAGGATGAGCTGACACCTGTTGAATATAATCTTGTTGTTGAGAATGGTCGGTGTCAAGTACTCGTGTGTTCAAGTACTGCGTGATCGTAGTCGAGTACTCGGTGTGTTCGAGTACTACGTGGTCTTAGTCGAGTACTCGTGTGTTCAGGTGCTGTGTACTCTTATAGTCGTACTCGGTGGGTTCGAGTGCAGTGGAGTGGTGTCCTCGGAGGTGTCAAGCGCTTGGTACCGTAAGTCGAATGACCATGGCGGCGAGTCCGAAACCATGCTCAAGGCGTGGTCGGTGGTCGGCTATGGCTGAAGGTGTGGTCGACAAACTGTGGTCGAAACCATGGTTGAAGGCGTGGTCGATACCGTGGTCATAGCCATGATCGAAGGCGTGGTCGAGGCCATGGTCGAAGGCGTGGTCGTAGGCGCCGTGGTCGTATTCGCCATGGTCGTAGGCGCCATGGTCGTGGTGCTCTGTAGCGTGCGGCTGGTCACTGTAATAGTTGTTGGTCATTGTAGCAGTCGTCAGCATACTACGTGGTGTGGGCAGGTGGCTGAGCGGCGTGGTAGTTAAGGCCGGAAAAACCGGATCACAGGTAGTGGCTGTCAAAGTTTGTAGCAGTAGTGGGTGCGTGCATTGGTGGTGTAACCGTGTGTGTGTGAGGCTTATTTAAGCCATGTAAATATGTAGAGCTCGACAGTGAGTTAGAAAACAGAGTAAGTAAAAGAGGAAGGAAGAAAAGGCGTGTCTTGCCGAAAAAGAATTATCCCCTATGTTTTTTGCTCGTTCTCTCTCTCCACTCGTGTGTGTTTCTTCCTTGTCTGGGCCAACATCACCTTGGGGTCGCTCCCATACATTGCGCAACTCGACCTCAAGCGAGAAATGCATGGATTGGGCCTCAAGCTTGTGACCGATCCTAAGAAATAAAAAAATCGCAAAGCACACTTGCAGCCATCGGATCCAGCCTACCGGGGTGAAGGAGGGGCGCTAATGCCAGATGTTCACCTTTGAAGGGATGTCAGGAGGCCACGGGATCCGACCGTGAGAGGGGCATCACCAAATCTCTGCCTTCTTTCGACAGAGAGAGGAAAGGAGCGCCACCGGATCTCCACATACCCTCACTGGAGAGGGAGGAGCGACTCCACCACCGCCGTCAGGAGGCCGTGGAGGTAGAGAGAGGATGGAGGAGGGAGAGAGGATGATGTTGACCGGTGGTGAGAAAAGGGCACGGGAAGAGGGGTGGAAAGAGAGAGAGAGTGGGTTGGATTTTTATTATCATGTGGGCTCCACCTTATTATTACCCACATGAGGTTTCTACATTGCAACGTATTACAACAAGCCATGTCATCACATATGGGCCTCACCTTAGGATCAACTTGGGTTTATACATTGGAGATGCCCTAACTAGTTTTAAGAGTTCGAAATTTTAAAGTGAACGGTTCTAAAGCTATGGGTTGAAAATCGAACCAAGTCGAAAATTGTAAAGTAGACCTTTTCATAAACAATATATGAAAAACAAAAAAAAAATCAAATCTCTCCAACCGAAGAACAGTACAATGCCAACCTCTAAGTGTGAACTATTCAGTCTTGAAAAATGTCTACAAACTTCTCAAGAAATGTGCTAAAAATAAACTTTTTAAGGAAAAAATAAATTTTAAAGGATGCAAATAAATAAAGGAAAAGAACACAAGAAGTCCCTCCCTCCAAAAATCCATCCATCGTCCGTTGCGTGCGCCATTGCCACCCTCACCGCTCCCTCGTCTTCCTCCACCGCCGCGGCTATTTAACCATCCCCCACCCACCTCGCTCTCCTCCTCACTTCCCAAGCCAACACCAACTCCACCATGCAAGCGCAGGCGCAGGCGCAAGCCAACGCCCACACCCTCGGGCTCCGCTTCTCCCCTCCCCCATTCTTCCCCCGGCGCCGCGCTCGCCCGCGGCGGCGCCCCGCCGCCGTCCGCGCCGCGTTGGCCACGTCATCGTCGTCGGTGCCACGGCGGGATACGGACCCCAGGAAGCGGGTGGTGATCACGGGCATGGGGCTGGTGTCGGTGTTCGGGAGCGACGTGGACGCCTTCTACGACCGGCTCCTGGCCGGGGAGAGCGGGGTGGGGCCCATTGACCGGTTCGACGCCTGCAGCTTCCCCACGAGGTTCGCCGGACAGATACGGCGCTTCTCGTCGGAAGGCTACATCGACGGCAAGAACGACCGGAGGCTCGACGACTGCCTCCGCTACTGCATAGTCAGCGGCAAGAAGGCGCTCGAGAGCGCCGGGCTTGGCAAGGGCTCCCGCGCGCACGGCAAGGTATGATTATGCTTAGCAGGTATGATTTACGCAGGATGTAGGTTGTGTATGGCTGGACATGGATACAGATTGATTGTGAGTTGTCTGTTGTCCGTAGTCTGAATCTGTTAGGATGTAAATATGGTTTGAGAATTTTGCATCCAATAGATACGGAATCATTACCGGGTATTCAAAATACTAAGATATTGAAATGCTCGTGTGCCAGAAATCAGAATAGCTACAGTGTTTGTGGTCAACAGAAAAAACGAGAGTCTAGTTGGATTTGATATGAGAAAAAACTGCTCTTTTTTTTACGATTTTGTTTCCACTAAACTTATGATGATGAAAGAACTATATAATTGTACCCGGTGGTATTCATTGAAGAAAATGTAGGTTCTTCTATTGCTTGTGAGATTGTCTCAGTGTATTTTTGTTGTGGCTGAAAAGCACAAGAAGAAAGATGCACCCCACCCTCCCCCTCGAGGCTCCCTCCGTTTTATTAAGGAAACCGCGGTTAACTATTTGTTACATGCCAAATTAATTTTTTTTCTTGAAAAAAAGGGAAAGATGCACTCAATCTGGTTTTACAGTAAACTGTGATGCCACAGAAATTAGTTTTTGTTACGTGAACCTGATTTGCGTATAAGCTGTTAAATCACTGCAGATGAACAAACCCAAAATCTCTGTAAGCATTTTTTAGTTTAACTACAATTATCTCCTCTTGACGATGTATGTTGATAGGCTTCATATCATAGCAGTTGTTTGGAATCATTGACAAAGCTGTTAGATGGTGCAATATGTGATAACCTGATAGGTTAAGCAGGCTGATTCTTATTGCCTGCTAATATGTGGTTACAACCATTTTCATGTTTGTTGCAGTAAATTCAATCTGTCCTCTATTTTTCCTTGTTCCTTCATAGGTTAACAGTAAATTCAAGCTGCACAGGTTTCCCTTGTTGTTCCTTTTGTTTTCCTCTTTTGAAAGGTTTATTTTGCTAATTACTTCATTGTTAATAGCTTGACACAGCGCGGGCTGGTGTTCTCGTGGGGACTGGCATGGGTGGCCTTACAGTGTTTTCTGATGGTGTTCAGAACCTTATTGAGAAGGGATACAGAAAAATCTCACCTTTCTTTATCCCATATGCTATAACTAACATGGGCTCAGCCTTGCTTGCGATGGATGTTGGTTTCATGGGTCCCAACTACTCAATTTCAACTGCATGCGCAACCTCCAACTACTGCTTTTATGCTGCTGCTAACCACATACGTCGTGGCGAGGCTGATGTTATCGTTGCTGGTGGTACTGAAGCTGCTATTATTCCAATTGGCCTTGGAGGTTTTGTAGCCTGTAGAGCACTATCACAAAGGAATGGTGACCCAAAAACTGCATCGAGGCCATGGGACAGAGAGCGAGATGGCTTTGTTATGGGCGAAGGTGCTGGTGTACTGGTATGCTTTGTTGATTAACATGCATTTCTTTCATGGTTTTGAGTACTCAAGTCTTTTATATGATTCTAGTCATTTGCATTCCTTGTTTACTGTTTTCTGTTTTGCTTCAAGTTGTTACTTTCATTCCCAGTTCCCCACCATGAGTTCTAGTGATCACTTTGATCACACTACTAACAGTGTTTATTTAGCCACATGCAACTTGACCAGTTATGCTCTTGTTGAACAATAGGTTATGGAGAGCCTGGAGCACGCAATGAAACGTGATGCACCAATAATTGCTGAATACTTGGGAGGTGCAGTGAACTGTGATGCTTACCATTTGACTGATCCTAGATCAGATGGACTGGGGGTGTCATCCTGTGTTACAAAGAGCCTTGAAGATGCAGGTGTTGCACCAGAGGAGGTAACTCTCTATAATACAAGTCCCAGCCATTTTTATTTAAAAAAATACAAGTCCCAACAGCCTTTTCCCCCCCTCCGAGTTCCTCCCTAGTATTAGTCTAATATCAACCAATGGTGCAGTGGAAAGGTAAAGCAAAATTTTCATCTGAGGAACCCCTTGGCAAGATCCTTTTTTGTTATGTGCAATGCGGTAGTTTGAAATTGGGCGCATTTGGAAACACAATACTGTTACATTACAGCATTAGTTTATTGTTTATAAACTCTACGTTATCCTGTTTAGCTGTAGTTCTAGGTTCTTAGTTTCCTGTTTTTCGTCATTCTTGTTTCATTTGTTGATAGAGGCGGAACTAGAACAAAGTGACTCGGGTTCACCACTTCACCGTACATATAACAACATATATATAACAACATTGTACTAAATATTAATGTGTAAGACAATTTTAGCACCAATAATTCAATATAATCGATGGCAATGTACAACTACAAAGAAAGGGTAATCAAAATGCTTACCAACATTAGTATCATTATCTGAAGCCTTCTTTTTTAGGAACCGTTTTATAAATTTACTCACCGTTTAATTGAAAACTCAATTAGATAGTGCTATGTTCAACAGTTCAAAAATAATATAACAGAAAATATATGCAAAAATTTACTTACTCGACATGTAATCAAATAGTCTTAAGTCAAATCCAAAGCTTAGTCCAATATGAGCACATGGATCACAAATCAGTACAATTTTGCCTCCGATTTGCAATGAACTAGGTCGGTATTCTAAAAGCTGAAATTGAAACCCTAAGTCTTAACCCTACAATTCGACAAAAATAAACAAAAAATCATCACATCGAAACCCTAAATCACAAATTTATCCTCTGTTTTTGAAACAAATCGAAAGAATTAAGAGAAATTTTGAGTAAAGTGTATACAAATCGGGTAGGTCTAAGCCTCCTTTGGCCGGTGAGGGCACGAGGCAATAAGAACTGGGGCCAGGAGACGCTTCAGCAAGATGGCAATCAAGGGCGGCCTGCGGTGGCCGATTTCTCCCGTACTTCGGCGACCGGTTACTACGTGGCTAGGTTCAGCCATGGAGCGTGGCACGCGTCTCCTGGCTCCTGCGACCACGCGAGACGAACAAGTGTTGAGGAGGGCTGCGACGCGCTCGGCGCTTTAGTATTTATCAAATGGACTCATATAATCTTACTGCTCATGGGCAGTGATGGGCGCCTTGGCCTGTTGCAGTCCTCCTTCTTGGGCCGAGTACTGCCTCATGGGCTGGCGTGAATCTGTCTCCTTGTGGGCCACTGCTAGCTACTAAGTGCACTGAGTTTAGGCTAAGGGGTTCACGCATGGGCCAGAGGCGTTGATCCCTACTAAAAAATTTTTGGAGCCGGTGTCAGGAGATACTGGGTGGAGTAACTGAGCTCCGCCCCTGTTTCTTGATGCAGATTAACAGTCAGTGCCTTTTGATTTCATTCTGTGCATTTTTAGGTGAACTACATCAATGCACACGCAACTTCCACACTTGCTGGTGACTTGGCTGAAGTAAGAGCTATCAAGCGAGTCTTCAAGAATACATCTGAGATCAAAATCAATTCAACAAAGGTTTGCTCACTTCCATTTGGAATGCGTCGTTTCATAGTTGCTCTTTTATCTGATGTTATTTCCTTCCTTGCCAGTCTATGATAGGCCATTGCCTGGGTGCAGCTGGTGGCTTAGAAGCTATTGCCACTCTCAAATCCATAACTACTGGATGGGTGCATCCTACCATTAACCAATTTGTAAGTAATCATTAGCCTTTTTTAATCTCCTTTTGGCTTCATCTGATGGTTCATACAGATCGGCTAAGTTACTTTAACCTTCTGTTTTACCTACTTTGAGTTCCTAGTATAGATTAGCTTATTGTAAGTTTCAAAGCCATCCATGTTCATTACAAGCAGTTGGCGTCACTTAGACACCAAGAAAAAAACAAAATCCAGGACATTATTTCAATACATCTATGAACTTTCATTGTCAGGTTTCTACATTGCCACACATATTGTCAGAGTTTCTCATGTTTCAGTCGTACTCTTTTGTAGAACCCAGAGCCTGAAGTTGAATTTGATACAGTACCCAATGAAAAGAAGCAGCATGAAGTTAACGTTGGTGAGTTCTTTCATCCCCGAACAACACCATCACAGGAAAACCTCGTCCTGGCCCCCGTCTCTCTTGAAGGAGACTCATCACCATAGTTGCTGTCTTTTCGATCTTATGCATGTTGCTGTCTTTTCGATGCAGCCATTTCTAATTCATTTGGATTTGGAGGACACAATTCGGTGGTAGTATTTGCACCGTTCAAGCCGTGATTCGTCTTGGCTTCAGAAATATACAGCCTGCTGCACTGCTGCAGCATCCTCTCACGGCTGATAATTTAGCGAGGAATGCCTTAATTAGATGTAGCTTGCTCGGTTTTACCATCTTTTGTTCGCCTTCAAGGAACAAGTTTTGATTGATTGAGTGGTGCTGCCATAACCGGATACGATTGTTCAGATGACAAAATTCTTTTGGGTGCTCCCCATGTATGTCATGTTGTAAGAAATCTGGAAAAATGTAAAGACTTCAAAAATACAATTTATAGTTTCTCTGGTCGTTCTTCCTCTCCCGGTAATTTGTTGTAGTGTAATATTTCCTCTGTTTCATAAGTTATTGTAGATCCTCTTCTTTTCAGTTTATAACTTATGATTCTCCCAACAAACAAACATGATTGTTTCTTCACCGTCTTTTCGAAACTGCTTATTAAGACAGTTTTTTCAAAGGATTTATCATCTTATCAGCACATAAACACTTACGCTAAAACTAAAAGTCGTTAGTCATAGCCATAAACTATCAGACTAAAAAAAAAGAAGGCACCCATGATCTACCGCTCGCACAAGAATAGCGGCAGAGCCATATTTCAATACTTGTGGCCTGTAGATTGTGAGATTGTCCACTTTACAGGGTCTATGCATAGTAATAAGTACATGTGAGCTTTGTTTATACAATAAATAAGGTTTTTACGTAATTTCTTGCATACATAAGGTTGTTCATGTGGGAAAAAATACCAGTGCAGACGCCACTAGTACGAGTTTAAAAGGTAGGCAAGTTTACTGCATGACATCGCAATTTTTTGGCATTTGTTATAAGACACCATAAAAGCGTGGTTAAAAATCATCTCTCTCTGTTATAGATTCGGACGTTTATTATAATAATATCGGTTTTGCTATTGCACAGTTGACTGAATTTTTTTTATTTCTCAATCACCTGAAGTTGCACTCTCAGACACCTAAAGTTGCAGTGTACTAATTCACTCATTTTCGAAGTTGCACTCTCAGTCACCTAAAGTTACAATATAAAAAAGTGATTGAACATGAAGGAAAAAAATAGTCGTCTGTGCAATAGTCACTCTCTAATGATATTACCCTGGCCACTAGGAAAGTGCATTGTTGTTTAAAACATCTTGCTACTACAATAACCAAAATATACCCTCTACATCGCTATGGATCTAAAGGGTTTTTGGTTTGAGAAATGGTTCGGTCCCACTGTACACAGTCATAGTAGAAGATGACAGATGAGATGATGGTAGAGAAATTGTGCAACAATTAAATGATAGACTAGTCCATGCTAGATGAGCATCATGGCTGGAGACGATGAATGATATGATACACTAATCTTGGTGTCCATCTATTCGTGCTTACAAGTGTATCTTCATAGAAATTTTGTAAGGTTATGGATTTATTTTCGGCTTCTATATTTATAGATATATACTAAGGAGATGTATTTGTATGTTTGTGTGGTGGTATGAGTGTATATCTCTACCTTGTAATAATTATATAAAACATGACGAAAGAGACGCAGTCATAAAAATTATGCAACGATTCAATGGACTGATCCATACTAGATGAGACCAGTTTGCTCAAACTAAACACTCCTTATGGCATGTATTACGTAAGGGTGGAGTAGGAGTTTAGAGGTTTTCTCGATCTACGTGAAAAGATCTTCTAAGCTAATGTCCAAGGGGCGTCTTACCCCATGAGTCAAATTTTTATAGCATGTATTACTACTAGTAGTATGAGTGCTTTACCAATTCATTTCAATTTTGCTTCTGATTTCTAAAGCATGTATTACTACTAGTAGTATGACTGTATGTGCTTTACCAATTCATTTCAATTTTAGCTTCTGATTTCTAGCTTTTAGAAGTTAGATGCCAAAATAAACGTATTGGTTTTTTTTTTTTTTTTTTTGTTTGTCTTCTTTTTCTTTTATTCTTTGTATTGTCCGTGAAGATATACTAATATTTATAATTTTTCTTTTATTTTTTACCTAGAAAAAGTTAATAATAATTTTAGTAAAAAAACTAATAGCCGAAAGTTAGAAGCCAAGGGCCATAGATCACCCTCTAAAATCAGTTTCTCATGCTGCTGTCCACATACCAGAGCGTTTCCCAACAATGGGTGGAAAGCGGAGACCGGTCTTCTTGCCTTCCGGCCGACGCGCCAGGCTGCAGGGAGCCCAAAGCGTCCCCCACCGCCGGCCGTTTTCTCCGACCGCTCCAGACCCGACCTGACCTAACCCACCACGGCGCTAGCCCACGTCAACCCTCCCGGCCCGGCCCAAGTCAACCCTCCCCCCGCACCGGATCCCCTCAAACCACGACACCCCCACACCGCCGGCACCGCCGCACGCACCACCGGCACCGATCCCCCAAACCATATCGGGTTCGTTCGGTTCCCCAATAAAATCCCCAATTCCGCAGGCCGGCGCCGTGCCCCAAGATCTGCGGCGATGGACGACGACGACGCGCCCGCCGACGCCTCCCCGTCGCCCTCGCCCTCGCCCTCGCCGGCCTCCTCCCCGCTCCCGGTAGCCTCTGCGCTCCCCGTCGCGGAACCCGTCACCGTCGCCGCCGCGCCGCCCACCGGCCTCCTCACGCTCGCGCTCCCGATCCAGAAGCCCGCAGCCTCCCCCAACCCCTGCGGTGGCGGCGGGAGGGAAGACGCGTGGAGCGAGGGCGCAACGTCCGCGCTCATCGACGCCTGGGGGGAGCGCTTCGTCGCGCTCGGCCGCGGCAGCCTCCGCCACCCCCAGTGGCAGGAGGTTGCCGACGCCGTCTCCTCCCGCGACGGCTACTCCAAAGCCCCCAAGTCCGACATCCAGTGCAAGAACCGCATCGATACGCTCAAGAAGAAGTACAAGATCGAGAGGGCCAAGCCAGCCTCGTCGTGGCAGTTCTTTGACCGCCTCGACGTGCTCCTCGCTCCCACCTACAACCAAAAGCCCGGTGGCAACCCTAACGGTCGCAATCCGGTGCCCACGGCGCTGCGCGTGGGCTTTCCCCAGCGCAGCCGCACGCCGCTGATGCCCGCCGCTGCGGCGGTCAAGCGGAGGGCACCGTCGCCGTCGCCGGAGCCGTCGTCTGAGTCGTCCGACGGGTTCCCGCCGGAGCCGGTGCTCCAGGCGGCGAACGGAAAGAGGAGGAGGACGGACGAGGGGCGCGGGGACGGCACCGTTAACACCGACCGCGCGCAGGGCGTACGGGAGCTAGCGCAGGCAATACGGCGTCTCGGCGAGGCGTACGAGCGCGTGGAGACCGCGAAGCTGGAGCAGGCCGCCGAGATGGAGCGGCGGCGCCTGGACTTCGCGCGCGAGCTGGAGTCGCAGCGCGTGCAGTTCTTCCTCAACACGCAGATGGAGCTATCGCAGGTCAAGAATCACGCCTCTCCCGCCGCCGCCTCTGTCATCCCGGCCGGTGCCACCGCTGTCGGTGGCTCATCTAGGAGAATGGCATCGGTTACTGATGCTGGAACCACAAGCAATCACCACGGCCGGTACCGCTTCAGCGACGTTGGCAGGCACCGCCACGCCCCGCGCCCGCATTATCAGTACCACGAGAATAATGTCGCCGCCGCCGCCGCAGCTGCCAGCGATGGCGAGCAGAGCGACGATGAGGAGGACGACGACGAGGATGAAGAAGAGAGCCAGTAATGGCTCTCTGAATAACGCACCACGGGATCGGTGACTCAAGAATTTGTATCGATATTGCCCTAGAAATTGCATTGCATTGCAGCAACTTAGCTTTATATTGAATGCAAGAAGAAATCGTCACTAGTAGGCTGTAGGGAGTAGTGGCAACTAGTTTTAGTGGATATTTTATGATAAGCTCCCTCCCTGCACCACGTGTTAGTCACTTTGTCGTTTGTTTCTCCACGTTACAAGAACATCTGATGTGATCTCATTTGTGGGAAGAAGGGTGGAGTCGTTACTAAATGTTGGGAGCTGTTCTTTGGAAAGCAGTGTTGAGCAGTTTGTACTGCGTGTGGAATGTTCATTATAATTTAATTGAAGTGATTCGTGCTTAGAATGTTATGAAGATTGTGTGGTGTTATACCTTGCCTTTTGTAGAACCGGTGTCCAGTGAGGCTAGAGTTTTTGTTCTTTTCTTTTCAGTTTCAGGTGGTGTTATGTTTCTGCCTTGGCACTGGTAGTGTGCAGAACCTGAATGGTTGAGTGGACACTGGACAAGGCAGTAAGGGAACGCACGTGTTTGTACAAGGGCAATCAATCATAAAAGGGTTGGTTCTTCTCCTCCTGCTGCAGGGCAGGAGAAGGACCAGAAGTCACCGAGGGATCTCGCTTTTTCTGCAGACTGCAGGTTCTGAAGACACTGCCAGTTATTTATGGGAAGAGACTCCCCGTCTGATTGGTAACGGAATTGCTATTTCTTCCTGCGTATGGCGCGGCTGTGCGGCAGATTTGACCACGGCACTAACTGGACTAAAATCAAGAGTTCTTTGTGTATTGTAAAACCGCGGAATCTCCACGTGTACTGCTAGGGAAAAGGCATAAATATAAGTGTAGATGGAATATGTAAAATCACGAGGTTTCCACCGTATTATAAGGGCATGTTCTTTTTAGCTGCGGTTTATGACTTTTGATTGTTTACGGTACAGATTACGGAAAAACGGATACTCATTTCCAATTTTGGCTGGTACAGATGTTAAGCTTTTAACGTGTATTACGTTTAACTTGTAGGCTCCGTCTTGAAAAAATACTTCGTTTAAAAGTTAGATACTGTAGCGGCTGCCAAAAGCCGTCCGGTTTATGCAGTGCCGAACAGGCCCTAAGCATCTTATTTTTAGCTTTTAAAAGTTATTTTTTGATTTTTTTTATAGTAAATGGTTTTCAATCAGAGTGTCTTTTCGAGGAGGGGTATACAAGTTAATTGTAGTACACACTGT
This sequence comes from Bonia amplexicaulis, assembly GCA_036346245.1. NCBI lineage: Eukaryota > Viridiplantae > Streptophyta > Magnoliopsida > Poales > Poaceae > Bonia > Bonia amplexicaulis. The sequence goes on along the minus strand of CM070746.1, from coordinate 12,382,870 downwards.
AACAATTTTATTTATATTAGCCAAAACTACGTACGAGTTTCTGTTACTCTACACTCTCTCATAAATAACCCGAAAATTATTAGCTAAAGTCAAAAGAACAGGCACTAGACCTCTAGTGCTACTACCAAGGAAAACATATAAGATTTTAACACGTGCAGTTAGAAAAAGAAACCTGAAATGTGGAAAAGAAAAGCACACACTTTCGAGATCATAGAGACGCGGGGAGTCGAATCCCGTGCCTCTCGCATGCGAAGCGAGCGCTCTACCGTATTGTTGCTTTTAACGGAGACAAATCCTTTGTAATTTACGAGAGAAGCACGTGCAGAATCCACTCTGTCACTGGTAACTTCAAACAAGACTACATAGAGCCGAGGTAAGTGCTTGCGGTGCTTCACATACCTGTGAATCAAGTTGTGCTTTTGTGCCGGACCGCTGGTCATTTGAGTAATATTTCTGTGTTCCAAACAGGGCCTAAACTTGTGCAAGAACCAAAGGAGGCAAGGAGATAATTTGAGTTAATGGATAATCTCATCAACTGGTGGTCTCGTAATCATGACACCACCACACTCTAATGGATATCCACTCTAGATGCCCATGCAAGAACCAAGGATATAATTCCGATCTCTCGCTCAAAACGTTGTAGGATCAAGAGGTTATTTAGGAATTAGGAATAGAAACAAAACCTGGCCAATGCCGAAATTCAAAACTCACGCATCAGGCGTACATAGCTAATTGAAAAAAAATTATGCAACTTCGGATGTCGCACATGAATATATGAAAGTTACTAGAATTCAAGTTCAGTTACCCAAGATACAAGTGAGAAGCAACGTCAAGAAACAGGTGAAAAACACATCCAACGAAATAACTGATCTAACATTACACATCTTGTACAGGCCTAAAAAGTTAACATCGCGAATTAGCTAGAGCTAATACAAGGGAGACTTGGCTTCTCTGTCAGTGCAAGATCCGTGCATCAAATCAAACACAAATTGGCAACAGATCCGCTAGTCTGTTTGCCAAGATATGAGAATAGGGTGTCATTAGAAACAACTGGACGAACTGCATTCTTTGCATTGGTGGGAGGTCCACCATCCATAGTATACAAGCGCAATTGCTGCTACGGTACAATATCGCCGGTCAGCACTCTGCAGGCTCTAAATCATCTTCCAAAGCTTGTTGCAGATCTCAACTGGTGGCATTGTCTTCTCAAACTCGAACTTCTCTAGCTTCTTCATGTTCTTGTCAACAATATCTGATTGAAACTAAGGACTTCCACAAATGTTGTTGGCTGTAAGACAAAGCTAATAGTGAAGTGTAAAGAAAAACAGTTAACCAGTAATTTCTTTAATGTAACACGGGTTCAAACTGATTCCTTTCAATAGAAAAAACACTGACAAATTGAAAGGATACAGCCAGAAATCTTATCCTGGTCTTCAAAATCTGGCATGATATTTGTTACTGACACGCACATGGAAAGCATATTTCTGCACAAAAAATGTACCCAGTCAATTCAACTGACAAACAGGATAACCAATACAAGCAGCACTACAAAATCTCATTTCATATTGAATTAGGAGGCACCATTCATCCAAATTTCCAGGTGTTTTTTTTGGCCAGAATGGTGCTGGACAGCTGAGAATCTCCAAAAGTTGAGGAATGCCAATGCAATGACAATATATTAGGCAGAAGAAAGATAAGGCCGCAGCAGCATTATCCAAAATTCTAAGTTGAGCGATGAACTACAATTATCAATTTCTGCTTGAATCTTAGATCTTATATAATCATAAATATCAATCCACTAAAAAATAACTTTCTATTGCACTGGACAGCATACTGCTAGTTATGGTAATAGCCAGTTCACCAAGAGACTTTCCAATCAATTCATCATCCAAATAGTTTTCCCAATGATGATTTGAATGCAGTTATGAAAGCAAAATGCCCTGATATTTACTCGGTAACAGAGAGAACAATTCTCGACTTACTGTGCCTTCATCATGTCTTTCTCCTTTTTCTTGACAGCATCCTTCCTTTCTTCTATAGAAGCCCTTTGTCGATCTAGGTCATCAAGCTCATCACGTACTGCTGTGTTGACAGCACAAGTTGTATCAGCAATGCAACTTAATGCAACTTTTCAGATGATAAATGCTGAAGTAAGAACTTATCTCAAATCTTGGCGAAGCTGTTGCTCATCTTGGATTTTCTCTTCCATCTCATTTTGCAGTGCGTTCAGTTCATCATCAGCAATTGTTTCAACTTTTGCTCTGTCTATCTTTTCCTTGCAGGAGTTTATTTTTTCCTGATACTCTGTCGTGCAAAAGAAACATCACATTCAGATGGCAATAATGTTCTCCATTGTTCCACAATGTGAACCCCTCAAGTTTATTGTCAAACAGTTTGTCGTTAAGTTTGTCCCTCACCAGTTCGGTAATCTGAGTGTTGCTATTTTGTTTGCACAACGGAAAGGAAAAAGGCTGTTCTCCAGTTTATTACATTAACAGGTGCCTGAATGGTTGTAAGGTGTTTCTTGAATCCTTGAAGTAAACGAGATGATTTACTCTAATGATTTGGTAATTAAATTGGCGATATGCCCTTTATGTTAACAAAACAAGTCCTTTCATGCAAAATTCAACCTCAAGCACCCAAATTAACACTTGGATCGGCTACATTTCTCTAAATCTTCCGCACCGCACTTGAGCACACAATCATATTCGCCACATGAGAAGCGCTGAACACGATATGAAGCGAAATCTCAACAGGGCCTGAGAGATCATACCTTTCAATTGGAGCTCGAGGTCGCCGGACTCGGAGCGGCAGGCCGACCGCAGCATCCAGGCGCCGGCGCAGGCCTGCGCGAGGGCGTCGCCGTCCTTGCTGCCGCGGAGCACGCCCACGAGGTCGTCGCCGAGGGATAGGAGGTTGGCCACGTCCACCCGCTTGCCCGCCTCCGCCGCCATCGGGGAGGCGGCGGCCAGAACCCTAACCCCCTCTTCGCTCCCGCACGCTGCGGACCGGTGAAGAGGGATGGTGTGGGTTTCCTAGGTCGGCAACTGGGTAGGGGCGGGGGATGGTCGGTTGGTTACCCGGGTGCTCGCTTCGCCGTCAGTTCGCCGGCGTTTGGTTTAGGCGCCGCCGCTTCCGGCACGACGAGCAGAGCGGTGGTTTGGGCGTGAGAGCTCACGGGATTTGATTTTGATTTTGAACTGGCTCGACTCCACCAACGGGAGCGTCTCCAAAGTCCGAATGGCACCGCCCATCGGCTTCGCACTTCACTCGAGTCCGCTTACTGTACAGTTGTTCCTGTTGCACTTGCACGTTTCAGTTCGATTGCGCTGTGTCAAGGGCCTGTTTTTTTCTTCAACTGATGGCTTAGCTTCAGCCGGTAGCTTTTGGTTTTGATTGAGTAATAATAATGGCTGGTACAGAAGTCGCAGTGTTCTTTTAGACTAATGACTTATGGTTATTTTATTCATTAAGTTGAATTATGTTAGCTGATGTAATCAAAAGCACGAAAACCGACATACGTATAAACGGTCTTTGACTATTTGGTATGTTCATTACATGTGTACGTGCACGAATATAAATATAGAAACACAGACACGTCTATTACGGATATACGTGTAAAAATACAAACATATAGTCATACATGTTTTCATTTTATGAACAAACGCAAACGTAAAACATACAACCATACCAAAATGATGTCACGTGACCAAGTGTCCGCTATCGCATCGCTTAGCCGATCCATACGTATATCACCAGTCTCCGAAGTGGCGTCTACTCCAGAGGTACCATACTCCACACCCATGTGGGGTGGGGATTGTCGAAATCCACGTTGCCCCGCCTAGTGTCTTATAAAGTTATGCAACGTCATAGTGGTAGAAATTGTCTTCTTCTATGTCTCTGCGTTGAAACTAGATATGTGTTCCAAGATGAACCATTTTTTACGAGCACTGAAGATGAAATTAAAAAAGAAAATAGAGATGAACTTTTTATCTTCCAGTAGACTACTTGAGCAGCCCTGTGCCTTGACCCCCTTTCTGCTTAACCATGGCAAACAACACAAATGTCCTTTTCTAGGATGTCCCCTCGGCTTTACCCATACTATTTATGTTTATTCAACCTCCTCGTTTTTTTCAAAAGGAAATCCTTGATTCATTATCGTTGCTCTCTTTAGGGGAAATCAGTGCTTCTTCCTGCATTCCAGGATATCATGACCTTAAATATGAACAGACCTGCTAGAGAATTGAACTAAAGATACCTGATAGGAACTATAGGGAGATGCCTTAGTTCATCTGGTCTCAATAATATGATTTTGGATGTTGACAAAATGTATCAGACAAATTCCAGAACATCTAAAGTAAATTTTGTGTTTCTATGCTTCAATGTGTGCCCACATTGATTATTTCTTTTTTTTGTGGATGTGTGCAGTTTTTCATGGATGATTGCCTTTTAAGATTTCACTATCTCTCTTGAATGAATCATATCAATATCAACTAACTACTTGGTATTTACACAAATCCTTTTTAGTTTTGAAGTCAAATGCATGCACTAGCTGAGTGCACATATGTTGCATTAAATCTTATAAATAGACGATACCACATGTTCTAAACTTTAAAGAAATGAAATAATGAGAGTTCAAAATTTATGGTATCGTTTACATAAGATCTGTTGCAAAGCACGAACACCTTACTATTATGAATATAGGACACGGTTGCACTTTGTGCAAATCACCTTCATGGTTGGGTAGTGCATTAACTATCAAATCTATGTGCTTTATAATTCTTGTCCATACGAATGACCTACAAATTCTAGCTTTCAAAATAGGCTAATTTCATATTTCTGTTGCAGTTTCAATAAAAAAGATTTTACGTTTTATAGTACTACAAATTGCTCATATATATCAATATGCACCGGTCATGGTTTAGATATATTCCTGTTTCCATATCGATGACTTGTCATTAGGGACTTATTTTTGTATCATGTAGTTTCATTACTGAATTGACATTTTCTTTAAACATAGGCCTCGCAAGTCACAAAACGAGGAAAAAATATGATTGCAAACGTGAGCCAACACAGGCCTCGCAAGTCATAAAACATGGAAAAGACTATGATTGCAAACATGAGCTAAGTAACCAGGTCATCTGGTACCAGTGGCTAATGTTGATGAGGTAAAAACCAATATGACTAACTCTCTTTCAATATATGAATTGGAAGTCACTACTATTAACACATGCACGAATCTAAGTTTAATTAAATCTTTCTTAACTGTTTTGCAGGTTGGCATGGTTACCCCATCTAATTCGAGTTTGATCATCACCATAGAAGTGATTTCTATCTTGTCAATCTGTAGTCATTAGAATGCCCTAATTGATTGTATTTCAGAACATGCACTAGCTCTAGCAATAGAATTACGTCGAGCATTCTTATTTTTAATCTTTTGTATATATTGAGTGTATATTGCAATGTACATATAAATGAAAAGAGAAAAATGACAACAATTCCTGTTTTAGTCATTCGTCTACTGTTGAGCATATAAAATGATGATGAGAATTAATGTGATATATGTTCATATATGTATAGTAATGCAAATTTAATTTGTCGAAAAATCTAGTCTGTTGCAGTAAGATATTGCCATGAAATCTAGTTCGTTGCATTAAGTTATTGCCATGAAATTCGCTGCGTTGCAATAAGTTGTTACCACGGAATTCAGTGCGTTGCATTAATCTATTGCCACGAAATTTGGTGCATTGCATTAAGCTATTGCCACAAAATTTAGTGTGTTGCATTAAGCTATTGCCACAACATTCAACGCGTTGTATTAAGTTATTGCCACGAAATCCAGAACGTTGCATTAAACTATTGCCACAAAATCTAGCCTATTGCATTAAGTTATTGCCACGAAATGAAAATCATGGCAATATATATGTGTCACAACGTTTTCTGTTTGTTGTGATAAAATGCTATCGCAACAGTACAATCATTGCAATATGATAACTTATCACCACGATTTATTTTTTGTTGCAATGAGCTATTATCACAAGGTTTATTGCAACGTCTGGCAACAATTTTAATTTCGTTGCAAAATGTGCATATTGTAACGATTTTAGTCTTAATGCAACACTTAATTTCATTGCAACAATGGTGTTTTCCTTGTAGTGCGCACAGATCGAGCAGTGGAGGCATCGGCGATGGGGGGAATGCGGGTGAGCGCGGATTGAGCGGAGGGGGAAGCGTGAGGTGTGTGCTGAGTGAAAGGGAGGTGTCAGTGGAGTGGGAAGCATGGCACAAACCGCTTTTACAAGCCTCCTCGAAGCTATCGTGTTTGATCCGACTGCTGGCTTCTCTAGCCCGAAACTAAAGCCGGATCGAGATGGGCCTAAATTCAAGAGTAAATTCCATAGAGAACTACAGTTGCACACACAAGTGATTTTCCTCATAAAACACACACATGCGCAGCATTTTATACTTCACGTTCAAAGTACAACAAGCAAATGCATAGCGAAAGTAGAAGTTGATGGCATTTTAAACCAAGACAAGATTATACAAACTTAGAGCCAACATTAAAAGTAGGAATTTTACGAAAAATAGTTCATGTGTTGTAGAAATCTAGGAAAACTCCTGCATTACAAATGGCACCTTATACCGTCTCCAACTCACACATAATTCGATGTAATGTCCATTGTGAGTACCAAATTCTGTTAACCCATGGGCCATATCACAAAGAAACTCCTAGGCTCCTAGCTCTTCATAAAAATCATAATGGTACTAGTACATGTGTAGTAGGTTGAGTCTATTCAAGTGAAAACAAGGGGTGGACCCAGTTTCTCCACCCACCTGACAACCAAGAGCAGTCCATAAGAAATCAGACTCATGTTGGCCCATAAGACAGCACTTGGTCCAAAAAGGAGAACTGTAGTAGGCCGAGACGCCTAGCATTGCCCATGAGCGGCAAGATTGTATGAGTATTTTATTGATACTGAATTGTTGAGCGTGTCGTAGCCTTCCTCAACACCTGTTTATCTCGTGCGGTCACAAGAGCTAGGAGACACGTGCTATTCCCCATGGCTACATCTAGCTACTCACAAACTAGTCAATAGGGAATGGGAGAAATCGGTCATCGTCGGCTACCCTTGCCATCTCACCGAAGCATCTCTTGGTGTCGGACCCAGATTTGCCAATCTCAAATCCTCTGTAATTCTACCGCACTATTCTCTGGATCAGTAGATATTGCTCATAGATACAATGCTGAATTATTTTATACATCACATGAACCATACCAAACACTTAAATTACATACCACAGTTTAAATAACTCATATAAAGTAGAGTTTACATAACAGGCTGATCAGACCAAATGTTTACATTACAAAATGGAAGCAAGAAACAAAAGGTGAGGCCACACCTTACCACAAGCAAATGACTAGGGCTAAATGATACCTTACTATTTTTCAAAGGTTTGGATAATAGAGATATACACAATTAAGGACCATGTAAGAAGGTCTAAGATACTGTTGTGATGAACCATTGCAAGTTTCACGGAGTGGTTATTCGAATTTGCAAAGACTGCATTTTGTTTGGGCTATTTGCTGAAATCTTTAGGTTAAGCGGTCTGACCGCTCTGTATTGACGGTCTGACCGGTAGGCTTCGACTATTGACAGTAGTCGGAGGCGTGGACCTTGATCTGTAATTGGGCGGTCCGAACGACCTTATGCTGAATAGTTCGAAGGTACTCTGTAGTCGACAGGACTCGGTACTCAGTAGTCAAGAGGTCTCGGTACTCGATGGTCGTATCTTCTCTGGTTGGTCAATGGTCGTAGCTTCAATGCCTAGTCAGTGATCAGTAGCTAAAAGCCTTTATGGTCGGTAGTCGTAGACTTAGCGATTTGTTGTGGTGGTCATAGGCTTAATGGTCGATACTCATTGGCTTCGAGTGCCTCATTTCTTGTATTCCTCGGGTATCCGAGTACTCGTGGTCAGTAGTCTGACCGGCTTGTGGATGGCGGTCAGACCAATCTTACTAGGTGATATGAAGCTGTTGTTTGGAAATCTTGGAGTTTGAGTCATGGGTTGAATTAGAAAGACCTGGATTGCTGGATTAAGGTTGCAGGATGCATATCTTGACTAATGTAGTTCAAGTTGTGAAGAACTTGTGTCTGAAAATGATTTCTTTGTCTTTAGATGCTTAGGGTCGCTTGGAGTCAACTGTGGTCAGCGACGTTGATTGGGGCTTGGCTCATGGAGGAGTTGAGGCCCAGAACGATCGAGGATACCCGGTGAGATGGTGAGCTCAAGCATGGCACGAGAAAGACGGAAAGTGTTGAAGACGAGTTCGAACAGCAGGATGGAGCCATGTGGCTTGCACGACCCAAGTAAGCCATGATTCAGTGGAATCGAGACAGGAGAGACTTGGCGACATGTGGCAAGATAGTGGTGCACCTACATATGGCAAGCATGACAATTGTTTGCAGTGGTTGGTGATGACCAGGTCAAGGAAGGGTATTTTCATAGTTTGACTAAAATACTGGAAACCATCTTGGATCAAAATCGCGGTGTATAGGCGATGCATTGGAGAGCGGTGTAGGTCAAGGTGGAGCTGGTTTGATCAAGGCGGATGAAGACTAAAAATTTAGCGGATGCACACTTACGCACTTTGAAAAACATGCATAAATGAACTTGTGTGAGTAAAACCTATGTGTGTGGGGTTAACGAGTTTTTCCCATTATAATAGTGGATAGTATCTAGTAAGGTGAATATGTGCCTAGTTGCCCACCTATAAAAATAGGGTGGGATGGAGACATGTGGGGGTTTAACCATCTAACCCATCTCTTGTGCTCTCTTCTCTAGGTTTAGGGTTAGGGTATGAGAGTGAGTATCTTGAGTGCTCTTTGTCTTCTCAAGTATGCAATATATCAATCTTTGTGCAACTCTTGAGTCCCTCTTGTTTTTTGATTGATGTGCTTGAATTTTGGTTGGTTTTGATCTCTCTTCTTTTCTTCTTATGATCTTACTATGTCAAGAACGTGTAAGAGCTGAAGATAATTTTTAGGAATACATCTCCACCCATCTAGGCATCTTGATAGCAAGATTCACAAGAAAACTTGGTTTTCCTTGACTTTGGCCTTTTTTGGTCCATCTCTTGATCCGAGCATTTTTTAGCTTGGTTTTTGTGGTGTTCTAACTTGCTATGATGTGTGGAAATACATCTAAACCCTTCTTGGTCATCATTTACCCACGAGCAAGTTGTATTCACCGTTTGAGATTTTGGTTCGGTTTTGGTGCACCTCTCCTTCAAACTAAAAAAGTCTCAACTTTGACTATGTTTTTCATGATCATTTGTTGGAATAGGTTTATAATCCCCTAGAAAAGATTCTTGCAAAATTTCATATTATTTGGATCTACGGATAAAAAATTCTCTCGATTTTGATTTTTAAAATCAAGCTGAAATCACTATTCGTTGCCCTGATTTTACTGTAGCAGCGGTCAAATTACCATTAAAGGAGTGGTCAGACCGTCCGGGACCGATCAGACCACCAATTCTATGCCGATTAGATCGCCTAGAAGTGGTTTCTTCAAGTTTTTGTGATAAAGGTTAAAATACTATAGATTGATCTATTAAAATATGCTTATCTGAGATAAAGGTTAAAATACTATAGATTGATCTAAGCTCTACCATCTTTTTCTTCGACTGTTCTAAGAGCGGTGTAGAGTATGGTGTTCACCATCAGCACCCAGTGTTGTTCCTGCACCAAACTGATGATACAGCGCGTGCATTCCTTTCTATGACGTAAACGGCACACCATTGTACCGTACGCATATTTGCTACGACACTCAACCGTTGCCACTTTTCGGTCACTTGTGATGACTATATAATTAGTGAATTTTCTTGCTTCCAAAAAGTTCGCAACACTGTTGAACTTCAAACCTGGGACTCACCGCTGCAGTCCCTCATTTCCTCGCCAAATTCCGAGCAACCAATTCCTCTGCGAGAATCCGGTCCAGTGGGCTGCATGGACGCACGCACGGGCCAACGAGGCCAGTCCTGTATGCTCGTGTGAGCCGAGGCCTAGATGCCTCGTGGCTTTGTATTGGGTTGCATTCTCTGCTGATTTTTTTCATATGGTTTATGATTTTTATTTATATCTAATTTTTTTGCTGCTGTTTATATCTTTTATCTATACCTTTTAAGATGATAGCGAACAACGAAGATACTGATATAGATGATGCATACGATTTTAGGTTTAGAAAACCATATAAATAATTCGTTTAAAAAACCGTCCTATTCATTTTAAATTTTGAAGAAACAAAAAACCTAAAACAAATTGGCTTTTTCTCACCGCATCGCTTTTGCAGCACAACTTTTTTTAGGCTTAAATTTAATTTATGCATGTACTGTCTATAGTAACTAGCTTTTAAACGGGAAATATTTAAGCATTTGTCACTCTTAAGATGTGCACTTCATGATTTACCACCCCATGTCTCACTGACATGTGAGCTCAGGACCCACATGTCAGTGACACATTGAGTGGCAAATTCTTAAGTGCCACTCTTAAGAGTGTCAAATATTTGAAATCCCTGATAAAAATCATATACGACTATTTCACTCTATATATTGCTTCTCGTAAACGGCCAAAATTTAAATAGTTAAACTATACCCAAATCTCTGCTGGTAAAACGAGCTCGAGATAGCTCCGAGACTCCGCGCGGCGAGGAGACAAATGGGCCTGTATTTTCCCCTTCTCTCCGTCGTTCTTGAATCTCAGACGATAAACCTGGGCCATGAATCGAGAACCTTCCTTCGCCGCCACCGCCGTGTGCAGACCGGCCCAAAGAAGTCTCAACGCTTCACTCGGTGCTCTACTGAATCTAGCGACGGAAATGGCGAGCCCATGAATATTCTTCGCCCAGTTCGCAAGACGCACATAAAGGAGTAAGTAGGTGGATGACAGAGCAAAGATACTAATCAGAAAACGAACCTCATACATGGCATCCATGAGAATGATCACAAGAATAGCCCTTAATCCTCATGCACCCGTGTTTTTGGACATGGCATTTTTAGCGATCATTCTAAGTGCACCTGGAACAGATGTCGCAACACCCGAGTCAAATGAGGAAAAATATTTCCTTTCTTAATTTCTGACGTAAATATGCTCACATAGTTCATGCTGAACAATCTCTTGAATTGTTTACCAAGAGCATTCTTTGGCTCCATCAGAACCTGACAGGATAGAAGCCAGAAGGGTACATGCGAAGATTAGACACCATGGATGGAATTTAGACATTATGGCTCCAAAGGTACAACCAAGATAATGAAATTCTTGAGAGCAAGAGAGTTTGTAAGACAAAAAAGGTGGCAAGCAGTTGCTGGAAGAGAAGAAACACTTCCCACTCTAGTGAGGATTACCTGAACAAGTTGGTCTTCAGTTAGAGCTGCCAAGCTAACAAGGATTGGAAAGCGTCCTCCCGGAAGAAGTAGGCGGTGCGGCAGCTGGGGCAGAGGTTGAGCGCCTGGCAGTCACCGCCGGCGGTGGAGAGCGGGGGCAGCGGGCGGCGGGAGAAGAGGACGCCCATGTGCTTGGAGCAGCGCGGGCAGGGCACCTCCCCGCGGATGCGACGCGTCTCGGGCTCGCCGCCGCCGCCGCCGTCCCACTCGCGCAGCCCCTGGACGTGCCGGTGGAGCATCGCGGGGACGGAGGCGACCGCTTCATCTCGGGGGACTACGAAGGAGGCGGCCGCGGCGCGCGGCGAGGAGGCGACAAGGCGCCTCCACCGGAAAATCCCCGACATGGCTGGGACCTCGGGGAGGGAGCGTGATGCGACGTGGAGCGGTGTGTGCCTCTGTGGTCGCGTGGATTGGTGGGAGCGAGCGATCGAGCGAGACAGCGAATCAATCTGCTTTTTCGTGTGCAGCTATCGGTGGCGCGTAGTGTTTTTGGCGCGTACGTGATTTGGGAAGAATGTCGCGGACGAGTCACGAGTGAACCGTAGCTTCTTATTCCTCAGTTAACTTCTCGGACATGACAGTGAATACTTGTACACACACTATACATACATACTTGGAGAAACTGACAAGCATATTTGCAAGCACACTGTCGTTTTCGGACGGTTCAGAGCTCGACCTTCTTGGCACGGTGCTCCTCTCCAGCGGTGGTGGCGCCGATGCTCTTCTTGGCGGTGGCGGCCCCGTCTTCGCCCCCGGTGATGCCGACGACGCGGGGGCCCTTGATCTGGTCGGGCGCGAGCTTCCGGAAGCGCACGGTGAGGACGCCGGCGTCGAGGGATGCGGCGACGGTGTCGAGATCGGCGTTGTCGGGGAGGCGGAGCTGGCGCCAGAACCTGCCGTAGGAGCGCTCCTCCCGATGCCAGTGGTCCCCCTTACGCTCCTCCTCCCGCCGCCGCTCACCGCTGATCCGCAGCACCCGGTTCTCCTCGATCTCGAGCCTCAGGTCCTCCTTCCTCATGCCCGGCACGTCGACGACGATCTCGTGGGAGTCGGGGGTCTCGCGCCAGTCCACGCGGGCCATGGAGACCATGGCCACGTCGTCGCGGTCGAACCCGACGGGCACGTGCTCCAGGATCCGGAACGGGTCCGCGAGGAGGCCCACGTCGGACAGCGGCGCCATCGCCGCCGTCTCGTCGCTCCCGCGGCTGCCACGGCCGAACCACGGTAGCAGCGCGCCGTCCGCCGTGGCGGCCACAGCCGTCGCCACGGCAATGCACGCAAGCACCGCCGCCGCTCTCTTCGACGACAACATCACGGATTCAAGGACGTTCTTTCACGTGATCAACAGCAGGTTAAGCAACTATCTCTCCACTTAAGCTCGCTAATATAGACGCAAGTCGTAATTAAGAGCCTATCTGTCGCTTGTGTTTCTTGGTCGAGAATGTATATTTGTATAGCGCGATGGCGACGGGATGGCGAGGGGGTTGATTTATAGCGTGAAGAGAGCATTGCAGAACGGTGGCGAGCGAGCGAGAAGGTTCGACGACGAGCTCGAGAGATTTCGAGCGTGTTCATCGCTGCACGGCCAACCAATTAACGGCGGCAGGGGGAGAGATTTCCCGAAGGATCTCGGCGTTCTGTGTGGGCCAGGCCGTCCGGGCCAAGCCCAACCGACCTCACTTACACTCAACATGCCCTGCTTCTACCAGCCTCTTCGCATCTGAAATGAAACCACTTCTTCGATGCAGGAACAAAATAATTGCTACATGAAACAGATCGCAAGTGCAGATCACAATCACGGGGTTGCCAACAGAGAAGTACTACATGGTACATAGTGTCAACCAAACTTGTTACAGTAAAATAGGCCAGCAGTCGTGCCTCCTCTGCTGCACATTACGAAGATGGCAGACCCTAGGAAGTGAAGTGCTGCACTTCGCCGTGTTCTCAGCAATGGCTTCTAGCTTTTAGTAAAGATGTTTGAAATATGTTAGCTTATTAACATGATTTTTTTCTTTCATATTATACATGGAGATATAACGATGTTTCTTTTTTCCGTTCATTTTCCTTTAATTGAATATCTCAGAAAAAACTAACAGACTCAATAGTATCATTGCAGCAAAAAAACTACAATACTTTGGAACGAGGACAAAGTTTGCTCAGCTACTTTACCTGAAATAAAAAAGGGAAAAGAAAATATGCTTGTTAAGAACATTAGGGTTTGGGCAGAGGAGGAGGCGGCGGCGGTGGTGGTAGAAGGGGAGTGGGCGGAGAGGATCAAAACCGAAAGTTGGAGTAGGAAAAAGGGAAGGGGCTTTCATGTAATTTTTATCATCATGAGTAGTAGTGTAATCAGGATAACTTACATCGCTCATCTAAATCATATTCTATATTTTCTCATAGTCAGAGTCGAACGAACAGTGCCAGATATGAATACGAATGTGGATATTCTCGGTCACGAATACAGAGCGAATATATATCACATCGATACGGAGCGAATACATATCACATTGATATGATTAGTCTCGTCACGAATATTTAGCCGGATAATATGTGAAAATATAAACTATATATACGCACATGTAAAGTTCAATCAGTCATAGATGATATCAAAAATGTAACTACGTTACCAGTTTAACAAGCAAATTTAACCCACAGATATAGCCGAAAGACATCATAGGGGGCGCCCATATTGGGTTTTGTTGATGGCTTTTAACTGAAAATGAATGATATGGCTGAAAGAAGTGGATTTTTAGAAGGAGACGTAAGCGGTGAAAAAATGAGGGAGAGGTGTGTGCGCGTAATGGGAGCGAGAAGAGTGAGTGCATGATGCATCTCGTGGCCCCTGTTTTATCCCCGAAGCAAGACGGTAGTGAGAGGAGTGGAGAAGTCGCTTTCAAGAAGCCGGATATTTGCATTGGTGTTTGACTTTTCTAAGCAGAAACCATAAATAATTTTGTATTTCGAATAAAATAGATTATTTTAAAAAATTCTTGGCTTTTGAGCTTTTGAAGGCTGGGGAAGTGGGGCCGGATGGACCTGTCAGAAGGCACTGGAAGTGGGAGGCTAGGCGATGGCCTGGTGCTATCTAGCTGGGCCGGGCCGGGCGAATTGGGTTACTCCAACCGCCGTTTACCGCTTCTGTTCAGTTGTGTGTGGCACGAGTTGTCTTAAGTTCGGTGCGTCTTTGGATCCCTCATGCATGTGTGTGGCATGGCATGTCAACTTCCCGGAGTTTGTTGTGTGCCGTGTGGCGAGCGATTCAGCTACCGCATCAGGCTAATGGAATATAAGCCTCAACAAATACCTAGCTTCTTGGAAGATGACTGCGTTCTGGCCATTATGAGCTAGCTTCTCCCACCAGGGTGTTCCGCAGATTGCTCGCATCACAATCCAGAATAAGGTGGTTGACACCCATGTCGCGCGTAAGCATAAGAGCCTGGACACAGCAAGCTATTGCCTCAGCTTGATTAAAGAGCATCATTCAGAAACTGAATATTACCTGCAGCAGAGCAGCACGGACAGCGCCATGGCTGTCTCTAACGACGACACCGCAACCTCCTTTTCTCGCCACCAGGTCGAAGGACCCATCCGTATTTGCTTTCAGAGCAGCTTCCACTGATGTCGCAGAGTAGGACCTGTACTAACCGGCCCTTTAAAAAGCTCCTTGAACTCTGAAGTTGACTCCCGGACAGAATAGAAAACATGGTTGACGTCCAGGTCGTTGCCTTCATCCACCACCATTTCCAAAGAAGAACCAGAGTCTGCAGACGTGCATCCTTCGGCCGTCTCCAAATAGCCTCCAACTCCGATACTTCTTCGGTGTCGGCTGCTTTGTCACTTCAACTCTAACTTCCTCCCAACGCGGCTGACGGCGACATTTCTTCACCGCCTTGCATTTTAAGAAAAGATGGCCCCCCATCCTGATCGAGGCGTCCGCACATTGGACATGTGGTATCCAGTTGCGCTCCTCTCCTTTTTGTAGAAACCGAGACTTGATGTCGGTTTGAAAACGACGCCCGGCTCCTGTGATGAACCAACTCACGCACGCGAGAGAAAAATGTAGTCTGCTGTTTTGTTGAATGTATGCTCAACCTTTTCTGATTTCTTTGAGCCATTTATATACGACTTAACACATCAGTTACACACAGGCAGATCTACTGCGAAGCATCGCGCTGCCTGCTTTACGCGGAAACGCTGCGACGTTCCGGCAACCGACGCGTACGTACGTATACATGAACAGTAGCCATACATATGAACAGTGCCATGCACGTGAACAGTGCCATGCACGGGATTTATTCTATCATTTCCCCCCTAAACCCGTGCCACTTCTACTACACTTAGCTGCTGTCGTAACTTGCTCGAAATTGAGCCCGGCACCCCGCATGGCGCCGCCGCACGCGCCGACCGCCTTAGCTTCTCCCCGCATGTGTATGCCGCCCGATCGTCGTGGCGCCACTAGCCCAAAGCCGTTTAGCGCTGCGTCGCCGTCCCACCGGCCTCGCCCGCCTCACCGCACGCCGCCGGCCGCGCCGCGTCCGCACGCGCGCCGCCTCGATTCTCCACTCATCGCCGCATGCGCCACCACCGCTTCGATCCCCACTCGGCCACCGCCCGGTAGCTATGTGAACGCCGCGCCGCGCTTGAACCGACTGCGGCCGCTCAACTCGGTGCCGGCCCTGACCGCTCGGAGCCGAACCGCTCATGCTAGCGCACGCATCATCGTTTACATGCGCTAGGAGCGAGATCGGTCGAGCAAGCGTGAGGGAGATCTCGTACAGTCGATTCGCCGATCGACGTACCTCGGCGAGAAGCTTCCTCCTCGGATCGCGCACCGCAGATCGCCGTCCTCAATCAACACTTGGCACCGACCGCCGAGTTGTCCCAAGCTAATGATGTTCTTTGCGCAGACGTGGGATGAAATACACGTCCGACAGCAGACGATGGTGTTCAACCCGTGCAGCAAACATGATCGTGTCGTGCCCGAGGATGTCCACCATTGATCCATCGGTGAACTTTACCGTGCCGCGATGTCGCGGTTCAGCTCAGAGAAGGCCGCGTCGTTTCCCATCATATGGTCCGATGCGCCCGTGTCGAGGTACCACACGCTGTCGTCCTGGGCGTCGGTGTGGTTGTCAATGTCATCCAACTGCACCATCGTGTGTTCTTCGTTGAGGAAGACCCATCTGCCGACGTGCACAGATGCAACACGCTCTGGAAGCCGTGCGGGCTTCGGTGAAAAAGAGACTACGAGCCATCAAGAGGGACGACTTGAGGTCATCGTCCACCAGCTAGCAGCTGCCGCCGCTCGTCTCTCTTCTTCTTGACACTCCGGGCCCAATGCCCAGTTTTCCTGCAGTATTTGCACGTATCCTTGTCGATGACCTTGCTGCCATCGTCCTTGCGTGCATCGTCAGTATCGTGCTTGGGTGGTTGCGTGCCGCGCTGTGGTAGGACCGAGCCGCCGCTCGTACCACTTCCGTTGGCACCAGCGCTGCCGACGCGCGCACCCTCCTCGTCGCGCTTGCGTGGCGGCGGATGAGATCCTCCTCCTTCGACGAGAGAAGCGTACGAGAACCAAACTCGCGCCATCGCTCACGCGTCGAGCCGCTCCACGGACCGGAGACGGCCGTGACCTCCTCGATGGACAACTCCTCGATGTCCAACAGCGTCTCGATTGAGATCGCGACCTGCATGAACGTAGATTGAGATCACGACATGCATGACCGATCAGTAACCACCTGGAGAAACTTGCGAACAACCTCAGCTTCGTCGATCTCGTCGCCAAGAAAACGTAGATTATTGGCGAGGCCCGCAATTTGCATCGAGAAGTCATCCACGTTCTCGCTTTCCTTGAAAGCGATGTTGTTGAAATCGCGCCGAAACTTCTGCGCGTTCGCCACGCGCACCCGCTTGACGCCCATCCGCATCACCTTGACTGCCTCCCACACCTCCTGCGCGGTCTCCTTGCTGCCGATCAAACTCAGCATCTCCGTCGGGACCGAGCGAGCGATCGCTGCTAGTGCCAGCCGATCCTTGCTGTACTCGACGTCGCCGGGTTCAATTGCTTCCCACAAGCCTTGTGCCTGCAAGTTGATGCGCATCATCACCACCCACTCCGGGTAGTTTGTCTTCGTCAGCATCGGGTACTAGACGGACGCGCTGACTCCTTGATGATGCACTTGATGACGACTTCACCTCGGCGGTGGCGCCCTCGGCGCGGCGCAGGTGAGTGCGATACCCGTCGTCGGGGAGGGGGTGAGCATCCACGATCTCGGTTTGAAAACGACGCATGTCTCTTGTGATGAACAAACTCACGCACGCGAGAGAAAAATGTAGTCTGCTGTTTTGCTGAATGGATGCTCAACCTTTTCTGATTTCTTTGAGCCATTTATACACGACTTAACACATCAGTTACACACAGGCAGTTCTAATGCGAAGCATCGCGCTGCCTGCTTTACGCGGAAACGCTGCGACATTCCGGCAACCGGCGCGTACATATGTATACATGAATAGTAACCGCACATGTGAACAGTGCCATGCACGAGATTTATTCTATAACTTTTTACATTACTTCTCATAGCGAGGCTATTACGTGCATATCTGATTTGAGTCGAATTTCTCACTATTGGATGTGATCAGTGATAATGCATCATTAGATGAATGCATCCACCGCTCTAGTAAAGTCGGCTTGCTGCCACCACCGAATGCCTATGTTGTATATACGAGTCTAAACGGTAGATTTGTAGGCACCCCGGTTCGCTACGTCGATCACCAGGGACGTAGAGGTGGGAATCGATGCCCAAGCAATGCAAAGAAACTAACTCAATTCTATTGCTCAAGTATGTAAGGAAGTGCAAGTGGCTTCTCCCCTACTCCCAACTACATGAGTCCTATTTATGGAGTGGGGTTGGCGCGAGGAAGTTACATTTTTACCCTTCAACTCTAGATGGTCTCAGGGTTATTTTCATCTATTCGCCTTGAGCAGGATCTTCTACCCACGAATTTTGGACATATTTGGCCCTCCGTGGCAGAGAAATGCCAAAAGTGGCCCACTTCTCACGGAATTCCGCTTTTAGCCCTGGCGTGTCTCCCCCACCACGTAAGCCTCTAGCACGCACCCCACCGTGTGAGCCCACCTGGCGTGGTCTCTACTATGCAAATTCCTGGCGTAGCACCCCACCGTGCAAAGCACCGACGCCCTGACTACAAGTAGGGATTAATGGTAGCAGCTAATAGTTGGGTGGGTGACTAGAAGTGTGTTGTATGCGTTAATGTGTATTTTATACTAGCAGCAGCTAATAGTTAGGTGGGTGACTAGAAGTGTGTTGTATGCGTTAATGTATATTCTGTACAATAGACATTATGTAGGGTAATTAGCTAGTATAATTTATTGGTATAATTAACTACATAGATAAATAAGTGTAAGAAATTTTTGTAGAATTAAGTAGTGTAAAAATAAATTGCTACCGTTACATGGACATACATACAGATATTTTCCTTTTTTAATGAAAATATTTTCCTATTTTTTCTCTGTCATAACTTCTCCTATAAGAAGCTATATTAACTAAAGGGTCTGACAGAAGCTCCTAGAATAATTAATCCTATAAGAGAAAAGGTCAAAAACAAAAAACATAGCTTTCAACTTCTCTTTTGGTTCGGATTCATGTAGCTTGAACTCTTATCTTCAAGATAAAAAATTACAAAAAAGATTTTGACAATACTTAATTCTACAAAATTTTCTTACACTAATTTATCTATGTAGTTAATTATACCAATAAATTATACTAGCTAATTACCCTACCTAATATCTTCTGTATAGAACACACATGACCACATACAACACATTTCTAGTCACCCACCCAACTACTAGTTGCTACCACTAATCCCTACTTCTAGTCAGGGAGTGGCGCTTTGTGCGGTGGGGGCCTCACCAGGGAATTTGCGTTGTAGGGGACTGCGCCAGTGGGCTTGCGTGGTTGGGGGCGCGGAGGGCTTGTGTGGGGGGGCTGCAGGGGCTAAAAGTGGAATTCCGAAGAAAGGGGGCCACTTTCAGTATTTCTCTGTCACGGGGACCAAATATGCCCAAAATTTGCTGCCCGCACCTTGCCTCGTCACCCCCCAGTTTTGAGGCGACGCATAACGCCACCCCCGGACTCAAGACTGGGGGAGTCCCCCTTAGCGCACTTCATGGTGGCGTGTCGAGCTTGTTGTGCACCTGGTCTCAAATGCATGTGCGTTGAGTAGCTGCAGTCGGTCGTACCTCACGTCGCAACCCTCCCCCAACAAGCCAATAGCCTCCTTCGCCATAGCTTCGGTTTTGCCTTATCATAGCGCTATGCCGGTGGCAAACGTGGCGTGGGAGGAGCCAAACGAGTCAGGGAGACAGGGAAGGCATGACGAAAATGGTGAAGGCCAGTGAGTCAAAAGTGGTGTGACGGCTGGTGATGATGAGAGGGAGGACCGAGTTGCAGGGGCTGAACCAAGTAGTGGGTCTTGGTGTCACAGTACACCGGGTCCAAAAAGATTTTTACTAGGGATTAACACTTTTAGCCCATGTGTGAATTCTTTAGGTTAAACTTAGTGCACTCAGTTCTTTCCATGAAACCTAATGAAAGGAACACTAGCGGTCTAAATTTCCAGTAGCTAGCAGCAGTCCACGAAAAGCCTCTGCTTCCCTTAGTCCATTAGGCAACTACAGCAGGCCAAGACAGCCCCTTGAGCTAGCGTAAGAGGGAAGATCATAATAGGCTACAACGCCCATTTGATGATCCCAAAGCATGTCACCTTGCAGTTGTCCTCGACGTTTGTTCGTCTCGTATGGTTGACCAAAAGATGTGCACCACGCCCACTGCATAACCTCACCCAGCTAGACAACGATTAGTCGCCAGAGAATGGGAGAAATCAGCGCCACCGGCCGCCCTTGCATACCATCTCGCTATGGCGTCAACTGATCCCTATTGCTTCATGCCCTCGTTAGCCGAAGGAAATTTAGGTCCACTCGATCAGTATGCATTTTGCTCTAAATTTCTCTCAATTATTCCAATTTGTGAGTTAGGCTTTCAATGTGATGATTATTGATTGATTTTTATTAAAATGTAGAGTTAAGACTTAATGCTTCAGTTTTAATTTTTGGAATACCAGTCTAGCTCGTTGTAAATTGGAGGCAAAATTGTAGTATTTGACTATAATGTCAAGTAAGTAATCCACTTGACGTGCTTTCTATTATATTATTTTTGAATATTCAACGTACAAATATCTAACTGATTTTTCAATTAATTGGTGATAATTTCATGGAAGATATACTTATTTGCGATGTGGAGAAATAAAAATTGACAAAAATTACTGATGATGTTATGATTTTTCACTTTATGAACTTGAAAAACGTAAATACTAAAAGAAAATATATTAACTTACATTTGATCAATTTACTATTTTTTATTGAAAAACTTTAAGTAATTTTGTTCTCTTTTAACAAGCCATTGAGATCGAATGATGTATTTTACCAATGCCGATCAACTTTTATATATGGTTTTAACTTTAGTTTCTTCAGTTTGCTGTAATTAATCGATATTATTATCATGTTTTTTAATTTTGATAAGCATTTCGATCACTATTTCTTTATTATCATACATTGGTATTGGTTATATTAAAGTATCGATGTTAAAAATTACCAAACATATTACTATTTAACATAATATTATTTAAAAACTATATATATAGTGTTACGGAAACGATGAAGTGATGAATTCTGATTAGTTTTATTCGAGTTCCGGAGCAGGAGTGCGAGCCGTGCTCGAGGATCTCCACCCCTACTCAAGCCCCATTTGATCACACTCGTAGGTGTAGCAGGCAATAGACCTCCACGTACTGGTGGTGTCTAGGTCTAAGCTCCCATGTAGTGATGTCTCGTCTCTTTGTCCCGACGCTATGGGGCTTTACCTTCGCCGTTAAATTCCAAAGGTTTTGAGCAACAAAGCACCTCACGCATTCGACATGAAACTTCGCAAGACGTGTCGTATGATGCCTTTACATCTATGCTTATGTAAGTTATGTTACGATCAATCAGATTTCAGAGCCCCATGACGGCGAGTCGGCGACTGGCCTGGATCGAGTATCAGGGAGCAGTCGTCTGTAGTATCTTATCGGCTATACAAAAGCTATTATATACGCAGCATAATTATATATAGTATGTACCGATCAGTAGCAGGCTAGAGATCGAAGCTGTGGCTGTTGAAATGGAAGACGGCACGGCTCCTCCCCCCGCCGCGGCGGAGGTTCTGCGACCTGCACTCCCTCGCCACGGTGGTCTGCAGCCCCTGCGGCCCGCACACCAGCACGCCGACGTCCGCAGCGCGCTCCGCGAACGCCCCGAATTCCGCTGAAATATACGCAAGAAAACGCCATCACTCACGCGCGCGATACATTAGTGCCACAGTTAGTTTCAGGCAATATATGTGTAGTGTAGGTAGTTACCTTCGAACTTTGGGCGGCACCCGTACCGCGTCGTCTGCAGGGCGGCAAGGCTGACGGTGGAGGCGTCGCCCGCCGCGTTCGTTGTCTGTTCGGCCTCGGCGCGCTGCTGCGTTGCCTCGGCAGCTGCGCCGGCGCCAGCGTCCCACTTGTCGTCCTCCAGCCTCCGCTTCTCGGACAGGTGCCACAGGAGGACGACGAGCCCGCCGGGGAGGGCGACGCCGGCAGCCATGCACAGCAGGAACAGGAGGCCCAGGTGCCACCACGCGTACACGTTGAAGCGCTTCACGTAGTACAGCTGCACCAGCGCGTACGCCAGGACGAAGCCCAGGGTGGACGCGGCGAAGTACATGGCCGCCCAGAAGTTGTCCCCGGTGCCGACCAGCCCGGACATGGTCGTCCCGTTCTTGACGAATATGCCGGGGACTTTCTGGTCTCCCCCAACAATGCCATCTTCCTGCAATGCCATTGCCATGGAATCATTAACTGAACCAATCTTCTTACCATTGCTGGAACTACTTCATTGATCGATGAAAAGGAGAAGAGAGAGGTTGGAGCAATGGAGTATGTTTTTACCAATGGAGGATGGGATTCCTGAGTCACGAAGGCCTGGATGTCCAGATGCAGCTTGTCAGAGACGGATGAGCTGATGGACTGCGCATCGACGGCGGACAGGAGAGAGAGCTCCTTGGACTTTTTAACTGACCATAGGACCAGCACATTCTTGGGCATGCATGGCTTGCCTTCCTCGATCCTGTGGATTATGTCGCTCAAAATCGCCAAGAACGGCGATATGCCGATGCCTCCTGCCACC
The DNA here is from genome assembly GCA_036346245.1 of Bonia amplexicaulis. NCBI lineage: Eukaryota > Viridiplantae > Streptophyta > Magnoliopsida > Poales > Poaceae > Bonia > Bonia amplexicaulis. Next base: position 12,360,146 of record CM070746.1, on the reverse strand, counting down.
AGGATGAGATTCTCGTAACTGAACAAATACAGCACAAAGAAATGCTCGACTCAGGCTTGCACATTAATTGGTATCAACATCAATTAGGGGCAGACGGGCAGTTAGGACGAACTGGAAACTCACATCAAGTGGTAGGGCGATTCATGCCCGTACGGCCCTTCCACACAGGCGGTTATGCGACCGGGTTGTGATTTGGAGTCATTCCTGGTCTGCTCCTGGACATCAGTGATGATGCTCCTCAGTTTGTCAGTCCATGTGCCAAGAACTTTTATGAGAACCGAGATGTGGTATCTCCCATCCATGGGACTCGAAGACACACTGAATGGGTGCCACTGCAAGAACGACAGCTCGCGCACTTGAACGAAGATAAAACTGAGAGCATTGTACCGAAGACCTGCAGAACGAGGCACAATTGTGATTCAAGCAATTGTGACAACAGAAATGCATGAAACACTGATGATAAGAGGTTAGCACTTTACTTGCTGGCTTTGAGAAATGCATGAAACAACAGAAATGCAAGATAAGAGGTTAGCTCTTTACTTGCTGGCTTTGAGAAGACCAGCTCCACTGTTCCGCATGGGCGGCAGGCAGCTGAAATAATGTCGACTTTCGCCCTTGATTGCCAGAACCTCAGGAAGCGGTCCAGCATGAAGAGGAAGACGACCCCGGCTGAGATGCTGAAGATGAAGTCGCCGACGTGGAATGCCAAGAACACGACGAAGATCACGTAGAGCTGGTGGGTGTAGAAGAAGAGCTCAAAGAACCTCTTCCTCACCGGGTGAAGTGATGTCACCCACATTAGCAGACCAGCTGCCAAGCTGATCACACCAGGTAAGTTTGCCACTCCGATTTCCTTCCATTCAGTCATCTATCATGAAGGACAAGTACCATTAAACATTAATAGTGTGAACTAATTTCTAAGATAGTGAACACTTGCAATAAACAGACTACTATGCCCTCAGTCACAATTTGCACATTTTTCCAGATCTAAAAGTGTTTGCAGTCGCATATGCCCCGTCTATTTGTTCAGCAAATTGTGATTGCTTATTTACCATAGCAAGATAAAGACAGATACACAAGGCAGAGGCAATAGCAAATAATTATCCTGAATTGTTCTAAATCAGTCTGCACTTACTTCTTCAAGTAGGCGCCCCCCAAGAGACCATGAGATCACATAGCACAAGCCATGCAATGTAAAGAGAGCCATTGTAAGATGCCCCAGCCAGACATGGTATCTAGTAGCATGCTCAAATGGAATATCGATAAGCCGGAGAAGAACTGAACCCCTCGAGACAGGCAGGAACAGGAAGAGCATGCAGAACAACCCAACTGACCCAAAACGGAGTCCAATAATATCCAAAATCAACTCACTGCAAGGCAAAACTTACAAAACCTTAGAACTGTGTTGAGATCAGGTAAAACTAATCTGTGTTACAGTGTATGTTTCAGCAGTATGTAATTGCACATTTTAAATCATTACGAGGCAGCGAGGTATCTTCGTATAAATCTGGATTTGACACATATAGAACATTACTTTTTCTGAACTAGATGTGTATGTTCCATTTCAACTTCCAAGCCAAATTTAGCGATAACTCTGCAAATAAATATATATTCATCCATCATCCACAAGAATCTTTTTTCGAACATCATAACTTCTGTTACATTCAACTACATTATATTTCAGACTCAACAATAATTAGTCATGTAGTGACACTAAAAAGTATATTGTTCTCATTACTTTAGCCTCAATGATGACAATAATATGGTAGCACTAAAATAAATGTATCACCTAGTTCTTCAGGCTCGAAAATGGTATAGATAAAAACAAGAATTTTTTGGTCAGTACTGGCATGTGTAACATTCTTCACTTAAACAGGCTTCCCTTGTGGCAAACAATCCTTTATAATATAACATACCTGTCGGAAATCGATGGCAAGTCAAATTTTGAAATGAGGCTCACGCTCTCCACAGCGTAATAGGTCATTGAGTAGACAACATAGACGATAAACAGGACAATTCCGATGAATTCAACTGCGGAGACAACCCCGAAAGGACCATCAACAAGAACAGGAAAAGTCCAGAGACGGAAACTCAGTGACCTCAGCTTCTTCTTTCTGGTATCAAAGAGCAAGTAACGATGAGGCACAGGCATGAAGGAGGTCACCCTTACAGCAATCTAAGGAAAAAAATATGCAAAACTATGTTCTGAACTTACATGGTTTAGCAATTTTTTGGTAGAATACTATTTGGTTTAGAATTTGAATTCATCGTGCTGGTTTTCATACCAAAATGAGCACGCTTATGTAATTATGCTGTAAGCCTGCAAGAACACCTAAGAGAATTGGACTACAATGGCAAGGTTTGGCAAAATTATCCTGAGAATACCAAGTGCTTGAGTCAACAAACACTCCGAATGTTCAGTGCCAGTTCTCCATCAACAGTGATTCTAGACTGAACTACTCTTCCAGTTCCTACAATTCAGAAAAAAAGGGACTCAACTGAACCCCCACGATTTCTCGGATTAAAACCCTAAATAAATGAACTAAAACCACCAAATTCCCCCGCAGAATTCTCAGAACCACATAACGAAAAATACTTACTCCACATGGTCACTCGGGAAGGCGGCGAAGTACACATACGCCAGGACTGCAATGATCAGAATCGGCGCGCTGAAGGCAAGGAAAATGCTCCCTGCAAGAACCAAGAAAATAAAAGGGGGGAAATTAAGAACCCAATTACTAACACCTGCTCCAAAGCGACTGATTCTTTCACTCACTTTCCCTTGCTTACACACACACACACACACACAGAGAGAGAGAGAGAGAGAGAGAGAGAGAGAGAGAGAGAGAGAGAGTAGAAATTCTTCAGGGGCATGTACCGGTGATGCCAAACAGGGACTGCTTGGTGACCTCCAGCCACTTCCTCAACACCGCCTGCGCGGGCTTGGTGGGGTAGAAGAAGATCCCCGCGGCCCAGGTGAGGAACACCGCCCACATCAGGAATTTGAGCACGGACTTGGCCAGGGACGGCAGCAGAGCAGGCAAGCTCTTGGCCCCGGCGGCATTGCAGCCGCTGCCGTTCTGCAGGAGCGGCTCCCGTTCTTGGGCCATGGCAAGGAGACGATGAACAGTAAACCGGCAGGAGAATCTATTCCAAGCCTTCGCCTACGGCACGATGCGCATATATAGGTCGTTGATCGTTGGCAACGGCGACCGCGACGGTTGGGTGAGGAGGGAGCACGGGAGGCGCCGTTCCCAGGGAACTGTTTATACATATGCATGCTATTTTTCTTAATTTTTTTCAAATTTAACTTCGTAAGTTTTTTTTTAAAATTTAGACTCCTCCTAAGCTCGAGAGATAACTACCGAGCTAGGTAGCGTTGGCACGGTATATTAATTAGTGTTAAGTATGTTTAATTAGCACTAATCATATAATATAATACTTAATTAGTGTCAATCATGATTAATTAAAATACCCTGTCGATTTGTTGCTGCTTGGCGGCTCGCCAGGTGCTATCGTGCTTTGGTGGCTCAGCAGGCATCTGTCGAGCTACTGTAGCGCGACAAACGACACATGTTATGACTACCGAGTTTAGAGAGGGGGATAAATTAGTAAAAATATATGTTTATATGTTAGATTTGAAAGAAAAAAGTTGTAGTAGTATCGGAAAAAAAATGCTACGGTATCAGATGTATCACCGGTTTCAGGTGGTTGCGATCCACGGTGTAGGCAAAAAATTATAGGGCTGGTGCCGACTGTTCATCACGGCAGGAAAGAACTCACATAGCTGAGATCGCTAGCTAATAGAACAGTACTCCAAATTGGCCCGACACTGATGGAGAGATTTCTTAGAACTTGTACAGCCGGTCTGTCACATACGCCACCGAGTACCACGCAATTATGTTGAACTTGAACAGTTCAACGCTCTTCGTATGTTTATCGCCTACAAAAAAAAAAAAAAAGAATGAAAGATCCATCGATTGGACTGGTCTCATCCACATTACATCGCATTCACGGCCACTGATGATAAATGCATTACGGGGATTCCTTTTGGCCGAGGCTCAAAGTCATTAGCTTCCCGCGGTGGTGATTAACTGATTGTCTCCCAGCCAAGGGATTTTTGGTGGCTGCTCGGGGACACAACGCGGTGGTAATCCTTCCACGCCACGGGAATCTCCCCTTCAACGTCACATGAAAACCTCCTAAAGTAGCAGCGAAAGTGAGCAAGGTACAGGGTCCACTTTTCTTTTGGTTTTTTTTCTTTTGGGTTTTGGTTTTTTTAAAAGTTAAAATAAATAAAACGATTTTTTGAAACGGATTCTCCAAGCAACTTTTTTAAACCTAAAACTATATACACCATCCGCGGTGAAGACTTGGCCGTCTGTTGTTGTCTCAAAAAATATAGACAAAAAACCATCAACCACTGAAAAAACATCAACAACTAAAAAAATAAACAGGTCTGCTCAAAAGGACTTAAAAAAGTGGCTTTTATGTAGAGCTGTTTAATGTATTTTATGTAGAATTTTGGTTACAAATGAACTATAGCAACTATTAGCTTTTTTAGGTTACAAAAGAGAAAAAAATAGAAAAAACGAGAAAATTACAAAACACCACTATATTTTCAGGACATACAAAAGAATAAGGAAAAAATAAAAATAAAAATTGCTAAAAAGCTAAAAACAAAAATAAGAAGCTTAAATATATATGCTGAGAGACAGGACGGGTGGGCCCGGGCCGTAGCTCTCTTGGGGCCCTGAGACAAATGCCCATTAGTGCGTGGGCCCGTAGCCCCGTACGAACCTAAGCGGCTAAGCCACGCTTCTCCGAGCTTCTCTCGACTCCCCGATTTTTGCCGCCGACTCCAAGCAAAATGGAAACGAGACAACGAAGCGCCTGACGTACCGATGGATTTGATGGATTATATTACGACTCCCTCTTTAAGTTTTGGTGCTATGCGTATAGTATATGGTAGTACGCAATGTGAATCTCTACTTTAGGCAAGGCCCAGGGGATTGCACCGGCATCTTTGGGCCCCTGTGCCGACTAGTTAGCTAAATGTGATCTCTCTACTGAAGCCTTGATCAATGAAGAAATTGACTGAACTGATGCTAAGACCAGGTTACGTAGGGTGATCCGGAGCTATTTTTTGGAGTCATGCTAGCACACGGTATATCGTTATAAAAATTCTAACGGTACAAACAAGTTTTACCGGATTTTATCTAAGTTTCACAAGGTTTCAAAGAGTTTCGAACGTGTTTTATGAAACTTAGTCGACTTAGGCATGAAACACCATAAAACTTAGACATAAACCTAATAAAACTTAGTCAACTTAGGCATAAAACACCATAAAACTTAGACATAAACCTTATAAAACTTAGGCCATGTTCTTTTGAACTTCAAAAGTCTTTTCGATTTTCTACGAATTAGCTTCTAAATAGAGTATTTTTTTTCAAGATAGGGTCTACTAGTTAATTGTAGTACATACTTACTGAATTCATTTATATCAGCAAAAATCGCACATGAATTTCTGTTACTCTGTAATCTCTCATGCAAATAGCCCAAAAGTCACAAGCAAGTGACCAAAAACACAAGCCATGACAAAAAGAATGAGCCCTTAATCAACTTAAGCATAAAACCTCTTGAAATTTAATGAGATACCATAAAGTTTAATAGTAAAACCTCATGAAACTTAGTCATGAAATCTACTGAAATTTTATGAAACCTCATAAAACCTAGATTTCAACTTCATGAATCAGCAACATAGGTCTGGTTGTCGTACTCCACTGACTTAGCCACTGGTGCCGGCGTCGACCACCTTCCTACCTTTGCTCTACCCGTCCACCTCGCCCCTTCGCGTTGACTAATATTCGTTTAATCATCTCTCACACGAGTACATGACTAAGGTGATCGGTTCGAATTTGAAAGCTTATAGTCGAAAACACCGTGGTGGTCGAAAAACATTGTAGTGACGGATGTTTATTTAACATAATTAAATTTAAAAAAATTAAAAAATATAAAAAATATGTTAACCCATCACAGACAACACAAACGAATACGAGAAAAAAAAGAACCGACAAAAAAGCTAAAAAAAATCAAAAATTCAGAAAAAGACGAAATTATGAATAATGCAAAAATAAGTTTAAGTCATAAACTTAAGTCATATTGAACACAGACTAATATTCGTTTAATCACCAGAGATGGGTCTCCCAAACACCAAAGGCTGATTCACTCGATTGCGGGGGTGACCGCATGCGACTCGAGTGGATGACTCAGGAACTCAAGATGCGAGTGTGTACGTCTTGGACAGCGGCCTAACTTTTTACAGATAGTTACCGGATGTCTTTCCAGGATAGCCACCGGATGTTTTCTCAGTAATTATTTGGCTAATTTTTCTAATAGCTCCGTATCCGATACTTTCTTCCTGAATCTATTTCCGTCAAAAACTATCCAGCTCTGTTTCTGTATCTAGCAAACATCTTATATCCGATAATACGTTCCAAATAGGATCCAAATCTATTGAGATAGATAAATGATTAAAAAATATCCACTCTATTTACACCCCTAGATATGACCCGCCGCAACTCTCAAAGCACAGCAGGATCGCCAGACAGAAATCACCACCGACAAGGCGACAGCTGCTAGATGAAACCACGTAACACGGTAACTAAGTCATCTATTTCAATACCATAACAGCATCAGCAACACATATTAGGCCTAGCTAGTCTCAACGCTGATATGAAAAACCCAAAACACTTCCATGCAAAAGTTTGCCGTGCCAAGCGCCAGTGCCAGTGAAATGCTAGTCCGCCACTCAGCATTGCATTTGCAGCATTACAATGTCATGAAAAAGCAAATCTACTCGGGCAATCATAACAAAAGATGTTGCAGTAGCATAACATGGTTTATGCTAGGGGCTAGTTAGTGTTAACGGTACTTACACCACGCAGAAACAACAAATTGCCTTCTTCGTGAGCAAGACCGGATGTTTTTTTAAACTAAAACGGAGACCAACTTGCAGAATAAAATGTCAACACGCAGGATTAAATGTCTTGAGGACGATACAACTGAAACGAGATGAAATCATAGCCACCAAGTAGACTAGCACATGACTAGCTGCGTTCAAGCCATGATCTTGGCTGACCTCATGTAAAGACTGTCCACAACCTTTCCAAAGTTTGAAATAGTTTCAAGTGTAGCAGGGAAGATTTCCTCAGTCTTGGGATCCTCAAAGATAATGAGGCAACCAGCACCTTGATCCAGAGTCCCAGCAAATTTCTTGTCAAGGATCATCTGTGACAGCTTCTTCTCAACATGATCAACTGGCAATTCAATCATCTGGGCGATATGTGCAATCTCCACCCTAGAGTAGGGCTCAATCAACCTGCAGAGATTCTGCTCCAGGAGGGTATCATACAGAGATGAAAGATGCCTGTGAACAATAGGATCCTCCTCCAGCTGGGTTTTGTAATCACGAAGGGCGGTTTCAAAGTACTTGAGAGATCTTTTAGAGTAGGCATCAGCTACAGCTTTCATAGCATCAACATCAGGACCAAGATACTTCAGGCCAGCCTTAGATGAGATTATTCCTGCAACATCATCAGCTTGGTTGACCATTATCTTGCACAAGAGCATGTACTTCAAGCTGAAGATGGCCTTTGGGTCCTCCAGAGAACTGAAAGCTTCGAATGCTTCAAAGAAGTAGCTGTAAGCAGTCTTGTAATCCTTTTCTTCCGCATGAAGGATTCCACTCTGCAGATCAATAGTGCCCTGCTGAGCCGGTGGAACATAAATGGCATTCGCCGCTGTTCTTGCAGCAGTCAAAGAAGCTTTGGCCTTTGGCAGGTTTCTCAGAGAGAAGTGGAGTTTGCTCTCCAGAAGGTCAATGTCCACAAGAAGCAACTTGTCATCAAGCCTCCTGACTTCCTTGATAAGACCAGTAAGGAGGGTAAGGGCTTCAGTGTACTCCTGATTCTCTAACAGAAGGGCCGCTAACCTCGCCTCTACACGCTGCCTGAGGAACGTACGCTTCTCTGCACGGGTCCATTCCACCATCTCCTTGCAAAGTGAGATCTGAAGATTAGATGTTCCAGGTATCTTGGCAACAGCATCGATGATTCCGCGGACAATTTTTGCAGTCTTTGCCTTGGGAATCAGTGAGAAAAATGGCCTGAGCTGGGTCAAAAGATTTCGCAGCTCCTCAGCTCGGTTCTCTTTAGTGAGGTGGTTTGTAAGATTTGTAATTGCAACTTCTTTTGTTCTCAATGCATCGGCAGAAGAAGATGGGTCTTGGAGCACATGGTAAAGGATTGAAATGGACTCTGAAGCATCCTTAGCCTCCTGAGCCTTTGCAATTGACTCAGTGTTTGCAGGAAGGTATGACGATTCCATCGAAGAAGACATGATCACTCCCTGAACTGTCAATACAATATATAAGTTACAAAGTGCTACAAAGTGAATCAGAATCAGCCAGAACAAAGGAGGAAAACAATCCACAGTAACACCCAGTACCAAATAATGCAACATCTGCAAAGTGCACGAATGAATTTCCTTTGCAATGCCCCGAATTAAAACATGAAATACAGATTGTGAATAAAAATTATGATACAATCACAAAAAATGGGTTCTTTCAACACCAAGAAATATATTTTGGTGAATCAAGTAGACGTATTAATTGTGTGTTTGAGAAAATACCAATGAAGAAGAAAACAACTAGTCAGCTACTGCATGTGGAAGTTATCATCAGTCAAAAGAGGCAACATCATCCAAGAACATCTCACAAAACTTTGGTTTCAATGGAAAACTTTACTGTCATCATGAGTGACAACCATATTCATTAGATTTACGAGATAATAACCAGAGAGCAATATTGGGCAAAACCAATGTGTCAACGGTGTCCCAAGAAACATACAGGCACGGAGTTTCACACAGGAGCTACGAGCCTACGACGCCCTATTCTGCCAAATTCATGGCAGACGTCGTTTTGCTTCTGACAAAATTGCGGAAGTTTTATGCTACTAGTACCTCTGTAAATCAATACATAATACAATTAAACCCTTAACCAAGCTAGGTTGCAACCAAACTTTATAAGGCTAATTGCGATAACCAAAATCACTAAACCCTAATCTCACAACGAATAGACACAAGGCAGACGAGAACCATGCTACAAGCAAGATCCAGTTTTTCTGGATTAACGAAGTCGGTGGACTGGTGGTACACTTCAGGTCGATCGATTACTAACCCTAGCTGTAGATCGGATCTTCTTTGAGCCGTCAATCGGGCAACGGAAGGAGCCAGAGTAGGCACTCACCTGGTACGGGACTCGGCGGATCGCGTCGTACGGCGCGCCGGACGACGGATCAGCAGCAGATCTGTGGGAGGCGGCCCCGGCGGCGTGCCCCTGGAATCCCAGCACTCAGATCTGCTGCGGATGCGATGGAGGCTGGGCAAGAAAGGTGGGGCGCAGGCGCGGCGGCGGCGGAGATGGAGTTCGAGACTTCGAGTCGACGGTAGTCTGGAGGAATGGAGCTTCCCTATCCCCTTCTCCCTATTCCCTCAATCTAAACCACTCATATCTCATCCAATGGCTAGTTTTTTTGTATATATTTTTCACCATTTACCCATCCATAATATATAATAAAAAATACAGAAAAAATAAAATTTATTTTTTATTATATTTTTTTACAGAAATTATAATTTTATTTTTTCTGTAAAAATTATAATAAAAATAAATTTTAGTGGGCTAATCTATGAGGACTACTAACCATATAAATTGTGTTCAAAAACTGAAATACTAGCTGTTTTTTAGTTTTTCTATAATAACTAATTTTTAAACAGAGTATTTTTTCAAGATAGAGTTTACTATTTAATTGTAATATATATTGTATTAACTTCATTTATAAATACTACGAATTTAAAAACGTGATTTTACATTTTCGTTCGTGGGCTTAGTTTACACAACCAATACTTAAAAGTCGGAAGTTAAAAGTTTGGCCCAAATAATAGTGGGCTAATCTCTGCGAGGACTACTAACCATAAAATCATAAATTTCATTTGATTTTGCGCATAAAAAGCTGATACTATACGCTGCATTTGATTCTGCGCATAAAAAAACACAGCTGAAATACTATACACTGCATTTGATTCTGCGCATAAAAAAAGCTGAAATACTATACGCTGCATTTGATTCTGCGCATAAAACAACGCTGAAATACTATACGCTGCATTTGATTCTGCGCATAAAAAAAGCTGAAATACTATACGCTGCATTTGATTCTTCGCATAAAAAAAAGCTGAAATACTATACGCCGTTCTGTGATAGGCCTCCGCAGCCCGTATACGCAGAGATGGGTGGATGAACGTGCGTGCTAACCGTAGGACAGGTGCCAAGGTTGTTCTTTTTAAAAAAGATGCCATGGTTTTTTATACGAAAAAAAGAAGGTGTCGATAATTTTTCAATTCTTTCTTACCTTATTATTCTTTAAAAAAGAAGGTGTCGATAATTTTTCAATTCTTTCTTACCTTATTATTCTTTCTCTGTTTTTTGTTGTACAATATTTTTATTTGTACTATTTTTTATTATTTTAGTCAACTAATTGTCTTGATTTGCTCTACAAATATCTTCCATTTTGTTCTACTAATAGTTTTGATTTATTCTTCTTTCTTTCTTTCTTTCTTTCTTTCTCTTTCTTTTCATTTAGTTCAACCTTTTTGCCGAATGTTGTAACAGATCCTTTTTGTCGTTCCCATGCTCACTTTTTCCCCACTATTGTTCTATTTAAAAAATTTATTTGTTAAAGCTAATTGCCTTGATTTGCCTCACAACAGGTCATGTCACCTTGCCATATCATTGAAACACCATCGATAAATTGTTGGATCACTGAGAATAAATGCACAAAATATTTCATTTTACCTACCGAAATATCCAACACCCATCAGATCTCTATTCCCTCGACATAATTGAAAAAAAACTATGTACTAGAACATCGGTCATGAATTATCGGATTATTTTATTTTATCTACTAAGATATATACTATACGGTGTTATTACTAAGCTAAAATATACCTAAGCGTGGTTTTCATTTTAAAGGTCTCGCCGTAATTAACAAGTTGGTTCCAACAAATTAAAAGGTAAGATCATTTGTCGTGCCGCCGACTAGGCTGTATGACTAGAAAAATAGAGGACAGAGATACATCTACGATATCATAAAATTTCTATTAAAAACGTATCTACGTATGTATAAAGATGGATACTAGGATTAATCCTAGCTGGTAAAGTCATAGTGGTTCCGGTGCATCTACTTGTCAATGTCCTGCAAAGCTCGTAGTGGTTCCGGTGTATCCACTTGTTAATGACCTGCAAAGCTGCAACTTAGCCTTTCCGCGTCAATGGAATAGAAAACCCAAGTGACTTTCATGCATGCAAAACTAAAGAAGCATCCATATAGCTGCCTTCAAATCGTTAAGGTAGCGGTCGAAATATTACTATACTACAGGGCATGAGATAATTATAGTATAATCCACCGAAAAAGGAAACACGATGAGCTAGCTAGTGTTGCTTAACCAAGAAGGATGAGGGCCAGTTAAGTATGTATACGGTGTACCTTCAAGGCACCGAGAACTTCACTCTGTACTTGCAAGTACGTACGTTAGGACAACGTACGACGAGGGGGGTTCGGTGGCCGGAGGAGGAGCAGGAGACCAGCCAGCCGCCGTTGTCGGTGATGTCGGAGGCGACGCTCGAGGACACGCCGACATGGATCGTCGCGTCGGTGTGCTCCGCCATCGTCCTCATCTCATTCGTCTTCGAGCGCTCGCTCCATTACCTCGGCAAGGTGATCAAACCAAGAACCAGATCAGCCTTCAAGCTTCTTGATAATTAAGCCTCCAATGTCGCAACTGCAGAGCTAGCTACTAGCGACAAATGATTGATCCCGTACGTACTTGCTTTGTCTCACGTTTTCAAGAGCGCAGGCACTAGAGCACCGGAGGGAGACGCTGTACGACGCGCTGCTCAAGCTCAAAGAAGGTTGGCCGTCGTCGTCGATCGTACCGTGAAAAGCGGTGTTAATCAATTTGCCCGTCTCTTCCCTTCTAGATAGATGCCTTCATGCGCGCGGCAAGCGGCATGTAGTTACAATTTTACTTGTCATTCATCGATGCATGGTCTAATCTGCGCCTTTGCTTGAGTGGACATGCAGAGCTGATGCTGCTGGGGTTCATCTCGCTACTGCTGGTCGTGTTCCAAGACTCGATACAGAAGATATGCATCAGCGAGGGCCTCATGGAGCACTGGCTGCCGTGCCGGGGGGCCGGCGGGAAGGCGGCCGCCAGCTCGACGGCACACTACGGCGAATCTGCTCGTTCCACCTTCGGTGGCGGCGCGAGGAGGCTGCTCAAAGGAGGGGGGTCAGCCTCGGGGCACTGTTCGAGCAAGGTAGTTCGTACTTTTGTATCATTTATCCCCCTGTTGTCTTCCTTTGGAAAAAAAAACTATGGGTCTGTCTTTTATGGCTGCGGCTTATGACTTTTGGTTGAAATTTTTGAATTTTAGTTGTTTGCGATAGAGATTACGTAGAGAGAGATACTCGTTTGTGATTTTGTTTGATACATATGTTGGAATTTTAACGTGTACTATAATTAATTTGTAGACTCTATCTTAAGAAAATATTCCGTTTAAAAATTATGTACTGTAGCCAAAGCTAAAAACCGCTTTTAGAGGCCGTTAAGGACAGACCCTACTTTTGCGTACCACGGGAATCGTATTTGAAAGTGTTTCAGGGTCTGGGAGTTGCACCTCCAAAGGTTTCACAAAATGCATCAGACAAGTAGACTTGTTAAGAAAGAAGACTTTAGGCTGATCGAGGTCAACTGATCCTTCGTTTTCAGATGGCATGCTTGATTATAGTACCAGTATTACGAGCGTTACCGTGTCAGGGAACCATTAATACTACTAGCAGTTGATATAATAAATTCTTTTATGAAGTATAAGGTGACTGATTTGTATAAGTCACACATCTTTCAACAACTGGATCAAGATCTTAGTAATTTCTTTTACTACTCTACTACTAGTTTGCTAATACGCTAGTAATCGAGAACATTAATCTATCTTGTGTATGTTTTAGGGAAAAGTCCCATTGCTCTCGCTTCACGCCTTAGAGCAGATACACATCTTCATCTTTGTTCTAGCCATCACGCATGTCGTTCTTAGCGCCGTCACCGTGCTTCTGGGACTTCTACAGGTAAGCTGCCCGTGCTAATTCCGTTAGTGTACATGGATCCCTTTCTTAATTTGGAACGCTAATTTCACACACTACGCTTTACGTGTCCAGATGCGGAAATGGAGGCATTGGGAGAACACCATCAAGGCAGAGGGAGACAGTGGTAGGGCCATGATTCTAATTAATATGAGTATCAATATTCCCTTTTGAAAGGAAAGCTAATCGATTTGCCAAAACCTTCAGCTCCTAAGATGATCAACCGAGTGCTGCAATGCAACTTTATCCAGGATCGGTACAAGGGGTTCGATAAAGTCACCATGGTCATAATTTGGATGGTATGCAATCAGCAGTGAGCTTAAAGTTTTCTCTTTTCAGCATCACTTGATGTTTTGTCTGAACTACTGTGATGGCTCTTTTTTTTTGTTGCTTTCAGCGTTCTTTCTTCAAACAGTTTTATGGATCAGTAACCAAGGACGACTACATTGCAATGAGGCTTGGTTTCGTCATGGTAAATAATACTTGGCAATAATGTTGTCATTTGCTCTTCTGTCTTCTGATCATGCATGTGTGCGGTTTTTTCATATCTTTGCTGTTGACAGGCACACTTCAGGGGGAACCCAAAATTCAACTTTTACGACTACATGATAAAAGCTCTCGAGAAGGATTACAAGAGAGTAGTTGGCATAAAGTAAGTTTGCACATGGAGACTGTTGTTCTTCAGAGCTTATATATGACGACCGGCAAATTGGTAACTTCCTTTGTTCAATGCAGATGGTATTATTGGATATTTGTGATGATCTTCCTGCTACTCAATGTCACTGGTATGCTTAACTTTCTTGCATCTCCATGGCTTTGTTCCCTTGTTCGTCAGTCCAGTATATCGATTTTTGGCAGTATATTCACAGAGTTGGCCGTAACTTCTTGGTGCAGGGTGGCACTCCTACTTCTGGATCTCGCTAGTCCCGTTGGTTGTAAGTGTTAGACTGCTAGTGTTTCTGAACTACTAGCTACTAGCAGTAGTGTTCAGAAGTGTTTCACTTTTGCCCTTGTGCTTACGCTATTTCTTTTGCCTGCAGCTGCTGCTTCTGATTGGGACGAAGCTGGAGCACATCATAGCTCAGTTGGCTTATGAAGTCGCCTCTAAGCACAGTGCCGTCGAAGGGGATATAGTCGTGAGTCCGTCAGACGACCTGTTCTGGTTCTACAGTCCCCGGCTTGTGCTCATCCTTATCCACTTTATCCTGTTCCAGAATGCGTTTGAGTTTGCATATTTCTTCTGGACACTAGTAAGCACAACAACTGCACAAGGCGTCATGCAAGTCTTGCTGTGTTACTTCGTTGAATCAATTATAGATCGCGTTCGCGTTCTCACTTCATATATTAAGCCTTTCGTTTCAAATATAGCTAATGTTATGCTTCAGAAATGTGTGGCGTAGAGATCTACTCTTCCATTTCAGTGATGAATTCTGATACTCTTATGCAGGCAACGTTCGGCTTCAACTCTTGCATCATGGACAGACTGGGATACAGCATAGCAAGAATTGCGATATGGTAGCAAGGACCGTTCTCCTCTTCAAAATCATCACATGCTCAATGCTTCACCCATCTTATCACGCATGTCTGCGAGGTCAATGCATATCTAACGTTTGCTTTTGTCTTGTTCCTTTCCTCGTCAGTGTCATCGTCCAGGTCCTCTGCAGCTACAGCACTCTCCCCCTCTATGCCATCGTTTCTCATGTCAGTACACCAGAAGAACCATGATTCTCCTTTACTTAGCTTTTCTCCTTTTTTAAAAAAAAAAATTTGGCCAAGAGCCCTAGCATTCATTAAGTAGTCTCCCCACCACTAAGCCATTAGCATGTTCCCTCTCCTTTACTTAGCTAACATACATGCTTTCATACATTGATGGTTTGAGTGCATTTTTTAGCTCATACTTTCGAGTACTTGTGGCACAAGGGATTAAAATCTCAATAGGAAAAAACATCACGGGGTCACTGAGATTTCCGGTTACTAGTGGTAACCGGAACTTTCAGGGGAAAAACATCTGGAATTTTTTGTTTGAATTTGAATTTTAAATTTAAGAGTAAAAACTTCCACAACCATGATCTAATCGTAAGCACACATCTGTAACAGTGGTAAGATCTAGACGTGTGTGTGTGAGATCCTGGGATCAAACCCTACATTTGTTGTAGATGTAGGATTTGAACCTAGAATCACTCACACACACAAGACTGGTGCCTTACTGATAGGGCGACTACGATGTTGTGTTTAGTAAATGGTTACAAGAGCTTTTATTATTAGGAGTGATTATTGTACAGACGATTGTTTTTTTCTTCATCTTCAGTCACTTTTTATACTGTAATTTTAGTTGACTGTGCACTAGCAAAACCGTTTATTATCAGATTTAAAATTCAAATTCAGACCGATGTTTTTTTTTGCCGACTATAAAATATCTCAGCACCCTCTGATAGATCCGGTTACGTCGGTAACCATACGAAATTTTCTTCCTGCTTGTAGAATTGAGTTAGTCAGTGCATAAGCTCAACTGGTAGAGGCTTAAATGCAGATGGGGAGTTCGTTCAAGAGCGCCGTCTTTTCGGACGATGTCGCGGACCAACTCAGGGATTGGGCCGACGGCGCTCGGAGGCGCAAGCGAAGAGCTGCCGCGGCTGACGATGTTGGCTGTCTGGGTGCGGCGTCGGCGGAATCGAATGGGGAAGGGATCCAGTTGCAGGACGTGCGAGAGGAGCCAGCTGAACTTACATGAAACTATGAGTGTTTCAGGCTTCAGAGTATTCCTTTCTTTCTTTCTTTCTTTCTGAAAAGGTTCGAGTGCACGCATGTTTTCCTCTGGTCCATCGTTTGATTTGACCAAAAGCGGTCTACTTCCAACGGAGACGTATGTAATTTTTTCACCTGTCAATCCTAGATCGATTCATGAAATCAGATTGCCAAGTAATAACAGTGACTGCCAAGTAATAACAGTGACTTACATCCGTATTCCGATGGTCTACCTGACTGCCCGCTCTGGAAAGGTACTTGCTACCCTGCAGTCGCAAGAACTTTCGCACTAACGAGATTAGTAGATTGATCCACCAGTGGATGGAGTTTCACGGCTTCATCTAGGAAACATGGTTCCTGGAAGACCAATAAAAAGGGCACAGAAGTCGGTGTGTCGAAGCGGTGCACCGTGCACAGCTCCCCCGCGCCGCGGCGGCTCGGGCGCAGCACAGCCTGATGGCCGGCAGGGGGAAGCCAAAGCAAGGCAACAACGACCGGGGCGGCACGCCGCGCATGGGAGTTTTGTCAACGGAGTTTCATGCACCAGTCAGTTCATCTAAAAACTTAAACTAATGTGAAAAGATGAGCAATTCAACATTCGACTGTTTTTGAGGATAAAAATAGTCAGAATTTGAATCGTTAGATGAAGATCCAACGCCCCTAGATCATTTTTTTTTGGAGGGGGTCATTTTTTTTGGAAGGGGGTTTGTATGGTTAAATCCGTTGGATGGAAATCTAACGCCTCAGATCAATCTAACTATTTTTGTTCTAAAAAATAGTCGAATATTATATAGCAATACTCATACTTCAATACTACCATTTGCGGTGGATGTTCCAACGGTACGGTACTTTGGGCACTTCGCTGCCGCGCCGTTTTGATGCTTCCTTCGTGGGGGATGTGACTTGTGTGAGCCGGTGGTGCATCGTGATAGGCATGCACGCAATGGGAGGGCGTTCTTTGTACGTAGGCTAGACAGTACACGTGCATATTGATTACTGCAGTTCATTGTTTCGAATACAAGTTCCCCTAAAGATCACGATGCGAGCGTGGGTGCATGTGACACACGCTAGCTCCTTTGCCATGCGTCGCGGTCGCGCACTCCCGATCGCCAACGTGCAGAATTGTCGGTGAGTGGAACTTGGAAGAGTTGGAGGATTTTGGGTTCTTGTTTCAGCGGCTCTTATTTTTTTACGGCAAAGATCGCATCGAGCTTAGCGAGCGAGGATTTTGTCGTGGATTCATATGCTTTTGACAAGAGGGAGATCTGCATATCTGCGAGTCGACTAACTTTGTTTTTCCCCGTAGCTTGAAGAAACCGAAATGTCAGCCTGTCCATCATCTTTTCTTTTAGTTCTTGAATTTGTGACTTTTGGGCTATTTGTATGAGAGATTACAGAGTAACAGAAATTCACGTGCGATTTTTACCGATATAAATGAACAGTAAAGTATATACTACAATTAACTAGTAGACCCTATTTTGAAAAAATACTCTATTTAGAAGCATTCTTGTAGAAAAGCGAAAAAGCTTTTCTTTGAAAAGAACAGGACCTCAAGCTGGTGGTGTAATTCATCACCACTTATGATAGTGATTCATTTGCCTCTCCATCTTTCTCATAGCCTGCCCCTACATTCCCACCGACACCACCTTCCCCTCTCCCCCGCCTGCTCCTCCTCGTCCGTCGCCACTTCGCCGACTCGCCCCTTCAATTAATTCCCATCCCTTCGGTGCTAGTTGTATGCACCCACTCCGCTCGTTTTGTTTCGGTTTTTTCTTCTCATCTCACCGTCGCCACCTCCTCTCCACCTCCATCTCCTTCCTCCCTTCCGCCTCCAAGAATTCTACGAATCAATCAAATCCAAATCCGAGGTACGCACGATTTGCTCGCTGCGATTCTTGTGCCCCATTTCATAATTCGATTGATCCGTTTCTTTCTTTCCTTGATAACCTCTCTTCTTAGGTGGATCTTGGCTGTGTAGGATGTAGGATCCGCAGCGGTGGTGGCGGTGGCCAGCCATGGCGCACATGATGGACAGCGAGTACGACTACCTCTACAAGGTCATGCTCATCAGTGACTTCGGCGTCTGCAAGTCCAACATCCTCTCCCGCTTCACCCGCAACGAGTTTTGCCTCGAGTCCAAGTCCATCATCGGCGTCAAGTTCGCCACCCGCACCCTCACAATGTGATCTTCCCGGCGTTGCTTGACCTCGATCCGAGGTAGTAGCTCAGTGCTCAAGGTCGCTCATCTTGAATGAGCGCTTCATCTCCTTCTTGAATTGATTGATCTCACCCGGGTCGCCACCGGTGAGAATCAAGTCATCGACGTACACGCCCAATAGTAGACGCCCGTTCCTATGCCGCGAGTGTACACACCATGCTCTTCTGTGCACCGAGTGAATCCCAATGCTACCAATGTGCAGTCGAGCTTGACGTTCCAAGCTCGCGAACTGACGTAGGCCATACAATGCCTTGCGTAACGAGAACTCGCCGCTTTGCCGGCGATTACAAATCTGGCGGTTGGCGGCGTAAACTTCCTCCGTGAGGTCCCCATTGAGAATGCAGACTTGACATCGAGGTGATGAACTGTCCATCCTTCATGCGCAAAGCAATGGCCACCGATGTTCGCGAGTCGAGCAGCGCCACCGCGCGAATACCTCGTCATAGTCCACACCAAAGACGCGCACGTAGCCCTTCGCGACAAGTCGTGCTTTGTGCACGACCACCGAGCCGTGTGCATCCTTCTTGAGCTTGTAAACCCATTTGAAACCAATGGGCGGTGTCCCGCGGAGATCGACAACCTCCAGTGCCGTTATCCATGATCGCGCCATCTCCTCCTCCATCGCTGCGCTTAAGCCGGATCGGTGTTGGCCTCGGCGACGACGTGGGCTCCTCGGATGCCGCCATGAGCGCTCCTCGGATCCACTCGACTTGCTCATAGTTGTCGATGCGTCCCTGACGGTCGCGGAACCGCCGGTGCTCCCTCGTCGTCCGGATCATTACGGACGGGATGTTCGATGGTGGCGTGGCATACGTGGCCGCGCCGCGCACTACTCACGGTGTCCGGGAGTGCGTGGCGTGCTCCCTGCTCTTGTTCGGTGAGGCCGGCGGGGATACGGAGAAGAAGGCTCATTCCGCCCATGAAAGCACGGCCGTGTATTCCACGGTGAAGGTCTCGAGACGGCGTTGTCGCCGCCTCCTCCCAATTCCACCCGCGCCCTCGTCGAACACCGCATCGCGAGTGGCGTGGGACGACCGCTCGCCGGGTCGTACACGGTACCTTTGAGCACGGCTCAGCCCGAAACACCATCTTCACATCGCGATCGTCGAGCTTGGCGAGATGGGGACGTGTGACCTTCACACGCGCAATGCACCGAGCGTGCGCAGAAGTTCACCGCCGGCTTCTCGCCATGCCAAGCCTCGTGAGGAGTCATGCCGGTGGCGCCGTCGGAGACCTGTTCAAAATAAACACGTAGTGCTCACCGCCTCCCCGAATGTCTTGGGCACCTTCTTTGCCTTGAGCAAGCATCGCGCCATAGCCATCACGGTCTAGTTCCGGCGCCCACGGCGCCATTACATTGCGGGAGTACGGCGGTGTCTGCGGTGCGCGCCGTGCGGCGCCACGCATCGTCGTTCGCGTGCACCGTGGGCGAGATCGGTCGGCGAGCTTGAGGAGATCTTATGCGATCGATTCGCCGATCGCCGTACCTTGGCGGCTCCTCCTCGGATCACGCACTCGCAGACGCCATCCTCGATCAACACTTGGCACCCGACCTCGTCGAGTTGTCCCAAGCTGATGATGTTGCTGCGCAGACGTGGAATGAAGTATACGTCCGACAACACACGATGGCGTCCACCCCGTGCCGCGAACATGATCGTGCCGCGCCCGATGATGTCCACCATTGATCCATCGCCGAACTTTACCGTGCCCGTGATGTCGCGGTTCAGTTCGGAGAAAGCCGCGTCGTTTCCCGTCATATGGTTCGACGCGCCCGTGTCGAGGTACCACACGCCGTCGTTCTGGCTGCCGGTGTGGTTGTCGGTGTCACCAACCGGGCGGTGTGGCGCGCTCGGGAGGCGCGGGCACCGTGAAAGAGAGGCCACAGGCCATCACGAGGATGGCTCGTCGTCGCCGCCCTCCTCCGCCAGCAGCGCTGCGGCTGCCGCCTCGTCTCTCTTCTTCTTGAGCACTCCCGGCCCAATGCCCGCTTTTGCCGCAAGACTTGCACACATCCTTGTCGATGGCCTTGCCGCACCGCCCTTGCGTGCGTCGTCGGTGCAGCGCGGTGGTGGCTGCGCGCACGTGTGGCGAGACCGAGCCGCCGCTCGTACCATCTCTCTGGCGCCGCGACTGCCGACATCGCACCCTCCTTGTCGCGCTTGCGTGGCGGCGGATGAGATCCTCCTCCTTCGACGAGAGAAGCGGTGGAGCCTAGCTCTGCCGCCGCTCGCGCGTCGAGCCGCTCCATGGAGCGAAGCGTCCGTGACCTCCTCGATGGACAACTCCTCGATGTCCGGCGGCGTCTCAATTGAGATCGCGACCGCATAAACCGATCGGGGACTACACGGCAACTTGCGAGCGACCTCGGCCGTCGATCTCGCCGCCAAGAAGGCGTAGGTTGTTGGCGAGGCCCGCATCGCGATCGAAATCATTCACGTCTCGCCTTCCTTGAAGGCGATGTTGTTGAAGTCGCGTAGGAGCTTCGTGCGTTCGCACGCGCACCGCTCGGCGCTCATCCGCATGACCTTGACCGCCTCCCGCCTCTTGCGCGGTCTCCTTGCTGCCGATTAAACTCGGCATCTCCGTCGGGACCGAGCGGCGATCACGCTAGTGCCGCCGATCCTTGCTGTACTCGACGTCGCCGGGTTCAATTGCGCCCCACAGGCCTTGCGCCTGCAAGTTGATGCGCATCATCACCACCCACTCCGGGTAGTTTGTCTTCGTCGGCGCATAGGTGCGGACGACGCCGACGCTTCCTTGACCCGCGCTCGATGGCGACCTCGCGCCCGACCATTTTGTTGTCGCGACGGCGAGGACCACGTGATGGCGTTCGGCGATCCCTCCGCGGAGAGTGACCGACCTATCTCCACCGGGTGACATGGCCACCGGGATCTTGAAGCGGGCTCGATACCAATTGTTGGCTGAACGCCTGCTAATACCGATGTTCCAGGTCCCTACTCTCGCAAGATTCTATTATCCTCTTCTTGCCATTATGATACGGAGTCTAGGAATTATTAAACACCACTATTTGAGTTATGTATTTTCAAATAATCTTCTAATATCTTCTTTTCATGTGTATAAATAAAGCAATACAAAGAGTATATAGCTGAGTTGGTTAAGATTGGTTCCAAAGCAGCTGTGGTGATCTGCTGTCTAGGGATGATGCATTATCTTCATTGGAGCATATCTATATTAACTGTTAACTTTGTTCTAGGAGAAAACACACACATTGTAAATAAAATGAGAGAACACAGAAGAATTTTTGATTTTCTCTATTCTCTTACTTACTCTCCCTTTTCATTTTGCTTCTATTCTTCTTACAAAACTGGCTACAAGCCTCCTCAATATATAGGCTAATAATCTCCTACTAGTATATGTATTCGCACTTCAAGTTGGACACAACTTCAACTTGAGTTACACACGGAGACGGACTCTACTACGTCTTGAACTCGAAGTCAAGATTATTTATAACAACCCCCCCTTAATCTTGACTTGATATACTCTAGTTTTAGTTTCAATGCATTATGAACTACCAGCCACGCCTCCGCATTAAGTGTTTTGCATGCAAGCTATATGTAGGTACTCAACTCAACATGCACAGGTTCATCCGGATGCAAAGATTCTAAAGCATTGAGACAGTCGGTCTCAATTACGACTTACTAAACTTATACTTGATATATAACAGTGACACATCTCTTCAACGACGGCAGCCGAGCGTGTGGGGAAGGATGGCGATCGGGGAAGGACGGTGGCTGAGCACGTGGGGAAGGACGGCGATTGGGGAAGGACGGCGGCCGCACACATGGGGAAGGAAGGAATCGAGGAAGGACGGCACGCGGCGTGGGAAGGACGGCGATCGCCGATCGGGACGGACGGCGGCGCGCGACTAGGAGTGTTAGGGTTAGGGTTGGCCGAGTGGCGATCGAGGGCTAGGACTCGCATCGATCGATCGCACTCGGACTACAACGATTGGAGTCTGACTGGGCCGACCGGATCTCTTCGTGGGCCGGCTCGCGACGAGCCAACGGCGGCTTCATGGCGGCTTGAGCTTGGCTCGTTTTTCACGAGCTAGACACCGAGCTCGAGCCGAGCCGACTTGAGCTTGTTGCGAGCTAAGCTGGCTCGCGAGTCTCAAGCTAATTGTCCACCCTAACAATATATGGGTAGGTTGGGTGTTTTTCGAGGAAAAAATGTCTTTAGGGTAAACGGTGATGTCATTGACAACGATAGCAAATAAGGGCAAGTTTTGAAAAGCAGTGACATATTTAGAGATCGTCTCTTTTGTAGTCTAAATCAGATATCCGACAACATTACAGTGACATAGATATATTTTTTTTCAAAAAAATATGTAGTTCTCGTAAGTGTTTTACATAAAAAATTATTCCCTGCAGAGATAATGAGAAACAATTGAGGCCCGCTTCATTGGGTGAAAAATAGTGGCTTATGGCCGAAATTACATCAGAGTGGCTAAAATTACATCAGAATGAAGGTGGCTTATTTGACATAAAATCAAGTCATCGACGATACGCCCAATAGTAGACGCCTGTTCCCTATGCCGCGAGTGTACACACCATGCTCTTCGCACCGAGTGAATCCCAATGCTACCAATGTGTGGTCGAGCTTGACGTTCCAAGCTCGCGAACTGACGTAGGCCATACAATGCCTTGCGTAACGAGAACTCGCCGCTTTGCCGGCGATTACAAATCTGGCGGTTGGCGGCGTAAACTTCCTCCGTGAGGTCCCCATTGAGAATGCGAGACTTGACATCGAGGTGATGAACTGTCCATCCTTCATGCGCAGCAATGGCCACCGATGTTCGCGCGAGTCGAGCCGCGCCACCAAGCGAATACCTCGTCATAGTCCACACGGCCGCGCGCACGTAGCCCTCGCGACAAGTCGTGCTTTGTGCACGACCACCGAGCCGTGTGCATCCTTCTTGAGCTTGTAAACCCATTTGAAACCAATGGGCGGTGTCCCACCGGGAGATCGACAACCTCCGGTGCCGTTATCCATGATCGCGCCATCTCCTCCTCCATCGCTGCGCCAAGCCGGATCGGTGTTGGCCTCGGCGACGGCGTGGGCTCCTCAGATGCCGCCATGAGCAGCTCCTCCGGATCCAGCTCGACTTGCTCAGAGTTGTCGATGCAGTCCTTGACGGTGCGGAACCGCCGGGGTGCTCCCTCGTCGTCCAGATCATTACCGGACGGGATGTTCGATGGTGGCGTGGCATACGTGACGCGCGCGCCGCCCGCACTGCTCCTGGTGTCCGAGGGAGTGCGTGGCGTCTGCTCCCCTTGCTCTTGTTCTGGTGAGGCCGGCGGGGATACAGGAGAAGCCGGCTCATTCCCGCCCATGAAAGCCGACCGTGTATTCCACGGTGAAGGTCTCAGGGACAGCGTTGTCGCCGCTCTCCTCCCAATTCCACCGCTGCCCTCGTCGAACACCGCATCGCGGTGACGTGCGAGCGACCGCTCGCCGGGTCGTACACGGTACCCTTTGAGCCCGGCTCGTAGCCCGAAACACCATCTTCACACTGCGATCGTCGAGCTTGGCGAGATGGGGACGTGTGACCTTCACATGCGCAATGCACCCGAACGTGCGCAAGAAGTTCACCGCCGGCTTCTCGCCATGCCAAGCCTCGTAGGGAGTCATGCCAGTGACGCTTTTCGTCGGAGACCTGTTCAAAATAAACACAGCCGTGCTCACCGCCTCCCCCCAGAATGTACTGGGCACCTTCTTTGCCTTGAGCAAGCATCGCGCCATAGCCATCACAGTCTAGTTCCGGCGCTCCACGACGCCATTACATTGCGGGAGTGCGGCGGCGGTGAGCTGCGGCTGCGCCTGCGGCGCCACGCATCGTCGTTCGCGTGCACCAGGAGCGAGATCGGTCGAGCGAGCTTGAGGGAGATCTTGTACAGTCGATTCGCCGATCGCCGTACCTTGGCGAGAAGCTCCCTCCTCGGATCACGCACTCGCAGTACGCCATCCTCGATCAACACTTGGCACCCGACCTCGTCGAGTTGTCCCAAGGCGATGATGTTCTTTGTGAGCGTGGAATGAAGTATCGTCCGACAACACACGATGGCGTCCACCCGTCGCGAACATGATCGTGCGCGCCCGATGATGTCCACCATTGATCCATCGCCGAACTTTACCGTGCCGTGATGTCGCGGTTCGATTCGGAGAAAGCGCGTCGTTCCGTCATATGGTTCGACGCGCCCGTGTCGAGTACCACACGCCGTCGTCTGGCTGCCGGTGTGGTTGTCGGTGTCACCAACCGACGGTGTGGCGCGCTGCGGGGCGCGCGGGCACCGTGAAAGAGAGGCCACAGGCCATCACGAGGATGGCTCGTCGTCGCCGCCCTCCTCCGCCAGCAGCGCTGCGGCTGCCGCCTCGTCTCTCTTCTTCTTCCGGCACTCCCGGGCCCAATGCCCAGTTTTGCCGCAGTACTTGCACACATCCTTGTCGATGGCCTTGCCGCCACCGCCCTTGCGTGCGTCGTCGGTGCCGCGCTTGGGTGGTGCGCAGCCGCTGGCGGAGACCGAGCCGCCGCTCGTACCATCTCTCTGGCGCCCGGTACTGCCGACACACGCACCCTCCTTGTCGCGCTTGCGTGGCGGCGGATGAGATCCTCCTCCTTCGACGAGAGAAGCGGCCGGAGCCTAGCTCGCGGCCGCCGCTCGCGTCGAGCCGGCCGCTCCATGGAGCGAAGACGTCCGTGACCTCCTCGATGGACAACTCCTCGATGTCCAGCAGCGTCTCAATTGAGATCGCGACCTGCATAAACCGATCAGGGACTACACGAAGCAACTGCGAGCGACCTCGGCCGTCGATCTCGTCGCCAAGAAGGCGTAGGTTGTTGGCGAGGCCGCAACCGCATCGAAATCATCACGTTCTCGCCTTCCTTGAAGGCGATGTTGTTCCAGGTCCCTACTCTCGCAAGATTTTATTATCCTCTTCTTGCCATTATGATACGGAGTCTAGGAATTATTAAACACCACTATTTGAGTTCTGTATTTTCAAATAATCTTCAAATATCTTCTTTTCATGTGTATAAATAAAGCAATACAAAGAGTATATAGCTGAGTTGGTTAAGATTGGTTCCAAAGCAGCTGTGGTGATCTGCTGTCTAGGGATGATGCATCATCTTCATTGGAGCATATCTATATTAACTGTTAACTTTGTTCCAGGAGAAAACGCGCACATCGTAAATAAACTGAGAGAACACAGGAGAATTTCTGAATTTTTCTATTCTCTTACTTGCTCCCCCTTTTCATTTTGCTTCTGTTCTTCTTACAAAACTTGCTACAAGCCTCCTCAATATATAGGCTAATAATCTCCTACTAGTATATGTATTCGGACTTCAAGTTGGACACAATTTCAACTTGATTTACACACGGAGACGGACTCTACTGCGTCTTGAACTCGAAATCAAGATTATTTATAACAATCCCCCCATAATCTTGACTTGACATACTCTAGTTTTAGTTTTAATGCATTATGAACTACCAGTCACGTCTCCGCATGAAGTGTTCTGCATGCAAGCTATATGTAGGTACTCAACTCAACATGCACAGGTTCATCCGGATGCAAATATTCTAAAACATTGAGGCAGTCGGTCTCAACTACGACTTACTAAACTTATACTTGATATAGAACAGTGACACATCTCCTCAATGTTTCGATTTCTTTTCACCTTACTTGAGTTTGGACGGCGACACACCTTTGGGATGAGGGAGGATCTACATTGGGGAGGATGGAGATTGGGGAAGGACGGCAGTCGAGCGCGTGGGGAAGGACGGCGATCGGGGAAGGACGGTGGCCGAGCGCGTGGGGGAAGGACAGCGATCGGGGAAGGACGACGGCCGCGCACATGGGGAAGGAAGGGAATTGGGGAAGGACGGTGGCCGCACGCGTGGGGAAGGACGGCGATCGCCGATCGGGGACGGACGACAGCCACGCGACTGGGGAGTGTTAGGATTGGCCGAGTGGCGACTGAGGGCTGGGACTCGCATCGATCGATCGCACTCAGACTACAACGATCGGAGTCGGACTGGGCCGACTGGACTGCTCTTCATGGGCCAGCTCGCACGAGCCAACGAGCAGCTCGTGAGCGGCTCGAGCTTGGCTCATTTTTTTCATGAGCTAGACACCGGGCTCGGCTTGGCTTGAAACATCCCGAGCCCAAGCAGAGCCGACTCAAGCTCGTTGCGAGCTGAGCCGGCTCGCAAGCCTCAAGCTAATTGTCCACCCTAGTAGGGTGGAGGAACAATATATGGGTAGGTTGGGTGTTTTTCGAGGAAAAATGTCTTTAGGGTAAATGGTGATGTCATTGACAACCATAGCAAATAAGGGTAAGTTTTGAAAAGCAGTGACATATTTAGAGATCGTCTCTTCTGTAGTGCTAAATCAGATATCCGACAACATTACAGTGACATAGATCTATTTTTTCAAAAAATATGTAGTTCTCGTAAGTGTATTACATAAAAAATTATTCCCTACAGAGATAATTGGAAACAATTGAGGCCCGCTCGGCTGGGCTGAAAAATAGTGGCTTATGGCTGAAGTTACACTGTAGTTGGCTGAAATTACACTGTAACTGAAGGTGATTTATTTGACATAATTAAATTTAAAAAATTTAAAAATAGAAAAAATATGTTAGCTCATCACAGACAATGCGAATGAATACAGGGAAAAAACCAGCAAAAAAGCTCAAAAAAAGGTCAAAAGTTCAGAAAAAGACAAAATTTATGAATAGTAAAAAATAAACCAGAATCTCAAGCCGAAATGAGTGGGGGCATGAGAACAAGAAATCAAGTTATTACAAGATTCAAAAAATAAAAAGAAGGATAGGAATATATTTCCACATAAATTTTAATATATTATATAATTAAATATATTATTAAAATAAGGCTAAAGGAAGACTCCATGTTCACTCTAAAAGACTAAAGATTCTCCCATTAATCAGAGAAAAAAAAATATAAAGATCTATACCGTTTATTTTGGCACATCCAGATTATAATATGATGCTGATTATATTTGAGCTATTATATGTGCATAAAAATACAACTATATTTTTAATCACTGGCATTTGCATTGTATAAGAAATACAAGTCTATTTCAGATTTAATCATGTTTATTACAATATCTAGCTATGTAATTGTACAAAAAATTCAACTAGTTGATATTACTTTCTTGCAATTTTTTACTTTTATAATATTTTTTAATATTATGTAACCCCCTACAAATTACCGACAAATAAATAGAACCCTAGGCTATGCTACTTTTTTAACAATAATGTTCATGATAAATTGGTAACCTATTCATGATAGTCATCATGGTCTCACACTGTCAAGTGGAAATATACTTGGCATTAATTTGATATGCTCACATATATCTTCTCATAAAGCAAGGCAAAGATGTTTGAAATGAAGTATTACTGCTAGCTAGCATAGTGAAATAATATAAAGATGATTTTCTTTAAAAAAAAGTAAAGAGGAGGAATGTCTAGATCTCCTTCTACAATTTTTTTTGTGTAACTATACCAACTAATTAACAGAGACGCAAATTAATTGGCGCTATTGTGCGTGTGTTTTTAAAAAGATTCATTTTATCTGGACAAAGGCCAGGATAATACTACGAATTGCAGAAGAGGACCTTAATTCATCCAGGACCCTATAATTTTTCGTCGTTTTGATTTTTTTGGTTTTTTTCTTTTATACCTTTGCATTATCCATACTGATTATTTTTTATTTTTTAATATTTAATTATATAAAATAAGTCAATAACAACAACAATAGTATAAAGTAAACTATAAGCTCTAGCTCATAAATCATCTGGGGCAGACTCAAAAACAAGAAAGCCATACACTTATGAGACTTATCTACAAGTAGGTCTGGTCTGTCTCGTTGCGACCGCCCGACGTCGGCATGAACGCCAGCACCAGCAACACCACCAGCATTGCCACCGGCACCAGCATCAGCATCGACGGCGGCGGAGGCAGCGGCGGCAGGACGAGCGGGAGGATCACCAGCGACGCGGTGACGCACACGAGCAGGAGGAACGACTCCATCGAGAAGTACTTGCCGCAGATGCTACCGCTGCTACTAGGTTCCTCCCTGCAGTGTGCTCTCTGATCGGACGGTGAAAACGGCGAGGACGACGTGCTTCCGCCACTGCCGCTTCCTCCTCCTCTGCCGCTCTCCATGTCGTTGGCTGCGGTAGACGATTGGCACTTGGGATTGATATTGATCAGTTCTTGGATGTCCTCCGGGGGCTCATTTCTTGGTCTCAAGAACATGAGGTGCATTCGATTGATACGTTGCCCTTTTTGTGTGTCTTCTTGTAGTTGTGCGCTGCTAGCTAGAGCTTAGAGTTGAAGCTTTCATAGCTCTGAATGCTTGCCGAATCAGATCAGATCCAAAAAAAGATTGAATCAGAATGTGAAGCGATCGAACTAATAATCAGTTCCATGCATAAGCTTTACGTATAGGTTCGATTTCATCACCAAGAAAAGTTGGTGAAGCCATAGAAAAACGGAAGGAAAACATCATAAAGGAGGTCCGTTAAAAAAATCATAAAGGGGGCAATCGACATTCCTTGTTCTTTCAGAAAAGGGTCGACCCCCCGCTCGCTAATTTGCTAAAGAACAAACAGGACGAAATGGTTATATTACACAACACAACAATTATTTATTTGATCAGTAGAACTAAACACAAGACTAATCAATAGCAACTTACAGATCGATCGATCGATTAAGCTCCATATACAAGAACACATATATATGCTCCACATAAGACCGCAAGGACAATCTAATTAGTATCCAACTAACCAAGAGCCTTTGCGCACATATGTAAGCAAGGTATATACATGCATGCACCGACAGGCATCACATACGATCACATGCAAACACATGCGTCGATGCAGGAATCACCACCAAAGCTAGGCGGATGGGATCGTACGTACAAACTAAAGCATACCTGGTGAAATCGACGGCAGCTAGCAGCATCTTTTCTTGCCCATCGTCTTCTAGCTCGGTATCAGCTAGCTAGCTAGCTAGCACCGATCAGGACCTCCACCGCTCCTGCGTCGACTGCGAGATCGATACGGACGGACAGTTCAGACGAGAAGAGCTCAAGACAGAAAGAGACGGCGAGACAGACAGAGGTAGCTATGGGACAGAGACTGGAGACGGCCGGGGGTGAATGGATGCACTGCATCTAGCGCGATTAGTCGTAGCCTCTCATACAAGTTGTCGCGGTGGTGGAGGAATATTATATATGCAGAGGAGGCTTTTCTGAAGGGATGGGCGCGGGGAGGGGGTTGGTTCGTCTCCCCTGGCCATCCTCGCTGCCCTCGGACGTGTTTTTCCTGGGCTTTTTCTATGCACCTGCCCCCACCCCCCTGCCGCGCGTCTCGGTCAGACCGCAGACGTACGATCGAGTGCGGATCGAGCTTATTATTATTTGTGCTTTGCTGCGCGGCATTGTTATTCCTACCGGAAATCTAGGGGCGTCGGCTGTACTACTCTTTGGTTATCTATCTGGGCCTGTCTTTGCAGAGAGAGAGAGAGAGAGAGAGAGAGAGATTAGCTAGTGAGGGGGGAATCACGGGGTGTGGTGTCGTAGTAATGCGATTTGAGGGACTGTTTCATGTCGCTACGGTTTATAGTTTTAGTTGAAAACTTTAAATTTTAACGGTTTATAATAGAGATTACGGAGAAAGATATCTGTTTGCGATTTTGGTGATATAGATATTATGTTTTTAACGTGTACTACAATTAACTTGTAGATTTTATCTTAAGAAAATACTCTACTTAAAAGTTAGGTACTATAAAAAACCAAAAACTATTTTTAGAAGTTATTAAAGAACATAACCTTCTTCCGATGGTTTGCTTCCCACTAGCAAGGGCTGACGCATTATGGTGAGTCGGTCTCAATTGCAGTGGATGTTGGAAGCTACATAATCGGATCTCCTGTGCTAAGTGCCAACCCCCTGAGGGCCAGGGCCCAGAACCCAACCGAAAAATTGAGTAGGGTGTAGTCTTTATAAATTGAATAAAACACAAGATTTTTTCTGTAAAATATAATATACTGATATACGATTCCAAAACTTCGGTGGGGGCATAAGCCCCAAGCAGTGATTTCGTGCTTCCCCCTTCGTTTTTTGAAAATTTTAAATAGGGAATTGAAACTTTTGGTAGGAAAAATGAACTTTCAACTGGAAAAGTTGAGAATTTTAAAT
Organism: Bonia amplexicaulis; assembly: GCA_036346245.1. Lineage (NCBI taxonomy): Eukaryota > Viridiplantae > Streptophyta > Magnoliopsida > Poales > Poaceae > Bonia > Bonia amplexicaulis. The sequence goes on along the minus strand of CM070746.1, from coordinate 12,329,687 downwards.
TGGAAATTTGAGTTTTCAACTAGGATTTAGAGCTTTCATCCAGAACCATTGAAGGGTGGGTTCTTTTCAGCTGTGACGTAACGCGAGCGCTTGTGTGAATGAACCGAACGTCGATAAGTCGATAAATTACTTCAAAAAACTACCCCGATAAACCACTTCGAAATAGCAACGCAGAAGCCGTTCCACTTGTTTGTTTGATATAAGCCATAAGTCATAAGCCAAAAAGAACTCAGTCAAAGGATCAAAGCGAGGAAAAGCACAACGTGTAGGGAGGATGAGAGATGCCGGAAGGGACAGTAGGCAGACCTCGATTGTGGTATTTGATGGCTTGCACGTAGGGATGGCAACGAGGCTATTCCCCACGGGGAATGTCCTCACATCCCCCACTCCCTATTTAGCAATTGGGGACTTTTTCCCTCTTGTTCCCATCCCCACTCAGGATTTGGTGGGGAACAAGGCCCTAATAAAAACCTAAATTTAAATTACATTAAGGTACTTCCTTAAATTTACCATACGATTATGTAGAAATACATTAATTTATTAGTACATAAGATGGTAGAATTACAGTAAATGAGTTATATGCTATAGATTGTACAAAATTTTATTAATCTAGAGACAAAATACCTATTTTAGGTATGTACATATACAAATCTATATATGTGCATACGAGTGTTTATTGGAATATAGCGGGAATAGGGACGGAGGAAGCATTCTTGTCCCCATCCCTATATACGGTAGCGGGGACAAAGTCTCTCCATAACTATCCCCTAATAAGATAATTCCCTATGGGTTGTCAGGAAGTGGGAGCCATTGCCATCCCTACTTTCAAGGTGGCAATGAGTGTGGTTGAGGAGCTAGCGTCACTTAGTAATTTTGAGAGGAAGAGAGGAGAGAAGAAACTGTAAGATCATGTGGTGGCAGCCTTACGAGAGTAATAAGTATTTGATATTGTTTGTGCCTTGCTTTTGCTGTTTGAGTAGCACAGTAGCGGATGTGGCGCTAGGCAACAAAATAGTGATGAGGCGGCTGATGTCAAAAGATGTGTGACGAACGCCTCAGGTATATGTCTGCGGGATAAGTTTCTTGCAAATGCCCAAATTCGATTTCATAGTATTCTCTTGATACAAGCATTCTAGTGTCCTAATAGGCACACACAAGAAATGTACATCTAAGAAATAGTTAATGTAATTGTTGAGGAAGGGCCCCCACGCTACCTCGAGCCCACGAAGACTTCGGTGTGATGACACACATTAGGGAATATACCCCAGACGAGGTCCATGGACTAACCCCAAACAGAGTCCGCGTTACCCCGTATGTGGTCCGGGAAACCAAGACGAAGCCCAAAGACCAACCTCAATGAGGTCCGCAATCTAACCTCGACGGAGTCCATGAACCAACCCCAGAGCGAGTCCGGAGACAACCTCGGACGAGGTTTGGGGTCAGCCACGAACCGATCCCGGGGCCTCGAACATTGCGGGACCCATATGGGGCAAATGACATAGTTACCCCTAGGAGTAAGTTAGTGTAATATCTTGATCGTCGATTCGGCGTAGGTTTCTAAAATAATCGCGGAGTTTCCCGATTTTTCAGTAAATCGCGGGAGGTGAAAATTAAATTGCAGAATTGTCCAAAATTAGAAAAATAAATTAAAATAATTAATTTAAATATTTTGGGCTGTCCGGAGGGGTGGACCAGCCAGCCCAAAGGGGGCCCATATCCCCTCTCAAACCCTAGCAGCCCCTTTATAAACCCCCTCCCTTGGCCCCTCTCTCCTTTTTTCCTCACCTGGCCGCCACCCCCACCTCCTCCCTGCGCCTCCACCTCTCCCCCATTGCTGTCCCTTGGTTCTAGGAGAAAGTGAGAAGGAAGGAAGAAGAAAGGAGGGAAGGAGAAGAAAGGAAGGAGGAAGAAGAAGGGGAAGAAGATGGGTGATCCTACGGGGATCCCCTAGGTAACTCTCCTTTATCCTAAATCTCTCTAACTTTACTGTAATTAGGGTTATTAGCATAAGAATTGGTGGGGATTAGCAATTAGATTTCCCGATTAAGGAATTTCTACGAAGTGCGACTATTTGCGCAGTTTAGATCTACGAAACGATTTTTCCTGTGGGTCTTCCCAAAAGAAAAATTGTAGAGGACGTCGAGACCTATCTACTGTAATTTTTTTAGAATTTTTGGCCGCGGGATTTGGGCGTAGCAAGATCGGGAACCTCGCTGTCCGTCAGGAGTGCAGATTGGGGCAGATCAATGGATTATGATCTTGGTGAACTGAATGTGGGTTATGTGGTAATGATCTTATGAAACATTGATATTGTGCTTAATGAGACACATGTGGATTATGAGGAAGTATTCATGATGATTAGATTGTTGACCTTCGTGGTTAAATTCTTGTAGTTTATGATTATCATATCATTCATAACATGTCATGACATTTACATTGTGGATGTCGCCACATTTAGCCACGACCGTACCGGTACAGCATCGTACATTGCCGTAGTATGATGCACACTCTTACCTTGTTGGGTAAGGGTGCAGTGGATCATACGCATTCATATGCATTGCATTGTGGAAAGATCATTTGCATACCTATGTAATGTATTGTGGTGATATTATTTTGCAGTCAAATACAATTTCATAGTTGTAATGTGGAATTGGCTCATGTGACTTACTTGTGGTATGAGAAATATGGCTGTGGTTATGGAATGGGGTTCGTCCCTTGTGATATGGTAGGGGTTGTGATTGTGGCATGAGATTTTTTCCCTTGTAGTAACTGTTGATAGCAATTGTGGATGTGAGAAATAATAAAGTAGTGAGGTAAAACATAAATATACTTTATTGTCTTTGGTAGTGGTAGTGGTTGAGGTTTTAAAGTAGTCAAACAAGATTTATTTGCTAATGTTTTACTGTCGTTGATGGTGATTTGAGGTTGATGATATAAACGTGGTCATTGTGGGAAATAAATGTTGATGATTAAACTGTTGTAGTTTAATTAGCATGTTAAACAGTTTGCTTGTTGAGATTTTTATCTCACTCTTGTTTTCCCCCTTTCCAGGTGATTCTCAAGCATACATGGGACGGGTAGAGCAGCACATTACTGTTACACACCATATCATGTTTCATACTGTAGTAAATAAGTGCAGTCTCCAGTTACTCATTTTTATCTCTTATTACTAATCACTTTTAATTATTAAAGTTAGGTTGTGAATCGCTTTAATTGGTTAAAATTATTAGCGATTGTTCTTTAATTAGCAGTGTTCCTTTACCTTTGTTTTAGTATGCTTCCGCTTAGGTTAACATTATTTAGAAATTGTTGCCAGTTTATGTTACCTTGTAAAGTAAATTGGCTAGCTTGTAGCGTGGTTTAGTGGCATCCCAGGGTAATGCGGTTCCTGGGGTGTTACAGTTAGGCCCCAAGGGCAAGTCAATAGTACGATAGACGCTCGTGGTTTTCATCGCGAGCGCCAAGTTTTTGTCGACGGGAGATGATGACCTTCTCGTCTACCTGACGAATCAGCCGCTCATGAGCTTCATCTCGAGCCCCATGTTTTTTTATACGAGACAGTGACCTTCTCATCTACCCGACAGACCAGCCGCTCACGTGCTTTGTCCCGAGAGTCAAATTTTTTCGATGGGAGATGACGACCTTCTCACCTCCCCGATAGACCAGCCACTCGCTAGCTTCGTCCTGAGTGCCAAGTTTTTCGATGGGAGACGACGACCTTCTCACCTCCTCGATGGACCAGCCGCTTGCAAGTTTTGTCTCGAGTGCGAATTTTTTTTCGATGGGAGATGATGACCTTCTTGCCTCCCTGACAGACCAACCATTCACGAGCTTCGCCCTGAATGCCAAGTTTTTTCCATGGGAGACAATGACCTTCTCGTCTCCCCAATGGACCAGCTGCTCGCGATCTTCATTCTAAGTGCCAAGTTTTTCTGATAAGAGACGGCGACCTTCTCGTCTCTCCAACGAACCAACCTCTCGCGAGCTTCATCCCTAGCGCCAAGTTTTTTAGATGGGAGATGACAACCTTCTCGCCTCCCAGACGGACTAGCCGCTCGCGAGTTTGTCCCGGGCACCAAGTTTTTTCTGATGGGAGATGGCAACCTTCTCGCCTTCCCAATGGACCAGCCGCTCACGAGCTTCATCCTGAGCACCAAGTTTTTCTGATGGGGGACGATAACCTTATCGCCTTCCTGACAGACCAGCTGCTCGTGAGCTTTGCCCCGAGTGCCAAGTTTTTTCTGATGGAAGACAATGACCTTCTCGCCTCCCTGACAGACCAGCCCCTCATGAGCTTCATCCCAAGTGCCAAAATTTTTCTGATGGAAGACGGCGATCTTCTCGCCTCCCCGATGGACCAGCCCCTCACAACCTTTGTCATGAGCGCCAAGTTTTTTCTGATGGGAGACAGTGATCTTGTCGCCTCCCCTAAGCGATTAGCTGCTCGTGAGTTACGTCATGAGTACCAAGTTTTTTCTAATAGGGGATAGGTTAATAGAATACCCTTTGTAAGAAACAGCGGATGAGCTTCGTTTCAATATCAGACAAGCAACAATAACACAAGCCTGGTAAACAAAACAAGGAACTGTAGTCTCTTAGCACCTTTGCCGAAGAACGTCATGCAACGCTAGACAAAGCAAAGGCATCCCAGCGTTGCACCATGTTGGTCGATGTCCGAGCCAACATCATTCCTCATGTGAAGACGCTGCCATTCGGGCTTGATGTCTGTCAACGCCACCATCCTGGCTCAGATCGACTCCACCACTGCTACTGCTATTTGGGCTTGACCTAGTGGAATCCATCCGCGATGGTCTTGGGTGCCACCTCAGCTTCAACCCTGGCATGCATCGGGTGCACGTCCAGGATACGAACAGTAGATCTAGCCACGTTATCGTTGTCCTCCCTGTCCTCTATAATGCCGCCACCGGACCAGGTCCGCACTGCGCCAAAGACAATGTCGGCATCACTCCTAAGAATATGGTTCACTATGCCCACTGCCTCGGCCCTTCTAGCATGTTGACAAAGCTTTTCAACCATCTTCAAAGCGATGGCTTGATCCTGGCGTGGTTCGATCTGTCTTGATGTCTTCCCCTCAGCCGAACTTCGCTTCGCTCCTCCCCGACCGTGGACCCTCTTTAGCTCTACGGATAACCAAATGATCATATTTCGTCGAGGGCCACACCCCGGTTGGTGGAGCACTCCATGTCTCACGGTCAATGCCTCGATGAGTCAACCACACAAGCATCGATGAATTGACCACCTTGCGTTTGGGTGCATATCTCCTTACCTCGAAGGCTGGCCCTCGGTGAGTCGAGAACTCCTCGCGAGGTCATACCTAAGGCGAGTTGAGTATCCAGCACTTCTGTGCACACCCACTCACACCGTGGGCAACCCCTTCGGGAGTTGATTAATAGGCGCTTCAGCACACATCTCCTCGCCTCACAGGCAACTCATCAATCCCTAGTTCTTTGCGCCCAGCACACCCCTATTCATCTGGTTAGTTCACCTAGCAAGGGCAATAGCCCACGATGGCTTTGCCTCCGTATAATACGACTCGACATACATGGTATTCTCTCGACCAAGTTCAGCTCGACCTATCAACATTCCTCGGTTAGGCATGCCTATTAGGTTGATTGGTTTACATCAGTTAGGCACGCCTATTAGGTTGATTGCTTTACATTGACAAGTGCTAGCACGTCACCTCATCGTGGTGAATTTAGCCTCGAGGACCATCCCTCAACAAAGCATAGTTTTGCGTCGGACACTCCTTGCTTCATGGGCCACCCCCCATGAGCTGAGCACATGGCACACTCATGAGCTTTTAGTGTCGTACCTCGGTAGGTTGAGCAAACAATGGCTTAGCGTGTTCCCCTCGCCTTGAGGGTCGAACCTCATCAGGCTAGTCTCGGATATGCTCACCGACCTTGACCATCTCGGGGTGTTGGCATGCATCGATCGATCACATCTTGGTATGTTGTCTAACTCAGCGTCGCTAATTGAGCTCGCATGTAAGGATGCGAACGCCCCAGTCTGCTTCATGTGCCTTGAAGCCCTATTGCGCCTTGGACTAGCGGTACATCCACGCCTATCTTGACAATTGAACGCAATGACTTGATTACCCGAGGACTCTGCACGTCGAACCAACAAGTTGGACACTTTTCTCTACATGTTCACGTGGATCAATTTTTCACACCCTCGGGTTCTACCGTTCTTTGGTGGCCATGCTTGGGCGAGTCAAGCTTGGCACTCCCGTGCATACCTTCGCCTATCGGATGCCGTGGGTCGAGAACTCACTTCACAAGGCACTTCTTTGGGCTAAGTTCTAGCCCTGCGCATCCACATAGCTTCGACATCTAGGCGATCGACACTTGACTCCATAGCTATTGATGACCCTGTGTCCTGTGCGATGGTGAATTCCCTGATACAACCCAAAATCATCCAAGTGGAGCAACAACCCTTTGATGAACACCAAGGGAACCCAACTCGGAGGTGCGAGCACAACCTATCATCTGAATTTCGCACGATTACTAAGATATTTTAACGTGTTGTTAGAATACATTGCAGGTTAACAATAGGATCGTTGACCTGAGGTCGCGAACCGACCCATTTTGCTAGTCGGTGCGTCAGCTCGGACGGGCAGTTGATGATCACCCAGATTGGTGAGGGGCTATTGTTGAGAGAGGGTCCCTAAGCTACCTCGGGCCCACGACGATTTCAATGTGACAACACACATGGGGAATATACCCTGGACAAGGTCCGTAGACTAACCTTGGACGGAGTCCGAAGTTCGTCCCGGATGGAGTTCGCGTCACCCCGAACGTAGTCCGGGAAACCAAGACAGAGACCGAAGACCAATCTCAGCGAGGCCCGCAAGCCAACCAAGGCGGAGTCAACGAACCAACCCCAGAGGGGGTCTAGGGTCGACCCTAGATGAGGTCCGGGGTCACCCACGAACTGACCCTGGGGTCTCGGACATGGCGAGACCTGCGTAGGGCAAAGGACGTAGATAACCCTAGGAGTAAGTTAGGCTTTAAGGGCAAACTTATAACTCCACTCGTCTTCTTCTCCCCTCTATAAATAGGACCCCCTTGTAATGGGAGAAGGGGAGGATATTTGTAACCCTAGACACTCATATTGAATACGCTTGGATCGTTTGTGTGCTTCTTATTGAGTCCTTCCACATCCTCGATGGTCTCCGCATCTAACCGGGGTTAGTTCTAAGTTTATTGTCCGGTTTTGTATCGACGATAGTAATTAAATCATGCTTATCCTATTAAATGCTTAAAGTGATGTGTTTGGAGAGAAGATGGTGAGAAATCTTGGGGGAGAGAAGGGGGATCAAAGAGGAGTGTAAGATGATAAGGTGGATCAAGAAACTAGAGGAATGAAAGAGAGATACTAATCAAGATACTAGATGAAAGAGAGATACTAATCTCGAACTGATTTTAATATAGGTTTTGGCCCGGTTTCAGTTTTCAAAACCCGCTTATGACCATTTGATGGCTGATTGGACAACTAGAGATCATATCCTCAAATGCGTGGCAGATAAAATCTGTTTTAAGAAGGAAGGCATGGGGTATGCAGTATGCTTGATCTAGCTAGCCAGCTATGAGACAAAAAAAAATTAATTGGCAACATATATCAGTTTCATATTTTGGCCATCTCTGGTGAACTTCCAAAATTGTAGCAAGAAAATTAGAACAGGGAAGTTAGCTAGGTGACCTCGGTCAGATTCTGAATTTTTTTTTGTAAAAATAAAAGTCTCTCGTACGGATTTTTAAGAGAAGGGAGATAATCAAGTAACAAACGTTCGTGACGTTCTGAGATTCCAACAAAAGAAACAAATGTTCGTGATGATCTAAGAAATCCCAGCTGTAGTAAGAGACAAATTAGCCAGGTACGTACCCATTCCCAGTGTGGCAAAGCCTCGAGTTTTGTTACGTTCCACATGAATCACATGGCAAACACTAATGATCAGTTCCACAATGGGGATGCTGCAACCACGACTCTACGAGTGCACATTGCTATCAAATGGTACAAGATATTCTCGCTTGTGAAAAGACCCGGACTTGTTTTGACCATAAATTTGTGTCTTTTTTCTCCACACATGAATGACCAAACGCCTTCTTTCATTCGTGTTTATGGTCTCCAACCAACAAATTTGCACAGTTCAGGTCAAGGGTTGTAACAGGATTTACAAGACGTGACACTAGCAAAACTTAGATAATGACCATCAAACAGCAATACAACCAAAGTGAGTTCATCCATACTTACGAGCTCGGGATTTAGACTATCCTCGCTCGATACATCGCTGAGCCCATTTTGTCATCAACAAATATCAACGTAGCTATTGTACAAAACCAGACAAAAACAAGCGTCTTACCAACAGTCTAGTACCTGCTAGTCCTCCAGCTCAACAAGCTGAGCTCTTCTCTCTGCTGCTTTCTTCCTGACAAAGATGCCCCACCGCATAGCAGCCTTAATCTTGAGCCACCCAACAACAGCCTTACCAGACGAGCGAGTGCGATCATCCTCAAAGTTGAAGGCTGGTGCAGGAGACGGCATGTAGGATGGAAAGCCATCTACATTATTCAGGTTGGCTGATGCCCCGCCCATGCTCAGAATGCGCAGCATTTGCTGCATCTCTTCTTCATTCTCTAGTATCTCGTGGCTCCTCATCCTGATCTCTTCCATCAGGTAGTCATCAACACCTCCGCGATTCTCTTGCAACCGGGACCAGTCATCAAAAGGATTGAGAGCCGAAGACTGCATGGACTGACCAAGTGCTGAGAATTCAAGGTTTTGCTGTTGTTGTGGAGGTCCCAGTGCTAGCATGTTGGAGCTTCTTGATGCCTGAGTTTGGATGGAGGAACCATTGAACTGGCCTTCAGGGGTCAATGAACTCATGTCATACTGCATGGCAATGCTTGGTGAGATGTCCTGAGGATTGACTGCATATCTTGCTGCCTGGTTCCCGTTGGATGCGATTCTAGCTCCTTCTGCTGAACAGAACAAAAGAGCTTCTAACTTCACTATAATAGTAATTAGCAAAGTGAATAATAAAATTGCTAGCTGAGCTTATAAATGCAGCACCATGCTAATCTCGGCAAGTAAGTAGCTGAATACACCAAACAAGCAACGCTGTTAAGAAATCTTTTCTAGGCACCAAACTAAATTGAATTAGTAAAATAACCTATCTAAAACAATTTGCATTCATGAGGTCAAACAGCAAGAGTAAGAATATTGTTGCTTGTTAGACCTTCTAGCATTCCACTTTTATGTATTGCAAACATGTTATTTTAATCCAACAGATACAAAACAACATTAAAAAATTGTCTTCGTAGAGAGAAACAGACACTGAGAACAAAATTATTAGTACTGTAAAGATGATAGGCAGCTAGAAACTGGAACCATGCAGTTCAGGTCATAAGAAAGGGGAAGTTCATTTTTTAAAAGATAAAAAACCGCTGCTCAAGAAGCATGCCTAAAACAAAAGGTGCACAAAAACATTCAGAAAATGTATGTTTAGCTACAAGAGCCCAAATCGAGATACCTTCACTCATACTGCTCATGGAAGATTGCTCAACATTTGCAGGTCCTCCTGTCAATTGTTTCTGTGAGTGCGCTGAACCATACGAAGCAGGGTAGCTTGTTGAAGCTTTTGCAGCCTCACTTCTTGTTGTGACAGATTTCTTTTTCTGCTTGAATTTCAACAGTAACTTGCCATCATATTCTACAACATTGATCCAATCATCATATGCTTGCTTCACCAATGTATCCGCAAACACCTGTGACCAAGTAAAGTGAGATTGTGACTTCTACAACAAAAGTTTTGTATTTCAGCTATAACCATACAAGGATCAAATTGCAAGTATAGTGTCAGTAATATAGTATTTTACATCTTATAGGAAAGTGATTTAGGTGATAGAATAGGGGTAACAAAATTGACAAAACTGAAATATCAAGGTAGCACGGAAAAATTTGAGATATCATAAGATCACTTAAAAAAGGTTGGCAACAAAACCGCACTATGTTTTGTTTTTATCTGTTGTGTGGCACGCCACATAACAACTCATATTGAGACCGGAAGATATATCTTAAGAAAACAAATATTTTTTTCAAACTAGAATTATGATAATTTAGTCATTATCATTGTCTGTTCAGACTAAGCTATTGGCCAAGCTGAGCATCTAGAGTCAACCACTTGAGTAATTAAATTTCAAGAAATGGTGCAAATCTATATCAGACTGTTGTGGGCATACCCAAGGAAGTGGTGTACTACACTATGACCATTCAAATGCTGCTTCTGAGTGTCAGAGCATATTGGTAGTAAGCACCTCAAAGCAGTTAATATTGTCAACAGTCAAACCGAAATCAAACTACTTGGATACTGTGAATGCTCTGCCTAGGCCAAATAAGTATGACAGAGTACTCCAGGCAAGTGTGAAAATGGTCAATGAACATTTGTGGGTCAGGAAAAGAGGAAAATTTTCAGAATGGGAAATATGCATGCATACATTAAATACTACATTGTGATCAGCACCAACATTCAAGAGATCAGACAAATGAGATTCTAACATCAAGTATCTCAGTTTATAGATTATCCAGTGGTGATAAGATATTAAACTTCCATCGATCAGCATTACCAAGGCATTCAGAAGATACTAACCCTCTGGTTTTCAGTGAGATTTTCAGCTGAAATGTACTGGTCATCAGCAATCAAACCAGTGAACTCATATATGTTATTGAATATTGCACCAACACTTCTTGCATCACTTGAGTAATATATATAATACTTGCCACTCAAAACGCATGTCTTCGCATGTTCAACAAGGCTTTCCCACATCTTATTTGACATGCCACTGCCAAGAATCTGCAAAGCGCCAATAGAAGAAACTGATATTTGGTTATGAATCAACAACGTTCATAACTCATAAGTTACAAATAGACACAATATAACTTACACTTCTTAACTTCTGTTGGTCTCTAACAAGAAGTTGAAGAAAATGTTCGACTGTATATATTCCACTTGAGCTTAGCTTCTTGTGGAACGCACCATCCTTTCCAATCTTTTCCAATCTCCAAACATCATCCTTTAGCGCAGGAGGGTAATGTTTCTTGTACACTACAAAAAAATTAGGGAATGTAATAAATTTTAAGAAGCACATATTATATTATTTAACAATGACACTAGATCAGTAAAGAACACAAAACATACATTCTCCTCTGTGATCTTTAACAGTAAAAGCCTCTGTCTTTGCCTCCTTGATACGAATTCCTTCACAAAATCCTGAAGAGACTCTCAACCCAAGTCTAAATTTCCTGCTTCTTATCCAGCTGGAGTTGTCAGTGAAGATAAGCTCTGCTATGGTCCCTACACCTTCTTTAAGTGTCACCTGGAGGTCACCGGTTAAAAGAGGCCTCTTCCCTTCACGTTCTTTGACAATGTGGCTCTCAAATTCCTCTTCAGTCCAATCCTCGTCTTCCTCTTTATTAAAATCACCCTCAAGCACAAGAACATCCAGTTTTGCAAATGACTCAGGTCCTGAAGTAACAACATGTCCAGTGTTTGCATCCAGCAACACAACATGTATTGCTGCTCCCTGCTCGCCTTCCACTTTTCCTCCAGTAAAGAGTGGGAGTGATAACCCAGTCCTAAACTGAAGCTGGAGATTTCTACCATCAGGGCCTTCAATTCTTTTGGGAGAGGTCCTGTTTTTATCCGGTATATGAAATTCGACTTAATGTGGCAAATCCAAAAAAACTATGGAAACATATATCTTTCTCCCTGCATAAGATGCATCAACAAGTGTAATAAGAAATAACAAGTTGCATGATCTTGTACCTTCCTTGAATTCTAGCAGGAGCTGCAGGACCAAGTCTGGCTAAAGCGCGCTCTACTTCTTCACTGACCTACACAGCAAATAATGTGTGGCAACTGATCAGGAAAGCGGCCAGATGGGTATATCAACAAGTTCAATAAAAAATACTGCAAGTTGTGAGTTTTTTTTAAAAAAAAACTCACAACTCTTCGAAGAATTGGCTCCAGTGATGAACAAAGCTTCTGCAAACTGTCCAACTTGAGGGCTTCTACAATCACACTGCAAACAAGACAACTTGCTAAGGTAAACCATCAGGAAAAAATTATTAAAGCGTGTTACAAACAATTCCTCAAGGTTAACGAAACAAAGAAACAAAGGGAGCACACCTAACCCAACTGAAAGTCTGAAACAATCAATCAGAGTCTTGGATTTGCAGATCATTGTTGTACAATAAATTACCAAGATAAAATCCTAGATGAATTATGGTCATAGAAAATGGATATTCGATCACACATAAATCTACAAAGCAAACAGACAAATGTCTATTAAGAACTTCACTCAACATTCGGAAATTCAGATCATGGTAGACAAAACGTTGTGGGCATTTGGAAAGCGAATGCTATCGTAACTAGATTAGTTAAAAAGGAAAACAATGTTGATTTAAGTCCTCTTCCAGTGAATGTCAATCACAGAGAGAAAAACTATAAACTCCAGTATAAAAACGCCATATTTCTATTGTACACTGAAAAGTATAGATGTTTGAAAGGAGATGGATAGCACCCATAAACAGTCCCAACCAAGGCACTAATTCTATGTGGTATTGTGGATGACACTACACTTTTGAGCTCATAATCCTTTTAAGTCCTTTCGGCTAAAATTACTAGTCCAAGACTTGTCCTCACTTCTGACAGACAAACTCTGTTTTGAATCCCGTTCTTAATTTTTTGGAAGGAAAATTCCCATTCTCGATTAACTAATCCATTCAAGTGAAACTGATCCACTGAACTTCTACTGCCCAATTCGAGCTCTCTAAAAGCATAGGCACAGATTTATAGCGAAGCAACTACCTTTTCCTGATAACAAATACACACTTGTCCATATTTACACAGCTTAGTCGTCAGTCTAAAAGCAAAGCTGCTTGAACAAAAACTGAGCATAGCTACACCTCCACACCAGATTACAATTTACATCTCTTACTAAGTCGCAACCTAAGTTAGGGATCAATTTTCACTCCGAACTTAAGTTACTGTGAAGCTACGGAACACCCATCCCGAACTAAATCACCAACCTAAACCCTAAGCAGTACCCCAAATACTCAAACAAACAACCCACTCCTGCACACTCACCTCGCGAGGGCCGGGACGCGCGGGCGCTTGGGCGCACGCTCGTCGTCGCCGCCGCCGCCGCCGCCGGGGTCGAGCGCCCGCTTCGAGCCCGACCGCTCCAGGTGCCGCCCTGCCTCTGCATCTCCGCGCACGCCTCGCCCCTGCCGCCGTCGGTCAGATCTGCACCCACGACCGCGAACCCCGAATCAAAAATCCCCCGCCAAAACCCCGCGAAATCCAGCACCCGAATCACAGCCAAGGAGGCGCCGTACCGAATCGCAGCAGCCGGCGCAGAAACCTGTGGGGGAGATCGCCGCACGCGAGCGGGGAGACGCGTGCTCGGGCTGCTCTGCTCGCGTGGAGCCGGAGCAGCGACTGGGCGACGACTTGTACGTGGGTGGGGGGCGTGCGTGCCCGCCTCTGGCCGTTTTGTTTACTGGTCTCGGTTCGCGCGCGAGGCGTCAACGCCCGCACCCTCAGGCTGACGGGCGTGGCCCACGGGAGCGGCGGGGTCCCCTGAGGCGACCCCCGTGTGACAGGTGGGGCAGCTAAAGTGGGACCGGCTGGCAGTGGGAGAGGTGGAGGTGGGGTGAGCCGCCAAGTGGACGCTACGTGTGATAGGGTGGTTGGTGAAGGTGCGCAGGTCAGGTCACAGGTGGCGCTCCATACATTGCCTAGTCAATGCTGTGAGGTAGTGTGAACGCATGCTAGCTGGTATGTATCTTTTTGAACGTTGTAATGGATCAATAGAAATCATTATTGGTCTAGGCTTTTTCAAAACATTTCAATCAACGTCCTTTCATGGTTATTTGTATCAAGGCGCTTTGTTTAATTACGGTCGAAATGCTGCTAGAGGATTAAGGTGGTCATAAAGACATAGGAGTATAAGAAAAGGCATCTGGGTGTGATGGTTGTACTATTGCGTCTGAAAATGTCCGGTCGATTTTCGGGTGATATTTGATGAGAAAAAATCATGTTGCATATGGATATAACTTAATTAACCGGAAACTAGATACACACAGAAGACGATGATACATAAGTTTAATTTCCTGAATGAATGCTATCCATAGTTTTTGTATCATGATTTTTTTAAAAATATGATGAAATATTGTCCTTTCTAGGAATTTCATTAGTTACTGAAATTTAACACCTCTTTTGAAGATATTAGGTTACTTCATAAATTTAGGAGAATGCCTTCAACTTTTTTAAATAGACCTTTAACCATTTTTTAAGAAAAAACTGACTTTAACTTGTTACAAATTAATAAGACATAAATATATTCTAAATAAATAGTTTAGATGAGCCCTATTTGACATAAACCAACTTTCTAGCATTACAAAATGGCATTTATATTAATCCATGCAATGGGATTTTGCTCTGATTGAACAAATTAATTATACTTCAACCTTTCTTGAAAGAGTATTTTTAATTTACCCCTGCTTGAGTTAGGCTCCGTTTGGCATTGCGATGGCTTATGTTAATATCGTTTGCTTGAAAACCGCATTTAGATATTTGAGGGTTTGGCCAACTACTTCTTTCTTAATCAAGTTGCAAACGAATATATACGTTATTGCATTCCAAAACATATATATGAAATGAAATGTGAGAAGGATAATTAATGGATAACATAATCAATCCAACTTTAATATAATTTAACAAACTGAGTAATAGACTTATTACAACATCTTTTTTTCACAGCAGCTTAAAAAATAAGCACAAAAACGCAACAACCGCAAACCCAAACACTTGGGATTCCGAAGTCCCCACAATCAAGAATACATTCTGGTGACTAACAAAACTTCAAGTGGCTGGAAAATCCATCAAACAATTAATAGTTGCTAGAATATGCCAGTTCAACCCTTTACAAACTTCATCTTATTGCTTCTAATATTCAAAACACTATAAACAGCTGGTTGAAGAACTATTTGAGAGCATCGTAATTTGTCTGCTCGGAATCTCCAATATATGTATGTATTGAATATTCTTTACCCTTTTCATCAGTCGTCCAAGCTCAAGAGAATCAAAAGGAAAGAAAATTATATAGGTATTGGCTAACATATAGCTCAGCCCTTTGGCCACGGGCTGTCAGCTGGTGCTGTTATTTCACAGTGGTTTTGTCAGCTCAGTTTCCCTCCCACTCCCTCAGCAGTGCTCCGATTATTCGACCAAGCATACATATGGCCGCGACAATCTGTGGGGATTACTCTAAGATAAAGAGATGAACTGCAAGTTCTCTATTATTTTTTTTGGCATTCTGTAATATGTAGCGTGGTGCAAAGCATAAATAATGACGATCACCTGTGACTGTACTAGCTTATGTCCCAAGAAGAACAAATCAACTGAATTCACTAGAGCCAAATGTATTGTCTCACCTTTTTTTTTAAAAAAAAAAGGGTATTGCCTCTAAAAGCATCATGCAAAGATGTAAATCCGAATAATGCATCTGCAACACCGATGTTTGTCATCTAAGACGGTGGTACGCCAGTTGATTTTCAGGTAATAACCAGGGAAACAAGTACTAATCTATTGTCTTTTGTCTAAACAGATCAGCATTAGAAACGGGATATATATGGCATGAAACCACACTACTAAGAGAGACAGCCAAGATTGGTACTTGAAGCAACAAGCAAGCAGCTAGTTAACTGCAGCTGGAAATTAAGCTAATTAGTTCAAAGCAATTCTAAGACAGAATATTTACAGACGAGAAGATCAGTAGTACACTACGGCAAGCAGTTCCCTAAAAAGCTTCTTATCAGTATGGCTAACAATATTCCATGCACGAATGATCCTTGAACACTGCAATCACCAAATTCAGAAGTCTCATAATTAAACTGATAAGTGATAACAGAAGAACACAAGAAATGACCCGAAGAAATTAAGCAAATTAATGGAAGACAAACTGCTGCTAGCTAGCTCATGCATGCATATCATAGCTTCAGGGAGAGGTCAATCATCTCATCGGCAAGCTCTCCGTTTCCCCTTGCACCGGACGACGAGGCTGCACCACCTGATCCCTGCAGATGGTGACGATACTTTCCCCCTCCCCACGCGTCGGCGGCGTCGGGACCTGCGGAGCGCGGAGCGCTTTCACCCCCGGCCTTACCTTGCCCTCCCGCCGCCGCCAACGGCGACGACGCGGCGGCCTCCCGGCCCCTCCTGGCCAGGTTGCGCTGCAGCTTGTGCGCGTTCTGGTGTCCGCCGAGCGCCTGCGAGCTCCGGAACTTCCTGGGGCAGTAGCAGCAGGAGAACACCGCCTGGAACCTCGGCGGCGACGGCTGCAGAGACAGGCTCAGGTTGAGCCCCTCCTCCCTGTCCGTCCCCATGTCCATGGCCCGGCCGGCTAGGCTAGCTCTACCTCACGTACAAGAGCCCAAGAACCCAGAAATGATCCTGATAAAATGTGGCGTATCACCCAGGCCTGGAGGCGCCATGATATTATGGCCGGCCGGCGTGGCCGTGGGGCTGCCCTGTCGGAACCAAACAGTTCGCACTGGCTCCACAACACAACACATTTGCAGTAAAACTAGATTGGAAATCGAAGGCAGCTAACGGCGTCTGAGACGACGTCGCCGCTGCATGCTCGCATGCCCAGGATGTTCATCGGCGCCTTTCCTGGCCACCCTACCTACTCTACTCTACTCTACTCTACTCTACTCTACTCTACTCTACTCTACTCTACTCTACTCTACTCTACTCTACGCCCCGTGCCGTCTCTGCTGCGCTAGCTAGCTTTCACCTCTGAACTGTTCGATGTGTATGTGCATGGCACTGTGCCGAGCTCGCAGCGCAGCACGGGGCCGAGGGGAGGGACCAGGCCAACTCGGATAGGCTCTCATAGCCCAGACATGGGCGATGTCCTATTAGGAAAGCACAGGAAATCTATCTACAGCTATACCCCAAGCCCTGAAGCGTGCAGGCTCGCGTGTATGGTCCCTATCTCCTCTTGTACATGTGTTCTAGCTATCTCCTTATCTTCTTCCTGCCTGAATCACCTACCTAGGGATGAATTTCAATTCCGAAACAGCGACAGTCGAACCGCCTCCACGGCCGATCGCGATCTAGTTATTAAGCGCACTTCCATGCATGGCTATGATGCATTTGTGCTAGAATTAAATCTACGGACGGCGAGTCCGGAGACAGAGCAATAAGAAGGTGGAAACTGGAGAGGACAGTTCAGAAATCAGAACCCTGGCGGTACAAGGTGGGCAGTAGATAGGGTACTATGAGGAAGTTAAGGTTTCACAAGAGGGTGGTCCAGTGAGTTGCCTGCACGAATCAGAGCGCGGCAACTGTTGGGGGTGAACAGGACGCTTCACCTGCTCGGAATCGACGGACTAATTATGGAGACGAACATGGGCTGGTCGATCGATCCTCAAGCATTCAGATGCAGCCTGCAGCCTGCGTACGTACTACAAATGCATGTAGAGGCCGGCCGGGGAGGAGAGTACGTACATATATCAGAGACGAGCTTTTCCTAGGGCCTATACTACATTTTCTCTGAAACACTGAATGCCTGCAGCCTGCGTCAGAAATTCAGTATTCTCAAAATTCAGTACTCGATCTCGTAGCTAGCCGGCCTGTTATTACCGCGTTTTCGGATTAGCGTGGACGCCCACGCATGTAGCTGCGTCCTGTTCGCTGCATCTGATGAATGCGTGTATCCTTGTGCGTTTCACGTGGCAGCAGCTAGCGCTACTGGAGTACCACTGGTTTAGTCCTGTCACCGTTTACAGTAGGCGCTCTGTGCTACTACAATGCATGGCAGCTGCATGCATCGATCGCTAGCCAGAGAAACGGCAATGTCACAAGACGATGTCGGAGCAGCTGGACGGACATAAGCTAGCTAGCGTAGTACGTTTTCCACTAAAGTGTAGAATCCAGGTTTTGAACGTAGACGTCGGGCAAAAGTCGATTCTTCACTTCTTGGCCCTGTACTGTTCATCGCCACAGTAGCGATGTTCCGTCAGGCGTTCAGGCCCCGCCGGCCGGCAGTAGTTACTTGCTTGCTGTCCGGAAAGCCGGGGTTAATTCTCCTATATATGCATTTTAACTGCAGGTTCGTTTCAACTTCAGGCCGGCGTATGTTCATACGGGAAAAAAATCCAGAAGTTTTCGTGTTAACCGTGAAAACTTTGATTCATTTCTGCTTCCTGTTTTTATTCACTGATAAAAATGTTTTGTTCTCCAGGCACAAAACGAATCTTTCTTGTCAGTTGTCACTGGTGTTGTGGAGACAATGCTTGTGCTATCTCAATCTGTCTCCATCTCCATCTCAGCTGAAACGTCGCTTGGTAAATGTGGTTGCATTTCCTGCGTTTTGATGTAGTGTAATACTGCACCATTTAACGAATATGCTGTCAAATTTGATTGGTTATGTTTTGTTACGAAAACTGACTAGACGAGATATGAAATAATAAAGAAAAAATAAAAGTACGAGACAAATATTTAATGTGAAAAAAACCTTGCGGAAAAAAACAACAGATACATAATCGGTAAAATCACTGAAGAGCGGAGAAGTTACAGAACACTCTTGGACATGTACAGATAAATTGTAGTGTGTTTTCTATCATAATGCTAACAAGGGGTATATATAAGGCCCTGTTTGGTTGGGCTCTCGGATTCTCAATCGGAGTAGCCGGAGCCCTACCAAACGCCTCGGCTCCCAGTCTGGATTAGCAAAGGAGCGGAGCGAAGTGGTAGAACAATTGATAGAGCGACCATACACTTGCTTCTCGCCTGGAGTGGCCCCCTTGTTACTCAAATACCCCTAGAGTTGGGGTGGATTTACCCACCAAATGCCATCGAACAAAACTCCCCCAACATCCCTTCCCAATCGCATTTGCCGTTCCCCTACCCCAATCCCCTCTGTCTTGCGAATCCCCTGAGCTCCCTCATCCTTAGCCGCCACCCCTGAGCTCCCTCATCACCGCCGTTCACGAGATCCATCCTCACCGCCAGCCTCCACCAAAACAACCGGAGCTCCTCACCACTCAAGATCCCTCGGCAGGCTGCCCGGAGTTCATCGGTGCTCGCCTAGATTCCTCGCTGTCGGCCCCCTCCCCTCACCACTGGCCTCCACCAAACTAGAGCTATTCACCGCCGATGAAGATCCCCTGACCGGTTGTTGGGACCTTGGGCGTGGAATACCCGAAATCACTGTATATGTTCTGTATTAGTCCCATGATTAGTGGATAGCACACATATTCACAACATCGAGATCACATCCATACACATCATATACAATTAATTTGCATAAAACAAGGTGGTATATAAGCGATGCATAGTAAAGTTTACAACATAGGGCCGACCGACCAATTAAAATATAAGTATCAAGAGTAAAGTGCAATGAAAGACAAGTAAATAAGTAAAAGCATCAAATGGTATACCATCATAGCCCACAGGCAACCGACTAGAGTTAGGCCTTAGTAAGACTCATCGTCAAAGTCCCAGGTGCTAGGGGCAAAGTACGCATCGTCTAGCATGTATCCTTTCTCATTCTCTGAACAACAATAATTTAGGCAAGGTTAAGTATATGATATACTCAAGAAGACTTGTAGTGTATCAATAATATATATATATATATATATATATATATATATATATATATATATATATCTACATAATTAAGACTTTCCATCCATGATTGAGACTTTCCATCCCGATATTATATATCATTGCACTTGCACGCATCTAAAAGCAATCTAAAGGTAGGGAGGCTTGGTGCCTGGGCACCCTGGTGTCCCATTTCATATATATATATATATATGCAATATCGATAATTAGTAATTTGCAACAGAATTGTAAAGAGCAATTGGCATGTAATAAAATAATATTTATGTAACTTTAATACCAGTAAATCACCTCCACTCACAGCCCTCATTGGCTATGAATATTGCACAATTCCTGCCCATGGGCATGGCACATGGAAGACGCGTACATGCCATCCTATTATGTTCAGTGAAACAATTTTGAAAATAAAAACTATACCCACTATGACTGCATCCAAGCATGCTCATGACCACGAGCATGACTATTTAAATAGTTTTTAACACTCTCGAGATCTTGTATAACTTTACCTACATGAGATAATCAAATATACTGTCGGCAACTTAACGTTTCTTTTGGTGTGTCATGAAAGTAATTATCATATAGCCTTTAAATCATCTAGTCCTAACCTTGTACTAGCTGGATGAATGGACAAACCCTCATTGGGCGTCCTTTCCCCAAGTGAGCTAAACGACAAACCCTCACTTAGTTGTGCCCTTTCCTTGTGTGCATTCATCGTTATATTAGCAAGCTTTTGTCCCAACATCTTGGTGGAGGGAGCCCCTACGAGCAAAGCTTAGTCGGAATGCCCTCACTACTTCGGCCTATCAAAATGTAAGGCTAGATCTAGACAACTTAATCAGCTAAAGCTAGAGCCTATATAGCACATGTAGTTGTATATTTAGACTTAGATGTGCGGCAATATCGTTCGGTCCTTGATTGACCTGGCAAGGATCTCTCCTTATCTATATGTGAGATACTCTCACGTTTTGCAATTTATCATATAACTCGCCCGTGTCTAGAAACTATATTTTTTATTTTATTTTATACCAAACTAACAGAGATTCCTCCTCTGGTCCAACAATTCAAAAATATCCATATCCATGCGCATTTTTTTTCTGAATGATCAAACTTAATGAAAACTCATCCGTGGCTAAGCATCCAGACCATATGACTAGGTCTGCTGCTGCTGCGGACGCCCTCTGCCCGATCGTCGTGGTCGTAACTCCTTTATGACCACGTATACAATAACCTAATCATCCTCAGTAAGTTCAGGGTCTCTAACTTGGGTTCTACTGGAGGAGCTACGAGATTGATGGCTTTTGGTGTGAAGGAAAACAGATAAGGTGCTCTTATATGGCAATATATATTTAAGCATAAGGTAAGTAGAGTTCCATCTAACAAGCATGTCTAAGCCAAATTTTCTAGGACGGATGTTCATTGCTACGCAAAATCTCTTATATGCAGTTATTTGTTGGTTAGAACAATTAATATATGAAATTGCATATGTAAAAGAATCAATACAAGCATTTAATCTTTTTAATTCAGATTTAACAATAAGATTAATAATATGACAAGCACAACGTTGATGCAGTAAGAAAGATTGTGCATAAGTATTAAACAAAGTAGTAAGAATTTTCATAGCCTTAGTGTTTGCAGCTGCATTATCTAAAGTTGTAGAAAAATCTTATATGTGAGGCCAAAATCTTCAACAACTTTAATAATGCATTCTGCAATATTTTCAGCAGTATATGAAACATTAATTAATTTAAATCTTATAATTCTTTTTTCATTACCCAGTCATCATTAACATAATGAGCAACAACACTAATATAATCCTCCCTAGCCTTACCACTCCATATGTCTGATGTCAAAGCAATAGAGAATGTACATGTATGAAATATTTCTTTCAATTTTTCACGACGGTTGTTATAATATTGTAGCTGTGTTTGGCTCATTTGTATTCCTTGCTTTCTTTTGTAGCTTGTCGTGGTTATATTGTAGTTGTGTTTGGTAACCCGTCCCTTTGAAGATTTTACAGATAATTCATTAACACAAATTTTATAAACAGCATACCTCACCGAATTCCCATCATCGTCAATCTTGAACTTCTTGTCAAAATCATTACAGACTCCTGATGTAGTAGCTCTTGTTCTTTTTGCACTCATGCTATGGGTTGTGGATGCACTTGTTGAGCCAACAAAAGATGGATTGATTGGACCCTGCGCCGTCGGGGCTGTCGCTTCTTCTGCCTCTCTAGTTTATTGTGGATGTGGACCTTCCATGGATGGATATGCTTCTTGAAAGGATTGCAGATCATCCACCGTGAGGCCGAGTTCGGAGAGTTGAAAATTGTAGTTCTCTATTGAATCAATTGTAAATTGAAATAGTAAAGTATAATTAACTCACTATTGAATCAATAAATAATTGCAAAAAAATTAAAATAAGGCAGAACTATTACCTCAATACCTCTTCTATAGCTCTTAGAAAATTATTTGAAGATTTTTGAATTTTTTGAATTTCGCACGAACTTCTCACTAATTTTGCCAAATTTGCACAAACACTACTTGATTTTTCATAGCTAGAAAGAGATATGAGAGTCAAATTTGAGGTGTGGAGAATGGAGGCCAGATGCCCCCTATTTATAGAAACAAATTCCATATTTTTTTGATTTTTTGCTATTTTTTAGAATTTTTTACACCCCAACGGTCAAAAAAAAACGATAGATTACGGCTATTTTCGATGGGCCGGGCCGTGTCGTGTTGTGCCAGCATGGCCCATTTATGCCTGTTGCCAACCGTGCCATGCCATGTGGGCACGGCCCACGACCGTTATTAGGTCGTGCCATGCCGGCCTAGTGTGTCGCCCTCTCGGCCCAGGCATGGCATGGTCCACCGGGCCGTGCCGACACAACCTACGAGCTAAACGGGCCATGCTGGCGTGACCTACGAGCTAAATGGGCCGTGCTGTGCTTGGGCCAGGCCAACAGTAGTGGGCCATGGGCCGGCACGGTATGGTCCGGCCCATTGGCCACCTCTAAGCGGTATCCTCGGTAGAGAAAGTAATTCAATGCTATCCTACTGCAATAGAATGTCCAGATGGCGGGAAAAATTTTGTGCCCAAAGGCGCGCAAGAATGAAAATTGCAAGCACAGGGGCCCAGCCCATGAAAAGAAAAAAAAAGAAGCAACACATCTCACCTCATCCACTCACACTATACCTCAACCTTCCTCTCACCTCATCCACTCATCCACCCCATGAATAGATCACTCCCAAATGTTGCTTCTTCTCCTCCCCAAATCTTCCTCCCATGGCTACAGCCCCTCCCCAAGCACACCTCCACCATCCTCCCTCCATCCACACCTCCAGCATCCCCTCCATTCACTCCTCCTCCATCGACCCCCTCTCCCCAATCCATGCTAGCAGCCACCATGCCCTACATGGTCCATCCAAGACACTAGCAACTGCACCACCATGCTCCTTCCATCCACGAGGTCAGCAACTCCTGTGCTCCCACCATCCACGACGCTAGCAACTGCCTCTGGTCAGATATACCACCAAGTAGAGGTAATTTTGTGCATCCTCTCCTATCTTGTTGGGTTCAATAGTCAATATTCCATTTCGTGAAATTGTTCATATCTTGTTTGTAGGTCTTTTTCCTTAATTTTATAGATTAATATCAATGTAGATTAGCTTGGCACGTGAATCTAGGATTTATTGCTTGTGAAATGGCATATGTGTGTGAATTGCACTTATAAGTAGAAAATTGGTTTGCATTTGGGTGGCTATTTGAGTCCCTTGGATAGATTTTGGTATAAAATGAATATAATGGGAGAGATGTAACGGAGAAGGCATCATCTCTTATTCTATTTACTTATGTAGTTTGTATAGTGGCAGGAGCTTTTTGTTTCTTTGGATGTTGCTTTCCTAAGTTTCTACTTTTCTTTGTCCTATTTCCATACTAATGTTTAGGGCAAGCTACATGACTAGAATAATTCAACTCAATGGATGTTAATCTGAATTTGATACTTATCTGCTATGAAGTCGATCTTGACCCATCTAAATCTAAAGCTAAGTTCTTATGTTCCTGTCGGAGGGATCAACATGGACAAGCAATGGATGAGTGAGCCTAGGTAGGAAGAAATTAGTTGAATAAACATCGTTATTGTAATTTATCATATATATAATATTCTTAATACTTTTAATGATGAATTGTAGGTACTCAAAAGAATATATCGAAGGTTTAGAGGGCTTTATAGAATTTGCTTTTACAAATTCAGCAAAAGGAAATGATATTCTATGCCCTTGTAAGAGGTATGTCAATAGTTCTAGGAAGGAAGCAAAAGTTGTGTACGGATACTTCATATGTGAAGGTTTCATAGAAGGATACACAAGGTGGGTTTTCATGGGGAACACGTAGCATCCGATAAACCACACTGGGAGCCTAATATAGAACAATAGCCTAATATAGAAACAGAGCAACAACTAGATGATGAGATAACACAAATGCTTCATGATATAGGATATGGCTATGAAGATGTTGTTGATGATTTAGGTGTTGACTATGGCTTATAGAATCCAAATGAGGATGCTAAGGCTTTCTACAACTTAGCAAATGATGCTAGTCAGATGCTATATCCCGAGTGCAAATTTACAAAGTTGCATTTCATTGTGAGGCTTCTTCACACAAAGTTCCTTGGTGGGTGGACTAACAATAGCCTTTATGCTCTTTTAAAGTTACTGAAAGAGGCATTTCCAACGGACACCACATTATCGAAGAACTATCATGAAGCAAAGAGGAGCTTGGATTAGGTTATGAGAATATCAATTTATGCAAACATGATTGTGTGTTTTTTGGAAAGAAAATTCTAAGTTAGATTCTTGTCCAAATGTGAAACTACTAGATGGAAGATAGAAAAGTGGAGTCTAGATGGGAAACGGATACATAGAGTTCCCCAAAAAGTTGTTCGATATTTTCCACTAAAAAGAGGCTACAAAGGCTATACATGTCCCCAAAGACAGCAACTAACATGAGATATCATAGGGAAGAGCAGCCAAGGGATGGGTTAATGCATCATCCGAGTGGTTCTAAAGTTTGGAAGGATTTTGATCATAAGTACCCAGAGTTTAGTTCTGATTGTCGTAATATTAGACTAGCTTTAGCTACATATGGTCTTAATCCCTTTCAAAACTATAGTTCATCACATATTACATGGCCTATTATCTTGATACCTCTCAATCATCCACCATGGGTGTGCATGAAGCAGCCAAACTTTATTCTGTCACTACTTATTCTTGGTCCTAAAGCTCCAGGAAAGGATATTGATGTCTACTTGCAACCTTTGGTTGATGAAATGTTAGTGGCTTGGTATGACGGTTTTACAACTTATGATGAAGCAACTGGTGAGTGGTTTCAATCACGGGTCAGCTTGTTGTGGACCATCACTGATTACCTAGGATTAGGATATGTATCTGGACAAGTAACTTCGGTGCGGTTGGATGTGTTCCTTGCCACTCTGGGACTTATTCCATTCGCCTAAAAAATGGTTGTAAAGAGTGCTACATGGGGCATCATAGATTCTTACATAATAATCATGAATTTAGGAATGATTCCAAGGAATTGGTTTGATAAGAGTATGACATTTTGCTCTTGTTACTTGCATTGTGAGACTAGATTCAACCGTCGAGGTTAAAATGATGATGGTCCTTGTAATGACCTACCAAATGGTACCACATACCTCATCACTGTTGGTCGAGGAGGTGCGCTGTTACATTAGACCACAAAACATGGTTGCAAGCTCATAGATATATCTTATTTAACTATGAGCATATTTAGCCATATCATATAATTATTATGTAGCATCTTACTACATTATATTTGCAGAAAACATTTATAGTACTTTTCTTCAATTGGTCATCAAAGGAACAATGAGAGAGAGAGAGCATATACATCATACACCATTTCATGAATGGTTTAGATTGCATGTAAATTAATTGGTGACAATTCAATTACAATATACAAATATAAATATAAATATAAATGTAGTATATGTTAACCAAGCTTATGTATTTATGTTACTAGGTGAACCAATTAGTAGCCAATGAGGAAGATGTGTCGAAGGAGATCAATATATTAGCATGTGAGCTTTTCTTGGTTGCCACAAAGTACAGCAGCTACATAATAAATGGATACAATTTCCACACATGATCCTATGATAAGGGGTTCAAAGTGGCTGGTTCAAAGTATTGGAGCTGTTGTTGTTGCAAAAACTTGCAGTTTTTCTAGCTCAAAGGACAAAAATCCATGAACAGGGGATGTAACTTACTATGGGATAATAACAGAAATACTTGAGTTAGATTATCGTAGGAAGGGGTGCCATTGTTCTGTTTAAGTATGATTGGGCTGATATACGTCATAAAGATAAATGGGTGAAAATTGATAAATTTGGAATTACAATAGTGAACTTGAACCACTTATTTAATCTTGGAGAAAAGAATATGATGAACCATATGTTTAAGCATCACAAGCAATCCAAGTCTATTATGTTGAAGACCTTGTTGATAAATGTTGTGCCTATTGACCAAATAGTATATGAGGAGGCTAACTAGAGAGAGTTAACGATAGGAGAGAATGCTTGTGTATGAAATAAGTGGATCTCCCCCTCTCATACCCCTCTTGGGGGTTTATATACCTGAATGGGGTAGGATAGAAAATTTTCATCCTACCACTTTAATAATTATAAAAGATGAGGGTACATTCGTACATTCCTCTATACTATTGGGCCTATTACATATTGGGCGGTTGCAAGGTCGATCAGACGACAAAGAAGCGGGAGGTTCTCATGGGCGAGCTGACGTGAATAATTGGCTCAGGCTAGCCCCGCTCCTCATCGCCGGCAGTAAGCACACAGGTGTTGATGGGCGAGCTGATGCATCTGGTAGCTCCTAATCCTTGAGGGTGTGGATGTTGTAGACCATATGAAGTCCCGTGAAGCTCGTCGGAGACGACATCCGCACGGAGCCTAGCGGAGACCTTGCGAAGTCCCCACGCGGAGATCATGCGAAGACCTCAGCGGAGACCATGCGAAGTCTCCGTGTGGAGACAACATCCGTGTGGAGCCCGGCGGAGACTTTGCGAAGTCCTCGTGCGAAGATCATGTGAAGACCTCAGCGGAGACCATGTGAAGTCTCCGACGGAGGCATTTATCCAGCAGAGCCGGCGGAGACCTTGCAAAGCCCTACAGAGGTCGTGCGAAGTCCCCGTGCGGAGATCGTGCGAAGACCTCGACGGAGACCATGTGAAGTCTCCACGCGGAGCCCAGCAGAGATCGTGCGAAGTCCCGCGAAGAAGTTGGAGGCGGGTGCTCTGTCCCTAAGTATCAACCACGGGGTGGTCATGTGTGTCGACGAAGACTTGACCACGGCGTGGTCGGAGATGTCGCCGAAGTCACGACCGTGGCGTGGTCGTGGGTGTCGACACAGCCGGCAATAAGGGCGAAGGCTTTGGAGCACACGCTCCATGCAGAATCCCCACCGGAGAGACTCGACATTCATTGATGTTGTTCGTAGGCCAACTCCCTGGTGTCGAGATGACAGTGCGTGTGTCGCGGTCGGCGGTCGTACCGGCGCTAGCATCATGGTCGTTGCCATGGGGTACCACCGGCCACCACATGTTGGACTCGACGGTCGCTACCACCGTACCTCTCTTTCGCTTGGTTGTCGTTACTTTCTAGCGCCTTCTTTTGTGCAACGTCTTACGCGTCTACACAGATGACACCAACTGTTGTGGCTACTGACCAAACAACATATGAGGGGACTAGCTAGAGAGAACCAACGATATGAGAGAGTGCTCCTGTATGAAATGAGTGGATCTCTCCCTCTCATATCCCTCTAGGGGGTTTATATACCTAAATGGGGTAGGATGGGAAATTCCTATCCTACCCATTTGATAAATACAAAAGGTGATGGTATATTGGTACATTCCTCTATACTATTGGTCCTATTATATATTGGGTCAGTTGCAAGGCTCGGTCATAGGTGTTGGGTCACCCCTACAACAATAAACATTGGCATGCTATCATTCAATCAAGGCCTAGAGACATCTATAACATGTCTACAAGGGAAGATATTGAAATTGCAGCTGAAATGGATAACATTCAGGAAATTCCAGACTTGAATGTTGATGTGGACAGAAGTCAATACAACCAAATACTAATTTCCAAAATGCTAATTCAAGATCATTTATTCTGTTGTCAGGAGCAATGCATAAGGAAAAGAACTAAGCTGGGAGTGAACTGAATGGATGCTCTTTTTTGTTCAGGTAAATGGTTCATAATGTGAGAGTTCTTCCTTTTTCACATGTGTATGTATTAGTGATCTATAGCAAAAGATAATCTCTAGATGTATATCTATTTGATCAAGTAGTGTGCAGAACTACTGATTCGCATGCCTTGCTTCCTTCTTACGTTGGAACAAATAAAATAGGTGCATTCAACTGACTCTTCAAAATCTGATGCATGGTGATTTGCTCTTTGCAGTGATTACCAAGATGATAAGGACATAACAATTGAAGAAATCTGAAGCTTAATTTCTTTCTTTTGGTTAAGATGGACTAGCTAGATCGTCTAGTAGTTAGTTGGGTGTTGATGTATGCCCAATGAATCAGTTATACTAGGTTCAAGACATGTATGTGCTAGTGGGACACCTCAGTGGTGTATTTTGCTAACAAAAACTGTGTTAAGGAGACCTACATATGTGTATGTTCATGTCATGACACTACAGGATGACCCAATTGTGTTAAGGAGACCTGAGTGGTCTATTTTGGATCGATCAATGGATGACAAATTTCATTATGAATTAATATATGCACTCCTTTAAGTATTACATTTGTTTCTATGTTCTCAGATGTTCTGTTCCAAATTTGTGGATGATAGTCTCTTGATCATTATTACTCTTTGATTTATAATAGTTTTTTTTAACTTGAGTTAATTGCTAGCGAGATGCATGCTTGAATGGTTTTAATTTTGAAATCTGCAATCATAATTACAAGCAGCCGTACCGCTTTCAATTAAACCCTACAGCTGTACTGCTGCTTGGAAATGTTTAAACTTGCATATCGCACAGACCGCTGGGGATTCATTTTATATGGCAGAAGTACTGCTGGAGAAAGTTTGCACTGCTAGGGAAAGTTTTACCAGCGGCCGAATAGGCGTCGGTAGTAAAAAGAATCCCCAGCGGTAGGTCAGTTTTCGATACGCATTTTCCCCAGCGGTAGGACAGCTAGCGAGGGTGGCTCATCCTGGGCCTAAATTTCGTGCAATTACAATTTACTTGTCGCAGATGCTTCAGGTAAGAGTAACTATACCCACCTCAGAAAATATGACATTCAACATATTTTGCATACATATATAGCGAGGGTGAGCAGCCTTAAGATTGTGGGGTCATCTCCGTGAATTTTCTTTTCCTCTTTGTAAATAACTTTGGTACTCTTATATTATTACTTTAATTTATATATACAGTAGGAACCTTTTCTACTATTTTCCTTTTTAAAAAAGATGAACTATTGAAAGAGAGTACACCACCTTAGCTTAAGGCTCTTTTTTAAAGTAATGTGGTTTTTGGTTGAAACGGCTGTTAGGTTTTTTTGAGATTTTCAATTAAAAAAATAAAAAATATTATTATATCTGTACGGATAATAAAAAAAGAAAAAAACTACATTAAGAAATAAATGTGTTTTAAATGTCAAAAGACAGAAGCTATAGTTGTTTGAAATAGGACATAAGAGTCGCGATCCATTCCAATGCATTCTCTTAGACAGCCCTAAGCACCTTTTTCTACTCTAGTGCGTTGTCTCCTAAAAAGAGTACTGGGTACCTCCACTGCTTTTATCGCCGCCGCGCCGGTGCGCGCCGTCGTGCCGGGCGCGCGCCGCTCCCCTTCCTTCTTTTCCCAATCTATATTGAGGAAAAGGCGTCCTCTGCGGAGGAGGCCGGTGGAGGAGTGCGGATCCAGAGGCCGGGACGGCGGTTAGTCGCCACGGAAGCGTGCGCCGACCGCCGGTAAGGGCCATAGCGTGGAGCCCTTGCCGGTGGAAAGGCGCCGTGCGCCTCCCATGGACGACGACGAGCCGGTCTAGAGCCATGGCCGGTGGCGATGACGGTGGTGGTCGCCGCATGTGGTGGTGGTGGATGCTTCTCATAGAGAGGAGCAAGAAGAACATGCAGTTTGTTGTGCAGGGAATCAACTAAAGCGAGAATCTCCAAAAACGCCTTTTGATGATTCTCACAAAGTGCCATTACCTTTGTGTTGTCTTCTCTGTTTCACTTTGTGTGAATGTATATGCTGATAACGTATTGCAAGAGAGAGTACAAGTGTGGAGAGAAACTCTTGATTCATTCTATTCCATTCATCATGTACATGAATTTATAGATTATGAGGGGGTGGCAGAAAAAGTAAAATGTGTCAGTTACAAAAATTGTTTTATACATTAGGCAGTTTTGCCATTTTCTGTTTTGTGTCACAACAGAAGCAACTACTTTGTTAAGTCAATCCTAATCCAACGTGGCATGCTCCAAGCGCTTGACAGTTGACACGGTGGACCATAAACTGAGAAATCAGAAAATGACATGTACAAGACCAAGCATCTCGGAAACTAGTTCTATATCTCTATCTTCGGTGACATTGACAAACACCCTCAAGCCAAAAAACAGCTAGCTCACGCTTTCACAAACATGGCAATAGTACTGGTAATGAACACTTCGTTGTTAAAGCTAGGGCTCATGGCGCACGATTGATGATCCGCATCTCTTATTCTCTATCAAACAATGGTCAGTCAAATTAAACAAAAAAAAATTGATCTTGTGCAGGTCATTTCATAATCAATTCATCCAATTAAGTCGCTAGCTCGTGCCTATCTAAAGCCAATAGATGAATCGAGGTACTTTTGTATATTGGAGTGCCGATGATCAACACTTTTACAAAATATGAAGTAGACGAAAGATATACTTCTGAATAAGAGAGCCTAGCTCTATATTTATAGGGTGAGAAGGTCCTAAGACCTATGTAAACAATATGAACTAAACTATGCTAATGAGACGTATATGTCCACAAATGAACTATTGCACAACGCAACAGTACCCTCTTATCTTTTCCCTACGTTTTTAATCTGTCGTCGTTTGCTTTTCGCTATCTAATTCCAATTTAATTGCTTCTCCATGTCAGTGAGGCAGCCGATCATGTCAATTCGGCACAGCGGGCAGGTGCTACCCTTGTTGAACCACGAGGCCATGCAGCCTCGATGGAACGTGTGGCCGCAGGACGGCAGGGTGAACGTGGGGTCACCGGCTGCGCCGTCGCCCGGGGCCGGTAAGCCCTCCAAGCAGACGGCGCAGCGCGTGTCCGGGGCCCAGACGGGCTGGGAAGGCATCGCCACGGCCGCGGCCTCGCACGCCAGCAGCAGCGCCTCCGGCTTGACGTACATGACGCTCTCCTGGACGGACAGAGAGATGTCGAAGGCGTGCCCGCGCTTCTGCTCGCCGTCGGGATCATCATCTGCCGCGCTCACCTGGCTGACGATCTCGTCGGCGGCGGAACGGAGCGCGGGTTCGTACCAGTCGCCCGCGGCGGGGTCGAGCAGCGCGCGGGGCGTCGGCGCCAGCGCAAACAGCAACTCGCGGACGGCGGAGCGGCAGGCGTCGCGGCTGCGGAGGACGGCGGGGTCGACGCCGTCGAGCGAGCTCTCGTGGGCGGTGGCCTCCTCCTCCTCGGACTCGACCTCCGGCCCCGGGCCCCCTATCTGGTGGGACCCGTAGGACGTCGTCCGGGAGCAGCGCAGGCGCAGGGAGCACGCGTCGGCGCCGTCCGTGTCCTCCCGCCTCACGACGCGCACCGGGGAAGGCGAGACGTGGTGCTTCAGCGACACCGCGAGCGGGCGCGGCAAATAATTCGTCAGCGAGGCTGTAGCCATCCTAAATCGGTGTTCCTCTCCACCTCGCCGCATTCACACGTACGAAGTCGCCTTTTATGCAACGTACGTACGTACACCGGCGGTAACGAGTCCGAATAGAATTTGACAACTTCCGGTGTCCGTCTCGGGCTCGGCCATTGGCGGTGCTTGTGCGGAACGCGCCGGACTTGGAGTGGACAGCGGCAACCAGCCTTGCAAACCAGGCCGAAGACACGGTAAGAGATGCAGCAGCGACCAATAGCGTGAGCTCTAAGAGATTGGCCAGGTCGATCCAGCGCCTAGCCAAATCCAAGACCCTAGGGGCGCGCGCCTCCGGAGCCGTGGGTAAATGGCACACATGTCCGTGCTTCGTCACGTCACGTACCACCTCAATCTGCGTCATGCACCGGCGGCGCACAGGCAGATGCACGTACGCGGATAGTAGATTTCAGTTCGCCGCGGCGCCACGCGGCACGACGCGAGCGCGGAGTGGGCGGCTCATGACCGTGGAGGAGGAGGGAGGAGATCACGGCGATGAGGCGGCGCCGGCGGTCTTACATTGCCGTTGGACTCTTGGATACGTACGCCCTAGCCCTACTGGCCATGGTGGTGTACTGGTCGATCGGTTTGGGTGGTTTCTTGCGACTAATAATTAGCTCTTCCTCGTGGTTAGTTCGGCTGCTTCAGATGTATCGACATGTACACGTACTTGTGTCTGTCGTTCAGTCTAGTCACATTTACTTCTGCGCGCGCAGGTCTGGATTTTGTAGACAGTGACAACCACCAGAGGTCCCAAAAATGCTGGATCCAGTTACCCCAACATTATCTAGCCCAACTTAATACGAAGGGGTTGCCCATGGTACATGGTAGAGCTGGAAGTTGAGTCGTGCTGATTCTATCATGTCTTGTGCCGTGGTGGCTCGGTCTAGTTATTTCACCGTGTCGTGCCATGTTGGTCCGCCTCGCCTCCGGTTAGGCCCAAGCATGGCCCAAAATCCACCGTGTCCACCGTGCTAGCGTTCCTGCTGTGCCAGTCTAAGCCCAGCCCGAAGTAACTATATACGACGAAGGCGGCGACGACGATGGTGGCGGCGGTCACTATCTTCGTTTCTCTCGTGCCCGCCTCGTTAAAAACTAGTTAAAATTGAATTAGTTGCATAAAAATATGGACACACAATGATATAAATATTTCGAAAAAAATGAATTTTTTTATATTTTA
This sequence comes from Bonia amplexicaulis, assembly GCA_036346245.1. Taxonomy (NCBI): domain Eukaryota; kingdom Viridiplantae; phylum Streptophyta; class Magnoliopsida; order Poales; family Poaceae; genus Bonia; species Bonia amplexicaulis. The sequence goes on along the minus strand of CM070746.1, from coordinate 12,296,832 downwards.
AAAATACAATATTACTGTCTTGTCGAAAACCTTACGCCCCAGGGTTCCCCGAGTAAAGAAAAGAGTACAGTAATAATATATGTACATACTAACCATAACAGCATACATACATAGTATCTACTCATCAATGTCTAGGTTGTTCATACGTTCGAGTTCAGCGTACGCCGGTACTATTTTAGGATCATCTAGTTGATACTGTTGCCGCTCTTTGGCTAATTCCTAGTCTTTGGTGCATGTGATTGCCTCCACCATCCTGGGCTTAAAGGATGATCTCCTTTCTTCGATTATCCTCCCTACCGCGTTGAACGTCGCTTCTGAAGAGACGATGGACACCGGCACCAGGAGAACATCTCGTGCAAAATGTGACAGCACAGAAAATATTTGCTTGTTGTTCTTCCACCACTCAAGCAAGTCTATCTTGCCTCCACCAGTAAGATCAGGATCAATATTTGTAAAATCATGCTACAAGTAGTGGTTCAACTCCGAGACAGAATTTCACTTGGAGGTCGTCTGAGACTGAGAGGACGAAGAAGTAGACTTGCCCTTTAGTTTCTTTCATAAGTGTGATATCAAATTTGTCTTTCTTTGTTGCATCTATTGTGAGGCTTCCGATCTTCCGCTGTTGCTAATGTTGGTGTCCGCGGATGGGGGAGAGAATTCTGGAGCCCCCGTTGGCTCTGGACCGCCCTAGTACTACTTGTAGCCCTCCGTACTGTCCATATAATGGTCATCTATGTTGTAGTCTCTCATACTTGGTGAGAGCCGAGGAGCAACAACAGGAGCCGGAGCCAGAGGAGGACTAGGGGAGCGATGATGAGCTTACACTAAGGCACTCTATTGCCCTTTTCGTGCTACGACTCCTCTGCATACCGCTCGAGAGTTCATTAGTACTCCGACTCCTTGGTAGCATATTGGATGAATGATGAATAAATAGGAGTGTAGAGGGATGTTACAGAAATAGGGACTTGGGGAGAGTAGATGAATATTGAAGAAATGAGAAGTGTACAAGGATGTTGAAGAAATGAGAGATTGAATGCTTGTGAAGTAACGAGAGAGAAAAAGTGAATTTATAGGCATTGCTCTTCTGAACGTTACTCTCCCGAAGACCCGAACATTGTGCTCGAACGTTATTTCTCTAACCACTGGGTGCAATTTTCTACTGCACTTGCTCAGTTTTATTCTCCAACTTTACTTCTCTGAACGGTACTCTCCAACTTTATTCTCTCTCCATCGGCTCCCTCTCTCACAGTCTCACGCTCTCAGCGCTCTTTGATCTCTCCGTCGACTTCGGGCCTTTGGCTCCCTCTCTCTGTCTCTCACGCGCAGATGCACTCCGTCGCTCCCTCCCCTCCCAGTCCTCCTACCCGGCGGGTGCCCCTCCTCGGCCCCTCCTCCATAAACACCTACCTCCCCCACCCCAACGCCCCCTCCTCCCCTACCACCTCCTCCTCAGAACACCCTCTCGGCCCGACCTCCTCCCTCCCTCCCTCTCCCCCCCCAAGACGACGACGTCCCTCCTCCTCGGCCTCCCTCCCCACCCCGATCGGTGAGCCTCCTCCTCCTCGGCCTCCCTCCCCTCCTACTAATTCATAGACTAATTCTTCTTTGTTGCCGCTACTACGAAGGGGCGTATATATTCATATAGGAGAACTAATTTTCATGATTTCTGTGAGTACTACTTTGTTCCTGGTTTACGACTGTATGGTGCCCGATGGAGTAGTAGTATTTAACTAGAGTCATACGAATTCTAATGTATGATTTCTTTTTAACTTTGTATAAAAATTAAATTGCTTTATGTGGAATTCTTACATTTAATCACAACAAAATGCCCATGTCCTTAAACAATGGGCTCATTGACGTCCACCAGCCACTTCGCCAGCTCGTTTAGCTGACACTGATCAATGGTGATTCCTGCTTGGCAGAGAAGCTCCTGTTTTCTTATCCCCAACTGATTTCACCGACGACATGATGCTACATTGCGAAAGCCAAAAGGAAGGGAAGTGGTAAGTCCAAGTCCGTGCTATATATAACGTGTCCCAAACACATTACATCTTGTCACTGTTACGCCCTTCATGGATGGACTAACAAATGTCCCCTACGATTCCAAATTGCCGACGGTAACGCCGGTGCCGTGCTCAGCGTGAGCACCAGCAGACGCGCCACTGCTGCGACCTCAAGAACGAGTGCTGCTAGCGCCCACCACATGCCCTCCTCTGCTCCACAGCCTCCTGAGCGACCTCAGCCTCGCCAAACCCCGCGACTTCGCCGCATCATCCTCACGCGGCGCCACCACCGGTGCCGTGATCTCCGGGACCTCGATGACTAGCACCTCCACTCTGCCGGACGAGCTCGGGCCGCCGACCGCGCCGACGGTTCTTGCAGTCGTCACCGCGTCCTGGGATCCCCAGAACAGGACGTTGGTCGGTAGGTTCGTCGCGTAGTGGGCCGGCTCCGGTAGTACCGGAGCGAGAGCCGGAGGCGAGGGCGCCGGCGAAGCGTCCGGCTTGTCGATATCGACGCGGCAGAGAGGGCAGGTGGGGTGGGAGCGCAGCCACAGGTCGATGCACTCGGCGTGGAAGCCGTGGCCGCACTTGGGCAAGAACCTGGCCGCCTCGCCGTCCAACAGCTCGGCAAGGCACACGGCGCACTCCAGCGCCTCCGCGAAGTCTTTCGCACGGTACAACGTCACCGGCAACGCCCGCAGCGCCACCGGATCAACGCCTTGTCCGCCAGAAGCAGCATCTGAGCCCATGCCGCGCCGAACAATCGACGACGTCCCCGCGGCATCCCGCGGGCCGCGGCGATGGACCGCGAGGTAGTGGCAAAGAACGAAGGCGAGGGCGAGGGCGACGAAGAGGAGGACGACAGCGGAGAGGACGACGTCGCCGTCGACCACCGTGGTCGGAGTCCATGCAACGGGCGGGACGCCGCCCGCGTCGTCCCCCGGCAACGATGACATGTTGGCGCGCGCCTCCGCACGTCGGCGTGAGCTTAATTATGTCTTGCGGCCAAGATTTATGAGGAGTTTGGTCTGATCTTATTAAATTGCTTTGCCGAAGAGGGTTTGGTGCACTTGGACTGACAGGATGGAGTTGGTGTGTTGGTGTGGGTGAGGATTATTAGTGTGTGAGTTGAGCTGATGACATATGGTCCGGGAATTTGCTGTGACTATGGAGAACGGGAAAGGACTAGAGATCTAGAACTATGTAGCGAGGAACACAGCAAAGCCTAGAAGGTTGTGTTAAAAAAAAATAAAGGAAAGCCTAGAGGGTGGCTGCATGGGCCAGAATTGCATGGGTGACCAAAGTTCGATCTTTCCCCACCGTTGCTCTCTTCGCGGGCCCAAGATGGCCGTGTGCAACCCAGCAGTCGGGCCTCTCTCCGTGGCCCGGCTCCTCCGCCGCAGCAGCGGCCTCGACGTTCTCGCCGTCGCTCCGGGAAGGGGACGCCGGTGCGCGGAAGATATTTTTCAGGGACGCATTTTGGCGCGATGCAACTGCGTAACTACCTCACTATCTTCCTTCCAGCAGCAACCGCCGCCTTATCCTCTTCACTCTCTCCGCCACTTGGTGTTCTCCTCACCTCTGCCTGGGGAAGCATGTCAAGAATGGCTCCACCTCCCCTCTCTATCAGGCCTCCTCCCACCCTCCCCTTCTCCCCCAAGAAGCCGCCGTCGATGCCGGTGTACAAGGACCTACACTTCAACCGCGACCTCTCTGCCACCAAGAAGCTCCAGGTAACAACAAAGCGCGTCACACTCCACAGTACTTCAGTTGATTTGGCCTCTGATGTTAGTCACCATAGCGGAGTGGGCTACTGAAGTTTCTTGCAATGGCCGGGTATTGGGTTCAATTGCAGGTTGGTGTGGACTTGGTGGCGCGGTTGGTGGGGGTGACCCTGGGGCCCAAGGGGAGGAATGTGGTGCTGGGCAACAAGTATGGCCCTCCGAAGATCGTCAACGATGGGGAGACGGTCCTTCAGGAGGTAAATGCCATCCACCTCATGCCCGGATCTCGAATGGGGAGGCCTATGGCGTTCTTTCATTGATTACTGCTGATGCCCTTTCCTGTAGTTGTGTTTGTTCCTGCAGTATTGGATATTTTGCATTGCTTTGCAGTGATCAAAATTTTCAGTAACTGAATTTCTGTACCTGTTTGGATTGTACAAGATCGAATTGGAGGACCCGCTGGAAAATCTTGGAGTTAAATTGGTCAGGCAGGCCGGTGCCAGGACGAACGATATTGCTGGCGATGGTTGTACAACTTCTATAATCCTTGCTCAAGGCCTGATTGCTGAAGGAATGAAGGTATATATGCTGGTGTAATGAATATGTTGGTATACAAAATTTCTAGTTTCCTCGTTCTGGTTTTCTATAATGCGAGATTTGAAAAGCTAACAAGAAAAGTTCGCTGGTGTGATGAATATGTTGATACAAAAATCCTGAAACATAAACCTGCATCTTATGATTATTTCCAAAAAGTAGGTTCTTGCTGCTGGAATTAATCCAGTCCAGATTGCACGTGGCATCGAGAAGACTGCTGCTGCTTTGGTGTCTGAACTCAGATTGATGTCACGGGAGGTATGCTTTGCCAGTTTATCTATGGATGTTTCAGTATTTTATTTAACAGATTTATGTTTGTGTAATATCTTAGCATTGTTTAATACGCTATCTTCTAGATTGAAGACCATGAAATTGCGCATGTGGCTGCAGTTAGTGCGGGAAATGATTATGCTGTTGGAGATATGATTTCTGATGCTTTTAAAAGAGTAGGGAGGAAAGGCATGGTGAGAATTGAAAATGGAAGAGGAACTGAAAATGGTCTAGAGATCGTCGAAGGAATGCAATTTGAACGTGGTTACCTTTCGCCTTACTTTGTGACTGATCGTGCAAATATGTCCGTGGAGTTCACTGACTGCAAGGTAAGCGCTAATTTAACCATGATTGAATACCATTATGTGGAGCAGAATTACATTATGTTTTTTTTGTAGATATTGTTGGTTGACAAGAAAATTACTGATGCAAGAGAGATTATAAAGATATTGGATAGTGCTGTCAAAGAAAATTATCCATTGTTAATAGTTGCCGAGGATGTGGAAGAAGAAGCAATGGCTCCTTTGATCAGAAACAAGCTATCAGGCACGATTAAAGTGGCTGTGATTAAGGCCCCTTCCTTTGGAGAACAAAAAACTCAATGCTTAGATGATATTGCGATCTTGACAGGAGGTATAAGACTAACTGAGGATTGCAAGAACACCTAAAACACCGAATGCAATTCCATCATCAGCATATTCTTCTTGGTTTTCAGGTACAGTTGTGAGGGATGACATGGGATATACACTAGAAAAGGCAGGGAAAGAGGTACTAGGTTCAGCTTCTAAGGTGATAGTCAGGAAAGATTCAACGCTAATTGTTACTGATGGAAGCACCCGTCATGCGGTTGAGAAAAGGGTTGCTCAGATAAAAGGTCAAGTTGAGGTATAATTACTCCAAACGTTTGGCAAATAACATTCTCATGTGGCCTTTGTTAACTTACATTTCATGTAGTTCAAAAAATGTAGTTACAGCTGTTATGATATCATGTTATGAATATTGTGTGTGTATTGATATGAGACCCAAAGGGTCATATATATAAGAGTACAAGAGAGGATATACTACCATATAGAGATAAGACATATATGGAATAACAATCCTACTCTATCTCTAATACCTTATCTCTAATACCCTTAACACCCCCCCTCAAATGCAAGGCGTATGCAATAGCATTGCATTTGAAAAATGAGTTAACATTAAAACAAGATAAATCCGAAATCCGAGTCTTGATGATGTCGTGTTTGCGTGCGACCTTGGAATAAATGTCAAATCAAGCAAGAAGGAATAGATAGAAACATGTGTGCAGATCGAAACCCGAGGGCGAGTCGGTAGCAGAAAGCACAAGAAGCGCAACGGAGGCGCAGTCGCGGAGAAAGCGACGACCTTAAGGCGGTTCTTGTCATGCAAAAGAAAAATTCCTACACTTCTATGGTGACAATAGATTTGTGGACTCGCACGGCTTAGACGAACTAGAGATTAGAGACTACGGATTTGGATGGACGCAACGGAAGACTTACGAGAAAAATAACTCGAAGATCGACTCAAAAGAAAATTGATACTCGCGAAGAGGCCGGTTTGGCGGCGAAGAGGCGGATCCGGCCGTGGAGAGGCGGATCCGGCGACGAAGAGTCCGGATCCGGACGGAGAGGCCGGATCGGCGGCAAAGGCGGATCCGGCCGGCGAGAGGCCGACCGACAATGGAGAGGCGGATCCGGCCGTGAGAGTCTGATCCGGCCGACCGGAGAGCCGGCGGTCGGGCGGCCGACGAATGGGAGGCGGTCGTAGAAGGACATGCGGAAGGCCGAGGCACCAGCAGACAAGGTTGCGGCGTGAGCGCCATGAAGGCCGAGTAGACCGTCATGCACAATCCAGAAGAACAGAAACTCCATGCAAAGCCAACGCACACAGCTTCCATCAATACACATGCATGCAACCCACTTCTATCAGATCTCGATAGTTGTGCATCTCCATTGACTCAATTATCCATCAGCTATACTCTGTATCAATCGCCGCTCGTATTTTCTTGAAGCGATTTCCGAGAGCCGCGTGATGGTCCGGTCGAGCGGCGGCGACGGCAAATCGCTACGTCTGAGCGATGACCTCCAATGGCGGATCCCGGCGCCGAGCTGCCGGAAGACCGAGGACCAACATGAGAACTACGTGACGAGGACGCGTGCGCGGCGCCGTGGGGTTTTGCGACGATGCCGATCACGCGAGTGCCGATCGGCGGCGGAGGAGGAGGCGGCGTGCGGCGTATGCCTCGAGGAACCTCGCGTCGGAGATGAGTTCAGCGGGTGCGCGATCGCTATCTGCGGCGGTCTTTGGCGGCTACATCGCCACGGGCGGTGGCCGGCGGCCGGGCGCCTCGTGCTGCGGTGCCCGACCCGTCGTGCTCGCGCCGTTGTGCCAGAGGCGATCGGCGGGTTCGCGGTGGACGAGAAGATGGCCGCCCGGAGATCGATTCTCCCGGGGGCAGCGACAGCGGAAGACAAACGGGAGCTAGATATGTAACCTAAGCTCTGATACCATGTTATGAATATTGTGTGTGTATTGATATGAGACCCAAAGGGTCATATATATAAGAGTACAAGAGAGAATATACTACCATATAGAGATAAGACATATATGGAATAACAATCCTACTCTATCTCTAATACCTTATCTCTAATACCCTTAACAACAGCTTCTACATTAAAGCTACTGTGCACGTATGATCATACTCGGTCCTGTTATTCTTTATTTTGAACTTTCAGAACTCAAAGGAGAGGTACCAGAAGAAGATATTGGGTGAGAGGATAGCAAGATTATGTGGCGGAATTGCAATCATTCAGGTGCCACACATATCTTTAGTTCACTAAAAAACATTGTGCAGCTAGCATTTGTACCATTAGAATGCCAGATTTTGAAATTTTGGCGCAAAGCTAAATTGCAGGTCGGTGCTCAAACAGTCATTGAGATGAAAGATAAGAAGCTGAGAATTGAGGACTCTCTTAATGCAACCAGGGTACTTCTGTCCAATCAAGATTCATATTATGCTTGGTTTTGTAAATTACAAGCTCTATTTCCTAACAATAACTTTGGATATTTCAGGCAGCTATTGAGGAAGGTGTTGTAGTTGGTGGTGGATGTAGCCTATTAAGATTATCTAAGAAGATAGACAGGCTCAAGGAGTCATTGGATAATATAGAGCAGAAGGTACCTCACACCTTGCTGTTATGAGTAAAAGTGTAATATGTTCAAATAGATGTTGGTAACTTGAAGAATCTACTTGTTATGTCACTGCAATCCTTGCCTACTTGTGTAAGTCTAGTTTTGTAGGAGTCTGGGTGAAGGTTTATTGATCCCTAGCTGGTTCCTGTAAAACATATGCAGTTTGAAATTTGAATGACCAATTACCATATTGAAAAAATGCATTGAATTTTTCTGGCTTCAATTGTAATTTTTCTTTTATCCATGTTTAGATTGGTGCAGACATCTTCAAACAGGCTTTGAGTTACCCTACCGCACTTATAGCAAACAATGCGGGGATGAATGGCAGCTTTGTCATCGAAAAGGTTAGTAGAGCTCTCAGTTACATTACATGTTACATATATTTTTGAATTAATTGTGAAGTCTTATCAAAATTTCTCTGGAACATGCGTTTGACTATTTCTGTTCAAAGGTGTTATTGAATGACAATACAAGTTATGGCTACAATGCTGCCAAGAACTGCTATGAGGACTTAATGGCTGCTGGAATATTGGATCCATCAAAGGTGGTAACAGAACACAAGTCCTCTTTATGCCACTTAGAACTAAGCAAACAACGTTCAATGGCATACTAATGCAGTGATTTTTTCAACCCAACGAATGTTTACCAGGTTGTGAGATGTTGCATAGAGCATGCAGCTGTGGTTGCCAAGTCATTTCTCACCTCTGATGTCGTGGTTGTCGAGGCAAAAGAAAGCAAACCGGTTAGCATGAGACCTCCGATGCCTCCTAGGAGCTTGATTCCCCCAATGCCTGCTTCAGGTAACTAAACTGCATATTACACCTTCAGATAGGAAAGATGCATTTTCATTTGAATATCAAGCTTATTTTGGTGCTATGTTTTCAGTTTCAGGTATTCGAGTGTAGCATGCTTCTCCTTCCACAATTGATACTCAGCAGTCAGCATAACCAAATGCTCGGGATGGATCTTTTTGGTTTTTTTGGGCAAATCTTCCAAGATTATTACAAAGCAAAGGGATACTGGATGAAAGATTTCCTCTTAAACATTGCTCTATAATGCTTGAAGAAGCTCTGTCTCAGGGACGTGGTTTTTTGAATGGTCCATGGCTGCATGTTACATCAATGAAAGGATCAGTACAGGAAAGTTCAGCATGGAATAGAGAAGAAAATGAAATTTCAACTTCCATTCTTCTTTTCTTTCTCACGCTGTGGGCGCTCCTTTTTTCGGGCTACCAACATTGATAGCTTAGCCAGTGTTAAATAGTTTGTCAAGGTTACTATCTAAGTTGTATATCCTATGGCATGACTCATCAGGATTGCTACTCAATTTGTAAATATTTTAACCAATTATCCCGAAGCGTTGACTGAAACACAATTCTCAACTGTGAGCGTTGCTACGGATTGTCATCCATTCTGCACCTGTAACTATATCCATGTTACATTTTTGTTCACTCAAAGAGGAACTTTAATCAACGGCAACATATGCCAGTTGGGGATCTGGATGTCAATCTTTGCTGGAAGCTGCCAAACCTGTCAGCACAAAAGTTGGAGTAATTGTCATGATCAGGGAAGAAAACGATTTCTCCATCGCTCACAGCTCCTAGAAGATGTACTGCCTACCTACTCTTAAAGAACTTTTCCTTAATTGCCTTGTAGGCTTGAAGCTGATAAGGTAGTGATCTGAAGGGAAGAGATGGCAACAAGAGAGGAGGAACTCCACGGTGTTATAATCGTCGGCGGTGGACTTCACAGGTATGATCATCATACATTGAGAGTGATACAAGAATCTAAGGACTAGTGTTGTGCTTCAGGCTTGCAGCTCGTGCTTAGCAATATATAAAATGTCGAAGGAAATGTAAAAGCAGCCTTGTTCTTGAGAGGGCTGAGAGCTTGAGGACAACAGGGGTGGGTATCGGCATACAAGCCAATGTATGGCGCGCTCTTGACCAACTGAAGGTTGGAGAGGAGCTGAGGAAACTCGCCATGCTCTTGACCAACTTGTTAAGGATAAGATTAGGAAATAGATAATGACTCTTATTTATTTCCTTATATGACTTGGATTCTATTCCATATATGCATTATCTCTATATGACATATCTTCTTGTACTCTCCTATATATATGACCATTTGGGTCTCATATCAATACACAATATTCATAACATGGTATCGAGCCTAGGTTACATACCTAACCTCCGTTCGTCTTCCGTTGTCGTTGCCCCTGGAGACTCGATCTCTCACGGGCGGCCATCTGTTGGCTCTTGCCGCCGCCTCCTCGTCTCGGCTCGGTACCGTCGGTCTCTGCGCCGCCCGCTGGCGCCGTCCACCCTGCCTTGAGCACACCGAAACGCCGCCGTCCTCCGCCTCTTGGCCGCCGTCCGTCCGCCAGACGCCATTGTCTCAGCCGCCGCCGCTGGTCTCGACCGGAAGCGGTAGCGTCATCGCGATCAGCCGCGCCGAGGCCGCTGGCGTCGTTGCCGTCGTCCGTCTTGTCCGGATCCGGACTCCCCGCCGATCCGGACGCCTTCCGGCGGATCCGGCCTCTCCGCCGGATCCGACCTCCCGCCGTCTCCGCGGCGGCTGCGGTGACGCTAGTCCCTCGCCGACGCCGCCACACGGCGGCCGCCGAAGTGCCGGCGACTGCGGCCGCCGGCTGCGTTGGCTTCGGCGTGTGCCGCCCGCATGGCGCCGTCGGCCTCGGCCGCCGCCCCGGCACCTCGGGCTTCTTGCGGCGCGCGACCTCGCCTCGCGCCCTCGCCGCCGCTTCGGGGTTTGCGCCGCGTCGCGCCCTCGCCGCCGCTAGGTCGCGCCAGACGCTAATGCCGCGCCCGCCGTCGCTTGGTCTGTCTTGTGACCTCGGCCGTCTCCGGCCGGCGAGGGTCGTCGCCGCCTTGATGCCGACCGTGCCGCCGCTAGGTCTCGAAACCCGCTCGCCGCCGCTCGGAGTTCGCGCCGCCGCCGCCGGCGTCATGGCTTCGCTCCGGCTCCCGCCGCTCGGGAGTCATGACGTGAGCCATCGCACACGCCTCGGCGCCGAATGGAGGGAGGTTTGGAGTTGGTTAGAGGATACGGAGGTACAACTGAGGGTTGGAGAGTAGCTGAGGAAACTCGCCGTGCCTCTTACCGTGTATGTTTTGAGTCTGATTGCTTTTGCTTCTCAACATTGTTCTGAACTCTAATCAGTTATCAGTTATGGGAGACAATAGCCATGCTTTACAGGCATGTTGTTTTATACCATTAACTATGTTTCCAGGCTGTTGTTGTTCTTCGGTTCTCATGTAACCGTGATGTTTAATTATGTGTAGAATGGACAAGAGGGAAATTCATGACGACAGGACAATTGTGGTATCATACAGGTGAGTTCAGAGAAGACATACTGTTTTGCTTAGCGGTCATTTTAGGTGTTTTCGGCATATGCAAACCGAGTAACAGGCAAGGCTGTAAGAAAAAGCTGACATTACAAATTCAGAAAACATAACTCGTTACTACTACCCACTGTTTTGTTGGATGGCAAACGGTAATTACTCATTTTTACCCATTGCTTAGCGGTCATTTTTTGGCCATATACAAGCTACTTTCATCTGCAGAAAATTCTCACTCTGACGTAAAATTTTCATCTATGTGGAGGGATTTAGTGCACAACTCGATCGTTTACTTTGGAAAGGTATTTTTCATGTCTCTTCACAGCGTGGACGTAATGTCAAGTGCTTGCCACGCACGCAGAGCATGCTCACACACACACACGTGTGCTCGCACGTAACACGCTCACAGATAAGAGCGCGCGAGGGGTGCCGCGCATGCATGCATGATGCATGGAAAGACCGCTCTAGTATTCGCAATTCACACGATTGACTTTGTGCACGATTAATTATTAAACAACTTTGATCTTATTCAACGCGAATCCACTTTAGGACACTTGAAAAGGAAGCAAATCTTCTTTTACTTTCTAATCAATACCATTATCATATTGGTCGAGTTAAGCTACCGGTGTTATTCTCTGAATGGAGCTGTTAGCTGCTAATAAATTAGGCTTATCTCTGTTGTTTTTTAAAAGTTGATATGCATGGTACAAAGCATACTCAGAGGTCATTTTTGACTGTCCTATGCCGTGCTCTGACAGCTCAAGCGTTTAGGGAGAGACGGTCAATGCACAAGACTACTAAGTAAAATGTATCTGAACAATCCATTTCTTTCATTTTCCTTATTGATATCTTCTGATCAAACATGGTTATTCAGCAAAAAAAAAATTGGTTTCACAGATGTGTGCTCTTGCCATTTCTTGTGAGGAATGCATGCTCATAGATGTTCCTTGTAAACCCCCAGGGCCAACTTCTATGACAGATGCGTACCTGAAGCTAGCATGCATGTATTGAGATGTGGCAAATCGGCAAGTTTAAAATAATTGAGGCTGGAGGCACAAGCTTTCATGGCAAGTACATATGTTTTACCACACACTAGTACACCAGATTACCAGGAGCAGCAAGCAAATGACACAGGAAGCAAGCTGAGGGCGGCGGCGGCAGCAGCAGCAGCTAGGCTCCTAGGTAGTAAGAATCAGAGCCTGCCTGCCCATACACAAGGCCAGTGTGGCAACGACTGCGACTTATGACTTTTGATTGAAATTTTTTAATTTTGGTTGTTTACAGTACAGATTACGGAAAGATAGATACTCACTTGTGATTTTAGATGGTACAGATGTTGGACTTTTAACGTGTACATCATTTAACTTGTAGACATTGTTTTGAAAAATACTCTGTTTGAAAGTTAGGTACTGTAACAAAACTTAAAACCGTCAATTTCGAAAGAAAATAACAGACCCACAGTCGGTTAATTGCTGTAAACTCCAGATTACTCCTGCCTCTACGTAAACGCGCTCCTAATCATTTGCTCCGCGCAAGCTTCTCACTCAAAGCGTCTCGTTCTTCTCCGCGCGAATTGTGGGAGCTTCACCGTTAGTTTTCTTCTGCATCACACAAGATCGAGCGACGAGCGCGCGGCCCGCGCCCGCACGAGCCCCCTCATCGGGAGCCTCGCCGCGGGGGCCGTCACCGTGACTGTGGAGGAGTGGATCTGACTCAAGGCTCATGGCTCCATTGCGTAGTCCACCATGGACGACTCCCCACAAGCCTTGGCTCACATGGAACGCCCCTTAACTCATGCTCAGACTAATCACGCCATTAACTGGTTATTATTTTGTTTCTATATGTGACCAGTTTGTATTGATTTCAATTCAACTGGCAAAACGAGGTCTGGTATATATTTGTGAGTTAAGATTTTTTTCCGAGAAGTATGTAAAACATGACTAAACTGATCAACTGAAGACTAAAAGCTATATGCATTGAGAAAGATAGAAAGTAAGTGTTATATTTTGTTGTCCGAATCTAGTTGGGTTTGACCACTTTTAGTCGGATCCGATCATTGCTGGTCTTTTCGACCGATTGAAGAATTCGATCAGGGCAAGTGAACTGGTCGGAGATTATAATTGGAATCCGTGATGGACTCTACGCCAACTGAAGTCAAATGTGGTTATTCGAGGCGTTTCTGACACAACTCTTCACCGTCATCTTTTGAGACTCTCCGAGCGGGATGTTGTTCCTGTCTCCTGGAATGTTACTATTACAGTTACCGATAGGCATCTGTTTTTGTCTTCGACAAGGACTCTGTTCCTTTCTCATCTGATATTTTTGTTTCCGAGCCTATATATGTAATCCTATAGTCACACGGTTAAGACACACATTGAAATTCCCAATGCTTGTAATCTCTTCTCATATAGTGATTTTTGTCTTCGTGCATCCGTAGTTTTTTCAGTAAAGGTTTTTCACGTTAAATCCGTGTCTCCTATTCTTTCCATCATCTATTTTTGCTATGCGTTTTATAATAAGTGGTATCAAAGCTCTAAGTTCAAGTTAAAAGCTGTTGCCCCAGGAGGAGGAGACTCCCTAGGCGGCCATTGCGAGGCATCAAGAGTGGCATTCAAGAGGTTATCGTTTTTAGCGATTCAACTCGCCTTGACTCTCTTTCACATCTACACTATGACTTGGCACCAACCCGCGCCATGCCAAGCGTCAATCGACACTCTACCTCGGCGATTGTTCTAGCACTAGGTTCTATCAACACCATCGCTTGCACTGTCCAGTGTTATGTTATGGCATTGTATTGCATCATCTCCGTTGATTATTTTTGCCTTAATCGATCATCATCGTCCATTAAGAAGTTGTGTCATCAGCTCTACATATTCTCTATCAGAGGTGGAGTTTATTGTAATTCGGACCGTTGTGCCTATTATTGATGGCATTCATATGGGATTAATAATTAGTGATTTCATCGATGATCAATTGTCTACTACGAGTTACTACGGTAAGATCCGCATATATAGAATTTAAGGTGAAGTTGTAGGCTTTCAATACAATTTGAGCTATACTTGATCGATGAGACTTTGAAAAAAATCAATGTCAGTTGTGTGGACAACTGAATTTGGTGTTTCATACACTGTTTGGATATGTTCAATGTGGATCGCTTACACGACCATTATTGAGGAGTTTATTGTATTCTTTCGTTACAGGAGGAATTCGACTCAAGGTGAAGGTTGTTATATTTTGTGATCCGAATCTGATTTTGTCTGACCATTTCTAATTAGGTCTGACCACCACTGGTCTTTTCGATCGCTTGAATAGTCCAATCAGGGCAAGCGAACCAGTTGGAGGTTATGATTGGAATCATCTTCGTATCCGTGATGGGCTCTGCGCCGACTGATGTCAGATATAGCTACTCGAGGTGCTTTCGACTACAACTCTTCACCGTTATCTTCTAAGACTCTTCGAGTGGGGTGTTGTTTCGTCTCTAAAAAAGTTACTGGTCTAGTTTTCGATAGGTCTTTGTTTTGTCCCCATCTAGGATTCTGTTCTTTTCTCATCTGAGACTCTTATTTCCAAGTCTATATATATACCTCTGTAGTTGCACGGTTAAGACACGTGTCGAAGTTCTCCGTGCTTATAATCTTTCTTCATATAGTGATTTCTGTCTTTGTGATTATGTGGTTTTTTTCTCATAAGAATTTTTTACATTAAATCTGTGTGTTCTATGACAGTTATAAAACACTCCAGAGTGTTTCATGCTGAAGTTCTTGACTGCATATATGTGCATTTGACAAGTACTACTTACTACTGCGACTGCATAATGCAGTGCTGCAGAGTTGGTTTGGTTCGTTGGTGAAGTACTAGAGTTCTTAGTTTAGCGAGATTGAGGATGGATGTCAACAAATCCTTCAATTCCAATTAATCCCAGTTAAGGTTTTGGGGAAACTGTGCCTGCATGTGTGGCGCCTGATCCCTGGAGGGACTCGTTGGTTTGGGTGCTAGGTACGAAGTGTTTGGGCCACATAATTTAGTTTACTTGCAGTGACCCTGCCTCCTGTGCTAGCTCCAAACAAAACTTGCATGAATTGCATGCAGTGTAAAACAACAGTACAAATCCCCTGATTACTTTTCTAGATTCACTTTATTATATTTACAATGTAGCTACCTTGTTGCAATGCATGCATGCCAGTTGCCACATAGTCAGCTACGTGATCAAGGATAATTAGATCAGAATCCAAATCATTTATGGTTCTTATTGGATCTTGCCCTATCTACTTCTTTTCTAGTCCTCAAATCCTGTGCATAAGCATGTTCATGAAAAGGATCCCATCATCCCTAGACCCTATCTCTAGACCTAAAAATATCAACTTCTTAATTTACACATTGAATTTGCTAGATATTAGTCGCCTCAATTTATTGTTTAAGTCACATTTTCTCCACATTGAAAGTGCATTGCAATTCGTGCTCCATCCGGAGGTGGCAACAGTTTGAGCTTTGGTTTCACCAGGTTAGGGTTTCGAAGTTAAGCGAAACCACGACCATATAATCATGGTGCATGGTGCTGCGGGGATACTGTCATCCACGGTATCGAAGGAGGGTAGTTCATCCACGGGCAGAGTTAGGGTTTTTGTAACGCCCTAGGGTCCAAACCGACTTAGGCCTAACCTCATTCTAGATAGGCCATGGAGGCGTAGCAACCCGCTTGCATTTTCGTCTTTGCTTCATGCAAAACGGTTAACCGGTGGTGCTACCATTGAAACTCCTAGACTTATATGTAGGTGCTTCTCAAGCTAATCTAACAATGTGGAACTAACCCACACCCTCATATGCACACACACATATAGACCATCATGGGCTGGGGTGTCACATACACCCCCTCAAAGGACCCGACGTCCTCGTCGGACCAATATACCCATACTGAGGCAAATGATAAGGATCTCACCTCTTAGCACATATCTATGCATTCAGTGCCAGCACATATGTCATGCCGTGTGTCCACTCCGAGCCCACACGCGCCATGCGCCATATGCCCGCGCTCCTGACCCGCACGCGCCCATGTAACCGCGAGAGTCGGCTCTGATACCATTTGTAACGACCTAGGGTCCAAACCGGTTTAGACCTAACCCCATTCTGGATAGGTCACACACACGTAGCAGCCCACTTGCACTTTCACCCTCGCTTCGCGCAAAACGGTTAACCGAGGGTTACTACCATTGGAAGTCCTATGCTTATATGTTAGTGATTTTTAAGCTAAACTAGTAAGATGGGACTAACACATATCCTTATGTACGCACACACATATAGATCATCATGGGCCTAATTTGATATAGGCTGAGGTGTTACATACACTCCCTCAAAGGACCCGACGTCCTCGTCGATCCAACATACACATATTGGGGTAAATGATCATAATCTCCCCTCTTGGCACATGTCCATGCGTTCAGTGCTAGCACATATGCCATGCCGTGTGTCCACTCCGGGTCCACACGCGCCATGCGCCATATGCTGTGCCCCTGACCCGCACACGCTCATGTAACCGCGAGGGTCAGCTCTGATACCATTTGTGACGCCCTAGGATCCAAACTGGTTTAGGCCTAACCACATTATGGATAGGTCACGCATACGTAGCAACTCATTTGCACTTTTGTCCTCGCTTCGCCCAAAATGGTTAACCGGGGGTGCTACCATTGGAACTCCCAGGCTTATATGTAAGTGCTTCTCAAGTTAAACTAGCAATATGACACTAATCCATATCCTCATGTGCACACACACATATGGATCATTATAGACCAGGGTGTCACAGTTTTGGACGATGGAAGGTGGTCGGTTGCGATGGAGGAGACCGGTGGCGCTGAAAGCCGTGGTGGGAGGGGGCAGACCGCACACAGGTGGGGAGGCTGGCGAGGAGGCCTTTGGTTAGGGTTTAGCAGGGAGTGGAGACAGGAAGCGTGAGGAGGTATATGACGATCAACATATGTGACTGATATTTTGCACAAAAAAAAAATCAGGAAACTTACGCATATACAACCTCTGCTCCTCCCGCGCTCCCCCCCACACCTCTACTCCTCCTCACAAGTCATCTCCGGCGTCCTCCCCCTACCACAGCCATCGTCTTCGGCAGCAGGACGCAGCGCCTCCAGCGCATCACTTTGATATAAAGAAAACAAAGGGAGACATGCAGTGGAGCGCGTATTCATCGGAGGCGGCATCAGGCAGCAGGGTGTTTGGCTGAGACTGTGATACAGCATTTCCCGTGTAATCGTGGAGAAAATAAGGCGAGAAATTTGACTGATTTTCCAAAAAAAAAAAACCGTACCACTGTGCTATTGCATTTCCGTATATATATACAGTAAGATTTTATAAGTGGATGGTAGCTCTTCCAAAGCTAGCACTTGCTTTGAGAGCAATCAACCGATCTGTATACGAAGGCTGCTGCGAGCCTCGGGATCGTTAACGGCGTAGAATAATGCAGCCGACTCTCTAGCTCCGCACAGGCCTCGATCGATCATGGCCTTACCTTGCGTCCTACGCGACCAACTTTTATCCCCGTCCACCGCCGTGGCGGCCGGCGTCAACTCTCCCCACCCCCTACAGCTAGCTGCTTGTTGGTGCACCTGCCCCAGCCCTGCCCTCCCATGGAGAACACGCGTATATATACGCGCTACAGGCCTCCCCCGAGTCAAAGAAAGCTCTAGTTTGCATTGCGCGTCGGTCGCGAGTTCCAATGGCGGCCTTCTCGTCCAGCAACGGCGTTCCGCCGGGGTTCCGGTTCCACCCGACCGACGAGGAGCTGCTGCTCTACTACCTCAAGAAGAAGGTCGGCTTCGAGAAGTTCGACCTCGACGTCATCCGGGAGGTCGACCTCAACAAGATCGAGCCATGGGAGCTGCAAGGTAAGCTAAGCCAGCTTTGGAATCATAATTGATAGTTTGATACTAGCGAGTACATGTCCATGGTGATATATCTAGCTAGCTAGTTGATCGATGACGCCATTGTTGTCGATGCATGCGCGCATGCAGAGAGGTGCAGTATCGGGTCGGCGCCGCAGAACGAGTGGTACTTCTTCAGTCACAAGGACCGTAAGTACCCAACGGGTTCAAGGACGAACCGTGCGACGACGGCCGGCTTCTGGAAGGCGACGGGCCGTGACAAGTGCATCCGCACCAGCTACCGCAAGATCGGCATGCGCAAGACGCTCGTCTTCTACCGTGGTCGTGCACCGCACGGCCAGAAGACCGACTGGATCATGCACGAGTACCGTCTCGAGGACGCCGACGACGCCGACGGCGGCACCAGCGTAAGCCCTCTCCTCTCTCTAGATACCCAGCTTTGATGCGTGCATGCATGCAACGCGTTAGGGGGTTTCACTGACTTGTGCTCGTGCATGGCAGGAGGACGGATGGGTGGTGTGCCGCGTGTTCAAGAAGAAGTGCTTCTTCAAAATAGGCGGAGGCGGGGAGAGGAGCACGAGCCAGGGCGCAGATGCCGGCGGCCACCTGGCCGTGTCCTCGCCGCTGAGCGGCCACGACGAGGCCAGGGCCGCCTTGGCGTCCCACTACATGCACCCGCACCAGTACCACCACCATGCCCCCTTCTACTACTCCCAGATGCAGCCCCCGGCTGCGGCGCCGCACGCCGCGTACTCGCACCACGTGCAGGTCCAGGACCTCCTCACCAACCACCGGCCGGCCGCCGACCCGGCCGGAGCCGGCTACGACTTCTCCGGCCTGCCGGTCGAGAACCCTGGCCTGGACGTCGGCAGCAGCGACGGTGTGGCCGCGGATGGGCTGGGTGAAGGAAGAGATCAGACGAATGGTGCAGCCGATCAGCAGTGGCAGGCGATGGACGGGTTCAGCAACGGCGGGAGAACGGCAGTGCAGCAGATGAGCGCCATGAGCTCCGGCCAACGAGGTGGCGAGATTGACTTGTGGGGTTATGGGAGGTAAATTTGGTTACAAAGATCTCACATGCATGATCGATGGGCTCCTATAAATGAGGTTTCTTGGTGGGGAATTAATATATGATATGATTTGATTAGTTTTTGGTGTTTTGGATGATATGTGTGTATATGTTGTGTTATTAATTTGTTGTTGTTTGATGTAATAAGAACCAAGGATATATTGGTGTGTAATTGGTGGTTAAATTGTTACATGTGTCGAAGGAGAGAAAAAAAACGAGAATTTAAGTTTTGTTGTTTTTCTTGTCATGTATGGAGTATACAAATGTAGAGCGTACGTGTGTGGACTGGAAGTGGGCGGCAGTATTTGTTCTGTAGGCATGCCCTTCTCCTAGCCTGTAGTGATAAACTCAACGATGAGAATTAAGTTCATCGTTGTAATTTAACTTTTATGCAACATTTATCTCTTCTGTCTGAATCTTGCATGGTTAATCTTGACTCTTGAGTAGAGAGATTGGAATCTCTATTTGAATCTTGTGCAATGTGCACAGCACGGAATTATATGGCCTATATGCACGTTGCTATTTATAATTTCTCTCTTCTCTCAAGGACATCAGAATTCATAGGGATCCTATAATTACCTTTTTCTTTAGAATGATCAAATAACTTGGAAACTAATTAATTAACCTGTCAGTTCAAACCATTCAATGTCTAATCAAATATCATAGTTTCACTTTATGTGTTTGTAATTAGTTAGGAAGTGGCTAACTCCAATTACATCTGATTGATAAATATTTAGAGCATATTTGGAACGGATGAATTTCATAGGAATCGATTCAATGTTTATGTTCCAAATGAAGCCTTACAAGTTATGAGCAATTGCATAAAAACTTCATACAATGATTAGACTTTAAAGTGCAAGTTGTTTCTTTGAAACAATTTAGCACGAAACTGAAACCCGGAAATATCTCAGTTTGGGAGTTACAATCTATTATATTATTAAAGCAAAAAAAAAAAGACACCATGTTCGCTTTTAAGGGCTAGAAATTACCATATTAATTGGAAAAAAAAGAAAGATCTACACCGTCAATTTTGGTGGGTTCGAATTATAATGGTGCTTATATATTAAACATGTATAGATACAAGTTATTACAATTGTATAGGGAAAACAATTGTATTTCCATCATAACATTAGAGTTGTATAACAATTACAACACTATATTTAGATATAAACATATGCATTAATTGCAGTGTCTGCGGCGCCGCACGCCGCGTACTCGCACCACGTGCAGGTCCAGGACCTCCTCACCAACCACCGGCCGGCCGCCGACCCGGCCGGAGCCGGCTACGACTTCTCCGGCCTTCCGGTCGAGAACCCTGGCCTGGACGTCGGCAGCAGCGACGGTGTGGCCGCGGATGGGCTGGGTGAAGGAAGAGATCAGACGAATGGTGCAGCCGATCAGCAGTGGCAGGCGATGGACGGGTTCAGCAACGGCGGGAGAACGGCAGTGCAGCAGATGAGCGCCATGAGCTCCGGCCAACGAGGTGGCGAGATTGACTTGTGGGGTTATGGGAGGTAAATTTGGTTACAAAGATCTCACATGCATGATCGATGAGCTCCTATAAATGAGGTTTCTTGGTGGGGAATTAATATATGATATGATTTGATTAGTTTTTGGTGTTTTGGATGATATGTGTGTATATGTTGTGCTATTAATTTGTTGTTGTTTGATGTAATAAGAACCAATGATATATTGGTGTGTAATTGGTGGTTAAATTGTTACATGTGTCGAAGGAGAGAAAAAAACGAGAATTTAAGTTTTGTTGTTTTTCTTGTCATGTATGGAGTATACAAATGTAGAGCGTACGTGTGTGGACTGGAAGTGGGCGGCAGTATTTGTTCTGTATGCATGCCCTTCTCCTAGCCTGTAGTGATAAACTCAACGATGAGAATTAAGTTCATCGTTGTAATTTAACTTTTATGCAACATTTATCTCTTCTGTCTGAATCTTGCATGGTTAATCTTGAGTAGAGAGATTGGAATCTCTATTTGAATCTTGTGCAATGTGCACAGCACGGAATTATATGGCCTATATGCACGCTGCTATTTATAATTTCTCTCCTCTCAAGGACATAAGACTTCATAGGGATCCTATAATTACATTTTTCTTTAGAATGATCAAATAACTTGGAAACTAATTAGCCTGTCAGCTCAAACCATTCAATGTCTAATCAAATATCATAGTTTCACTTTATGTGTTTTTAATTAGTTAGGAAGTGGCTAACTCCAATTACAGCTGATTGATAAATATTTAGAGCATATTTGGAACAGATGAATTTCATAGGAATCGATTCAATTTTTATGTTCCAAATGAAGCCTTACAAGTTATGAGCAATTGCATAAAAACTTCATACAATGATTAGACTTTAAAGTGCAAGTTGTTTCTTTGAAACAATTTAGCACGAAACTGAAACCCGGAAATATCTCAGTTTGGGAGTTACAATCTATTGTATTATTAAAGCAAAAAAAAAAAGACACCATGTTCGCTTTTAAGGGCTAGAAATTACCATATTAATTGGAGAAAAAAAAAGAAAGATCTACACCGTCAATTTTGGTGGGTTCGAATTATAATGGTGCTTATTAAACATGTATAGATACGAGTTATTACAATTGTATAGGGAAAACAATTGTATTTCCATCATAACATTAGAGTTGTATAACAATTACAACACTATATTTAGATATAAACATATGCATTAATTATAGTGTCTAGCACTACCGGAAAGCTCCTATATGCCGAGTGTCCGGAATTTTGCCGAGTGCAATCCATCGGGCACTCGGTAAACAACAGCTTTGCCGAGTGCCTTAATAGGGACACTCGGCGAAAATAAAACACTCGCCAAAAATCTCTTTGCCGAGTGCTGAGGATTAGACACTCGGCATATAGGAGCTCTTTGCCGAGTGCTAACAAGAAAACACTCGGCAAAAATAAAACACTCGGCACCAACTGCCGTCCGTTAATGTTAGCCGCCGCCGTTAGACCTTTGCCGAGTGTCTGGAGCTGACACTCGGCAAAGAGATCTTTGCCGAGTGTTTTGTTTGCGACACTCGGCAAAGAAATAAAAACCTTTTCCTCTCCTACCCTTCAAACTTTTTCTACTCTCCACATACAAAATATGGTACTCCATGTTAAAATTTGGTATATTTTTGTATTTGTTTGGTATATTTAATTAATTAATTGCATTTCAAGCAATTTTTGAATCAAGTCAAATTTGAACTACAAGTGATTCAAATAATAGGAAAAATGAGTAGAAAATGATATTCATGTTATTCAGCCGGTTTGAGGCCTTACCATTAAATAAAAGGAATTTGAACATCTTGTTCAGAAACACGACCACAAACGTGTGGTCGAATGGTTTTAAATTTTAAAAAAGCAAACGAAGTTCGAAAATCATGAGATTTGTCAAGATGTCATGATATTATACGTGGAGGCTGTGGTAAAAATTGATAAGATTTCGCATAAGTTGTCACGCACGATGTTTACAAACTAAAGCAATTCGAAGAAGAAGCGTAGAGTTGAGACGGATCCGTAAGATTTGGAGTCAAAGTGACGGTCTAGTTGCGCAGTTGTGCAGGAAATTCAACTAATTTATATTGAACTTAGGATCAGTACAAAGATTTTTTGAAATATAACATTGCCCTTCATTAGACTTGTTCTGCTTGGATGGAGGTAATGTAAGTCGTCAAATAACTTTCATTTGGCTTCTGATGCTCAATCTTCACCAATCGACAGTCTCTCCTTATAGTAAGAAGGTCCATGCACTCAATTACGTTCTACCACACTCCAACAGAATAGTCAGGCTACCAGGCGTGCTTTCTTCACCCATGTCTGTAACCGAACGAGGTCAGCGCATCCTCCTTGAGGTGTCCTGCGTGCTGTAGATAAGCGACGTCCTCGTGAACCTTCGGCAAACCTCGAGGATGACACGAGAGCAGCTGTTGACGAAGGCAATGTGTAGTGTAGTAGATCCTTGTCACCGAGAATTAATGTGGGTTAAGGATGGTGAGATCCTTCTGATTGTTGGCGGGAGGCGTCGCCCACGAAAGCAGGCCATCGTGCGCTAGAAGAAGTTGATGAAGTCTTGCAACTGCATGCCTAGCTTTGTTTACCTTTTGGTGTTTTGTTTGTTAGACAAGAGATGTGTGTGTATTTTTTGTTTGTTAATGCAAGTACTATTCCATAATACCAATACCAGCAACTGGTCCACATAAGACAATCAAAATGTGAACAACTGGCAAAACATAAATCAATTGGAAGTGCTAAAGAGCACAGGAGTGTTTTTTTGGAGTAGGAGCATTCAGATTTTTGAGCGTTGGATCGCCATCCAACAGATCCTTCATACCCCCTTTAAAAAAATGAATCTGGGTCGTTGGATCTCTACCCAATGAATTCTCTGTACCATCCCTCCAAAAAAAATATAAATACTATGAATCCGAGCTTCATCCAACGTCCAAAAAATCTGCCATGTTGCACTTTGGGTAGCAAAACCAAGATGCTGGTGGCAAGTATGTAGTGGATCTGGATCAACTCGAAACAAGCATTTCCATGCATCTAGCTATATTGCCCTTCGGGTAGCAAAACCAAGATGTTGGGGTAAGTAGGTAGTGGCCCTAGATCAATTCGAAACCTAAACAACAAGTGCAACAAATTCGCAATGATCAACACAGCACAATTCTTAAGCATGTGAGCACTACTGTGGGAGATATAAGATGATGTGAAGAAGAGAAGGAAAGTATACAGAATTGGACCGTTTATTATGTAATAGTCAACTGTAACACAGTAAACAAGATATATTGTGTCATAGAGAAGCTGTCTATAAAGACATACAAAAAGCTAACATATTGCATCAGCCATCTTTAGTACTTATCTATAGATGATATAGAGAATATTATAGATAATAGTTGTCTATACTATTGTATGTGCCCTTAACAAGAAGGGGAAAGAGTGGGTCAATAGCATTATTGCACAGTACATGGGAATGTAAAAATGGTCATTTCACATATCTCCTTAATTCTTGTGCTCAAGTCTAAAATGACTTACATATGGAATCAGAAGGAGTATTAAAAAGAGGTATTATGAGTGAAAGATAAGTTTGATTAACTCACACAACAATAGGGTATTGTTTGGAAGCAAAATTACATTACAAGAGTAGCATTGGATACAACATCTTCATTATCATGGCTACAGTTTACAAGTATTAAGATAGGATCATGTTTGTTTTTCTTTTACAAATATCCTTGCTATTAAACATTTGCTCCCTATGTTTTTCTACACCATCATAATGATAATAGTTAATTTATTTTATTTTTATATCAATACATGATGTTGAGCAAGAAGATAGCTTTGCATACTACTTGATGACATTTTGTTCTGGATCTTAGATGAGCTCAAACATCATGATGTTGCAAGATCGAACCAATGTACTTTCAAGACGGTGGAGGCATCTTCCAAGTTTTTAATCCAAGATTTAGATGTTGATCTTTCCATGCTGAGAATGACAATTCTATGTTTATGTTGCATGATTTGGTCTGAAAAATTGTTGTCGTGGTTGAAGCGATAAAGAGTATCTTGGCACATAAGAGTCAATGCACCATGCATGTCCTGAGCATAAAAGTTACTCCTCAGTCTCTTCACCACACTATTATAGAAAGTCTAATACTAGACGTCAAATCACAGACGATTTTGTAAAACTGTCTGTGATGTACACTATCACAGACGATTTTAACTTGGAGGCCGTCTGTGGTGTTTGTGGCGAAAAAAGAAGTATCACAGACGGTTCTTACCGCTGAACCGTCTGTGATAATGAAATATCACAGACGGTTCTATACTATAAAACCATCTGTGATAATCTGACTAGGTATTTATTGCGTCGGTCAGAACCACAATGTCTTCATTTCGATTCAGATCTAGCTGGTGCTGCAGCTGGAGGCGGCAAGGCTTTCAGGCCATTTATTTAGTGGGAGGAGGCTTATTTGGCAGGACAACTAACTTTGAAGATTCATCAAGTTCTTGGTTGCCCTAGATATGGTTAGTAATGAAATTTATTTTTCGTTGCATCAAATTAAATTTAGATCTAGCTGATTTTTTGTGACTGTTATATATATACTTTGAAGATCTAGCTAATTTAGATTTAGCTAGCCTCAATGCATGTGCTATATATGTAGTAATAATTAATTAATTTAATTTTTAATACTAAGTTGTTATATATGTGCATAATATAGGACCGAAGCTGGATGTATACTGCAAACCGTGTGAGTGAAGAGTACATTAATGGCGTGTCTGCTTTTACAAAAGCTGTCGAGGAGGATATGTTGAATAAGGGGGTGTAATATATGTATTGTCCATGCACTGACTGCGAGAATTTAAAGATGTTTAAGAATCGAGAGCAGATTGAAGCGCACTTGATTCGGAGGGGTTTCAAAAAGGGGTATACATGTTGGACCAATCATGGCGAAGTCAATGATATGCCGCCGGATGACATCGCCGGTGAAGTCAATGATATGTCGCCGGATGATAATTGTGGTTCAGATTTGGATAGGCTGCACGATGACAATCTGGATTAGATGCTTCACGATGTAGAAAAGAACTATGATGAGAGAGAGTATATTAAATTCCGATGCTTGATGGAGGACTCAGAGAAACCTTTGTTCACGTACTGCAGGTCAAAGTACACGAAGTTGTTAGCTGTGCTTGACCTGTTGAAATTGAAAGCAAGCAACGGTTGGTCCGACAAGAGTTTCACGGCGCTGCTAGGTCTTTTAGCGGACATACTTCCGGAGGGAAATAAGTTGCCTAAAACCACGTATAAAGCCAAAAATATTCTTTGTCCATTGGGAATGGAAATAGAAAGAATACATGCATGTCTGAACGACTGTATTCTATACCGTAAAGAGTATGCAAACATGCATGTCTGTCCGGTGTGCAACGCATCCCGATACAAACGTAACAATCGATTAGATGATGATGACGAGGGAACAGATGTGAAGAAAGGACCTCTTGCAAAGGTGGCATGGTATCTTCCTATAATTCCCCGTTTGAAGTGGTTTTTTGCGAATCCAAAGAAGGCAAAACTGCTGTGTTGGCACTCGGAGGAGCGCAAGAAGGATGGAATGCTGAGATACCTTGCTGATTTCAGCCAGTGGAGAAACATCGATAGGAGTTTTGCAGATTTCGGTGCAGAACCGAACAATATAAGGTTTGGATTGAATACAGATGGAATGAATCCTTTCAGTAGCATGAGCAACCGACATAGCACTTGGCCTGTGACTCTATGCATCTATAACTTTCCTCTTTGGTTGTGTATGAAGCGAAAGTATATTTTGTTGTCGATACTTATCCAAGGGCCAAAGCAACTTGGGAATGATATTGATGTGTACCTAGCACCGTTGGTAGAAGATCTAAAGTACTGTGGAACGAAGGGGTACAAGTATGAGATGCATACAAACGAGAGAACTTCACTTTGCGCTCCTTATTGTTCTGCACCATAAATGATTATCCTGTCCTTACTAACCTGTCGGGCCAGAGTACAAAAAGTGCCAAAGCTTGTACTCACTGCTTAGATGGTACCGAGAGTGTGTGGCTGAAACATTCACGCAAAACAGTGTACATGCGTCACCGTCGGTTCCTTCAGAGGGCTCACCCATACCGCAAGATGAAGAAATAATTTGACGGAAAGAAGGAGGACGGTTCAGTTCCAAGGCATTTAAGCGGAAAAGAGGTTTATAATATGGTTAAGGATTTAGATGTTGTCCTCAGAAAGGGACGTAAATTAAGGGCTCGTGAGAAGAACATCTGGAAGAAGAGATCAATATTTTAGGACTTACCTTATTGGGAGTACCTAGATGTTCGACACTGCATCGACGTCATGCACGTAGAAAAGAATGTATGTGACAGGTTGATTGGTCTCTTACTGAATATTTGTGATAAAACAAAAGACGACGTCAACGCACGGCTTGAATTGGCTGATATGGACATCAGGCTTGAGTTAGCACCGATAGAAACAGATAATGGACGAACGTACCTTCCCCCTTCGTGTTAAACTCAACGCTCTCGACGTCTCACTCATTCGATGTTGGACGTTGTAAGTGTGTACAATCACAGTCTCCGTTCATATCATACCGATAAATGTCATATATAATTTGTTATTTTCGTGTGTATATATATAGACACATGGTGACATTGCATACCATCAACGAGGTATACACATTGATGCTAGATCATCCAAATCATCGGTTGATTTCTTGGACCCACACTTGGTCGCCATGCATACCATCAACGAGGATACACCCTTCGTCGAGAGGTACATTGCAGCAGCACTGGTGGCTTACCACGATAAGGAATATATACTTATGCCCTACAATCAGGAGTTTCATTGGATTTTAATAGTAATTGTACAAAAATAGAACAAGACAATATATCTTGATTCCCTAAGTAAGAATAAAACGGACTACACAGTTGTCAGCCAAGTAATCGATAGGTAAATACATTTTCTCCATACATACCTATATTGTACTCTTTCTTTCCTTTCGAATAACTAAGATCAACTTTTTCGAATCACGTAGGGCGTTCGCGATGTACGTTGCAATGACAGGTGTCTCGACGCAAGGGGCCAAAGGATATGTTTGAAAATTTAAGGTATTCGCTATTACACATTAATTAATCCTATACAACAGTTGATAGTAATACCTCTTGAATTAACACATTCTATTTTTTGCAGTACCACCAGCAGTCGCTGGGCAACACATGTGGATTCTACGTTTGCCACCATATGAAAGTACTCCTCGATTCCTCGAAGATCACCAATTCTAAGGTTTATCAATCTTTCCATAATTACTTCATACTTATCAGGTTATATATATACGCACATTGACATTCCTATCGGCAGGCTACGTCCATCCCGTCAACTACATTGCAACAGCCCGACCTTTCACAAATTCGAGGAGAGTGCGCGTACTTTTTGCTGGCTAAAATCATAAACTTAGATGGAGAGTTTCACAATGTACAATGATTTTTTATTGCTCTTATCACTCCGGAATCGAGGTCTCACGAAAGGAACAGTCCATAATCAACGAACTTGTCAGGCTACACAAGTAATACTTGGATGGCAATCATGCACCATCCAAGTATTGCTTGTGCAGCCTGACAAGTTCGTTGATTATGGATCTGTTCCTTTCGCGAGACCTCGATTCCGGAGTGATAGAGCAATAAAAAATGCAATATTACCATCTAAGTGCAAATACAATGTAGATCTTTTGTAATTGTGTATTTGTTAATGGATATTTTATTTCATTTCAATTAATTGATTTGCGAAATGGATGTTTTATGTTTGTGAAATGAAGTGCGGTGTGAATTGGATGTTTTATGTTTGTGAAATGAATTGAGATGTGAATTGAATGTTTTATGTTTGTGAAATAATTGAGATGTGATTTGTATGTATACATGTATGTATTGATCTGCTTGTTTCAGAGGGCATGGCTAGCATTTCATGAGTCTAGCCAATAAACAGAAATAGATTTAGGGGTAGAAAAGAATATCACAGACGATTTGTAACTAAAAACCGTCTGTGATAGCTGATAATCACAGACGGTTTGTAAGTAAAAACCGTCTGTGATAGGTGATAATCACAGATGATTTTTAACTAAAAACCGTCTGTGATAGGTGATTACCAAGCGGCTGTGGAAGGCCCCGCCGCCGCTCGCCGGTGGAGGCGGCGAGGGAGGAAATGCGGTGGTAAGAGGTGGTTTTTTGAGGTGGCTGAGTCACCTCTGAGCGGCTCAGGAGGCATTTCTTTCCTGTTGAGAAGCGGTGAAGTTAGGTGCAATTTCTAGTTTTGTATTGTGTCATTTGTATGTGGAATCTAATAAGAGGATCAGTTTTTTAGCTTTCCTTCTTCTTCTTTCCCTTTTCCTTTATATTGTTCGTGAAGATATAATAGTGTTTTTTATTTTTTTCTCAACTTTCTTCATTTTCCTTCTTTAATTGAATGCCTCAGAAAAAACTAACAGTCACTAGAGTATAATTTCAGCCAAAATCTAACAAAAGCCGCTTAAAAAAATCGGAATGAACGGGGAGATGCATATCCTTTCACTCAGTGGAGTCAAGTTCAATCTGTGGGGTTTGCACATTAGCCCCAGATTTTGTTGATATTTACATAAAAGTGCATAAAATTTCAAAGATTTTAATGGAGTTGACCCACAGGGTTTCCGTTCTGGATCTGCCACTGCTTTTTTTTTTTTTTTGGAAACCAATATCTGCCACTGCTTTCACTGCTAGCATCTGTTGTATGTTCATTCAAACAAATGTTTTAGACTAGGACTATCCAGGCAATTATCAGCTTAAATGAAATTTATCTTGGATACCAGTGGAGAATATCTTCTTCTATGGAGTCTTAGTGTACGTCTTACAGGCTGTCAACATGTTGATGTTGTTGAGATGGTCATGAGATCAGTGTCTGAGATGATAATTGACATTAGACATACATTGCTGGCTTGTTGAATTTTTGGTGTTTCAGCATTAGTTTTTATTGACTTTATTTGAGAAGGAACATTTGCTCACTTTATATATTCCATAAAATATTTAAAAGCCATCTAAAGTTCCTCATCCTTCTTCCTGGAAGTTTGTTTATGTGTCACCATCCGCACCAGCATCCTTCTAATTTTTATAGCGATGAGGATGTGTGCGGTGTGGCATTTTTTTTGTGTACCTTGGAGGCACTCAAATGAGGAATCCTGACAACTATGTAATGAGTGGCAAGTAAAACCAGTCAATTCTTGTTACTTTGCTTCTGAAACTTTCTTGTTATATGTAAGTACCATCCTGGAAGTAAGAGCCATCCTTTAAGAGAGTAGTAGCAGAGGAGCAGGAGAGAGGGAGAGCATAGATGGAACCTATACCTCTTCTGAATCCTTATGAAATGGGAAGATTCAGCCTCTCACACAGGTCAGTAGGAACAAACTTTTCAGCCTGAATTTCGATAAATATGGATGGCTTCATTTACCAGTTTGTTATACTTCTTTGCTTTCTTCTGTTCTTGGAACTCTGTGCATCAATTGTGTTAGTTAATCTGCAAATTCATCACATCTGTTATTGTGATCATTCAAAGTTTGCCTCTTCTGCATTTTCAATTGTACTGGAAGAAATATATGACATGCATAATGTTAATCATGCCTCGTACATGCATATCTTGTATGAACTACCTAACAAAATCAAACAGATGAACCACCTCATCTTCCACATATATTCATAACAAGGATTAAGAAAAATCTAACAGCAAGGCCCAGATGACTACCTGTATTGCATTTGGGCACGGTAAATAGAATACCGCAGAACTACCTATCATGCCATGATCATTTATTTACTTGTCATCTTCTCTCTTTTCGCTTTCTTCATGCAGAATTGTGCTGGCACCATTAACGAGATCTAGATCATATCGCAATCTCCCACAACCGCATGCCGTACTGTACTACTCGCAAAGGGCTACAAAGGGGGGCCTTCTTATTGCCGAAGCCACAGGTGTGTCATCTGATGCTCAAGGGATGAGCGTGATACCGCACACCCCAGGGATATGGACCAAGGAACAGGTAGAGGCCTGGAAGCCAATTGTGGATGCGGTGCATGCGAAGGATGGGATATTCTTCTGCCAGATTTGGCATGTTGGAAGAGCATCTGACATGAGTAAACTTTTCTTACATTATCCCTTCCATTTCTTTGTCGTAGAGGTAACCACCGTTATGAACAGAACAGATGGTGTTTGGAGAAATGTTATGTTCTTACGACCACACTCGACACTACCTGCCACCTGCAACATATACAATTAATTAAATTCCATTTATGCGTATGATGGTTCCATTAAGCATTGCTTAGAGAGCATTATTGTTTGTATCTTCCGCAGCAAGGGATCTTCTTTTCAGGTTTGGTGCAACCACAGGAGCCTCACCTACCCTCATTCTGCTGTAACACTGAACTGAAAATTCTATTATTTCAGTAATTATGTCTGTACTCCAGTAGTCCCGCATTACTTCTGGGTTTTTTAGTACGATCTTTTGAAGCAATGACAACTCAGACGGATGACAATATTTTGTGTTTCCACTTGCCAGAGGAAGAACCCATCTCAAGCACAGATAAGCCGGTGGAAAAGAATAAAGATAACGACATGAACTTCCCCATCCCAAGATGCTTAACTGCAGAAGAGATCCCTGATATTATCAATCAGTTCAGAATGGCTGCAAGAAATGCTATGGATGCTGGTAAGTTGATAGGTTCACTCCCTGATAACTAAAAAAACTACCTATTCACACTTGCAG
Organism: Bonia amplexicaulis; assembly: GCA_036346245.1. Taxonomy (NCBI): domain Eukaryota; kingdom Viridiplantae; phylum Streptophyta; class Magnoliopsida; order Poales; family Poaceae; genus Bonia; species Bonia amplexicaulis. Next base: position 12,265,418 of record CM070746.1, on the reverse strand, counting down.
TTATCATCATGGGCGAGTTTACTTCCTTACAAGTTACAATGAAGTAATTCAACTTCCTTTCTTTAATATAATTTCTTGATTTGCTCGTTTACAAATGCTGGACGTTTAATGGCCTTACAGTACCCTCTGAAGTTTATACAAGGACCTGACATGGTTTACCTGCATGTGTCACATGCATGCAGGGTTCGATGGGGTTGAGATTCACGGCGCGCATGGCTTCCTCGTTGAGCAATTCATGAAAGATAGTGTCAATGATCGCACTGACAAGTACGGAGGCAGCCTACAGAACCGCTGTCGCTTTGCCCTCGAGGTAGTTGAAGCTGTGGTGGCCGAGGTTGGGTCTGACCGCGTCGGGGTCCGCCTCTCCCCTTACGCCAGCTACCATGGCTGCCATGACTCGGACCCGGACGCACTGGGTGTCTACATGGCTCGAGAGCTGAGCAAGCGCGGCGTCCTGTACTGCAGCGCGGTGGAGCCTGAGATGGTCATGGCGGATGGCGGCAAGATGCAAATCCCACATAGGCTGCACGGGATGAAGGAGGCCTTCAAGGGGACGTTCATGGTGGCCGGAGGGTATGACAAGGAGGAGGGGAACAAAGCTGTGTCTGACGGATACGCCGACATGGTCGTGTACGGTCGCCTGTTCTTGGCTAATCCTGACCTGCCGAGGAGATTCCAGTTGAATGCGCCGCTGAACAAGTATGATCGATCGACCTTCTATACCGATGATCCTGTTGTTGGCCTCACGGATTACCCGTTTCTTGAGGACTGTGAGCCAGTGAACTCTAAAATGACATAGGCGCAGGAGTTGAATCAATCTCACCTCGGCGTGACTTCTTGATCCTGGTCATCTGGGAGCAGGGCTTGACGCTTTCTGAAAAGCAATAATTGGAAGCTCTTCATTCATTCAGCTTTTCCCCCCTTTTTTTGGTGTAGAAGTGCCGTTTCATTGATGTGTGCGAACAAAATTTACTCATCTGGACTAATTGATGATGGGTTTTCATGCAAAGTAGTAAAATAAAAGGAATAAATGAATATTTGCATCTCAGGAATTAATGGTTTGTAAGGTCTTCAGAAGTAGCTGTTTGTGCCATGGCAAATGGCTCCATGACACAGCTAGCTGTCTAGCTGTGTTTGTATCTGGAGATCCCATGGGAGCACATGGAAAGCTTAGCTAGGCTCTCCCCTTTGCACATCTCCTTTTCTGAAAATAGCATGCATTTTGAAAGTATTTTTTTAGACAAGAAATCTACCGATATAGTTTTCATGTAGCCGTTGTAAATACTCAGATTCCCGGTCACTTATTTTTGACTGAAGACGTCTTCTTGGTCAGATGGTAGGGTGTGCAAAGGGACAGACAGGAAAAGATATGGAACCACATCTGCTTAGCCACCACGCATCCAACAAGTAGATGGTCGATTGTCTCGGGCTCCTGCTCGCAGAAGAGGCACTCCAGCGGAGCTGGGATGTTGAATTTTCGAAGCCTGGAGAAAGTCAGACCCAGTGCTTGAGAGCCAGCCAAGTGAAGAGCTTTGCTTTAAGTGGTGCTGTACTCCGCCACAGCTCGATGGGACAAGGCAAAAGTATAGTTCCTTGGTGTTATGAATATCGCGTGTATTCAATATGAGGTCAAAAAACCGATATATATACACAAAGTACAAAGAGATATATCATATAGAGATAAGGCATATATGGAATAGAATCCAACTATCCTAATACAACTCTATCTCCTTTTATATCTCTAACACCCCCCTCAAACTCATGATGGATCAACAACACTGAGTTTGGAGAGGTAGAAGTCGTGCTGTGCTCGAGTCTGGGCCTTCGTGAAGAAATCCGCTATCCAAGCTCGAAGGCACATCTTGAAGAGCAATCACCGATCATGCACACAAGATCTCATGAAGGAAGCATCAACACCAATATGCTTGGTGAGCTCATGCTTCACGGGATCTCGCAACATCTTGATAGCACATGTCTTGTCGACAAAAGAGGAGTCGGTGTAGTGACAGAAACACCAAAATCCTCAAGTAACCACCGTAGCCAAGTAGTCTCTGCTGTCAAGAGAGCCATAGCTCGCAACTCAGCCTCTGCACTCGAACGGGACACTGCAGTCTGTTTCTTCGTCTTCCAGGCAATGAGAGAACCACCAAGAAAAACACGATGGCAGAGATAGACCGACGATCGGAGGATCGCGGCCCAAGTAGCATCCGAATAAGCACGGAGCAGTAACAGTGGAGGATGGAAAGAAGAGACGACGAGATAGTCCACGAAGGTATCGCAGAACTCGAAGAATGTGGTCGTAGTGGACACGAGTGGGAGCGAAACGAATCGACTCGAATGTGAACCGGATAAGTGATATCCGGACGAGTAACAACAAGGTAGACAAGACTCCCAAAAAGGTGACGATAGCGAGTCGGATCAGAAAGAGGTTCGCCATCAGAAGGTCGGAGGTGAACATTGAGCTCCATGGGAGTCTCAACAGTACGCTAATCAGTGAGAGATGCGCGATCAAGAAGATCCTGAATATACTTTTCTTGAGACATAAAGAAACCATCTGGAGTGGAAGTAACATCAATCCTAAGGAAGTAACGAAGAGGACCAAGATCCGACATAAGGAACTGCTCACTAAGACGAGCCTTGACAAAGGCAATGTACTCGAGAATCATCTCCGTAATGATCATATCATCAACATACGAAGAAGAAGAGTCCGACCACGAGGCGAAGTGTGGACAAAGAGCGCAGGATCATGATCACTCGCTGAAAAACCAGCAGCAGTGACCACAGAGGAGAAGCATTCAAACCAAGCACGAGGGGCTTGCTTAAGGCCATAGAGAGAGCGACGAAGGCGATAGACCATGCCCTCAGGAACAGAATACCCAGGTGGCGGATGCATGTAAACCTCCTCACGCAACTCGCCATTAAGAAAGACATTCTTGACATCAAGCTGAGAAACAGACCAGTGGCGAACAGACGCCACCGAAGGAAGAGTGCAGACAGTGGTCATGTGAGCCACGGGAGCAAAAGTCTCGTCGTAGTCACGACCATGCTCCTGCTAAAAAATACGGGCAACAAGACGCGCCTTATAGCGCTCAAGAGAACCATCAGAGCGAGTTTTAATCTTATAGACCCACTTACACGTGATGGGACGAGAGTGAGATGGAAAGGGAACAAAATCCCAAGTACCAGTACGCTCAAGGACAGCAATCTCCTCGGCCATGGCATGCTGCCACTCGGGGTGAGTAGCAGCATCCCGGTAAGAAACAGGCTCACGAGTAGCTGCGCCAAGAAAGGCAAAAGCAGGCGGGGGCGGGCGGTGGCGATCGTGGAGGCGTGGCGAGAAGATGACCCATCGGGGAAGATGGTGCATCAGAAGGTGAATCATCAGAAGAAGATGACTCATCTGGAAGATCCTCGATACGAGGTCGACGAGTGTAGATGAGTGTAGTGGGGGGAGCCTGAGGAGCCGCAGGAGGCGACAACGGCGGAGAGACCACGGAAGGAATATGAGGAGATTCAGTGGGACGGGTGGACGCAGGCAAGACAGATATAGGTGTATCTGGAAAGGTCAAAAAGGATAGAGACTCACCCGAGTTCGAAGAAAGCAGGCGGGGAACCCTAGTTCGGTTCCCCAGTGGCGACGGCGGCGTCCACAGGCGGCGGAGAACCGGCGGGAGCGGAGGCGGCTTGTTGGCGGCGCTGGAGGCGGGCCGATGCGGTGAGTCTGCGGCGGCGGTGGAGGCCGGGGCGGTGCGGAGGCGCAGGCGGGCCGGGCGGCGGGCCGGAGGGCGGAGGCGGCGGTGGAAGCCGGGCTGGTGCGGGAGGCAGGCGGCGGGGAGCGGCCGGGCGGCGCGGGAGCGACCGGCGGCGTCCGGGAGCGGCGGGCGGCGGCGTGGCGGCGGCGGGCCGGACGCTTGGCGCGATGGTAGGAGGCGGCGAGGCAGGCGCAATGAGGAGGAGGCGGAGCGCGGAGGCCGGCGAGGCGACGACGCGACGGGAGAACCTAGATAGGCTCTGATACCATGTTATGAATATCGCTTGTATTCAATATGAGGCCAAGAGGCCGATATATATACACAAAGTACAAAGAGATATGCCATATAGAGATAAGGCATATATGGAATAGAATCCAACTATCCTAATACAACTCTATCTCCTTTTATATCTCTAACACTTGGCACATGGCATCGTATGCCGATTTGGAAGAGTATGTGCCGTTAGAAGTCCAATGCCAAACGATGGTATCCGTAGCTCCTTCTTGCAACTGAACCTGGTGTAGTGCTGAACACAAGGCAAAGAAATCGGATATGGCGCGAAAGCTGAAAGGTCCTTGCAAATCCGCCATCCACTTGTTATTGAGAAGAGTTTTCTTTACCCTGGTCAGCTCTTTTCGAGAATTCTTCACTCTTTCCCATATGGCCGGATTTAGATCACGAATACTTTGCCCTTGCAGCCATGCATCAGTCCAAAAGAAAATTGAGGATCAGTCTCCAATCTGAAAGACCGTTGATGCACGGTTGCATCAACAAGTCTTCAGATGCCTGGTCTTCTTGCAAACACACGCAACGTGCACGGAACGGAAGGCAATGCCAGCAAGCTTAAGATCGGCAATACCCAATCCACCATGCACATATGGTCGGCAAGTTTGGCGCCAGCTAACGAGGCACCTCCCTTTCTTAGACAAATCATCCCCAGTCTAGAGAAAATCCCGATGCTTTTTGTCAATTGCTTTGATCGCCCATTCAGGGAATACCAAGGTAATCAGGGGGTAGATTACCATGGAACAAACTTCACTTCCGTAGTTGTGTTTAAGAATTGCAGTCATAAACAAACTTTCCTGGACGAATCTGATCGGACTCATCGAATCAAACACGGTCAGGACACACTACTAGCAGGGAAGAGGGGCAAGAAAGAGTGGAAGATGAGCAACGCTACTAGCACAATCACTCTACTCACCCCGTACAAGATGGGAAGGTTTGATCTTACCCACAGGTCTGATGTCTCTCCCTCTCCGTCTCTGGCTCTCTCTCTACTTTTCTTTAATCCCAAACCCCAATTGATAGCGACTGATCTTCAGTTAGTCCTCCGAGAAATGATTGATTAGGTCTCCACTGCATTGGCCAATCAATTGTTCTCAAGTCTCCAGTTTTGATTGGGGATGGCCCACACAATGAAAATAACCTGCATATGTATGTGAAAGAAAATTTTCAATTCAAAATTGACTGCTTCAAATCAATGGTCAATGTTATATCGGTTTTGCTATTGCCAAGGCGACTGAAATTTTTGTCTCTTTTGCTCTGAAAGTGTGTACCTGTGGTTTGTGCCTTACAAGCAGCATGCTTCCACTCTTCCTTGCGTGATGATCCATTTGTATCTGAAGACTTTCCTTTACTTATTAGGCTAGTTCATGCACCACTGACAAGGCAGCGATCCTTCGGTAATGTCCCTCAACCACATGCATGTCATACTGTATTATGAGCAGAGAACAACCAAAGTCTTTTGATTGCTGAGGCCACCGGAATTTCAGACTCTGCTAAGGTTGTGTTTATCAGATCCTTACACGCTGGCTTCCTGAAATCAAAGTACATATTAGTATCGCACTTCAATTGAGCGATTTCTAAAGAAGAAATGGTTTCTGTATGCATGAAAGGTACAAAAATACTCCTGGTATTTGAACAAAGGAACAAGTGGAAGCATGGAAGCCAATTGTAGATGCAGCTCATGCATGTAAGAGCGAGGTAATGGGGAGAAAACACAGCACACCTTGCATTACATTCAGTTGGGGTTAAATACAACAACCGGGACTCATCCCACCACTAACCCATCCTATAATCAAGGCATGAGGGATGATGGAGCCGGTGGACAGCCGTAACAATAGGGAATCCTAACTATATCGCTAACACCCCCCCTCAGTCTGTGCATGGGATTTTTGAATGCAGAGACTGTCTCTGAACTCTTGGAACAAAGGTGTAGGCAAGCCTTTGGTCATTATGTCTGCAATTTGATGCTGAGTAGGGATGTGCAGAACTCTGAACTGACCAAGGGCCACTCTTTCTCTGACAAAATGAATATCAAGCTCGACGTGCTTGGTCCGGCGATGATGGACGGGATTCTCAGAGAGATACACTGCTGAGATGTTATCGCAATAGAGCACAGTTGCTTTGTCGATATGGACATGAAGTTCTCGGAGTAGATTTCGTAACCAACAACACTCAGCGGCGGCATTGGCGACTCCCCTGTACTCGGCTTCGGCGCTAGAGCGCGACACCGTCGGCTGTCTTTTGGAGGACCATGAGACGAGAGACTCACCGAGGAAGACACAATATCCCGAAGTTGAGCGCCTGGTGTCTGGACAGCCTGCCCAATCGGCGTCAGAGAATGCCTTCAGTTCTGTCGACGGAGAGGCTGAGATTCGGAGGCCACTGTCGATGGTGCCGTGGAGATATCGAAGGATACGCTTCACAAGATTCCAGTGAGCCGCCCTCGGCGAGTGCATGTATAAGCATGCCTGATTGACAGCATAGGCAATGTCTGGACGCGTGAGGGTCAGGTATTGCAAGGCGCCGGTGATGCTTCGGTAGAATGTGGCATCCGTTGCTGGATCACCGTCGTGGACAGACAGCTTCTGCTTGGCGTCGACTGGCGTAGTGGCAGGCTTGCAGTTTGTCATGCCGGCGCGATCGAGGATATCCTCCGTGTACTGAGCCTGTGTGAGGAAGAAGCCGTGTTCGTCACGACGCACCTGAACTCCAAGGAAGAACCGAAGTGCACCAAGGTCCTTGATGGCGAATTCGCGACAGAGATCATGAACAATGCGCTGCAGCAGCACTGTGGATGAAGCCGTCAGGATAATGTCGTCGACATAGACGAGGAGATAAGCCAACGCATTGCCGTTTTTGTAGACGAATAGCGACGAGTCGGAACCGGTTGGTGCAAGGCCGATGGAGCGCAGGTACGCGCCCAGGCGTTGGAACCACGCCCGTGGTGCTTGCTTGAGGCCGTAGAGCGATTTCACAAGAAGGCAGACGTGATCGGGTCGAGTCGCATCGACGAAGCCGGCCGGCTGATGGCAGTAGACACGTTCCGCCAGGTTGCCATGGAGGAACGCGTTTTTGACATCCAGTTGGTGTACTGGCCATCCGCGTGAGACGGCGAGGTGGAGGACCGTGCGGATCGTCGTTGGCTTGACGACTGGGGAGAAGGTTTGATGGAAATCAACCCCCGGCCGTTGTGAGAAGCCACGGACGACCCACCTCGCTTTGCGCCGCTCGAGAGATCCATCGGGATGAAGTTTGTTCTTGAACAGCCATTTGCCTGTGATGACATTAACATGCTGTGGGCGCGGTACGAGCGTCCACGTCCCGTTCGCCTGCAGTGCATCGAACTCAGCTTGCATCGCCGCACGCCACTCCGGGTCACGAAGAGCTGCACGAACGGAAGACGGAGGAGATGTAGGTGGCGCGGCCGCAGCAACGTTGGCGTACCTCGGGTTGGGTCGCGGATGCCGTCCCGCGCTCGGGTGATCATTTGGTGGCGAGTGGGCACTACAGGCGCTGGTGTTGGTGATCTTGGGTGGCGTGGGCGAAGGTGATGCCGCAGTCGGCGTTGGTGTTCTTGGCGGAGGTGAGATCAGTTGTGTCTGGTGGCGATCGCGGCGAGGGATTCGGCGACGGCGTTTGAGCGATTGACGGGAAGGTCGCAACGACGTCGTGGGCATGTCCTGGTCCGATGGCGCCGAAGGGGCATGCAGGGGCGGTCCCTCAGTTGGTTGAGGATTCGCGTGGCGTGCCCGAGGAGTGCTTGTGGGCGCCGCGGGATACCGTAGCGAGTCCTGAATGCATGGTGATCGCCGTGGCGCAGGTGGTTGACCTGGATCAGAGAGCTGCGCAAACGGGAAACAGGATTCGTCGAAATAGACGTGACGCGAGATGATCACACGTTTGGTGTCCGGGTTGTAACACTTGTAGCCACGCTGATCGAGGGGATACCCCAGGAAGATGCAGCGAGCAGAGCGCGGTGCTAACTTGTGCGGGGCGGTGGATGCAGTGTTGGGATAGCATAGACACCCAAATACTCGCAGATGGGCATAGTCAGGTGGGACACCGAACAGGAGCGTGAATGGTGTGGAGTTTTGACGAGGGCGACAGGGGCGGCGATTGAGGAGGTATGTAGAAGCGGCAAGTGCATCGTGCCGAACGACGCGGAGGAAGAGGCACGGAACATCGCAGCGGAGGCCGTCGTTGAGCGTGCGTAGGATGCGCTCGGCGCGGCCATTTTGCTGGGAGGTGTAGGGGCAAGTCAATCGCAGTGTAATGCCGTGTTTGGCAAGAAATGCGCGAGAGGCAGCATTGTCGAATTCCTTGCCATTGTCGGTTTGAAGGCACTGAATGGGACTATTTGGGCGTGTGCCAACAAACATGGAAGGAGATGAGAGTAGGCAGGACATCGGATTTGTGTCGTAAAGGAAAAGTCCACACATAATGGGAGAAATCATCTAAAATAACAAGATAAAACTTGAATCCGGAGTTGCTCATTATTGGCGATGTCCATACATCACAATGCAAAAGTTGAAAAGGAAAGGATGAAACATTGTTGGATTCTTGAAACGGAAGCCGCACGTGTTTACCAAGTCGACAGGCATGGCACGTGTGGGGATTGGACTGGGAACAGGTGAAGCCGACGACGCGAGACAGGTGCTGGAGGGTTGCACGACCGGGATGGCCCAGCCGAGAATGCCAGAGAGGCTCATCGGTCGTGGTCAGGAGCGCCTGTGTAGATGGAGGAGAAGCCGCGCCACGAGCAGTGCGTAGGGGGTAGAGCTCGCTAGATGAATCACATCGGAGGAGTACCATCCTGGTCCGAAGATCCTTAATGGAGAAACCCCAGGGGTCAAATTCCACAGACACAGAATTGTCGCGAGTTAGAGCACGAACAGATATGAGATTCTTGACTAATTGAGGAGCAATGAGAATATTGTGTAAATGTAAAGGTGAAGAAGAGGAAGTGGGAATAGAGGTGTGTCCAGTGGACGTAGAGGACATCAGATCACCGTTGCCGACAATGATCTTACGAGGGACAGTAGAGGGAGAGCAGGATGTGAGAATACCAGGATGTGATGCCATGTGCGAGGAGGCTCCCGTGTCCATGAACCAGTCACCACCACCGCCGGTAGGGTTGTTGAGGGACATCCCGTTGAGAGCAGAGTAGAGGCCGGGTGGAAGGACACCGGCGTCATCTTTGTGGCGGCGGGCGAGAGCCGCCATGGCGATAGGAGGGTTGGCCGGGCCGGGCGAGGACACCGCCGCCAGCGTTGAGTGTTGCTTGAACAACCTGCCGGGATTGTGGGAGGGTGCCCACTGCGGCGGGGGCGCGGGGTTGCCACCAGGCGCGGACTGACGCTGACGATTGTCCGTCTTGCGCTTGTTGCGACGATCACCGCGGTTACCACCGTTGGAGCCGCTGGGCAGGGGCGATGGAGGTGTTGGCGCAGACTTGGTGGAGGTGTCGCGCGCCGCAAGAAGGGCTGTCTGGGCCTCCATCTGTAGAGAGTGTTTGATGCGGTGTTCTTCCTGCAGCAAGTAAGATTTGGTGTAGAGGAACGTCGGCGGCGGCGACATGGTGGACAACACGGCGATGGCTTGACTGAACTTGTTGTTCAGCCCGCGAAGCGTGTTGATGACGAGTGCCGGGTCGGAGACGGCAGCACCGCAGTCGAAGAGGGTGTCGGAGAGGCGTTTGAGGCGGCTACAGTATTCGCCAATGGACATGTCTCCTTGAAACAGGCTGTGGAACTCCTGCTGGGCGTAGGCAATGGCTGGAGGTCGTTGTCGAGGCGGTTGGTGATGGCAGTCCACGCGGTGTAGGCGGTGCTGCGTGGTTTGTAGACATCGTTCCAGATGTCCTTGGACACCGTGGAGTAGAGCCACGAGACGACGCAGGAATCCACCTGCAACCATTCGGGATCGTCGAGCATGGCGGCCGCGTCTATGGTGCCATCGATGTGGTTGACAAGGCCAAACTTCTTGAATGTGAGCTCAAAGAAAGATCGCCATTGTCTGAAGTTGCCCTCATCGGTGGAAAGAATGACAGGAACATGGCTGTGGATGTTGAGGAGAACAATGGTGGAGGCCGGGGGAGGGACGGGTTCAGCAGCGCCGGCGAAAGGATTGGTGCCAACGGGGGAGACTGAGCCAGGCGGGCTCGCCATGGCCTGGGCAGCGGAAGGATGAACAATAGGATCGGAAGAAGTCTGATACCATGTAAGAGCGAGGTAATGGGGAGAAAACACAGCACACCTTGCATTACATTCGATTGGGGTTAAATACAACAACGGGACTCATCCCACCACTAACCCATCCTATAATCAAGGCATGAGGGATGATGGAGCCGGTGGACAGCCGTAACAATAGGGAATCCTAACTATATCGCTAACAATGCAAAAGATATTTTCTGCCAGATTTGGCATGCAGGAAGAGTCTCCAATTGCAGTAAGTTTACTACCTCTAATATAGGCTTGCTCTCAAGCTAAATGTAATGGTAGTATAGTTCAATCTCAAGCAGGAATACCTCAAATTGGATACTTGTCATATAAATGATAAGAAATTTGGCATCTCAATGGCATTGGAGTGCAACCTTCTGTAGGAAGACTCTGTACAAATACTCAGTAGTATCTCAGAGATTATCTTTATCTCTTACACATCCTTGGTACAACAAGATCAAGGAAGAGAAGAGATCAAAACCAACCAAAATAAAAGCACATCAATCAAAATACGAGACTCAAGGAGATACACAACGATTTATGTATTGCTTGCTTGAGAATGTAGGTTTTATAATCACTCCACCTTAAAAGACAAAGAGCACACAAGGCGCTCAACTCTCAAATTCTAACCCTAGACATTAGAGCACAAGAGAGATGAGTTGAATGGTTAACCACATGCCTCCATCCCAACTCCCTTTTATAGGTGAGCAACCAGCCACCTCTAACGCTTAGTGGATATTGTCCACTTAGCACAATGGAGAGAACCTATTAATCCCACACACACGGATTTTACTCACACAAATTCACTTATGTACGCTTTTCAAAGCGCATATATCTGAATCCGTTAAGTCATTAACCTTGATCCATCTTGATCAAATTAGCTTCACCTTGACCTAAACCGCTCTCCCAAATGCCACTCATGCACTGTGGTTTTGATCCAAAGTGGTTTCTGGTATTTTGGCGAAACTACCAAAATATCCCTCGTTGACCGGTCTTCACCATCCTTTGAAAGCAATCGACATGCTTATCATGTGTAGGTACACCACTAGCTTGCCACGTGTCATCAAGTCTCTCGCATCCTGGTTCCATCGAACCACAGCTCACTTGGACCATTCAAGCCCTATGGTGCTATCTCGCCGTTCGAACTCGCCTTCCACATTTCTCGCATTTCTCATGTTATGCTTGAGCTCTCCATCTCACCCGTCATCCTTGATCGTTTTGGAACTCAACTCCTCTATGAGCCTAGCCCCAATCCTCACTGTTGACCACAATTGACTCCAAGCGACTCTACACATCCAAGATAAAGAAATCGTTTCGGACGCAAGTTTTTCACAATTTGATCTACATTAGTCAAAATATATATCATGCAACCTTAATACAAAGACCTAGGTCACCCCAAGTCAATCCATGACTCAAATTCCCTAAACCTTGTTTTCTGCGAAGATCGGTAGTCCCGCATGCAACATGCCGGTACTACCGTACTACGGTACTACCACTCCCTAAAGAGGTACTACCGCTCTCAAACTGGATCTCTTTGGAAATAACATACCGCCATGTAAAATTCGGTGCTATCGCATTGTGGTATGACCACACTCATCCAAGAGACTCTTGCTCTCTTGTAACATCGTTGTAACATGTCAGCAAGCAAATCTTGTAGCGGTTCATCGTAGCAAAACCCGATCGATGTCGATTCGATCAAAACTGATCAGCGAGGCACATTTTTATTCAATCTAGCAAACGATTTTTAATCAAAACTAATTCATGTATGTAAGCAAGAAAAATACTTAGACATAGATTAATGCATGGAAAATTCATAGGAATAAGAAAACCAGGAAAAAAGATAATATATGCAAAATAAAAAACTCACAAACTTTAATTGAAAAAACACGTATATTGTTCATCCTGTTTGTTCTTCGCTCACGGCCGCCGCATCTTGCTCAGTTTGCCCGTACCGCACAACCCAAAACGCCTTTCTTCCTCCTCGCACTCTTTTTTTCATTCGCTTAGATCGGCTGGTGCCGCATCGCGTCGTGTGGAGATAATCCGTGGGACGTCGCGACGCGCAAGGAAACAACACGGGCCGCGCCGAACGGAGACGAGGACGAGACGCCGCCATCCGTTTTTTTCTCAAATAGATCTATTTTATTTCTGAATCATGGTGGTTACAAAGTGCTCTCTCCTAACACCTCTAAACCCTAGCATAAAATTAGTCTCTATAAAAGCCACACCTCCAATCACAATTTCCGTCCCCTTTTATGCAGCCTCCTACGAATCATATTCAATCTCTACTTAAAATTCTAATCCAACTCATCTAACTAGATATGGACCTTTTTACCTCAACTAGGCTTTTGACCCACTAATTTCTGAAGGATCCGAAACCCTTCCTAACATGGGTTTTTCACACTCCCGACTTTTTAACGCGTTACGTGTCAAAGCCTCCAGGACCGCACCTCCCGTAGCTTCTCCACGCATCATCCACCACATGTCGTAGCCTCCGGACCGCACATATCATCCATCTCTGATCTCCATGCGCCCCAAACATGAGCTCGACCATCTCGCATGACATCCTCGACTGTCTAGACCTCAGATCTCCCCATCCTAGTCCCGGTCCTCCTCGTCACCGCCCATGATCGCCGTCATGCTCAACCTGCACATGCAAAGACAAAAAAACATTCTTTCGGCACAAGTTCATCCAAACTTGACCAACATCAGTCCATACACACACGCCAACACACCTCGCATAACATCGATAAACAATATTATCAAATATTCATCATCATAAATTAACCGTTGTCAATTTTTCATCACCAAAATAACTTAGACCTAACCACATGGTCTAACATTGGGCCTCTAGGTCCAGTAGGCCGAATGGATGTAGGTGGAGGCCACCCCTACAACAATGGAGGTGAACCTTTTCATTGTCCACAATTCAGGATTACTCTTAAAATTGTGAACCAAAACTTCTATATACCATTCTTAGATTTTGCGTCCCAAATTGTAGAAACTGATTCTAGAGAAATGCACCAGATGTTTGGTTTGGATTAGAACGTACTAGATGTTCAGGATTTAATCCCTTCAAGTGATTAGATCTGTATTCCACTGGTCACTGAAAACTAAGATCTTATTTAAGTTGGTGTCCTGAGTTCTGACAAGGTTGATCCTTTAGCTTTCCTTCAAATTCTAGAAGTGAAAAAGAGAAGTGGGTCTACTAGACACGCGAGCTTATCATAAAAATAATTGCTCAAGCATATTTTGAAACGATAATCCCAGGTACTACTACCTGACAAAGCCATCTCTTAAGTTATTGGAACTTGTTGCTAGTAAATGTCAGGCTTACAGATTAAGGGAATCTTATGCTTTGCTTTAATCGTGGATATCACCACCTACTAGTAAATGAGAAGCATTATTAGTCCATATATAAAAACGAAAGCTATGTAATGGCCAATGCTTGTGGTGCCTTTACCATCTCGGAGGTGTTAGAAATCTTGCTTTGGAACTTAAAGTGTCTCCTATGCTGATTTTCTTAATTGTTATGTAGTTTTATAGGCTTATAGCTGTCACATTCATTTTTTGGACAAAGTATCATGTTCAAGCAAGAGCTTTCGATACCCTGCTGTATCAAAGCGAGGCTCAGATGCACTAAAGAACACTATCATCTTGGTTGTTTGTTTATTTGTGAACAAGGATAGCTATCCCAAAAGAAAACCTGCTTTATGTTAATTTATTCTCTCTAGAGGCCTTTTGTTTTCCTCCAATTGTTTTCTTTCAGCATCTACAGGCATGGAAGTTTGGTCTAGAGCTAAATGTTGGATCATGCAATGAACCAGCATATCTTTGTACCTGCCCCTGCTACACTAAAGATGGGAAAAACCCATAATTGACCACCTGTTTACTGCAAATTTCTGGATTTCTTAGTTAGGACTTAGGAGTCACATTAGGTGCCTGGCATAGATTTCACTGAGATTGTTGGATTAACACAGATTTTGGCTACACATTTTACGTTTTTCCTTCATGTGTTTTTTTTCGTGAACAACCAACCAAGATTTCCTTGTCTCTTCCTTACATTACCATTTTTCAGCTATTTTTCTTCCTCTCTTCTTTATGTAAGTAATGTTGTTACTTGAAAGACAAAAGAAAATCTAACATGTAGATTCTGTCAGCTTTTGTTGAAAGTCAGACAAAATTAATCAGTTTGCTCAACTGATTTAGGGAGGCAATAGTTAAAAAGTCCTATCAAACACTGCTAGGAAGGCTGAGAAACTAGTGGTAGGAAGTCCAGAATGATACTGTTTCTGTTAATGCTGAGTGGACTTTGTGCTACAAGAACTGAAAATTGTATAGCAACTCTGCACTTCTGTTTAATCTATATCTGTATCAATAAATAAATCATGATACTAATGAACAGGTTAGACATAAAATACAGATGTACATATGAAAATTGAAAAGTAATAGAATGTGAATTTGTGAAGCAGGCTACTGTCAAAGGTTACAAATTCTCAGTAAAGCACAATGGAGAAATTTGACTATTCCTTTTGTATCCTGCTGTTGAAATCTAAACTATCGTGGCATCATGTGGTGAGCCTGGTGGCACCTTGTTACTGAATCCTGAGAACTTCAATATAAAGGATGGTGGTCGGTTGGTACTTTCTTTTTACCTTATATCTAGCAACATAGGTTTATGCTTCTTCAGTGGATGGTATTACCTAAAGAACATTAGCTAGACTAAAAAAAGGGAAACAAAATAAAAAACATTAGCTTTGCATTTGTTCCTTTGTCAGAGTCACCCTGAAGCATTACTTGAAGAGTTATTCTGAAGATTGGCAGAGTCACCCTTGTATTACCTCATGTATTATCTGCTTGTCAATTTGGTCTATTAAACTATTTCAGTACATCACTTCTGACTGTATTACCCAAATTTAATGAAGTAAATAATAATTGATTATTCCATCAAGAACTTGCATGTCATAAAAAATATCAGCAATTGTGGAATTAATGTGCTTGGTTCAATGCTACTGCTTCATATCTTATGCATAAGTGATGCATCTTTATTCAATGTATCTATTTTTTATTTTTTTTTTGTCTCCTATGGTTACGAGTGGCCTTAAAATATACTCAAAAGGACAAGGTATGTTTTGGTACATCTCTTTTAAAAAGATTTACGAATATTAAAAACAAAGTAGTTAATAGTAGGTAGGTGTTGTGGTACTCGGTAGTCGAAAGGACTCGGTACTCGATGGTCGGTAATCGATTATCGTAGGTGTTGCGATCGGTTGTCAAAGACTTATGGTATGTGATTGGTACTCGGTAGTCGGTACTCGATGACTCTAATCGGTAGCGGTGCTTGTTATTCCTGAGTGTTTTGAGCGGAGCGATGGTATTTCCTGAATACTTGTGGTTTTCGAGTACTACATGAGCTAGCGATCGTAATAAGTGATCTGAGGCATATTTCTGGAAAGCGATGGAGTGTGTGGTCGTGGACGACCTAGCTGATGGTCGTGGATGGTTTTGTTCTTGTCTATGGATGGACAAAGGTGGTGTGAGTGTGTGTGTGCTGATGACGGTTAAGTTGTAGAGAACGTATGCTGAGAGAAAGTTTCTTTGGTCTTTGCATGTGCAGATGAGTGTAGAGACGATCATGGTCGGTGACAAGGAGGATCGGGACTAGGAGGGGGTAATCTGAGGTCCAGGCGGTCGGGATGTCACGCAAGGTGGTCAGTTTCATGCTGGAGCACGTCGAGATCGAAGGTGGATGATGCGTGGAGGGGGGTAATCTGAGGTTCAAGCGGTCGAGATGTTACGCGAGGTGATCGGGCTCACGCTAGAGCATGTGATTATGCGTGGAGAAGGTATAGGAGGTGCGGTCCTAGAGGCTTCAACACGGGAGTTGGTGATGTGTGATGGAGATACAGGAGGTGCGTCCTGGAGGTTTCGTTACGTGGTGAGATTGGAGACGTTATGGAAAGAGTCCGTAACGGGAAGGTTTAGAGATATGGTAAAACCCGTGTTAGAAAGAGTTTCGGGTCCCTTGATTTGAAGAAGAGATAGAGTTGTGTGTTCATGTTTGAGGCGGACACGGCTTGAACGTTAGCCTACAAAAGCAGGGAAAGGCTAAGAGCTAATATATGGGTTTTTAGAGGGCTTTCATCGAGAGAGCTTTTAGAGGTACCGTGAAGGCACTTTGTAATTATATCCATGATACAAAAAATAATAGATCAGATCTATTCCAAGAAAAGTTTGCTGCTATTAGCGACATGTTTTCTGAGCATCATTTTTCTTTTGTCTCCGACGTGTACTCGTTCGAACGATCGAAGCGTTCGAGTGGTTGAAGTCTTGAGCAGAGGGAGATTACGACTATGTGCGTCGGCGATCGTAGCGAGTGGTCGTGGCGAGCGATTGAAGGGAGCGGTCGGACGATCGAAGCGTTCATCGAGCACGTGCGAGCGAACCAGCGTCTCATGGTCGTATTCTACATCCGGTAATTTAGATTATTTTTCTTCTGCTTTTAGTTTTAGTTTCAGGTTCCAAAAAGTGGAGACAACCATTCACCCCTCCTCTGATTGTGTCATATGATCCTATAGTTTCATTGGGCTTCGCAGGATTTGATGAATGATTGAGCTGACAATAATATATTGCATTGCTGTGCCTATGTAACGTGACTGATCCACTTGACTTTCACAATACTTGAAGACAACTGGTTTGGAATTTGGATCTAAAGCTTTTTTAAACGGTTAATCATCCAAGAGGTGGTCCTGGTAAACTGCAGTCATGGCCCATATAACCTAGTATTCTTAAGTTTGGTCAGCTAAGATTTTGTTTCGATTGCGCATGAACAAATTGATTATGTGTGTGCCTACTGCAAGCTTCTTATTATCAAAAAGGGGTGGTCCTCGTGCGTTGTTAATGGCTTGATGCGTGCTAGTTGCAAACTGGTTCATGCTTTATTCTTTTAGTACTTTCCAATTTCGGAACGCAGACATGAAATGTTTTGGGATCTATTGAGTGAAGTAATGCAGCTCTCTCAACTCAACAAAACTGTACAACCAACTGGCAAATTGAGATGAGCTAATCAGCAGGTCCTTTTTTTTTTATTGGACAAACATTTCGTCTTCGATAGTTCCAAATGAAACGTACAGATAAGAACGGGTGGTGCCGATGGCAGTGCAAGACTCATTCTTTCATCAACAAACCAAGTCTACAAAACAAAATAGGTTTTATGACATTATAATTGTAGAATATATTGTGGTGGCTTAACAGCTAGGAAGTGTACACTGCACTTTTCCTTTTCCTTCTTTAAATCTTGAGAAGGAATTGTGGAATATATAGTGTGGCATTCCTGTTTTCTATCATTTCAGTAGTTTGTTTATCAGATAGTGGCATAGAGAGGACGAGCTATTAGAAGAAAGGAAATGGTAAGAGTACTAGAGTTTAAAATTATAGTCTGACCTTTCAAAGTAGAACAAATTCTCAACAATGTAAAGTGTAAAGGCCTTTACATGAGACATATTCCTCGCTAAATATTCATTATGATCATGGACCACTTGATTATCTAGGATGGGGCAGTACGAGCAACATGAATTTTATTTGTTAAAAAGAACTTTATACACTTTGAACTAGTTATTAACCATGTCCTTTTACAAGGTAGCTATGAAGCTACTTTATGAATCACAACAATGATGTTTGCTTGACCTACATAATTAAAACAACAAAATAGTTAAAAATAAAGGGTGAGGTTTTAAATCTATAAATTACAAGATCATCAAGAGAGAATCACTCAAAATAAATGTTAAAATCTATGAATTACAAGAGCATTGCAGAGTAATATATAACAACTTGAGACCTCAACAGCAAGAACCAAGGGTATGCAGCATACTCATAAACATCTGTATTCAGTAAGCATGACCACATGTAAGAGTATTCACATGATTCAGGTCCTGTATACAGCCCTTTGCAGTGTACAAGGACTGGCCTACCAATTATTCCTTGTCCTCAGGAGCCACATTAAAATGCTCATCACCTCCATCTCCATGACAAGTCCAAGTCACATTTGCCTCAAGTGCAAGAGGAAGATCCAAGCTCTAGTTGCAACAGAAACAAGACGAAAGAGCACAGACAGAATAGCAATGGCTCGTGGTAAGCTTCAGATGAAAAGGATAGAAAACCCGGTGCACAGGCAGGTCACCTTCTGCAAGCGGCGGATGGGCCTGCTCAAGAAGGCCAAGGAGCTATCTGTTCTGTGTGATGCTGATATCGGTGTCCTAGTACTCTCCTCTCATGGAAAGATTTATGACTTAGCCACAAATGGGTCTGTATCCCTCTGTTGTTTAGTGATTCAAAAGTAACTCTAGATAATTTCATTTTTTTTTGATTTGTTGATACGTTTTATGGCTGAGATATATTAGGAACATGCAAGGCTTGATTGAGAGGTACAAGAGGAGCAATACAGAAGCAGCACAAGGCGAAAGTAGCGAGCAGAACCAGCCTCAGGTCAGCAAAGATCACATGATTTATCTCGCAATTTCAAATAGCATTGCATTGCAAAGCTATGCATAGGATCAACAGTATTTCTATAAAATTTTGCAAGGGCAACTAATGAGCGGACTTTGGCTCAGCACACTAGCTACTTGCGCATTTGTTCATCACCGACTCACAAAGATTCATAATACATGATTCTTTCTATGCATGCCAGTTTTGGAATTACATTATATTGGACAGAATGGTAATATGCAAAGTTACTTCTAGTATTGCGAGCTGACATTCTTTTGTTATTGCAGGCAATACAACAAGAGGTATTACTGTTAAGGCAAGAAATTGACTTACTTCAAAAAGGCTTAAGGTAATCAGCTGCATTACATGTATGCAGTGAAGCAACCTAACGGGTTCGATCGGTCTGAGCAACCGGTGTATCTTGTTTAGCTTATGCTAGATAAATGACTAAATTACCCTGCATGCTATTCTAAATCGAAAGAATTTATAGTTAGAAAGTTATTTCTTACATGATCTTCCTATTTTTTTCCTTTCAAAAATTGGGTTGGGTAGGGGTGCAGCTGCGTAGTTATATTGGCTTCCAATTATTGGTTTTGAACGGCTGTTAATGAAAATAAGAAAAGGAAAGGAAAAACCAACGACAAAATAATATGGGCTGATGAGCCATGTTAAGCTGCCAAGAATCCATAAAAAAAAGGTTGAAAAGATTATGGAGGAGACTTTTCAAGGGTGTAGGATAGAAGCATAATATTGAGCACGAGACGGCCGGATTGCTAAAGGCGAGCGCATCCATGCAGGTACATGTCTGGAGAGAAAGATATAAACCATATGAATATTGATGAGCTGCAAGCCCTCGAGAGTAATCTTGAAATATCGGTACATAACATTCGCTCCACAAAGGTAAGATTTAATTATGTTCTTCTCTGTACAAATCAAAAACTTTTAAAAAACGAATACGCGTTTAATATGCCCTTTTCTGCCGAGCAGATGCAGATCATGTCTAGGGAGATTGAGACGCTCAAGAACAAGGTTGGCTCCATATTTTTTTCGTTTTATTCCTCTAATGAACTTTTGAGTTTAGTAGCTTATATGTAGAAGAGAGATGAACATACAATTCCCTTCACCAGTAGTTTTATATATGTGTCTTCTGTTTTGCAGGAAGGCATACTGAAGGCTGCCAATGATATACTTCAAGAAAGGGTACTTTGATATCTCTAACCCCAGATCCATTAATTTTAAAGAAACTGCACTATTCGAAAGGATAGGCTTACGTTTGGAATTTAGGAGTGAGTTCGAGATAGCGTTAGCATTTAGGAATTAACCAGAGAGTTAAGTACAAAACCTCCTTGCCTTTCTTTTTTATCTATACAATTACGGCCCTACTCTTGCTTGTAAAGTTAAAGGTCTGTTCTTTTTAGCTGCGGCTTATGGTTTTTGGCTGAAATTTTTGAATTTTGGTTGTTTACGGTACAGATTACGGAGAGACTGATACTCATTTACTATTTTGGCTGGTACAGATGTTGGACTTTTAACGTATACTACGTTTAACTTGTAGACCCCGTCTTGAGAAAATACTCCGTTTAAAAGTTAGGTATTGTAGCAAAAGTCAAAAGTCGGTCGGTTTGTGACTTGCCAAACAGGCCCATATAGTTTTGCATATGGTGCACGGTGGCGATTGGATGTGGGGTAACAAGCCGTGCCGGCATTCTAGTTAACTGGTTTATGCATATAGGCAGCCCAGCTAGAGGGACATTGCTGCTATTTCTGAAAATAAAAGTGTGTATCTTTGTCATCTTGAAGTCACTCTTACGTTAACCTAACATGTTTGTTTTTTTTTAGAGAGATCAACACGTTTCTTATTGTCTTGATCTTGTATCTGCAGTTGATTGAGCAGAATGGGATTCTGGATACCGGCAGCAACATGATGCTACCACGATTTCCATTCCAACTAAACCATGGAGAGTAACTACACTTCTAGCGTGAACTACTGGCCTATCAAGTTATCTTGTCAGTTGTGATTTAAGTTCGACAAGGCTACCTTGCAAGGACCTCTTACAGGATTGTGTCTATCACTACATGTTGCGAAGAAAAAAAATAAATAAGGTTGGCATTTGTGCACGGTTTTGCGTATGTAAATTAACCATCTTTCAGACTGGACCATGGGACGTCTGATTGCAGAAATCCCCTCGTGACGGCGGCGCCACCCTCTGTAATACTAGTGAGGAGGGGTTGGGCTGGCTTCGGCCTAGCCCAGCCCATGTCACATAAGTGCAAGCTAGGAGGAGGAGGCAAAATCCATTCGCTCCTCCTCCCCTCATGCCGACTCTATCGCGCCCCTTTGCCCTTGCTGCTATTCATACTGCCACCTCCACTCACGCGTGCTACCACCGTCGCTGGCCACCAACGCCGCCGTTCCACCAGCCGCGCATTGCCTTCCCCGTCCCCCTACTACCTGGCGCCGCTCTGCATGATCGCGCACGTTGTTTGCTGCCGCTCCACCCTCGACCTCACCGTCGCCCCCATGCTGCCCTTGTGCTGCCATTGTTGCTCCGGCCCGCGCCATTCATTGTTGCACCACGCAAGAGAGTGGAGAGGAGAACAGGGAGCCAGCCATGAGAGAAAGAGGGAGCTGACTGACCGAGTGAAGAGAAAAGGTAGAGGAAGGAGAAGAAGGAAGAAAGAAGGGAAGGGAGAAGAAAAGGAAGGGAGGGAGGTTTTGGCCGGGAGAGCCAGCTGAAGAAGAAAGGGAAGAAGAGAAAGAAGAGGAGAAGAAAATAAGAAAGGAAGAAGAGAAAGAGAGGAAGAGAAAAGCAAGAAGGGGGAACACTGATTTGATGTCTGATCTGCCAGATCTATCCAAGGAAAGGAAGGTAGTGCCTCAATCTAGTCCTTCAGGGCTAGGATAACGCATCGAAAAACTTTCTCAATGCTTGTTTATTGATTTGTGTAGAAGTTAAAATATCGATTGTTAAGATGGATGCTTGGACGATGAAATTGGGGCTGCTGTTGTTGATCTTATTAATTCATGGAGAGAGAAAGAAGTAGTGCTACTTGTGGAAGTACTATTAGTTAGTAGTTAGTAGTAGTGCATGAGGGCCATGAGTTTTAGGGAGTGATTAAGTGAATGACTAGTTGGTGATTGATTAGTGTAATTAATTAATTAGTGTATGTGATTAATGAGGTGAGTGAAGGATTGGTGTGGAATAATTAGTACCATTAATTAGTGTGGACTAATCAACATAGGTAATTGTTAAAGCTCTATTGAATACTGGCCCACCACTTTGGCACATCGAGTTGGAAGTTTGTCGTCCGAGCCGATGCTGCCCAGTATAGGACAGCACAGCCTTTTGAGGAAATTGGAGTTTTAGATGGCTTTACCTTTAAATTATGGTAACTAGGATTGCGTGAGGATGAGTTATGCATATTACAGAATATGTAATACTTGTTATGTTAGGTTTCGAGATTGAAAGCAAAGGTTGTTTAACCACCAGAACCACGGGAATGCATCCGATTCAAGAGTATTGCATGTGATGTGTTTGTGCATAGGAACAATGCCATTCATATATGTTCAAATAGTGCTATGATGTATTGAGGTGGGTTAATGCTTGTTCAGATGGAGGTTCGGGTTTGGTGCTATCCACAAATTGTCCACATGATTGAACAGGCAAGTGTATGGTAAAATAGTATATTTGGGTAGTATTGCTATGAATTGGATTTTGATGCACTACCTACCATGGTATCGTGAGTTGGTTATTTCTGTTTGTATATTGACATAAAGATGAACGATGGATAATGGTACATGACATGGATAATTGATGTTATGTTGCCAAATAATGATTATTGGAACATGATATGTTGACATGCTTAAATAGAGAAGTTGCATTGCATGCATTCGTGGCATGGAAATAGATGACCTTTGTGTCATCTATGGTCTACTTTGTATGGTCACTCTACGGGAGTGGAGTGGAGGTTTATGTCCCCGTATGAAAAATAACGGACTATTAAGGTCCCCATATGAAAAAGATGGGCTATTGAGGTCCCCACATGAAAGAGGGTGGGCTTAGATGAGCATCGACGGGTGCTCACTTCACTATACCGATATGAACTAAAGAAATGAAAGAGATATTCATTTGCATTGAATCATAGATAAGGTGCAAATGCATAAGGAATGGTTGATAAAAAGTGAAAAGAGGTTAAATAAAAGTGAGTGATTATGGAGATTGTGATGGATAATGAATGATACGTATATCTGTTATTTGTTATTTTACTTTGTACTTACTGAATCATTGGACTTACATTTGTTTTGTTGACTTTTTTAGGTGATCCTGGTTGACGGCATGCATGGAATGAGAGTAGACCTTTTGCACGACATTTATTAAATAACAGCTTAGCTAGTCACTTTGCATTTGGGTTTAATCTCTTGTTAAGTTGCTTTAGTAATTCCTAATTAGAGTATACTATGAAAATGTTAAAGGTTTGCATTTGACACGATTAGTTCCCTTTTTGCTTGAAGTATAGAATGAGGCTCTCTTGTCATTATAAAATCCATATGTAGGCTCTATGTGGTTCACCATTGTTTAGTATGTTCTTTAGTTCGTGGTTTTGAGCCTTCATGGGTGTGGAGCCCTAAGTTTCACTTATGTTATGTTGATCCATGTTATGGAATCAGTTATCTTATTGCAGTTATTCTATATATGTTTATTACCCTGTCTGTAGCCGTATAAATAGGGGAGGTGCTGCCAAATTTTTAATGACAACACCAATTTGAGACGTAAGTATGTAGCGGTAGCATTCTAGGCTTTGAGATTGGGCTAGGTGTTGCACCCTCCTTCCCCATCCTAGCCACAGCCTCCACCAAACCGTCTCCCCTCCTTCCCCGAGCCACAACAAGGTGACGATTCAACCCCAAGCCGTGAAGTGGCATAGACGTCTCCCTCCGACCCACCGCCTTGGCTTTCGCACTTTCCACCCCGCTCCCTGCCATCATGCCGCCTCCCTCCACCCCGACGATGCCATCCTCCCGCCTAGTGTAACCGTCATCCCGCTTCCTCAACCGACTCCATCGATGCCAGATTGAGGAATGCAATATTTTTCTTCTTCAAATTTTGTAATGCAGTGTTTGAGGAATTTTTGTTAGATTAAGAATTGTGACGTTGATTTCAGCTTGAATTGGAAGATTTGAGGAGTTTCTATTTTATTTTTCAAATTTGGCACTTAAGTGTTTGAAGAATTGTTGGGTTGTAAGCTTTTTGTGCATTTTCAGATTACCAGTTGTAATGAATCAGTGGTATGTGCATTCTAGTATTTCAGTAAGAATGTTTGAAGCTTGAGGCATGTTCTGATAAGTGAATTGTGTAAATGTGGTTTGTGTATTGAAGCATCAAATTGTGTAAATGTTTTGGTGCACTTGTGTCTTAGATTGATGAAATGAGTTTGCTTGCACGCCAAATGAAGACAAGAGTTCAGATTTGTTTGAATGAAATCAGACAGTATTTTCCATACATGTGAAATGAGGACAAGAACATACATGCCAAATGAAATTCAAATGAAATCTGAACTCTGAATGAAATCTGAAAGAAAAGGAAAGAAAAGCAACGGCAGGTAGCAATGGCTTCCAGTTACATTAGTGTCTTCCAGCAGATTCAAGTCGCATGCAGTAGCAGCAGCCCTCATCGCAGCTTGGGGGAAGGAGGGGCGATGATGTCAGGGTGGAGGGAGGGCGGAGGTCTCAGTCTCAGCCAGGAGGGGGAAGGAGGGTGGTGACCGAGGCTAGGCTATTTAACCCTAGGCTCCATTGAAACGGAACGAGACAGAGAGGAGGGGGGACGAGACCAGAGGAGAGATTGAAGGGGTAAGGAGTTCTTCGCGAAAAACCTTCAAGTCGCGATGGATTTTCTGTAAAAACGTTTAAGTAGGATCGTGTCTCTATCCACCTCAATCTGAGCCACATGTGCTAGATAGGACGTCTCATGGTTGTGGGCCTGTTCTTTTTAGGACAGTGGCTTTTAGCTGCTGGTTTTGTGGTTTAAGGGCTTTTGTGAGAGATTACAGAGTATGAGAAATTTTTGTCAATATAAATGAAGTCAATAAAGTATGTACTACAATTAACTAGTAGATCTTATCTTGAAAAATACTCCGCTTAAAAGCTAGTTCATGAAAAGCGAAAACAAGTTTTGATTAGCACCATTACCTTATCACCCAATCAGCCATTAGCGCTAGATATGTTGCCTTACTTATATTTGTTTAATATGGTATAACTTTCTGAATGCAATGTTGATTAGAGAATCATCAAAATCGGGAAATTTCGAACTCGATTTCAACAGAAGTTGCAACACCGAAAGATTCATATGAACACCTGAAATTGCTTACCGATACAATTTGCAACTACCAAAGTGTTCAAAAAGACAAGGTGGCAGATATGTCATGTTCATCCTGATTCCTGAAAAAGACTGAGATAGCTGCGCCGTCATGTTGAACAGCAGCTGCTCTTCTGCTTCTGCTGCTGCTCTTGGATTGGCTGGCCTTTCATCTGGACTAGACTGGAGGTCTTCTTCTCCAGGGCTGCTTGGCTACCAGCTTTGCTGCAGATTAGATTAGACACGGAAGTTTCATCAGCATAAGTCGTTTCAAAGAAATCTGAAATTTTGAAATTTATTTGTCCTACCTCTTCTTGATTGCTGCAGACATCGCAAAGAAAGCCTCCTCGACATTGATGGACTCTTTAGCACTTGTTTCTAGGAAAGGAATACCTATCTCATCAGCATAAGCCTGCACTGATTTGCATTGCCCATTTAGCTTAACAAAGTACACAACAGTATAACATGAAAATTACATGCTAATTTGTAAACTATCCAGAATGTAACAGCGTAATTGGAAATGTGACCTGTGCTACTGCAGTCTTGACGACCCTGCTCTCAGCCAGATCGCACTTGTTACCAACAAGAAGCTTGCATACAGTGTCGTTGGTGTACTTGTCGACCTCGCTCAGCCACTGCTTGACATTGTTGAAGCTCTCCATGTCCGTAATGTCGTAAACGATCTGGAGACAACTCAAGCAACCAAATGTTGACTGAAACCGTGAAACGTGCATGAAATTTGCAGAACGTTTTTGCTTACAGGTCGAGAGACTTACGATTATTCCATGAGCTCCTCGGTAGTAGCTGCTTGTGATGGTTCTGAATCGCTCCTGTCCTGCTGTGTCCCACTGTTTGACATGCAGCAGGTAATAATATCAGACCACATTGGAGAATTATAGTTTCTGCATTGCACGACGTATTCCTATCATGTAGTAATGATTATGTAGCAAATACCAGAAGACTTTCAGTACTAGAAAAACATCCGAAGCCTAAATGAATCCATGCCTCAATGTCATTGTGCATTCCCAAGTTCCCAACCAAACTATAAGAGGCTAACATGGAAGATTTCTAGGTTTTCCCTATTAGACATTTCTGATAGTTAAACGTTGTAAATTGGTAACATATTCCATGACAACACAAACATTTTAGAAGCATAACTTGTGAAAATTATCAATAAACCACTTACAATCTGCAGTTTTATGGTCTTCCCATCCATCTCAATCGTGCGAATTTTCTGCATACCAGGATAAACAGGGATCAATGGACCAAAGAACAATAAAAAAATGCAGGATGAAAAACTAGCAAGAGAAACATCAAGAATGCGGCATTGCAAGAGGAGCCCACTCACAAAGTCAACGCCAATCGTGCTAATGTAGCTATCGACATACGAATCGTCCTGAATAAAACACAAAGGGATCAAAACCACAAATCATAAATATGATCTAATCTTCAAAATACGGTGCCAGCAATCCACAATGCCAACTCACAGCGAAACGGAGGAGGAAGCAGGACTTGCCGACCGAGGAGTCGCCGATCAAGAGGAGCTTGAACAGGTAGTCACTAGCTCAGAACAAGCAAACAAGAGTAACATTTCAGTACATCGAATGAAAGAAACAAAGAAACAACGGAAGTTAGAAGCATACTAGCTGTAAATGCAAGATAGAAAGAGACATACAATTCGTTGCTCATGATTCTTTGTTCCTGCCTCCAATTTTCAGATTCAAGAGCCGAAGCGCGAGAGAGAGAGAGAGATAGAGTTGATGCTTGGAGTTGGAGAAGAGGCTTCCAAAAGGGAAAAGTAGCTGAGAATATGGGAGTGGTGATCATTTGGGTTTATTTTTGATGGCTTATGGTGAAAAGCATTATAGCTGGTTGAAAAAATCAGAATGGTGAGAGGCTTATTTAATATAATTAAATTTAAAAATTAAAAATATAAAAATATGTTAGCCCATCACAAACAACGCAAACGAATACGGCAAAAAAAGAACCGGCAAAAAAGCTAAAAAAGTCAAAAATTCAAAAAAAAACGAAATTATAAACAGTGAAAAATAAGTCAGAAACTGAAACCGAAACGATCGGGCCTAAGTCACCGCCCTCACGCAGCTCAGAGTCTGAAGCGTAGTGTATAAACTAAGCAAACTGAGCAGCATCAGCTGGTGCATTTATTTTTGTATCGAACTGCGCAGCATCATGACGTTGGACCGTTCCCTCCTCGCTGCATATGACTCCCTTTTTTGGTAGCTCCAAAGGCTTGTAAACCCTGGTTTTTAGCTGATTTTAGCTTTTTAAAAAATAAAAAACAATGCAAAGAAAGAAGAACAAAAAAGACCAACAAACCTAAAAAGCCAAAAAATACGAAATTAAAAAGTCAAAAGCTGAAACTCATTAGAACAAGGCCTAACGACGACAAGAATTCACTGGCGCGTCACACGCCTTGCCACGATGATTGTAATCCCATTATGAAGTGCTCCTAGGCAAACAACATTACTTCTAGCTGGAGATTAATGTAGTGTCACGTAAAGAACGCAAAAGGCATAGCAATCAAAGGCACACACAGTGCTATATGATATATTGGACCACTGCCATGTCATGCGTCACACGCCTCGTATAACCAAAAGATACACTACTTTTCTACAGTAGATGGTGCACGGTCAGCACGAAAATTCTACCTGGCAAGAACCACGAACCACTTTCGTAAAAAAAAAAGGAACCACGAACCACTGACATATTTCAGAGCTAAGTTCGCGTCATGGCAAATATACAAAGGAGCTATCTGAGAATTGTAGGATTTGCTGAGATTCAGAGAGAAACTAGCTACTAATCGAGTATTGTTGAAATAAGTAGGATAGTATCTTCTTATGGTCCCCCGATTTGAACCCAGTATTAGGGTCGATCAGATATGGCACCTGAAACAACCGGATAGTATGAAGTATTAGAGGTTATCTTGAATGGAGGATGCTAAACAATTTGCAGGCATATTGGGCACAGAGGCTGCATTCCAATAAAAGGATACGAGGCAACATGTGTGCGTATCAGATCCTATCGTCAAAATAATTTAGTTGCTGTTCTAACTTCAAAACAATTCATGTTTCAAAGTGCATCATGTGGCTCGCTTTACCAGCTTAGAACCTGATATCCTTAGAAGCAAATCCATCTTTAAGGATCCATCTCCCACGTTCTGGAGGACATAAGGAAGCTCCAATTCACAGAGGGCCTCACGGACAATCCTGGCATACTGAATCACCCACATATGAGAAAGAAAAAGAGCCAACTCATGTAAAAAGGATAGCAAGGAGAGGAGTGGTTCTTACAGTATTGTTCTCAAACGAGAAGAGTTCCAACTTCTCTGCAGGAACCACACCAGCTTTGCTCCACAATGTCATTCCTCTTCCAGCTCGAAGAAGAGTAGGCACCCATCCCGTGAAAATTGTACTGCAAAAATATGGAGATGGCTTGAGAAAAGCATAGGATGACAGGACATTTGTCTACCATTAGTTTGCAGCAGTAGTTTTAGATATTCCAACATCAACATATCATAGACAAGCATGTTAGCTCTCTATGCACACACACATATATATATATATATATATATATATATATATATATATATATATATATATATATATATATATATATATATATATATATATATAGAGATATATATGATTGCATTGTATTAGGATAGTTTGGATTCTTTCCATACATGTACTCTTTCCTTATATATACTCTTTCCATATTTACCATCCCATCTTGGTGTATATATTTGGCCTCATATGAATACTAGCGCTATTCATAA
The DNA here is from genome assembly GCA_036346245.1 of Bonia amplexicaulis. Taxonomy (NCBI): domain Eukaryota; kingdom Viridiplantae; phylum Streptophyta; class Magnoliopsida; order Poales; family Poaceae; genus Bonia; species Bonia amplexicaulis. The sequence continues at coordinate 12,236,527 of CM070746.1, read as the reverse complement.
CATGGTATCAGAGCGTACCTAGGATTCGAACACACACGCACACGCACGCACGCAAGCATATTAGCTCTCTTACCTATGGAAGGTAAAACACGTAGGCTTTCCAAAACAAGCAAAGTTGGATACCTCTCAAGGAGTCCAAAAGAAGGGTGCTTTCCTTGTCCATATAGTCTGCACAGGTACTTCACAATATCTCCTGCACATTCAATGTACATATTAGTAGTAGCTATGTTATGGCCTTGCTTTCATGGGGGTAAACACCGCCAAGAGGATGGCCGGGCGGTAACGGCATGCTTGGGGAGAGAGGAGACTAAGATTAGGATGAACTTTATTCTTTATTTTGCTTGATTCTGAATAACGGCTCCTCTCTTTATATAAATGAGGTTAGCTTCTAACAATATGAAAACTAATTTGATAAAATAAGTATTAAATGATAGAGATAACTTAACAAACTAAACAAATCCTAAGAGATAACTTAACAAACAAAGCAAATCCTAATTGATTGCCGCTGGTAGCCTTCCTTGCATGTAGCCCCCCTAATGGACCATGACTATCCATGGACCCGTGCACATAACACTTCACCCCTCCTAAACGAGCAGCTCGTCCTCGAGCTGTAGGGTGACGGCCATGGCTACAACCCGAGGTGTTTCCATGTCGATGAGAGGCCATGTCGCTGGAGGAACGACATAAGGAGAAGGATCAACAAAGCGCTAATGGACTGTAGTGACAACAACAATTCTCCATGATGACTTAATGTCGCATGAGTTGTCGCCAACATGGGCAACTCACATGGGGTAGCAAGGACACCCTTCGTACCATGGAGCACAACGATGGTGGAAGAGGCACGACGCTGTCGCTGACCCCTACATGGCGTTCCACACCAACGAAGGCACGGTGTTGGTTTGCGCAACGAGGAGAAGATCGCGAAACCACGGTGATCCTCTTCTTTGGCGAAGGCATCAATGGCGCTGCCAAGGGCAGCGCTACTAGGAGAGCAAACATCACCAGTGGCAGCGGAGAAGTAGCACTGGCGGTGGAGCCGATGGTGTTAGCACCACGTCTGGCGCCAACAACACCACCTGTTCCAAAGTGGCGATGGCGTTGACAGTGCAACTTGGCGCCGCTTCTTCTTCGCCATGAGTTTTTCCTTGACCTCCATCGCGAGCTTCATGCAGTCTTGGATTCCTAAGCAGAGCTCAGCGTAGAGGCACCTCATAGCCTTGAGTTCTTCGGCATCGGAAGGCATGGTGAGTGGCTCTGATACCAAGTTGTTATGGGTTTGCTTTCATTGGGGGTAAACATCGCCGAGAGGATGTCCCGGCGGTGGCATCGGCGGGTTGTAGCAGCGAAAGAGGGAGGAGACTATAGATGAGAATGACTTTGTTCTTTCTTTGCTTGATTCTGAATAGCGCGGCTCCTCTCTTTATATAGATGAAATTAGCTTCTAACAATATAGAAACTAATTTGATAAGGAAAGTATTAAATGATAGAGACAATTTAACAAACTAAACAAAGCAAATTCTAATTAATTGCTGCTGGTAGCCTGCCTTGAGTGCAGTCCCCTAATGGACCATGGCTATCCATGGGACCGTGCCCTTGATGAGCTAGTTTTCACGAAAAGAAAGAAAAAGATCAATTAGATCTTACCACTTTCATACATTATAACACCAGTAGTTGCATCAACAAGAAGTGGAAACCTGTATTAAAAAAAGACACCAGTTCAGTGACCCTAAGGAAGATATGACAAGAAAATGATGTGACAGTAATTCCAACAATGTTAACGATGAACAAAGAATTGATGAACTTTCCATATATCTGCATTTCTATTCAACTGAAGCATTGCCACAGCTATAAGTAAATACAGAATAGACGAAGACATACTGCTCCTTCCCTCCAATTTTCTGGACCACATCTCTATGCCTCAGTGATCCTTTTGGGCAAGGATAAACCTACATTTAGTTAATATTTGGAGGCGAAATTATTAACTAACAAAACGACCAGATTAGAAGACTACATGGATAATCCAGACAAACAATTCTCCTTGACATATATTGCTTCACAAATTATAAGTTTACGTCAGCACAATTCCTTTTAAAAAAAAACTATAATGCAAGCAAAGCTATGTTAAATTGCATGATTTTTGTAGTCATTGATTTATAATCTCACAATTGCAGAATTGAAGGAAGCATTGTAAGAACACCTCTGCAGAAAGATCGAGCTCAGTCATGGCCTCACGAACTCTCCTACAGAAGGGGCATGCCTCTATTTGAAGGACAACAAAGGATTTCATCAGTAGATTATTAAAATTCGTAAAGTTGCATGCCTACAAATCAGAACCAACAGATTGTTTTACCAAACTCATACAGTTGGAGAGTCGGAGAACTCATCGCTGCATCAATGTTCTCTCCGCTACTAGTAGCCACACTCGATCCCCATGGAAGTCGAGCTAAGCTTGAAAGTGAAGACGTAGTAACCTGACAAATAAATGTAACAACCGACGGTCATCAAGAAACGCTTGCATTTGCAGGTAGATGACTCAGACTATAACATCAAATGAAAATGCCGCACAAATTGCACTATCAGCAGCAGTAAGTACATCGATCAAAAGTTCCTTTTGTCCCCACAGGAATTCATGTTGTAAGAAATGCATTTGTTTTAGCCTCCCAATCCAGTACCCAATATTGCATTAAACTCTACATTCAAATCGAAGTTGGTTTAGGATTTGTAATTAAGTACTAATCTATCCAAAGGCCAAACGAGCCGAGAGCCAGAGATTACTTCCACGATGTCATTCCTCTCCTGAGAAGGATCACCTCCCTGCTTGGCAAATCACACTTTTTTTAGCAAATCCATCGTGTAAACAAACCCAAGCTCGGTGAAAAATGCAGCAATTACCCCGAGGAACTTGAGGAGCGGGCACAGAAAGGATAAGACGCTGCTGCTGCTTCGGCCGCCGGTCGTAGTGGCGGCGGAGGTGGCCTCAGTTTCGCTCGCCTCCGCGCTTGGGGGGCGCGCTCGGGCGAGGGTTCGGGCACGGGAGCTGTTGTGGAGGCGGACTCGGGCTCGAGCAGGAGAGCGCCACGGAGCTGGGGCCCGAGATGGAGGGCGGAGTTGGGGAGGGTGGGTGGCGTGCGCGAGGGACAGCATACCGCCTCGGGAGTTGGCGTCGCCGGCGCGTGGTCGTCGTCGGGGGAGGCGGACGGGGCGGTTCCCTGCTTCCCTGGGCTGCCTTGGGCCTTGGCGTCGCGAACGCGGACGCGGACGCGGACCCGCCTGTGGGATGTGGCTGCGGGCGTCTCCGTTGGACGGCGCGGATTGGGGAACCTGCGGCTCTGGGAGGAGGGGTGTGGTCGTGTGGACGGCTAGAGAGACGCGCGAGGCCCCGTCGCGTGCGCAACTTTGTCCTGGGAGATTTGTACCGCACGCACGGCCCGCGCGCGCATGGCCGCGGTCACCGACCACCGGGCTCCGGCGCGCCAGCCGCAGCAGGCCGCCAATTCCGACCATGGCCGTGCGCGGTGGCTGTGCGCCCGTGCCGTCTAGAAACTGCACGCCACCGCGCCGGCGTCACCTCCACAGCTCCACTCGCGACCTCCGTGTAGGTGTCGCCTCCGCCTCTACGGCTCGAGAGAAGGCCGCAACGGCGAGCCAAATCCGACGCCTCCGTCGTATTTAGCTTAGGGCTTGTTTTTTTCTTAGAATCAGGACTTGTTTGGCTAATACAGTTTACCGCGCCTAGATGTGGCAGTGTGCGCCTTTGCCACACTTCTTGTGATGAACAAATTCTCCGCCATCAACAGCGACATTTTCCAGCGAGTCAATCCTAGAAGCTTCACAAGCATCCTCGATTGGTGGCAACAAGCAACGAAAACACATCCGACAGACGAGAGAAGAGAGAATTTAATGGAACGGCCATATGCACAATGTGGAATATGCGAAAGGAAAGGAATAGGGACAGGCATAGCTCAACAGGTGGCAATTAGAGCGACTGAGGGCATTCAGAGGCAGAAAAAAGCGTTCCAAGAGATGTACATCCTGGGATTCCTTTGGAGTACTTTTTGGGGTTGAGCTTCTACGAGGAATGTTGTTCTAGTTACCCTCTTGGGTTGTGTTCATGTAGGAGTGCAAATAGAGCAAATATTTATCGATTGTTCGTCTGTTTATTTTAATTTGGATATAATTTGGAGCAAATTTTCGGATATCCGAAGGTTTTGTCGGATACGGAAACGAAATCGGATATTTTTTATCGGATACGGAAACAGATTCGGAAAAACATTATCCGACGGTTACAGAATTATCCAGGTATTTTTCCAGATAGTTATCGGATAGTTTTTCCTTTACACTCTACGCTTGTTCAGTAAGAAATAGAATGCTTTCTGATTGAAAATCTATGTTAAGCAATAAACATATGGTTATTACGGAGACTATAACTTGCATCGGAGAAATTGAGCTGCTGAGAAGAAGCAGAAGAAATGTACCTCGAAAGTTTGGAACCACTATATTAAATACACGGTGACTATTGACACAACAAAAATTGTGGAAAGGAGAAATAACTTTGGGTGCAATGCAATAAATATCCTCACAAAGCTCGACGTGAGACCTTAAGAGGCACAAATGCCTTGTGGAATCATTTGCTAAATGTGATGAAGTTAAATGAACTAATGAGCCATGTAATCAACACAAAACTTAATGACCTCTTTGGTTGCATAACCTTCGATGATGCTGTCATCTGGCCGAAATCGATTGTGTACATAGGATTTGAGAATTCGCATGTACCTCTCGAATAGGTACATATGACGTGGAAACACGAGACCGCATATCTTTATCTCTTTCATAAGGTGGACAATGAGATGGAACATGATATCAAAAAATGACGGAGGAAAATACATCTCAAGATAACATAGAGTCATCACCACCTCGCTCTGCAGAGCGTCTAGTCCATCGGGATCGATAACTTTCTGAGCAATTTCGTTAAAGAAATAACATAGCCGCATGATTGTCACTCGAATCTTGTTCGGCAAAATACTTATAATTGCAATAGGAAGCAATTGTGTCATTAGCATATAACAGTAATGAGACTTCATGCCAATTAATTTTAAATCTTCCATGGAAACAAGTTTCTTCATGCTGGTGAAGTGACTGGACAGAACTTTCACACTATGCAAGCACTGAAACAGTTAAGTTCTCTCAGACTTAGACAGAGTGTAGCAAGCTAGGGGAAGGTACGTCTGTCCTTTATCGGTCTCTATCGGTGCTAACTCGGTCCTGATGTTCATAGCGACCAAATCATGACATCCTTTGTTTTGTCACGAATATTCAGTAAGAGACTAATCAAGCTATCACATACATTCTTCTCTACATGCATGACATCGATGTAATTACGAGCTTCTAAGTGCTCCTAATAAGGCAAGTCCCAAAATACCGACCTTTTCTTCCACACGTTCTTTTGACGGTTCCTCAACTTACGTCCCTTTCCAAGCACAACATCGATATTCTTGACCATATATCATAGATCTCTTTCCCGGTAAAAGGCCTTGGTGCTAAGTCATCCTCTTTTTTCTGTCAAATTGTTTCTTCATCTTGCGGTATAGGGTGATACCATGGAAGGAATCTACGGTAACGTATATACACAGTTTTGTGCGAGTTGTTCAACTACACACTCTCGGTATAATCTAAGCAGTGCGAATAAGCTTTGGCTCCTTTCGTACTCAACCTCGACAGGTTACCAAGACTAGAAAAATCATTAATGGTGCAGAACAGCATGGCGTGCAGAGTGAAGTTCTCTCATTTGTCCTCATCCCATACATGTACCCTTTGGTTCCACAATGCTACAAGATCTTCCATCAATGGTGCTAGGTACACATCAATATCGTTCCCGAGTTGCTTCAGCTCTTGAATAAGTAGTGACATCAAAATATACTTTCGCATCATACACAGCCAAGGAGGAAGGTTGTACATGCATACATTCATAGGCCAGGTGCTATATCGGTTGCTCATATTATCGAAAGAATTCATTCTATCTGTACTCAACCCAAATTTTATATTCCTCGGTACTGCATCAAGTCTACAAAGATCCTATCGATGTTCCTCTACTAGGCTGAATCAGTAACGTGTCTTATCATTCCAACTTTATTATACTCCTCTAAATGTCAACACAGCAATATTTCATCCTTTCGGTTCGTAAATAAACGCTTTAAACAGGAATTATAGGTAGAAACCACAACATATTAGCAGGAGGTCCTTGCTTCACCTCGATGCCCTCACCGTCATCGGAGTCATTCTTACGATTGTATCGGGATGCTTTACACACCGGACAAATATATAATTTTGCATACTCTTTACGGTAGAAGATACAATCATTCGGACATGCAATGTGTGTTTGTGTGTGTGTATCAAGTAAGAATATATTGAAGTAAACTAGGAGTACTGATCCATTCTTAAATTAGAGCAAACTACCATATCTCTTTAAACCTAGTTGTCATCTCTCTATTACAAGGCATATAAGTTATTAGGAGTAAATACTAACATCTAATCACCAAGAACAAATCTGTCGAGACCACATACGCTGGCTACAAGCAGTATGTGTTCACCAAACTCCCCAAAGCCGGCCGCCTCCTTCAATACAGCGCAATGAAAACAGATCTGTCGAGACCACGTACGCTGGCTATTTAATAGCGTGTCGTATCCCAGACGATTTCAACTACAAATCATCTGTGATATGAAACTATCACTGACGGTTTGTATTAATAACCGTTTGTGAACTTTCACAGACGGTTATTAATACGAACCGTCGGTGATGCCTGCCATTATCACAGACGGTTTGTATCAATAACCGTCTGTGAATTACCGTTTGTGATGTTTTGTATTATCACAGACGGTTCATATTAACAACCGTCTGTAAAAATATCACAGACGGTTATTCATATGAATCGTCTGTCATAGTTGCGTACCACAGACGGTACACAGTCACGCTTATAAAACTGTCTGTAATAATTATAGTATAGACGGTTCTGTATGAAATATCTATGATGTAGCTGTTCAGTATAATCTCTTTTTTTTTTAGCAGTGATGGGCAAACCAAGACTCCCCCACTTCAATCAATTAAGTTCTTTCACAAGTCTGAGCCCAAAAAGGACATGTCCAACAGCATCAGGATGGTGCAAGGTCCATCCAACCAAGCTTTATCGACCTGACACAAACAACGCTGTCATGGATGATCGTACGTAGATTCCTAGTCTTCTTTAACTCGTCGACTCCGCTTAGCTTACGCTTTCAAATCAGATCAACAGCCACATCAATTGTATGCATGGGACCATCAAATCATCGACAGCGATACGTGTACACATCAATCACCGGGTTCTCTGTGACACATGTACAGTTCGTCGTGGTTTTTGGCTGTCACTCGCGGTGCAGCCACGAGCTGCGTGCGTGCATGCACGGACGATAATGGGTCTGTCTTTTTCGACTGTGATTTATGATTTTGATTAAAATTTTTGAATTTTGGCTGTTTACGGTATAGATTATAGAGAGACAGATATTCATTTGTGATTTTAGTTAGTACAGATGTTGAGTTTTTAACGTACAGATCGTTTAACTTGTAGACTCTATCTTAAAAAAATACTTCGTTTGAAAGTTAGGTACTGTAACGCAAACCAAAAGCTGATTTCAAAACCCAAAAACAGATCCATTATCGATCCACCTCTGGCCATTGGCCAACTTACCGCTCATATCTACCCTTGGCAGCGACGGCGACTGTCGGCAAAACAAAAACATAGCAGTAAAAAGGAGCCATGCATGCATGCATCGAGCTATCATGGCTATCAGCATCGATCGATCTTGCATCAGTTGCTCTCAAAACACACACATCAGGGAGTCAGTTGAGGGACCTGGGCTTGGTACTGCCTTAAGAGCCCGTGCATTCGCCAGCACCGTGCGGTCGCTATCTACTGGACCGTCCGATCGACGCCCGGTAGACCCGCGATCAGGAGTCAAGGCACTGTAGGCACGGTACTTCACGACGACTGTGCTAGCATCCTGTCAAAGTATGATACCAATTCATACACGTGTCCTCATTCGATCGTCATCTTCAATCAAGAAGCTATGTTGTTAGCTCTACATTTTTTATTGAAGGTGAAGTTTGTTGCAAATCAAGTTGTTGTGCCTACTATTGACGGCATCTATGAGAAATTAATCATTGGCGATTTCTTCGACAATCCAATAAGTTACTACGGCAAGATCCGCAGATGAAGAGTTTAAGGTGTAGTTACAAGTTTTCAACACAATTTAGGCTATGCTTGATCGATGAGACTTTAAGGAAAAAATTAATATCAATTATGGAGATAATTGAATTTGATATTTTCTTCACTGTTTGGATATGTTGCAATTTATATCGCTTGCGTAACCATTATCGAGGCTTTGGTAACAATCAATTTTAGAAGTTTGATGATACCCTGATGGTATCTAGCATGATACTCTCTAGAGTTCTGTTGTTTACAAGATACTAAATAGCGTTGGTAGGGCCCGCAATAGCGTAGCGAGGTATAAACGTTACCAAATTGAAGTAGCATTCAAAAATAGCAGATTGGAACTTTGCGGCCGATATAACGCTTGTCAGTGTTATTGCACCTCTATTTGTAGCCTGCTACCGACGCAATGTTCTAGTACTACTGAAATTTAAAATTTGTACAAGTCATTAGACCAACGTGTAAATAGTTAAGAAGACCTAGCCAAATTAGTTGTCCTTGCCTATGAGATGCAATTGTTTTGGGTATCGTCACCATTCCCCCTCTTGCTCGATGGCGAGAGTTACTCATCCTCGACAACTGTACCACGATTGTCGCGATACAGATGCAATTTTACTGTGCTAGTAAGTCATGATATATGCATGACCAACTTAAAATTGTGAGTGTTTTTTATATACCGATATTGGAATATAGCATCCGCAATATCGCCCGCTACCGCTATCTACTACGCCAACACGAATCAGTTACGACCCTGCTATCCGCTATTTAGTACCTTGGCTATTTGAATGTAAAGTGTAAGAAGGAGTTTGTTTTTGTGTTGATACTACAACGTTTGTCCAATTGTCATGGCTCGATATGAGGGGTCTACTACAATTTATACTCCATTGACGGCATAAGAGTTACTTTATTTGGATGTTCTTTTACAAGAGCATTTTTCAACCATGTTATGGAATTCAGTTAATTTTACAGTCGGCGGTTTGATATACGTAATGGTCACACGTGTAAGTTGCTCTTCAATTGCATTATTTACCGAGTTATGTATTCCAAATGGAGCATATAAAAAGTTCATGAAATGAGTTTTTCACTATAGTTATCCAGCGCCATAGGAGAAGCATATAGCAAAGACTGATCCGGTCTTTCTTATTGATTAGTCCTATAGACTTTCAACACATAAGAATCATTGATAATGAATTATAATTTGAGGAGATTCAATTTGTTTTGGCTACAGGAGCGGATTCAGTCTACAGGAACTAAAATTCACCTCAAGTTGAAGATTGTTGAGTGTGTGATCTAAATTCATCTTAATGTGAATATTGTTAAAGTATGATACGAATTCATATACATGTCCAAGTAGACACATACACCGACCTTGTCTCGGTTTTGTAACATTTAAGACTTTTGTTCCCTAATCTATATATACTCTTGTAGTCATATGGTTGCGGCACGTTAAAGTTTTTGTGTATGTAATCTCTCCTCGTATGATAAATTTCATCTTGTAAGTCCGTTAATTTTTCCTGTAAAATTTTTTATGTAGAATTTGTGCCTCCTATTTCTACCTTTTCGACTTGCGTTTTATAACAATCCAAGTAGTGCCGGCGTGCATGGCTGCGTGGCTACTAGCTCTCTCTAGCTAGCTAGCTAGCTAGGACTGCAGCCGATCCGCGCGCGTCCATGGAAACATCAAACATGACCCAAGTAGCAAGCAAAAAGGCTGAGACGACGGAGGGATCGATGGATCCATGGGTGGTGAGCTGCGCGTCCTCGGTCCTTTTTCTTTGACCGGCCGTTCCGTCGGCCGTCGCGTCCCCAATGATTGATCGAACAGCTCATACGGAGTACGTCCCTGATTGCACGGAGGCCCCCGTACGCGCGCGCCCGCGTTCCCCTCGATTCATCCGCTCGCTCATCTGTTTAAATCAACTTAGATCTAACTTTATTTTAGATAGTCACGCACATATAGCAACTTGTTTGTGCTTTTATTCTCGTCTCGTGCAAAATGATTAATCGGATGTGTTACCATTGGAACTCCTAGATTTATATATAAGTGTTTTCAAATTAAGCTAGTAAGATAGAATTAATCATGCATACATGGCGCGTCCGTGCATGCGACGTTTACCTTGTTACTGCCACTGCGGCTGCGCCTCCGCGCCGCGCGGTGCTGGGATTCGTGGCGAAGCCGATCGATCTGACTGGGTGCATGCACATGATGCGTTCGGAGGCTCGTAGCACGTACGGACGCGGCCCATATGCGTGGCCTACATCCTGGCTGGCTCGCTCGACCAGTTGCATCTATGCCATGGCCCGCGGCGCGGCTGAGTGAGTCAAATCCCATCGACCGATCGCCTCGAGGCCTGGCCTACGCGTGACGCAGCTCGTGCTCCTGCCACAAGTGCGGCTGCCGCCCGTGTGTGGCTCTCTCCCGGCCGACATATGCATCGGCGGTGCGCGGGCGCGCGCATCTCGAGGTTCGACAGAGCTACCGTGCCTACGGCATCCTGTGGGTTCATCCTTGCTTGAGATGATTGCGTGCATGAAGCCCTGGACGGTTGCGTGCACGCGCGGTGCTCGGACATTGATACTCTGCCCGTTGCAAGTTTTCATGCATGACACATGGCGTTGCTGCCATACATTGTTCCTCCCTGAACAAGCAACTAGCGTATCTGCATATAGCCCATTTTTTTCAGCTTGTTTATAGATTTTTTTGAACAAATAAATGGTACGATTTTTATTGTCGGTTCGAAGCGGTTTATCAGAGCAGTTTTTTGAAATGGTTTACTTATCGACATTTAATTCGTTCGTATAAATATTTACGCTAGAACCAAAAACCATTGATTGCACTCGAAAAGAACGGACATGTCCTACGGATACTATGTATATGCAGGATCTTACTTTTTACCTTGTTTTCCCCCCACAAACGGCTACTAATTAATTAAGGTCCTACCTTACCTGCACAATGATTATCTAATATTTGTAGCCATGCTCATCAGCTCATGCATGCAGAGATAACGCCAATTCGTTCACGACAATCGCGCATATGCCCGGGGATCCATCGTATTCATCGCTCTCTGATCATCGGCGCTGTTGACATACAGAACATACAGATCATGCCTAGATCGTTCAAGCAAGATATTTTTGGTGATATGTTCGCTTCTTCATCCTGCTTAGTTTCACGAACAATTTTGTGCAATTCACCGAACGAGGCCACAAATGGCAATGTGCTTCTCGCTGAATAACTCTTCAGAATTTTTACTCTGATCCTGTGAACATACAAACCGCTGCCCCCCAAAAAATGTACACGTCTGTGGTAGTTTCAGGCTTTCAGCGAGTACACGGAGGCACTTACACGGAGGCGGCAGTACTACTGTCCCATGATTGGACGTACGGCACAGGGATCTTCTGTACGGCCACGATCGGACACGTGTTGCCCTCAGATTGGGGGGGCCACACGGATACATGCCCCCTTCCCTGATTTGGTCTCGAGCTAGCCCCTCCCTCTTCAAACCCTACCAACCTTGCTAGCTAAGCTAGCCTTTTATGTACGCTGCTCCAACCGTGTGCCTGAGAATTGAGTGAGATCTCAATGACAATGTCGTGTCACCAGCTAGCTTCCCCTCTCTCGTGCGTCTCTCTCAGGAGTCAGAAAAATAGTCCAACTCCAGGCTGTTTCTCCATAGACCACAATGGACCAGCCAAGCTAGCCGGCCTCCTTATGCACGTAGTTAATTTGAAGAGAGCGGCTTGTAACCAAACTAGCTAGAAAAGAAAGAGCCATGCATGCTATTCGCACGAACTGGTTCGAGTTTCAGCTGTCGATGACAAAGTTGGTCTCGTTGTGGGAAGGATTCAAGCCCTATTTGGAACGCATGAATAATGCCGTACATATTATGTGGGAAACAGCTCACAGATCATCTAGAATTCCTTTAGGAATGTACGTTCGTTCCAAGTAGAGTGTCCTTCGCTATTGTTGCAGCAGTATATATAAATGGCTCTCCAACTCCAAGAATGTATGAAGCAACAGCCATGAAGTGCCCATGGCAACGGCACATCCACATGTACACTATCGCCAGGGCGGCATTATTATTGCACCAATCATGAACCAAATGATCAGATTAACATACATAGTAGCCAGCATATGATCGAAGTGACATCTTGCGGCACAGTGCACCATCATCCATTCCCTATATAAAGCGCTCCAAGATCGCATCATTCTGCACTGCTTCTTCCATCGTGACACACAAGCAGAGTGTGTGTTCTTGGCTGCTAATTTGCGAGAAGCGATGAACCAATTGGGCAAGGACCAGTCTCCGATGAGTAGCTGCCAGTACAGGGGTGTCAGGAGGAGGAAATGGGGCAAGTGGGTGTCCGAAATCCGGCAGCCGGGCACCAAGACTCGCATCTGGCTCGGCAGCTTCGAGTCGGCCGAGATGGCGGCGGTGGCGCACGACGTGGCGGCGCTGCGGCTGCGGGGCCGGGACGCGCAGCTCAACTTCCCAGGGTCGGTGGACCTGCTGCCCCGGCCGGTGACCTCGCACCCGAGTGACATCCGCGCCGCCGCGGCGGAGGCGGCCGATCGGGTGCGGTGCGAGCCGGCGCTGGTGGCGCGGTGCGGTGCGGGGTTCGGCGGCGCCGGGTCGGACTCGGACAGAGCCGTGCCGAGCCGGGCGGAGCTGGGCGGGAGCGACGAGGAGTTCGAAGTGGACTCGCCCAGGCTGTGGGCCGAGATGGCGGAGGCCATGCTCCTGGACCCGCCGGCGTGGGCCACGGGCGCCGGCGAGATGGACGTCGCGCACTGCTGGTCACACGGGTCCTTGTGGGACGCCTGCTAGGCTTGGGTGGCGGTAAAGTGTGTTGCGAGCTGTTAACCTCACGTACCCCCCTTCGTTTTTGGCGCGCGGGCGCGTTGCTATGTGTTCTTCTTTACATCGTGTTTGGCTTGCGGTTCTGAAATTTGTGCCATCTACCTGTACTACGCTAATGCTGATGATTTGGTAATGGATAAAATAAACACTAGTAATAGTATGGTTTGATTTTTTACCCAACATTGTTTACTCGACTTTTTTACAGAGACACGGTGCTTCGAGATTGAAACTTTCTCTGTATACCGTCGGATCGGAAACAAACACAGATACAGCGGGTAGCGTCACAAATTATTGTGCCATCTTATATATTGTCGCGATCAACATAGGACATTTAGTTGGACAGACGAACCGAGAAAAGTGTCAAGACACTATGCTTGCCTGTTTTCACCACTTGAAGGCAGGGGGTCCCATTTCCTTGTTCGCGTCAAATGATTTGGGTATCCGTACCAGACTTATCAATACTATTCCATTTCCATCGGTATGGACCGGTATATATTGTATCGGTGCTTAAATCGGTACAAAGTACCCCTATATTTCGTATCGATCTTAATACCGATTTGATATGATCAATACCAACCATATCGGTTTTAATACCGACCAATACTGATCATACCGTGGAATTAATAATAACGTATATTAAACTATATATTATATTTGATAGTACTACTGTGTATTTAAAATAATATTTAAATGATATTTGATGTACATATAATTAAGTAAATATATACTTATAAATATATATACTGTATTATTATATTAAATCTAAAACGGTACGCTAATATGAGTGGTACCAAAACATATCATTTCAATAACCAAACTGGTGTTAACAAGTATATCCGTACCGTACCGCCACCCATCCGAAAACAGAATGGCAAATGATTTGGCAACACTGGAAGGTGCTGCCCCTACCTTTGGTACAGGAAAAGGATTGCTGCCGAATTATGAAGGTGAAGAGAACGGCAAGAGCTGCTCTAACTGTTTGCCTCTCATCGTGCACATAATTTATCATTCAAAATAGTTTTTTTTTTTTGGTTGAGAAAGGCTTAATTTAGGTCTGTCTCCAAAGTTTTGATCAAGCTGTAACTGCTTGCCTCTCATCGTACTATGCCACTAAATTACCTCATGTAAACATGAAGTAGGCACAGATTAGGTAGTGCTTCAACAAGTGTAAGCTTCTAGTTTTTTTCTTACAATTACAGCGGCTGCTAATTTTTTTCTAACTATTTCAATTAAAAAATAAAATAAAAAACACAATTATATATTTATGGACAATGAAAAGAAATAAAAGAAAAAAAAGAAAAATTAAAAAATCAACACGTTTTAAAAGACAGAAGATAGAAGCAGAAGCCTATTAAAACAGGACTAAATCTATCTTCTTTCACCCATGTCATTTGTGCGGATAGTTACAGTACAGGACTACTGGCATCAATGTCAAGTGACCGGAAAGTTCATCCTCTGCCTTCAGGGGTAAAGGCAGGGAGATGCCATTCGGTGATTTCGAACCGTCGGATTAAACTTTGCATTGTTTGGATTGAGAAAGAAGAGAAGCAAAATATCGCTCGAGGAAATGAAGAGGCTCAGGATACCGTGCAAATCGGATCTTACGGTCTCCGCCGTTCCGTTCGTGCCAATTGAACAGCACGGCAGAGGATGTGCTTCGTGACCGACCGATACCCTAGAAGCAATCAATCGTAGGCCTTTATATACGTAGTCTGTTTTTCAAGACGATTAGTGCAACAAAGATTTACTGCATGTGCTATAATTACCAGGTACAGTCGCTCAGATCATGGCTGTTGCCCGGTAATGGAGATGTCCTGGCATGTCTGTCAAGCAACTGAGTCTTTTCTTTTCAGCTCCTAAAATCTGTTTTCAGTTCTTTTACGGTAACTAGCTTTCAAATGGAGTGTCTTTTCAAGGTGACATCTATAGATTGATTATAGTACATACTGTATTGACTTCATTTATATCGGTTAAAACTGTACGCAATTTTATATTACTCCGTACTCTATCATAAATAGTCCAAAAATTATAAGCCACAGTCAAAAGTCATAAACCGAAATAAAAAAAACAGTCCCAATAGCAAGCAAGAATATATAACCCTCTTCTTTGTAGTTTATGGCTTATAGCTTGCGAACAAACAAACGAATGATTTTTTTATTGTTTTTCGAATCGATTTATTAGTATTTAGTTTGTTCATATTAACACTAACATTAAAATAAAAATCATTAGTCGCAACATAAAAAAAACCACCCTATATGCGTATCAAGTGAAAAGGAGCTAATCGGAGTTTTTAATCTGCCCTGAGAAATTGTACTAGCCCTTAAGATTCCCCAGTCTTTACACGTGACCTATCTCGCTCTCTAGATCCATCCATTCCTACTTCCGGTTAAAAAAAATTCGTCGCCTTTTGTTTTTCGTTGTCTTGGGGGTTGTACTTTGACTATATTGGGTTGTACTCTAGCTAGTATGTTACAAAAAATTATGAAAGTATACCAATACAAAAATATGCTTTTATGATAAACCCACTCACATGTACCTGCTAGAGACTTTAGCATCTTCGAACAAGAAGGCAATGATCGGTAGGTATTTTCTTTCGTCCTCTCAAATTCTAGGCAGTAGGAAGTCTAACTATCACTAATGCAAAGATCCTCATAATTAGAAGATGGCGATGTTCTCCGTACACTACAGGAGGACAACTGTAGGTATCAGTAATATTATTGTATCCGGCTGAAGGCTCGCCTTTTTTGACATGAACAATCTTGATATTCGCAATAGATGGAATCTTTTTAAGGTATACCACTCGTGATAATCCTTGAGTTGCTCTTCGGTTTTTGGCAAGAGAATGGGCAAAATGGTTCAATAACATGTCACTATTATAAAATAAGCTATACTGAACATCTCATCACAGATAGTTTATGTGGGACCGTCTGTGCTTTGATTATTATAGACGGTTCATGGCTAAAACCGTCTCTAAAACTATCACAGACGGTTAGGTTTAAAAGCCGTCTGTGATATACACATTATCACAAATAGTTTTTAATTAGAACCGTCTATGAAACTATCATAGACGGTTTTTATTTATAATCGTCTGTGTTCTGTGCTTCGTCGTGTGAAATACAGAAGCTAGACGAGAGACAAATTCAAGGTAAATTTTTTACAAAAGCCCCAAATAAAGTGATTCCCAGATCTTAGTCTTCTGAGCTTCATATACTTCTTCTTCGACTTTTGTAGTTGGAAGATCAGCCGTTGAGTTCTCGAATGCCGTGAAGATTGTTCTTGCCCTCTGCACTTCCTCCTCTAGCCTAGGCAAATCATTTGTACGGTCCATAATCTCATAGAGGATGTCATGATAAGCTTTCTCAGAATCGACCGCTTCTGCTTAATCGGCAATGTTATCCATGTGTCTCTTCACTGCTGTAAGAGTTTATTTCGCTTTGCGCACATTGGAGAGAAGAACGAGGCTGAGGACGGTTTCCCTTTGCTGAGCGGCAACGAGACAGCTCCGTCGACGACGGATGATGAGGTCTAACTGACGGATGGAAACAAGATGAGCAAGGAGAGGTCCAACTCACCATTAAATACTCAGTTTTTGAGTTGAAGGTTGATTTTTAGACTCCATTAACAATTAAGGGGTAAAATAAACTTATTCTTAGTTTTGAAATTGCATAATTGCAAACTACCAGCTGATTTGAAAGAAAAAATCGGTCGAAGTATTACTGGCAAGATTCGTGCTCTGCAGCTCTGGTGGTTCACTAGCGGCAGCTTTGATTCGTGCTCTGTTACACTAGCGGCAGAGGATGCACTTCCATATTTCTATGGCCTAGTACTACTAATAGTGGCGCCGCAAGGCGGTAGCGTTACATCAGTGTCGTGGACGACGAGGAGATCAAAGTTTTCGTGTGCGCCCGGTGGTTAGCTTCAGCAAGACTTCGGCTTCAGTTAAAGATTTCAGCAGCCTTGTAGTGCTACGACAAGGTGGCTGTGGCAGTGTTGTGGACGACGAAGAGATCAAGTGTGGGAGTTGATGAGGCGGGCGGCACAATACAACCTTATGGAAAACAACATGCAAACAACCATTGTTCTTCACTGGGAGGCAACTGGGGCGGCAAACCCACACGTCGCGGTATATCATAATCTAAGAGAATATGCATCTGGTTTCATGGGCTAACCACTCATGCAAACACATGAGAAAGCACTCAGCTTTATTCACGAACGGAACAACCTGGCACGAAAGGCGCAAGACTATGTCATAAAATCACTCGTGCCATGCAAATGGATGAATGGCAACCGAATGGTAAAAACCAACGTTCGCACATGCCTACGGCTTCATCTTGAACCTTTTTCGCGCAACTTTTCCCTGGAAAATGTGACAAACCGGTACAGACAGTAGCTATCATCTTTTTACTAAAAACTGTCATTGGAACTGCCACTTCTAAATTCTGCCTAATGCTGCCATTTTTAATGAGGCCAGGAATCTGAGAAAAGAAAAGTACCAAGCATTAGGTTGAGGGGGGCATGCGCAAAGCAAATATTAGTTAATTACTGACCTCGACACCATTAGGCCCTATTTTGTTGCGAGATATGAAATTCAGTATGTGTGAGGCAAATTCTTCAGGTGCATCTTCCTGAAATTAATTTTTCAATAATATGTCAAAATTAGTAAAGAATTGTAATTCATCAGCTATAAATCTTGGTAATAATCATGCTTCATAAAGGAAAAGTTCGTCAACTATAGCAGAACATAATGGACAGCACTCAATAAATGAACTTTTGGTTGCTAATTCCTGTACTGCCTCTACAGGTCGGAAAATTCTATAGCATTTTCAAGTAGTCCTGGAGCACCTAGGCTGTCATGAACCGGGGTAGAGGGGGAGAGAGAGAGATTAGACGAGGAAGACTTTGATATATTTCTGCTTGATGTCAATAGCATGCGGTAGCCCTCATTATATAGATAGGCTCCCCCTAACAGATAGAGTCTAATTCCAATCCTGCCTTTAACAGATATAGTAACTAATATCATATCTCTAATTATATCTCTAACATAAGGAATCTAATCTCTAACTCAAATAGAAGCCAATCTCTAATTCCTAATAATAAACCAACTAGGCCTTGGGTCCAAGGCCTACATCCCTGACATTACACCCCTCTCGGACATGCAGCTCGTCCTCGAGCTGCTACGCAGTGGTCATGGCGCCAATGGAAGACTTCCGACGCCATTGTAGAAGACAAACGGTGGCAGAGTCCTGTAGCGGATGGGGACGATCGGCCAGATCCCAGTGGAACAAGGTTGGACGAAATGTAGCACCTTTGAGTATATAATGCCTGCAAAAGTATGTTTTTATTTGTTTTTTTTATTTTTTTTGAATTTTTTTTGAATTTTTTTTTGAATTTTGTTTTTTTTTTTTGATTTTTTTTTCTCTGCCTTAACTCAACCGGTCGGTTTAAACCGACCGACGCCCACATGAGGCCGACGATCGGTCAAGCGGCCGCAGATCCTGCGATGGCGGCCGGCTACCGACGGAGGCGAAGGTGGCGGCGGCGGCGGCTCGGCGGCGGCGACTTCGGTCGGGCGCGGATCCGCAACGCCAGATCAGCCGATGGCGGCGATCGATCGAGGCCGCACGGAGGAGCGGCTGCGACGAGGGCTCAAGCGAGGCGGACCGGCGGCGGCGGCGGCGCAATGAGGTGGCCCGAGCGGCGGCGGCGGTGCGATGCGGCGAGGTGGTCTGGCGGCGGCGACGACAAGCGGCGGAGAGCGAGCGGCCGTGGCGGCAGCGGCGGCGGGCGATATCGCCGGATCTGGTGGCGGAGGTGCGGGCACCGGCAGAGCGGCTAGCCGGAGAGGCGATCGCGTGCGAAGCAGCGGCCGACGGAGGCGGGCGGAGCGGCACCGAGGAGCGGCCAACGGAGGAGCGGCTGCGGTGGCGGCTCTGGCGGTACGGCCAGTAGCGGCGGCGACACCGCGGGACGGCCCAGCGATCGCAACCCAGCGGTGGCGGCTTAGGCGGCGGGCGGCAGCGTAGCGACCGTCGCGGCGGCCGGCGAGCGGCGGCTGCGGAAGCGAGCGGCCACAATCGGCGATGGCGACTTCGACAGATCCGGCGGCGATGGCGGCTCCGAACAGTCCACGGTGGCGGTGACTCTCAGGCAGCGGCTTGGATGTCGAGCGGCGGCAGCCGTAAGGCGCGTGGACGAGGACGCCGAAGAAGACGCTGCGGCGACCACGACGGCCGTTGAGGCGCTGGACGGAGACTCTTGGGGCAGCGACGGGCTAGGTCCGTGGCGCCATAGCGCTTGTTGGAATGAGTGCCGCGTAAATGCATTGTTGTGTCTTTTCCCGATCTGCGACCATCTTTTCGAGGATGGCATGTATGTTGAGGATGATGTCCGCTATCTTTTTGTCGTGCTTCGCCATATTGTCGGCGTTAACCTTTATTATGGTCAACGACTCAGCAGTAGGACGAGTTGTAGAAGCCATGGTAGCAGAAGTCGTGGGAAGGGATCGATTGCTCTGATACCAAGTTGTCATGAACCGGGGTAGAGGGGGAGAGAGAGAGATTAGACGAGGAAGACTTTGATATATTTCTGCTTGATGTCAATAGCATGCGGTAGCCCTCATTATATAGATAGGCTCCCCCTAACAGATAGAGTCTAATTCCAATCCTGCCTTTAACAGATATAGTAACTAATATCATATCTCTAATTATATCTCTAACATAAGGAATCTAATCTCTAACTCAAATAGAAGCCAATCTCTAATTCCTAATAATAAACCAACTAGGCCTTGGGCCCAAGGCCTACATCCCTGACATAGGCACATTGTGGTAAGCAGCATACTGAACCACTGAGAATGAAGCTTGAGGAAAGATGGAAAACATCCTTTCCTTGGACGAATGCTAAATGGTAAAAAAAAAAGACGCTTGATAACACTAGAATAATTTCAATCAAAAAAGTACATTAGGAGCTAACCTGTATGGCATGTCCAGTGTGTCGAACCACCAACATTTGAAACTTCCCTTGCATTTGACCAATTGTTAAAGCTCTGCAAAACATATTAACCAATACATTACACATTTTGTCCTGCATGATGGCTCATGCAGTGATACAAGATATTTCACATTTCAAAACACTATATTAATTAATAGGGCAATAACAATGCATGTTCGTCAAACCAACAATTTTATCAAGAGGACAAGAGGTATGGCTTAAATAGAAGTTTTGATAATGGATTGGTATAATCTGATTTGCAGTTCAAATAACAAGTGCCAGCAACAAAGGCTAGCAAGAAATTCAGTTTCTTGCCAGCCTTAATCTTGATAGCCTGATCACTAGTGGAATCTGAACTAACAGTAGATAAACCAAAACTCCTAAAAATGCAGTATCGCCTGGCCTTTTACAAAACCCCAGGACATACTGCATGCTGGTTCAACTGACAGGCCGTGACAAAAAATAATAATCAATCAGAAATGATTTACACTGAGTTAAGTGATGGATGATATTAGTGTGAGCTAAAAATGCAATGGTGATAGAATGAGAAAATAGAGTTTCTCAGACCGGAAGGATGTAACAAACCTGTCCAATCTATCGGTGCCAGCTAGTAATAGGACCTTTTGTGCTGGACAAGATAAGAACTTGTCTGAAAGACCTTCATACCTAAAACAGAAACATTTACATATTTCAATATCAACCAATCACAGAAGAGACAAGCAAATAACTCAACAGCTAAGAAGCACCGATACTCCGTTGAACTGCCGTACCCGTGTCCGATACGTATCCGATACGGCGATACGTTCCGATACGCGGCGATACGGTATCGGCAGAGTATCGGCGAATTTCGGCCGAAATAAAAAGAAAAAATACTCCGATACGGCGCCGATACGCTGCGATACGGTAGCGATACGTTGGCCCAATAGAGAAGTCAGCCCAAAGGCCCAATAGAGAGGCAGCCCAAAGCCCCACCGTGTGACCTACATGCGGTCACACGGTCCCAAACCCCAGCCCCACTGTCCCCAGAGCAGAGAAGAGCCGCCGCCGCCGTCTCCACCACTGTCGCCCGGCCTCAGTGCCGCCGCCTCTCCCGCCGGAAGCACGTGGAGGTCCGACGCCGCTCCCGTCGGTAGCGCGTGGAGCTCCGCCCGCCGCCGCCGCTGGGAGATCCGTCGCGCCATCGCCAACTCGGGAGATCCCGCGCCATCGCTGCCGCCAACTCGGGAGATCCGCGCGCCATCGCCGCGTCGCCGCCGCCGGTGCGTGGAGATCGCGCCGCTGTTGCTGCGCTCGCTCGTCGCCGCCGCCACTCGGGGATCCGTCGTTGCCGCGAAGACGTGGAGATCCGCCGCGTCGTTGCCGCTTGGCTCATTGTCGACGCCGGCGGCGCTGGAGTTCCGCCTCCTCCCGCTGGCTCGCCGACCTCGGCTCAAGTCCTCCGCGCCGCCGCCGTCGTCGGCTCGACACTCGTGGAGATCCTCCGCTGGCTCGCGCCGTCGTCCGTCGCTACTTGCCTACTTGTCTCGCCGAGGTTTTGTTCCAGCTTCAGTGCTCGCCAAGATCGGCGCTCACTCGTGTAATGACCCCACAGCCATGTGTGTCTCCTTTCAAGAAACTCGATAATTATTCTATGGGTCCAATCATATATTATATATATATATATATATATATATATATATATATATATATATATATATATATATATATATATATATATATATATATGCCGTATCGACGTATCATTGTTTTTGAAAAATTTCGTATCGCCGTATCGTCGTACCCGTATCGCCGTACCCGTATCGCGTATCGGTGCATCCTAGCTCAACAGTGTTGCCAAAAACAAACAGCATTCGTCGAAATTTTTTATACCTCACAAAGTCTGCCCTAGCTCATCTGTGTTGCTGCCACTATTTTGGCAGTTACGATAACTCACTAAGGCTTCTTTTTTCAATCGATTCAAGATAGCTCGCACTTTCAGAAATTAATAAGAGAATAATACAGTAGCATCAATATAGGTAGGTAGGAATTAAAGAGTTAGATCCTTATTGGATTAAAAATATGTAACACCTCCTTGTAAAGACCAGATAAATCAAACAGAACAACACTAATAGCATACTTATAGTAATCATAGAAGAGCATTTAAAAACTAACAGGGTTTTAGTAAAAGTGATAGAAATAGCATAAAGAACACCATCCGGTTTAAAGCATACCATCCTTTCCAGTATTTTTCTGTTTCCTCAAGAGGAGTACGGTATGTATAGCTGAAACAAAGTACAACAGTATATTTAGTTTTACAAATGATGGTCAATATTAAGCATGCACAATTTCTTTTCTATCCACATTGAGCTGCAAGGTACAAACATGTGCTATGCAAGCTAGTGGTTACCTTTTCCTTGATTCATCATATTTCAAGGTAGATGGAATGGAAACACGAGCAGACTCAATGTTCCTTAATGGCCCACCTTTGACACTCCATTCAATCTGCATAATTTTAAGTCTGTTTAAACAAAAATAAGGTGAAGAATATTATTTAAACAAGGTTTAATGGTGAATTAGTAAACATGGCTATAATCACTTCGTTTTTTAAGCATGCCACTTATTCAAGATTGAAAGTAGTTCCTAATTCCTGTTTTCTTATATTTCTTCCTGTTATGTTTTGTGGCCAAGTTGTGTACAACATCAAATCCATATCTTAATTGACAATGGAATGCTCAATGAGCTAAACAAGAAACTTTAGACACTGAGGGCAATGAATATATTAAAAGCTGATTTAATGTGACAAGTAATATAGGTCTAAATCAACATACTGCTTTTTCAATGCTCGGGAAGTGCTGTGCTCGATTTGCTAAGATCTTCTGCATATGAACCAATGAAGCCATTGCTGTTCCCTGTTTAGAAAAAGAGATGTTCAAAATCAGCAACAAACTAGATTGTTTGTACGAGTACGACCATAAAGTAAGCTCCAACATAAGGAAAAACTACTACTAACCTCAACCACATCGACAACAAGAAGACCATGAAGATTATGAATTGCTTTTCTTGCAGCCACATGTACAGCCACCGAACCACCCATGCTAAAAATAAGTTCAAGAATTACATAACTAACTTTTGATCAATACAAGCTACCAAAAACACTAATCAAAATGAACATGCTTGCTGAATCTGAAAAAAAGAGGCATTGTATAAAGCAGTCAATTAACATCAGAGATGAAACTCGAAAGGTAAATTGCTTATTAGTCAGGTGATTAATAGCATGCCATTTCGAGGAATTAATTTACCAGGGATTATTCAGATAATTTACTTCTACGTTTATGGTTTATGGTTACATGCACCATAAAAGGGATTTTTCATGCTGACATGATACCTATGGAAACTACATCTGTTATGAACTAGAACTTGCAGTCAATTTTTGTGCCTTACTTCATAAGGGGCGCACGCACAAAAGAAAACCATAGAAAAATCCATGATGCTGACTCACCTATGCCCAACAAGTATAATCGCTGGAGGCGAATCTCCATACATTGTATGTATAACAGCTATGACATCATTGGTAAGAGTCTACAGTTGCGAATATCAAAATATAAGACAATGGTAAAGTAGTCACAAAGCAAATCTTAAGTATGAAAAGTGTAAATGTCAATCAAAACTAGTAAGTTCTGGAAACAATAAGGACATACTTCCATGGACAAATCCAGATCATCACTTGTTGTAGATTTCCCGTGTCCCCGTAGATCCATGGCAACAACACGAGCCTTTTCCTTTACTCGACTTGCTGCTAGTGCAAATGAAAGCCTAAGGCAGATTGAGGAATAACCGCAGCAATGTAAGCACTTACCATGCATTTGTTAAATAAGAAAGTTTCTATGGCAACATTTCACAAGGAGTCAAGTCATGTCGCTTAGAGCAACTTTTACACGATTTTGGAAATAAGTAAATGCTGTCTTCATACATTGTTCCCTACCAAAAAAATCAAGAATAAATGTCAACATTTTCAGAATAAAAACAATTTCATTCTGGCCTTTCCACATTTGGCATTTATCTCTTTTTGGTTAATCATTAGTTCAAATTGAAATTCGCAAAAACATTCCACAACTGCAACAGAAGTAGGGATCGGTACATTTTCCATAACATCTGGTAAACGACTCAAACGAGGCAACAAAAGGGTTGCTTTAGACATTCAACAAGACACGCATGCACGTCTACATTTTGCAACACAAGCGTTCCAGCACAGCCCTTAAGCACTAATTAATCGCTCCCATAATTTTAAATACCAGAGACACTAGTAGCTGTTTTGCAGGTTTTTATGCTCCATCCTCATCGAGGCCATTATTATGTAAAACTAAACAGCTACACCCAATCCAATGAACCACTCAGTGCCCATGCTACGCGTTTCCAGCAAGTACTGAACTAAAATGCCATGAACATGTACCCAATTCACCAGCAAAATTTGATACATAAACCGTGACACACAGACGTACCCCGAGTAGCCGCCTCCGTGCAGGCAGAACACGACGGGCCCCTCCGATCCGGCAGTGTACACATGGAAATCCTACACGAAAACCCCAAAAAAAGGGAATACGTCCAATATTCAGATCATATCACACCAGAACTATCCGAAAAATTCTCTGTTCTCGAGCGCACGTACGTCCTCGGTGTCGGGGATGGCGACGCGGCGCTCCTCGTCGAAGTAGGCCGACCAGTCCAGCGGCGCGTACTTGTGGAGCGAGTGGCTGCGAGGCACCGAGAAGGCACGTGAGTTAGGGTTTATCGCCGAGAGGGGGGCGGCAGGTGGGGCTGGTGGCTTACTGCGTCGCGGGACGAGGCGGCACGGCGGCGGCGGAGGGAGAGGAGGAGGCTGATTCGTCGGGCTCCCCCTCCTCCTGCAGCGAGGAGAGCGGCGGGGGCTCCATGGATGGGGTTGGGCTGGTCGGAGAAGCGGTGCGGTGTTTGGGGAGAACGGAGAAGGATCTCGAGAGGGGGCAAGGTACGGAGGAAGACGAAGGGAAATGGAGAAAGAGAAGCGAAGGAAAGACGTTCTCGACCGCATCCTGCGGTGCACGTAATACGCCTCCTTAGAGAGAAGACGTATTCTGAAAGATGTTTACGCCCATCTGCTATCGATTTTAGAGGCTTCTTGGACGGTTTTACACTGGGAAAATTCATAAAATGCCCTCAAGAAGATGGCGATTTCGTTAGACCATATGGAAAAGAAATTGCATTATACAATGCTATGGTTGGAATAGTCCAAACACGCCATTATAGATTTATTCAAGCGTTTTTGTGATTTATTAGTATCTACACCCCACATGAAATGACTTAAAAGGCGTTTATATTGGTTTTTATCTTTAGTTTATAAATAGTAATATATTGTAGAGAAGTTTATAGAGAGATACTTGCAACAATAATATGGAGATGGGTGGCATGGGTCTAAACTAGGTTGTGGCAGCATTGGCAGTCGGCAGAGGCTACTAGCTAGGCTAACAAGGACGCAGTGGAAGAGGCCTGATGGCTGAGGACTTAGGTGCCGAGTTCAGGATATGTCGCCAGCTATCCGATATTTGTATGAACCCATTATCCTTGTGTTTAAAGTCTTGCTTAACACCCACCCAACCTCTTCTCTACCGTCCTATCAAAGTTTGTGCGAGCTTTTATTTCCGGGAGTTTACACTTAGTCTATACTTTGTGCCCATAGCCAGCATTGCTCTCCTCCAGTCCTCCATGGCTCCATGCATGTGGCTGAAGAGTAAAGACGCTGAAGACAAGTACGGAAGTGTGTGAAAGCCAGTGTACTCAGGTGGTAGACCACCCCCGGTTCATGGGTGGTGTTGCAGGAAAGAGCCTTTTAATTTCCTCGTGTCCTCGACGACGTTTTCAGCCACCCGAGCTGGTAGCTAGCTGATAACTCAGCAGTCAGCACCGTCGACGGTCACCTCGGCCGCACCGTCGACTTCCCATCTCCCATCCTGATTGTGGCAGCCACTCAGGTAGACATGGCAAAAAAAAACTCGTTAGCGAGGTTGATTGGCTTAATTTAAAATTACTTTAGTTATACTTGTTAATTAGTTAAATATTAAAATGAATTGATTTCAAATGAATTTAAAAAGTACTTTAGATCGGTTCAGCTCGCTAGCTTGTTTCTAAAAATACTTTTAAATTATACATAAAATCATATTAAATCAAACTATATCAATTCTAGAAAAAAAAACTCGATAAGACGAGTATTTGGCTCGATATCCACCACTCAGGCAGGGCCGATGTTGATATTTTGGAGGCCCTGAGGCGTGATAAAATGAAAACCTTTTGTTCTAACATAAATATGTAATAATACTTTTTATTTGAATTACAAAACTAAAATTCAATCCAGTAACAATTAGACTTAGAACAAAAATAGAAAGTACTCGTTGGAGATAATCTACTAGCATATTAATATTATAAATAAGTCTCAGAAAACTATAACACACTACTAAGGAGAAACAACATCAGCCAAAAGCATGTTAAAGGAGAGTTATGAGCCATCATCTATCACATGCGAAACAATCAAGCAAGAAATTGAAAGTGAATTGGTTAGTAATAAATGAAATCGGACTCTCCTCATCCATTAATAGCGACGACTAGGCAGGTAGCGGCATTTGTTTCGGGAAAGACCGGAAGAGGAGTGGAAGGGCCAAGGAGAATACGTAGGCGGCATGCGTTGATTGGATCTGATCAATGTGTTCTCTCTGTCCATGCTTGGATTAGGGAGAGCGGGATGTATAGACCAAATGGGCCTATTCCTTGTATAATTTGGCGGTTCAATTGGCCCAACTATTCAACTATGTTCACTACATAGGCTATATATTATATATAGGTATATATATAATACCTATATTATAGCCGGGGGATTCCCCGGCTCTCGCCGCGTCCACGTCACGATTTTTACAAAAAAAGTCCATGTGGTTTGCGAAACTGCGTAAAGGTCCTCCGTTCTCGCAAAAAGGTCATCGTCAGGTTTTTTTGCAAAAATCCCCTCGGCTTTACCCGAATTGCGTATTCTTTGTCAGATGGCGTCCCGTGGTTTCTCAAAATTACACATAGGTCATTTTTTTAGTTACGTACAGATCCTTACAAGTCCTCGGTTTTTTTTTGCGAAAAAGTCCTTTGGTTTTCTCAAAATTACGCACGTATCCTCGATTTTTTTAGGAGACTCCCGCGAATTATCGTCTCTTTTACTTTGATCCACACGATAGCTAGCGCGACGTGCCGCTGCGCTTATGCATCTAGTATGATATATGGGATGGGGCCTCTAGCTTTTACGGATCCTAGGTGATCGCCCCTGCTGCCAAGTCCCAAGGCTGGTTCTATACACTCAGGGGGCCTTCGCTGATCGATGCTCGTGCTCAGTGAAAAAGATTGTGGTTTGCCGCACGTAATCAAGTGGGCACACGTAATCAGGGCGCCCGCCACTGACGTGCCCGGTGCTGTGAGCATATCGGTTGGTGACACAGATCGCTGGGCCAGCACCTGCGGCGCGCGCGGGCACGTAAGTGCGAGGAGCAAGAGTACAAGACACTTTCTTCAACCGATTTAGCACGAGGGGCGTCCACCAGCCACGTGCGAGAGATGTACGAGATGGTCTACCCTCACGCTGCTGATCCAGTGATCCTGTATTACAGTGTTAGCATTTAGCAAGAGTTCTGATCTCGTCCGTCGTCGCAATAGCAAACTCGAGGAATGCAGCAGACATTTGACTGCACAGTCTACACTAGATATAAGGCACCGCTCAATATGGCTTAAGCCTCTGGCTTCTGGCTTATTTTTGTACTATTCATAATTTCATCTTTTTTTTAATTTTTGATTTTTTTTGTGAGATTTTTTGCCGGTTCTTTTTTTCCCGTATTCGTTTGCGTTGTCTGTGATAGGCTAACAAATTTTTTATATTTTTCAATTTTTTTAAATTTAATTATGTTAAATAAGCCTCTGTCATTCTGGTGTTTTTTTCACCACCATGGTGTTTTTAGCCATAAGCCATAAAAAATAAGCCGAACTGAACACCACCTAAATCTAGGACACATCTGGTCGTCGCAGCGGACGTGGCAAAGTGAACCTCTCCTTTTTCAGTTTGTAACAATTGTTTTTTGAGTTTTCTACAGTAACTAGTTTTTAAAATATCTTTTTAAATCAGAGTCTACGAATTAATTATAATATATATTATAGCAACTTTATTATGTCAATCAAAATCATACACGAGTTTCTGTTCCTTCGTATCATCTCTAACAAATAAATGAGAGGCCGAATAAAAAAAACAGCCCTAGAAATCATGCGCGCTTTGCCGCTATTAGGTTCTCCACGACTTTCTATGCAGTTTTGTCTTTTTGCTGTTTTAGCAGACTACTCAATACTCATCAGAATAGTTTTGTAGTACTAGTTTACATTACCCAGCCGGGGTAGTAGTTTGTAGTAGAGATGATGAGCTCCATCATGCCAAATCCAGCTCCTTCGGCAAGATCAAGGACAATGCCATCATCATCACAGACTCTTGTGCTTATCACCGTCTTCTCCCTCCTCTCCACCTCCAGCCATGTCCTTGCCGCCGGCCACCCTGATTACGCCGACGCGCTCGCAAAATCGTTACTCTTCTTCCAGGGGCAGTGGTCCGGCCGCCTGCCGCCGGACCAGCCCGTCACGTGGAGGTCCAACTCCGGCCTGTTCGACGGCTCGGCCGCAAACGTACGTGAGCCAGCATGCATTGTCCTGTGTTACTTGTTGTAATTAACTTGTGACGCATGCCTGACTTTAGTCAAAGTGTTGACCTGGGATTTGACTTTTGTGACTTGGGAGTGAATGTGCGTGCGTGGCAGGTTGACCTCACCGGCTGGTACTACGACGGCGGCGACAACGTCAAGTTCGGCTTCCTGATGGCGTTCACGAAGACCATGCTGTCGTAGGGCATCGTCCAGTACGGCGGGCGGATGCAGGGGTGCATGCACGACGCGCGCGCCGCGATCCAGTGGGCGACGGACAACCTCCTGAAGGCGGCCTCGACGACCCCGGGCAAGCTCTATGTCGGCGTGGGAGCGGCCGGAGGACATGGACACGCCGAAGACCGTGTACGCGGTGTCGGCGGCCGCCCCGGGGTCCGACGTCGCGGGGGAGACCGCGGCCGCGCTCGCCGCGGCCGGCGTGGTCTTCAAGGCCACCGACCCGGCGTACGCCAGGAGGCTGGTCGCGGAGACGAGGGACATGATGGCGTTCGCCGTGCAGAACCAGGGGTAGTACAGAGACTACGTCGGTGGCTGGCAGGAACTCCGACCGATCAACACGTCTGAACACACAAACACACATAAATTTAGAGAAATACAGTAAGAACATAAGAGTTTTGCGTTGCTGAAAACTAGGTAATTCTTTCTGTTGTATTAGCCTGCTATTTAAAGAAAAACCTAGCCTAAAACTGGTGGTTAAATCACCCTTATTATGCGCCGCCACCCGCAGATCCCTGGACCTAGGCTATACCGCACACGGCGCTAACAAAACAGAGAATGTGCTCTTGTGTGGACTAAGCATGCGACGAGTATAATCAACTACTATAGTAACTCTTCGACCACGGGCACTTCGACCATAGCCACTTTGACTGACTCACATAGACGCGCGCGACCGGGGAAAACTTGGTCGTGCTCAGACTCTAAACTACCATGATGAACATGTTGTATTATTCAACATTCACCCCCATAATCCTTGCACGTTTACATGTGATCTCGACGGCGCCAATCCTTGCGCGTTGGTCCTGAAACTTGACGCGCCCGAGCGACTTTATGGGAATATCCGCAAGCTGCTCCTCTGTGCGAGTATGCTCGAGGATGATCTTCCCTCCATCAATGCACTCTCGGATGAAGTGAAAACGTGTGTCGATATGCTTGCTTCGGTCGTGGAAGGTAGGATTCTTAGTTAAAGCAACGGCGGACTTGTTATTCACCTTAAGCACCGGAACGCTGGGCTCCGAGCAAAGAAGTTCGCCCATCAGCCGAGCTAGCCACGTGCCTTGACATGTCGTGGCCGTCGCGGCGATGTACTCAGCCCCGTAGGACGACAGCGCCACCACCCTCTACTTTTGCGACTGCCAGGTGATGGGGTTGCTTCTGAAGAAGAGCACTCCAGTGGTGCTTCTGTGGTTGTCGATGTCACCAGCCATGTCGCTGTCACTGAATCCTAACAACAGCAACCGACCGTCTTTCTTCCTTGTGTAGTGGATGTCGTGGTTGCGTATTCTGGCGATGTAGCGAAGTATGTGCTTGATTGTGGCCAAGTGATCTTTATGCGGTTCCTCCATGAACCGACTTGTGTAGCCCATTACATAGGCTATGTACATCCGCGTGTTCATCAAATACCGGAGGCTACCGATGATACTCCGGTATTGGATGGCGTTTACCAGTGGGCAGGAGCTCGATTTGCTCAGCTTCAGGCGGGCTTCCATCGGTGCTTGATAGCTATTGTAGTCCTCCATGTCGCTCTTCTCAAGAACCTTGAGCGTATAGGTCGATTGGCACAGGGAGATGCCGCTTGGCCCTTAGCTCACTTCGATGCCAAGATAATAGGGAATCAACCCCAGGTTGCTCATCCAAAATATTTTCTTCATCTCGGCCTTGAACACACAAATGTCAGCGACTTTGGTGTGGGTGATGATTAGGTCATCGACGTACACTCCGACGATTAGCCGACGTGCGCTGTCATCATGTGTGTACACGGCATGCTCGGAGACGCTCTTATGAAACCCCAGCGTCGATAGGCTGGTGTTGAGCTTGTCATTCCACGCTCTGGGTGCTTGGCGAAGACCATAGAGCGTCTTTCGAAGTCGGAGTACCATGCACTCGCTGTTGTCGATGATGAACTCAGGATTATGTATCCACTCGAGCTTGTGCATTTGTTACACGTGGTGAGAGTCAAGCGAGGGGCTTGACTTATTACTCTTGGAGTTTGCCGACTCCTAGACGGCGTTGGAGGCGTCATGCGTGGTGATCTTCTCAAAGAAGGTTGTGAGAAGATCCGACAAATTTGTGAAGGTTGTAGCTCACCTACTTAGAGCGGGAAAGAGCTACCACCAGTGAATTGAGGTGTTTCAGCTTAATTCGTAGAGCCGGTCTAATTTGTTTGGGCTAAACTCAATATAGACTAGGGGAGATCGGCAAGTCTCCGATCACTACGGTAAAAAAACAACCGTGTCAATTGTGATTTGTTTTCTTGTGCTCAATTTATATTCAAGCAATTTACATTCATAGAATTAAATTAATTGCTTGTTATCCTAGGATTACAAACCTTAATATAGACTTAGTTTGTTGGTGCACTTAGGTGAACCCGGTTGTTTTAGGCGTTATTTGTGCTAAATCTTTTTGTGTTAAGCTTCTGTATTACTTACTTGGTTTATCCAAATAGAAATTAATAATTAATTAGAGAATAACTTTTTAGACCGCCTATTCACCCCCTCTAGTCGGTCTTCTCGATCTAACACAAGGCCACCGAACTATAGAAGTACCATTTTTGCAATTCTCGCACGACTACATCTATTCTTGTAAATACAGCTTCAAACTGTGCCAAAAGTGCCATTTAGTCCGGCGTCCTCCATGCCATCAATGCCCGTGCACCCAGCCCACATCGGCTGCCAGGAGGGGTCTAGAGCTACTTCTACTCCGACGGCACCAACCCGAGCGTCCACATCGGCGTCGTCGTCGGCAGACCTGACCAGCATGACGCGTTCCCAAATGACTAGGTCGACTACACCCGGTCGGATCCCACCACGTACACCAACACACCCCTCATCGGCTGCCTAGCCTACTTAGCAGGGAGCTACAGGAACTGACGATGCTATCCATGTATCTTACTGCTTTAGGTCCTGTACAAAAGTGTAGTGGCTTTTGTCTTTTGGGTGTGATTTTTGGTTGATCGCAAGAGAAATTAAGGGAGTAAGGAACACTCATATTAAGAAGCCACTCTGCTCAAAGAGGATTTCTACAGTGACACTACTACAGAAAACTCTATTACAGACGGTTCAAAAATATCATCACAGGAATTTATGGGTCAGTGATAATCGAAGGTTATCACAGACGATTTTCGAACCGTCCGTGGTGTAAATATCACAGACGGTTTTTCATTAAAAACCGTCTGTGATAGCTGATAATCACAGACGGTTTATAAGTAAAACCGTCGTGATGGTGATAATCACGCACGGTTTTAACTAAAACCGCTGCGTGATTATCGATTATCCTGACGGTTTTACTTATAAACCGTCTGTGATATTGATATAATTGGCTAGCCTTAGGAAATGCAAGCCATGCTCTCTGAAACAACCAGATCAACATGCACATGTATACATCCAATTCACATCTCAATTCATTTCACAAACATAAAACATCCATTTCGCAAATCAATTAATTGAAATGAAAACAAGCAAATATAGTATGAAACACAGTACACATTTTATTTTTATTAAGATTAGAACCTACTATTATAATATCCCAAAACAACAAATAGGTTACCCATCTAGCTAACACAACAAGAACAGAGAAAAGCAAAGATCCTCTATGCCTAGGCCTTCTCGCCCCTGATGCAGCGCACGAGCTGGATGTCTTTGATGCCCACCATCGTCGGTGTTGATTGAGCACTGCCTTGTGCATCATCTGTTTCGTGGGGCTATTATGGTATGAGTCAAGGAGGAGGAGGAGGAAGAGGAGGAGGAGGAGAACAACAAAGAGGAGGAGAACAACAAAGAGGAAGAGAATATCACAGAGGAGGAGAAAGCAAAGATGAGGAGAACAACAAAGAGGAAGAGAATATCACAGAGGAGGGGAACACAGCATGGAGGAGAACAGTGGGGTCAATCTGGAATTATTTATAGGGGACGAAGAGGCGGAGCTACGATCCGTGGGGTGAGGATTGCTGGATTTCTATTGGCTAGAATTGAGTTAAGGAGGATCGACAGGCCCAGCGGTCAGATAATCACAGACGGTTCTATAGTTAGAACCGTCTGTGATGAATGCATATCACAGACGGTTCTATAGCTAGAACCGTCATAGAATTAGAGCACAAAATTTTATATACCGATGCAATATAAACAACTAGTCTGAAATGATAAAATAGCAAAGTTTTATATGGCTTATATATATTCATTTGAAAGGTTTCGACGAGATCTACAACTTTGCAGTTGAAACAAAATCCAAATTCCGAAAGGAAGACCAAGAAAAAGGGCAAAAACAGACACCAAAAACTTGCGACGCGGGTTTAGGTCCAAAGATGACCAATTTTGGGGGTCTTGGAGGGAGACTAGCACAATCCAGTCATTATTTTTTGATCGGGCTCGTCGTTAGCTTTCCAACGAGTACAAAAACGTCGAAAACGGACACCGTATGCAAAAGTTATGCCCGTTTCTTGAAGGTGTCTCAAAACCGAATCCTACTCGACTCGGACGGAAATTATGAAATTTTAGAGAATTGCAAGGCGGGAAACATATCACAGACGATTTTTAATAAAAAAGCATCTGTGATAATTCGGATATCACGACGGTTTTAATTAAAACCGTCGCGATATCGACCTATCACGACGGTTTTAATAAAAACCGTGCGTGATAATCCGATTATCACGGGCGATTTTAATTAAAATCGCTCGTGATATCGAATATCACAGACGGTTCATCGATAAGAACCGTATGTGATACTCGTTTTCTCCGACGCCATCAACACAGACGGTGTCCAAATTAAAACCGCTCGTGTTGAGTGTTGATCGCGACGGTTTTGTCAAACCGTCTGTGATTTGGCGTCTAGTATTAGGTTTTTTGTAGTAGTGTGACTTCTATAAATAGTTTATAGAAACCATATTGAGAAATTATTCCGCCAAAAAAATGGCTTCTAAAAAGCAAAAGCTGTTTGTACAGTCTTTTAGATGCTCAAGAACTTAACAGTCACCCAATTAGGTGTTCAAGATCGTGTTGATCTGGTAGTCTTTTGTTCCAGTGTTCACTGCACTCACCAAAGTAGCAGCAAAAACTTGGCATAAAATTTGCCAAGTTGAAAGAACAACTGGGAGGAAATTGAATCATGTGAACAACATTGGAATTGGAATCTCATGATCTCATCTATCCTAGGTGAAATTCCGTCCGGATTGTTCATTTCACACGGTAGTTTAAGGTGGAGTTTAATTTTCAGGTATGAACCGAAATAAACAAATAGGATCACGACAGGTCTCTAAACTCGTGAGTCCTAATCAATGATCAACAAATATCTACTCACCTGCCGTTGCTGGTTGCCACTTGTCATGCTCACCTGCCGACCAAACGTGAGAGAACGAAGGAATCCGCGGGGCTGCTGGCTGCCACTTGTCATGTTCACCTGCCAACCAAACGTGAGAGAACACAGGAATCAGCCCGCCTTTTTGAAAAGCTTACAGCCCGTTAGTTTCCGCTTCAGTTTCTAGTTTATTTTTCACTATTTATAAATTTTATTTTTTTTAAACTTTTAGTTTTTTTGAGCTTTTTTTCTGGTTTTTTTTTTCGTATTCGTTTATGTTGTCCGTGATGAGCTAGCATATTTTTCTATTTTAATTTTTTAAATTTAATTACGTCAAATAAGTCACCTCTAGTTACAATAAAATTTCAGACACTACAGTGCAATTTCAGTCGTAAGCTGTAGCTTTTAAAAAAAATTATTGAGGAGCTCGGTGTTAGGTAAAGGAGGAGATGATCGCCCGCTCGAGGGCACAGCTAACACTCTTACCATTGGTCAGAAAATAAATACTGCTCGTTTGACAAAATATCATATCATTAGTAGACCGAAGCAATGATGCTATGCTCTAAAAAAAACTAAACTGCACTAATTTTGAAGCAACGGTGCTAGGGAATGTTTGGAATATAGGAATTTCATAGGAAATAGTTTAATTTTCATATGATTTGGAAGAAATCCCATGTTCTAAATAGGAATTTAACGAGTTTTATAATTTATGTTTTTTTTTACTTTTGAAGAGAGCGTAGCATCGAAGCACTGCTCCGACTTCCGATCAGACCAAGCTAGCTGAGTCAAAATATACTCTCAAGATGATAATCTTGAATTATCACCCTTCACACAACCTAAAGAATATCTCAAGATCCCTCGACCTTGTTCCATGGTACCCTAACCCAACTAAAAGAGCTCAACTGGCGCTTTCCACAATCCAGTAACCAGCTCCCAAAACCAAGAACAAGAACCACCCCCAAATGGTCAACATGGCGGCCGCGACCCCCAACCTTCTCCTCCTGCTCCTCCTCGCTCTCAACCTCGCCAGCTCCACCTCGGCGGCGCCCTACGACCCGCCCACGGTGCCGGAGCTGATGGACCGGTTCGGCCTCCCGCGCGCGCTCCTCCCGGACACCGCCCGGCGGTACCTCCTCCACGACGACGGCTCCTTCGACCTCTACCTCGACGACGGCTGCGAGGTCGAGGCCGGCGGCTACCGCGTCTTCTACAGCATCAAGATTTCCGGCACGGTGGCTGCCCGGAGGGTCACGGGGCTCGAGGGCGTCCGCGTGCGCGTGCTGCTCGTCTGGGTGCCCGTCACCGGCGTCGAGGTGGGCGGCGGGGTCGTGACCGTCAGCATCGGGCCCCTGAAGAAGTCGTTCCCGGCCGTTGGGTTCAAGTCCAGCCCCCGGTGCGCTGCCGGCTCGGCGGCGGCGACGGCCGATGTTTAGCTTCATTTCTAGAGCAGTGATTAGTTGCGGTTTGTTATGCCAGGATTGTTGTACTTGTATTGCAGGGAAGGAATACTTGTGTATACGCAGACTATTACACACTGATTGCATAGTGTATTTTACTGAAGTTTGGACCCTTATCTTTTTAGCTTTGTGCATATGGATTGTGAATTTTCTCTTGGCTCTTTACAATTTATTCGTAGCAGAAATAAAAAGGAAAAGAAAGATCAATCTCTACTATCGGATCCCCGGACTCAGCGAGCACCATGACTTCGTTTTCTAGACGTCGGATCAAGAAACAAAGGCAGAGATCGACTCAGGGACGTACTGTACCAAAAACACTGCAGCGGAAACCACTGTAGCTAGTGTAGCATCGGTACCGTACCATCTGATCTGGGACGTTCATTTATGATCCGATGGCGGAGAATCATCCAAGTCACCGTTACTGTGCTTCAGAGGATCTTCGTCCCGGATAACTAGCCTCGGGGAAATATCACATGTAAACCATATATTCAGCGTGGACTTATAAACCCTATTGTGGACCGTTGGATGCAAGGTGTACCATCGAGATCAATCCTTCATCAAGTCAACACATTATGAAAAAAACCCGCATCCACAATGTACACTTGCACATAATCCCTCTATCCACCTCAATCATCTCATCGGTCTCTCTCTGCTTATTCTCTCCTGTCTCTCACTATCTTCCTCTCTCTGCACCGGCCCTCCAGATCCCATGCATGCACGACGACGACGACCATGAGCTCCGGCCACCACGTCCCCAACGCCAGCGCCATTTGATCCCGCCGCCGTCGTCGTCTTCCTCTCCGGTCATCCCCGGGCATGGCACCGTCGATTTCAGCTGCCGCCATCGACTTCCTCTTCAGCTGTCCCCCAGCGCGGCGCCACCAGATCTGGCCTTCCTCCCTTTTCCCAGTGGCCTCACATCGACCAATTTACCACAATGGTCCTCGCTCCAGCGCACCACTTGCCTCGTAGGCCATGCCTCGGCAGGGCGACTGAGTGCCAGTAACTTCTTCTCACCGGCTTCATCACCACGCACGGGCTCACCTTCGCTAAGACGAGATCACCTTCGCTCCTTCATTACCTGAAGACTCTGGGCATCCCAACTCTTGAGGCTAGAGCGGGGTTGGAAGCTACAACGCGGTCGAAGGCCAGAGCGGGGTCGAAAATCACACCGTGGTCGAAGACCACAACGCGGTCGGAATGGTTGCAGAGTTGTAACGACTGCATGGTCGTAACGGCCATCAAGTAGTGGACGCCGATGGAGATCGGACGGCGCTCGAGCGGTTTGAGGATATCGGACGGCATCCGAACGGTTTGGGGAGATCAGACGGCGTCCGAGCGGCCTGGGGAGATCAGACGGCGTGCGAGTGGCTGCGGGGCTTGGATGGTCTGGGCGGCTTTAAGGGGATATAACGGTGTACGAGTGGATGCGGGTACATTGGACAGCGCACGAGCGGGGTTGCGCAATAACCTGGTCGGAGCCTCTTTCGACCACACGGTGGTCGAAGACCTCCAGGCGGTGGTCGGAGCCGAAACAGGGGAAGGATAGGAGCGACTGCCGGCGGTGCTAGAGTGGCTTGCGACGGATTTTGAGGCCACAACAGGGTTGCTAGGGCAATAGAGGTTCCAATTTTGGGGTTGGCAGGGCCAGCAGAGTTGGCAATCACCGGCGGCGAGTTCTTCTTCTCCGCGGCCGGTCTGAATGGGGTAGGGCAAACCAAGGCTTAAGGAGGTTGAAGCTCTGGTGTTTGAGCATCGGTGGGTATAGGGGAGTCTCGTGGAAGCGACGGTTTGAGCTGAGGAGGCTGGAGTTGGGCTGGCCACGGCGAGGTGGTTTGGCCGGGCGGCGGTCCTCGGCGATAGAGGAGAGGGGAGCTCGGAGAGCTGGGGTAATAATTCGGGAGGGTTTCTAGGGGCATGAGGAAGCTACGGACGGGGTTAATTGGAAAATGGTTGATCGGAAAGGCAGAATTGAATTGAAGCTTGCCCTTTGGGTTTTTCGGTGACTACCGACGATGGGGAAGACAAGCGGGGCCTTGGGAGTGATTGGCTAGCACTAGAGGCTGAAGGTTTCGAATGGAGGGGCTCGGCGATAATTAGGGAGTCATGGAGGTGGTTCGGCACAGAGAGCTTCGGCCAAGGCGACGGCAGCGCGTGGCCTGGCCGGGAGGGTTCGAGGTGCGGTCAAGCTGGCAGAGCTAGCAGCTGCGAGCAGACGCGAGAAGATGCGGGAAGGCTTGGCTGCGAAGGAAAAATCGGGCAGCGGTGGTCAAAAGCTGCTGACGGGGTTAGGTCGACCGAGAGAGCAGCGAGACCGAGGAAGAAAAACAGGGCGCGAACGGTGGCGGCATCACCAGCGGTGCCAGACACCGGCGCATGGCAATTAAGGGCGGGTTACGGTCCTTGACAGGTGGAGTGGAGCTGGCAACAGCGTGCAAGCGCGAGAAGGCGAGGAGCTGGCGACAGCAAGCGAACACTAGAAGGTGCAAGGCTGGCGGCGACGAGCGAGCGCGAGAAGGCGTGGGAACGCGCAGAGGGAGCCGAGGAGGCAAATATCAAAGCGGCGGCGATAATTTGGACGGTGAACGGTGCCGGCGTTAATTCCCTCCATTTGTGCATTGCCGACAGAGTTTAGGGGTGGGATTGAGTTAAGATTCGTGCAGGATTGGCTAAGGATCAAGGGGAAACAGAATCAAAGCGAATTTGAATTTTTGCAAAAATTCGGTTTGTTTCAAGCACTCAGACTACATTACTACAGAATAGCAGAATCCGCGGTAATTTTTTCATGGGAAAAAAAAGAGCAAAAGACGCCGTCTGTGGGACTCGAACCCACGACCACATGGTTAAAAGCCATGCGCTCTACCAACTGAGCTAAGACGGCTTTCACGGCGTTCGTTCTCAAAGGCCATCCTTGATAATCACTTTGCTGGTTGTCAAACCACACCATGCAGCTCCGCGGCTGAGATGACTACAAAATCTATCAAACATACATGGACAGCGGGTGTTTGCAAATGCACCTTGTAATCTTGTGTACCTGAAATCAGTACGGTGCAGTTCCTTTACGCACCCGTAAGACTATCAGGTACCACTAAAGAACGGGCAAAACAGAGCAAAATGGATACTATCCTTGGAAAACTACCAAATTGTACATCTTGAGGACGACGGAAAAGAAACCGCATTACACTAGCCTCGCAGCTCTCTACCTGATATTTACTTTCTCCGGGGAATGCAATGGCAGAGTTACTGCTGCCTATGAACACTGTCACCTGAAACACTCACCAAAACAGGTTGCTGCCTATCCGGGTAAGGAGGACGGAGACCTCCTGCGTCGCGAGATCCATCCGCTCGTTCGATTTGGCTGCTTCGCTCACCAGAGCTGACACCATGGACTGCAGTGCTTAGATGCTTCTCCATGATTAGGAGCATCACCGCAGGACTTGGAAGGTGATGGCTGGGTTCTGCGCCATCGGGCAGGAAGGTAATGGTCTGGGATCTGAAAGTAGTTAGTGTCGCGAGCGCACGAAGGGCATGCCGACGGTGGATCCCTGAGAACTCAAACATTTGGCAGCTGCAAGAAATTAGCTCCTCCCTTTGGTTCTCTAAGCTACGGACAAGAAAAGCATTTCCTTCCAAGTGGAATGATGCATACTGGGCAGCCGCAACAAGCTCATCCTGTAGCTTAGAGAAGGTGTAGGGGGTGAGAACTACAGCAGCACAGCCTTCCATTGGAGCTGCTGTCTTGAGGCTTATGTTTTGCACATTGTGTGGCATCATCTGTAGCTCCCCTGCTCGGTCTTTGTAGTCAGCAACTACTGCAACCTAACGTAACATGGGAAATATAACAAATTACTCCCTTCAATTTACATTAAGGTGGTGTTTTGTTCAAGAATGAAAACGTCCGTATAAAGGCATCTCCAATGGTTATAACTAGCAACTAACTATAAGACTTCCACATCATTTATATAATACACACTAAAGCTAGCATTCTAAAGAACTATCTATAAGAATATCTATTTGATGCTTACATGCACACACAGAATTTATAGATGCTGCCTCGTTTGGCGTTATAGACTAGTGCTTAAGGAAGAGCTAGCTCGGTTTTTTTTTGCATACTCTCTTTCCTCCACATAGGATATATGCTGATGTGTACATGCATATAGCTAGCTGACTCAGGCCATTGAAGATACCCTAAGGGTCAATTGGTCATTTGCCTCAAAGTTGAAGAGTCATTAATGAAATACCATCCATTACATGGTAACGGATCTTTTGCCTTAAAGTTCATGCACCAATCAATCATTTGTATATTTTTGAATTTTTAACTTTTTTCGTTGAATCGGATTTTAAACCTAAGATGAAACAACCATCCTACCCTTGGGACCCATTCGGGGCAAACCCTACGTGGCTTGGTTGGGCCCTTTGCAGCGAATGGTACGATTTCTTAATTTTATATCTTCGGTTCCCAATATTTTCAGAGGTTGCCCTTCGTAAGTGAGGTCATCTTGTAATG
Organism: Bonia amplexicaulis; assembly: GCA_036346245.1. Classification (NCBI taxonomy): domain Eukaryota; kingdom Viridiplantae; phylum Streptophyta; class Magnoliopsida; order Poales; family Poaceae; genus Bonia; species Bonia amplexicaulis. Next base: position 12,196,231 of record CM070746.1, on the reverse strand, counting down.
GAATGTTTGTATTTGGCAATTGCTCTAAGGTGCTCTGAGATAAGGGTGCTCTAAGGCATTTTCTGAGTCGTGATACATGAAACATATTATGTATTCTTGAGAGTTGGCTTGTCAGTTCTAGTTTATATGCTGACGTGCCCTTTTGTTCTATAATTTTAAAAGGGCCAATATATCGGGGACTAAGTTTGCCCTTTAATCCAAACCAACGAATCCACTTCATTGGTGAGACTTTTAAATATACTAAGTCACCGGGTGCAAACGTAATATCTCTTCTACAATGGTTTGTGTAGCTTTTCTGTCTGCTTTGAGCAATCTTAAGTTGCTCCCTTATGATTTGAATCTTTTCATTATTCTCCCTCACAATATCTGGTCTTAGCAATGGTTTTTCTCCCACTTCATATCAGAAAATGGGAGATCTACATTTTCTCCCATACAATGCTTCGTATGGAGCCATTTGGATGCTAGATTGATAAATGTCATTATAAGCATATTTGGCCAATCGTAAGTACATGTCCTATGATTCCCCAAAATTTAGCACAGTTTCCCTCAGCATGTCTTCAAGAATTTGATTTACTTTTTCGGTTTGACCATCAGTTTGTGGGTGATATGCTATGCTAAAATTTAGTATGGTTTCCAATGAGTTATATAAACTCTTCCAGAATTCAGAGGGGAAGATAGATCCTCTATCTAAAGTGATGGTTTTTTGAACCCCATAGAGAGTGACTATCTTCTCGATGTATAACTTTGACAACTTGTTAAAAGAATATTTTTTGTTGGTGGCAATGAAGTGAGTCAACTTGGTGAGTCGATCCACTATTACCCATATGACATCTTTCTTTGTGGGTATCATTAGCAGTCCACTAATCAAGTCCATGGTGATATCCTCCCATTTTCACTCTAGGATTTTGAGTGGTTCAAGTAGACCGGCTGGACATTGATGTTCAGCCTTGACTTTTTGGCAGGTGTCACACTTGCCAACATATTCAAGTATTTCTCTCTTTATACCCCTCCACCAAAATGTATTTCAGAGGTCATAATACATTTTAGGTCACAATACACTTGACATTTTTTATCTTTTATTTCAAAATGAAATCTCATTTTGTGAGACCATGTGGAGATCACCTCATGGTTATGGTGAGTAATTGATCTTTGCTTTAGAGTTTGTGTAAAAACTGAGTTTGGTTTTTGAAGTCTGTGCAGAAGTTTGCTAGCTTTACGACCTCTGTGTTCGTCCTTGTGATTGGTAACCTGTCTTGCGACTTGATGGTTGTAGGTGCTTTTACATCTTTGAAGTCGGCAGTCGGTTTTACGACTTTGTGGTCGCCGGCCAGTTTTATGGCTTTGAAGTCGGCACTCGGTTTTACGACTTTGTAATCGGCAGCCAGTTTTATGACTTTATGGTTCGCAGCTAGTTTTACGACTTTGTGGTCGATAGTCGTCCCAATGATAAGTTAAGCGGTTATAACGCTGAAAAGTTAGCATAGGGTGTAGAAGCCATGTAAAGATGGATGTAATCTGGATCGTTATTATTATTGCACCCTTTCACACCTTATGTTTTAGTTCAAACTGCTAGGTCTTAGGAGATTTCTATGTAACATATTTCAAAAGTAATTTATGGCAAATAAAATAACCTAAGCCTTTCCTTGATAAGTCATACATAATATCTATTTGCATCATATGTATTGGCTCACAGAGCATGGTTGTTTGTGCTCACCCTCGCTCACTGAAATAATCCAGACTTAGGAGTCAGATCGTTACCCTTCAGCAATACACCTGGACATGATGGAGAAGAAGATGAAGGTGTCAAGAACTAGGTCGCGAACCCCCAGTCGGCTGCTTATGGGCATGTCCCGAGGGTTCCACCTATGTGCTTCATTTTCGCCGCTGTAATTTATTGATTTCGGCCTGATCGGCCTATGAGTAAGTCTACTATTATATTTACGCTTTCGCATGATATGTACTTTGATGTTCAGTACTGTATCTGTGAGCACTATCTACTAATCCAGGGAATAGTGCGGTGGAATCATAGAGGATTTTTGGGTTGAAAAATCCAGGTCCGACATGAAGCTCTTGTTTCTGTTGCTAATTTTTCAATTAAAGAATAGAGCAACCTCTTGAGACCCTCACCTTCTCGTGTTCAAATTTCATGACCAATTGATCTTTGAATCAAAAGTTATTCGAAATCTAGTTCTTATGGTTGTGCGCCTCTCTATCTTTCCTCTATTTCCTGAGAGTGTTACGACCACGTTCAGATCTGATGAAATGAAGCAGTCGTAATCAGTGCAACCTCAGTTTGAAATGTCGATCTTCTTTACGACTATGTTGGTTTCGACCAAGGTCATGTTCCTGACTACACAGGACTAATTTCGACCACGCTGATCTTTTGAGTTGCAGTTTGTTTTCGATCACGTTGGTTGTTCGACCACTCATTGGCTTACGACCACCCACGTTGGTTACGACCACAGAGCTGAGTGTTCACGACAACGTTGGTTGTTCGACCACTTGTTGGCGCTTGATCATGTTGTCTACGACTACATTGTCTCAATTACAACTATTTACCATCTCGTTGGGTCTGGTCTCGGGTGTTATCGACTACCGACCACATTGTCCTTCTGTCTAGTAGTCGGACAGACATTCTCTCTCGGTCAGTTATCGACCACGTTGTTGAGACTTACGACCACGTTACAAGTCTCGACCACGTTGGCAGACTTCGACCATCTTCTGTTCTTGCTTTGTTCGGTCTCTCTTCTTGGTTTTCCAGTGAGTTTGTAACCCTAGCCTTCATAGCTCAATAGCTATTGGAGAAGAAGGGTTAAGTGGATACTTGAAGAGAATTTGAAAGCACTATTCACCCTCTCTGTTGCCTGTCCGATCCTACACATTTACATTGTCGTGCTTGCCTGGAGGAGAGGTGCTCCATTCAAGATCCTTCTCACCACGACAATATCAA